>OY720408.1:10891348-12141348 GCA_963082905.1 Oligia fasciuncula
GGTTGTATTTAGTGGAGGCCTTGGGGTAGTCGTGTGGCTAGATCATGACCGCCGGGGGGACAGTGCAATGGGGCACAATTAGGTTGGTGCAGTTGGCAGCACCCACTCATCTCGGTAATGTTGTATGCCTGCTGTGTGTAATTTCTGAAAGTGTACCGTGCAGGTTGTTTATATTGTTACATCGTGAAATGTTATTGAGTAGAAATTGGTCTTTGAACCTATTTTAATCTTGTGAAATAATTTTATATTTTTCTCTTATAATGTAATGTCAATAAAGACAATCAAATGAGCGATGGCCCAGTGGTAACGGCCCCGACTTACGAGTTGTAGGTCGAGGGTTTGAACCGAGACAGGTGCTTTACTTTGTGTAAATAATATTTCATCACCACTGCTCTCAAAACGGTGCAGGAAAACATCGTGAGGAAACCGGCACGTCCTAGAACCAAAAATTCGAAGGCATGTGACATCTACCAACCCGCACTGGGCCCGCGTGGTAGATTAGAGCCCACTTCCTCTCGAACAGAGGAGGCCTGTTTTGCCTATTTTTTTTCCTAAAAGAACACAAATGCAAACGCTCCAACGCACTTCACGAACCACCTCTAGCTGTCACAGGTGACAACTCCACAAGTACCTCATTATGTCCTTACAGAACTTTGTGCTTATTTTCACTAAGTTCAGTACCTACGTTCGCTCGCTCGGTTACCGTTACCGGCACAACTTCAGACAGTTTGCAGTAAACGGTGCACAACTGTCTCGGGGAAGATGCACCTGTTTGGAACTATCATAGTATGACGTAGTACCTTATATGTAGGTATAGGGAGGGAGGTACTTATGTGTTAAGAATTATACAGAGAGCGTATACTATAGTCCGCGCGGAACTAGTTGGCCGCGCCTTTGGTGGGGCCGGGGCTGAGGGCGGCGGGGTGGCCTATTGTTCGCAACGCACGTAATGAGTCATGATAAAGCGCCCCCGCTCCTCCGTCCCACCGCTCACATACCTAAGGCGTGGCCAACTAGTTCCGCGCGGACTATAGCACAAGTTTGGTATCCTTGAAATTCACGGAGTTCTCTTTGTTGGATAGATTAATGTGTATTTCTAAAATTTATAAGATAGGTTGGACTACTTTTTTCTACTAGTTTTACAGAAATAAACGCTCTGAGATTTTCACAGAAAAATACGTTATTTAATAGGAAGTTGAATTATAGTTCTGAACTTCTTCACTATGAGTTTAGACATAAAACTAAGCTCCCCCTAAGTCTTATTATCAGTACCCCCTATTTGCCTGATACACTTTTCAATCACAATGTGAATAATTTTGAAGGATATTGCTAAACCATTGCTTTATATGTTCGAAAAAATTGTTTGCTCAACAACGTAAATAACGCAATGAATGTTGTTGAACTGTCAAAATTAAAGCTACAGATAGTGTACTCAATCACCCCGCGGGTAAATATTAGACAAAAAGTGACGTGCCATGTAATTTTTTATGATACAAAATATGACTTTCCCTGCACATCAAATGCCCAGCAAATAATAATGTTATTACTCAGTTATAACCCTGTTATGCGCGCTGTCTTATACATAAGACAGTACATGGCTATATAGAAAGGTGTGCGCCTAGGCGGGGCCGGCTTCCTCGCGGCAAGGCACTACACCCAGTGTTTATGGCGATATAACCACCTCACTATGTAGGTTGCATAGCCAGCTGATAGCGTGATATTATTTGCCTATGTTCATAGGAGTTCGTCAGCTGAAAAGATTTCGTAAAAGCCTTCTAGGTTATTTTGTAATGAGCTCGTTTTGCTACAGTCACAACTCCTTTTTCAGTGCTGAAAATTCACAGAATAGCATTACAATATAACAACATGCCTTTTTTTTCTTGGAAGGGTTAGGCAGAGGCCACTTTTCGACAATTATTTCCTAGTCCTAAGTAATAGGGAATGAGCTTATAATTGCCATGGCTGCTACTGGGAAATTCTCATGGAAACACTCAATAGAACTTTGCCCAACCTGGAAATCGACCCAAGACCTCATTCTCACCCGCAAAAAAAAACCTTTTATTGCTGAACATGAGGTCTAGACAAACGAAGCGAGGTAAGTATGTAATAATAGCATGAAAATTATGAAGCTAAGCTAAGTTCAGCAGCCAGAAAAATCAAAGAACTCATTTTGGAACTAAGTAAAACTTACTTTTAAACAGTGAGTGTAGTTTTATAACTAAAAAGTAACATAAACTAAATAATTTTGGTTGTGCTAGCTCGAAGAACTTTCGTAGGGAGAGGACACATTCGTATCGTTGTATGAAAATCTTATTCAAAACTTCAAAAGAGCTTTTTTGCGAATCTCTGAATCATATACGTGTAGCCTTTTCCCAACTGTGTTGGTGATAGACTTTAAGTTTCTGAATACCCGTACCGACTGTCAAAGATCTACAAATGTCAGGCCGGGACCAATGGCTTATTGTCCTTGTGAATACAAGTCGCAAAGGCAGGGTTACAGTGTGTCATCTTCTTGTCAAGTAGAGTAGTCTTTCTAATCGCGTATAATTATGTATAATCACAATACTTTACCGTCACACTAATCTACTAGTGATTGAGGATAAATAAACCTCAATAATTTCATAATGGCGATAATTTAAATAATAAATAATAGTCGAACGGAACTTCGTGACTATAATATTACGATATGTCATATAACAAACAATATTATTATTTTATATCGGCTATAACCCATTATTAGAACCGACAAAGTTAAATATACGTGTTTATAAAGCTTTATTTACAGAGAGTTAAGGTTGATTATCGCCTGAAATGGCGGTAGAATGTTATTAGGGATTATGTACCAAAGAGGTTGTGTTAGTTTAACGAATAAATAATAGCAACTTAGGCAGCTGAATAAGGCATTATTGCAGTATTCCTGTGCTGTGTAATTTTCATATTTAAGGGGTTGTTAATAAATCAGTATTGTTTTAAACAAATTGGGTATTGTTTACGCTAGGCGCTTATGAATGTCGATGATAGGTTCTAATAAATTAAAGTCGCTTTTCGTGTCTTCCTGATTGCCCGCGTTGTTCTTCTAAACTACACAACGGATTTTGATGCGGATGCGGTTTTCACCATCAGACCCAGACCCAGTTAACCCAGTTGTAACGGCTTCGACTTACAAGTAGTACTAAACGGTGAAGGAAAACATCGTGAGGAAACCGGCATGTACTGGGCCCGCGTGGTAGATTTCGATTTTCGGCCCACTCCCACTCGCCTAGAGGAGGCCTGTGTCCCAGCAGTGTCAACTCGGTAATAGTAATACGATACCCCTTAGTATGGTTGTCAGACTTATGGGCTTCTGACTACCCGTAACAACTGTCAAAGATCTATGAATGATAGCCGGGACCAACGGCTTAACGTGCTTTCCGAAGCACGGAGTAGGTCTCGATATCGGTCACTCATCCACAAACCGACCGCGGCAAGTGTACCTTCAATCGACCCGTGCAGCTGTTATCAGTTTGGCCACGTGTGCTTCGTACAAATTGCCAGTATTTATTTATTTGATGACTACCATTATCACGTAATATTAATTAACAAACAACACGTTATACCAATTACAAATAGACAATTAAAATGACAAACAAAAGGTAGGCAACACTCAAAATGCGACAGCGGCCACAAATAATTAAAATAACGGCAGAGCATTGTTCAGCTATTTTAATTCGAATTTCGAATGTAACTGATCTGGAATGAACGGAGCGAGTGAACGAGTGAATGAGTGATTGTTATTTAAGCGGGAGTCGCTATTGATCGGTAACAATTGGCCCTCGCCCAAGCCCTCGGTACTGAGAGGGACCTTATAGAGTTGTGTAGTCGATAGAAGTTGCAGAAGAGGCTTTGTTATTGGTCCTGTTGCATGTAGGTACTACTACATATAGTGACAACTTATTTTAATTTGAGACATACCTGGCAAGAAGTCTAAGCTGCAGGCCATATTTTTCCAAGAAATATACCTGCATATTTCATTGTTTATTTCTTTAGTATCGGTAGTTTAAAGATTAATTTCATGTGTTTTAAAATGTTTTAAACCGAATTCTGCAGGAAGTTATTTTTTGTTTTATGTTATTTTTTTATTTAGCTTAAACTGTAAAGGCCTCCCCCAAATCCTTCCATGCATCCTTTTCTAGCGCCACCACCTAGATCCAAGCTGGCTAGAAAAAAAAAAATGGAATGATAATAAAACTACCTACTGAGAACAACTCTGTTCCCGTTCCGAAGTCTATGCAGCAAAGGGTTGAGCAACCCTTTCCCTTTCGGCAGCCATTACAATAGACTCCGCTCTGGATACGGTCTAACCTCCTTTACTAACTGATCTCCTGGTACTTTTATCGCAATTTCGTAGCGATTTCGTAGCATCTAAATACTGACGGAATGTTCATTCTGTAGCGAAAATCTGCCACATCACTACGGTAGATGATGAAAGTATTATCAAAATAATTGTATTTTTAACCAACTTCAAAAAGGAGTAGGTTCTAAATTCGACTGTTTTTTTTTTGTGTGTCATGTTACGCGATATCTCCGGCAATTGTGAATTGATTTCAAAAATTATTTTTTTAATAAGTTGATATATTAGGTAAGTAGGTACCTATGTCTTAGGGGTGGTCCCATATATAAATTTTATTAACTTTGCTTGGTTAGTTCTTTGAGTTAGCTTCAATAATACGTATTTTTTCCACTTAGTTTATATTGATGATGTAATAATAACATCCTGGCACTGATATTTTCATACGAGTAGCAAGTAGGTAGTGTTATACGAATTTGTGTGGGGTAGGTACGACTAAAAAGCGAAAAAGGCAAAAACGAACATTCGGAACCAACGACACCGACTTCCGAAATTAAAGTAATTTTTCACTTAGTAGTGTTTTTTTTGGAAGTCGGTTGTTTTTTTTTTTAAGTTTTTTGGTATAGGATAACTATATAACACATAGGTATAAAAACGAGGGCCGTTACTAAAATCTAGTCCCGGTTAAGCAGAAGACAACCTCATACGTTGAACTGCGAGATGCCATTCCCAAAAGAATAAAAAACTAGTGCATTTTTGGCAGTAAGCCAACCTCATTGACTGGCTTATCTTTTTGACCTAAAATGAGTATTTTCATACGTCATTCGTCAATTCATCAACTTGGTCACTTTTAATAAGAACAGAGGAATGGAGATATACTTTACTGAAGCAGTCCGTTTATAATGATCACGAAACAAAACCATATACTCCAATTTAAAATTATCAACATAATAACTCACCGAAGTTTGTCCCGTTCACAAGTCCACGAACAAGTGCACACTCATTTTACTTTTATTTTTATAAGAAATATGATTGTGTAGCGGGCGCGCGGCGAGCCCCGGGCGCGGATATTTTCAAAATAATAATTAAGCGGATACATTTATTATGCCGCACGAATATGTAATGCGCTCCGAGATCACAAAACACATGGTGTTTGATGGTTCCAACATTGTTTTTATAAGAGTTTTTGGTGTTTGTTGTTGAAATGTTTTTTAAATTGAAAATTATCGTGGTGATGGTAGTCTGTCAAAATCAAAAGTAATTTTATTCAGGCTGAGAACCAGCACTTTTCGAACGTCAAAATTACATAAGACAGTCCTCCAAAACACACGCCCTTCACCACTTCCTAGTGCTAACACTGGGAAGAAGAAGTGGCGCAACAAACTCCCCAGCAGCACAGCTCTCTGTTCAGGTTTGATTTCAATTGAGGTTTTAGATTGATAGTAGTGCTTTGCACGTCGTAAAATAAGAAATTCAGTAAGAACATCAGTAGTGCTGCACTGTAATTTCCTGAATCTAACAATTCTCTCATAAGTATTGAATATACCTCAGGAAATAACAAAATGTCTACATCAGTATAATTTATCGTTTGATACTAAACGCATTATCTGCAAGTCCAGTATATAATAATTTCATTAAGATTACCTACTCGTTATTGCATGTCTCTCTGATATACGACATCGTTTACAAACGGCAGCATTAATTCCTCTTCCTTTTATTAAAAGTCCGAGTTTATATGCCATTAAATTAATAATTACAAGTGGCACTAAACTCAAGCCTAAAGCCATGTCTTGATCAGGACTAGAAAACTAATTTTAATTAAATAAGTACTTTTGTAATTTTTTTTACATTTTGTGAAAGGAACCTGCCAAGCTTTTTTTATTCCTAAACTAGTCATCTGGGTCCCGCTTAGTGGCAAACGACATCGTGGCAGGCCCAGACGCAGATGGTGGGATGAGCTGGACTCCTATAATAAAGATTGGTCCTTGGCAGGTTTAGACAGAAAGAGGCGGAAAGTGAGTAGGGAGGCCTTTGCCCAGCAGTGGGACATTAAAGGCTAATAAAAAATATATATATCTACGACTTTTATGTAGTTGCTAATAAAGCCACAATTTTATAATTTTGTTCCTTATGATTGGCGCCACGTGGTCTTACTGCGACACATTCAGCCCCACAACGTCACTATTAAAGCCACTACACAAACTATTCCATCCTAATAATTAATCCCGACTAAAACTTAAACCTAACTAATGAGCTCACCCCCTGTACAAGATCTAAGCCGTCAGCGTACAGGGTGCGTTCATTACTGTGCCGCGGCAGCTGCGCGCGTCGCCTGCGGCTCGGATTCTGCGCCCGCGTCGCTCCACCGTATCGCACCGGACACAGTATGCTACGGGCTTATGGTAATTTCTGTGAAAGGATTTTGTGATTCTGAATATGAATATAATAGTATATGTACACAGTTGTTGATGTTGTATACCAATGGTAGGTAATAGTTTTAAATTGCTTGTTGATTTTCTTCTTTTACCCAAATTGATTTTAAAAATAAACTTTTAATTACTTGAATCAAAATAAATTATAGAAAATAAAATGATGAAAAGGAAAGGAGTATGCAAGGATAGTAGCAAGTGGTGCTTCGTAATTTTTGCGTACCCATATGGGAAAGACGTATGAGTTTATGTAAAAGACATTCTTGATGGAATAACACAATACATACAATTAAATGTTGTCTTCATATTTTTGCACCTAATATTTTGAATTCAATACCAAATGGGCAGTTTTCCAATATAAAAATAAAAAACTTACAAAAAAAAGTACATGTTATTTACTAACTACATATTTCTGCACCTCAGTGTAGGAACAATTTGGAAACATATGAGCAGTTTCCTGTAAATATAAATTTCCTGTAAGTATAAATATTATTAAGTAATTTTTTTTAAGAAAATATGATAAAAACAAATAACAACATAATAGCCCCCGGCTTCACTGAATTCGTCCGTAGCAGCGATGAATATTTGGATCAGAAAATAACCAGGTGTTAACTGTTAAGTTTAAATAATAAAAACATGAATATTTTTTTTTTCACTTTCACACATCCACGGACGAACCGCGGCAAGCTTAGCTTAACCTGATCGATCGACCCGTGCGGCTGATATTACTTAGTCACAAGCCCCTCAACAACAACAAGGTGTTCAAGTACAAAAAAAAAACTTTAGTAGTTTTAGTGTTGTGATACTTCCTGCACTATCATATCTTTCAAACAAGTGACGATCATCTATCTACAGTTACATAAACCAAAAGTCTCTCATGCAAATGATGCAACCCCGTTCTCTATTACTCACATTCAAAAACCAATCGCTACTCGTAACCATGGCAACGCGCAATGGCGTCGTAAGCATGAAACGTCATTGCCTCGCCTATTACGAACCCTCAGCAGCACATCCCAACCGTGGCATTGCCCAAACGGCCACAAACACACCTTGATGATCTTCCACCAACCACCCATTACACCCTCATCCCTTCAAACAAACCAAAACAACCGTACCCCACCTTAATAAAGCTCCTTTTCAAATGAGCGAGGGGTCAGTGGAAAGTGGTAGTCCCTAAGGCGATTTTGCATGCCTCTTGCACGCAGAAATGAAAATTCGATGTCGAAGTAACTAAATTGTTGTCAAATTGATTTTAGCTACGTCTTTGTACAAGTAAGCTGTGAAGTTTGTTAGATTAGATGTTGCTTAAATTTTTTAAAGTTTGAAATAAATTTCGATGATTTAAGGCTGATTTCACCAAAGTTAGATATCTTTTATCCGTGGAATAAAATTCACGTCTGACAGTTCTAGTTTGGAAAAATGTCAAAAATTCAAAATGTATGCTCAGGTTAACACTTCTTCTATATATTTGTTTGTTTCAGTCCAGTACTAACCCCTCAAGACCAACTATATCATCAGATAGAAAGCTAAGCTATTGCCGATTGCCATTGGAGACCGTTTTATGTTAAAACCCGCGGACGAAGTGGCGGGTAGAAGCTAGTAACTTAAATAACGCAATTAATTTTGTTGAACTGTCACAATGAAAGGCATTGCCATTGTACATGTGTCAATTGCCTCGCAGGTCTTTTCACCTTTGACATTGACAAGCGTGTTATTGCCCGTGTTATTGCGTGTTATGCTAGACCTACTATTCACACCACCCACTACTAATTCCTCCTCATCAATCACAGGCACTTGACGCGCACCGTTTAGTCACGGCCAGTTGCGCAAGCGACGCTAGGGGGCGCTATCTCATCATCAGCTACAAATTGGACAGTTTAACGTGCAATTTGATTTTAATACGAACCGATAACATCTACGATTGTAGGGGAAAGATAGTGTTTGTGAGTTTGTGAAGTCAATTTAGGGTCACTTTGATGTGTTCATTGATATTTCTGATGGATTTTTTTTTCTAATGTTATTGGCTGGTAATCGGGTTGATGGTAAGGGTAAGCGGTCACCACTGGTTTTGGATATCTAGAATACGAGAGGCATCGTAGATGTGTAAACATCCTAGAGACACAAACTGACATGTCCCATACCTTTGCCCGAAAGAAATTACACCGCACATTTTCGCTCAGATAATTCCATTCTTGGATCTTTGATAGTTGTTACGGGTCATCAGAAACCAGGAAGTCTAAAAACCAGTCTTTTCAAGGAGTATCGTCTTACACAGTTACTGGGGTGTATACTTAGGTCAGATAGACATTCGTTCCATGTAAAATACTGGTATTCAGCCGCATCTGGTTAGACTGGAAGACGACTCCAACATAGTTGGGAAAAGACTAGGTAGATGATGATTTTTGCTCAGATAAATCTAGCCTTACAAGTAAGTACTTTACTTTAAATGACGTTACTGTAATTACTTTCTGTATTTAGCACTAGCGTAGGAAGATAGAAAGTTCCGAAATTGCCATCCTAATTCCACTGCAATTCCGCTCAGATATAGGCTCTTACTTGTACGTTCAAATAAAATGATAATGTTATCCATTTTCATTGACCTACAGTTCGCTCCATAATGAATAATGCAAATAATATCAACACTCTTAGCAGAAATGCAAATCATCGACTACTAAGTCTATAGGCACTAATTCGCCACTTGTATACAAATGACAGTTGACTAATTGACAAAACACTTCATGTGCTAGACCTCAAAAGGTGATAATCGTTAGCACGATCAACCGTGCTAATGTGTTTTATGAAAAAAGTTCACGAGTATATAGTTTTAAATTCATTAGCAAGCAGGTTGGTAATGAAAATTAATGGAGGTACGTCAACATTCAATTCTAGAATTAAAATATTTTTTTAAAGGCGGTAAATGTGACACCTGTCAAGATATTATGAAGAAAGTTATATCAATAACTGTTCTATAGAATATCGGTCTTCATGTAGATATTATTGCATTTAACGTATGCCGTGAGACCTTGAGAGCACAGGTGGCTCAGTGGTAACGGCCGCGACTTACGAGATGTAGGTCGTAGGTTCGAACCCTGACAGGCGCTGTACTTTGTGTCAATTATTTCATCACCACTGCTCTAAAAACGGTGGAGGAAAACATCGTGAGGAAGCCGGCATGTCCTAGAACCCAAAATTGAAGAAATGTGACATCTACCAACCCGCACTGGGCCCGCGTGGTGGATGACGCTCCACTCCCTCTTACCGAGAGGACGTCTGTGTCCCAGCTACATTATAGGCTGATTCTGCTTGCTTATGCTACCACCACCACCAAAGCGTTCCTAGACTTTCTATAATCACCGTGCTGGGTTAACCTATTGGTGATCACATTGTTTTCACATGGTAACAGAATTTTTTTCCAACGAATCCTCTTTACTTAATACCGACATATTTATCACGATACCCACTGAGTAAGCAACAGAGACGATTATTTAAATAAAATCGAAGCTTAAAATAATAAAACACAACAACTCTTTATTTCTGTCCGCAAGTACACTTATCATTTATTTAACTTGAGAACTTTATCCAATTTATGTTTTTTTTTCTTCGTAATTTTTATCTATTTTTCTATGGATAACTAACTTACCGAAAAAATAGAGTGTCTGCTTATGACCACACGATAGAATTGAAATATTTCGATTGGAGCCGAGTATACGTGATTCAGTATCACCGACTATAGAGCCGAGAGCTATTTTAGTCCCTTTTTACGAAGAAATACACTAGCTCTTTTTGAATAGATGTGATAAAAAATACTCGTTAAGTCCTATAATCGAGCAGCACCGTAATTGCGTAGCACACTTTCAATCACAATCTCAAATATGTTTAAGGATGGTGCTAATCCATTGCTTTATAAGTTCGAAAAGTTTGTCAGCTCAACAATGTAAATAACGCAATGAATGTTGTTAAAATGGAAGCATTTTTAGTGTGTTACGCAATAACCCCGCAGGACACATTGGCGCCGATTCTGTTGTTCACAAACTAAACTAAATTTAAGTTCATGCATCTTTTTCTTTCTATTTCATTAAGAAAAGGACAGAAGATAAATATTAGTTTAGTCCTGTCATATTAGTCAGCGCCTGACGTAAATTGACGTATTTTTAATAAGTTTTTTTTTTATCTCGTCTAAATTGTCTATGGAGTATCTTAATTTGACAGTACTAAACTAATATTTATCTTCTGTCCTTTTCTTAATGAAATAGAAAGAAAAAGATGCCTGAACTTAAATTTAGTTTAGTTTGTGAACAACAGAATCGGCGCCATTGTTTCACTATCCGCAACGATTCTATTCGTACCGGGGCCGCGTCACGGAATTATCGATTTGTCTGGGGAGAGCTCGTCCCGCTGGGGTCGCTTCCCGATTTGCGGTTGAATAGATTCTTGCATTATTTGTTTGTGTAACGGAATGACTATGTGTTAGATGATATCCTCTTAGTTTCGTTGGTCTAGTGGTCGCAAGCGCTACTGCTAAGCTAATGAGAACCTGGGTTTGATTCCCGGGTCGGGCAATGGGTGGTTACCTTTTCAAGCCTAAACCGCTGAACGGCTTTCTATAAAATTTGGCAGAGAGATAGATTCCCTCCCGGGGAAGGACATAGGATAGTTTTTATCCCGGTATTCCCAAAGGATCGACACTTATGCGGGTGAAACCGCGGTGCGCTGCTAGTCTGTCATATTTTCTTTTCAGTCACAAAAACTTTAAGTAAGTACCTACAGCAAAAATAACTCTACAAAACAGCTTTTCACCAACAATTTTCATTCCAGCAACGCAGCATAAATATAAATAAGTCTCGTAGTGTAAATAACAGTAACGAACTCAAAATAAAGTGTATTTCCTTCTCAGTCAACAGCGAGGCGCCCGTGTAAATTGCTATATCCGGTCGGCCGGTCCATTTCCGCCAATAAAGCCCACTTCCGGCGGCGCTGCCCGCCAGGTGGCAGCACTATTTAGTTTGTTCCGTCACTTCCGCTGAAGAAATAAGGTTTTCAGTCGGTAAATGTGATTTCATGGCCGTTTGACCGATGTGTTGAGATGGCCCGTTTGCAGATACACTTTATTATAGTTCTGGAGTTTTGGTGCTCGTTGGTTTCAATTTATGATAGAATCTACTGCGCATGTTCTTGGTGCTAATTTCAGTTTTAGCTCGTGGCCAGTTGCCACGACAGTATAAGTCTTCTTATCATAGAAGTTTGTTCATTCCGATTTAAATCAGAAACGTTAACAGTCTAAGTATACTGAGGTTGGGTTGAGGGGTTTTGCGCCTGATCTCACTCCGGTCGTGTTGGATTGCAGTCCCATTGGACAATGAGAGTGAAGGAAAAAAGAGTGCACCTGTGTCTGCGCACATACTTGTGCAATATAATATCTTCCGCGCCGAAGGCTCGTCGCCGAGATTGATCGCCATGGCTGAAATTCGATCTGGAGGACTTTGCACTGATGTTTTATAGGCCCCGAGCATTAATTTGCACGAAGACATTTAGTTAGACAAATCAGTTAAATTGGATGGTATTGAAAACAAAACTTTATAAAATAATCATGTCGTAGACTCCACAGCCTGTGAGCAGTTGGTGCCCAGTGGTAACGCTCGTGAATTACAAGTTGTAGGGCGTAGTTTCGAACCCAGAAAGGCGCTTTACTTTGTGTAAATATTTTATCACCACTGCTCTTAGAACGGTGAAGGAAAACATTGTGAGAAAACTGCCATGACATCTACCAACCCGCACTGGGCCCGCGTGGTGGATTACGGCCCACTCCCTCTCACAGGGAGGAGGCCTGTGTCCCAGCAGTGGGAACATTATAGGCTGATCATGCTAGAAAGCATATAGTTCCTTTCTTTAGACTTCGCCATAATGGGGATAAAAGTAAGTTTAACTCACCTGCCATCCGTTAGACTCCAGGGCCAGAAATGTCATCACACGATCCACACATAGGTAGAAAAATCGCCTTGTCACTTTTATCGCTGAATTCACTACTCATCACCATACGGTCAGCACCATGTCAGGACAATATTAGTATCGTTCTGTCAGTCCGGGTCACTATACAGTCATCACTTTTAGATTGTCACTGTCTGAATGTACACTAAAGAGTTCTTTTGTTCACGAAACTCCTTGGTACGGCATTGGCTGGAAATATGAAAAAAAAAAAAAAAAAATGAAAAAGTGTTTATTCACAGAAACAATTTTTAACATATTATATTTACCTCCGCCAAACTGCAAAACAGTTTGTTGGCAGACGTAGCTCCTTTTTTCTAACTATTAACATTTATTTAATTTTTTACTGACACTTTTTCACATAGGTACATGTAATTAAAACTATTTCTTTATTTCTTAAATTAAAAAAAAAAAAAGACATTTTAAATTTATGTTTAGTTATTCTCTATAGTGAGGCTTTGACAAAAAACATTAAAGAGGTACTTATGTATTTTATTTTTAAAGGCGGTTTTTGTGATACAACTGTTTATATCGACTGGAAGGTTATTAAAAATAGTAGGGACTAAAAAATTTCTACACCTTCGACCATAATAATTATTAGAGGTGGGCACTACAAATCTTCTCATATTATTGTTCCTTTGAGATCTTGTGCGTATAATATTGTTTTTAAATTCATTGCTACAATACTGTTCCAAAGCTACTGACATCACTACCCTCTCATGGACCGGCAGCATTTTACATTCCAAAAATAAGTCTTCATAATCACTACTTTTACAACGGTTTTTTGTGTTTTTATCTACTAATAGTTTCATGAATCTGATTTGCAGTTTTTTTATTTTATCCAAATAAGTTTTAAATGTGTTACCATAGCACGCCAGCCCATAAGAAAGCAGCGAGTCCACCAGCGCATAGTAGACCATGTACAATGTTGCCCTATCCAACACAAAACTAAGGTGGTGGAATTTTACAAGTACATACCTGAGTTTGTCACATAAGTGTGTGATGTGTGTTCTCCATGAGAAGCTGTTGTCTATGTCTAAACCCAAGTACCTGTATTCCTCCACCACCTCAATGTTTGCACACTCACACAACGTCAGTCCACCACTGTGCAGACACTCATAGCTATGCCCCACTATGCGCGGCGGACGTTCGATTTTTTTAAGGTAAGGAGATTGTATACGCATACATTTGGTTTTATTTATATTAATTATGATGCCATTGTCATGAGCCCATTTGATAATATTAGTAAAATCCTCCTGAATGTTACTTTCAATTACATTTAAGTCTTTATCTGCATAAACTAGACAAGTATCATCAGCATACATATATATGCGACATTTACGAATCGCATTGCACATGCTGTTGACATGCATGATGTATCCGACGGGACCAAACACGGATCCGGTTGGCACACCACACGTGACGTGTCTGGACTCTCCGACGACGCCGTCAATGAGCGTTCGCAGTGTCCGGTCTGTGAGGTAGGCACGGAACCACCTGTTCAGTGGTCCCGCGACCCCGCACTCCTCCATGGCTTGAAGCAGCTGGTGGTGTTCCAAGGTGTCAAATGCTTTTTTGAAATCAATGTAGACCACCACCACCTGCTTCCTCTGACCCAAACACTCATTGACGTAGTCCGCGAACTGCGCCAGGGCCGTCGCCGTGCTCCGCCCACGTCGGAATCCATGTTGTGCATTTGTCAGAATATTGTGTTTTTCCAAGAAAACACTTACCTGATTCACAATAAATTTTTCTACTATTTTATTTATAACTGACAATAAGGCTATTGGCCTGTAGTTTGAGTAATCACTATGTGCACCTTGTTTAAAAATAGGTCTTATTAATGCTGTTTTTAATTTATCGGGGTATAACCCCTTTTCAACACACAAATTAATAAATAAAGCAATAACAGGGCTCAACTTAGCTTTTAATAATTTAATTTCTTTAACTCTAATTTTATCTACTCCTTCAGACTTATCACAACTTAGCAAATTTATTATTTTATCTATATCTATTGGATAAGCTTTCTGAAACCGCAATGAAACATTTACAGGAACAACATAGCTAGATCTTTCCAAAAACCTATGACTACAGGCATGTTTTATATCTAATATTTCTTTGGTAAATGTTGTTGAAAATTTATTACATATGCTATCAACCGAACCTTCTAATTTTCCTAAATATTTTAAAATAACAGAATCGACACTTCTTTTTTCATTTCCTATCCATGAATTAATTTTAGTCCAAATCTTTCTAATATTTTTTTTACATTTTTTTATTTCTTCTTGGCGGTATTTATTTTTCGCTTTATTTATATATTTATTTAATCTATTTCTAAATCTATTATATTGTCTACGCAAATTCATATCCTCTGGTTTATTTTTACAATTTCTAAACAGCCTATCCCTAATACATATCATTTTCTTAAGCTTTTGCGTGATCCAAGGTTTACTTTTCCTTGTATTGCGCACTAATACTTGAATTTTAGCTTCATTATAAACATCAGAAAAAATTGAACATAATCTGTTATACAGGTCTATTGGACATTCACAATTTAACAGCTCATTCCATGAAACATTTTCAAGTTTTTCTAATACCTTTTTATCACAAATAATAGTCTTATAAGATTTCAATGCACTCGGAACATCGTCCACAACCAATTTACTAGCGAGGCGCACACCTACAACATAATGATCTGATATCTTTACCGTCAACACATACGCAGATATTGCACGCTGAGTTCGAACCCACACATGGTCGATGCACGACCGCGTCACTGTGTCGCCGTACATGTCCTCTCGCGTTACGTCACGGATAGCACATTCCAAGCCCAACTCACTCATATTATTTGTGTAGTTATTGATTACGCTGCCGGTTTTACACATCAAATCTATGTTTGTATCACCAATCATAACTACGTCACATCCTAAGGGAATCTTGGACAATAGTCTATGCACTTCTTCAACAAAACCATGTTTGTTTGTATTTGGCGGCCTGTAGATAGCCAAAATATGAATAATTTTATTTCCATCTTGGAAAAGCTGCCCGTGTATCATCTCATAATAATTAGATTTAATTGTGGTGGCAGTAAAATTTAACTTGTTGTTTACATAAACTAAAATCCCACCTCCTCTTCTAGTTTCCCTTGTATTTATGTATGTGTTATATCCTTCTAAAGTGTACAAACATAGTTCATGTTTTCTGATGTTAATCTCTGTTAATGCAATAATATCCAGTTTTTCCCTGCAGTTGTCTATTAATACTTGTAGTTGACTAAAGTTTTTTCTGAGTGATCTTATGTTCAAATGTATAATATTCAAGTTGTTATCACGTTGTAGTAAATCATCCTGCCAGCTATCTGTACATAAGTATCTATTGTATTCAATGTTACATGTTACGTGTGAAGCTTGGTTATCGAATTTTAAAATAAGGGATACTCACGAATTATGACAGCACTACAAAATACGTCATTTTTTTACTGCGTACGCACTAATGTCGCTAAGTGTGCGAATCGACTTGATTTTGTTGTCATTCGGATCATCTTTCCTTATAAGCACCTTACCGTTCTGTATCCAAATGTATTTAAATGTTTGTTTTAGCTCGTTCTTAGCCGTCCACAACAGGTTGCGCATATGTTTAGTGAGATCCTCATTTATATAGATTCGTTGTCTATTTCCGCTAGCAAATATATCATCATTTGTTAGCTGGTGGGATTTTCTTGTAGCTATCCATTTGTCGCGGCTAGCACGCGTAGCCAAAGTGATAACCACCGGACGCGGCTTTTTCTCGCGCTGCGGCTTCTCGACTTTTATTTCCTCACCCACCCGCTTTACTTCACTTATCAATCCACCTTCTACTCCTAATTTGCTTGCTATGGTTTTAATTGTGTTCTCTAAATTCTCGTTTTGCTGTTCCTGTAATCCAAATATTTCTACATTTTTTTCCTTCTCACGTATCTCCAAGTAAACTATCCTTTCTTCCAGTGCCTTGTTACAGGTTTCCAAATGAACGTACTTATGCTCCAATGCTTTAATCTTTTTGTCTGATTTTTAAATAAAAAAAGAGTTGTATATAAATCATCACAATCAAAATCAAGCAATTATTACTTGGCCACAGCACAAAGCCACGGCAACATAAGATAAGAGTAAGTACAGGATAAGCTGACCAACTGGCCAAGCTAACCAATAACTGACCAAGTAGGGCATAATAAGCTGATCAAGTAGCCAAGTTTACCAATAGCTGACCAAGTAGGGCATAATAAGCTTACCAAGTAGCCAAGCTAACCACTATCTGACCATGTAGGGCATAATAAGCTGACCAAGTAGCCAAGCTAACCACTTGCTGACCAAGTAGGGGATAATAAGCTAACCAAGTAGCCAAGCTAACCACTTGCTGACCAAGTAGGGCTTAATAAGCTAACCAAGTAGCCAAGTTAACCACTATCTGACCAAGTAGGGCATAATAAGCTGATCAAGTAGCCAAGATTACCAATAGCTGACCAAGTAGGGCATAATAAGCTGACCAAGTATCCAAGCTAACCACTATCTGACCAAGTAGGGCATAATAAGCTGACCAAGTAGCCAAGCTAACCACTATCTGACCAAGTAGGGCATAATAAGCTGACCAAGTAGACAAGCTAACCACTATCTGACCAAGTAGGGCATAATAAGCTGACCAAGTACCCGAGCTAACCACTAGCTGACCAAGTAGGGCATAATAAGCTGACCAAGTAGCCAAGCTAACCACTATCTGACCAAGTAGGGCATAATAAGCTGACCAAGTAGCCAAGCTAACCACTATCTGACCAAGTAGGGCATAATAAGCTGACCAAGTAGCCAAGCTAACTACCATCTGACCATGTAGGGCATAATAAGCTGACCAAGTAGCCAAGCTCACTACCTCTGACTGATTTTGGCTTCATTAGTGTTATTTGGTTATACTAATTACTCAGCTGCATCCGGTTAGTCTGGAAACCGACCCCAACATAGTTGGGACAAGGCTAGGCAGATGATGATGATGGTTATACTAAGTACTACTAACACTAGTTAGGTGTATACGATTAGACCAACAGTTAAAATTTCACGACGTATTCTACATTGGGCACCCGTTGAAATGGCACCTTGGTGAATGTGCCGCTGTGTGTCAGGTGCATTCACTCAGGTGTCATTTAAGCGGGTGCTCAATGTTCACTCCTATTTGATCAGTCCGTTGCTCATAATTGAGTAGAGTTTTAGCCAATTTGGGTATAAAGTTTAACATAATATTATTACAGTACACCGTCTCTCGCGTATTTACCTTAACCATGACGTCATATAGGTACATGAATGGTAGTCCTACTACTACTGAAACTTTCAATGTGATTACGTAAGACCTTTTAGTTGTAGTTTATTTAAATAAAATTTCGTACATAAATGTCGACGTTATGATTATGTACTTACCTTACATTTGTAACCGACTGAATTTCTGACTTTCAGTGAAGTTTTTCAAATGAAATTGACATGGGAGTTCATCACTGCCAAATATTGGAAGAAATTAATGTTGTTTTAAGAACCTGGTCAGAATTTCGGGCTTCAGACGACCAATAACGACTGTCAAAGATCTACGAATGACAGCCGGGACCAACGGCTTAACCTGCTTTCCGAGGCACGGAGGAGTCTTGGTACGTAAAGATGGTCACCCATCCACGGACCAACCGCGGCAAGCGTAGCTTAACCTGATCGATCGATCCGTGCGGCCGTTATTATTTAGCCACAAGCCTCTCCGGACACCCTGTATATTGTATTGTAATTGTATCGTAATTGTATCATGTCTATTAGTGTATCACACTAATATTATAAATGCGAAAGTTTGTGAGTGTGTGAGGGGGTGTGTGGATGTGTGTGGGTGTGTGTTTATATATGTATGTTTGTTACGTCTTCACGCTCAAACGGCTTGACCAATTTTGATAAAATTTTGTATGGAGGTAGCTGACACCCTGGATTAACATATAGGCTACTTTTTATCCCGATATTCCCACGGGATCGACATTTACGCGGGTGAAACCGCGGGGCGCAGCTAGTTCCAAGTTTAAGTAAGTACTTGAACTTATTGACCAGCACCCAAATTTCCGTAACACACTATCAATCACAATCTGAATCATCTCGAAGGATATTGCTAATCCATTGCTTCATATGTTCGAAATATTTGTCTGCTCAACAACGTAAATCATGCAATGAATATTATAGAACCGTTAAAATGAAAGCCATTCCTACTGTTAGTATGTTACGCAATTACCTACTGTAAGAGAACGGATCTAAAGGTCAAAAGTTAGTACCTTATGTACCTAAGTAGGTACCTTTGATCCACGCAATATAAAGATAATTTAGGTTATATAAGTAAATAACTTATCAAAGAAAAGCAAGTTACATTAACTTGAATTATCAAGTAGGCAGCAATAATTATATTTTTAACGAACGGACAAATATGTCGGTAGCTTACAACTCAGCCTACCCCCGGGATGTGCTCTAACATTAAACTGATGCGGACCTTCTCTGTTGTACTCAAACTTTTATAATAAGGGCCATGTTTCATTTGTAACTTGAGGATGGTATTCTGATTTAAATTAATTATGGTTTGGATCGGAAATTTTCTAAAAATAGAGCGTTTTAATTTAACTGACTGGGAAGAAAGGAAAGGTACAGTATTTTAATCTCACGCGCGTTTTACATGTCGTAGCCAAGTCTGCAAACACGCTGTGAATGTGTGCATGATGACGAGTAGTGACAACACATTACACACACACACACTTCCGACTTCGCACGTGTCTCGGACGGGAGCGAGAGCTCTTGCGTTTACACACACTTTCACAACGTGTTTGCACACTTGGTAACCAGAAGTAAAGCCCGCGTCGCTTCGTTAGATAAAAATACTATGTAAGTAGGTAAATATGTGGTAAAGTGTTATTTTCAGACGTTCTTAAAATAATGAAGTAACTAAGAAAAGCTAAGGCCAGGCAGACAGGCGCTTTACTTTGTGTGAATTATTTCATCACCACTGCTATCAAAACAGTGAAGGAAAACAACGTGAGTTAACATCTTAGTACCAAAAATTCGAAGATATGTGATATCTACCAACCCGCACTGGGCCCGCGTGATGGATCACAGCCCACTCCCTCTCACTAAGGAGGCCTGTGTCCCAGCAGTGGGAACATTATAGGCTGATTATGCTATACTAAAGTCATAAATTCGATTTATTCCGGTCTAATCCCCTGGACCCTCCCCCCCCCCTCCTCGATCCCCTGCTAGTTCGTCTTCTGTTTTAATCTCTGTCTTATCCCCATTATCTTTCAACGCTCCCAAAAAAAACTGAACATCAAATTACAAAAAACCACATCCACTGTAAGCTTACATTTTTTTTTTCTTCAAAGAACAAATTCATACCGGGAAAGTTTTTAAGAAAAATAATTACAATGGCCGCCGCCCCCTTTCAGCAGGAGAGGGGAGGGGGGCGACCCTTTGTGCGTTGAATTTCTTAAATAATTACGCTTCTTTCATTTTACCAAACATTTGTGTAACAAGATTATGGCCCGCAATGGATTACCTTTTGACTTTAAGTTCTTATTTTTATTTTGCGTTAATTTGCGTGTTGTTCCGTTTGTTATGTTAAGGTTTTTTGATGGTTATGTATGTCTTTAGTTATATAAACGGTAAGTATACACATAATCATCAGCACCCTACACTATCAATCGTAATCTGAAACATTTTGAAGAATATTGCTTCGTATGTTCGAAAACTTCGTCTGCTCAACAACGTAAATAACGCAATGAATATTGTTGAACTGTCAAAATGAAAGCTATTGCTCCCGTGAGTGTGCTACACAATTACCAGCGGGTTGTTAGAACCTGGTGATTAGGTATGTACTTACCTCATCTGCCTTACCTTACCACCTATGTTGGGGTCCGGGTCGGCTACCAGTCTAACCGGTTGCAGCTGAACACCAGTATATTACATGGAGCGACTGCTTATCTGTCCTCCACAACCCAGTTACTGGGTAACACGATACCCCTCGATAAGACTGGTTGTTGGACTTTTGCCCTTCTGACGACCCGACCAACGGCTTAACGTGCTTTTCGAGGCATGGAGGGGTCTTGGTATGTAATGATGGTCACCCATCCACGGACCAACCGCGGCAAGCGTAGACCCTTGAGGCTGTTATTATATAGTCACGATCCTCACTTTTTGATGGTTATAAGCATAATGTTCCCAGTGCTGGGACACATCCTCCCTGTGAGAGGAAGTGGACTGTAATCCACAACGCGGGCCCAGTGCGGGTTGGTAGATGTCACACGTCTTCGAATTTATGGTTCTAGGACATACCGGTTTCCTTACGATGTTTTCCTTCACTGTTTTTTATGTTTATGTAAATGGTAATATATACCTAAACACCAGGCTCTAACTATTTTGATGAAGCACGAACAAGCATGAAGACGCACACTAGCTGACTGAGTGTTGGCGATTTCAGAACTTTAGCTGCAGGTTTCAGCACCATGTCTTGGATTACGATATATTTATGCACTTACAAGTTACAACTTGCCCGATAAGTAAAGCAGCTGATCGTGCTAACACTAAGATACGCAGGTTACGGTCACTCACGTTATTTTTACTTATTTTATTAATCATGAATGTGCCACTGCTGGGCAAAGGCCTCATACTTGGGAGTCACCTCTCTCTATCCGGATTAAGAAAATAACAATTCGTTCCATCACTAAAATACCTATCTGATGCCACTCGGGAAGTTACCACGCAATGGAATTGGGCTGGACACATCTGCCGCATGTCAGATGATCAATGGGCCAAACTTAAGAACCAGTGGGTACGACATCGCGTCCGGCCCAGACGGAGATGGCGGGATGAGTTGGACTCCTCTTTAATAAAGATTGGTCCTTGGTAGCTCGGGACTCACGTTAATGCATTCACTCAAACTCACAACACAGCTAAAGCGAATGTTAATTTAATATGGTCCTTCTCACCATAAATAACTGAATCATAAAACAATGACTACCTATAATATTTTCACAAACCAAAATCATTCACTAGTTTTCATTTCACAATAAACAATTCAATTTATCACGTGACAGTCAATGTCTCTTAACGAAAAACGACGCGACTGCAAAAAACAATTTCAAATAAAGAATGTTATTTATAAAATAAAAGATGGCGTCGCCCGACGCGCAATGGCCGTGTTTCAGGGCGGCCCGGCTGAAACTAACGGAGCGGCGCCGCTGAAACAAATGCAATATAACTACATACACCGAATTGTATCGATAATAATGATGTTATTTGAAATACTGACATAACTCGATAATAAATCGGTAACAGTAACTTTTAATGATTGAACATACTACTTATATGAAAAAAAACAACAAAAAAAAAGAAAACCATCATGACTGTAATGTAAGTAAATGTCTATGGTTTGAACGATATCACCAAATTAATAAAACAGTTAATTTTGTGACCTTTTAGCAGCTTCCTGTAACGTCTGCTTATTTCTTTCAATGCAACACAGTTGAGAAAAGACTAGGCGGATTGATTGACTTACGTAGTTCTGTAACAAGGCTTTTTCAGTAAGATGTAGCATAGAAAGTACTGGCCTACGAATTACATAAAAATTAAATTACCGCCCGATTATTCTGATTATTATCTATCATTTGCAAATTGCCCCATCGAGACATCGATCGGAAAGAGTCGAAAGAACTGTTTTAAGAGAAATTCGTGAATAGGCTCTCTAAAATGTGAATGAAACGTCGAATAGTAAGATATAAATACTTTCGCGTTCCTTCATCTAAAACTGAATAGGTACTTAATTATGTAGTGTACCTAGTTATCTACTTATACTAATAATAAAGCTAAAGAGTTTGTTTGTTTCAACGCGCTAATCTTTGAAACTACCATCGTCGGACTAGAAAAATTATTTTTGCATTTGATAGCCCAATTCTTGAAGAAGGCTATTTTACATCACGCTAGGATCCTTAGGAGCCGAGAAAAAAAAGGGCGTAAACGAAGTAATAGCGCGGTTAGGCGATACGATGCGATGTGACGGTATGAGTCGGGGGAGCAGTAAATTTCTACTTACATAAAGTTTTCTTTAATTACATTTATTATTGTAAACCTTCACACTTTTATTGTCACGAATTCTTCTTACAATCAACTTTTTACAACAAATATATGTATAAATTCATACAGAAAATGAAGTATTTAAATAATCTTTTCTATGGAACATCACAATAATTATTGAAATCTACATAACCCCGTTACATAACCAAATTGCTTGTACGAGAAAAATGTACGTACATAAGTATCTTTGTATACAGGAAAATTGGAATCTTGGAATAACTCTCCCATCAAAGTGTGCGTGGACTACTTAATATAAAAAGATTCATGTATTTGGGTCGAAAAAGTTTCTATTGTAACTGTACAAATTTACACACACATTGATACTTTGGCCGGGGACATTACTTTATACACATGGGGTTTTGTGAAGATTTTTTGTGAATGGGAGTGTGTGGGTGGAAATTGCACACTTGTATAGGATTTTCCTCGTATGTACGATGTTTGGAGGGTGTGATTGTGGATGTGTGCGCGCCCCGCCCCGAGCTATGAGCGCCCTCGGTGACGCCGGCGGCGACGGCTTTCGCGAACAAATGGGTTACTGCATATGTTTTTGTACGATTTGCACGCAAAAAAAATACAAGGAAAGGTAATCGTTTGATGGATACTGAATGAAACACAATAGAAAGTTTTATTGTTAGTGGCGTTTAGTTTCTCGTATTAAAGTTATAAAGTAAAATTATGCCATTGAAAAATAATATTGAAATTACCTTAAGCATTCAATTCCCAAAATAAATAATTGCCTATAATTCCAGCGTATTCTTGAATTGTTAACAAAAGCCAATATGATTACACGTTCCCTGTACGAGTATGTAACTGTTTATTTACACAGAATAACTCCCAGGCACAGGCACAGGTGTTCCAAGTCATTATTTTTCAAAGGAAAGTAAAAGACCTCGTTGAACAATCAAAAACACAAAACAATAAGTATTGCAATTTTTTACCTGACAAGATGATAGGGAAAATGTTTTTATGTATAAAATAACAATACAGTGATGTTCAAGTCCATCAAACGTTTTAAAAAGTATAAACAGAAAATAATAGTTACCACTTCAGCTCTAGTTACGTCTTTTTGTGGCAACTGCGTCATCGTTTACAGTAGACATAGGGCGGGCTACTGTTCACAGCCTGCGGCCTTCCTGACCAATCACAGTGCTCCGAGCTATATTCCTCTCCCTTTCACTCCTATCGATACCCGCATCCGGCTATCCTTGTTACTTCCCCCGGCGAAAATCCTAGCAATATGAAATTATTTCTCAATTACCAACTTTAAACAAAGAAAAATAAAGCTCACAATCGGTCAAACAAAACGCGTCGCTTCAGGCGTTTTGCACCCACAATAATGTTTATTTGATATCGAGCGTCAGGCAGGCGACGATTTTCAAGTTCAGATTTCCCATTCGAACGATTGTGAACCTTATTTCTGAAGCCGCTAAATCTAGACGATCGAAACGATCCCACGAATTGTATTTACGTGTGCAATGCTGGCATTTTCATTGTTACAATCCTCAAGAGAGTTTGAGAGAAAACATTTTCGACTTTATTCGAGAAGTTCAAAGCTCAAAACTCTTTGCATGTTTTGGGGAGTTACAAAGTTCTGGAGTTGGGTAACTGTAACGCCCAAGGCAAAAGCTATTTGCGATGACAATTTTGCGAGCGTCGGCGAACGAAATATGCCTTTTATTCGTACTAGAGTCGGGATTAAGGCTCTAAAACGGAATTGCTGTCAGAGGGAGCTTTGTTGAAATTTGCGAACTACACCTACACGTTCGTAGTTACATCTCTTTGCATGGAGTGCGATGTTTTGGTTGCGTTTAAAAATCCTGCAGGTTTATGTATTAATCTTTTGTTTTTATAGTGCTGTGAAAGGCTTTGTCTATAGTTATGTTCTTGACGAGATTTTATTTCGATTTTCACGGCTTGTGTGTGTGTTCTTTCTTTGGCTCCGTCGAGTCGTTGAGCTTCTCAAGTTTTGAGTAGAGCTACACGATTATTGACAAATGCCTGCACTAGTCCACTCAAATCTCAAAAGGCCATTTCAGACATCCAAAGTGCCATACGGCGAATGTGCCGTTTGGTACTTTCTTAAGTAAGCCGTTATTCCCAGTACTGCATTGTGGTAAGTATGATAACAATCTTTTAGTGGATAGGTACTTTTTTTTTCGGATGGAAACCTTTAAAAGGCGCCCGACCTCCGGGGAGTGTGGGATTTTTACCTCACTAAAACCACCCCGGTGATCACCATCACATAGGGGTGGTCCCGGTATCAACTGCGGTTTTGCGTCGACTTTGAATTTGAATGCTTTTTCTCAGTAACACAATAATTAATCTTATTCTACATTGCTTCAACATAATATATTTTTAAGATTTCTTTCGAACTTTCCTATATTACTATTCGGTCGCTTTTTCCAATTAGATATGAAATTATTCCTCATTCAAAAACTTGCTTTATTACTGTAATATAAGTTAGCATTTTTTCCACATTTCAGCTTTTTTGTAACTACCAAGACTACATGAAGAAGCTAAAGAAATAAGATCCACGTTAGACATGAAATGAAACTAAAAAAATATGGAATGTATGAGACGGTTCTCATTCCTCGCAAGTTGTAACAGTCTGACAAAAACGGAAGTACCTACCTACCTACATTACTAGTGTCAGAAGGAAGATGGCGAAGGCATGATTTTTGAGTAATTTTTTACCGACTTCACAAAAGGAGGAGCTTATATTTTTTGTTCATGTGTTATGTTCGACGGCAAGGTTGGCGCAGTGGTTAAGCGATTGACTGCTGCGCTGCGTGTCGCGGGTTCGATTCCCGCACGGAACAAATATTTGTATGACCTACAAGTTGTTCCGGGTCTGGCTGTTTGTGTATGTGAGTTTAATTAAATGTTTGTAAACGCATCCACAACACAGGAGAAATTACTAGTGTGGGAAACGTTTAAAAAAAAAAACTCAGTAATCTAACACCCTGGATTAACCCATTAGGCTACTTTTATCCCAATATTCCCACGGGATCGACATTTACGCGGGTAAAACCGCGGGGCGCAGCTAGTAAAATATAATGTTTGGACTTTAAAGACCTCTAGTTTGTTTCGGAATTTCTTTTCTCAGAAATCAACCAGCTAGGAAATGTCGGTACCATCTAGTTTTTTCAGTATTGACCAACAAAATATTGACGTGTACTCACATAAATAAATATTTCATTTCATTCATATACGTAAGTATCAATTGATCCATATTTAATAACAGTGACCTAAGAAAAAATGCAAAGGAATTATAAGTATTCACGAAATAAACCCCAAAGGAAAGTATGATCTCAGTTTTCTATAAAAATGACAACACAGTAAGCGGAAACGGTGACATCTAATCAGTATGTAAATCAGGAAAGACAGTTGGGTACCTACATTAAATAATAGGGAAACTCCCGAACGAAAACCGAAGAAAAACAAAAAGAAAGAAAAAGGGAAAATTAATAAACCTGTCGCTGCCAGACCTGAAGATTTCAAATAACATTATAATGACAAGTCACCGCACCCTTATTTCCGCCTTCACAAGGTGCAATTTCCTTTGCATCCCCTAAAGTTATACAGATTTCTTTCAGACCAATGTTTCGTTTCTATTAAGAATTCGTATAAACATCCTCCCCTTGAGAAAAAAATATAATTTGCAATAACAAGTCCGTTTTGATTCGGCCTCCCTTCTGTATACTTTGAACTAAGGTAAACCAATGTATATATGGGTAGGTAGGTATATGTTGGGTATTGTCTTTTTTACGACGCTTTTGTTTAAGAGGGGATATCAAAAATAGGGTGGATTTGAATCTACAAGAAGTTTGTAACTTTCACTGCTTGGTGAATCATAAATTGCTTCATAGATTTCTGTCCATCTATTCTGTCAACAAAATGTGAAATCTTAGGTGAAGTGAGCTTTAAGTGAGCTTTCATTCCACCTGATTATGATGCTAGGTCCGCAGCTAGCCGCTAGCCGTTGGTCCCGGCTGTCATTCGTGGATCTTTGACAGTCGTTACAGGTAGTCAGAATCCCAAAAGTCTGACAACCAGTCTTACCAAGGGGTAAGTATCGTATTAACCAGTAACTGGGTTGTGGAGGTCAGATATGCAGTCCCTCCATGTAAAATACTGGTATTCAGCTGCATCCGGTTAGACTGGAAGCCGACCCCAACATAGTTGGGAAAAGGCTAGGCAGATGATGATATGATGCTAGGGATTGACAGCTCACTTCAAGCTCACTTTAGGTACCTAAGTTTTCACAGAATAGTCTGTGGCGTAATTGCGTAACACACTATCAGTAATAAAGGCTTTAATTTTGACAGTTCAACAACATTCATCGCCATACAACGTGGGTAATGCCGCCAGTCTCTTGGGTACATTACCAGTCGACAGCGATGCGGATGAATTTTTCGACGCTATTTTTTAGTTTCTGTATAGTTTTAGTTAAGTTGCGTTACTTAAGTGGTTGAGCAGAACATTTCTCGAACATATAAAGCAATGGATTAGCAATATCCTTCAAAATGATTCAAATTGAGACTACGCAATTAGGATGCTGGCTGGTGTATGAGTGGGAAAAAATAGGTTATCATTGTGTGACCAAAAGTATTTCAATACTTACACAAAATTCTGCAACAGATGAATTGAAAAACATTGCAGCCACAAGCCAAAGAAAAAACCACCTCCTATTTCAAAATTGGCATTAGATTTCGAGCCACTCGATTCGCCACACCTCTAATAATTCGCTATGCACCTATTTTTCAACAAAACACATTAGACTGACTGACAACCTGCAAACTTTACCACGAGGATCGTGATTACATGCCCGTTTTTGTGATCCTATAGAAATGGATTGGATATCTTGAGAAAAATGTCAGGTGATTTATGGAAAAAACGTTTAATCTAATTTAAATTCGATGGGCTTTGCTTCACAAAATAATTGCTGCTGGGGAGTTTGTTGCGCCACTTCTTCTTCCCAGCTCTGCTAAAGCACTAGAAAGTGGTGAAGGGTGTGCGTTTTGTCTTGTGTGTTGTATTTCTTATGTAATTGTGACGTTCAAAAGTGCTGGTCAGCCTGGTTTGAATAAATGACTTTTGATTTTGATTTGATTATAATTGACGAAACTGAACATTGTTTTCTTAAATTCACGATCATCGAGCTCTTGATTCATTCCAAACTAACCGAGATTGTTTCTTTATTTCTTGATTGAAAACTTTAATACTTTCAGTAAGTGACATTTATATGAGCATGACGAAATGCTGGATGGACGAAAGTCATGGACGAAACATAAGAAGAACATAACTAAATGCAGCATCCAACTACCAACTTTTTCCTCTACTTAACCAAACAGGTTCTTAACTGCTTGAAAGCCTTTAACAAATGTACGATTACACTTCAAAATGATAATAACGTAAAAATAACACCCAGGTAGCTTCTTAAACCCTTCGTAATAATAGATCTCATGCTCGATCTATCGATTCGATTCGATTGAGGCTGAATGAGCACAATATCATCGCCAATAAAAAAAAAACTATTGATTATTTGTGCGTGGGTGTGTATTTTGTCAAATCAAGAATAGAGCATGTTTATTTTTAATTTTTTTGCGAAAAAGAAGGTTCTTTTTGCAATGTTGTTCATTGTGGTAGGTTTAAAGGTTCATTGTTAACTTTTGTGTAGTAATGCGTGACGAATGTGCATCTTCTCCATCATAACACGGGCTCTTCACCTCTTCACTTTTGAGTATTTTTACTTTTTTTTCGAGGACCTGCAAAAAGTTTTGTTGACATCAGGAACTTTGGCAAAACTGGAATGGAAGTAGGGGAAGAAAAGGTGTTGAATAAGCAGTTTCAGCTAAATCTATCTATAGAATGCGTGAACATAAGGAAACTGAAAAACTTTATAAGTAGGTAAGTACTTAGAAAGAATATATTTTCCAATAACCATACCATAGAGATATAAAAAACAGTATAGGTACCTATATCTTTTGGCTGCAGTGATGTCAAAGTACTAGATATAAAAACCCTCCATAAAAACCTAAAACAATACTCCATTTGGGCTGTATTTTCGACATCTTTCTGTGTTTGGGAAAAGGTTTGCCAACTCAAAAGATTTTCTGAAGAAAAGTAGCACTGCGAACAATTTTCTTTCCCTTTTTTTCTTTCATTGTGGAATAACTCGAAATTATGAAAGGTTCCTTACTTAACTGGTACTAAAAACCTAGCATCTAGCCCTTTATCTACATAATTTTTTTTTAAATCATATTCTTCTTCCACGGACTACAGACGGCAGCGCAAGTCACGCCGCTTCCCTGTTAAATTATTCAGCAGTCATTAGTCGTGCCTTTGCGCGCTGCGTACACAGCATTGTTCGGACGGCCTCCTGTCTTGTATGGCGCCCTGGTACTTGGAGAAAGCAAACAGTATGGTACTGTTAGTATGATGAGTGGAGTCTTAGCCAGATGTTATGTTTTTTGGGGATGTAAATAAACATTGTTAATAATTTTGGAATTGATTGACAGCTTGTCATACTAATCGAGATGTTAAGCTTCGATGTTATGGTATATTTTCAAACATCAAGCTGTGTTGTGTCATTGTGTGTGAGTTAATTGAACTTGTCTTAAGAACCCTGTACATTTTTGTTTGCTCAATTCTATCATATTAAATCATACGTTTCGGTCAAAAACATTGGATCCTCCAGACCAATCACGAGTTGTTGAAAACATCCAAACATTAATAAATTAGTAAAATATCATCTTATTAAAATCACCTAATGTCATTACCATATTTAAATACAAAAAGGCAAAGACATGAGTGCAAGGAGCCGCGCATCCGTGTCGCGGCTGCGTTAACATCGCCATAACGGCACAAATTGATTTGTGCGAGCCAGATCGCGCGAGGTTATAATTTTCGCGCCACGCTGCGTGCGAAACCACGCTGTGCTGCCAACATTACAGATATGTAGACTTTTTGCTGAAGCGATAGATTCTGTTACAACGATAAAAATGTGGTAATTTTATTTTTTATTATTTTGGTTCTCTAAATGTAAATTTTCTCAAGGTATCTTGTTCAGAATTTTAAATGCGTAACATGCTTTTTTTCCCGGATTAATATTATTTTATCTAACATGTGCAGACCGTGGTTTGTCACATAAAAAAAAATGTGACATAAACCACCATCATAGGAGTAAATCAAACATCATTAATTTTTTTTTTTAATCGTGAATCAATTTATTTAACAATCTAAAAATAACAAAATTAAATCCTAACTTAACTAAAACTATACAGAAACTAAAAAATAGCGTCGAAAAATTCATCCGCATCACTGTCGACTGGTAATGTACCCAAGAGACTGGCGGCATTACCACGTTGTATGGCGAAAACATCATTAATCGGAATTTCGGAAAACATTTTTCAAAGACCTTAAGATACAAAGATACATCCATTGGATCCAAATTATTTTCATTTTAAAAATCAGTAATTCTTCATTGTATTTCACTTATAATGCTAAAAACTACTGGCACTTTGATCCTGGTCCTTGTTGAAATTTTCCATTACAGCAATATCGAAATAAAGTATCTTAAGTTTAAAAAACAAACAATTTTCTAAATATAAAAAGAGCACTTTAATTAATTACCAACTCGTTACATTCAGACATTATAGGATACCCCATTTGCCCTTTGTGCGGATCAAAAGCTACAGACGGCGGACCCTACTGGTCCTGTTCGTGACGTCACTTTGTGAGCTTATGACCCCTAGTCTCGGGCGTGTTCGCTTCACGACAGCTTTTGTTAAAAGCTTTGCCAAACGTGTGTAGAGGTAACTGTGGGAAAGCTTGTTTTGAATTTGAAAATAATAATTATTATAATTAAATACGGTAAATTATAGAAGTTATTTGCCAGTGACTTGTTAGTCGAACCTCGTATACCTGAAAGCCTCTGGTCATGAGTAGATCTCCCAAATCTCATTGAACAAGCAAATGGGTGCACTGACTGGACAGGTCCACTCAAATTTGTGTGATTAATTCCTCAAAAGACCATTTCAGACACGGATCTACATGGTCCTCACATGATCTGACCAAGAATACGTCTGGACTTTTAAAGAGACCCCTAAGTGAGAAGAAATGGCGAAACAATCGCCATTTCTTCTCAGGGGTAGTCAGATGGGAAATTACCTACAGAACAATTTCATTTCATCTATTGTAATTGTGTGTCTAAAATGATTAAATTACAACAACCAATAGTCCAAATTGACAGAAGATTTAACAACGTCTTACATTGAATACACTTTCAAATGCCAAAGTTGTTGCCACTAGTTGGCCGTGCCTTAGGTATGTGAGCGGTGGGACGGAGGGGCGAGGGCACTTGCTGTCATTAATCTCATGTGCGTTGCGAACACTAGGCAACCCGCCGCCTCACCCCCCATCCCCACCTAAGGCGCGGCCAACTAGTTCCGCGCAGACTATAATTAGTTCCCTATTTCTAAAATAGAAACATTATCAGCCATTTTAGGGTGATCGCCTGACAAATCTAGGTATATTTCCTCGCTGATATGTTAAAGTAGCCACATTATACCACTGGCGGGCCGCATGCTGGGCCCAGCCACTGATATATACGACCGCGACACGACAACACTTCCCCGCCTTAAGGTCTAAACATAACGATAGGTTTTGTACAAAAGAAAGTTGAAAAAAAAGGGGAAGCTGATGATGTCATATTATCCAAAATCAAATTGCCGAATCAACTAAGACTGTTTGCTATTCGCAATCCTGATCAATTCTATAGGTGGTGGACCTATTCAAAAAATAAATAATCGCAATGCTTCATATTTAGACTACAATGACTACAAATATCTGAGAAGTCGGTCCGATGCGTTACATGAATCTAACGACAATGGTGCTAACATGATATAACATGGTGCGACAATGGTGGTGGTGGCCCTGTGATTTTCAGGCACTACAGTACAAATAAAAATGTCTAGAGTGAAAAGAAAAGACATCTGTATCATGGACCCGGCAAAGTAGAGATGGATGCTGTAAATAAAACAAACGTCAATAATTGCTTCTGTCTACTCTCTCGCGTGTACGACTGTACGCAGTAATTTGTCCCAGGAGTCACTGCTTGTATCCAAGTCAGGTAACAAGATGCATAATTACCTAATTGAAGAGTGAGTAAACAAAAATTAAAGTCTCCGCAGATGTTCATTAAAATACACAATTGACATTTCTTGAAACTGAAAATTAAATTGTAGGTACAAGAGCTTCAATTTTATTCTAAAAGTTAGTCTCAACAAAGTTCTTATCAAAATCACCAACTAGCTAAATCTTTTGCTCCAATTCAAACGAGCTCCAGAAGGACTTTCTATTCCAGCCAGACATACAATTTCTTTCCACATTTGGTTCAATTAGGTAACTATGTAGGTATCATAAAAGTATTCGTAAATGGTAGATCTCTCTTTACGTATATGAATCTGTTTATGGAAAGACTGTAATTAAACTTACAATTTGTCTGTTCTGTACAGAGCCTTATACCGCCATCTTGTTATTCAATTACATGGCGGGAACACTCGTAAAGTTGTAGCTTTTTGTGTCTCATCACGAGGTTTAACATCAGTCTTGAGGTCTGATCACTTTATACAGTTTATTTAGAGCAGTGACGTTTTGTGAGTTGAAAACTCAAAACTCTTTAATTGCGGATGAAACGGTTTTATAAATGTGGGAGTACTAAATGAGAATAGATTATAATGTTCTGTAATTGGGTCATTATTTGAGGTGGTGAAATTCTGTTCAGGCGTAATAATTTACAAAGCAGAATAGAAATGAGTGTTATTGATTCAAATTATAACTGAAATTAACTTTATTTATTACTGTATGTTTGTTTAAATATTTATTTTTATTAAAAACTTTGTGAAATTAATTTTTTTTTAAATAAAAATCACGTTACGTGGTCTGTTCAGGTGATATACACTGGACTTCTTGCGTTTATTAAAAATATAATTTAAGTTAAAACGGACCTTGTCATTACGTTTTTGTAATGAATAATGTATATTACTATATCTTAAATGAATGACAAAAAATAAACAGACTTATATCCTTAATTTTTTTTACGATTTATGTTGTTCCGAAAACCATCATCACCTTCGTGGTCACTCATATTTTATACTATTTTTAACTAAATAATGGTCAACCCAAAATATACTTGTTAGTAGCAACACTATAATTGGCTGTTTTAATATCGCAAAAAAATTTAGATTGAAAATATTAACGGTTTTTGTTTAAAAACATATTCTATGTGTTAAAAATATTGTGTCAAAGATCGTGCATCACTTTCGTGACAGCTGTATTTTGGTAAGTTGGTAATAAAAAAATATAATTACATACTTCTTCTGTTCGAATTATGGATATGTTACAAATAGGCTATTGTATTTTTTCTAACCTCAATACTGTTTCATACTAGAACCGGTAAAGTGCTTAATTATCACTTTCGTGGTCCTCATTTTCGTGGTCAAGATTAAAAAAGGGTTAATGCCGACTTAATAACACTGCTGAAGCCAGCATCCTTTGACTTCTTTTGTTCACAATTATATCATTTTATTGAATAGGGGTGGTACAGTCGCCAATACCTCAAGCTACCCCATAATTATGGTCAACAGTTTAACATTCCATGAATTTTAATAACGAAATACGATTTATCAAAAAATAAAAAAATATTTCTTACAGCTACGGCCAGAACTCGCAACAAAACTACTGATGAAGAAAAGAAGGCAAAAAGACGAGAGCATAAAAAAATTACAATGCAGAAGTTAATAGAGAAAAAGAAAAATATTCCATTTGCCTTAGAAGAAGACAGAAGCAGCGTTCAATTTACATAACACCAGTGCAGCAAGCTCGCCATCTACATCTGAAATGCCTTCTGCGTTGGATTCAGATACCACAAGTGCTGCAGGCTCGCTATACCTTCTGAAACACCGAATTCAGGCTAAATATCCACATCGCGTGAGCTCTGTCTTGGTAAACTTAGACCTTCTTCAACTGATACTGTGGTATGCTGGAGCACCGAATCCCCGTAAAAACCGTATTTTTTTCTTTGATTCGGATAGCACTGGCTCAAATTAAGATTGATTTAGTGAGGTAACTTAGGTGACATCACTTTCGTGGTCAAAGTGTTTTATTTTTTTTTCATGACTAATTATTATTTAGGTTCATTGTTCTCTAAGTAATTATTGTTCTTAGTATTATACGTACCTTTGGTTAAGTTTCAACAGAGGTTTAAATTAAGAGACTGATTATGATTCTTAAAAGTGTTATTTTTCGTGGTCTTTACGATCACTTTCGTTACCTACAAAAAACGTTTTACTGAGATTTTTTAATAAATAAGCTGTATCCATCTTTAATTCTATTTTATCTGTAATTATTATGCGTGTTCTCGTCCATAATAAAGCAAATTTAATAAAAATAACCAATTTTTTTTTAATTTTTTTTTTATCCCGCCCTAAATAATGACCCAATTAAAGACAGTTGACAGTAGATATCTTCTTAGTTAAAGCAGATGAATTACTTAAGCCTTTTATCAAAAATTCAAACTTACGACGCCGACTGGTCGACACTTCACGTGAACTAGGCTGCTGGTTATGGGCTGGGTTGTTTTGGCCAAAGAATTAGCAGTGCCATTCATCAAGGCAATGCTGCCAGTCTTCTGGGCACATTTCCGTATGACAGCGATGAGGACGAGTAAGTACTTCGACGCTTAAGTGTCCTTTTGTTTTTGTATAGTTAGTTAATCATTTAATTTAGTACCATGTAAATAGTTGAATTTATAAAGTATTGTAAAAGTTATATAAATAAACAAATAATGATAAACTGATTTATATACTTACGATCTTAAAGAATTATAAACTCCGCCTTTTCCACTTTATATCTTTCCTCCTTTATTCCTCCCCAGTTATAACTAAGCTACTGTGTTAAGTTACTTCCATCTGCTTTCGTCGCTTTAAAAATACATCATATTTATACCACAGTTAGAAACTTGCAGAAATCTTCAAAGTAACGCCTTGCTTCCTTGAACTTGTGTCAGAAAAATAACAGCCACTAGTTTCCAAGACTTAAGATCTTCACATAATATAATGAGAGCTTTCAGACAAAATTCCTTCTTTGAAATTAGTAGACAAGGTGAAGAGGGGAAGGCTTCTCTTCATGTTGTGTCGTGGTGTATTCGGCAATCAGTGGAGCCCTCAGGAATGTTAAAACAAAGGTTTTGAATAATGTTCCACTATTCAGACGAGTTAATATAGGGTCCGGAGTTGTAGCTCAGTGATACGTAGATTTTGCTTTACTTGTCAGGCAAAGGGCTTGTAAACTAATTAGGGACTCATCAGTGGGGTAATTGCGTAACACACTAACAATGGCTATAGCAATGGCTTTTATTATCACTTCAACAACATTCTTTGTGTTATTTACGTTGTTGAACAGACAAATTTTTCGAACATATGAAGCAGTGGAATAGCAATATCCTTCAAAATGATTCAGATTCAATTGAAAGTGTGTTACCCAATTAGAGCGCTGGATCCAAATACTTAGCTCATTTTGTATTAAAAGGGCCTCTTGCGTATCACAAGACCATTAAACTACAACCACGGTCTACAAAGCTTAAAGTAACATTAATTAAATAAAAAAAGTACTTGTTTACTCGAATTTCCGGAATTATTTGATTAAATTTGTCCATACCAAACGTGACATCTTTTTTGTCCCAGCTATCCATATATCTTAGTACCCCATCAAACAATATATCAATATGTTTTTAACATTTTGTCCATGTCCAGACACATGTACTGCGCACACGCTACCGACCCACGCTGCGCGCATGTTCGGTGCGGCGAATAATTGAATTCCTGCCATTATAGTTATAATGTTCGTATTAATTTAGCCGGAGTCATGAAATATACAGGTGTTGGGCAAGTAGGCTTTATGTAGAATTAATTTGTGAGGGAGAAGTGGCTGATTAATATGTCTGGGGTAGGATGCAAATGGATTCATTTTGTGTTTATATAGGAGAGTACTTATTTTAAATACTGCCTGCGACTTCTTCCGCGTTTTGTTGCCCCCCCGACCTACCCCGTCGCAACGCATCGCCTGCCCGCGCTTTTACTTCGTTTTTGATTAGCGTTTTTTCTGACTTTATTTCTTCTTCCTCGGACCCTAAAGGTCCTATCGTGATGTTAAATAACCTAAAGCCTTCCTCAAAAATTAGGCTATCAAATGCAAAAATATTTTTTCAAATCCAACTGGTACCAATATTGCTGTTCCCAGGACGATGTGAAACAAAATATCTCAAATAAACAATGAATAATGAACTACATTTTTCCAACACCATCCAAGAAAGCTCCCATTCAAATGATTCATTCATTTCCATAATTGCCGTTCCCATGCGAATGTTTTCACACACCATTTGACAGTTAATTTTCAGTAAACACCGCCATCTGTCGACTGTGTACCATCCGTAAGTGATGAGTACACTACAACATGAATTATTCAAAGGTGGGGTGGGTACATCACTACCGAGTCATCGATTATTTTTTTATTTATTTATTTCAGGCGACGCAGGCCCATACATATTAATACCTTAACCTAAACATACCTACATATATTAATTATACGTAGCATTCATGAATTTATAACAAAACAAAATCGATCATCTCTTTAAAAAATCTTTGCGTACCTAAGGACTAAAAAATTTCGTCACCGAATTGAAAACTCTTACACCTATCCTATGATCTCTTCAAATTCAGCGAAAATCATCAGCATCAACAAAACCACGCTATTTAAAAAACAAACGGTGTCTCCACATAAATAAAACATCGACATCCCAGCATTCCCAGCACATCCCTGCTCCGAGTAGTTCTCCAAACGTTGACAGATGGCGTGCCGGCCGCGCGATCATATTCATATATTTGACACACACTACACTAGCACAGCATACGCTAATTCATAAATCTGTAACGATCATTGTCTGGAAGAGACAGAAGGGTGAATTTTGACTGGAGTTTGATTGATTGGTAAAACATACACAGGAGTTGATAGGGGCTTTGTTTTAGAAGATTTTGATATTGAAGCTGCGGTTGTGGGATAGTGTGACGTCATCAAAAATCTGGTGGATGGTACTGCCAGTCTGTTAGATTTAATAAAAATGGGGTAAACGTCAAAGGTTCATTAAAAACAATGATCTTCATGAACAATCAAGGGGGATGGAAAGAAGGGAAATCATAAACAAAATAAAGTCGAATCATAAACAAAATAAAGTCGAACATATAACCTCCTCCTTTTTGGAATTCGGTTAAAAAAAAAATTACTTCAAAGTATTGATACTTTAAAGAAAGCACAGCAAAGGAGTAGCTAAATGCTTTATGATTGTAATAACGACTAGAAAAGTTTATTGATAAAAAACTCTTGATTGTATTCCAGTTTCATCAAACTTGCTGGAGTATCCTAAGTGCCCGTTCACCTGCACCTCGGATGACCTAAAGAATGCCACTGATGCTGCAATCATCGGGCCACTTACTGGCCTCAAACTATATTAAAAAAAAAGTGACACTCCGGGAATGCTGACAGAAGTGAAAACTTGAACAATTACGTGTGTATTTTTTTAATCGCCTTATAAACAAAACACGCGCGGTGTCGGTTACGCTGACAGTGTCGCGAGTTCAATGGTTTTTTCCCATCTCAAAAAATGCCCAACGCGGCTAAAGAAGTTTTCACTTCAAAAAACGAGGAAGAAGATCGAAGAAAAACAAATTAAATAGATCGTTTTAACAGTCGACTTTACGCGCTGCTGCCAGAAAGCGTTATGAAGAAAGAAATAATATAGTCATTAAGCAATAATGATTATTACCAAACAATTTAGTCCAGTCGGATAATGAATTTCCAAATGTAACCACTAGTGATGTTCAAACAGCGCGTCACCCCCTGTTATTGAGGTGCACCTCGAGGGTGACAACCCAATGCGAGGGTGATCGCGGTGATTATACACGAACCGATAAAACGCGTTATGCATGACTAAAACAGGTTTTATTGAGACATTCAAATTTTAAAAATGAATATAACTACGATGTTTAATATAACAAACAAATCATGTAGGCAAAACAGAAAAGAGAATAGAATTTGGAAACAAAAGAATTAATGTAAAGTAGATTAGATCACAAGGCACAGAATCGTAATAGTTTTAAGGCAACGGATATATCTAAGACATGCTGAAAAAAAAATATTTCGCGTTTTGATTTAAAAGAGTGTTCATGGAGTTCCTTGCCCATTCTTCGCCATAGAAATCTACTACGCTTTGGAATAGCAAGACTCTGTGACAATAAAAAAGTACCTGTGGATAAATTGAAATGATGATAATTGATGATTAAATTGAAATAAATGATTTGAGTTTAACTTTGGTCTCGTGGAGCAACTTGGTAAAGGACAATCGGTATAAAATTATATTGCAAACATATCAAATTAATTCAAAACAAAACAATCAAGAAAAACATACAATTGCTTTTATATTTAAACCTACTGCCTCCATTCTTCATCAGCACTTCCTCAATTATTTATTCAAGACATTGCAAATTGTCGATGGTGCGGCACTGCAACCCCACAGGTCATTGTTTTAGAACAACACTACAAAAGAGGTTTTAATCACTGCACTGCAGCTTTTCAACATGTGTTACGAATTTGTCAAGAGTTTGGGTTATTTCAATAAAATTGCAAAGGCATGAGGAAAGACAAGGTCAGTTGAAAATTCAATCAAATCGAAAATTAATGCTATCGCATTTAAAAATAAAAATATTTGTTGATTAGCGCACTTAGCATACAAGAGGCTCCTATAGAAGGGGCCTTTTATCTGCAAATACGAATACAGTCGTATCGCGATCTAGTCTAAATATTGGCAACCTAGATATAGGTACCGAGATATAGACCAAAAGATACCGACATCAGTAACTTTTTAGTGGGATCCTTGGTCTCTAGCATTCAATGGCAGCTATTGAAGATTCAATTAATTGTTTCCTCTTCAAATACCCTCCATTTGCGTCAACAAATTACATTAATAAGTAACATAATCGACCTATTTTTAAAACAGAAGCGTTACGACCACATCAATATGTCGGAATAAAATTCGAAATTCAAAATAAGAGCGGTCGGTAGCGGCGGCGGCTCGCGACGGGACGCCTGCTTCCTGCCGCGCGCTTAACAAGCATGTTGCTTGTAGTCGGTATGTTGGCACCACTGCCTTACCACTGTTAAGTTGCCAGATTGAGACGTTTGGATATGCGTGGAACTGTTTAATTAATTAGGGGCATGAAGACGAAAGATGTAAGCCTTTATCATACAGCCGATACGAGGATGAAAAAGGAGAATCAAGTGATCGCAAATGGCCATAATTTGACCCTGGTTTTCCTACCAGTTGCAAGCGTATCATGGAAGAGTCATCTAAGACCATGGCCTTAGATAACTTGCGGTACAGCAAGCGCATTAAAATACAGTCTTTGCCTAACTTTCACCTTCATATAAGACAAGGAGGATGTAAATAACTTAACGATTAACAGTACATAATATACTCAAATCAAAGGCAATGCTGCCTAAATCGTGGGACGTCCCCTCGTATTGTGCCATTAGGTAATGAAGGATCGCTATAATCCCTGCTTCATAGAAATGCAGTCGCGTTCAGTTTGAGTAAATAACCGCGGGCTAAACCGAACGCACTCGCGAAACTGGGGAGATTTGAATTTCGAATTTAGATTTTTGTTTTTTGCGTAGCTAACGGATTAATGGCATGTCTGTTACATCGGTTTATTGAAGACATGATTTCTATAGTTTATGTCCGGATGTTTGCAAAACTTGGGACTGCATGATTGATTGCAGATTTACAGCGGCTAAATTCTCACAGACACGACGCCTTTGTCTCAGCAGTGGAAACATTATAGATTGATTAGATTGTGCTTGTGCATGGCTTGTGCTATGAAAAGTAAATAATCACTCCAGTGGGATCAATCCAAACCTGTATACCTACTATATGCGGTCACAAACTCTATTGTACAAGAATTCTAACTTCAAAAACCTAAAAACTTTAAAAACATCACGCGCGCCTGTATTCGTCAATTGTTCTTGCCAACCTCCAGCTGCGCTGCAACCGTTTCCCGCCATCAGATTCGAAAAAAGAATAGGTTTTATTTTTAATTGGAACATATTCGGATATCGGTGCGTCAGCCAGCGTTGGGTTCTTTATAGTATCGAGGGGACCGTGTAGCCTGCAGCTATTTGGTTTAGAATACGTATTGGAATAAGACAATCTGCCCCCTGTAATAACTTGGCTGCAATGAGCGGGAGTTCGGCTGCTAGTTACCGTTTATGAGCTATTGTTGTCAGTAACGAGGATAGTAAACGACAGAGCACCAAGGCTTTTATAAGTCGTCATTTGTTTTCTGTAATAGGTACTTCAGAATAACTTCCTGCATTCCTGATCACCGCTGTAGTCACATTCTACAGAAATACAACACAAAGTTTGTTATGAAATTAACTAGCTACCTTTCTAAATATTTTTATCTACACCCATGCTATAAATACTCTATAAAAGTTTCTGAAACAGTTAGCTTATTGCCAACATTAAAACAACCAGAGTCCTCTTAACCATAATATTATCCAAACGAGTGTTATAATGTTGTACAAAATTTCATTATGCAACTCCTTTGCTTTTTCGATCCCTTCCTTACTCATCAAACGTACTAGCCACATTCTCACTAATCAATTCGTGGTATCTTATTAATAAAAAAAAAAGAACATTGTCATGCACGCGCGTTACACTACCACAGCGCCATAATTTAAAAAATAAACTTATAGGTTCTTCCACATAGAATTCTTACAACACTGTACAACACCCTATGGTTTCATATCATGGGTGTAGATAAAGTCTTGTTATCTTGTAAGCAACTGTACTTATTTAGGTATTAAAACACTCATGTGATACTATTATCACACGAGGCGAAGCGGGGGGGGGGGGGGGGGTTTAATACCCCATAATATACAACAGTTGCATAAATAACAATCTTTCAAGTTAAACAATGAATGATGTCTCCGATTTTGTAAAACAATCCTCATTAATGAAGTTAACTTACCTTCAGTAAATACTGAACATAAACAAACCTTTAAATTCTAATTGCAATTGTTTTACAAAACTTTCTAATTACCATTATTGGCTTGGACCCATCAGAACTTTAATCGCCAGTAAATATTTGTTTAGCAATTATTCTAAAGGAACTTGAAGTATGCACCATTGTCTTCCCTAGGTACCATCGGTAAGTAATGGTCAAAAGCCAGGCTACCTAATCTTTCTAATAATAAAGCTGAAGAGTTTGTTGGTTTGTTTGAACGCGCTAATCTCAAGAACTACCAGTCGGATATGAAAAATTATTTTTGCATTTGATAGCCCACTTCTTGAGGAAGGCTATAGGCTATTTAACATCACGCTAGGACACTTAGGAGCCGATCAAACAGAAAGTCAGAAAGAACGGTAAGCGAAAACGAATTAAGTGATAGCGCGGACCCATGTGATGCGACGGGGTCGAGGAACAAGAAATTTCAAGCGGATGTAGTCGCCGCCGCCGGCAGAAGCTAGTAAATAAAATATTATTAGTTAAAATACTTGGAATTTATGACTTTTCTGCTGCCATCAGGCTAAAGTTGGTATTATTATACGAGCTGGAAGATTTAATTTATTCCCCTCCTATCCGACACAGAAAACATAACGATAACATAAACTTATCAGAAATAATAGACTGGTCCTATGATCCAACAGACTTCAGTCTTGAGCGAGTGGGGCAATAAATAGCCCATTACTCGCTAGCCCCACAATAGGCGAGGCCAGAAGCAAATCAGCAAGCGGCCGGTACCAGGCGCCCAGATATACAAGGTAGTAGAGGTGAAGCGGGAAGGCGGGAGGCGGGGAGGCGATCCGTCAACGGCTCGCGGCGGTCACGACGACCTAAGCCGACGGACACACAGATTGCAGAGCAATAGCTTTTTGGCAAAATATTCTGGACCGAGAACACACATCGCCAAGGCAATGTTTGGAGATGCTTCTGATATTTTAGAAGAGAGAACGTTTAATACTTTAAAGTAATGGAGAAAATCTTTACAGAAGCCTGAATTCTATGCACCTGGGAAATAGAAATGTGAAAAAGAGTGCCACAGAATAGTTCTTTAGAAATTATCCTACGTTTCATATCTTCATGTGCTGCTTTACAGGCTGAAAAAGAAATATAATTTTGGTCAGTCGAAGCAGAAGTAATAATTTCACACTTACAAAAACAGCTCTCCAAATAGATACCGTCTACTGCTCTACATAGGCCTCTACAATTCCACGCCATTCAGCCCCTCCTCCAGCTGCTACCAATATCTTTACAGAACTATTTCCTTATGGAAATAATTAATACTTCCAGCTTTGCTTTTGTCACGGAAAAACAATAAATTGAAAATTTTATTGCTCACATAAACCAGTGTGTACGCACCCGCTTCGGGCGCGCGACTGCCCGCTCGCGTGCCAGTAATTGCCCAGCGTTCCTTTTTTGAATAACTATCACGACTTTTTCGCTCCAAATACTCTTTTCTTTAGCTTTTGGTTGTTCAAGGTATTCGACGCATGCAGCCAGGCGGACGCTTTCGGATATTTCAGGCATTTTGCGTGTAATCAGCGTTGTTATGGGTGTTCCTTTGCCTCGTTCCCTGTTTAAGGGCTTTTTGAGACTCGAAACGTCCTTATGATTTTTTTACTTTTTTTGGGATAATACTTTGTATGATCTTTTGTTTCGTGTGAATTTTGATGCTAATTCAGAACTCTTTGTTACACCAAGGTTTGTGATTAAGAAATTATAACATCTCCTGGGTTTTATGGTCAAGCCGACGCCGACGGCAAGAAAAAAAAGCTACCTATAGAAAAAGTTAGGTTTGTCCATGGGTAAATCTGACTTTTTCTATAGCTTCTTTTCCATATTTCTGAGACTATACGTACGTACTCATTTTAAATTGATGACTAGGACGATAGTAATTTTTTTAAACCTAATCAAAGATCCTCAGTACTGTTTTTGATAATTTTACAGTTCGTAGAGTTCTATTTGCCTTTGTTATTATCCACAAACTAACATTTTTAACCAAAAAGGTTACATTGTTAAGTTTCTAAGCACCAAAGAGACCCCCGACACCCCCCGACACCCCCCGACCCCCCCCCCCCCCGACCTCCGGCTTCTAAACTCAAATAGTTGCTATCCTTTGAGATATTATTACGAAAGTAAACATTCGTGAATCTTTGTTATTATTTAGTTTGTTTAGTTTAGCCGGTGAGGTGAAGTTCGAGCGTTCCTTCTCTAATAACAACAGTTACATATAATTCAGACTAATTGATGTTTATTGAGAGCAGTGGTGGCTCAGTGGTAACGGCTGCGACTTACGAGTTGTAGGTTGTAGGTTCGAACCCAGACAGGCGCTTTACTTTGTACAAATTATTTCATCACCACTGCTCTCAAAACGGTGAAGGAAAACATCGTGAGGAAACCGGCATGTCCTAGAACCAAAAATTCTAAGACATGTGACATCTACCAACCCGCAATGGGCCTGCGTGGTTGATTAAGGCCCACTTCCTTTCAGCGAGAGGTCTGTGGCCCAGCAGTGGGAACATTATAGGCCGATTGTGATGTTTTTTAAATTACATCATGGGATAGTTTTGAAGGCTTGATTCCTTGTTGAATTATTATTGTAGGTCAATGATACTATGAGCGAATTCCACGAAAGTTTTATACATAGGTAGAGTAAGTCTAATTCTGAGGATAAATTTTGAATTTTTGACAGTTATCTACAGTTATATACTAGAACTGTCAGACGTCAATTTTATTCCACAGACAAAAGATATCTGTCTTTGGTAAAATCAGTCCTTAGTAGTATAAGTGGGTTGTATTAGGTTGTATATTTAGAATAATATCATTATCTGGCTAGCCTATCTTTTCCCTATATCAGGGTTGGCTTCCAGTCTTACCAGACGCAGGTGAATAGCAGTGTTTTACATGGAGCGACTACGTATCTGACCTCCATAGTCAAGTTACTGGGTAACACGATACGTTTTGGTACACCCTTGTGCACCCTAATTGTGCATCATACTTTCAATCATAATCTGATATTGCTAATCCATTGCTTCATATGTTCGAAAAATATGTCTGCTCAACAACATAAATAACGCAATGAATGTTGTGGAACTGTCAAAATGAAAGCCTTTACTACTGTTATTTTATTACGCAATAGAAATATCTAATATTTTAATAAGCGTGAAAATCAGCACAAAAATTAGCTAACAAATTGTCAAGCGCGCGTAAAGTGGTGTGAATAGTTGAATGAATTATCAACAGTCAATCGCATGACATAAAATAATTCACGTTTAATTTTAACACGTTTGACTACCTAAGTTTCGACTTCAATTTATTAATAAACAAATCCACCGCTTCAATTAATTTAAAACAAATATTTTATCTAAGTAACCTAAAATTAAAAGAGAATAACGTTCCTTAATGGAACATTTTTGCTAATTAAAATTCGAGATGATTTTCTAATTCACTTTGGGCGAATACATCCCCTTTGAAGATCAAAGAAAGATTAAATGATGTCCAAATAATATTACTGTTTAATTCTTTGTGATTAGTGAAGGGACAGCCATCATATCGATAAAATAAGAAAATGTGAAATAGGTTTCCTCATTTTCCATGACATCGATTGTTTTTTTTTTTTGTCAATCAAAGAGAAATTTCAGCCAGATATTCTTTAGTGATACATGAATAGTTTAAAAAAATCCCTTTATAATAAAAAACTGTACCTAACCTTAAAAACCTAAAACCGGTATCTACCTAAATATTTCTTATTGCATTTATAAATCATAGTATCATTAAAGCTCTCTAAGTATTCTAACATATCGATAAAAAGCCATTACTATTATGTTTAAAAAACAAAATCAGTATGGTGGGGTGCGGTGACCCCTAGCTAATCGGACGATAAGCTCTATAAGGGGTCCTTGAGCTAATAACAGATTTTAGGGGCAATTAATATAAATTTTTTTACTCCATTAGTCTATTGTATGTCTCATTCAGGCTTACATCTTTAGGCTTAGGGGCGGTAAAGTTTTTACATCTTATTTAACGACGTACCGTCGTAAGGAAAAGTGATGAATTGAATCAGGTAGGTAATTTTATATTGCAACAAGCTAAAAAATTACACATTCAAAGTTAATCAAATTGATATAATGGGACCATCGCGCCACAAGAACACGTCCCAGTTATCATGTAAAAATCGGCACACACATGAATAAAAAAACTCACCGAATACATAACCTCTTCCTTTTTTTTGAATTACTTACGATTTCAAAGAGTAAACAGTAAGATTCCCTAATACTCTACTGGTCGATTTCGTAACCGAGATTTCTTTAAGCCAACATGAACGTTTGACGTGGAGTTGCGGAAACCAGCCCGTATTACCTATTACCTAAGCCAACATGAAACAAGGCACGTCTTCTGCTGGTCATAGAGTTCCCGCATAGTTCTGTACTGTTCACTAACTAAAAATAAAATGAGATTATAAAAAAAAATATAACCGATCGATTTTATCCACAAATAATAAAAATGAACTATGCTTATAACCCAACCACACACCTCATTCATTCAAAAACAAATCAATATGTAAGTAATCAGTATTCGCAAAGGGTTCAACAATGGTACGCGTTTGGTGACAATAGAACCTGTCCACCCCAACACCGCCCTAATACGTTGTTATCAAAAATTGTGCCAATTTTGAACCGATGCGGTGCATGGCGTTACGTCCCTATGCAAAAGCACAATCTTCTTATACCTAGCTTTTTTTTTTCTGATTAAGTGTCATGAAGTTATCTAATTTATGTCTTATCTATCGCCTGAATGTAATTTTGTAAAACAGATTAATGTGAGAGTGAGAGTAGCTGCTCATGTGTGTTCTAGTATCTTCAAATTCTTCAATACTGTAACTGCTCAAAAGAATGCAAACGATGGCGACGTACAGACGCCAGCACATCAAGCTTCTACAATCTGTCAAATTTCTTTAATAGATATTCAACTTTATCGCTAAAGCATTAGGTTCAAGGTTGATTGGGAAAATTTGACAGTTTCGGGTAGTTTGATGTGCTGGCGTCTGTACAATCAACCACGCGTCAGTGATAACAACTTGACCTTGTTTCAATAGAATGCGAGGTACAAAGAACTTCGTTTCAATCTTTACCTACCAAAACAAAAACAATTAAATATCTAATGAACCTTCGTAAACCCCACTGGTGACAATAGCGCCACATGACCCTACGTCTACCACCCCAGTACGTTGGTTCTCATAATTGTGCCAATCTAGCGCCATCGCCACAGCGGTCGCCTTAACGTGATTATGTATATCTGTGGTTCCATCGATTGTCATGCGTTTAGGTGGGGTGGAAACGTGTAATTTAGGGTTTTTTGTGATAGGTACTTTTTAGGGTTCCGTAGCCAAATGGCAAAAACAGAACCCTTATAGATTCGTCATGTCTGTCTGTCTGTCCGTCTGTCCGTCCGTATGCCGCAGCCACTTTATTCCGAAACTATAAGAGCTACACTGTTGAAACTTGGTAAGTAGATGTATTCTGTGAACCGCATTAAGATTTTCACAAAAAAATAGAAAAAAAACAATAAATTATGGGGGTTCCTCATACTTAGAACTGAAACTCAATGGTAAAATGTGTGTGTCCCCCCCCCCTGTAACTTCTAAAATAAGAGAATGATAAAACTAAAAAAAAATATAATATGATGTAAACTTCCACCGAAAATTGGTTTGAACGAGATCTAGTAAGTAGCTCGAAGGTGAAAATTTAAAAACATAATATGATGGTACGGAACCCTTGGTGCGCGAGTCCGACTCTCTCTTGTCCGGTTTTTTTTTGTTTTGTTATAATAATACACTGATATGAATACATCCGTGGTACTTTTAAAGTCGCTAAGATACCTACATGAAAAACTTTGTGAAAACCGCTTGGACATGTGATGATGCGAGATGATGACCATGTCATGAATATAGAAGATGGAAAAAAGGCCGTCGACGATCACCAATAACTTGGCTACGAACAATAAAAAACTGGCCAAGTGCGAGTCGGACTCGCACACGAAGGGTACCACAAGGAAAAATGCCGAAAAAACACGTTTGTTGTATTCCCATACAACAAACCTGTTTTTTTTCGGCATTTTACGTGTTTATTTAAGGGGGCTCCCGCCCCCCTTAAAAATTTATTTTATTTTATTTTTAGTATTTGTTGTTATAGCGGCAACAGAAATATATAATTTGTGAAAATTTCAACTGTCTAGCGGTTCTTGAGATACAGCCTGGTGACAGACAGACGGACGGACAGACGGACGGACAGACAGCGAAGTCTTAGTAATAGGGTCCCGTTTTTACCCTTTGGGTACGGAACCCTAAAAATGACATGACAGTGAGCAACACAACAAAAAAGACAACTCACAACCATCGGTGTGGCAGAAGTAGTAGTAGAGCTGGCCCCAAATAAATAATGACAATATCAAGGAGAACGAAGAAGATAATGATACACTGATCAAAACTTACTAGCAACTGTTTTGAGTGGTTTTGACTATGGCTTGACGTAAATAATGTATTATAACACCAATCTATTTTTAAACTGAAAAAACGGTCATCATGGGTCCTCTGATTTTAAAAACTCGGTGTTCGTTGATGTCTTTTTCACCACCAAATCATAACATGATATCCAACATAATCATGACCCAAAACAAATAATGATTAGTTATTTTTAAGTATCTGTTGTCTTTTATGGGTATTATTTTTTTATTAGGTATTCATTTGTTTTGTATTTCATTTTGTTTCTTTCTGTGATTTTAATTTTGTATGTTTTGATTTATTTTAATATATTATTTGCTTTGTCAAACACTGTATCTACCTAGTTATAAGAGAATGATGTAGTCTCCTGTAATTGAAGCGCACGATACGATAGTATTTATCCCTGTTCTTATAAACTTGCATAGCATTCTTTAGCCTGTGTTGAAGATTTAAATAAATAAATAAATAATTAATAAACAACTTTGTGTGCGGGGAATGCTTATCCGAATCCCGCACCTCATCAGCCATAGGCAGAGGTGGAACACCACGGTGGTTTTAACCGGTAAGAGTCCCCTCTGCCCCTCTGTCACCCCCACGATGGAGGAGGTCCATGAGGATTTCCACCAAGCACAAAAAAACGGGCAGAGGTACATCAAATCTTAAGACGTGGTTCATGCTTAAAGCCGTTTTATGCATAAACCTCGATGAAAATCATATACAGACAGGGATATCGACGCGCAACCTGTTACCAAGATTCAGTACATGAATCTGGACAAAAAAATATAGCAAAGGGCGTTAAAAATTTTCGTCGGTTATTAAAAACAAACTTTGCTGTTCCATACATTTTGACCGCTTGGTATTGAACTTTTTAATGAAAAAACTGTTTTTTTCTTTCGATAACCTACAAATTTTTTTTTCATATGGGATTTAAAATCATGTGCTGAATTCATGGTTACAGTTTGCGCGTCGACGTTCCTGTCACCCTGTATATTCGTAGACTTCTATCGTTTTTAAAGGTCTACCAATAAATAGTTTTTGCTCCAATGATCAACGGAAGTATTATCACAGAACGAACCTGGACGGTAGGTACAATCAGCTCCACATTTATTAAATTCTTCGCCCGACATGAAAACTTAATCGTAACGCCATTGAAAGGAAACTCCAAATTGATTCTCAGGCATTTATTTTAGTTGAAAATAAAGAATAATTACAACACTAATATCATTAGTTGTTAACATTAATTACTCGTTAATATAACGGTGTACATACCTTAATTTAACCAAACAGCACTTACATACAATTTCGGTTTTTGCACTCTTATAAATTACGACTTGTTCTACGTCTATCCGACACGACTTCCGCAGCAAAACTGGCTCGACACTCCTGGTCCTGCCCGTTGCGCCCGCGCTTAAAAATCCCCTCCAATACTTGGTAGGAGGGCGCAATGAGGCGGCGAGCGAGTCAGTGTTGCCAGGATGAAAACAAAAATTAATGAAATAACTTACACTTAACTATTTTGTAATACTTAAAAATATACTTTAAAATTATTTCTAACGCTTATAAAATTAGGTAGATGACTTACTATAACAATTCCTAACTGATTCCTAACAGCTCGGTCATCCTGCAGTTTTAGCGAGTCCCTTCGCTTTAAGTTACTGGTAAGTTAATTAAGTACCCATGTCATTTATCTAATTCATTCAATTCAATTCATTAAATAAGTTGATGTAAAAGAACAAAATAACTGAAGCATAACCGATATAATCACCTTATACAAAAGTAAACAGTTGTGAATAATTAATGATTTCGTTATTCATTATTTTATCACACATATGTACTCGCAGGTACATTAACTTATGCAGTTTAACAATCAATTATTGAAAGGTATTTAAATGATCAATTTGTTTACTAAGGCAAATACCTATATTAATGTAGACATCTTAAACTAAGTATCTTAATCTAGGCATCTTAAGGTGCCACTAGTCGATATATTAATGTAGACATCTTAAGGTGCCACTAGTCGATATATTAATCTAGGCATCTTAAGGTGCCACTAGTCGATATATTAATGTAGACATCTTAAACTAAGTATCTTAATCTAGGCATCTTAAGGTGCCACTAGTCGATATATTAATCTAGACATCTTAAGGTGCCACTAGTCGATATTTTTTTTCCATACAAATTTCGTGAGAGTATTACTACACTGTTTGACATTGTGCATCCAAAGTTAAACATGATATCGTTTTGTCTTATTATTAATGTTGTCTGTACGGAAACATAATAGTAAAATCAAAAGCCATTAAAAAGTTATGAGCCAACAAATGTTTATTTTTCTTGCTATTTTTAACTTAACTTTAGGTGTGAATAAGTAATAAAAGAACTGTAAATTCTTTAAAACCAAGTCAGTACCAACAAAGCTCAGTTATCGAAGAGTTAAATAAACTTTATTTGTAATTGATATTACGCTTAATCGCTATCAGATGTCTGATCATCATTTTGAGATATAACGCCACCATCATCGGAATTTTCGGAGGAATCGTAATTTTTATTAAAAACTAACCAAGGTTTAAGTTTATTTATTGCAAAAATATTGTTGTATAGGGGCCGGCCGGGCTTGCGTGTCAATGGCGTGTTTTCGATTGCAAGTCTGTCATTAGACAGTAGTTATTAAGTATACCCAGCTGCTAGGTCTAAGGAAATAAACGAGAGTGTTAACAGAAAGCCTATCTAACTGATCCTCGATAAGAGGAAAAGGATAGTGATCCTTTTTACGGACTTAAAAAAAGAAGAGGGTATCAATTCGACACGTAAGTATGTAGGTAATATTATTGGAATTGCATTATAATCGTGTTCACATATAATTATATTATGTATACAAGACCTTGTAAAACATTTTAAAAGAGTAACGGTGGAGTTTCTTGCCCATTCTTCTCCATACGAAAACTACCTTTTGGAATGGGCGACTAGAATAATTTCTATTTAGTTTTTTTTTGACGTTCAAAAGTGCCCTTAAAGTGCCTATTTGAAATAAATGATTTGACTTTGACTTTGACATATGACAATCTATTAGCCAATATTGTATATTTGTTTGAAAGCCACAAATATACAACATTTAATAGACGTATGTATGTATGTATGTTTGTTTGTCCACGCATTATTTCTCCGCAACTATTAATCGGATCGTGACCATTTTTGTATTGGCTTACGTTTACTTCAACTTAGGGAACAGTGCAAGTTTCATCAAAATCGATTCAGCAATTTTCAAGGTATGGAATTACGTACTTATTACAAACAAATATTCCAGTTTTTACTTAAAATTAAAAATTTAAAAAAAAAAGTTAATTTAAAAAAAATTAAACCGACTTCAAAAGGAGGTCATTTAAATTACTTTTTTTTTGACGTCGTCGATTCAATGCTATGTAATCGACGCACAATCTTTTTTTTGCCAGATATCTTTTTGACCAATACGATAGGGCTCGCGTAGGGCGATGATGATTCCTTGACAATTCCGGTGTCCAGAATCTGAACCATTTCGTGTACTTGGGCTCTTTTACCATAGGTGTGTCCTATGGTGAAAGAGCGGTAGGGTCTGTAAACCACAAAGTCGGAATTTTCAAGTTCCCCGCAGTTGTAAAACCCAGACGTTTTTCTTTAATATTATTCGTTAATTTATTTATACGTAATATAACTTACAAAATCTAGTTTTAAAATAATATACCCAAATAGTAACTCTTTAAGACATTGAATATACTATACCTTCTTTTTAATTCAGCTTCTAATACATTTATTTATTTATTTAAACTTTTCGCACAAAAAGGTACAAAGGCGGACTTAATGACTTAGGCATTCTCTACCAGTCAACCAAAGTCATTTATTGTTGTCTTTTTTTTTTTAATTTTTGGTGTAAATTGATAGCCTGAAACACAGGTTTTCCATAAAACTAGATCAGGCAGGTCTACATTAAAGTTAGAATTAAATTTTTCCTAGATTGTAATTAATGTAAAACCTATTTTTACTTTACTTTATACTTGAATAAATTTTATTATTATTTTAGGCTTGAAGAGCTGAATATTTAGCTAGAGGCTCCTGCACCCTTTTTTTTTGGGTCAGCAGAGAGTTATTCTCCGCAATGTACAGACAGTTTTTCCATGTCATCATCAAAAGACACAGGTAGCACGTCAAAACCATGAGTTACAGGGACAGCACGCGTTATAAGTGATCCTTTTATAAGATTAAAGACTACGTCGAAGACAAGGTAGTTTTGCAATAATTCCTTCTGCACATGTGGCTTCCCTGGCTCCTCATTAACGGCTTAACTATTTAAATGTCTATTAACTGCTCTCAAATTACGATGTTTATTTTTATTTATTTATTTTTTTGACGTGACAACGTCTTAAATTAGGTTGCGACTGGGAGTCACTTATGAAAAAGTGTAACGCTCGGTAACGTTACGATGAGTCACCGAACGAGAGAGAGGCCCGCCGAATGCCTTGCGTCTCTCTCCCACTCAACTATGATCGGATGATCGGTCGTTGTCACGTAAAATCTTCGCCCGTAAAACCGACTTTACAGGCAACCATTTTTTACATACTTTTTTGACATAATCTCTTTAAGTGGATGTAAATGTGGGAATCATATCACAATGGTTTAAGTAGGTTCTTTTATTTATCCTTTTGATAGATTCTTAGTTTGTAAATGTGAGGACTTTGTATTCCTTGTAGACTTTAGATCTGTAGACCATTTTTTTTTTAAATTTTTTTATCAAGTAACTGGTACTTGTTGACAGGCCTACGCTGTCCTCCAATACCTACTGTAATTTGAAAATATTGTAAAAGCCAATTATTTTTAAAAAGAGTAACCGTGGAGTTTCTGTTATCGTAGTGTTTGGTTTCTCCGTGAAGGTGTGCCCTAATAACACGGCGTGTTTTGTAATTGAATCTTCTACAATAAGAATTTTAACCTTTTCTTCTATATCTTGTACTAAAATGTTAACGTAAGCCTCTCCTAGTGGATGTACATGATAACCACCTATACCTCGCCAAATCGGTAATTTGTCAAAATTATAATCGAGACCTAATTCTTGTGCTATAGTCTCTTTGACGAGCGTACACAGACTTCCTAAATCTACATGTACCATTAATGGTCTTCCCTTTACTTTAATTTCTATCAGATATTTTTCGTTAAAAGCCTCTTCACTATTATCTAATAAAGCAACTTGTTTTTCTTATTTAGTTTCAGAAGTTGGTTTATTTTCACATTTGTAACTTTTATGATCATTTTCGTTACAATTGTGGCATCTTATTTTACACTAGGCATATCTTTAAAATTACTGTTCACGTTCTTGAATCGCGAGCGACGAGATCGAGAACGTTGACGTCGTCGCTTCCTTGTATGCTTAAGACATTCATAATAGCGATCTCTTTTGGATTCGACGTCGTGGACGAGACGTTTGAGAGTTCTGTCGCCCATAGTGAAAGGCTTCGTCCTGACGACCGTCTTTATTACATGGACTAGTTAATATCGTTAAAGTTGCCGAGTTTTGATGTCGCGACTCCCCGTGAACCTCACGTTGTCGCGACACCTCCCTACTCGGGCTTTGTGAATTAATGTTATAAGAGCGCTTGTGGACTTGCCTTTCCTGAAGACTCCCATCCACTCCCTCGCTCTGGCCTTGTTCTGAGCGTTTGTGGACTTGCCTCTCTAGTAGGCTCCCTTCCACTCCCTCGCTCATGCCACGCTCAGGATTCTGCCTTCCTCCGCTTGGATTATCGCGGTTATGGTTTTAATAGGGTAAGGTAAAGTTAGGGTAGTGTTAAGGTAGGGTAATGTTAAGGTTCTTACGTTAAGAAGGTAAGGTAACATTAAGGTAAGACAACATTAAGGTAATGCCCTTAAGGTAAGGTAATATTAAGGTAAGATATCATTGAGGTAAGGCACCATTAAGGTAAGGTACCATTAAAGGTAAGGTACCATTAAGTTAAGGTACCACTAAGGTAAGGTAAGGTATCATTGAGGTAAAGCACCATTAAGGTAAGGTACCATTAAGGTAAGTTACCATTAATGTAAGGTATCATTAAGGTAAGGTATCATTAAAGGTAAGGTATCATTAAGGTAAGGTATCATTAAGGCAAGGCACCATTAAGGTAAGGTATCATTAATGTATGGTATCATTAAGGTAAGGTACCATTAGGATAAGGTACCATTAAGAGAAGGTACCATTATGGTAAGGTATCATTAGTGTAAGGTATCATTAAGGTAAGGCACCATTAAGGTAAGTTACCATTAAGGTAAGATATTATTAAGGCATGGTATCATTAAGGTAAGGTAACATTAGGATAAGGTACCATTAAGATATGGTGCCATTATGGTAAGGTATCATTAAGGTAAGGTATCATTGAGGTAAGGTATCATTAAGGTAAGGTATCATTAAGGTAAGGCATCATTAGGATAAGGTATCATTAAGGTAAGGTATCATTAAGGTAAGGTATCATTAAGGTAAGGTATCATTAAGGTAATGTATCATTAAGGTAAGTTACCATTAAGGTAAGGTATCATTAAGGTAAGGTATCATAAGGTAAGGCATTATTAAGGTAAGGCACCATTAAGGTAAGGCCCCATTAAGCTAAGGTATCATTAAGGTAAGTTACCATTAAGGTAAGTTGTCATTAAGGTATAATTGAGGTAAGGCACCATTAAGGTAAGGCACCATTAAGGTAAGTTATCATTAGGGTAAGGTATCATTAAGGTAAGTTATCATTAGGGTAAGGTATCATTAAGGTAAGGTATTATTAAGGTAAGGTATCATTAAGGTAAGGTATCATTAAGGTAAAGTATCATTAAGGTAAGTTACCATTACGGTAAGGTATCATTAAGGTAAGGTATCATTAAAGTAAGTTACCATTACGGTAAGGTATCATTAAGGTAAGGTATCATAAGGTAAGGCATCGTTAAGGTAAGGCACCATTAAGCTAAAGGGTCATTAATGTAAGGCACCATTAAGGTATGTTACCCGTACGTTAAGGTATCATTAAGGTAAGTTGTCATTAAGGTAAGGCACCACTAAGGTACGTTACCCGTACGGTAAGGTATCATTAAGGTAAGTTATCATTAGGGTAAGGTATCATTAAGGCAAGGCACCATTAAGATAAGTTACCATTATGGTAAGATATCATTAAGGTATAAATAAGGTAAGGCACCATTAAGGTAAGGCACCATTAAGGTAAGGTATCATTATGGTAAGGCACCATTAAGGTTTGTTACCATTACGATAAGGTATAATTAAGGTAAGTTATCATGAAGGTAAGTTATCATTAAGGTAAGGTATCATTAAGGTAAGGTGTCATTAAGGTAAGGCACCAGTAAGTTATGTTACCATTAAGGTAACGTATCGTTGAGGTAAGGTAACATTAATATAAGGTAAACATTAAGGTAAGGTACCATTAAGGTAAGGTATTATTAAGGTAAGTTACCATTACGATAAGGTACCATTATGTTAAGTTGATAATGAAATGATAGCAACGTGAAGTAGGTACCTAATCTTATGGTTATATTTTATGGTGATAATTGTGTACGGTGTTATACCAGCTAGCTTTTAGAAAAGACAGAAAAGCCCATTATAGCATTTTGCATTTATTTAATGTACTGCACGTACGTAGTTACGTACGGCCGTACTTACTTGAAATTATTTAATGGCTATTGAAGCGTGTGACTGTTAAGTAAGAGTCGAAAGAATAAGAATGCATTTTATTTTAGCCATCATTCAGTTATGAGAAATCAATATGATCTCATTTAATCAAAATTATTATGGTAGTGTACTTTCTAGTGCGGAAGTCTGTGGTGCTGTGATGTTTACTCTCTTGTTAGTAAGGTAGGTAAGAAAGAAAAATACTTTGGGCGTCAAAAATAGAATTAGACAATGATTATTGTGCACTCAGCGGCGTATTCCCAGAGGGTAGCTCTGGAAAAATGCACCAACCAAAGGGAAAGAACCATCGGGTGCCTCGATCTAATGTGACCTTTAATTTATCCAATCACGCAATATTATTACACATTACACAGAACAGGTGCACTATCCTATTCTAGCCCAGTAATTTAAAAGGAAAAGCACTTGCCAACAATTATGCTACCAGGGAGTGCCCTGGCCGAGCCTAACCTATGGCATAATGCTAATTATTATGAAAAGAAACATGGAATTTATTGTAAAATTTTAAACATTGAGACACCATCAAAGTAGATGTCTACATAAATGGCCAAATTTAAAAAAAAATCGAGAATCAATTGTGGATCTAAAAGAAAAGTAAAGAAAAACAAACAAGTTTACAACAACATTTTGTGGGCAGGGATAAACGGGTAGTTTGCAGACAAAACAATGGTAGCAGAAACCCGCTTATCCCACTTCTGAGATGAAAGGAAACTCCAAATTGATTCTCAGGCATTTATTTTAGTTGAAAATAAAGAATAATTACAACACTAATATCATTAGTTGTTAACATTAATTACTCGTTAATATAACGGTGTACATACCTTAATTTAACCAAACAGCACTTACATACAATTTCGGTTTTTGCACTCTTATAAATTACGACTTGTTCTACGTCTATCCGACACGACTTCCGCAGCAAAACTGGCTCGACACTCCTGGTCCTGCCCGTTGCGCCCGCGCTTAAAAATCCCCTCCAATACTTGGTAGGAGGGCGCAATGAGGCGGCGAGCGAGTCAGTGTTGCCAGGATGAAAACAAAAATTAATGAAATAACTTACACTTAACTATTTTGTAATACTTAAAAATATACTTTAAAATTATTTCTAACGCTTATAAAATTAGGTAGATGACTTACTATAACAATTCCTAACTGATTCCTAACACCATAGAGAAGCAACTCATCACCACAGACAGCTATTTATACAGCCAATAGAGACAAAGCATAGAGAAAGCCGGCGTGTAATAACTGCTTATAAATCAACTGTTATCTATGACATATCGACAGTCGACGTATCGACGGCACGCCACTAAAACTTAGCGCGTGGGCTAGTGAGACGTTAGGCCAAGGTTTATGTGGAAGGGAAATAGGGATGGAGGCCATATCTTATCGATAAAGATCGATGTTATTAATTAGGACAGTTTAAAACAGTCGTTTTTCTTGTATGAGAATAAATGGTCGCTCCGAGGCGGACTAAGGCAAAAGTTGAAATCAGAAGAGACAAGAAAATTAGGTATTGCAAGAATTAACTAGTCTTTAGAACGAGTGGTTATAGACAAACACCTGTGTTCATAATGAAGTTAATGCTTATATATTATGTAGTTTGTGCTGAGCTGCTACAAAACCTAATAACTCGTCAAAATGTAGGGTACAGCTGATTTTTTTTCGCGATTTCAGCTTTGGTCCCCTAATAAGCAACGTGATGTTTCCAAGTGTATGTATCATATACTCCTACAGAAGGCAAAAAGAGAACTCAGACCAAATAAAAAACCAAGACAGAGGGCTGTCAACAGTAAAGTGAAGCCGGTTTCGTAAACATGTGTGCACATAGGGAGGTGTAGTTTCATTGTAAATGGTTGTAAATGTGTGCGTGTGAGCGTGTATGCACAGAGCGGAGGTGTAGTTTTTGCATGCTTCGCTGTATTATTCGCAGCGCTATTCCTTGACTTTTTAGTTAGTCTGAGAAAGAGAAGAGACATGCAGGGATTTTGTAACTGATCATCATGTCTGCTTATTACCTGTCACCTTGCCAAGTGAAGGTGAGGCATGACTTGCAAATGATTATCTTTGGTCCTCTTGGATTTAGTATCTCTGGATCCCATCTAGTTTATGGACCCCCTCGTCCATAAAGTAGAAGACAGACTTAAGATTTCCGAAGAGAGCAAACTTTTCAACCTTTTCTAAAAGTTATATTGCTCTTATCATACAATTTCCTCTAACAGCACATAGGTACCTCTAAGCATCATTACGTCACTCCGCCCGCGCCTCCCGCCGGCCAGCGCACGCGCCGCTCTAATAACTATAACCGAGCGACAATTACGAGCACACGATCGATACACACCGTTACTCGATGCTTATCTTCACGTACGACAATTAGCATAGTTGATGCTGATGTTAGTGCTGGGTACACGGGTTGCTTCAGGGTTTTTGGAGATTTGAAGCATTGTTGGTGACAATGGGTTGATTTCCATGTAGCTTTCAGGTATGTACATTTTCACCATTTCCGCTGCATAGATTCGCAGGACGGGTCGTAACTTTTTATTATTTTCGCACTGATGTTTCAATGTTTATGGAAAACGTGGTTATTATAAGAGATGGAGATTTCAAGCGAATCAGAGGTAATAGAGAGAGAGATGAAAAAACTTTAGAACTCAATATAAAATCGGCTTCACTAATCTGCACGCGTCCCACGACCACTTCTATTTATATTCTTCACACGAATGTGGTGACATTTTTTTTTCGAAATTTTTGACGTCGCACCGTAGAGCGAGCTGTCATTTTGTCTTCCGTTTCTTTAATAGTCATGCTGCACGTGCTGGAATCATTGGCAATGCATTCTAACAAACTTATTCGTCGTTATAGTATCTGGAACTCGCTAAAAATCCAAGCCATTCATGAATTTGCCCATAAACCAGCAGAAGCACTGCTACTAACAGAAGCATTTCTCCGAAGCAACTCGTGGACACGTACACTAACAGTGCGTTAAATCTTAAACCTGTGTTATTAGGGCGACGCTTATCTAAATCCCGCCAAGCCGTGGGACGGGAAGACATCGTTTAATTTCCGATGTCATTATGCCATACGTTGGACGTCTTATTTCTATACGATCTAAGATCGGCACAAGTCTAACGGAAAATTCTGCCTTTATCTTTCACAATGATTGATTTTTTCTAATGCAATCCAAACGAATCCCTCTGAGGGCAGAGAACCAGAGAATAAAATAAGCAAGTTAAAGTAGCAAATGGTCGAACACATTGACCATAGAACCGACTACTTGGGGTAGGCGAGTTATTGACTAGAAACGGTGGAAACCACGAAGTAGCAGGCACGCATAGGTAGGAAGACCCAATAGACCAAGAAGAGCCAATAGACCAGCGGCTAGGTGGAACGAACATCTTCGCAGATTGGCTGGTAGTGCAATAGCTGGTACTGTAGTCACTGTGAGTCGAGTTAAATGACGTGTGTGATTGAGACTATTTCCAGCAGTTGACTTGATGATGATGATGATAAAAGCTACACATTATAAACGACTTCCAAAGCAAATAGCCGTTTTAATAGGTACCTGACTTTACACTGTTTCTTACTTCTCGTAAGACACAGTGCAAAAACCTGAAATAAGCATGTTGTGGTCAATACTTTCATGAGAAGTGGCCATCATAGTAGCAACAAAAGAAAATGTACAGAGAATATTAATGGAAACGGTTGCCCCCGGCAACAAAATACTACGTAAGCAATTACGCTATCGAAAAATAACTACATCCACAGAACTATTAATTTCGCGCCAAAATTACACCTTTAACCATAGACAACTGCATGAAACGTCATATTATTTTGATTTGCACGTCAAAGACACGGGCAAATTGTCTTTTATTCCAATGCATATTTTAATGTATGATTAGATAATTATATGGCTGGCCTTCCTTTGATTTGCAATAAATTACTGGCTGATAATCAGGCAATATTATGAGAATTATGGGAAGGACATCATTGACTTACATGACGTTAACTGCGTCGAGTTTTGTGATTAAGCTTAAAAAAATCCTTTTGGAATGTTTTTACTACCGAAAAACAGAGCAGGTTAAGGTTATTAAAACCTTTTTTGTTTGCAGGAGGATAGTGTCGAATTTTGAGCTATTTTAACGCTAGGCAAGTTTATAATCATGAATAGAATTAAGTAGCTGATTAGTTGTCAGCAGTTTTTTTTTAACTTTCCTTTCGGATTTGAATACGGTAATTTCGGACGACTGAGCTAAGCTGGTTCTCCAAAAACATTTTCAGTTACATTATGGCCTTGTAATAATAATTATTTAGAAATATTTACATAATAAAAGCTAAACTAATTTTCAAAATATGTACTTAAAAGAATAGTAATAAATTATCATACATAGAGCATCAAAAAATTCGTCCGCATCGCTGTCAACAGGCACAGTGCCCAAAAGGCTGGTAGAATCGGTAGAATAGCCACGTTGTATGGCGATGCTGATTCTTTGGCCAAGAAATATGCCAGCCCTCTGGTCACGTGAAGAGTCGACCAACCGCTTGGCGCTATAATATTAATTAACTATATGGCCTTAAATAATGTTCAAACGAATACGGGTAGCTCTGACGTCAGTCATCCTCGTAGCGTAACATAAGCTACCCGGGTCAATGATTACGACATATTATTAGTTTATTGCGTAGGCGGGGCGGGGGGTCAAACGGTGACAAATTACCTACCTTCCCGCGTAATTTACCTGACAGGGTAATAGACACGCACAGATTATACAATTTGCATAGATTATTATGCAAGCCGTGCATCGTTGCAAGGCAGTTATTTTATAAGGTTTGACTGGTATTATGAATTAAAATTGTGTTTGGAATCCGAGGGACCTTTCCCGTATTTTTAAAAACGTTTGCATTCTCATCTCAGTCTCAATCTGTCAAAAATACAATCAATTTCCCTACATTTTTGACAAGTTTTTGACATTGATTGTCGCTAAGATTGCCAAGATGAAGTACGAGATTTAGCATTCAGTTGTTTATATTTTGTTTATGATCTGCATTGTTATATTGTTCGATAGAATGGGAAACATAATCAGAAATATTGCAAAAGTTGTTTTTATGCAATCTAAGCTATGACTTGATGTAATTGAATACAGCTGAGATTAGAAAGCTGAGAGGGATGTGTGCTGTTCCAAATGAGTATAGAAGAGGAAGTCTGTAGGTAAGTGGCACGGGTGACTGAAAATTTGTGTGGACATCGGTTGTCAATGTATGGGCATCTGATACGGAGGAATGAGGAAAATGTCGTGAGGAGAGGTTTTTGTATGAATGTGGATGGATGGCTATAAGAGTAGGGGTAGACCAAAGACACGATAGATGCACCGTCTGAAAGATGATATGGTTAGAAAGGGACTACCGAGATAACGACTAATAGAGAAGTATGGAAGGAAAAGACAAATCCCAATCCCAATCTATTTGGGGTCGGGATAAGAGTAAGAGAATGACGATGAACTTGATGCTCTTATGTTTTTGCATCAGGACGGAAAAGCATGCAATAAGTTAGGAGAATAGAATAGTGAATATTTTATAGTGAATTCTGGGAGTAAATTGTCTCACAAATTGACATATACCAAACAAGAGCGTGAAAACTTCACCTACGCAGCTACGCACAAAAAATCTAGAGTAGAGGTCAAATCTATGACTTTAATAACATACTCCTAATGGCTATTACAACGCCCATAAGAGAAAGCAGACTCATTAAATAATAAAAATATTATTACTCGCTCGTGGCGTCGATTATATCGATGACTGGCATTATTCGACAAACTTTCGAAGCCCATGTTCGCAACTCAACACATTAAAAAAATAAAAATTCATAAAAAGAATTTGGCGCCATGACACTCACGAGTCAAAGAGGCCGCGGTGCCACAACCGTTCCGAAACGCACTCAATAAATTACGACGCCTAATCACCCTTAATTGGGATGTGTCGTGACCCAACTTAACCTCAGGTCGACAAATAAGAACAAAATAATGCAAACATAATGATACGTGCTGGCTGGACGTTACAACTTTTAATTTTCGAACGTTAAGCCCGACGTTCGTGGACTGTAATTATCGTCTTTTCCGAACTTTAAGTATAAGGATAGAGATATTAATAGTCTGTGGTGTTTGTTTTTTTCTTTGATTTATATATTTTTATAGATTCGGTGAAATTAGTGGTTTGTTACAGTTTTTGTTGTGCCGCTAATGGTTATAAATGTGTGACCGTAAAAAAATAATATTTAAGGACGATGCTCTAATGTCCGAAGGTTCAAATGCGTGTGGTCATGTTTTAAACACGCGTGTCACGATGCTAGCGCCAGCGATAGGGGTAAAAATCAAAAACCATATTTTTAATTTTGTTTGTTAGATTCCCACAAATCACCTTGGTTTTCAGGACAGACTCGAAACGGAAAAGTGATAAGTTACCTTATGCTGTTGAATGACTCTATATAATTCAAGGTTATGATCACAATAATAGTATAAAGGCGAAAGTTTGTGAGTGTGTGTGTTTGTGTTTATATGTTTGTTACTTCTTCACGCTCAAACGACCAATTTTGATAAAATTTTGTATGGAGGTAGCTGACACCCTGATTAACATATAGGCTACTTTTTATCCCGATATTCCCACGGGATCGACATTTACGCGGGTGAAACCGCGGGGCGCAGCTAGTATATTATAAAATTGAGTCTGGAACTCCAGACTGTTGTATATTGATACTTATTAGGTGAGGTGACATAACTTTTTGTACATAGGCACAATGTACGGACGCCAGCACATCAAGCTACTACAATCTGTCAGATTTCTTTAATAGATTTTCGACTTTATTGCTAAAGCATAAGGTTCAAGGTTGATTGGGAAAATCTGACAGTTTCGGGTAGGTTGACCTGCTGGCGTCTGTACAAAAAGTTATGGTTTGTACTCTTTACTCTATTGTTGTCACCTTGTTACATTTTCTTTACAAAAGCTATTCGGATCAAATAAATAAAATTTAATACTTTTCTTTTACCAACTTATTCTTTCAACATAGACCCTCAAGTCACTAGATGCTGCTGATTCTTGGCTGAACCTATATTTTGAACACTATTGTATTTAGAAATAAGACTACTATTTCTCATTTTTATTCCTAGGAGTGAAACGGACGAGGGTATATTTAAACCAACATATTTTATTCAGAGAAAATAACTGTCTTAAAAAATCTGTGCGCAGGTGGATGTTGCCATAAAAAAACTAAAGTAATCCATAACCACCTCTTACACGATGACAAGAAAAAAAATGTTCCATAACCACAGACCCATAGACAACAATAAATCACCAAATTATACACCATCCAAAGACAATAAATCATTTAACATATTCCCTAAAGTAGATAATGTTGCGATTTGCATCGCTTTCGTATCGCTAATTGAGCAATTCCATAGATAAATAGATAAAACACGGGTACACCCTAAATTATGCGTATTATTTGCATATTATTATTATAACTATGGGGTGACATTATTAGAATTGTGCAAGTGAATGGCAGAAGAACAAGTTTTCGAAACAGTTGAATTCGTTAAGGTCGACACTTGACAGACTTTGAATAGTGAGCAAGAAAAATAAAATTGTTTTAAAAACCTTTTCTCATTATTTTATCACAAACCTAAGTAGAATGGAATACAGGAATGTCGTATTTTGCGGCGGGCGAACATTGCCAACCAAAATACTACTATAGTAGCTAGAAAGGATATCCCAAAGACCATTTTTCATGTAAGAACTACGATAAATACCTTATCTTTTCTTAATACCTTCCATCCCCAGGCGGCTACCCTATATCCCTAAAGGTTTCCACAGCTTTCGAAAAGAGAACTAAAAGAAAGACAAAGAGTCTTGGATAAATGCTTCTCCCCTTCAGTTCAAACGGTTTGACTAAACAGTTCACACTAGATTTACCGAACCAGGCAAAGCCCTTAACATCTGGTAATGGACGTCGGCAGCCTAACTTAGCCTACTGCCCTCCATTTGTCCTATAAACCAAGAGCACAAACAAAACACAACCCCAACTTCATCAAGTTAAAGTTCAAATTCCCCAATCCCAATCACTCATCATTTCTCTAAACAACAATACAGTTTCTTCACCTAACCACTCTCCCAAGAGGGCGCCACAGTCGCACGGGGACATTTATGCAGATCTTGTAATGACGTCATTGATGACGCGGGATCGCATGCGCAAGATAAACCGATAATAAATATTAGTTATGCAGAAAGTTATGGGTTTATGGGCTTCTTTTTAGGGATTAGAAGGGTGGCGAATCGGGTTTTGGAGTTATGGTAATGTGCTAACTTTTATAAGCATTGTGGCCTGTATTCAAGAACAATGTTTTGCCATGTATCTCCACACTCAGATAAATTATAGGTGACCTCACAAAAATCTCTACTATTTCTGGGTTTTTAATCAAGAATCATGAGTTCATGACTGAGCTTTTGCAAATTTTTATTTCTGCTATTTGGTGATAGCAGAAATAAAAATTTTCGAACATAAAAAAAAAACCTTCGTGTTCTCGAATGACGACTGTCTTTTGTTTAGCAGAGTTACATTTTCCTTCAGACTCCCGTAAAATTAGGAATGTTTGGGCTTGCTCAGGGGCCCTAGCACGAATTTGCGACGTAGACGTAAGTAACGTTATTTACGTCTACGTCGCAAATTCGAACTATTTTTTAATTGAAAATACAACTATCCTGTAGCATTTTGGTTTATATTTTCGACGAGTATGCGCAATAAGTACCTATCCATATAGATATGAATAAAGTCTTAAAACTAAGTGTAAATTGTGTGCGAAATGAATATTTTTTCAATAATAATATCGTTCGAATTTACGTTAAGTAGGTACGTTTACTTCGCATTCTTGCCAGGCCCGTAGTAGAATGATCTTTTACATTACATACTTTTCTAAGACCGTTTTTGATACGCACCACTGAAAATTTTACCATTTTGTATTTACTCACTAGCGACACACGTCAAACGCACAGAGGTATAAAACTATTGCCACACCAAAAATAATCACCTATTCTCGTCCACAATAACTGCATACAATTTAGCCACGTAGGGTGCTAACAGGCTTATATCAGCAGAATTTGTCCCGCAGTCCCCTGAGAGGGTCTTGGGAAGCGGACGGAATACGCGATCGCCTGATCGCCCTCGCTGAGAACAAAAATCAACAAGGGTTTTGTGAGCCGTGTTGTTCATTTTTGGGTGGTAAAGATGTGGGAACTTTTGGATATGGTATATATATACGTGGAGAGCAGTGGTGGCCAAGTGGTAACGGCCGCGACTTACGAGTTGTATGTCGTAGGTTCGAACCCAGACAGGCGCTTTACTTTGTGTAAATTATTTCATCACCACTGCTCTCAAAACGGTGAAGGGAAACATCGTGAGGAAACCGGCATGTCCTAGAACCAAAAATTCGAAGACATGTGACATCTGCCAACCCGCACTGGGCCCGCGTGGTGGATTACGGCCCACTCCCTCTCACCGAGAGGAGGCCTGTATCCCAGCAGTGGGAACATTATAGGCTGGTTATGTATATATATACGTACAATACGACCGACGTAACTTGGAGGGCCTGAACTTTGCGCAGAAGGCTGCGCAGTAAGATTTTTTAGGAACCAAATGTTGACATGAGGCGAGTGCGAGTGAGAGAACATGCGCGAAAGTTCTTAGTGCCTATGTTTAGGCCCGCCAAGTAACGTCGGTCGTATTGTATGTAACTCATGATGATCACCCGAAAGGTTCCTCAACAGTTAAGGATTTGATTTGATGCTTAATTACTTGAGTGACTATAAAGTTTTACTATTACTTTTGAATTGGTTTCTGCAATATACCTAGAATAATAATGTCACTTGCTTCGGTATAAGCAGAACAGTATCATAAAGAAGACGCAGTCAACTTTATGCTTAAGAAAACAATTTCTTATGTGCACTTCGTCGGCCTAATAACTAACCGAAACAATCTTATATTTAGCCATTTTTTTTTACATAAAAAGCCTTAAATATGAACTTCCTTCGGGATAGGCCTAGCCTAGTGCAGGAAGTCTGGAAAGTGCTCTTGTGTTAAATTCTAAGAAAACTTTTACTCGTACTCGTAAATTCAGATTTTTTCCTAACTTTTTCTTAGTGCTCAATTAAACAGCCGCATCCACCCCGCCTGCACTCCGCTAATCCTCTGAGCGGCCGAATGTCAAGCGTCACTCAATAAGAGAGCTGTTGACGTACAGGATTACGAGCACAACACTCTTCTATATGAATATCTGTATTTGTTTTTCGAGAATATTAACTGTGAACTCAGTTTTGTGTGAAAAATCAATAATTTTACTGCAATAAGGACCTAAAGCAGTAAATTTAAGTTAATTATTTTACTGTTGCAGCAGTGGTGGCCCAGTGACACAGTTCATAACCCACTGGTAGCGGCCGCGACTCACCAGTTGTAGTTTGTACAGATGCCATCACATCAAGCTACCCGAAACTGTCACATTTTCCCAATCAACTTTGAACTTAATGCTTTAGCGATAAAGTTGAAAATCTATTAAAGAAATTTGACAGATTGTAATAGCTTGATGTGCTGGCGTCTGTACATCCTCCGTCTGTCCTCCGACCAGACGAGTGTGTCTGGCGGGCAACTGCCCGATGATTCATGTCGGGCCGTTGTATCTATGCTAGTTGCGCGGTAAACTCTGCTTGCTAGATGCAGGATTACGCGTGACTTCAAGATGACGCGTTGTTCGCATGTGGCGTTGTAGATACCGCTAGAAGAGACGCACAGAACAGGGAATTATGGCCGCAGAAAGGGGAGGCCTATAATAATAACCCAGCAATGGGTGATTCCGGGCTAAAATTATGATGGTGGCTTGGGTGGCATGGGGAGACCCCTACCTAAACCACTTCCCGGGCCGTCACACGCGACGTGGCACCAAGATCTCCAATGTTCGCCAATCTACTGCAAGCTCAGTCCAGCACGTTATATTGAATACCTTCATTATATTTTTCAAAATGGCTCCACGTAGGCCTTTTAATAATGTTACGATGTCATAGCCTAATTGACTAGAACTATATGTGGGTAATTTTTTGTTTTTTCTCTCTTCGTTTTAATCATGATCTGGCAGTTTGAGTAGTTTATGCGGCCTACCCAAATGTCCTGTCTTTGGTATTGTTCGTCGAATCGTTGAGCTCCTTAAGTTCTGAGTTGAGCTGCACGGTTACTGACAAATGCGTGCACTGACTGGACAGGTCCGCTCAATCTGTGTGGTTCTTTCCTCAAAAGACCATTTCAGACACTAATCTACATGGTCCTCAAAGATTATGGCGGATTTTTTATATACACATTGACATTGATGAATTTTATTTAGACAATGACATGAATATTTACTTTGTAAGTAATTTTTATTATTATTTTTTATTTAATTATTGTGAATGTGAGGACTATGTGGGTCATTTCTTTTTTCCTTCTTAGTTTTAATCATGATCTGGCAGTTTGAGTAGTTTATGCGGCCTACCCAAATGTCCTGTCTTTGGTATTGTTCGTCGAATCGTTGAGCTCCTCAAGTTCTGAGTTGAGCTGCACGATTTTTGACAAATGCGTGCACTGATTGGACAGGTCCGCTCAATCTGTGTGGTTCTTTCCTCAAAAGACCATTTCAGACACCAATCTACATGGTCTTCACACGATCTGACCAAGATTTTGTCTGGACTTTAAAAGAGACTGTGACTTCTGAGTTTGTTTCGGCCTTTCTTCTCAGAATAGTCAGTTAGGAAACGCCGACCTCATCTAGTTTAAAAAAATATATGATTGACGTGTAAAAGTGTTTGTACAAACCTACTTACAGAAATAAAAATCATTTATACAAAGTCAATTCTAAGAACCAATTTTTCTAGAGATAACAATTCCTGGAAGAAGTTGCAAGTTGGAAAGACAAAGTAGTCTAGACGTGGTATGGGCTATGGTATGGGACTACAAACAAAGTAGTCTAGACGTGGTATGGGCTATGGTATGGGACTACAAACGATATCAGCTCAATACCTACTTAACTTCACCGATGCTCCCCCATACTGTCAAAATTTAATATACAACCGACCTTATTACGGTTAGTACTTATTAGCTTACACCCTATCTTGATGAAGTACCCTCAAGTGCGGGTTAATAAAGGGCGCATTACTGTGTAAACATGGTCACGTGGCCACCCGCCGGCGGTCACGTGACGCCCACAGAGTAGATAGGTAGAGATCTCTCGCGCCAGATATTATCTGTGACTGATTTCGCGCGCATTTTCCTGTCAAATTAGGCAGATCTGTTTTTGATGGACTATGCTATTTGGTTGTGGTTCTTTGGCAGGGACGTTGTAACGGCACTGAGCAATTGGCCCATCTTTGTCACATAGATAGCTTGGAGTTTTCCTGAAAAATTGAAGACGTTTCCGTTTTATTTTGCTTTAAGACCAAAGGAATCAGTCAAATGGAAAATCCGGGTTTACGTAAAAGCCAATTGAAACCATTAACAGGATATTTTGGAAACCGTCGTTATTACAGGAAATAAAATCTGTCATATAATTATCTTGCCTACTAAATCCTGCAAAAAACATATTTCACAAAATCGAAAATGACCATCGAATAAAAATCTATGACATAACACTAAAATGTGGCCTTCCCTGAAGCTACGACCTGTCCTGTCAAAACAAATGGCAGCTGATTAATAAAGAAATTAAAAAGAAATTGAAGCTTCATAAAATCGGCTAACAGCACCAATTAATGAATCAAAATAATTAGAGTAATTACAAATAAAACATTTAGATAAACTCGTTATCGCGTTACGGCCATGATTGCGGCTTTTGACCGATTTTAAACCACCATTTAGTGAACTGCTCCGGGCGCCATCTTGTCGTGTGTGAACGTAATCCATAATGGTTTAGTTAAATGTTTAATTACAGTTGTTCTAAGCGATTAATCACTCCATAGATTGAGTTTTCATCGAAAAAGGTCAAGTAAATTTGAAAGTAAATAATAGGTAGGTATGTCATGCCAAATACGATTGTGTCTACCTACATATTAGGTGAATGAAATTAATTTGATTAAATTATACGTTTGCGTACAGGCATTTCTATTGTTTATATTTTTGTCATTGATTTCGTAAAGGCCGCAAGTAGGCGGCTTTTCCGCACTACTGCACAACAGCATACCCGCCCGTACACCCCCCAGAAGGGCGAATCTCGTACCTAATTTTATAAACGTCCACAGTCTGATCTCAGTCTCAATCTGTCAAAAATACCTCTAATTTCCTGGCTCTTTACTCTTCATTATATGAGGATGTGCCTCGGAAAGCACGTAAGTTTGTCCTGCGCCTGAACTCTCAAGGACTGCGTTGCAAACCAATGGCAGAAGATGTTGGTTTTAAACCCGTGCAGCAGGCATCTCGCAACAACAACAACTTCAAGGTCACCATGGTTTGTAGACTGGTTTCAAACCATGTATAGACTCGATATCTGTGTTAAGACTCCACATTAAAATAAAGTTGATACCTTTTGTAATAAGAAGTCTTTTTTTTGACGTGACAACGTCTTAAATTAGGTTGCGGCTGGGAGTCACTTATGAAAAAGTGTAACGCTCGGTAACGTTACGTTCTTATTTTCATTTAATTCCTTGTTCCTATTGTGCAATTTAATTATATTCATATCAATAAATATTCTACCGAGAAAAAGACGTTGTCACGTAAAATCTTCGCCCGTAAAACCGACTTTACAGGCAACCATTTTTTTTTATATAAAACGTTGCCCCACACTAGGAATTTCTCCTGTATCGTGGGTGCGTTTACAAACATTTAATCTCACATACACAAACAGCCAGACCCGGAACAACTACTTGTAGGTAATACAAATATTTGTTCCGTGCGGGAATCGAACCCGCGACACGCAGCGCAGCAGTCAATCGCTTAACCACTGCGCCAACCGTGCCGTCAAAGTAATAATCGCATTTATGATATAAGTACTACCTTCTGCTCGTGACTTCGTCAGTGTGAAATTTCGGACCCCGACCCATCGCGTCGTATCCCATTTCACAGCCCGCGCCGTCCGCGCTATTACTTCGTTTTTGCTTATCATTCTTGCTGACTTCTTTTCTTTTTGATCGGCCCCTAAGGGGTCTAGCGTGATGTTAAATAGCCTATCGCCTTCCTCGAGAATTGGGCTATCAAATGCAAAAATAAATTTTCAAATCTGACTGGTAGTTCCGGAGATTACCCCCTATGTACCTACAAACAAACAAATTTTACGTCTTTTTAATATTAGTATAATATGTAGAAGTATAGACTAATGAGCATCTTACTGCTCAAGTTAGTTTTATAGAGAGATCTAAATGTCACATCATTTAGTTATGGTAATATCTCTACGTGTCTGTGCGCGTTCCGTCAGAGAAACTGCTTATTAACTAGTTATAACCTAGGTTTACTCTGTGGGTGTTAATTATACATGTAACTTGGACTTTCAGCTGCTTCCCAACTAATAAAATTGGTCCTTATTTGCTCCCATGCTCTAGCGATTACGATCTTCAGGCGTATCCATCCATAATTTATTTATCTGGTCAGGGAAAATACATGAGAATTGTATGTAAGGTAATCGTAGGCAATCCAATTTATAATACATCATTTCCCAATGGTAATATTAATATTATAAAGGCGAAAGTTGGTGTGTTTGTATGTTTGTTACTTCTTCACGCACAAACGGCTGGACCAATTTCGATAAAATTTGGTATGCAGGTAGCTGACACCCTGGATTAACACATAGGATACTTTTATCCCGATATTCCCAAGTGGTCGATACTTATGCGGGTGAAACGGCGGGGCGCGGCTAATATATTTATAAGCCAGTAATTTTTATTAAGCCAGTAGGTAACTGTCCCATTGCAAGTAAAATAAGACCCAAGGGTATTATTCCTTCCCGGATAGAAGTTTCATTTGATTGAATTTAAGCTCATTTCCTCTCCTCTCAAAAAGAAAAACAGAAAAACCATTTTCCCGCCAATCCACCATGTTGTCTGAACTGTCAGTGTCAAATGCGCGCGCACTTGACGCCGCACCCGACCGCGCCGCCGGGCATGCATTTGAATAACATGGATAGCTATTACACGATACGAGAAGGTTATAATGTGCATCCGTCAATCTGTGATGCTTGCTAGCTAGTGCTAAACTTGACTTTGCTATGTTATCATTTAATCAGCAACTAGTTATTTATTGAAGTAATAAAAATCTTAAATTCGCTGACGAGAACAAAAGTTCCTTTTGTTATGTGGGTACTAAGGAAGGATTTTTCCTAATTCAACTCCCAAAGGGGTTATACAAAGAGATTCGAAGTTCGTCATATTTGCTGATCGGAATTCCCATCAGCCATACAAATTGCAGTTACCTAAGTTTCTTTGCTCCTATGATTTTGCTATAGATATTAATCTATAGATTAAGAATGACTTAAGAGTCTTCTTTTTCTGTCAGTTTTACCCACCAAAAACATTTTCATGTAAAATGTTGCCAAGACGAGACCACATATCTCTCAGAAGCTTGGCTCTACATGAGATCTGATAACTTTTTGACAGTGCGAGCCATATGTGGTCTCGTCTTGGCAACATTTTACATGAAAATGTTTTTGGTGGGATTTCACATCTTTTTGAAAGTTGCTTATGAAAAAAAAAATTTTTTTTTGGGGGGTTATTTACTGAAAATCCTGAAATACGTATTTTATTATTTATAACAAGGAGTCCCTATAACAATTTTCAGAACTCTAGCATCAAAATTTGCGGAAGTCTCGTACAAACTTCCATCCCCTATTTTAAGGGGTTGGAGGGTAAAAGTTTTAGAGTTTTTTTGTTGTTTGTGTACTATTACTAGTTTACATACCAAATTTCAGCTTTCTAGGACTTCAGGAAGACCCTTAAAATATTGATGATCATCAGTGAGTCAGTGAATCAGTGCGAGTCAGTGACGAAATCGGGGTATTTTAGATATCAATAAAATCTAAAGTATAAGAGCTATGCAATTGAAACTTTATAGGTTTAATAAGTCAACCACTGACATCATATCCCAAAAATTTTGTTTATCTGGTATAATCCAAACCCAAGTTATGAAGGTTCAAAAATACGACGAAGTGCTTCGAGAAAAAGTAGGTAGTGCCCTTGCGCTTCGCTTGGCTGGTCTTGCACTGAGATTTGACTCTGAAATTCCTGGCCTCAACTAAAAATAGTACATTATGCCCGCACTTAAGTCACGATTTTCTGGGTAAAAATGGACTACTTATGTCATAGCTTTGGTCACACAGTGCTATAAAGAAAATTAATTTCCCTGAAGCGACACCTATTTTATCATTAATGAATAATTTTAAGCACCGCCTAGAGTTGCTTATATTTTGGTTCCAAATAAAACTAACATTGAAATAGATACTCATAATAGATTTCTAAACGAGTTTTAAGTGCAATGACCATAATTACCTACTATTTGAATTCAGACACCAATTTAATATCAAGGCTTGGATTCCAAGCTAATGCTTACGTATATTTTCCTGCATATCATATCATTACCTACTTTATCCAAAGTAGCTATTACTAGTGAACCTCAGGATGACTCACATGCAAATTACATCTAATATACCGCGCTTATCCTTTATCATTAGCAAGCAATGTGATATAAAACTTAACTGCGATATTTCTCTAATCATGGTACTTATGCGATAAACCCAATCATATACATAAAACGCGAGCATAAAATTATGGGACATATCTCACAAATAACAATAACGACTTAAAGACACGCACGTCCGTCCATCGCGGCGGGCGAGAGCATAATGCGCAATAATAATTCTAAATTCAAAACTGAAGAAGTTACGATGGCCGGTCGCGCACGGGCCGGTGTTGCCAGTTATATAATTAGAAAATGAAAGGGTGGCGCGCACGCAGCCCGGGGCTTGACCACTACTATCGCTCACCATCGAGCCTGCTCCCGCTAGTGTTGTGACAACGATTTATTGTCGATTTTCTATAATCTCTGATACCGATGAATTTAATGTTTTCCTTATTGTGGGGCGGTAAATGTGGCCATTTCAGATAATTTATTACAGTAGTACTTAACTTATTTCGACAATAAATAAAGAGCTAAACAATGTACACTGTATTTCATCTTTTGGTAAAATTAAAACCAATCTGCCTATCCTTTTCCCAACTACGTTGGAGTAAGTCTCTAGTCTAACCGGATGTAGCGATAGGCGGTCGCTCCATGTACAATGCTGGTAAGCATTGTACATGGAGCGACCGCCTATCTGACCTCCACCATAAAATCGCCATCATACTGCTTCTAATTCTTGTCCCGTAATAATCACTTTGACAAAATAATATCGATACTCCACAATATACAGCACTAGTATAAAAATATACTCCCCATCCCGGAGGGCAAATGGCAACATTCTTTATTTTCGAATATTAATAAGGAGCGTGCAACATTACACCGTATTTCACATTGGGTAACATCATTATCTGCCCTCTCACTCCCTCCACCTCTAAAACTATATCGCTAAACTCTTCTAATGTTCGAATTTCATATAATGACGACCTTTTCGGTGCAAGATGGTAGATCAACGGAGATTTATCTAAGTTCTATAACGACTTATGTATGTGCATACATATTTATAGGCTGTCTGTAATTACTACCTTTAACCGATAACTCATTCAGTGGAGGAAAAATGTAATGAGAGTACATTACGTAGGTGTATCTTTATTGTAATAAAGTTGCTGTACATATGTCATTATGTACTTGAGTGCTTTACATTAGGATAATGGCCGATATTTCGATATAATGCATCAAAATAATGTATTTTTTCTGTCACCAGGCTTTTCTTTCTTACGTAGTACAGCCCCGTACCTAACTGTATGGACAGTTTGCTGACTCCATAATAAATTAGCAGGAGTCTGGGTAGGATGGAGCCGAATGAATCGGCTTGCAGAAAGTTCGAGCCTCAACCTGGGGTAAAATTTATCCATAAGAACCCGTGGAGCAAACAGAATCTCATGTAGGTACCCAAAAACAGCGTAGAACAATACATACCAAAAAAAGACGAATCAACAGTATTATGAAGGAAAATTGTGTAAAACTTCGGAAAAAAATTAAGTCTAATTAAGTTTGACTAGTTTTTTTAATGCTACTAATGTTTGGCCTGTTTCATCTGCCCCTGATTAGTTCCAGTTTACTTATCTGGCAGGAGAATGTCTTGCCAATTTTTCCTTTTCTGAATATTACGAGTACACAGCGAGTTGTAGGTCGGGGGTCGCATTCAAGCAGGCACTTTACTTTGTGTAAATTGTTTCATCACCACTGCTCTCAAAAAGGTAAAGAAACACATCGTGAGGAAACCGGTATGTCCTAGAACCAAAAATTCGAAGACATCATCCCGCACTGAGCCCGCGTCATCACGCAATCATCAATCACGGGTTCACTAGGGAGTGAACCCGTGATTGATCATCGACACGACATCGACATCGACATCTCACCGAGAGGAGGCCAGTGTCCCAGCATGCAGTGGGAACATTATAGGCTGATTACCTATGCTTATATGATATGTATCAAAAAGGTGTGTTCATATTTAAGGGTGTAGTTGCTACAGAGCATCAAACTGAAAAACTTTCCAACGTAACCGCGAAAAAATGTGTCAACTGTCCCATACAAAACTTCAATATAGGTACTATTCCGACATTGGACGGCTGATTATTTCGCAATTAAAATCCTAGCATCATATGACATAACCATTCAACATTATTTTATTATTATAGCAAAAAAAGTAATTCTATAATATTAACAAACAGAATAAAAAAATTATAAATAATTAAAAATTAAAGTAATTCTAGCGAAGTATTAAGTCATTGAGAGCCCTAAAAGGTGGTCTGGCGCTAACGAGGTACAAAACACACAGCGCGGGCGGCGTTATATGACGACTAATGTGCGCCTGCGCATAGGGGCAGAAATGTTCGCACAGTTGGAGATATTACGAAATTTAAATGGAGACTGGATAAAATTGTTAAAAAGTTAGATAGATAGGTCACGGGTCACGGGTAGGTAGACCAACGGTGACTATTTTCTTGGATCGTGCTCTCTGAATGAACTCTAAACTGTGTTTTTCAATCACATGCTTTCCGAGGCACGGAGGGATCTCGGTATGTAAAGATGATCACCCATCCACATACCAACCGCGGCAAGCGTAGCTGTGCGGCTGTTATTATTTAGCCACGGGCCCCTCCCATCCTCTATAACTCCATCCAAAAGGTAAGGCATACTTCAGTTTCTTGCATAACATAATCAAACAGATATAAGTAGATACTCGTAAGTTTGAGCATCCGTAACTGTGCTGCTGGGGAGATTATTCCGCCACTTCTTCCCAGCGAAAGCACTACAAAGTGGTGATTTATTTTCGTTGGATCCCAGTTTTAAATCCCAGTTGAAGGGCGGACATTTTGGGGGACTATCATAACATTTTGACGTTCGAAAAGTGCTGACTCTCACCCTAATTTGAATAAATGCCTTCTGATTTTTGAAATGAATTTAAATAACAAAAACATTTCGGCACAAATTCGCAAACAAGCGAAATTCTACAATTTCTCGAAACACGTAATTTCTCTCGGCCGCCACTGCACGCTCACAACAGTTATAATAAATGCAATCAAATCTCGTAGTATACAGCATACACTAAACATCTGATTGCGGGATTGCCACTGTCTTAGAGTAAGAACTGGCAGGTCTTCGACCTCTGCCCACCATAAACCGATCTGCTAGCTTATTACATGTTATTCAGATGATAGGTGGAATCTTCTCAGCGGCGGAAGTTTGAATTTGGTATCATAGAAATAATTTTTATAATCTTTTTATTTATTTAACCATTAAAATTTATCTACAGGGTCAAATAAAATTAGCTAAAGAAACTTTGCAGCCGTGAGAGATATCGATATACACGATGATATAAAAATATAATATATTTGATGGTTTTTTTGGGGTCAATGACCGCTGGGAGTGTTGTTACTGTATTAAGAGTTGAGAAAATCTGTTTTCTTTTGTTTTATCGTGTTTAGATATCGATACTTCTGTGAAGTACACCAACACAAAAAACTTTTAAACAGCACCCTAATTGCGTAACACACTATCAATCTCAATCTGAATAATTTTGAAGTACTATATAATTGCTAATCCATTGCTTCATAATATGTCCCAATAATGTATCTGCTAAACAACGTGAATAATGCAATGAATGTTGTTGAACTGTCAAAATGAAACCCATTGCTACTGATAGTGTGTTACGCAATTACCCCGCGCTGGTGTTTGAAGTGTCTACAGAAACTGCGATCAACACAAAATCCACACAAAAAAGTCAACAAATTAATTATTTTTCGTTTCATCGTGTATGATATCGATACGACGATACCCCATCACGTCTGCAGAGTTTTGCTAGATAATCTAATTTGATCCAGGGATGATGAATGGAGAGCTGTGGTGATGAATTGACCTCGGTCAACCGAGGTCAATTCATCACCACTGCTCTCAAAACGGTGAAGAAAGCCATCGTGAAGAAACCGGCATGTCCTAAAACCATAAATTCTAAAGACATGTGACATGTTCCAACCCGCACTGGGCCCGCGTGGTGGATTGCAGCCCACCCCTCTCACAGAGAGGAGGCCTGAGTCCCAGCAGTGGGAACATAATATGCTGATTATGCATTATCATCATCGTCTGTATAGCCTTTTCCCAACTATAATGGGGTCGGCTTCCAGTCTAACCGGATGCAGCTGAATACCAGTGTTTTACATGGAGCGACTGCCTATCTGACCTCCACAACCCAGTAACTGGGTAATACGATACCCCGATGCTGATTATGCATATGCTTATGTTTAATATAAATTTCCTAGAATCCTCGTTAGCTTCTGAGACCTTTTATTTTCTCACTGCCCTATCACCTAGATTTCCAGTGAATCTCTATGACATTATCATTCCAATGAAAACGGTATCATTCCATGTCGGCCACTACAATCTTATTGTCAAGTTACCGATGCTGACGTCGTTAAGATGCCGATCAAATTCGTGGCATTACCGCCAGCCCCGGGGTGGGCTCACTAACACTAACATTGAGGGCACCATGGGGTGATGGGGTTCTGGGATATTCCTGAAGAATGGTTGATAGATTGTAAGATCGGTTGACACATTCGTAGTTCATCAGTATCGCCTTTTCTGTGCTGAGTACGACTGCTTTGCACTGAAACACACCTTTTCAGTAAATTGAAAATACACTTATAAGGTCGTAATATAGACAATAGTAGCTGCGCCCTGCGGTTTCACCCGCGTAAATGTCGATCCCGTGGGAATATCGGGATAAAAAGACTTCACTATGGGAAAAAATCTGAAATCACAAAAAAAAATCAGCTGTGTCATACAAAAGTTCAATACCTACTTGACCAAAATGTATGAAACTGCTGATTTTTAACCGACTTCCAAAAAGGAGGAGGTTATTTTTCGTGATTTCAGAGTTGGTCCCATAGTGAAAGTTATTCATATTCATGGGTAGAACACCCTGTAAAAATTTGGATGATGATGAAAAAATCTTCCTGTATAAACACATACACACTCTCACAAACTTTCGCCTTTAGAATATTAGTGTGATAAGAAACAGTTGATTGAATTTCAAAATCCGCTCCCTACCCCGGTTTAATTCCATACAGTCATAACCGAAAAAGGTTCCAATCAATCCACGGTCAATACCAATCATGGTCACCACAGTGGACTACCGAAAACCGTAGCGTGTCGCGTGACAAGTGGCCGAGTCGCGCCAGTTTCCTATGGGAAACAGACTCCCCCCGCACCCCCCACAGCCTGGCTTTAGGCACACGAGACCTGACAAATTGCAACCATGCACTGCGGGAATGCGTTAATCAGTCCTAAAATAGGGTGCCTGTTACACCGAAGTATAACGTGCCTTGCGTTAGGCCAAAAGGGAAAACAATTTTGGCGTTTAGAATGCTCGAAGGCTCTACTTTTTATCAATGTGAAGTTTTGGAGGCTAAACATACGACTGCGATGTCGAAACAATAGGCTATTTGACAATGTAAAAAATAAGGTTATAATTATTGACACTCGTATAGATTATCGCTTTTAAAATTGATTTGCATTAATTTTACTACAAAACAATGTATTATTTATAAAAAAAATCCCGAAAAAACTTCATCTTTTTAAATCTGGCGCCACGTAATCGAAAACGGTCTGGATTGGCTGAACTTAAGATGACGTCATGATTTAGTAAATTTCTGTCTATCGTTGACAGAACAGATGACTTTTGTCTAGTATCTCGACCCTTTCAACGTTTGTTTACGTGAATCGTGACGTCACGACGCCATATTGTTAAAGATAGCGTTTTGGCGGCTTATTTAAACAGTACATTTTTATTTACTATTTTTTAAAAGAAATACATTATGCAATTTGAAATAATAGGTTTTTGTGGGCTCGTTAGACACCATTAAATAATCTGAGATGTTTATCAGAAACCAGTCAAATAGCCTATTATATCTTCTTGGCGATAATGAGCCGCCGTCACTAATTAGTAAGTATATTGATTCCACAGTAATTCCACTAATTTACAAACGTTTCAGTGGTCTGGCGATTGCGTGACGTAAGACGTAAGACCAAAACCTCTATCCCTAGATTTGCGTACTTGTATTTGGTACCTACTTGGTACCTACATGTATTTAAAAGTAGGTATAAGTCAAAACTATCGACCTTCCACAATCATCACCCACCCTTTGTTACACTACGGTGTGACAGTCAGCCCCTAAAACTCGCAATTACGAGTTTGGGGCTATCATTTGTGCGCTAGGTGCGTCTCTCGTCTCTGGCGCAGGGCCGTCTTTACCTATTGTGCAGGGTGTGCGTTGCACACGGGCGCAGCGGTCCTAGGGGGCGCCGAGCGCCGCTCGCTACGGAGCCCCACTCGCGTAAAAAGAGTTCCGCTTTGCATACATTTTGTATAGCATCTGGAGCTCTTCTTATATTTGTCGAGTTACACCAAAGCAAGTCGCGCCACGAGCGCGCGAGCGGCTTTTACAATATTAACTTTTTTTTCAACATGAAATGAACATTATTAACGATTATATTTGGTGTAGTAGCGAGTGTCGCATCGCTCGGCGGCACCTGTTTCAATGATTAGTTTGAAAACACGCCGACAATCATATTGCGAATAATGCGAATTCAACAGTTTTGGGATAGAAAATAAACTACTAATTACCATGGACGAAGCGCGCGGCATTTCTCAAAAGCGTGAGTAAGCGCCCCAGAAGGTGGTAGCCATAAAGCTCATCCGGGGCTACCGCACGATCTCGAGCGAGGCGGCAAGCCTCATTGCCGGACTGCCGCCATGGGATCTGGACGCGATAGTCCTCGCGCGCGTATATGAGTGGTGCGTGGAGGCACTACGCCGCCGGGGGGAAGTTCCGCTTCCGCGGAAAATCGCTGTGGAGCGGACGGATCTCCGGCGCCATCTCATAGCGGCATGGAAGGAGCGACTGTCGCAACCCAGCGCAGGGCACGCCGCGAAAGCGGCGATAAGACCCCTCTTTGAGGAGTGGCTAGAGAGGCGCCACGGCGCCCTCACCTACCGCCTGACGCAGGTCCTCACCGGACACGGAAGTTTCGGGAGGTCCCTGCACATCATCAGGCGGGAGGAAACGCCCGGGTGTCACCATTGCCAGGATTACCCAGAGGACACGGTGGAGTACACGGTGGAGGTCTGCCCCGCTTGGGCGGAGCACCGCCGTGTCCTCGTTGAGGCGATCGGCAGCGGCGGCGACCTCTCGCGTCCGGCCCTGGTGCAAGCCATGGTCCGGGGCGAGAGGGAGTGGGAGGCAGCCACCTCCTTCTGCGAAGCAGTCATGCTAGCGAAAGAGGTGGCGGGACGGATGAGGGAGAGCCTCCCGTCCCAGCCGCCGCGGGAGACGCTCCGGGCGTCGGGAGCCACGGGACGACTCCCGGCCACCGTAGGTGCGGGCCTGCGGGCGGAGAGTAATGGGTAACTCACCGTCCGATCAGGACCAGGCCCGTGCCGGACGGCGCGTAGGTGTTCCACGCGCGCCTCAAAAAGATGTCAGCATCGAGGAGGGGCCCCATAGGGCCGAAGCCTGCCGGGTCAGCGAGATTGTCCGAAAGGGTTATCGCTGGCCCGGAACGATGATTTCCAATCAGAAAAAAAAAAGCGTGGCGCGTGCCGCACTTTGTGTTCTACCGCTCGCTACACGTAATTTTGCGAAATAAGCCTTGGCGCAATGGATTAAGTTTTATATTTGAGTAAACATGTAAATATCTTTACTTCATATTTGCGGCTTTTCTTTTGATTGAAATTGACCTAATAAGTAAGATTTAATTTTGATATTAGCTGAATTAGTTGCCAGTCTGCCACAAGCACAACTGTTGCGAACTTCGACCGCGTCGGAGCACTCGTCAAAAATTGCTACCAAATAAGTCTGAAAACAGAAAACATTAAAAAAAAAACATAAACGTGTGCTTTGTTTTTCTTGTCACTCTTTCCTTCCTAAAAATACTTTTTACCCGTGTACAGTGAGCCTCGCTCGCAGTGAGCTTCCCAAATTTGTCAAATGTTCCCAATTGATATTGAACTTTGTTTGATATGAGGTCGTAATTAGATTGAAGAAATTTCAAAATTTGGGTGTAACATAACATCTATAAATAGACATGTTAACATGAGTACGTTTTGGCTTGTTAGGGTAAACACCAGAACACCCTGTATAATTCTAAATACAATCAACAGCACCAAAACCGACGAATTTCTTCTTCATCTCCAAACAATAGAGTTTATTATCCATTGGGGAAATTTGACAGTTTGTGGTAACTTGATGTGCTGTTACTTGTACTATATACCCATCCATTTTGACCGCGCGCTTACTAGGGGGCGCTTGGGTAATGTTTGCACACGGGCGCAACATGGGCTAGAGACGCCTCTGCTCTGGCGGGTGGGTAGTCGTGACTCTCCCGCGATACACTACACGATTTCTGAATTTATTTGACGCAAACCTTTGATGTGGGTGATGGCGCCAGTTTTGAGAAACTCATAATTTTCGTTAGGATTTAAGATAAATGTATGTTTGTAAGATATGATTTCTTTAGCTGATACCGCCCTTTCAACTTAGGATGAAGGCAAAGTTGAAACCTTGAAATGTTTAAATTATGGTGGTATACCTAATCACGAATGTTTAACATGGTTCGTTGGATTTGCAGAAAGACGTAGGTAGTCTGACCAATTTCAGACAGGAAACTACCTACTAGTTTCCTGTCTGAAATTGGTCAGACTACCTACGTCTTTCTAGATAGTATTTGATCGCAGAATTTACACTATTAACTATGTAAATAGAAAGGTACTGCAAATTAAGTACTTGATCCCGTAGCAATAATACCTACTAGGTATTTTTGGTTCTAGGACATGCCGGTTTCCTCACGATAATTTCCTTCACCGTTTTTTAGAGCAGTGGTGATGAAATAAATTACACAGAGCGCCTGCCTGGGTTCGAACCCACGACCACGACCTAAAACTCGTAAGTCGGAGCCCTTACCACTGGGCCACCATGCAGTGCTCGCAATCGATTGCTTTAATGTTTGAAAAATTTGTCTGCTTATTAAAAATGTAAGTAACGCAATAAATACTTATTGTTGAATGTTATTGGCAAAACTAAGGGTCGGTTCACATATGACGGAAAATACGTCGGGCGTAACTGCGATTGCGTCTATTTATTCGCTCGACGGCGACGCACAAACGCATCATATCGGTTGAGTGTGAAGGTTGAATGTTTTATCATATACTTGTCTGTTCTGGCGTTACGCGACCGATAATACGCGACGCATGTTCCTTCAGATATGAACCTTCCCTACGGCTTGTTTGTGGTGGGTCTGTTATTGCAATTATATCACGTTTTAGATTGAGTAGAATAAACTTCATAAACATCAGCCTGCAGCTGTCCGCTGCTGGATGTTCTCTCGAATTGCACGCCACTGAGTTCAACCTAGTGTTTGTGAATTAGAAATAACTATTTGTAAACGCTCTTGGAGGCGAAGACACTCAGAAAAGGTTAATTTTCGCAAGATGTACGTTTGATGTTCAGTGCAATGGAACCTGAAACTGAAATATGATAGGGGTGAGCCCTTGGTTGATCAATGAACTAAGTTCATTTTAATTTGGACTCTTATGCCCGTTTTCACAAACATTAAACGACTCCTATATTTAAGTCCAAATAAAAGCGCGCTTGACTCAGCGCCGAAAGTTGAAAATCCAACAGCTCGCTTTTGTTTAGGCTTTAATTTAGGTGTCGCCTAGTATCAGTGAAAACGGGTATTACCTACTGTTAGCTACAGTTTACAGACAAACAGCTGTTTCTGCCTGCTGTAAATAAAAAGAAAGAATCGATCAAAAATCATTCATATACTTAACTTCGATCGATGCACATTCCGCACAGCGACATAACAATAACATCTTGATAGCGCGCTTTCCAAAATGACCAACAACTAATGACTAATATATAAATTATACAAACGCTATCTATATCTTAGATATAATGACAGACTTTAAACTGAGGAGCTTCGAATAATATCGACAAGCAGATCGTATCGAGACCCTGACTCATAGCGTAATGATAGGTTTGCTAACTTCCCCGCTATTTATTAGGCACAGTTCTTATTCGGTGAATTTTATAATGTTTGGACTGAACGATTCTTTGAATTTATTTACAACTGATCATTTTTGATGGCCGAACTATTCATTAACGAATTATGCGATAGATACGATTCCTAATTTGTGTTTCTTGGGTTTAATGATCGACGACCTGACGACCGGTGTTGGAGTTTGGATATAAATTATTGATCGTTTTAAAAATAGTGGGTCAACTTTGTTAGCATTTGTTCAAACAAAAAGTTCCCTAACTGGATCCGATTCTTCTTTTTAATTTATATTTAAAGTGTAGCTACTCCATAATAGATGGCATTGCGTGGGCTATGTATGAAATGAGTAGCTACATCTGTTGATGAGTAGCATCAACTACATTTTCATAGTTTTTTTAGGTTTTATCTTAGAACACTAGATGGCGCTGTACCACTTATTTCGTACAAAACTTTAATTATGTAGAAATATTTATGTAATTATAGATTCGAAACACTGTTTTCGAGTAAAATGACGAATTATTAATGTCTCATTTAATTCCGCATATTTATAACGGCTGTGATGGCAACAATAATCTTGTATTAGAATTTCGCTTATTGCAACAACACAACGTAAACGTCAAACTTGACAAATCGGCGTTTTTGAAGAAATCGCTTGTCATTCATTCAACACAGAAAAGTTTATTTGAATTTACAAAACAAAAATGGCTTTGCTCGATTATTGTAATTTAAACGAGAAAATTAACTTGAAACCCGTGGACGCGCTTGCTTCATTTCCTAATGATATAATTGGGTACAGTGAAAACTTCTTACACAGCACACAACTCGCGACGCCGCCTTTCGCTAACGTAAGTAAAGGTTATAAATGGCTTAAATACTTTAATAACCACCTTAAAACTAGTGACTAATTGTGTCATTATTGTCTTTACAGCCTATAGAAACCCTTGCGCAATTCAATCAGCAGGATGAGACTGGCAAAGCGATCAAAATCCAGTTCGACCATGGTACCACAACTCTTGGTTTCCGTTACCAGGTAAGATGGCCTTTTTGCTATGTATTTTGATCATGAACTAAACTGTTAACAGTTACTACAAATCTCTCGTTACTGTTGTGGTTCTTCAAAACACCAAGTCATTGTTTACGGCAGCAGAAATTACAACTTTGTGATGAAATTCAATCCCCTTATTTTAGCACTATGATTAGTGCAATGAAGCCATGAATAATAGGCAGTCAGCTTTCCTTGAGTCTTCTTTTAAGTGTGTCAATGTCCATTATTGTTTGAAAAGAATTTTTTTTTTTTGTTTGACCCACTACTCAGCCACACTTACACCATTTGCTGATTAGACCCATTTCACAATAATAAAGAAAATATTTCAGTGGTTGAATGTAACTAACATCTGTTAAGACACCTTCAAATTATCCTGTAATCATCCTCTTTATTTCTGACCTCTATACTTTGTCTAGTCATGGTTAACAAATCCTTATCGTAACAACTAGATCTTAAACAAACAGTTCCGACCTATAATCTTCTATGTTCCAGGGTGGAGTACTGTTGGCTGTGGACTCCCGAGCCACTGGTGGCCAGTTCATTGGATCTCAGTGCATGAAGAAGATTGTGGAAATCAATGACTACTTACTAGGTAAGCATTCAAGGTTTTGATATTACACACTGCTTGTTTTTGGTGATTTAAGAAAAGGTCCCAAGCTTTCACCTGTTTTGCAAAAGTTTTAAAAATTTTGCCTTACTCGAAGACATGTGACATCTAGCAACCCGCACTGGGCCTGCGTGGTGGATTATGGTCCACTCCCTCTATCAAAGAGAAGGCCTGTGTCATAGCAGTGGGAACATTACAGGCTGATTATGAATTACTTTGCAGGATTAGATTGAGATGGAGATTTCGCTTACTTTTTTATTAAATAATGGTATTGTTTAATTATTAAATTAAAGCTACACCTACTTTGGGTAATCATGTAATATTTTGTAAATAAAAAACCAATGGAATCTCGAAACATAAAAATCAACATTTATTTAAGTTAGAATCATCTGCACAGTCTGCACTATGCATAATTCTTACTTAAATAAACATATTTCTTTGTATTTCTCCACTAATCAGCACAAACACATCACGCGCCGTATAAATCCATTAATTATTATATTGAAACTGTCTTCTCAAGAAGCATCATGTGCATTGCTCAGTCTCGAAATCTAGATTTCAAGAACGAGTTTGTCTGCCTACAAGATGAATCTCGAAAAAAGGCTCGTGATTTCGAGATTGCATTTCTTACTTGTGTGTGGTGCTAACTGTAAATATGTTAGATGTAGCGGTATCTACGACAACGCCACATGCGAACAACGCGTCATACTGACGTCACGCAAATCCTGCATCGCGCAAGCAGAGTTTACCGCGCAACTAGCATAGATACAACGGCCCGACATGAATCATTGGGCAGTTGCCCGCCAGACACACCACCCGTATGGTCGGAGGATCCTCCTTTTTCTATAGAGTATGAGTGAACTTTACACCCTGCTCCTCATACCTCTATATTAGATATTTATAAATAAATAAATTTTCATCCTTTCCTTAATTCCCCAGGCACACTAGCTGGTGGTGCCGCAGACTGTGTCTACTGGGACCGCGTGCTCGCTAAGCAGTGTCGTCTGTACGAGCTGCGCAACAGGGAACGTATCTCAGTGGCGGCCGCCAGCAAGCTGATGGCCAACATGGTGTACAACTACAAGGGCATGGGACTTAGCATGGGAATGATGCTGGCTGGTGTAGATAAGAGGGTGAGTTTATCAAATAAACTGTGAGGCTATGTCCACACTAACAGACGGCTTGCTTAGAGTGTAGATCCTAGCGAGTCACCTGGCGAGTAACGACGTGAAACGAACGTGCCTATAATCTTCGCAACTGGCCGCACTACGCGTTTGTCTATTTGTGTGTATTGAAGTAAACAAATTAAAGAAGTACAGAAGTAAAAAGACGGCACGGTTGGCGCAGTGGTTAAGCGCAGTGGTTAACTGCTGCGCTGCGTGTCGCGGGTTCGATTCCCGCACGGAACAAATATTTGTACGACCTACAAGTAGTTGTTCCGGGTCTGGCTGTTTGTGTATGTGAGTTTAAATGTTTGTAAACGCACCCACACTACAGGAGAAATTCCTAGTGTGGGGGCAACTTTTTTTTTTAAGGAAAAAAAAAAAAAGAAATGTATTGTTTTTTGTCACGAAGCGCGAGGCAGTTTTCATACAAAAATGCATGAAGTATTAATTGCATCAGTTCACATTGACTTCTTCGTAAAGCTTTTATGGCCGTCACGAACTGGCAAAGTGTAGTAGTTTTAACTGGCAAATAACGGCGAGACCATCAAACTGAATATTGGCAAGCAGAGTTCATTTTGGACACATCAAAATGCCCAAGAGGAAAGAAAGAAATTTTATTTGCTCTCAAGACTAATATTTTTGCCAGATACAATTTTTGTTCACCAGGCTGTGACAGCACTTAGCTTGCAAACAACAAGTCTAGTAAAGGATGAACTTAAAATTCAGGCTATCCCTATCCATCAAAATAAGCATAGTTCGATAATTATGTTTCATACATTACTGCTGTTTTGATAAGTATTCATAGCAGTTTGTTGTTATTAATTCCTCCACTCTGACATAATTGCTCAAAAAAATCGAGTTTGGTAGATACATTCTTAATGCTACACCATAAATACTAATTCACTGTTGTTTCAGGGAGCTCAACTGTACTACGTAGACTCTGAAGGCACGCGCACTCCCGGCAAGGTGTTCTCCGTGGGCTCGGGTTCTGTGTACGCGTTCGGTGTGCTTGACAGCGGATACAGCTGGGACCTGTCTGATAAGGACGCACAAGGTGACTACCTACATACATTCGACATACAAAAGCTTCAATGAAACTGGGAAAAACACTATTATATATGACCTGTTCCACGGTATCCAAATATTCACTGTCCAACAGATAAATTAAATATACAAATCCATACTAATATTATAAATGCGAAAGTGTGTCTGTTACCTCTTCACGCTTACACCGCTGAACCGATTTAGATGAAATTTGGTATAGAGATAGTTGAGTCCCGAGAAAGGACATAGGATAGTTTTTATCCCGATATTCCCACGGGATCGACACTTATGCGGGTCAAACCGCGGGGCGCTGCTAGTAGAACATAATTTGTACCAAAATTCATCTACGGAGATGTTGTGTTGTGTACGAGGGTTTATGATTTGGCAATTTGAGTTACGTGTAACTCAAATTGCCAAATCATAAACCCTCGTGGACTTAGACGTAAAATGGTAGGTACGGAAATGAGACGAAGGCGTGACTAACTGTCTGTGTCACAACCTCCAGGTGGATGAATTTTGGTACAAATTATGTTCTACTAGCAGCGCCCCGCGGTTTGACCCGCATAAGTGTCGATCCCGTGGGAATATCGGGATAAACGTGGGGTCTGGGGACTATCGTCTCGCAGTTCCATTATAAGTGTTCTAACGTTATCATTTCCTTTCAATAGCCAAAATATAATGTTCCAATCTATATTTCACAGAACTTGGTCGCCGTGCCATCTACCACGCGACCCATCGCGACGCGTACTCTGGCGGTATCGTCCGCGTGTACCACATCAGCGAGACAGGCTGGGTCAACATCTCCAACGAGGACTGCTCCGACCTGCATTACATGTATGCCGCTCAAAAGGGCAATACTGACGCTTAGATTTATTGTAATAAAGTTTTGCTATTTGTATTTTGATTGTTTTTGTTTACACCTGGGGCTGTATTACGAAGTATTAATGCCATCTTGATTCCAGTGTTAAAAACCGGGCAAGAGCGAGTCGGACTCGCGCACCGAGGGTTCCGTACCATCATGTTTTTAAATTTTCACCGGCGAGCTACTTACTAGATCTCGTTCAAAGCAATTTTCGGTGGAAGTTTAACATGATAATGTACATCATATATTTTTTTTAGTTTTATCATTCTCTTATTTTAGAAGTGACGGGGGGGGGGGGGACACATTTTACCACTTTGGAAGTGTCTCTCGCTCAAACTATTCAGTTTAGAAAAAAATTATATTAGAAACCTCAATATCAGTTTTGAAGACCTATTCATAGATACCCCACACGTATGGGTTTGATGAAAAAAAAAAATTGAGTTTCAGTTCTAAGTATGGGGAACCCCCAAAATTTATTGTTTTTTTCTATATTTTTTGTGATTTTATCTTAATGCGGTTCACAGAATACATCTACTTACCAAGTTTCAACAGTGTAGTTCTTATAGTTTCGGAAAAAAGTGGCTGTGACATACGGACGGACAGACAGACATGACGAATCCATAAGGGTTCCGTTTTTGCCATTTGGCTACGGAACCCTAAAAAAAAGAAAAACAAATGAAGTAAGCAACTTTAATTATGTATTTATTTCGATTGCTTAAACAACAATAAAAAGAATCGAAAATGACTAGTTTAATACTTATTTTAAAACTTAAATGCCTTACAAACGGAACAACAATTCACACAAGTCTAAGGACCGGCGCAGATCTGACGAAGCTCAGTGCAGCGCTATATTCCCTGCCAAACAAGTATCACCTTTGTTTGTATTAAAATAAAGTCGAAAATAACCTTGACTGCGTTGATGATCTCTCGGACTGATGAAAGTTTATTGATTTTCAACTTTATTTCAATCAGGGAAGGTTGATAATTGTTAGTCAGGTCTGCGTCGGCCCTTACACGTCTATTTCTCTCCAGCATCTAACACTAGGTCGGTTTTTTATATTCCTCCTTTATCTTGATGTTTACTTCATCTACCGTTTCTTCGAGCTCCCAGTCTTTCATCGGTACTTCTGTTAGTTTATAGAACTTGCCGTGCTTGCCAATACCTGGGTACAAAAAAAAAAGTTACTATAGTGCGTCCAACGAGAGAATGCATTCTTGCTACCTGTCGGTTTCATACAAACGAATACGTGTTTTGCGAATTCGATGTTTATTTGTTACTAGAATTGTCACACTGACAGGTGTCAGTCACGCACTCTCTCGAAGGCCGTACTATAATTATGTTAAAGAGATACCTACAGTCGTTGCAAATCACGAGCCGTCATGTAACTTTTGCCTTTTGTGTCATAGCCATAAGGTTTCAATTGCAGTGATTGACGTGCGCTCGTGAAATGCAACAAGTATAACTACAGGCTGGTTTGATATTCATTGGTAATCTTTGAAGGGATGATGAAACCTACTCATGATAAATAATTAACTTTTACTATGGGACCAAACCGAAATATCGAATTCAAAATATCCGTTGTTGCATACAAAAACTAATAGTTTTTCAAAGAAAATGTCTGCAACTTTTTTTTTCCGTAAGTCTTTTGTCAAAATAAAATGATTACAATCTAGCCTTTTTTCAATGATCTACCTTAGCTATGGTCTCACATGTTAGCCCAGGTTCGCATGGGCGCGTTTTCCCCGCGGCGATTTTTTGCTCACTGGATTTTCAACACACTGCTTAGCGCCGAGAGGTGAAAATCCAACAGTGTGTTATTTGACGCTCTGGGGTGCGCTCTGTTGGATTCTCAATGCTAGGCTCCACACCGAGAGTTGAAAATTCAGTGTGCGACAAAATCCGAGAATAAAACGCTAAATCCAAGAAAAGAGTATGGATATCACGCAAACCTTGCTGGAACTTCTTGACGCCTTCCTTCATATCTTCGATCGCGTTTCCGAGTAGACTGGACAAGATGGCCTCGTCTCTCATGCTGTCATCACTGTTGGGGTTCAGCTGCGAGTTGATGGCGGCCATCTTGTCCATTATCATGGCGTTTTCCGGGAACTTCACCAAAGATTTGGCTAGCTTTATTGATTCGCCTAGTGCTGAAAAGTAATTTTGCTTTTTGTATAGAAGGGTGTGCAAGAAACACCGCTGTGACATTAAGGGTTAAGCAAGCAATGATTGCCAGAGTATAAAAACATAAAACAAAAACAACGGAGAGTTAAATGGTTCACTCTTATGCCGCCGGTGAAACAAAACATAAAATGTGATATTCAATCCGTTGTATATTACACTACAGTTGTGGGGCCCGTGGCTAAATAATAACAGCCGCACAGGTTGATCGATCAGGTTAAGCTACGCTTGCCACGGTTGGTCTGTGGATGGGTGACCATCTTTACATACCGTAACCCCTCAGTGCCTCGGAAAGTACGTTAAGCCGTTGGTCCCGGCTGTCATTCGTGGATCTTTGACAGTCCTTACGGGTAGTCAGAAGCCCGAAAGTCTGACAAAAAAGTCTTACCAAGGGGTATTACCCAGTAACTGGGTTGTGAAGGTCAGATAGGCAGTCGCTCCATGTAAAATACTGGTATTCATCTGCATCCGGTTAGACTGGAAGCCGACCCCAACATAGTTGGGAAAAGGCTAGGCAGATGATGATGTATGTTATTGTTACAGTCAGTACCTACGCGTGACCGTTATCGACGCGTACGCACGTCCAATTGGCGACTAGACGAATTTGTTTCAACGTGTGTTACTTTTCATGTTACGTTTCACTAATCTATACATTTCCCGGCTACGTCCACAGGGGCCACTAAAAACCATATTCAGAACCAAAAAAGTTTCCTTACCAGTGCCAGTAGAAGTAAGTTTACAGGCCAGTCCCAATCGATTGGCGTCAACTCCCGAGATCAGCCGGCCGGTGATCAGCAGGTCCATTGCAGGGGACAAGCCAATCAGTGACGTCAGCTTGCGAGCGCCGTAGATAGACTGTGGGACTCCTGCAAATTATATTATTTATTATAACATCACGCCTGTAATCCTCGAAGGATTATGCAATGGTGTGCCTATAGGACACCTACGTTTCGCTAGTTATGTTTAAGTCCATTGTAATAGGGTGCGAAACTATTGCCATCAACCGGGCACAAATTCAAACTCCAGGACGAGGGGGGGGGGGGGCGGGGAGAGGGGGTTTTAACTGAGAAATTCGTAAAGGAAAAAACCAATAACACTATCCGCCCTGGGAATGGAACCCAGGAGCTCATGCTTAGCGCTTGCGACCGTTAGACTAACGAGGCAGTAATCCATACTAATATTATAAATTCGAAAGTAACCGTCTGTCTGTCTGTATGTTACCTTTTCACGCCTAAACCACTGAACGGATTTCGATAAAATTTGACCAGAGAGATAGATTGCATCCCAGGATTCCCAGGGAAGGACATAGGATAGTTTTTATCGACATACCTCGCGGGCGGAAGCTAGTTATTTATAATTTTAATTAGTTATATATAGGTACTAGCTTCTGCCCGCGACTTCGTAAGCGTGAAATTTCACCCTCCCCTATTCACCCTCTTAGGGGTTGAATTTCGAAAAATCCTTCCTTATTCCTTGTCTACATTATAAAGGGAACCTCTGTGCAAAATTTCAGCGTTCTAGGTCCAATGGTTTGGGCTGGGCGTTGATGAGTCAGTCAGTCAGGACTTCTCTTTTTATTTATATAGATAGATAGATAACCATGTTGTACAGTCACGAGTATAAGTATGTATACACTTGGCTTTATTCAAAGGCGATTTTCTCCTTTATTTTTTAATGAAATTTTATATTATTACGAACATAGCATTTTCGAACCCATAGGTTTACGTAAAGTGTCGTATTTCAACGTTGCATTCGTTATTTCGTGAAAAAATCGCAATTGAAAGTTGCCAAGTGTTGACATATTAGTGCTCGTGACTGTACCCAACTGTCATGGCAAGTGGAGTACATTCCTGTTAGAATTGTGTGGAGTGGGCACTTCGATCATAGGAGTCCGACGAAACAATTAAGCCTGGACCCGTGGCTAAATAATAACAGCTGCACAGGTCGATCGATTAGGTTAAGCTACGCTTACCGCGGTTGGTCTGTGGATGGGTGACCATCTTTACATACCCATCCATCAGTCTTACCAAGGGGTATCATATTAGTATTACCCAGTAACTAGGTTGTGGAGGTCAGCTAGGCAGTCGCTCCATGTAAAATACTGGTATTTAGCTGCATCCAGTTAGACTGGAAGCCGACCCCAATATAATTGGGAAAGGGCTAGGCAGATGATGATATAGCCTGTATGTAGCCTGCCAATAAGATATGAAAAACATACCGATTGTGGGTGGGGTTCGACACCACCGTTGTTTGCATTGCTAATAAAAATAGATTGACGAATTTTTGTATAACTCGATTTACTTATTTTGCGGCGACTCGTTTTGGGAGTTTTCTTGTGTTGCGCAAATCGCAATAATAAACCGAATACTTAACAAGACAATTTGGCGACTCCCTTTAAGCGACGTTAATTCATGGGCGCTAAAGGCTGCATCACAGTTTTTAAACTAATGTAGGTACATTATTTTTATCTCGAAGCGACGCGTGATTTACTTGTGACAAACACGCTGTGAATGTGTGTGTAAGCACAGGTGCTCTCGGCACCGTCCAAGACAATGGCGAAGTCGTGTGTGTTATTTGCTGACCCTCCTCGTCTTCACGCACACATTCACACGTTTGTACTTACATTTGGTAACCACGAGTAAAGCGCGCGCCGCTTCGTGAGATAAAAATGCCATAGATGTTTAAGGGGCTTACAGGACCTACCTAAACACAAAAAACGCAAATTTTAGAAACAATAAAAGTATATGATCGACTACAATAAACAAAATCAGAAAAATATATGATATTCTTCAGGTTATATGCTAGGTAGATAGTGTGTTGAAAACTTAATACAACTAATTTGATACGATAGAAAAAAATCATGAAGATACCTCTAAAAACTTTCTTTTTACAAAAAAAAAACCATACTAATATACATACAATCATTCTGATTTTTTGTCAGATTATTCTACAAGCAACATACTAAAATACTAGTGTTTTAATTTTTAGTCCAAACAATAGATTTTTTGTAATTAAATAATTGCTTCATATATTGCAATAAATTACCAGCGTTGTGTCATCGCGCTTCTCTTTCTTTTTTATGCAGTCCGACAGTGACCGCGCTTTAGGTCATGTAAGCCCCTCAACCAACATTTCACAAGCATTTTTGTAAACCTGTTTTTTTGTTTCAATAAAAGATTTCATGTCATACTTTGACGTTCGTAAAGCAAGACCAATGACTACATACCGAACCTCCTCCCGAGACAGCCCAGGACCGCCGTTTCCTCAATGACCCGCAGATCACAGGACAAGGCGATCTCGAAACCTTCCGCCACTGCGTACCCTGACACCGCGGCTATGGTGATCTTGTCGCATAAAGGACGACGCTCGAGACGCCTCTGCGAAATATATATGTATATAATATAGTAATTAGTGACCGATACATAAACACATGATTGTAGGTACTCATCATCCATACTAATATTATAAATTCGAAAGTAACTCTGCCTGTCTGTCTGTATGTTACCTTTTCACGCCTAAACCACTGAACGGATTTCGATAAAATTTGGCAGAGAGATAGATTGCATCCCTAGATCACTGGATCTTTATAAGCATTGCAATAAGGTTGCTGTTCGGTTGCTGCCATTGAGAAGTCTGCCAAAATCACAGTGACCTTTATTCTCTTTGGAATAAGGTTGGATAGCTGCTGTCAGAGGTAAAATAACTTTGAATGGACTGTACTCAAATTAATGCCATTTTGACATTAATGGTATTGTAGCAAAAAGAAAAGAGAAATATGCAAAAGCTTTGATTAGAAGCTTTTATCGCGAATCATTTACAATAACATATAGAAAGTACTTTGATACCAGAATTATTGGTAGGCGCACTAAACGAAGTTGTTATCACAACTCATTAGTTTTGGCAGCAGCCGATAAAAAAAATGATAACAACAGGAAATATACATATAGATTCGAGCAATGACACATTAGCACCGCAAGTGATAATAAGTGATCAAACGAACTTACCTGTTGTGAAGTTCGATCATTATTATACGAAGGGCTTCGTTCGAAGATATAAAATTTACATTGCAGCTTCCTCACGCCAGTCGGCAACCAAACGCATATTTAGAGCTGAAAGCAAACACTAAACGCACAAGTGTAACTATTCCCGTTCTATACATAATCTGTCATTCTTTTAGAGTAAGCTAAGAGAATCTCAATTTTTCAGGGGTTGGGTAGGGAGGGTCCTTATATCTTCGAACGAAGCCCTTCGTATAATAATGATCGAACTTCACAACAGGTAAGTTCGTTTGATCACTTATTATACTTAGGCTTCGTTCTCGATATAAAATTTACATTGCAGATGTTAAGAGTTTTTTAGGAAAATTGAGATTCCAAATATGAAATTGTTAAATAAATAGTATTTCAATAGTAAATTAAAATCTTTTATTTTTAGACATAATATTATGATATCCTAAAAATGGCAATTATAGATAAACAGTCTCATTCATCTTGTTATTGGACTTATTGTCCTATTTCTAAATAAGTTTAAATCAAATTATAATAATAGATAAACAATCAAATTATTTATCTTAATATTGGACTTATTTCTAACTTATTTTTATATTTTTTATGACAAGTAATAATTATAGGTAACGTTAATAATATATAATCAAGTATTTTGTTCAGCATTAAGCACAGCATGAGCAAATTCGCTTGAATTATTCACAATTGGTCTATTATAAAATCTAGCGAAAGTTGAAGAGCTATTTGTCCAACCTGCTGTTTGCCTTATTACATCTATTGACACTCCCTTAGCGTTAGCAGTGGATGTCGAGGCATGTCTAGTACTGTGTCCTGAAAAAATACTAATATCTATGCCGCAAACCGATAAAGTATTTTTTATCCATCTACTGATGGTAGAGGGAGAAACTGGTCTGTGGGGCTTATTCAATGAAAGTATTAAGTGAATATTATTTCCCCTAATGCTCCGAGTATAGTCAATGTAATCACGTAAAGTACTAGCTGGACAAATTTCGAAATTTTCAAAGAAAGGTAAAAAGAGGTTCGGTTGGCTGCGCCCGGGACCAGATGTTTTAATAGTATCTGTAATAGCAATGTGAATTCCTTCATGATTTACTGTGATGTTAGGTATTTTAATTAGAGACAAAGTCTGTGCTCTTTGAGCTGTGCTTAGTGCTAATGACATTACCAATTTTTTGGACAACTTTTCAAAATTTAAAGAATTATTTGGAGTCCAAGTTTTTAAAACGTTTAGGACTTTACTTGGGTCCCAAGTAGTTTGATACTTGGCCCCAGGTGGTTTGATTTTATAGAAACCTTTAAGTAGCCTCTTGATGCGGTCATCACCCCCAATTTTTGAGCCTATTATTACAGCAAGAGCTGACTTATGTGAGTTTAAAGACCCATATGATGCTCCTAAGTTGAATTGCTCGGTTAAAAAATACATAATAATTGGTATAGATGGTGTAAATGGATCTATACTTTGTTTTTGACAAAAGGCCCACCAGATTTTATAGGTGACATTGTATTGTTTTAAGGTATTGTTTGAAAGTGAACTTAACATAACCTCTATTGCTGATGGGGGGATGGCTCGTCTTAGCCATGCTTTCCTGATAATATCCCGACCATTAGTGTAAGGTGGAGATGTAGGGGGTGATTCTCTCTGAAAGAGGAATGCAATAATTGTTTATTGGGTTTAAAAATTAACAGTTTGGAGACTAACATTGCTTGCATTGATGGATACCAGGCTTGTGATGGCCAATATGGCATGACCACAATGCCTGTTGCTTTATCATTCTTAATTTTTTGTAAACATCTTAATAATAGACTAAATGGGGGAAAGGCGTAAAAAAAATAGTTTGTCCAAGACACGGTAAAAGCATCTATATTTGATGCGTCTGGGTCTGGTTTCCAAGAAATGTAAGATTCACATTTTGCATTTATTCTTGAGGCAAAAAGATCAATATCAGGTTGGCCAAACTGAGTTACAATGTACTGGAATGTGGAGGTATTCAGTTCCCACTCGATGTCAGGATTGACTCTACGTGATTCTTCATCTGCTTCCTTGTTATCCCTCGATTTTATGTAAGAAGCAAATAGCCAAATTTGTCTATCTTCACACCATTGCCATATGCTTCTGGCTAAGTTATTTAAATGTGGGTACTGAATACCTCCCATTCGGTTAATATATGATATGGCAGTCTTATTATCAACACGCAACAATATATGTAAATGTTGTTTATTTTTAAGAAACATTTTTAAGGCTAAAAATATGGCGAGTAGTTCTAGATAATTTATGTGATATAATTTTTCAGTCTCTTTCCAGAACCCATGAACCCTATTATCATTACAAACGGCCCCCCACCCACTTCTTGACGCATCTGTAAATATTTCCAAATCATATTTTGAGTATCCTATACTTTTGTGTAAACTATTGATATTATCGGCCCACCACTGTAGTTCTAGTTTAATATCTGGGTGAATTATAATCTTTGTATCATAATTCCCTTTACTTTTAATTAAACCATGATATTTATGGTGTTCTAATAGTTTTGTATAAAGCCAACCATATGTACTTGCCGGGCATGCGGCAGTCAATGTTCCTATTAACTGAGCAAGGTCTCTTATGCTACAACTCTGTTTTTCCAAATATTTTTCAACAAATTTTTGAATAGACAATTTTTTGTCAGTGGGTAGTGTTAGTGTCATTGTTTTTGTATCAAATACAAAACCTAAGAATTGACAGGACTGTGATGGTCTAATTATGCTTTTTTCATAATTAATAACAAATCCAAGACATTTTAAAATAGCAATTGTTTCATTAACATTTTTCAAACACGTTTTATAATCAGAACCAATGCACAAGAGATCATCGAGATATTGTACTGATTTGTGACCTTTAGATCTTAAATATGTAACCACCACTCTCATAATCTTAGAGAACACATAGGGTGCAGAACACAAGCCATATGGGAGTGCATTAAATTCATATAATTGATCATACTGAAACCGTAAATACTTCCTGTGAGCTGGATTAATATTTACCAATAAATAGGATTCTTTTAAATCAATTTTTGACATAAATTCTCCAGGAGAAATTAGAGCTACTGCCGTTCTGTGATCTTCCATTTTAAAGTGGCATGTGTTAACAAATTTGTTAAGAGGTTTAAGGTTTAGAATAAATCTTTTGCTACCACTTGGTTTTGGAATCAAAAACACTTTAGATATGAATTGGTCTTTACATGGTGCACAAGGAGAAATTGCACCTAATGTCAGTAAATTATTAATGGCTGTATGCATATCAGGATTATTTATAATATCATTTTGTAACAACTGTTGTGATTGTGACTGATAAGGTGTGTCAGTAAAAGGTATTGAGTATCCATTGACATGATTCAATATTGAAACATCGTCACAGATCCTTTGCCAACAAGGTAAGAAATAACTTAATCTTCCAGCATGACTAACCTCTAGTGTCGAGCACGAGTCTTGTCCTGTGGTGGTGGGGCTTTGGGCTTTCTCACAGCATGCTGTGGCTGGTACTGATTGTACTGTTGTGCTGGTTGATATTTCCTTGCTTGGTATGAGGACGTTGGTTTTTTGTGTCCCGGCCTCAGATTTGTCCTCTGTTGGTTGTAACGAGGTGGACCACTCAAGTTTCCCTGACGGGTTGTGGTAAAAGTAGCTGGCTTTTTTATAGATTGGCCTGTTCTTTGGCAAGCTTGTAAGATCTTTATCTTTTCAGATAGGTTGCTACCATAAAGGTAATCATCTCTATCTACTTCTTTGACAATATCTAAGAATTTTTTGTCCAGGGCAGGGAAAATAAGGTTTTTACGAGATTTTGTTTGTATAAAGTGTAAGTCTGTTAAAATCCTTCCCGCATCACTGAGCTGAGAGATCAGTTTGAGTCTATCAATATTGTTGTTGTTTATTAACATTGATAATGCATCACCTAAAATGGTGAGTCCCATTCCTAACTGGTTTTGTTCCGATTCTATCTTTTTATCACGGTTAATTATTGTATCGTTCACTGTAGCAATAATTTCTGGATTGAGCATAGGGGCTTTAAGCAGACAACAGTTTTCTGGTACATTTTTCTCCAGTTTTAGCTTATTTTCCCTTGAGATTCCATTCTTCAAAATGGTATTCCAAATACGGGCTAAGTCCTTGTTAAGTGCTGGTCCATGTTTGGGTTTTTCCGTCATCAAATCCCCTAATGCTTCCAGCACTTCTGGGGATAGAGTAGGCTCAGTGTCTAGCTCAGGTGCCGGGTCAGGCTCAGGTAGAGCATCAGTTACAGTCATGGCTGTATTTGTGTTATCCGGGTTTGCTTCTATTGGAACCGGTAGTTCGACACAGTCATTTATTAGTTCAATGTCTTCATCATTTTTGCGGTCTGCAAAAAGTAGAATTGACCCCGTTAAAGTACCATAATATTCATACCTACGCGTATCCTCTCGGAATACGCCATTAGGTGAATGAAAAAAAACTCGTGCGTTTATCTCGTAAACGCCCCGAATTATTGGTCGCGTCAATGTATCTCGTACATTACCCGCGTGGTACAATACATATCGTATTTAAGCCATGTGAGAACCAGTTTTTACTGTTTAGATTGTTTAAAACATTAGTTACCTGGTGAAGAAAAAATGGACGACTCTGATGAATCGGTGCGGTACCGGTGTCGTTTCATTTTCTTTTCTAATCTTCGGATTTTTTGAAGATAATAATCTTTTCCATGTTTTCGTTTCGGCATGATACTTATTGCAAACTTTAAACTAGTTTTAAACACTTTAATTAATATTTTTTGGGAAATCACTGCATACTGGTTGCCGCGCAAACGTAAAGAATGACAGATTATGTATAGAACGGGAATAGTTACACTTGTGCGTTTAGTGTTTGCTTTCAGCTCTAAATATGCGTTTGGTTGCCGACTGGCGTGAGGAAGCTGCAATGTAAATTTTATATCGAGAACGAAGCCTAAGTATAATAGCCGCTAAACACCTACCAAATAATACGGTTATTCCCTCAGTCTGTCGTAACCCACTACTGTGTTTAAACACACTTGTTAGCCATGGCAACAAAGCTGAAAATCCTTTTATATAACCCTGTGCGCAAAGTGGTAAAATATACACTCAACAGTGTTATTATAACAAATGAAAATCCGGACATCGAGGTTTATGACAATTTACCGCTCAGTGCTCGGATCATAGTGTACGTGGTTCTTCTATGGAATATGATATTTTACCACTCCCGTGCATCAGTTCGAGCCATCCGTAATACGTTTCGTAGGTCTTAAGGCCGGAAACCAAATTAGATTATCGAAGAACATCTATAATAAAGTTAAGATAAAATTCGAGGAAGAAGGAGAAGAAATGAACGTAGAAAGAGGTGTGCCTACGCCAAGGCGATCTTTTGTCACCGACTCTATTCACATCGGAGGAAATTTACCGCCAATTAGACTGGGAATAATGTGGTCTAAACATAGATGAGGAAAACCTAAATCATTTGAGAGTCGCAGACGACTTGGTTAATCTTTCCTCCAACAAAGGATGGTCTCGAGAAACAGCAAAAAAAATTGGATAGTGAGTTTCAAAAAGTTGGTTTGGTTATAAACCGAGGTCACAACAATTAGGTCAAAAGCCTATCTGCATCGAGGACAAGGAAACTGAGTTTAATGATGAATATGTGTATCTGGGCCAAATAATAACAATACAAGATCGATTAACGAAAAAAAATTAAAGACCTACATGAACACATGAAAACGATTCTGGAGCCTGAAAGAAATATTGAAAAATAAATAAGTAAGTATGGCCTTCAAGCAAAAAATTATTACAACACCTGTCAGTGTCAAACTTAGTCCCTAAATAAAACCCATAAAAACAATTGAAACTTGCTTGCCAGCAGAACGCTCTATAGAGAGAAGCATTGTGTATGAGGAAAAAAACTCTCCTTTTTACCGACTTCAAAAAAAGGAGGTTGTTTTCATTATTCGTTGTCGTTAACTCGGTCAATACGCGGCGCGGCGGCACGCGGGGCTCCCGGCGGATAGGTAAATGACTAATGAAAGTCATAAGTCGATAACGCAAACGGTACACCGTCTGCGGGAAATCCTTGTTGCAGGCGTAGCGACCACTGAAATATATAAGTAAAAAGCGAGCGGAGAGTCGGAGACTCACACCCAATGAAAGTGATCCTTCAAAGCAACTGACAAACGTGCAGGTTCTCCATATAGAAAGGAATCGGTTCCTCGAATACGGGCCCTATGGCATGTTGTACAAAAATCTCCCGCACCCCGCATATGAGCCCTATCAACCAATGAAAATGAGCCATAAGAATAATAGCAATAAAGAATTATACAAAAACAAAAGACATCACAGGACACAGCTATCATCAATAAGCTTTAATGGAAATGGTGCCAGGCATAAAATCAAAACCGGCCCAGTGCAAGTCGGACTCGCACACGAAGGGTTCCGTACCACAAGGCAAAAAAGGCCGAAAAAAAACGTTTCTTTTATACCCCTTTATATTTTAACTTTATTTTATTGTTATTATTTGTAGTTATAGCGTCAACAGAAATACATCATCTGTGAAAATTTCAACTATCTAGCTATCACGGTTCATGATATACAGCCTGGTGACAGACAGACAGACGGACAGTGGAGTCTTAGTAATAGGGTCCCATTTTTCCCCTTTGGGTACCGAATTTGCGAAGATGGGAAGATGAAATTGGAGCTAGCGTGGTTGGCACATGGACAAAAACAGCTGGTGACAGAAATCTATGGAGGCAGCTGGAGAAGGGATTGATAGGCAAACAGACAAGGTTGTTGGGACAGTAAAATGTATAAATCAAAATTATCTAACTAAACTAGAGGCTAAAGTAAACCATAGTGGAACAGTGATAGTGAAAATTAAAAAAAAAAAGATGTCAAGTGCGAGTCGGAGTCGCGCACCGAGGGTTCCGTACAAATTTGTTGGTATGTAAATCGTTTATCACGGAAAAAATCTTGCCAAATTTCATGATTCTAGGTCAACGGGAAGTACTCTATAAATTTTGAATCCCTTGAGAGGGGCAAAATAATATACGTTTTTTGTTTCATAAACGGCCCTATCTTTTTTTTTGCTAACTTAGACATTTGATTTTTTCACAGCTTCAAGGGACTGTAGACCTCAGTATATTATGGTTTTAATTTCAACTCGATACCTCCACACGTTCCCGAGATAAAGGGTCTTGACAGACAGGCGGACAACAAAGTGATCCTATAAGGGTTCCGTTTTTACCTTTTGAGGTACGGAAGCCTAAAAATGTATTAGTGTAACCTATACTAATTGTAAGTTATACTTACAACATACAGGGTTTAAAAAGACACATCACGTAGCTGTCAACTACGCATTCTGTACTTACATCAAATTATGTAACATTGCACAAAAATAATTGCTGGGAAACAACTTTAATTTTGGTGTGAAAATTTGCTCTTTGCGGTAGTGCGCAATGTAACGCACGCAAAACATTGTGTTTATGGGCATGCAACTGTACAGGGGTCTTGGTAAAGTTCTGTTATAATATTAAAAAATTGTTTTCGTAAAAATGTTAGTAAAAGTTGGAATTTTGACTCCAATATCTCCGTAACCAGAAGGTTCCCGGGTATGTTCCAAACCAATACAAAACCAAATTAGGTTACAAATTATTACCATGTATGAATAAAGGCATATTATTATTAACCTTTTGACCGCCAAAAAATTAAAAACATGCCCTCGGCGTGAAAGTCTGTCATGTAGTCGAACCGTGGTGTGCTGGGCACATTTTGGTTTGTCATCTATACATGACTACTACTATTAGTCAAAAGGTTAAGCTTCTTGTACAGTTTTATACAATAAAATAATGTTTACAAATTAAGTGTTTTCTTACCGCAGCATCCTTCAGGTTTTGATATCCTTCCTTGCCTATATCATACATATTAAACCCGGAACAGAATGTTCCACCTTCTCCGTTGAACACCAGGACTTTAGCATCTTTATCATTATCAAATGCATCAATGGCCGCGGCCATTTCTCGGAGAGTGGGAATATCTAGGCTGTTACGTGTTGTTTGGCGGTCTATGTTCAGTGTCATTATCGAACCAAATTTCTCAACAACAATATCTGAAAGGAACATTTTATATATTATAACTACTGAAGTGTGGATAGGTATCTTTAGAGGGACCCGTGGCTAAACAGCCGCACGGTTAGATTGAAGGTTAACCTACACTTGCCGCGGTCGGTTTTTGGATGGGTGACCGATATTGAGACCTCTGTACTTTGAAAAGCATGGTTAGCCGCTGGTCCCGCTGTCATTCATAGATCTTTGACAGTCCTTACGGGTAGTCAGAAGCCCATAACTCTGACAACCAGTCTTACTAAGGGGTATCATATTACTGAGTAACTGGGTTGTGGAGGTAAGATAGGCAGTAACTCCATGTAAAATACTGGTGTCCAGCTGCATCCGGTTAGACTAGAAGACGACCCCAACATAGTTGGGAAAAGGCTAGGCAGATGATGATGTGTGGATAGGTTACCTTTGTATTACAAACATAGTAGTAGTGTATATCAAATTAATAATAATCAGCCTATAATGTTTCCACTGCCGGGGACACAGGCCTCCTCTCGGTGAGAGGTTGTGGGCCGTAATCTACCACACGGGCCCAGTGCGGGTTGGTAGATGTCACAAGTCTTCGATTTTTTGTTCTAGGTCATGCCGGTTTCCTTAGTGTTTACAAAGTCCACAAAATAACCCCCTTACTAATAAATGTTGTAAGTATAGCGTCTGTATAGTTACACAAGGCTTTTGTCTTATTCTTTCGAAAGTCAAATTACTGACGACTGAAAGAGAGAAATCGGTGTGTAACTATTCATCTGATATAATACGTTTATTAGTACACAGGGGTTAGTCTTTTTTTGTAGTGCATGCAGTGGGAACTTAAAGGCGTAGTGTGCAGTTGCAGAAGCAAGGTAAAGGGTATATTTTATTTGCACTTAATTAATAATTTATTTTTATACTCAAGCGAACGCAAACCTTACTTTTTTTTATTACTTCTATTTTCTCCGGTTCTTTTATTTCTTCATTCTTTTCTTTTTCAGCGGGTTGACTATCACTGGAACTGAAACGTACTGCATACCGTCTTATAGGTAAATTTGTAGCAGTAATTAATCTATTCACAATAACTCTCATTTTTCCGAAATTCAAAACAAAACGATTTAGAGATTTTCAGGCAGGCAGGCGTGTTAGGTTATTCAGTCATATGTCTGTCACTGTCAGTTGACAGTTAAGTCCTAACCACAGAGTACTTTTTTTATACGGAAATCCCATTGACATAGAAAAATATGGACTGGAAATACGTACGTACAAAAAAAGGGTGCATACCTACAACCGTAGACAGAGTCATCTATAGACGCAATCTTCATCATTCTATCATTTTTACAGCATAATATACTGCACCTTACCATTTTCACAGTTGCGCAAATGTACGGACGCCAGCAGGTCAACCTACCCGAAACTGTCAGATTTTCCCAATCAACCTTGAACCTTATATTTTAGCAATAAAGTCGAAAATCTATTAAAGAAATCTGACAGATTGTAGTAACTTGATGTGCTGGCGTCTGTACTATTATTGAACTATGCACGAAAAAGATCTTATTTTCCGTGTAGTGTCGTGTGTATGTTATTTTCCGCGGTGTAGTTTTTCTTATTTCATTCATAATTTTTATTATTTCATTCATAAACGTCAAACTTGTTGTGCACATTGATGTGCTTAGCCGACACGCAGTAAGGGACAGAAATATCCATACTCTGTCTCTTTTCTTTGCTAGTGACGTTAATATATTTCTCTTTTTCTTGTGCGAATGAAAAAGAAGATATGCAGCAGTCTATAGTTTACTCTGTCTACGCCTACAACTCGTATTGTCGCATAAAATGGCTGCCATTGCTAGGGTTGTGTCATTCAAGGAACATAGGTGTTACTATTATCGAGTATCGATACTAAATATGAGTCTTATAGACTCATGGACGTAATATATAGAAGTAACGTCTTACTAGTTATCACGTTTGGATCATAATTTTAAAGTCCGTTGTAACAAGGGTTGCCAACTATACTTTATTAATAACGTATCCTACTTTATTTTCGATAAATATACTTTATAGTTTTGCATAAAAATAAAGTGTGCGAAAATACTTTATTTCTAATCCTTTGTGATGCGTAAAACGAAAGACTCATGTTATTTACTGAACTATTTATCGACAGGTACAGTCACGGCCAGAAGTCCACTTACACCGCAATGACCATTATCGCCTGCGCTATACGGGCTGCGGCGCTTAGACACACATACGCATTTTTATCCGTGTGAGTGATGTTCCAACGCTAAAGCCGCGATTACATTACCCAATTTTAAGGAATGCTAACTAGGAAATCGGCAGATGTAATCGCAGTTAGCACAGATTGGATCCAATTTAGTGGAAATTGGAGGTCCAATCTTTCTACTTCCTAAATTGGATCCAATCTAGGATAGTGTAATCACGGCGCTACGATTTAGAACGACTAGTCGGCGTCCGCGCTTTGAGCAAGGTGGACGAGTAGACCGCGCGCACGAATGCTACCAAAGAGTATTTTTAGGGTTCCGTACCCAAAGGGTAAGGGGTCCGTCCGTCTGTCTGTCACCAGGCTGTATCTCAAGAACCGCGATAGTTAGACAGTTGAAATTTTCACAAATTATGTATTTCTGTTGCCGCTATGACAACAAATACTAAAATTAAAATAAAATAAATATTTAAGGCAGGCTCCCATACAAGAAACGTGTTTTTTTTTCGGTGTGTTTGCCTTGTGGTACGGAACCTTCCGTGTGCGAGTCCGACTCGCACTTCGCCAGTTTTTTTTATATAAATGCTACATACAACATGGCGACTGTATCGGAAACGACAGCATTGCTCACAGAAAAAAAAATCCATGTGCTACAAGTATATGTATAATTTATACTATCCATACCTTCGATCAATAATAGTACTAGATGCCCGATAAGCGCTTCAAAAACGGCCCGAAAAATACGAGCACGAATACTTTTGTGCTCTTATTTCAAATTGGTATGGTCCAACCATAGCCAATGTTAAGACGTCAAAATGCCTCAGTGCGCGTTCAAAAGTTGTGTAAATAACCACCTTAACACCCAGATTTTGGAAGGAATATCGTTTTTTCGGTAACTTTTTATAATTAAATGTTTTTCATAAAATAGTAACACAATTAAATAGTAAAAAATCAATTAGCAAATATTATGATTGTTTGGCCAATGTTTGCGACAACGCGGCCGCCAACTATTCTAACAAACATTGAAGCATTGAAATGTAATTCCAGGAACTACGTCTAGTTCCAAATTCGAGCAAGTACGAAATTGTCAACAAAATGTTTTTAACCTTATTGCTTAGGTGTTAAGTTTCATTTTAGAATAAATATTTTTGTACTTATTATAAAAATGACTTTTTATTTTCAAGTGACATTTTAAATTTATTGCTTCGATGACAGAAGGACTTAAATATTAATCATTTGCAATCGTAATTAAACTTTATGATAGTGTGTTAAGGTTTATAATAATCTGAAGTTGTTAATATTATTTAACTTTTTTCTATAGTTCGTAGAAAGAAATATAAATGTTTATGTGTGTGCAAACGTGGCCACTTTAGCGACTTATTTTTGTTCCTAATCATTCATCTAGTACTATTATTGATCGAAGATCCATACTATAATATCATACATTCGAAAGTACCTAACTCTGTCTGAAAACTAAAAAAAAAAATTTTTTTTTTTATATTTTTAAACGATATTAAATTATTATTTTCTTCTGTAGTTTTGATAAATACGGCGCCATCGATAGAAAATTCGAAACATGCAACCTAGTACGATTCTTCTTCACGAATGCGACGACGCCGACAATGCGTCTGAATGCGTCGTCTCATCGTCTGTCTCTGTCCGATTTAGAATCCAATTTAGTGTAGTGTAATCACTAGCTCCGATTTCCTAGTTAGAGTGTTCCTAGTTAGCATTGCTTAAAATTGGGTAATGTAATCGCGCCTTTACAAACTAACATGTCGTGTAGCATCGCGCTACGAGTAGTCATAGATGTGGTCAATGCTAGACAAGGATGACAATATCAGTAACTTGTTTCTTTATCGCAGTCTGATTATTTTTTTCATAGTAATGCAAAATTTCAACTAGTGAATATAAGTTAACATTAGCTAGATTGGTAACGAGGCTGCACCCGCTAATGTAAACGGGATATGTGTAGGTTCGAATCCTTGTTGGGCCAGTTATTTTTTTATGTTTTATATAATTATTATTATTTGTATGTTTTAGTAATTTATTTTAGTAAATTACTTTGAACAAATAGATATTACAATAAAGGTAATTTATTATTATAATATGATAATAAATGAAACAAATTTTGATATGGTAACATTGTAATATTTTTTATACAAAAGAAATCCTTTCCACTTATTTATGTTATTATAGGGCCATAATATTTGCCTTGCCTTCAATACTAATATTAGCCTGCATATTGAATTCAAAAGAATACTAAATTATCAACAACAAGATAACACAAACGCTCGTAACTATGTTCACCAACCAACAATAGCGAATAGTGGAATAATTTAGGTAAACTAGTAAAGTAGTTAAAATATGAGGGTAGATTTACAAAGTGAACTTAATACTTTGTTTCAAATCTACCCTCATATTTTAATAACGACGCTAAGATTATAATTGTAAAACGAAAGAATATTCGTTTAGTTGTGGAATATTTAAAATATTTGTTAGCAACTCGGAATTCCTATTTCACATGATTGTAATTTGTAATACTTAAAAAATATTTTTCATGTTTGATGTGAGACTCGAACCCGAACGTTCGCCATGCGAGGCACAATGCCAACTACTTTGGCCACCGTAACGCTCACTTAACTTATTGAAATTTGTAATAACAATCATAAGCGGCCAACAAGTTGCCAATGTGTAGTGTTGTCAAACGTTCTTATAGAAGAAGGTCATAAGTACGGACGCCAGCAGGTCAACCTACCCGAAACTGTCAGATTTTCCCAATCAACCTTGAACCTTATGTTTTAGCAATAAAGTCGAAAATCTATTAAAGAAATCTGACAGATTGTAGTAACTTGATGTGCTGGCGTCTGTACAACTAATATTCTTATGCCATAGTTTTGTGAGATTGCTAGTCGACTTCTGACTGTTATAGTACAGTCAGCGTCAGAGAAATGGAACCCCCCCAAGACTTAAAGACTATCGCCCGAGCACGCTCGGGCCCGCCATCGCTCGTCGCTCGCTCGCTGGCGCGTCACGTGAGCCTTGAGCAGCTCCCTCCCCCGCCGCCGCCGCACCCATCTCTGCCCGAGCGCATCCAACGGTCTGCCTCAGATATTATTTGCAAGTTTCATTCAAGTTTTTAATAATTCTTTCGGCTTCCTTCTGGCCGAACCGTATACCAAGAATAACTTACAAAAAGACACTTTGCGTGCGATTAAGATACGAACCCGCATCACCAGGCGCCAGCCGATCATCGAGACCGTGTCTTATACTACTAGGCTATTGGCTCAGTTGTCAACCTCAACGAAAATTGGAATAGTATTACTCCATAAAACGAACAAGGTTATTAACCGTCTAATCTTCTAGATAATAAGGTTTAAATTTCAACTTTCGTTTTATATTTAATACCTTAGTTTTACAAAATGCAATACGCATTAACTCCTCAATTAACTAAAAGATAAGGTTGAAATTAGCTTGTTTGGTTGAATATAATGTGTTGATTCCGATTGTTGCACTACCGTCATTTTACTTCAGAAACTTAACTGCTGTATGAACTGCGAGTTAAGGTTGAATTTAGAATACTTCTTCGCTTTATTTAGTAAACTGTGATTGAGGGTATAATTATTTTTTAAATGGTTTCGTTTTCGTGCCGATTCGCTTGTGTGTAATTATCTTCGTCGTAATATTATCAAATTTATTAAGTTTTTGACCAGTTGATTCTATTAACCGATGGTATGGTTTGATTAACAACTTTTTTGAAGGCTAAAATTGTTGTTATCTGGGAACAGGAACAAAGCATAAAGAAAATAGCACGAGTTATGGGCATAACGGTAAGATTTATGTTATACTTCCACATATTACCTATTTATTGTTGCAATAATGTTGCATTATTACTTACTAGTTGGATGTTTTTATGTATTTCTAATATTATTATTTTCATTGCAGAGAAAAACAGTTCGTAGATGGATACAAAGGTATCAAGCGACGGGTGATGTGAAATGTGATCGCCAAGGCCAGAGAAAATACAAATGGAGCGACAACGTAATATTGTGAAAGTTCATTTAGTGGCACCCTTCAAAACTTCAAGAAGTGATAGACTGTGACATCCTCTCCGTTATTATAAGGCAATTTACTCGGCAGATTGATTGTGTAATGTATCTGATAAAATTGCGTTGGAACATATATGAGCAAGTGTTAATAATTCCCAATATTTGTGGGATCCTTATCTCGTAGTTAATCAAAAACAAACAACCTTTATAATTATTATCAATCCAGATAATCTGGTTTACAAGTAGTCTTGTAATGTATTAACGATGCACCATCTGACCTCACACATTTTTCTAATGTTGTGTTAAATAAGGGTTATTAGAAAATGTGATAAAAGAGAAAGATGTATATTGCTATACTATTATAGTTTAGCATGTTGATTCTTCCTCTGTAATTCACAGACACAAAAGACAAAATTTCTTTTTTTTTAAAGGTCTTTTCCGATAAGTAAGTATAAAAAAAATCTGTTTTTTAATAATAAAATGTTTCTATAAATATCTATATATATAAAAGAAGAAACTGACTGACTGACTGAATGAATGAATGACTGACTGACTGACTGACTGACTGACATATCAACGCACAGCCGAAACTACTGGGTCTACGAATGTGAAATTTTGCACACGGCTTCCTTTTATAATGTAGGGGAGCACTAAGAAGGGGTTTTTGGAAATTCAACCTTTAAGGGGGTGAAAAGGGGGGATTTCGTTTGTATGAAAAATCTTATTCCTTGAGTTAATAAACTTGAAACTTGGCACAAATACTTATCTAAGTAAATTATTAAGTTTGGCATTTTTTGTTTTTCTTAACTACCCCCTAAAAGGGGATTGGGGGGTGTCAAAGTGTGTATGGAAGAATTTTAATGGGTTGTCCGAATATCTCGAAACTCAGTATTTATACTTAAAACCAAAAATAGAGAAAAACGTGTATCATGGTTTTCCAAAAATGTACCCCTAACGGGGTGAAAAGGGGTAGTTAATTTTACAGGGGAGGATTTTACTGCGTGGCTTGATTAACTCGAAAATTGGTACAAATAATCTTTGAGTCAAGTAATGAGCACATCCTAAAGGATTTTTCGAAATTCCACCCCTGTGGGGGTGAAAAGCGGGGACACAGTTTATATGAAAAATCTTATTCATTTGGTTAATAAACTTGAAACTTGGCACGAATACTTATCTAAGTAAATTATGAAGATTGGCACTTTTTGTTTTTCTAAACTACCCTCTAGAAGGGGATTGGGGGGTGTTAAAATTTGTATGGAAGAATTTTAACGCGCGGTCCGATTAACTAAATTATGAAGATTGGCACTTTTTGTTTTTCTAAACTACCCCCTAGAAGGGGATTGGGGGGTGTTAAAATTTGTATGGAAGAATTTTAACGCGCGGTCCGATTAACTCGAAACTCGGTAAGTATTTATACTTAAGACCAAAAATAAAAAATACCACGTATCAGGGTTTTTCGAAAATCTACCCCTAACGGGGTGAAAAGGTGTAGTTAATTTTACAGGGGAGGATTTTACTGCGTGGCTTGATTAAGTCGAAAATTGGTATAATATAAAAGAAGAAACTGACTGACTGACTGAATGAATGAATGACTGACTGACTGACTGACATATCAACGCACAGCCGAAACTACTGGGTCTACGAATGTGAAATTTTGCACACGGCTTCCTTTTATAATGTAGGGGAGCACTAAGAAGGGGTTTTTGGAAATTCAACCTTTAAGGGGGTGAAAAGGGGGGATTTCGTTTGTATGAAAAATCTTATTCCTTGAGTTAATAAACTTGAAACTTGGCACAAATACTTATCTAAGTAAATTATTAAGTTTGGCATTTTTTGTTTTTCTTAACTACCCCCTAAAAGGGGATTGGGGGGTGTCAAAGTTTGTATGGAAGAATTTTAATGGGTTGTCCGAATATCTCGAAACTCAGTATTTATACTTAAAACCAAAAATAGAGAAAAACGTGTATCATGGTTTTCCAAAAATGTACCCCTAACGGGGTGAAAAGGGGTAGTTAATTTTACAGGGGAGGATTTTACTGCGTGGCTTGATTAACTCGAAAATTGGTACAAATAATCTTTGAGTCAAGTAATGAGCACATCCTAAAGGATTTTTCGAAATTCCACCCCTGTGGGGGTGAAAAGCGGGGACACAGTTTATATGAAAAATCTTATTCATTTGGTTAATAAACTTGAAACTTGGCACGAATACTTATCTAAGTAAATTATGAAGATTGGCACTTTTTGTTTTTCTAAACTACCCTCTAGAAGGGGATTGGGGGGTGTTAAAATTTGTATGGAAGAATTTTAACGCGCGGTCCGATTAACTAAATTATGAAGATTGGCACTTTTTGTTTTTCTAAACTACCCCCTAGAAGGGGATTGGGGGGTGTTAAAATTTGTATGGAATAATTTTAACGCGCGGTCCGATTAACTCGAAACTCGGTAAGTATTTATACTTAAGACCAAAAATAAAAAATACCACGTATCAGGGTTTTTCGAAAATCTACCCCTAACGGGGTGAAAAGGTGTAGTTAATTGTACAGGGGAGGATTTTACTGCGTGGCTTGATTAAGTCGAAAATTGGTATAAATAATCTTTGAGACAAGTAATGAACACATCACAAACTATTTTTCGAAATTCCACCCCCGTGGGGGTGAAAAGCGGGGATACAGTTTATATGAAAAATCTTATTCATTTGGTTAATAAACTTGAAACTTGGCACGAAAGTAAATTATGAAGATTGACACTTTTTGTTTTCTAAACTACCCCCTAAAAGAGGATTGGGGGGGTGTTAAAATTTGTATGGAAGAATTTTAACGGGCGGTCCGATTAACTCGAAACTCGGTATTTATACTTAAGACCAAAAATAACATGTATCAGGGTTTTTCGAAAATGTACCCCTAACGGGGTGAAAAGGTGTAGTTACTTTTAGGGTTTTTCAAAACTCGACTCCTACCAAGGTGGAAAAGGGTAATAAAGTTTAAGGGGTGGATTGCTGGGAAATATAGTAGGAAATGCTGCACTAGCAGGAATAGCGCCTCCAGTGTTTCGCAGAGCACTGGCTTCAGCGAAAGAGCCAAAAACCATTTTGGCTCTTTCGCTGAAGCCAGTGCTCCGACACACGACCCTTTGCACGACAACATCCTTGTGCCTGTGCCACAAAGGCTGAAAAGCCAAAACAATTTTTTAAAGTGTATCGTCCCACTCACTGGTGAACCATCACAAGAAAGACTGAAGCTGTGGCGAGACAGTCCTTCCTTACCAAAACCCAAAATTTTTAGAGGAAAGTACGAAATACACGCGGACGAAGTCGCGGGCAAAGTGCTAGTATATATATATAAACGAACCTTTATCTAGTGTTAAACGTTCTAAACCTCATCCAGGGTATCTCTTTTGTGTTTAGTTAATATTCTAAGTAAATAACCCCAATTTAACACATAGAAAACTGTATACTCAACCTGGAAGTGGATTCCATGAAGTCCTAGAAATGTAATTAGAAAAATAAATGAATATTGTTTATCAAAATGCCTAGCTTTTATTACAAACCTCCATTTGATTTTTTAAATAATAATTAACGAAAATCACCTAATAAAGAAACTAAAAACAAGGGTAAATAAATAAATAAATAAAATAAAGGAAAAAGAAATCTTCTCATCCGCGGATTTGAACTCGTGACCACCGCATTGCCAAGCCGCAGTGTTAACCATTAGACCAACACGCCACTTACGTTACATTACGAAAAACTTAAATAGGTTTGATGTCAATACCAAGGGGGGTACCTTATTTGTGAAGCGAACTGTACATACATACAAGTCAAAAAAGAAATTCTTTTATTATAGTTAGAATTTTCAGGGAAAAATATTATAGTTATGATAGAGAATTGGGTAGGAATTGAGAGTAGGTATTATAGACGGCCAATGCAAGCTTCCTTCATTCATTTCAGTAGGCGAGTATGAGCGAGCAGTGCAGTGTAATGTAAATAAATGTAAGATTTTCTTTTCCCTCAGTTCTAAAACAATTGTTTTAAAGTTTTCCATTTCAAATAAAATAGAGTTTCAACCTAATTGGAGTTAATAATACAAAAATAAAAATACTACAATTTGCTTGAAAACAATGATAAAGTAAGTTGGCAAGAATGGCAACACATAAAATGAATTGTCAAAAACAACAAAATCATCCTCTTGTTGGTTGAATTTTCTCGACAAATTCTCATAGTACACGTGTACTTACAATTTTAATGTTAATCGTTTCATCACTAGTATCTATTTATGGTGCAACGATTGTTGTGTGTTGTGGTCTAAGTGTTGTACGAACTCCTTGTAACCTGTTGTTCTCGTGACCCAGTTGTTTGTGTTTACATTCAAGAAAGTAGCCAAAAAACCTAAAAATGTCCGAATTTAGGGATTGGTACAACAGTGTACCGTTTTTCACCCGGTATTGGCTGACTCTGACGATGGTGTTCAGTATATTGGGCCGGTTCGGGCTGGTAAACTATTACTATTTAGTGCTTGACTTCTACCCCTTAGTACATCAGTTCCAGGTAAGAATTTATTAATATTATATTGCATTTAGAGGTAGTATATTCTACCTGTCCCTACAGAATTACTAGATTATTCCAGAGTTTGTCCATTGCACCATGAATAACAAAATTGCATTGCTTAAACAAAACCAACTTCTGAACACCTGTACTGCTACTAAAGCACTATTTATGTAACTAAATAAAGCATACTCATAACTAAAAATAATTATTTGACATAATAATGTACAAAAGTAAATTACCTTGAGTATAATATTATAATTACATTGAGTGTCTTCCTCTTGACCTTACCATTAAAACAGTATAAATACTTCTAAGCTAACCAACAATTAGGTGTGTGCTGTATTATGCCTGTATCACACATATCACACTCCAAAATAATATACATATATGTACAGCTGAATGCCACTGAATGCTATCAAAACATCATAAAATGTTAGAAGCTGATAAAAGTTAAATAATGCTTCATTTGATTTCAAATGGTCTGATAAGACTATTGAGGCAAGTCTGCATTCCATCTACATATATATAAAATTTTATTAGAACACATAATTGAAATCAAAATAAATCAGCACACCACAATAAGTCAGTACACCATGCAATTTAAAAAAAAATCGGGATCTAGTCAATTAAATATTGACTGAAATACAGATTTTTAATCAATCAAGATTTTTTTTACATTTCTCTCCTGAACCAAACAGCTTTAAGATGCACCAAGCAATCCAAAAAATATCAGGAACTAGTAATTTACTTTTTATTGAAATACCTACAGACTTTTAATCAATCAAATTTTTTTAACTTTTCCCTACCACAGTTTAAATTAAGGAAATTACTTAAAATTCTATAAAATAATCTGATTACTTTTTTTTCTCTCTCATTTTACAGATATGGCGACCGCTGACTGCATTATTTTTCTACCCAATAAGTCCGAGTACAGGGTTCCACTTCCTCATCAACTGTTACTTCCTGTACAACTACTCACAAAGACTTGAGACGGGCATGTTTGCGGGCAAGCCTGCGGACTACTTCTATATGTTGCTGTTCAACTGGGCATGCTGTGTGATTATTGGGCTGCTTGTAAGCTTGCCTGTGAGTATTTCAAAAAAGGAACATTAATGTAGCCTATTTTCATTTACTTTATTGAAAAAATAAAAAACGAAAATTAAACAGCAACAGAAAACTGTTTCAAGTAAGATAGAAATTGTATTCACTTTACTATACTATGTACACTCAGGGAAAGTAATTGATAAACAGATTGACATACTAAGATAATCTGCCATGTCATACCTGTTTGATACAACTGTCAATGTATGTTGTGATTTGAATTAGCAGACAATTTTAGTTCATAGCTAATTTGATTTTAGCAATCAAATATGACATTACAATACGACACTAAGGCCCTAGGCCAATAATAAACCTTATTGGCCTTAGTGTTGTATTTTGCCACTCCATAATCCATACTAATACATATTATAAATTCAAAAGTAACTCTGTCTGTCTGTATGTTACCTTTCCACACCTAAACCACTGAACGGATTTCGATAAAATTTGGTAGAGAGATAGATTGCATCCTGGGGAAGGACATAAGATAGTTTTTATCGACATACCTCGCACGCGAAGCCGCTGGCGGAAGCTAGTATATTATAAAACAGAAGAAAAAATCTTCGCTTCCGCGGTAGTGATACGGCGATTTTACAAAAAGGATCAATTATAGGCGACAACGAGTGAGGTGACCGCGAAAATTTAAGCACCTAGGATGGCTTTTTTTTTTTAGTTTGGGAAATCATATCCTACCTACCTTCACCACCACCTAGGGTGGCTTAGTTTTTCTGCAGATAGAGCAGTTTATTTGTCGACTTATGCATAAAAGCAATGAGTTATTGATGTAACATTACTAGAAGAGATAATTACTTACTTATTTTTCTCTTACCTCTTCCAGATTCTCATGGACCCGATGGTCCTGTCAGTGCTGTATGTGTGGTGTCAGCTCAACAAAGACGTCATCGTTTCGTTCTGGTTCGGCACGCGGTTCAAGGCGATGTACCTGCCGTGGGTACTGCTCGCTTTCAACCTCGTTATTAGCGGAGGGTGAGTTATTAATTACTTTTCTAAACTAAGCTCTGCTGCGGAGGTTAGTTTTTTTCTTTCTAGGGTTAGTTCTAAATGCTAACTATAAAAAAAATTATGGGATGTTTTTGATAAGAAGGTACTTACCAGAATGTTTTATAACAGGGGTGGCCGACCGGCCGATCGCGGCTATTAGTCCAGTCGATCGTGGCAAGGCAAAAAATATTTCCAACTACAAACCTGATTTTGCTAATCTAGCGAAACATGCTCAAACGCAATGCTCACATTAATATAAATAAGTAGTTACTAAGAATAATTTTCAGTTTTATATTTTCCCCCTTAATAAAATAAAAAATACTACATAATTATGTACTGACGTATGCTGTTTCATTTAAGATTTCAAGAAGTATGTAATTGGTAGATCGCACAGGGTGTTGTCAGTGAACAGTAGATCTCGGGTCTAACCAAGTTGGCCACCCCTGGTTCTATAATAATTACCTACCAAAACACTCGCAGAATTATTAGGTGATGCAATTTTAGAATACATCGCACTATACCGCATTGTGGGCACATGCCGCCTTCACGATTTGTTAGTTTCTTCCATTTATATTATTGCAGTATTTTTATGTGACGAAACTGTGTACAAACACGCTGTCAATGTCACTTCCGACTTCGCACGTGTCTCGGACGGTACTACCGAGAGCTCCTGCACTTACACTCACAGCGTCTTTGTAGTTTGTAACCACAAGTAAATGGCGCGTCGCTGCGTGAGATAAAATAATCAGGATGAAGTTGGAAAAATAACAAGTCTCATCTCTTGAAAAAGGCCAATAAAAATTAACCTAAGGGTGGTTAACCGTTTCATACCGCGACTGTACATGGAACTAGTGGTTCTACTGACGGTTGTCAGTGACGTAAATGAAATAATTCAGCACCGTTAATAGGTTTCCTTTCATATTTAAAAAGCCAGGAATGTGAAATTAATGATTGCTCAGTTTCGCATTGATTGACGTTAACTTCAATTGTTTTAAATTACTTATTACGTTATCGCAAACAATGTTGTGGGCGATTGTGTCGCAACGCAGCTGATACTAACATCACGCCTGTACTCCCCTAAGGTTAGGCAGAAGTGAAGTTTAAGTACCTAATAGTACACCCACATTTCGCCAGTTATGTTTAAATCTCATGTAATTGAGGACGAGCCTATTGCCATCAACCGGGCACGAATCCAGACTATGGGCTGCTACTAAGAAATTCCAGATGAAAAAACCAAATAAAATTTTCTCGATCCGGGAATCGAAGCCAGGAGCTCATGCTGCGCATGCAACCATCGAGGCAGTCAGAAATCGGCATGATAATTTTTGCGATCTAAGGCTGGCCATACACGGACTGCTGCAGCAGTAAGCCAGTGATCAATATACACAGACTGCTCGTGCAGTCAAATTCAACCGCTTGAAGGTGCCATTGATACCTGCGTGCTTGCTGCTCTGCAGCAATCGATATTAACACACGCGTTGTGGAATGAAGAGCGCGGGCGGAGGTAACTGCTCGAGAGCAGTCGACAGCTCGAGCTGTCAGTGTATGCCTGGCGACCGCTTGACCGCACGATGAAATTTCACCACGCTGCCGTCCACCCGAAGCAGTCGCGACTGCTCGAGCGGTTCCGTGTATATGTGTACGGAAGACTGTAGTTTGCTATGCAGTCGCAGCTTAAAGCAGTCGATACTGGCTGCTTCAAGCTGGTCCGTGTATGACCGGCCTAATGGCGCACCGTGAAAGTGTTGATATAACATTACATGCAATAAATCATTGACTGTATTATTTACCTACATAATCGTTCCTACTGCTGGGACACAGCCTCCTCTCGGTGAGAAAGAGAGGGCAATAATCCACCACGCGGGCCCAACGCGGTTTGGTGGATATCACATATCTTCGTTTTTTTTTTGGTTCTAGCAAATGCCAGTTTCCTCACGATGTTTTCCTTCACCGTTTTGAACCTATGTATAATAATGTTAAATTAACCTTTATTGCAGTGGTGTGGTGGAGTTGATTGGCATCCTCATCGGTCACCTGGCGTTCTTCCTGCTGTTTAAATACCCTCAAGAATTCGGCGGCCCTGCCCTACTCACGCCGCCTAACTTTATGTAAGTATTAGCTTACGCCTTAGGTCACATACATTAACATAATACACAGGGAGATAAACGCATCTGGTTCAGACCGACATTTCTATATGCCACAGAATGTATCTCAACACACCATTCAGTTACTTAATTAAATTAATCATGATGCATTTCATTCTTTCTCCAGAAAACAGATATTCCCTGACACGAGGTACGTGGGAGGCTTCGGGACTGCTCCCCAAGCGAGGGTGCCCACGAGACCCGCCGGGACAGTGTTCGGTGGCCACAACTGGGGCCGCGGACAAGCGCTCGGAGGCAACTGATCCAAACAACCTCTTTAGTGAGAGACTTTGATGTTAGATTATAGAGTGCTACAAGGATATTTTGGCGCCTGATTAACATTGACAGGAGAGCGTTGATAAAACAAGATGGCGACGTTAGTTCCGATTTTGGCCACGCGCCAAAATAACCTCGTAGCGTTGCGTTGTACACAGTGTCCCCCGGTTTTTAAGATGTGATTGTGGTGTTACTACTGACAGTTTTGTAGGTAATGTGTATACAGCTTTTGCTTTTTTTTTTTGTTTATGGTTTTTGATTTTGTAGAGTGTTGTTCAAGTTTGAAGTATGTTTTTTTTAAGTGCACCTATGATCACAGCTTGAAAATTCGTGATGCGAAGGAATGTTTACTATAAAGTTAAATATATCGATGGGTTTTTTTCTGGTGGGAAAACATGGGTTTTCTTTTGTGGTGGCATTTTGTATTAACTTTATAGTGGAATTCTATAATAATGGTTAAATAGGATTTATGCTCATTGAATTGCGTTTGAATGGAAATGAAAAGACTCACGTTGGACGCTCCTACTAGTCCATTGACCAATACTAAAGTGTATCAAAATATATTTTCATCTTACTTTATCTTTTTATCTTACTCTTTTAGTCATGGATATTTTGGTTACAACAGAAATATCTTATTACTTTTAGATAAGTCTCTGTACTGTGAGCTAGTGAGCAACTTGTCTATGGTTGCGTTAAGCATAAATCGTTTTTATGGGCCTCTATCGCAAAGTTTGTTTTTGGCCTGCATCAAGAATCAACTAACCGGAATTCATACACGGCAACACCAGTTGCTTATTGTCCAATTTGTCACTTATCAGGAATATAAAATAAATGTAATAATAATCTGCCACATAGTATTTTATTGGTCAATAGATGAATATGAACCTAACGTTGAAGTACGAATAGGTTTCGTTTATGCCTTTATCGTGACTGTGAAATGGATTTAACTATTTTTAGCAAAGACGAATTAATAGGTCAAATAAAGTCATGCTGAATGCTATATTTACATAAGTTTTTACAACACGTGACTTTTATTTACACTTGAACAAAGTACCTAATACAATTTGCGTAATTAATAAATGAATATACATTTGTTGCTCAAAATGGTACGGACCTTTGTTAGGGGTCCAACCTTGCGCAAGTATCGTATCTTGTGTGGCCTGCATAATCGATCAGTCTACCGTCTACGCAGAAAAAGGTCGTGGAACTCCTTGCGACTACCCTGCTACAAGGATCTTTTCGTGCTTGGATGACGTTGACAGTGGGGCGCCGTTGGTAAACATCTTTTGTGCAAGTTTCGTGAAATGTATTGACAAAACAATATGACGGCGTTAGTTCCGATTTTGACCACGCGCCAAAAGAACTTTGTGCAGCTGTATCGTTGCTTCGGATCTCCTTTTAAAAGCCTTTGAGAAACACATTCTAGACATGCTGAGTATGAAGATGGCCTATGTTCAGCATTGTGGAAATTAAGTGGATAGCACGTATTGTATATCCAGATAACTTTTACTATGTAAGATTTATTAATAATATCAGCTTGAATTGTCAGATTACATAGTATCAATAATTACTGTGCACAATGTAAATATAGCATTTACAATGTGTTATATAAAAAATACCTCTAAAATAGTTAAATAGTCTCGTGAACAATGTAAGTAAGTATATTTTACTGGAATGTTAATAATATAAAATATTTTGCAATGAAGTAACGTTAGTACACCAAACAAATGCATTACCTACCATAATATTATTATTTTTGATCAACGAATCTGTTGAAAATGGGAAGCTAGCTGCCTGAAATAAGAACTGTTTTTGTGCGCGTAATCTCGGGAACTATTGAGCCGATTATGAGAAAAAAGGGTACAAAAGCATTTGTGAAAAATAAACCAACTATCTTTAAGTATTGTCTATGGAAAAAACAAAAAAAAAATATAAAAGATGTTACATTTCGCTGTAAGTCCCGTTTCCCATTTTGAACTTTGAGATAGATTTAATTTAGTTTTAATTTTTTATTAGTATTAGTTTACTCCACTAGAGCCTTGCATTTATTTTGAGGTAAATAAAAGACTACATAACTTTAATAATGATTTATTATAAAAACGGGCGTAAATCTCAAGGGACTGAAGGACCTAGTCATTTTTCACAGACTCAAAATGGGCCAGCAGACCAATTTGTCTTCGGCCATCTTAGTGGCTAGGCACCATAGACCATTGTGTTTCACAAGGGGCCATTCACAAATTACGTCACACGAATTTCATGATTATTGGAGCTCCCCTTTTTAACCCGACTACGGCAAAGCCACAAGGAAGGGTTATGTTATGATTTTATAAATAATAGAGTTGATCATATTTTAAAGGATTTTGTAAGAGTTGAACTTTAGTCTTTATACATCGTCTCGAAGCTTATGATTCGTCCCCCGTCCCCCCTTGGCAAACTTTTTTAAACCCCCTCCACGTGAGACGTAATTTAGGTTGGCCACCAACGACTCCTTACGCCCGTTTCTATATTACAGCAATTTGATGCTATGTTTTTAAATACTGTCTTCTCACCTATGACCACTTTCTTCTAATAAGTTAGAATATACTTAGGAAAAAAAAAGATTACTTCGTATAGTAGCGAAACGACTCTCCCAAATGCGTTCAAAATAGCACTATTATTTTTAGTTTCGGGCGAATGATTTTGTGAACCAGTCCTATTATTAAGGCACCCGAAGATAGACGCGACGCGACTTTAGAAGAACATTTTCAATGTAAACGACAGGGAAATTTTTCTAAGAGAATCGCGTCGAGCCGTCACTACGCGCCTATCTGCGGAAGCCCTGGTAGAATCTTGAATAGTTGAACTTGAACTTTATTATAGTTTACCAAAGAGTTGAAAATCGCGGATACGTCTTCAGGGCGTACAATACGCCCAGTTTTACTTCTATACTAAGTACCTACTCTTTTTTCTGTTTGGGGATGGCTTCGAGTATAACCAATAGCGCCTGAATATATCGGTTTTTAAACGCAATAATTACTATAGTATGTATATTTATTTATTTATTAATATGAATAATGTCTTTGTTATATAGACGAAGACGTGAAGATATCAAGAGACATAAACTAGATTATATTTCTATAACAAAATTGATTTAACAATAAAACGTGGTTGAAAAATTGTGTAGTTTTATTTATCACATTATTCAGAGGATTTTTTATTTAGATCCTGGCACATCACTACGGATATGACAGAATCGAGTACCTACCCATAGTCCGCGCGGAACTACGGAACTAGTTGGCCGCGGGTATGTAAGCGGTGGGACGGAGGGGCGGGGGCGCTTTGTCATTACTCAGTACGTGCGTTACAATACAATAGGCAACCCCGCCGCCCTCACCCCCGTCCCCACTCAAGGCGCGGCCAACTAATTCCGCGCGGACTATAGTCACCGCATTATGTGACGTAGAGAAAAGGGCCGACCCTGTCCCTGTCTGAATAATTACAATACAATAGGCAGTAGCAATTAGCATCCTCCTATAAATGACAACTTTCTGCCCTCACTAATCCGCGCAGACACGCAGTTCTTTTCTGTGTTGGATGGCGCCAACCCGCGGCGTATATATAGGTATAGGGCAGTTGGGGCAAACCTTAAAAACTGCAAGATCTGTTTTAACGACTGACTGGACATGGACAATCAAAAAGTGCCTATAATTGATTAAATTGAAATAAATGCTTTCGAGGTTTGAGTATTTTTTTGTGTTAAACAGTCTAATTAAAATAAAACAAAACTAAATAAACGCAATTCACTATATTACACAACTATACAATAAAAAATCAATGCTTCTCTTGCTGTTTGTCGGCGGGGCCATGTTCCTTCTCCCACATGGCAATGTACTCCTTCTTGCGTTGTTCACGACGCTTGAAGTACTCGGGGTAGTGGGCCTTCTCGAGAGGGTGCCAGTAGTCTATGACCCAGTCGGGGGGAGTAACTACACGTTCGTGGGCCACGCCTCCATTGCTTGTTGCGACTGGGGAGAGAAAATAGGTTGTTCAGATTAGGATTATTATGCGTCTCAGGCTTCGAAGCGGAAATAGGCAGAAGCTGCTTCAAGTTCCGCTATGGGCATTTTTGTTCAGTAAGGCACCTGTCCCACAAAATACTTGCACTCAGTAAGTCTGATACTGCAGGCAGTAATTGGACGATGGAAACATGTAATTTTCCCCATAGACCAATTGGTCAAATTTCAATTGGTCCATGGAGCACCGACGTAATATTGCAGCATCTATTTGATTTATGTTTAGACTTTGTCCCTTTTCGTTCCTTATAATTTTCTCTAAATGGCTATTGGCAATAGATGCAAATAATCATAAATACAGAATATGTGTCTGTTCTGCAGTAATTACAATAGCCTAGTCTTAGTGGATCATTTCAACTAAAATATGGGTGATCAAATTCCTGATAAGGCACCTGTCAGACCTCCGACGAAGAAGCGGCTAGCAATCGACTATTTTCTCGCGTATAAGGCTCAACTCACACCAAAAGAGCGTCGAAGCGCGGCGAAGCGGAACGCAGTTTCAGTGTCATATGAATTTTAACTTAATTTTCATTACTATAATACTTATTATCGCATGAGAAACTCGAACGAGTAGCGCGGATGCCACCGGCGCCGCTGGAATTCCGGCGAATTGCCTTCTCTACCGAGCGGTTGCGATGATAAGTATTATAGTAATGAAAATAAAGTTAAAATTCATATGACACTGTAACTGCGCTCCGCTTCGACGCGCTTTTGGTGTGATTTGAGCCTAATAGAGAGAGCTCTCGCCAGCAGTGCGAACAGTATATACGTATCTCTTTTACTTATATAATATTGTACGTTTCTTGAGCAAGAAAATCCATACTAATATTATAAATTCGAAAGTAACTGTCTGTCTGTCTGTATGTTACCTTTTCACGGCTAAACCACTGAACGGATTTCAATAAAATTTGGCAGAGAGATAGATTGCATCCCAGGGAAGGACAAGGGATAGTTTTTATCCCAATATTCCCACGGGATCGACACTTATGCGGGTGCAACCGCGGGGCGCTGCTAGTAATCGATAACTAAGCGCTTCCTTGTCGGTGGTAGTACAGGTGCATTTCTAGGAATTTGATCTTGGTGGTGTCTTAGCATTAAACAAATAGATGCTGCAATATCGTGCCTGCAGTTTACAATTTACTACAAGTAATTTTTAAGACAAATTGCTTACAAGCTCTAGGTGGAGGATGCTGCACTAAGAACAAATCCTGCTCTCCCGCCTTCAGTATCTCTACAGCTTTGACCAATTTTTTTTTAAGTATCTTACTTCTGTCTCACATGTAGCCTAGGGATGCGCAGTGTTTTATAGTGCAATAAAACAAAATTATAACCGATGGTGAATTAAGTATAAACTTACAAACTCTAGGAAGAGGATGCTGCACTAAGAACAATTCCTGCTCTCCCGCCTTCAGTATCTCTACAGCTTTGATCATGTCTGTCTCCTTGGCATGCTTGTCGAACCTGTCCCGGAGGAGGACCGCCTGATACCGGTACACATTGCTGGAATATATAGAATAGTTTAATTTATTTGACATACTTTCATATGTACATCATTATCTGCCTAACCTTTTCCCAACTATGAACTATGTTGGTTTCGGCTTAAACTCTAATCAGATGCTGCTGAACACCAGTATTTTACATGTAGCGAATATTTAACTAAATAATAACAGCTGCACAGGTCGATCGATCAGGTTAAGCTGCGCTTGCCGCGGTTGGTCTGTGGATAGGTGACCATCTTTACATACCGTGACCCCTTCGTGCCTCGGAAAGCATGTTAAGCAGTTGGTCCCAGCTGTCATTTGTGGTTCTTTGACAGTTGTTACGGGTAGTCAGAAGTTCGAAAGTCTGACAACCAGTCTTACCAAGGGGTATTGTATTACCCAGTAACTGAGTTGTGGAGGTCAGATAGGCAGTCGCTCCATGGTAAAATACTGGTATTCAGCTGTATCCGGTTAGACTGGAAGCCAACCCCAAAATAGTTGGGAAAACTCTAGGCAGATGATGATATAAAAAACTTGAACATAGACAAATAATATGGTAAATGTATAGTCGCCCACCCACAGCAGTGATTTTTTTTTTCTCCTGTTAACTTATTTTATTTATTTATTAAACATTTTGTAGGCTTAACAGGTCAACCCAAGGCGTCTACAAACAAGTTACATTTAGTAATATATGCGTACAGCTATTTGTTGTTAACATAAGTAATATTATTATTAAATACTTATAGTGATTACAGCATTTAATGCAATCTGTCCTAGGACATTCAGCAATAGTTAGATGACGGTTGGATCTTGTACAGTATGAAGGCACTGCCCCATCCAACTAATACTACAGATGGGACAGTGATGAAGCATAAGTTAACAATTAAAGGTAAAGAGTTAGGAACTTCATCATAATTTGTGCCGTGTTTAAATGTACTATCTGAATCTGATTCTAGATCCAACTAGGACTGTTATGGATGTTTAAAATAATTATTCTAATTTCTAGTCTTAGGATCTATTATTGATGATAAACAAATCAGATACGTATATAACTAGAAAAAGGTGTAAACCCTTTTTGTTGTTTTTCTGTAATAAAGGAATGGAAATTGGAAAATAAGATCTGAGAGGAAATTAGAATTGAAGGATGCCAGTAGCGGCTAAATAATTGCACAGATGACAATAAATTCAAATATATGAAAAAGTAATCAAATTCTAATTTGTTTTCTCTACTACTTTACTCTTTTACTTTCCTCTACCTATTAGTACTCTCTAAAAGTAACTAAAGATTTGATAATATCTAATTCTAAATCTTGCTCTAATACAATTATATTAGAGCAAGATTTCTAGCAAAACAAACTCATTCTAACAAACCAATGCAATTCGAAATACAATGGTTTTAAAGTTCTTCTATACCAATAATTTAATAACCTTTTATGTATGGACACTTGAAATATACATCTGGTGTAGGATTTTTTCAAGGAAAGGATTTAAAAATCAAGAGCTATCTGAAAAAAAGAGATAAATTGTGGTTATGTTTGTAAGAATTACGTAATGGGGTAAACAAAAGCAAACAAAGGGAAGTTATTGATTTAAGTATATAGTTAACTTTACCGTCTATCGTAGTACGCCTCCAAATTGCGTAGAGCCCTTTTGTAAAGGGAGCAAACCTTTTGAGAATGGGATTTAACCGCAATAAAAGGAACATTCGCCATTTTCGTTGTTTTGCTACAATTTGTACATTTAGTATTTTATCTATGGCTACAATGAAATGAATGACAGCTGTGAATTGTCAATGTCACAACACAAATCCACAAACTAGAAGACAACTTTTCAACCAATCTGTAGATTATGGTAGACCAAGGAAACTATACAACTTAAGCTATTTTTTTGTTTATAGTTTGACAAACATTTTTCATTGAAAATAAAGAAACTATTAAACAAAAAAATAGATCCTCAAGGTCAACTCTATCTACCTCCCAAAACGATTCTGATCGCATTATTACCTATAATCCCGTAGACAACGTATAATCCGTAGAACAATTGAAGAGCCTTGAACCGTGGACGTCAGAGATTTGTTCACATCACATCTGTTACAAGGCCTCATGCACGCCACATCACATTACCAACTAGAATATCTGCTGTAATATAACGCATCCGCTGAATAATCTGTCACTTGAAAATTGCAAACGATTTAATGCTGAAGGCTTTTCGTAATTGATGTTTGTGGTTGCAACATCTCTCGTCTGTATCATCAGCGACTTTTCAGATAGGTAGGTACCTACTTAAAATGGACGTCATACAATAGTTACGCATGCTATGCACGTAGCACGTAGCCAAGTAACGCCCTATAAAAAAAAAAAGACTACAAGCGCTGTTGTTAACGATAAAGGAATTGGGATAACATTCTCAGGCCATTTGTGTTGATTTTTGATAAACCTTAGCATTAAATGTTTATAACAAAAAAACGTTAATGAGAATCCATCCAGGTTACATTTTTAAATACTTAGGAAGGAGATAATACTACCTACTACAATAATCCCTACCCTACAATAATTAACTGGTCACTAGGCAGCTAGGTACAGTGGCGGACTAAGACTTTCGGGGGCCCGGGGCGGCCAATCAAAATGAGATACCTACAATACCTTTGTTATGAATTGCTTTTTTCAATAAGTAGTGCAGAAAAGTTTGAGAATTAATAGGTAAATCATAGGATGCAAGAGCGAGCTCGAAAATTGTAACACCCAGCCTCGGAATTATGCAGAAACTAATAAGAATGACGAGAATGTAGGCTGCAAGTGCGAGCTCGAACATTTTTGCACACCAGCGGTGCTATTCTGTAAAAATCTCACCGTGAAAACTTAGGTGAAGTGAGCTGTCAATAGTGTCAATTCCTAGCAAAAACAAACTCACTTCACCTAAGTTTTCACGGTGAGATTTTTACAGAATGCACCGGCAGCTTGTGTAGGGTTTTTTTTTATTATTCGTAGGTACAGAACTAGGAGTTACTTTGGCTGCAACTTAAGTACCTATGCAGATCAGCCTGATTATTTAGAGAATGTTATATATTTAATTATAATATTATTCACATAAAATTATAATAAGTATAGGTACTAGTAGCGAGCTCGAACTCACTGGTGGTCATGGCCAAAAAGCACGCTGTTTCACCTGGCTTCGTGTCTAACAGAGCAGAGCAGAGCAGTTAGACGCTAGTCTACACGCACAACGTCTAGTTCTTACGCACAGAAACACCGTTCCAAACTGATAGGCGAGTAAAAAAAATCAAAAATTGATTTTGAAAATCGAGTTTTATGAAAAAACCACTGCATAAATCAATTATAAATAAAGTTTATTGAACTCTTCGGTAACTGAGCTTTGTCGGTACGGACTTGGTTTTGAAGATTTTACAGTTCTTTTATTACTTATTTACACCCACGTTAAAAATAGCAAGAAAAACGAATCTTTGTTGGCTCTTAACTTTTTAATGTCTTTTTATTTTACTATTCTGCTTCCGTACAGACAAAATTAATAATATGTCTAAACGATATCATGTTTAACTTTGTGGAGTAAGACCCTCCCGAAATTTGTATGGAAAAAATATCGACTAGTGGCACCTTAAGCACCGAGGTACGGACGCCAGCAGGTCAACCTACCCGAAACTGTCAGATTTTCCCAATCAACCTTGAACCTTATGTTTTAGCAATAAAGTCGAAAATCTATTAAAGAAATCTGACAGATTGTAGTAACTTGATGTGCTGGCGTCTGTACAAATGTTCGACTTATTTTTGCAAAAAAGTTTGAGGAATAGGAGAACGTAAAAGTGAAAGGAGTGAGCTCGAAAATGTAATTTTAATATTAAGCTTCGAAGACTCCTTCTTGAACATTTTTTTGGGATCGTCCGCCCCTGCCGCACCGTCCGCCAGTGCTAAGGGCTCCGGGGCTCCGGTATATTTATGTGATAATAATTGTTTGTGGGTAATTCGACAAAAATCTTGTGTAGTATCTTTTTAAGCGACTGAACCCTTTCAAAGCTTGATGATAAATAAACTTGAAGTAAGTATGTGTGTGCCTTCCTGCCAACACATAAGGAGACTCACTTGACCCATAGACCTGTCTTACGAAACGCAAGATACGCAATAGCCAATCTAGGTATGTCAGTGAATTCAAATGGCTAAGTATTTATACGGTTGAGCAAACTAATGGGCTAGCCTGATGCCCAAGAAAACGAAGACTGTACCTACTGGATCATGACCTAAAAGACGGTCACTGTCGGACTGCATAGAAAAGAAAGAAAAGCGCGATGACACAACGCTGGTAATTTATTGCAAAATATGAAGCCATTATTTAATTACAAAAAATCTATTGTTTGGACTAAAAAATTAAAACAGTAGTGTTTTAGTATGTTGCTTGTAGAATAATCGGACAAAAAATCAGAATGATTTTAAGTTTATTAGTATGGTTTTTATTGTAAAAAGAAAGTTTTCAGAGGTATCTTCATGATTTTTTCTATAGTATCAAATTATTTGTATTATGTTTTCAACACACTATCTACCTAGCATAATATATCCTGAAGAATATCATATATTTTTCTGATTTTGTTTACTGTAGTCGATCAATTTTATTGTTTCTAAAACTTGCGTTTTTTGCGTTTAGGTCCTGTAAGCCCCTTAACTACTACTGTAAGCCCCTTAACTACAATAATGTTAGAGTTATGCAGGGTGGTATCATCGACCTGCAATTTACAAGCAGAGATAATGGTTATGATGATGAGGGGGACACTGACTAGTCCTACCTAGATAAGTAGGTAATACGGGCTGGTGTCCGCAACTCCACGTCAATGCGCGTATTTTACCTAGCTAAGTAATATCACAAACAAAAATATCGGACAACTTTACGACATTGGCAAGATCTATGCACGACAAATGCACGATTGCAGAACAGTATGGTATTTCAGCGCAAAAGAGGACCAACTAACTCTCTCTGCGGTCTCTGCCTTTTTTTTTTTTTTTTTTACTTGGAGAAATGCTCATGCATTCTGCACTACCGCGGGGAGATAGTGCAGTTATGTGGGAGTGGGACTCTAACCCACTAAAACTCCACGGTGTCCTCCTCTGCCGCTTATGGCGGGAACACGGGCACGCGTGGATAGAAAGCATTCTATTTGAAAAGAAGTATTCCTGAAAGCGTTCAATAACAAAATAAGAAATAATAAGCAAACCTAAGTCCAAAATACGAAAAAAATAAAATAAGTAAGTACCTAGGTAAGCAATTTAGGTATGTTACATAAATATTATAAAATTTTCTTGCACGTCATTTGAATAATAAATATCGACTATTAAATTAACGGTTCTGCTGCTACGGGATGGCCTTTACTGATGCTGTCGCAATCATACTGGCCTTGAAGAAGATTATAATTGTGAATGTGATAAATATACAGGTGTTGCGTTCCAGAACTTTAGGTAATAGTACGTAACTAGGTACCTATTATACTGACTAATTTTATCTTCAATTATTTGTATTAAGAAGAACGCCACATTCGATATTTCAAGAGATAGTCACTTATACAGGGTGTCCCAAAAGGGTACGTAGCTGGGAAGGGGGGTGATAGGGGTGGTCACAAGGGTCACCAGAAAAATAAAAAAATAAATGTATTTTTTTTTTAAACTAATTTTTTTTTCTGGTGACCCTTGTGACCACCCCTATCAACCCCCCAGCTACGTAACCTTTTGGGACACCCTGTATAATAGCATAAGCATAATCAGCCTAAATGTTCTTACTGCTGCCATGCTGGGACACAGGTCACACAGGCCTCCTCTCTTCGAGATCTAAGTACCACACGGGCACAGTGCGGGTTGGTACTACATATAGATGTCACATGTCTTTGAATTTTTGGTTCTAGGACATGCCGGTTTCCTTACAATGTTTTCCTTAACCGTTTTGAGAGCAGTGGTGATGAAATTAATTACACAAAGTAAAGCGCCTGCCGGGTTCGTACTCACGACCTACAACTCGAAACCACCCCTTGTTACCACTGAGACACCACACTGGTCACTGTCTTCTATGTGGATAAGAAATGCCAATAATATTTCAATCATTCGTCCAGTCGTCCTATGTATAAAAAAAAACAAAACAAAAAAAATTCAACAAACAAACAAAAATATTTAAACAAAATTATTCTTTTGCCATATTTTTTAATTGAACCAACTTAACTAGGGTTTAAGTCAGACTTTTCGCCACTGTGCAACAAGGAGGAAAAAAGGAAAAAAAAATGAATAACCCACCTATATTGCGACGTACCCAGCAATCGGAATTATTGCAATAAAATTCTATCAAAATTCAATCACGAAAAAAATGTACATACAGACACGATTCAATCGGGGTCAAAGAAAGTTAGGGAAACCGTCGCGTCGAGATGACCAATCGATGAAAACCGGTCGCGACGCTCGACCAATCAGAGAAATCGCGCCATCCTTTTGAAAATGGGACACTGATCCCAGTTCATGGTTCCAAAAAGGTTTTTTTACGCATGAAAGAGCTGTAATTTTTTACTAGTCATATAAAGGTAGCGTTTGCGTTTATTTCGACTAGATCAACTGGTTCGCTCAGTAAACATATCGCGTACATTGTTTGTACCTATCTCAGTGTTGAAGCGACACTCGGTGCGGTGGGTACACGGCCATCGCACGATTTTTTTATTTCGACTAAGATTTATTTTTTGTTTTCTTCGTGTTAACTTCAGTGAAATACTTAATTCAATCAAATTGATTTATCAGTGAAAAATCCTTAGTGGGATATTCGACGCTTGGCTCCTGTTGGAATTTCCTTTTCTCTCCGTTTTTCAGGTATGTTTTTTTTTGTTACATTTCACATAGAGTTCCATGTTTTAACACATACCATTATTTTATAATTACAGTTTTTAAATAATAATTAAAAATAGATAAGAAATAATACACAAAATATATTTAAACTTAGAAGAGTTCGTTAGTGGTTGCCATTGTTGCCACATGGGTTGAGTGCGTGTGAAGAATATGGTTCAACATCCAAGTAGGACACAACAGGTGATTAATCTCTTCCAAGTCTAACCAGTGGGTGCTTGGGACTCCTGTAAGTAAAACAACACTTATATATCCATGACGGAGGGAATCATTGTATGGGGCACGTTTTTTGAACCACTTTATCAAAGAAATTCAAGGGACTCTACGAATTAAACTCCGTTTGCTTTAAACCTATATACTTACCTAAAATTCTCATCATCATTCAGACATAATTTTCTTACCTAATTCGTCGTCTAGCATATTTTCGTCCAACATAAAATATAGGTCATAAACGTCCATCACTCGAGCATGGCCCATCATGGACCCCACGAGACCACGATTTACTTGTAGGGATCGTGGTAGACCTTGACCCAAACACAACGCTTGGAGCAGTATAGGTAGGTATGCTTCATTAAAATTTTCAACAGGTGGTCCAAAGGCTATTGGGTCCATTATTACATGTTTTGTACAGTATAATGAGATTTTATCATGTCGCAACTGATTGCGCGCGCAGACCTTCGAAGTTCGAAATAAAAGTAAAGCGTAAAGTAGGTAAACTTGATGTAAAAGTGAGCGATCAAGGTTTACAACTTGCGGTACCTACGAAATACGTTCCAAAAGTAGGTAGGTACTGACCCTTATAGGAAAGTTCAGGCCGAAGCTTTTAATTAACTTCCTGCTTGATGGCATTCTGTTTTAACCTTTTTGGGGAAATGGCCTTTTGTTCTGCTGGGAATGCAAATGCATGTTGAGTTGCCCTTCTGGTCAGTGTGTTTAATCGTAATTTCGTACGTTTCAAAAACAAATTGTGCCTAAACTAATAAATAATCAGTATAGTTTGTTTTATTTTACGAAACCATCATTCGCGCCACCAGCCAGTATGGTCAACTGGCTATCTACGCACTACTTAATTTAAAAAAAAAAAATAGTTAACACTAATTGAAAAGTGCAACGCCAGAAAAAAGTCCGCATTAGTATTCCATCAGATCAGTAAATTCCGACAGTGTGCAGCAAAGCATCTCTTAAAAAAGTAAAAAAAAAACTGCCGTTCTGATTCTTGTAAACTAGGTCCAGATTCATCTTATTGTTAAAACTTGGCTTGAGAGTGAAACCTCTTTCACTAGGTTACTTTCGTTCGTGGGAGCTAATTTTATATCATTTTTATTGATAACAATGTTTGTGAATGTCACAAGTAAAAATAGTTTTGGATTTTGTAGCACCAGCAGTCTCGTATACTACGTAAGTGACTGCCTCCATAACCTTGCGTAAATTCAGTTGGCTTGACCCACAGATAATGCTATTGGAATAAAACGCGAGCAGAACGGATTCTGGAAAGAAATGCACGTTTCTTTTCGGCACGAGATGACGCCTTTGACCTGCAACCTGGGTTGGAATGTAGCCTTAGGGGCGCTATGGCGCGAGGACTCCCAACTCCTAAAACTCCGCCCCTAAGACGAGACGACCCACTGACCGCAACCTGTATCCTCAGATCAAGATCCATTAGCTACATTACCTATGTAACGAACCCTAAATAGATTTTCTACAGAATCTTTTGAACTTCATGAGTGATGACTTGGGTTTCTACCTACAAGGTAATCTGTTTTGTATCAGAGCATCATAACCATAACTGTTTACATTTTTTTTAAATAGTTTATGATAAACATCAAAGAGAATGTTGTTGTGTTGTTGAAATACTTGCAAATAGAGTAGAATTTTTCGAGCTTTTGTTTTTTTTTTTTCTCATACTCAACGTTTGGCAAGTCAGACCAAAATGACAACCACCTAGTTACTCAATCGAAATGAGATCACAGAATGAGATTGCACAAAACAATACCAACTAATTTATCGTAACTACATAATTAAAATGAAATTTAATATGCAATTAAACTAATTATTTAAACTATCAAACGCTATGCAATTTGTCATTAAATATTGCTCAATTTTATGCTTATGTGCCAAAACGGTGAACTCCAAGGCTTTTGTCGGAAACCTGCTCTTACCCAACGATATTAGCGTAATGGTGTTGATGGTATGTGTCGCCAATGTGTTACACCAGTCCAATTAATCTTGACCCGTGGGGGAAAAGAGAACTAAGCCGAAAACGTACTGAATTTGTCACAATTTTGACATTCGCCTTTGTAAGTGGCTATGAGCGTTCAAGAGATACTGCATGGACCAGTGACATATGAAGGACAATCATTTGTTCTGTTCTAGGGTTTATAATAATAGGTCTGTCTGTTTGCTAAATGTATCCGGCTATTGTTACTTGGTGCTTGAGAACAGACGTGCCAAAATATTCTGTACCAAGTCATAGAAGGTAAGCGTTTTGTATTTGTGGCTCCACTTCAAGCCCTTTGAAAAATGATTTGGATTTCGTAGGTTTTGGTTGAAGTCTTTATTTCAAGAAACATTCACGGTTAAATGTAGCCAAAGCCCTTAGAAATTTATAATAAATAAGTGTCAAGCGGGTTATTTGCATAACACACAATCAGTAGCAATAGTGATTTGACAGTTCAACAACATTCATTGCGTTACTTACGTTGCTGAGCAGACCTATTTTTCGAACATATGAAGCATGGATTAGAAATATCCTTAAAAATTATTCAGATTGTAACTTACAGTGTCTGTTTAAGTTTACAGCAGTTAATCGACAGTCGGTGCAATACCTACGTACCGTCTCAGTCTCTGTTATGTTTTTTAATATACCTACTAATAAATGAAATGTCCCTCATTTCTCTTACCAATAACAACACCAAAAGAACTTAACATTTAAAAGTAACCATGAGGCAACTAGGCCAACGTCACAGAATACATAATAGGTAGTAGGTACTATGTACGCCAACGTTCAACGTGTTCTGTTTGTAGTCTGATTAAAAAGTTTCGATATTTTATTAAATTGTGAAAATATGATGTAAGCGAGTTTTATATTTTGAATTTGGTAAGTAATTGTTCTTTACTTGAAAAATTATGATATTTGTACCGTGTTTGTGTTATTTGGGGCTCTACTTTTTATCGACTTCAAAAAAAAGGAGGTTATTTACGATGAGTATCTCCCAAACCATAATTTTTTACTTTTTGTAATTGGTAACATTAAAGCATGTTTCAAAAATTCTTAATAGGGTAAAGTTCATAATAGCTGCCCATTTCATTGATTTGATAAATTATGCCATTTTTTAAGTTTCTTAATGGTATTAAATAATTTATTAAATTATCTTTTGTTTGATCTACTTTTTGAAATAAAAACGTTCGAATAGTATTAGGTATTGCAATATTGTCAATTTCATAAATAGTTACCATAGACCATTTAACAGTTCAAAATGTATCTATCAGAAAAAATAGTCTTTTTACTAAAAACAATAAAGTAACGTCAACAGCAAAACATTTTATGCCAAAAAAAAAGGCGTAGAAATTCTACCATTAGCACTGCAGTTGTAGGGAAAAACGATAAAATCGACCTAAGTCGGTTAGTCGGCGAATATTACGTAACTGCAGTTACTCGGTAAGGGTGTTTCGCAAAGCATTTGGTGTACACTTACTACCTATTAGGCTCTAGTAGGTACCTTCGATTAGATTATGTGACATATTAACAAATTGCAGAAATATGTAGTTAATAAATTGGAATAGGTAGTTATCGTTTATGGACTCTAATTGATATCTTAATAAACAAAAAAACCGGCCAAGTGCGAGTCGGACTCGCACACGAAGGGTTCCGTACTTCGTGTGCGAGTCCGACTCGCACTTGGCCACAAGGTATAAAACGCCGAAAAAACGTTTCTTTTATAGGTACCCTTTTAAATTTTAACTACTTACTTATATTTTATTTTTATTATTTGTTTTTATAGCGGCAACAGAAATAGGTATCTACACACATCAAAAGTGTCTAGGGATCAAGCATTTTTATGCGGATTTATTGAGATTGAGATGTGGCTTTGTAATAAATTTATGATTTTATAAATTTATATGGATCCTTTTTGGTGCATTTCATAATTTGAATCAGGAACTGTGAATCAAATTCGAGTAAAAGATGAAAATCAGCTGTCAATATTTTCCCTATAAAAACATACAACGCATTGAAGACATTATTAGTGCTACTGTTTCCCTACTACTGATTAAAACCAACGTTATTATGGAGCGGCGACGTCATTTAAGCAGGGAAGAAATGCTCAGAGCCGTGGGAATGATAGAAGCTGGTTCCCGGCAACGTACTGTGGCTTTAGCTCTGAATACAAGTCAGAGTCTTATCAGTCGACTTTGGACACGTTACCGAAGCACTGGTACCGTGGCTGAGCGCCATGGAGGACGGTATCGCTGCACCACACGGAGACAAGACCGATACATTCAAATCTTAACTCGAAGAGCTCCAACAATAACCGCCATGATGTTAGCCGTGAGGCTTCATCACTCTTCAGGGAACTTAATTAGCGACCAAACAGTCAGAAACCGCTTGCATGAAGTGAACCTTCATTCCCGAAGACCGCTACGGGTACCACCTATAGCAATGCACAATCGTAGGATTCGTTATCAATGGGCTCTTGAACACAGAAATTGGGCAGAAGAACAATGGCGTTTCGTGTGCTTTTCTGATGAGTCTCGTTTTGGTATGAGACCGGATACAAGACGTATACGACACTGGAGAACCCCTGGACGCCAACAGCGATTAAAATCCTGCCAGGAAGTCCATCCTTATAGTGGTGGAACCATCATGGTATGGGCGGGTATTTGGATCGGCGGAAGAACTGAGTTGATTTGGATCAGAGGCAACCTCAACGCTCAAATTTATGCTGAGACGATTGTATCAGACGTCATCGTTCCTCTACAAGTGCAAATCGGTCCCTTATTTCAGTTAATGCATGATAATGCACGACCGCACACCGCAAGAGTTGTAAGACAGACTCTCGCCGCAGCTAACATCAATGTCCTGCCCTGGCCTGCTCAGTCGCCAGACTTGAACCCGATTGAGCATGCATGGGATATGCTACAGAGAAGAGCTCTGCCGAATATGGAGGGTATCCAGTCGCAAGAAGACCTTTTTTTGTTGTTGCAACGAACATGGGCGGCCATTCCACAGCGTGATTTGGATGAACTCATTTTGAGTATGCCAAACCGATGTTCTTGTGTTGTTAGTGTTCGCGGTAGAAACACGGATTATTAATTGTTTAAGTTACCCAATAAAATTTTAAAGAAAACTGTTATTTCAGTCTTTTTTTCGAACTTTTGTGTTAGTGGTTCAAATGTCAAAAATCCCTTTATTAGGAAAATGGCAAATTTCTTTATTAATGCAAAGGTGACTTGGTTTATCGTTACTGTGACAAACGAAAACACTTTATTTGATGAATCCTTAAAGAAAATTTTAATTAATATCAATCAGGAGAAAAGTTATTGCAAAAATATATGTTGATCCCTAGACTCTTTTGATGTGTGTACATCATCAGTGAAAATTTCAACTGTCTAGCTATCACGGTTCATGTGATACAGTCAGGTGACAGACAGACGGACAGTGGACAGTCTTAGTAATAGGGTCCCGTTTTTACCTTTTGGGTACGGAACCCTAAAAACGAGTTTTATCACGGTTTTTTTTTCAGCGTCGACACTATCCGATACGCTCGTCATCCGTAGTTTCGGCCGAAGTTACGGGTGATGGCAAATCCGTATCACTTACGGATATATGATTAGTTTGGGGCCCGACTTAAAAATTAATGACGCCGCGATTTGACAGTTGTCCCTACTCCCTCCGAATAAGTTCAATAATCCGATGGCAGGGTTCACTCAGCAGTTCTGAAATACTTTCGGACAAATCCGTATCTTCGTTGACGAACATAGAGTGTAGGCTTCTTCGTTCGTTGTTATCCGAATCTTCCCCCCCCCCCCTTTATTGCGATCTTGTGACTAATAAATAAATATACTAATGTACCTACAGACGACGCCATCAGCACATCAAGCTACCCCAAACTGTCAAATTTTCCCATTCAACTTTGTACCTTATGCTTTGCCGATAAAGTTGAAAATCTATTAAAGAAATTTGACAGATTGTAGTAGCTTGATGTGCTGGCGCCTGTACATAATGGTTCAAACATTGGCACATTTCTACATAAATAATATTAATTAACACGAGTTAAGTCCTATAATAAACTCACTAAACACTATAGGTGAACTGACAGAGATGATGATCTGGGGGTCTACTCCGAAGCGGTTAACCACTGTATCGGCCGAATGTTCGGTCATTTTCTGATTCGAATATTGTTGTCCTACTACGAATTAAAAAAAAAAGGTAAAAAAAGGGTTAAGGGTTCTAAAAAGGACCGCTTCGGAGTAGACCCCCAGACACGTTGCAGTGATCTTTATGTGTCAGAAATTCAGAATAGAAAAAAAAAAAATGGTTGCCTGTAAAGTCGGTTTTACGGGCGAAGATTTTACGTGACAACGACCGATCATCCGATCATAGTTGAGTGGGAGAGAGACGCAAGGCATTCGGCGGGCCTCTCTCTCGTTCGGTGACTCATCGTAACGTTACCGAGCGTTACACTTTTTCATAAGTGACTCCCAGTCGCAACCTAATTTAAGACGTTGTCACGTCAAAAAATTAAACAGCAAAATTTATATCTTTGCCAAATCATTCCAAAGGCGTCAATGGAAGGTATTTTATGGGCGAAAGCCAGTATTTACCGTGTGAACCAAGGTGTAGCAATTTATTGCTTTAACCCAACGTGTTAGTACCTATCTAGACAACGTTGTAGACGCGCTGATGTTAGATACTTGGCGTAAATAACAGACAAAGTAGAGTCAGTGCGGATAAATTTCAGAATTAACAGCCTTTCGGGGCTCGATATAGAGATAATAAATTTTTTGGAAAAGGTGTTAAATTGTCTTATAAAGGATTTTATTGCATTTTCATACAGTAAATTATTTGGGTCTGGATTTATTTTTCGTTAAAATAATATATTTCAAATATTTTATACTTACCTATACCTATGCTAGCTATAGTGTTTAGTGTACCTAGGTATTAAAAATTACTTAAAAATTCTTATTGTAGAGGAAAAAAGTTCTTCACGCAAAAGCTCAAATAGGTAGGTACCTAAAGTAATGTGTGTTAAAACAAAAGTTGTATTTTTTTATACATCAATCTGCGATCAATAATAGTACTATTATTGATCGAAGACATCAATTGTATTTTATTTTTGTTTCTGAACTACATCAAGAATCAACGAAGTAGAACAATCAACGAGTTTCTCATATGTACTCCATTAATAATATAGAATTTCGCTTGATCATTGTTTTATTAACTATTTAGTAATCTGTGGTTTATTCGGAATTGTATCATTCGTTTTTTTTTTCGGTGCAACATACTTGCGGATACAAGCTCAAACATGCGTCCTCCATGCTCATACGTGTGCATGCAGTAGGTAGTTCAGTTAAAATGGCTGAGTCACTTGTCTTGTCCCCATTCTGCTCTACTGGCCAAGACTTTCACTGCGTTCTTGGATGTTGCTTTGAGACGAATCTCGGTGTTTTTATTGGTTGTTGCAAAACACGATTCGTTCGTGAATGTCTTTCCAACGACTTGCGGTTTAAGTGTTAAAAATGAAATGTGGCTTATTTATAATCTCTTGGCCCATCTTTTTTGCTAGAATTGACAAATTACTTGCTTACAAAGAATTTTGAGTGATTTTCTGAATAGAATACAATGATGAATAGAATAATGAACAGTGAGTGTGGTTTTTCATCGCTCAATAAATAGAGCTCCACTGCATGGAGAAATGAGTTTGAGTCTTGAGTGCATTGTGTTGCGCCGTTAGAGGCGTGTAGCAATAATGAGTTGTGTGCAGTCTATAAGTGTTCACAATAAGTCAATAACACGGTGCATTCTGTTGACTAATTACTTTATAGCACGTTGGTCTTATAGTCCTACTAATGATAGTCAATTAGCCCATAAGCAAATTAAGCAATTGCATATAGGGCATCACGTCTCGGGGGTACCATATGGCAAGAAACAGCACCGAAACAGTATTTGCTAGCTACATGAAAGGCAAGGCTGTTTATCAGCAAGATATTACAAGACCCAAAAGTCACTCTAGCTAGAGATATTTACAAATTGCTCGTCGATATTTTGGAAAAATACGAGGTGACTAGTGGATTGTTTAGGGCATCAACTAGTAGTCTTAATCCGGCACTAATAGTACCTAGTCGAAGACTCGAAGGCAAGTTTATCGTCATTTATCGGGCAGAGTTCCAATATACCTACATTATTCATGAGCCCGGGATCTGAGGTCTACAATCAAGAATTCTAAATCATCAGTAATGTCACAAAATAGCGAGACAGAATTCAACATTAACAATATCAATGCTGTAACTATAATAACTATGTCACCCATAAAATCATGTCATAAATCGTTTGAACGTAAACGAAGTAAGAGGACTACTTATGTAAGAATCGTATAAGTAGTACATAGTACCTATGTACGAACTTCCTGTAGTTTCTGTTCTGCCTACCCTCATGGGAAGACGGCGTGAGTTTATGTACAGACCCAGCACATCACGCTACTCCAATCTGTCAAATTTCTATAATAGATTTTCAACTTTATCGCTAAAGCATAAGGTTTAAAGTTAATTGGGAAAATTAGACAGTTTCGGGTAACTTGATGTGCTGGCGTTTGTACCTATGTCATTCACAACCACAAGAACATCTCAAAGTCAATGCGAAGCAATCAGGAACTCATCATCACTAAATGATAGAAGTTACAAACAAATCATATTTATTTACGAGTTTTCCTGACAGATACTTATAACTACACATTGTTTTATATAATTGGCTCCCTACATGGCGGGTAATGTGTTTAGCACGGCATGACAAAAGGGCGGACATGTACCTAAAATAAATGGATTGGTAGGTAGCTACGCCTGCTACAGTTAATATGTGGATCACGTAGTTAAAAAATGTCAGATCTATGAGCGTTCCATGTTCCACTCCACGCGTAATTCTGGTTAGGTTAGGTTAGTATGGTAGTGTAATATTTTCTTTGGTAAAGCCGTTCATAGGAATCTCGTTTTCTCGACTGATAAACAAAAGAAATGATTCTAGTTCCGTCGTTCTCTTCGTTGACGAGACCATTAAAAAAATTTCAAGCGAAACAACATTGTCTTGTCACTTGTGCAAAAAATCTTCCTTATTGGTAGCAATGGTAGCACGCAGCTTCACCATCTGCCGTACTGGGGGTTTCCATACGGGTGATAATGCTAAGGAACCCAAAACAGGTATAATGTCCCACGGGACGTCGCGATTCGGCAGTAACGGGACCAAGCCAAGTGCATCGACCGCAAGCTCCACTTTCCAAACATAGGTTAGGTACTTTTTTCACAAAAAGTCTTTAGTAACGGGCTTTTTCCACGACGAGGAAACTTAATATTTATGAAAATGTCATTGTAAAATTTCCATGGCTTCCGTTTTAAATCGTACGCGTCAATGAATCTGCAGTGTTTTATTCTAGAACAAACGATACCTACTTCATTTTAATTGGTGGCCAACAATTAGGGAGTGCTCCTTAAAAGTTAGGTCCTTTTACTGTTAACGTGAGAGTCCTTGTAAGGACTGCGTGGATTTTTGATGAAGCAAATGACGTCAAATAAAGGAAAACTAATTATGAAAACAGATTTCTGAGTAGGTAGTGTCGGAACTGGAATCCTAAAAAGTAATAGAACACGATTAGCGAATATAACATGTAAGTACGTATTTACAGAATTTTAATCATTAATACTCTACATCTTTCTAAGTTAGATTTGTTCCAAGAACAAATCTCCTATGGAAAAGTGCATAAGGAACAAATCTAACCTAAAGAATTAATGATTCTAATGACTATAATTCTGTAAATACATTTCCATTATAGTCGCGATTTCGCGAATCATATTTTGGTCAAGATACAACCTGACACTGATCTGCAAATTGCAAAAAACGTAAAAAGTCCCGGAGGCTGGAGTTAAAGGGTGCCAGGGTTACTTAATAACCCTGGCACCCTATAACTCCACAATTATATACGTTTTTTGCATTTGCTTATTAGCGATGACATTCGAATGAAAGTGCACAAAAAGGCAATCACAATCGCGACACATTATTAAAATTAGGGTGAAAGCCCCAATTATATTCTGTACTCAACTATAGCGATTGTTTTATTTGCTGCTTTTTTTAATTTCTTTTGAATTTTATCAACCTGCTCAAGGTCTTCACATACTATACCTGATTAAAAAAAACTAACACTAGGCTGTTTACCTATTCATGAATGACCCATTCATTTTCATAATATCTATGACGTCGTACGATAGGGAAATGCGAAGAAAATGCAGATATAAACAAATAACTTATACGCTCTATGCATCTATAAGTACTTGATTCTTTTACCCGCTAATGTTTCCGTGTTTCCTTGGTAATATGGAGAAGTAAACAGTTTGCTTAAGAACAGGCATTAATTATTATAATTAATTAATGTAATTCAACAAAAGGGCAAACCAGTGGCCGCGACTTACGAGTTGTAGATCAGATCGTAGGTTCGAACCCAGACAGGCGCTTTACTTTGTGTATGAAACCGGCATGTCCTAGAACCAAAAATTCGAAGACATGTGACAGCTACCAACCCGCACTGGGCCTGCGTGGTGTATTTCGGCTCACTCCCTCTCAAAGTGAGGAGGTCTTTGTCCCAGCAGTGGGAATTGTAGGCTGATTATGTTATGTTTAAGGAGGAAGCGTTAACGTAGCCCGCGAAATTCAAATATTCTTACGACTTTTTGCAATTTACTGGTATTAAGTTGTACGTTGATTAAAGTATGATTCGCGACCGTAACAATATGTATTTACTTAATTATAATCATTAGTAATCAGTAATACAACTTGTTAAGTTAGTATAATCCTAAAATGTCGAGATTTCATGAAATAGTCATTCAGTAGGATTACTTGGTCTTAGAGAGTTGTGTTGATGACTTTAATGATTATATAATTCTGTAAATACTATATTATATTATGGTCGCGAATCATAATTATTTTAATCAACGTCCAACTTAATACTGACCAGCAAATTGAAAAATACGTAAAAAAACAAAAGGGCGCGAGACCTTTAACACAATTTCGTAAGAAAATCTAAAATGTCTCTAAAGAAGGCGATCGTGAAATAAAAATAATTCGATGCGTGGGAATTTTAAAAGCTGCTGTTTAGTGTTCGAATCTAAATAATGACGCTGATGTGTCTTCGCTGGCACATTACATTACACAGTGGGGGAATGTTACAAAAACCATACTCCACATTACAGAAACACCGACTAGCTAATGTTTACATAATGCTGTTACGAACACACATTATGCAATATTGCTAAAAACACGAACATCAACTACTTATAATATTCCTATTTTGCATTATTTATTGAATAAAAATATGAGTGCGTGAATTATGACTGCGTCTATTGTTTTACGCTAGCTTCATAATAGTAAAGTTGTTGCGGAAATTATGAGTTTACGGTTTTCGATTGAGGTAAATGGGTTATTGTTAGAAGATTTTCTAGTAGCTGGTAAGCTCTTCAGTGCTCGTCGCGAATATGAACATTTTATGATAATAAATAAATAATTTTACTCAATTAATCGTCACTTTACTTCCTCTTGTGTTAGATAAGTTATAGTACGAGTAAGTAGCACTGCTATAAAATCCCCAACAGCTACCTACTTTGTCTTTTCTACGGGTATCCATTATCCAATTGTAAGAGCTCTATGATGCTCTATCCATTACTTATATGAATAGGTTTAAAATATCTACGCAGTTTTATGTTACTTGAAAAAGATTTTATCCATGATGAACAGATACGTTTTTAAATTAATTTGTGTAGAAAAGCTAATGTATTTTTATTACGGTTCAAGTGTCATGGCTCACTGTAGGGGAGGTGATAAAGTGGATTTTATAGAGTCGCTGCTCGTAACTCTAGTACGTTTGTGATCGTCAATTTCTATTTATCTATTGAATCAAGACGTTCTATAAAAGTTCGTGGCTTTGCGATGGAACACAAAAGTAATGTTGAGTAACAAGTAAAACTATGATTTGGACAAAATTTTGGGTACAAGTTCGCCAACTATTCGTGCACTGTTACAGTTTTGTCATAACACACGAACAAACTTATGCAATCATAAAAACAAAATAAACTCCAACTAAACATAACGTATGAAGCCTGACTTCGGGCGGTTATTTACAATTTAGCTATAATTTTGGCTCGCCATGTTTACCATAGGTTCAGGGCAATGCCCTACATAAAAAAACACCATAATAAAGGTACTTTATTCCTTGAATCACGGAGGGCTTGCCGTATGTCGCAATATTTCGGGAGCTAACGGTGAGGACCGGGTGCATCGACCGAGCACAGCCAGTACGACTTGGCCTACGTTTATCGTGTGACGTGCCGACAACAGTGGTGTTCACCCTTGAATTATTAAAATGTGATCGGATGGACGGTAATTGGTGCGTTTACCTATTCGTAGTTTAGTGAGCGGTTTTCGCGTTCCTTTTTTTACGGTTTTGACTTTTCGATTAACACTAATTTATTACAACACTATTTAATATATTTAATAGTAATTAATCTTGATTGATACTGGCATAATTATTAAAATAAGAAGGACTACCGCGAAATTATGCGAGAAAAGTTAACACTTTCTTTTGTTTATGTAGTTTTTATGTAGTAATACATAGATCATAAAACTGTTGTTATATTGAAGAAGTGTGCTCTTTAAAATAGTTGATAGTAAAATGCCCGCAGGCGATAGGTTAGTAACCAGTCGGTAACTGCGCTCTTGTTGTTGTGTTGTTGCTACTCATCGCGACTTTGAGCGATGCTCTTTGCTATAGCATAGCGTAAGTTTCACAGATTAAACCTTTTTAAAAGAAGACGCGTACCTGCAAAAGCTGGGGTGTCAACTGTTGTTTTAGAAATTGCAAAAACATAGATTACTTTTTGTCTTTTGAAAATATTATTTTATAGAATAAATAGTGCGTAAAATTCCTTGCGTGATCTGCAGTAAAGAACTTAGTTAATTTATGTTGTGTTGACCCAAATAAGTATAAGAACGAGTATAAATGTTATAAATAATCATGTTAGCTGAGGAACACTTAAAAATAATAATCATTCAAGTATTCTAATGGATGCTTAAGTAGCAAGAAGAATGCGGTTTGAAGTTTACCTACTTATTATTTAATAGGTACCTTTGCTGATGTAACATACATGCTAACGAGATTGGCTTTAGGATTTTTAAAAACTTAAATAATGTTTTTATATAATAACTAGCTGCGCCCCGCGGTTTCACCCGCGTAAATGTCGGTCCCGTGGGAATATCGGGATAAAAAGTAGCCTATATGTTAATCCAGGATATCAGCTACCTCCAAACCAAATTTTATCAAAATTGGTCCAGCCGTTTGAGCGTGAAGAAGTAACAAACATATAAACACACACACTCACAAACTTTTTTGTAAGGTAGTTCTGTTATCCAGATAGGTAATGAGTTATATAAGTGACGCCATACGGCCATATACACGCAGCTGCGCCTGAATAGTTCTATCCTAGGTACAGGGATTTTCAATAAATACTGTGTGACTTTTCGTTTATTAAATTTATTTTTAGCTTCAAAGAGTTTAGAATTAAGTTAAACAAATTTTGCGATTTCGTAAATGTAAATGCAAGAAACGGTAAGAAGTTTGTGTGATTTAAACACTGGTCTACATGATTCAGACCAGTCCATGTTAAAGATTGTACGAATGCATTTTTTTTGTGCTATTAGTATTCTAGATATTTCCGTGGAATTTCCCCAAACAATAATACCATACCGAATAATGGAACAAATATAATATTAGTGTGATTATTATGATCATATGCCATAATATTACTTGCTTTGCTCTTGTTATACACAGAACACAGAATATGAATGTCAACTACATTAAATATTCAAACAAAATTATTTAAAAAAATTCAAAGTATTTTTTCTAATAGTGATTTTATTAGGAGTGAAATTTTGTGAACTGTTTCTGCCGATCAATTCTGTAAAATTCTCACCGTGAAAACGTACGCGAATTGAGCTGTCATTCCACTTCATGCTATAATGGATGCTATACCTAGGGATTGACACTATTGACAGCTCACTTCACCAAGTTCTCACGGTGAGATTTTTACAGAATCGCTCGGCTGGAAACAATAATTGAAAATGTTTGTTTGTATTAGCATGTATCAGAACAGCTGCGTCCCATCAAATCATTCTGATGCACATAATACTTATTAAGCAACCTGTCAGTACGATGGGTTTTTGAAACCCAATACCTTACCGTTTGGAAAAATGTTAGGTAAACCAATAATCTAAACAAAACCAAATACTAGCAAAATTAGGACTAAAATGACAAATATCAAAACGGATAAAAATAAACTGAAACTGTTCAGATTACAACTGGAGTTAGGTAAAGTAGGTACTTACTTACAAGCACTGATTTTTTAAACAATAAAATTTACATTTTAGATTTAAAATAAAGTTCAATAGGCTTAAAACAAACTGCAGGAAACTCTTATCCTGTGATCACGGCTAAGTACATTGCCATGTCTTTTGTATTAGTCTACTTCGGTCAGTCTTTATAACGAAAACAAAGCAAAATAGACCATAAAGAAAACGATTTACGGTCTAAAACAACTTGTGAAATTTAAAACAATGACGTTAGACATGAGTAGGTACGCGATACGTTTGTCGACTCCAAATGGGTTTATTGATAATAACGATACAACAGTCACTGGCATATCAAACAGCAGTGCTTTGTATTATCTCGATAAAGACATGGAAATGTACTCTAACTTATAGGACGCCAATTGGGTCTTTCACCCTGCTAATATTTTAAATTTGACAGACCATAGTGTTACCATTGCAAAAACATAATTACCCAATCCTTGTGAACTTTCGCACAGACCTATTATTAAAAAACCGGTGAAGAGCGAGTCGGACTCGCGCACCGAGAGTTCCGTACTTCCGTACCATCATGTTTTTAATTTTTATCCGCGAGGCTTATATTCGTCAGAGAATTTTAACACTGTGCACTGCGGTGTAGAATATTGCAGTTTTATGTCAGCGCCATCTCTTGACCGATAGTGAAACTAATGTAACTTTTGTTGATGATTTCTGAAAAAGTGTGCTATTCAGAGACAATTATTTTTTTCCTGTAATCTTTACATAAACTTCTATCTCATAGAATAATTTCAGATTTTTCTCTTTGCAAACTTCGGAGATAAGGGCCCCCTTATCTCCGAAGTTTGACAGACAGACTGACCGACATCAGCCAGGCTGAGGCTCACAATAAGGGTTCCGTTTTACCATTTTGGTACGGAACCCTAAAAAGAACTGAACGTTGGTGTGCTTATTGGATGTTGCAAGTTCTAAATGGCTGTTTTTAAGTTGGCAAGTCTTGTGAAATCAGTGTATTGCAACAATACTGATGCGACATCGCTAAAAACAACATGAAGCAATAAGAAGCTGGCGCGCTTGTTCCACCACCTTATAGAGTCCATTGCTGTGTATAGCAGACGTTAAACTGTTGCATACGCTTACTAACGGAGTGATGGATGCTTCTAAAGTAGGCCGGGGTCGACTAGCCAAAAGTAGTGGCAATGTCAAATACCTACCAAGTCGGCCAGTACCCTAATTGCATAACACACTATGATGAAAAATAATGTAAATAACTTTTGTGAAATACAGCCTTTCTTATAAAAGGGTTGCGTTGGTTGCATTGACTGGCGGTGGCGACTGAGAAGTCGTTAGGTTGACCTTAACTATGGGTATTATACTTTCATAAATTAAATAAAAGTGCATTAGATTTTATTATAATTTAACCTTTTTTCTATTTTTTTTAAACTTTAATTGGATCATCTCTATTAAATTACGTCCATGCATGGACGTAATATATATAGTTACTTCTATATATTACGTCCATGCGTCCATATACTGACCTCTAATAATACACTGACCTCTATGCGTACTTGTATTATAGAGGTCAGTGCGTCCATGGATCATGCATTGCATGCAAACATTCACAGACAAAAAAAATAAAGTGTACCTACACCTTACTTCACCTTAGACAAAGAAATGTATTTTTTTTTCTTTTTTCTTTCTTACTCTAAGGTGTACACCTACCGTAAAGTAAGAACTTTGTCTAAGGTACAGACGCCAGCACATCAAGTTACTACAATCTGTCAGATTTCTTTAATAGATTTTCGACTTTATTGCTAAAACATAAGGTTCAAGGTTGATTGGGAAAATCTGACAGTTTCGGGTAGGTTGACCTGCTGGCGTCCGTACCTCTACCTACCATAGATAATAATCAGCCAAGTTTTGACAGATGCAAAATACCGCGTTCTCATTTTCTGATAAACACTAATCACGACATTCACGACATTGTAATAGACTAAGGGGGAAAGTAGCAAGTGAAAGTTTAGTTTTAGCAAACCAGTTTGAAGGTCAGTGATGACGACGACCGCGAATGGAATAGAAAATTTAAAATTAGAATAGCTATTTCCTCTATCATACAAGTGTTTAATACAGTCACAAAGTAGACAACTACTCATGTGATACCTACAGTAGTAAGTTTTAACTTCTATCATATAAACGAGTAAGCACATAGCCAGGAGCTCAAAGGACACTGTTCTTTTTCTGTAGCGACTTTCATACTTACCTAAAAATAATTGTAAAAGCTTTAAAAATACGACTAAGTGCTTCGAGAAAAGTTAGGTAGTGCCCTTGCGCTTCGCTTGGCTCGTCTTGGCGGGGGCACTCCCGTGCCCCCAGATAAACGATCGTTATCTGATAGACAGGACAGTGATAATATAATGATATAATGTGGAATATAACTCACTTGGGTACCCTCTTGAGTATTAATAATTATTCTGTGCCCGGGTATGAGTAATTCGCCAAAAACGACAGCGAAAGAACTTTTACTTTCACCTTTATTTAAGGAGGTCTTACATATCTGAGATACTTTTTAAACTTTGCATTAAACGAATAAACTGAACTTAGGTTGTGTCACTTCTACACGTTATAAGCACTGCTTTCCTTTCAAGTCTTGTCTTGTTATCTACTGACTACTATTGACAAAGAAATTCGCTGTCACTTTTTGATCTTGAGACATTAGCTATACTTTCAGAGGAGGAAAAGCCTCATCAAGTCATCACAACTCCACAAGTGTGTTACCTATGTGTAATCCTCTATAAAAGGACCACGCATCAATTGCATACTTAAGAAAGCTACTCACGTACGATCTTCAACTTTACTTTAATTAAGTATTCTATTCTACGCGTAACATATTCCGCTAAACTAGGCTTGTAGAACATCTAAAAACTTAGTTGTAACTAAGTCAAGTGTACGACAAGAATTGTAGTTATGTAATGTAAATAAAAGCCAGTTTGGCGTGTCAATATTTGGCTATGACGTGACTAGTTTTCGTTGGTCGCATGTTAAGATTTTTTCAATTCGAAAGCAAACAATTTTCTGTAACTACATTTTTTTTAATACTTAAGCTATTATTTGTTTGAATATTAATTGAGGTAATTAATTACAACTTTGAATATACACGAGTGAATAACCAACTGCTTTTAGCCTTATACGATCCGGCTCGAAGGACCAAATTTTTTAGTTAAAAAATTAGACCTCTGATAGGTTTTAATGAACATAATATATGAACCAGTGGGTTTGCAAAAGGATGACAGAATCAGCATTCTTTAAAATAGAAGAAAATTTAATTTAGCACAGACTAAAAGGCACACAAAAAAAAACAAATAAAATAAAAAAGTGAAAAGTCCGATATAAGAAATTAGCAGAAAAGTATGTCTCACGGCTGCGACATAAAGGCCCAGTTCAGCAAAAATGACAAACTTCACTTCTTTTTTTCGGATTCTAGGTAGGTATGTAATGTATGTTGTTAATTTACGTCCAGCATAGGTACCTACAGCTTACACTACACAAAGCCTTGACCACCCAATAGTACATTATTGACAATCACTTACAAAATAATTATGAACGTTGCACGCACTGCATTAACGTTAATAACACATTGAATCCAATCTAACAAGGTTTTCGATATCGCGGCTGTGATACAGCGTTATAAAATAAACATATACAAATTGTAATAATATATAGGTACATAAGTAATGAATAAGGTCAACTGACAGATTTTGAATGCAGTCCGAGTATGATCAACAATCCTCAAAGGAGTACAAATGGGGGGTCCAAAATCAATGATAAGAAGCTGGGTCTTAAGACCTTTTCTTCCACCACAACACTTATTTGTTTTTTTGCTCATACATCTATAACTATACAACATTATTTTTAGTATATGCGAAACCCGAAACACGTGTCTAGTATTTTTATGTAAAGAATCTATGTACAAAATTTCAAAACTGTATCATGAAAAATCACAAAGTTATAAGCTTGTTAAGTTACCTGTTTGTCCGTACAAAAACATGCTCACCCGCGCCGCGCCGTCTTGCGCTCATTGATAATAGTACATAGGTACATTCCTAACCTAACCGAGATTGGATAACATACTTAGTGTCGCTCGGTGTCCAACTTTTAACCTTTTTAAAATATTTTGGGACAAAACATATCATGAGTTAAAAAATGTTTGAATCGATTCAGTTACTTATTATGAACAAACTATATTCAGGTTTCGCATATACTAAAAATAACGTTGTATATCTAAACTAATAATAAAGCTGAAAAGTTTGCGTGTTTGTTTGAACGCGCTAAACTCTGGAACTACCGGTCGGTTTTGAAAAATTCTCTTTGCATTTGATAGCCCAGTTCTTGAGGAAGGCTATTGGCCATAATATTATTATTACAATTTATATAAACTCACAATGTATGCGTGATATCTACAATCGCGTGTAAGGTATAAGGCAGTCTGCAATATAAGACGTCGACTTCCGACGAAAGGAAGGAAATATCAAGACAGACACGTGTTATTTTTATTGAACTTTTTCTAGCACCTGTCGCGTGTCTGTTTAGAGCTGAAGCTTGGCTTGTGTTATTGACATCCAACATGAGGATTTATAAATTAACAATACAGTTCGCAGATTTCTAGGTGTGGACTAATTAAAATCAGGAGCTGCCATTAAATTACGCGATATAAATGATAAGTAATCCTACCTACAAGCTACAGGTATAATTAAGAGTTAACTACAACCTACTTTTAGAAGTATTTAGCATGTCTTAACATTTGCGTGTCTACTAAACACATCACAGCACACAAAGAGACTTCGAAGGTCGTATGATATGTATTTGCTTTGAACCTAATTATTGGTTAATAGACTAAACTACCTATCCGTTGATTTGTTTGATTTCATTTGAGTCATTACGAATATTAAATAAGCCGCCTTATCGTCATGTGCTATGAAACATAGAATCTTATTATTTGTCCTTCCACCCGGATCTGCCTACTAATTAATAATATGTATTCTTCTTTTGATCCAGATAAACCAACATGGCGACATCAGTGCTGCAGCCCGAAGATTGCCGAAGGGAGCACGAACCGAAGCATGACATCATCGAGGCGCCGAGGTTGACCGATGATGACCGAATATACATTCTTGAAGCTAAGGAGCGAGAGTCTGGAGAACTGCCACCAGAACTCAGAGAAAGGGCCAGGACAGAACTGAGAGAAGAGCCGGCGTTAAGAGAACAGGCTTTGGCACAGATGAGACACTTTATTGAGAAACATCCTGCAATCAAGAAATGTAGAACAGGTAAGAAAGAATACACTTTACTCAAGGAACTTTTTAAATGAAAAATTACCCAATCATACAAAGACCTTGATCTTATAGTCAAATATAAATTTGCCAGTCCTAAAAATCTACGGATCTATGTTGGAGACGACTATTACAAATTAAGGTTATTATTATTATTATCCCCATAAAATATTTATAGCCTCTTAAAAATCTTCTTTTTAAAGTTGCATTACATCGTAACATTCAGGTTCTTGAACCCAATTTCACCGAAGACAATAAACTTTAAGGTAAATCGGTTCTTATACCAGATGATTCCACTTGTGATTCAGATCACGTGGTATGTAAATATTGTATCCGTTACTTCATGGTGAAGCCCTTTGAGTGCAGCTCTCGAATGCAAAATGATTAGTAACAAGTATCATGTTCTTAGGTCGCAGGGCCAGATGGCCCAACTTCGGATGACAGGCCTTGGATGACATGCATTATAAATAGCTAATCAAAATATCACTCATTATGAAAATAAAATGCTAAAGCCTCACATTTTTAACTCCCGTTTTTTAGGGTTGCGTAATCAAAAGGAAAACGGAACCCTTATAAGATCACTTCGTAGACTGTCTGTCCGTCAGTCAAGACAGTTTTTCTCAGGAACGCGTGGAGTTATGGCGGAAACATACGTGTCGTGGCGTGTCGTGACGCCTTCTGATTCTGACGCAGTGTTAGCCAATCAAAACTCGTTGTAATTTGACGTAGTCCTGAACAGATTCGTTTGATTGGTGTATCCCGAGTCACGACACAACACGACACAGTAATTGGTCTCTGGCTTTATCAATTTGAAATTAATATACCTATCAAATTCTTAGGGCTGCAATCCCTTGAAGCAGTGAAAAAAATCAAACTTCCAAGGCAACACAATCAAAAGATACGGGCGTTTATGTTCCGAAATAAAAACCTATAGGGTACTTCCCGATGACCTAGAACCATGAAATTTGGCAAGAAGCGATGTCATGTAGCACAAGTAAAGGAAAGAATCCAAAAACCGTTTTGTAGTTACACTACAAAAAAAAAACTTTACATACCCACAAATTACTACGAAAGCCTCGGTGCACGAGTTCTACTCGCACTTGACTGGTTTTTTTCAAACTATGAAACACAAGGTTCTAGTAAAAAAAAACATAAGACTTCATAGTTTTGGGAATCCAAACAACTACCTATGTGTTGTGGCTTCATTTCAGTGTCAGATTTAATATCCGTAAAAGGTTACATGCTCTGTGATATCCGGCTCAAAGGACAAGAAAAGTTGACTAAATCTGAAGATAATTCGCGTGGATTTTATATTTTGTTAATTATAAAATTAAATATTAAGTATGTCCGAATCTCTTAGAAAATTTGTTATATGGTCTATTTAGATAGTAACCAGTACTTATTAAATAAGGCCAATCCATAACAAACCTTATCTTTACAGACGCGCCCTTCCTCCTCCGCTTCCTCCGGACGAAGAAGTACTCGATCCCGCAAGCCTGTTCCATGCTGGAGCGGTACCTAACCATCCGAGAGATGTACCCTCAATGGTTCCAGAAGCTAGACCCCTTGGACCCGAAGATTGCTGCTGTGATTGATGCAGGGTACCTGGTGCCTTTGCCGAAGAGAGACGCTGAGGGTAGGAGAGTAGTGCTGTCTTGTATGGGTAAGTTGGTGAAGCGCTTTATATGCTGCTTTATTATAACTTATGTCATGTTTATTTAGGTATGGTCTAAGTAATTCCCTGTAGTTATTATTATATTATTTGTACGTGATATGCGACTTCCTAGAAGTCGGATGGTATTCTGCGTATATTATTTGCGCATTGCTGAGTTCATAGTTAGAAACGTAGGTACTTAACTACTGACTCATCCGCATGTAGGTACTTAATGTCGTCGATTCTGTTGTTCACAAACTAAACTAAATTTAAATTCAGGCATCTTTTTCCTTCTATTTCAATAGGACAAGGACAGAAGATAAATATTAGTTTAGTCCTGCCAAATAAGTCAGCGCCTGACGTAAATTGACGTATTTTTAGTAGCAAATTTTTTAATCTCGTCTAAAGTTGTCTAGTATCTTAATTTGACAGGACTAAACTAATACGATCCCACGGATAGGGTCAAGTCATTCTCTGATCATTAGACCCGTATTTTTTCATTTCATAACTGGGCACCCTAGTTACACCAAACAAAAAGAAACGTTGCCGCACTGGGGTCACTAGGCCGAAAAATACACTCAACCCTAAAAGTTAAAGTTTAAGAAACTGAGTAAGATGAAGTACTCGGACTCTCAGTCAAAAGAATCCTCATTTACAGCAAAAATTATACTTCTACACACAAATGCAAAAACACTAAAGTCCTGTGCCCCACCAGGTCGCTTCGACCCCCACCAGTTTGACAACTGCGTGATGGCCCGCGTCCACTCCATGATCGTGGAACTACTGCTGGACGAGCCAAGGTCACAGCTGCTGGGGTACACCCACGTGAACGACGAGGCTGGCATGCAGATGCCGCACGTCAGTCTGTGGTCACTCACTGATGTCAGGCTTATGCTTAATTGTATACAGGTGAGAAGAAATAAATAAAAAAATTCGTTTTATCACAGAAACACGTGCAATTAAAAAAAAATTAAAAACTAAAGCCCGACTATTGAAAAGGATGAAACAAGAAAGTACCTTCCCGTGGTCGCATACCATACCGCTGTACTAACATGCATAATATGCTATGGTAGCATGCGACCACGGGAAGGTACTTTCAGTAGTCGGGTTTTGGTTTTTAAAATTATTTTTTATTTAATTATTTTGGGGCTTATTTCAGTAATATAAATTATATTTTTGAAATTTGCTAATTAAGCCCTTTCATTTGATACCGAGCACGGCGTGATAATTTTTTTTTTCCTTTAAGTCATGACTTTATGTCCTCTAGATGGGCGCCATATTTGATTTATTATGAGTAACATAGCCTATAACCAGCGGACAATCAAGACGCTTCCAACGATATCTCATTTGTCCCATTATGACAAGGAGTTTAGAAGTTATGAGGGAACAAATGAACATACATACATACATACCGGTCAAAATCATAACCCTCCTTTTTGCTTCGCCGTAGTCGGGTAAAAAGACGGCTTGAATACCTACTTTGTAAAAGCAAAAAATAAAATGAAAAAAGTAAGTTGGGGTGAGCAAGTTATTTCGTAGGTAATTTTCGTAAAAAAATTACGCCAGAATGTTTTTTTAAAATAAATGGTTGTGGAATCACAGATTCTGGGCTTGACAACGCGGAATTGAAAATGAATTTCGCATGACGTAAAAATATAATGTAGTACCATACCTAGGTCATTACGATTCCCAGTCCATATTAACATATTTCCCAAGATGGACTCATTATCGTCAAGTCGGGATTATCTTTATCCCGCGCTAACTAGGGTAACCCGCGAAATTCAAAATTTGGAATATCTCAACAAAAAATTTAAAACCAATTATTTTTTTTCCAGAACTCTACACCAATGAGGCACAAACGCACTCACTTCGTGAACATTCCACACTACGGAGTCAAGTTCTTCGAGTTTGCTGTATCTTTGCTCAGCGATAAACTGAAGGACCGTGTGATGGTAATTTCAACACTATTTTTTATTAAAATTTACTTCCACCGATCGTAAGTAGTAGTGTGTTTACATGCAACTCTGGGGTAATAATAGTATTCATGTGGAGAGGCAAACCCGAATATAAAAAATCACTAAAAACTTTAAAAAATGTTTACAATCTCATTCTAATCCCAATGATGGACTGCAACTTTTTAAATATTTACGACTTGCAACATTTCACATACCATAGTGCATGAAATGAACTTTTCCCAATAATACAATCAGGGAGAAAAGTGTCAACTTCTAAACTCGAAATAATAGGATGCATTGTAAAATGCCGAATAATCGTACTAATAAAAGCAATAATAAATTAACTTCAAAAATTTGAACTCATAAAAACCGAAATTTTCTCCATGAAATCTCGTGGCACTTTTGAATGTGACGTGAATACATACTTACTACTACGAAACGAAAAATTAAATGCTCCAATAATCTTTTTTCTCATGATACCTAATAATTATATTATTGTTAAAATAAAATGTTTCTATATTTTATTCTGAACGTACTAAAATTATAATGCTATGCAAATGTATTTTAAGCTGACTATGATAAAACTATTCTTGAGAAACCATAGTAAATTATTTGAATTATATAAATAATTCAAATAGTTTTTAAACTTTGGAAAAATGTTAGCGAGAACAATAAATTTTATTTAATATTTTCTCGAATCAAAAATATCTTTCTACTGAACCAGATCTAACCGGATTTTCACAGTAGCTTGCTCAGAACAATAACTTTAGTTATTGTTCTGAGGTAGCTTGGGTATAATGCACAGACTAAGAAGAGAAGGTATAATTTAAAGGTGTTCTAATCGACAACCTCTCCGATTCCATCTGTTTTCTAATTTTAATTTTCTCTGTTTACAGTTCCATCGAACAAGCGAAGATTTGATGAAACACGTTGATCCAGCAATTTTGCCGAAAGAATACGGAGGCACTGTTCCTCTCAGAGACATGATTGAAGAACTGAAACGCAACCTCTTGAAGCAGAGAGATGACTTGCTGTCATTAGATGGAATGTCGGTGGACTTGCATGCGTTGGAGAAGAACGATTTAACTCAAGATATACACTCGACGGCAGGGTCCTTCAGAAAACTTGAATTAGATTAAGAATATTGTTGGGAGTTATAGTTTAGACTCTAAAATAAATAATTATGGTTTTTGACAAAATTAGGTAAAACTTCTTTAATTATTTGGAAGTTTGCTGGGCAATTTTTGGTCTAAATGAATAGCATATGCTACATATTTTTTAATTAACATGTACGTTTTCAAATTAATCTTGCTTTGCTTTCAGGATATATTATGGTTTATGATTAATTTGTAGTTAATTAATCATTTTTTGATGGCTATTGTTATTAAATATCATCAAATGTATGTACAATAGACTAAAATATATAACTATATACAAATAGATCTCATTCACTGTTATTATGTAAGCATTTAGTAAAAAAAAACTAAAAATATTGAAATATATGCTTGAGAAGTTATTTAATCTTACTTGAGACAACATTTGTGGCAGAACACATTATAATTAATTCTGTAGGCCTACATTTATATTTTTATTTAGTACATAACTAATATAGAGAGCTTGTGGCAGCCGTCGGTGGTGTCACGTTACCATTCTTAACGGAAGGTTCTGAAAAATATTGTCATTGCCATTGCAATGTGTGTTTATCAGTTAGAATTCTCGTACTTATATTTAAGATAACTGCCAACATGACAAACTGACTGCTGCATTAAATTAATCACCTTTTGTAATGTGAAAGGGCTATTTTGTAACAGCACTTCTAAGTAATAATCATCATCGGTTTTATGTTATGTCATCCGAAAAATTTTGGGTACAGTAAGTACCTAACCTATGTTATATGATATGAACATACAATAAATTTAAATATGTTTACGCTGATTTATTTTTTATTTTCCTGACACGTGCTAAAACAAATCCAAGAAAATCCATTAGAGAATTCTTTTTACAGAAACAAAGGATTTACAGAAACAAAGTTAATACCTACCTACCTAATCAAATTAGACTTTGGTGGTATGATCTCGTATTATATAATCACCAATTATATAAGATATAATATAATTGAGCAGTGATGGCCAAGTGGTGACGGCCGCGACTTACGAGTTGTAGGTCGTAGGTTCGAACCCAGACAGGCGCTTTACTTTGTGTAAATTATTTCATCACCCACTGCTCTCAAAACGGTGAAGGAAAACATCGTGAGGAAACCGGCATGTCCTAGAACCAAAAAAAAAATTCGAAGACATGTGACATCTACCAACCCGCACTGGGCCCGCGTGGTGGATTACGGCCCACTCCCTCTCACCGAGAGGAGGCCTGTGTCCCAACAGTGGGAACATTATAGGCTGATTATGGTAATATAATTAATTGATTATGTTAAAATTGGATACGGTATCGTTGTCAAAATTCAGAACACTAAACCAGTATTGTAACCGAATGTACATACATACTAAGTACTTGATAATTATATATTAGTCAATGAGTACTTGTATGTTCGACCATAGACGATTTCCACAAACGAAAAAAGCGCAGAGTGCATAGACAACTGCCCCAGTATCATAGATTCTAGACGGCCTTGAAATGCGAGCGATATGATGCCAACTTCGCTGTAGTTTTTCCCGCAGTTTGGCGTCCACATAGATTGATAAAAAAATTATTAGCCCGAATTTTCTATGTATTTAGATGAATAGGACACTTTTCAACCCCTATGATTTGTTTTCCAGTGACGTTTTCATGAAACTATAATGCTATAACAGTGAACAGTTTGTTTGAGTTGTTATATTGTGGTGGATTTTGTAAACATCGGGACGTGAACGCAGGCCCACGTCTATGAATTCTTGTACGTATTCTAGCCATTATAGTTTTTAGTTGCCTGTTTAAGTGTAATCACGATGCAAATTCGATATATTTTGGTATAATTTGATGCAGATATGGTGGATTAACCTCTTAGGTTTGTGTTGTTTGCTTGGTCGTAAAAACTGGGTCTGCCATAATCTAGCATAATTTGATTGTTGTATAGACCACGAGCACAGCAACAGGGTAGGGTAAATATCACGTTCGCGATGATATCTAGATGAGAAAACCAAAAGTTATGACTTAATTTGATCGACACGTCATTTTATAATGTTTTTAAACATCTTTGGTGTTGTTTTGAGGACGATGTCCTTTATTTTCTCGATCGCTCACAATCAATAAAGATTGGCGTGCTATACCACCAGAATCATGTTAGGTCAAGAACAGTTACTACAATGTGGACATAAGCTGTTTGTATTAATGTTAGTGGATGCACATTTTGGTCATGACAAACTTCTGCCTCAAATCAATATGTCACAGTATGCACCATTTAGGTAAACTGATAGGAACATCATTTTCTCACTAAAACTTTACTATCTTTTTGATGGAAGTGTATTACATGATTCATAAAGGGCTGCAATAGCCCTCACTTTCTAGATGTTTCTACATACTTCCACTGTAATTCTGATCATCTGGTTACCATTACCCCGGTTTCAATGCTTTGACCTACTTCTAAAGTAATACTTATGCTTTTAATGTGTTGTTGAATGCATTAGCTTTGAAAATGGGGCTCTTTGTGTGACTGGTCCTTGTGTCTGTCCCAATTTTGTACAAAATTTTGTGTCACCGGGAAGCAGTCATCTCAATTGTTTATGCAACAAGGTTTTGCAATCTTTGTGAACTAATTATCAGGTTAGAGGCAAAGCTTTAGGCATGGTCATGTTGTCATGAAACTGAAACATTGGTTTGATTTACAGGACCATTATTTAGTAGTAGCCTGAAGCAGGATTTGTATCCCTGTTGAGCTTAACATGACTGATGAAATGTGGGTGTACTTTAAGCGAAACATGGGATAGCTATGTAGATAAAAAATAACACATCTCAACCCCCATCCACCAACCTGCATTGGGTCTGCATGGTAAATTATGGCTCATTTCCCACTCAAAGAGAGGAGGCCTGTGTCCCAGCAGTTGGAAATCATAGGCAGATTAAGCCAACACCTCCTATAACCCTTTTCAGAATAAGTTTTAATCTTGGCTGTGAAACAAAAGAAACTGATGACAAATTCCACAATGGTAACTTAACTATATGTGATCATTGTGGACCCTGTTGGGCACAGCAAAACAGTAGGAGAGGAGGAAACTTGACTTACCAGTCTTCTGAACTAAATATAATATTATTATATTAGGGTTTTTTTATTTTAGTTCACTGTCCTTATTATATATGAGAGCACTTATATTTTGTTGTTTAAATATTTGTTTGAACTTTATTATTTATTTGTTTTTAGCCTATGTAGTCCCACTTTAGGACAAAGGCCTTTTTCCTTTTCATCTTCCTCTCTGTCTTGAGTTAGTGTGGACCAATTCTGTCTGTAGGCGTCAAGCTCGTCCTGCCAACTTCTCCTGGGCCTGCCTCGATGTGGATAGCATTAATTATGGTTCTTCCTAATTTTGGAGACTTGTTAAACCATGTCTGATGCCCATGTCTAATCCACACTTAAAAATATTTTTAAGTCTTAAATAGGGGGATACTTAGTATTAACAACTGCTAAACATGATTTTACAGTAACTAGTAAAATACAAGTTAAATATTACTTCCAACTGTATACTTGAACTAAATAGTATTGAATGACCTCTATTTTTACCCGACTGCGTCGAATCCCAAAAGGAGGGTTATGTGTTTGACCTGTATGTATGTATGTCCATTTCTTTGTTCCCTCGTAACTCCTAAACGAATGAACGGATTAGATTTGTCTTGGTAGCGCGAGTGTCACTGGCTACATTAAAATCAAAAACAAAGAAAAATGTCGGATTTGGGGTGCCATTTTGAGGAGTTCGAATTTTTTTCTTTCTTCAAATACCATCGAGTAATGAAGGGTTTTAAAAGGTGATTACAAAAATATATACAACTTATGTAATGTAGGTATAATAAAAAAAAAAATTCGGCGTTCTTTCTTGTTTCCTGTAGTATAATATTTTAATGACTACAACTAAAAAGATGGAATTTAGAAAAAAAGTTATTAAAGAAAAAGTTGGAAGTACCCATTCCATTTTTATATTTTCATACTCATATGCCTGGACTTATATTACCTACTTTTTGTGCAAATAAAGAACTAATCGAATTCGAACTATTCTATGGGTCCCCCCCCACCCCTGCTTCCAACTTTTATTTAATTTAAAAGGGGCATGTTTTTAGCTTTTCAGTTTTTTTTAACTTAAGTTTTTTACCGCAGTTGGGTATACGCCTATTATACTATTTCTTGTTAGTTATATTTGAAAGAAAAGAAAAAAGAAGGGGAAAAAAAAATTAACGAGGCAAAGTATTCCATAATCAAATATTTTGTATGTTTAACTGAACCACACATTGTTCTAGGGTTGATTGAAATATGGAACCTACTTTTGGAGCTCTCCAGCTATTTATTTATACCCTTATTTCAGAGTGATAGTCGAAGTACAAAAACACACCTTGCCTATCTAGTCCATGTGTTTGTAGCCACCATCACCAAGTTTCATGACAAAGTTTATCGTGTTATGCTAATAACTTAGGGATTTAAGATTAATGTTCCTTCAGTATTTACCCCCTTAATTTGAAACACAAAGGTTGAGCTGTGTGAATGATGATATGCAGGGTGACTACCAAGAAGACGACTAATAGAGAAGTATGGAAGATAAATTGCGATAAAGGGGAAGGAGATTGATGATAATATTGCATTCTGGTCCCAGGCTAGGCCAAACCTGTGTGGAGTGCAAATGACAAAATGTATGGATGTGTTGTATTGCTGTTTTGTATGAATCAGAATGTTGGGCCACAATAGTGAAAGACCATTGCATGCAGCTGAGATGAGAATGCTAAGAGAAATGTGTGGTGTTACGTGAATGGATAGAACAAGAAATGAGCAGGGATGTGCCTTTCAGGCGTTGCAGGGGGAGTTCCGGAATTGGTCTTTTAAGGGGTCCATCCCTATGTGCTGATGGTGATCACCAGGGTGGCTTTAGTGAGGGAAAAAACCCACACTCCCCGTCCCGGAGGTCGGGTGCCTGTTGAAGGTTGGAGAAGGAAGGGAAGGTACATAAGAGAAAGTCTGAAAGTGACAAAAGTGACTGAAAAGTTGCGTGGAAGTCGATTGTTATGGCATGGGCATGTGATGCGGAAGATGAGTAAGTAAAATGTTGTCAGGAAGGTTTTGAGTATGTAATGTGGATGGCTATAAGACTAGGGGAAGACCAAAGAAACGATAGATGGACCGTCTGAAAGATGATATGGGTAGGGTGAGTACGGAGTCGATGACCAGAATAGTGAAGAATGGAAGAAAAAGATTGAGCGCAAACCCCAAATAAATTGTGATAAGGGCAGGAGAATGATGACATCTTAAGTTGTACGTAATAGGTATGAGTCCTCCAATATCGCAGAATAATACAAAGGTGTAATGGTTTACCTTCATCACATGCATTGACCAAAGACATCAAAGCATAACATCACGCCTGTTTTCCTCAAAGGGTTTAGGCAGAGGTGTACACCCACATTTCGCCAGATATGTTTAAGACCCACGTTATAGGGGCCGAGTCTATTGCCATCAACCGGGCAGACTCCGGGCAGACTCCGGGCTGCTACTGAGAAATTCCTGATTCCAATAACACTTTCGTCTGACCTGGGAATCAAAGCCAGCTCAGCAGCAGCACTTGTGACCACTACACCAATGAGGCAAGGAAAGATCATAAATGCTACATTGTTGTGTCATTTGTGCTGCACCATACACTTGTAAAGGGAGAACCTCACATTTCAATGGCATTTATAGATATAGTTGCCAACAACAAAGCATGGTTAAGCATGGCAATAGCGGTCATTTACTCACTTAAATTGTCTAGAATTTTTTATTTAAAAAACTAAAATTATGTTTGTCAATGTCCTGAATCAATATCTATCGTGATTTTCAACATTTTCCAATAACGAAAAACCATACAAAGTTTATTGTTTGAATTCCTACAAAAAGGGATATATTAGTAAAAGGGCAATGTCCGCTACATTGCCCTTTTACTAATTGCCATGCTAAAACAAAGAGAAAAGATAAAGAGGTATTGTGTTTTGTGACCCACAACCATAAATTTGATTTTGGTCTTTATGTGTAATCAAAAACTTTTTAATTTCAGGAAAAGACTATTAGAATAAAAATAAGTATTTTGAGCATCTACTCCATTTGATTGAAAACACTTAATTCTAAGATACTGATAGTGATGAGTTCAAATAATTTTCTTCTCCTAAATCCATATTATCCATACTAATATTATAAATGCGAAGGTGTGTCTGTCTGTCTGTTTGTTACCTCTTCACACATAAACCGCTGAACCCATTTAGATAAAATTTGGTATAGACATAATTTGAGTCCCGGGAAAGGAGATAGGATAGTTTTATCCCGATATTCCCACGGGATCGACACTTATGCGGGTGAAACCGCGGGGCGCTGCTAGTTTACTTTAAATTAGACCATTTGAATGCACTTTGTCTTCATAATCATCATTCTCCTCCCCTTATCCCAATTTATTTAGTGTCGGCGCAACATGTCTTTTTCTTCCATACTTCTCTATTAGTCGTCATCTCAGTAGTCACCCCCTTTCTAACCATATCATCATTCACATAGTTCATCCATCGTTTCTTTTTATTGGCTACTTTGTAACTGTCAAAAAGTAAGTAAAATTGGGCAGACCCAGGTTCTCTTACGATTCATTAAACTTACACGTATTCCTCTCTTTTCTTCCAGATTGGCAGCATGGCGGAAATAGTGTACCCGCAAGGCTGCCGTCCAATCACCGATGACCTCGGTCCAGACGAGCTCGTGAGGAGACTTAAGGTATGTCTTGCATGTTATTATCATTCTCCTTTATAGCTTAGTAAAGGGGAGCATGACCTACTTTCATAAAAGTTCCATGAGAAAGAGTCTTTCTCTGTATTTACTTAGTACAGTAGGTCAGTGGATTCTACTGAACTATAAATTATGCAGAGCTTAAAAGGGGAAATTATCGCCAACCACCAAGACAGCTGGCCATTTTGGAAAGATAATGTGCCTAAAAATAAAATGCTTAAAGCAGCGTTGTGCTGTGGGCCCCAATAGCACAGCATCATACTGAGTGGAAGCCTTCTTGTCACAGTCATGACGTGCAGCCGTCGACTATTTCTGCTTTATGCTCGTGATTATAGATTTTGTTTTTATTTTTCCTTTAACAACTTAAATACCTACATAAAAATTATATTTTTAAATATTAGTATAAAAAAAATATAAAACATTTAAAAATATAAAAACATATAAAAAAAAAACATATAAAATTATTATTATACAATTTTTTCATTATTATTAGAATTTATAATCTTTTTGTATGCACGTGTTTCTGTGAAAACAAATAAAGCTATTTTTCTTTTCTTTAAACTTTCATTATGATAGAACACGGCAAAGAAAATCATAATTAAATAAAAAAACCGGAAAGTGCGTGCCAGACCACGCACAATCCCAAAAACAATCTTAACATTATAGTTGAAAAACATGTTCTTCCTTACATATAGGTACGTCACGGACAATTCTCCAACTGCAAATGTAAGTTTGTAATTACGAACTAATATTCTTTTTTTTATGTGATTAAACTACAAATTAACGATTTTCGGACTTTTCCCTTACTTGTGCTGTAAGACCTTGCTTCTTGCCAAATTTCATGATTTCAGGTCAATGGGAAGTACTTACCGGTTTTGATTTATTCGCGACTATATTGCGTTGACTTGAAGTTTGAGTTTTTAACCGACTTCAAAAAAGGAGGAGGTTCTCAATTCGGATGTTTATACAGTGTGAGTCTTCATAATGTGCACATATCGAAATGAGGGTAACTAAGCTTAATTTTATCGATGGAAAAAATATTTAAAGAAACCAAAAAAAAAAAATTTTGTAGAATATTTATTGAAATTCTTGTTCGCTGCTGTGACCCCTGTGTAAACAATCGCCCTCAATTGAGAATTATGGTTTTTTTCTAACAAAAATCTGATATTTTTTCATCAATTTTTACAATAATTGTAAACTTACTCAATAAAAGCCCCGATTACCTACTCTTTTTTATTACTTTAAATTATTCTCCATCGTATCAGATTTCTAAACGTAAAATACCATGTTTATAACTCAATCACAACATCTCCTATCAACTATTAAAGAAAGGCCTTGCAATCATCATACTTTAGCAGGTAAAGATCCTTTTAAATATTTTTTCATGTTTTCAAATATTTTTTCCGTCGATAAAATTAAGCTATGTTTCCCTCATTTCGTTATGTGCACATTATGAAGACTCACACTGTATACTATTAAATATTTTTTATGTATGTTCGGGACTTCGGGCATAACTAAATCATGAGACGGATTTGCAAAATTCGTTTTTTAATGGATAAGGTATGCCTTTTTTTTTTTTTTTGGGTGGGAAATCATCAAATGACCCCTCCCGCTCTGGGCGGAGCGGAAGGGAGTGTCAGACTCTTACTGACTAAAACCCACCCGTGTTCCTTCAGTTGCCTGTGCCAGGGGCCACGGTATCTCTTTCGAACAACCCGCGATAAGGTATGCCTCAGGGGTGGGTCCCATATAAATTGTCTTTGCTAGGATAGTTTTTGACGTAGCTTCAATAATACGATTTTTTCCCACTTAGTTTATATTGGTGATGTTTTAACAAGTTCCTGCATCCTGTCGCTGATATAAATTTACATAGCCAGCAGTAGTGTTAAATGAATTTGTGTGGGGTAGGCTCAACTAAAAAGTGAACAATAAAACTAAAAATAAAACAACCTACTTCCAAAAAAAAACCGGTCCAAAAAAAAGTAAATGTCGGTGTCAAAAAACGAAAATGCGGAAACAACGACACCGACTTCCGAAATTAAAGTTATTTTTCACTTTGTAGTGTATTTTTTTGGAAGTCGGTTGTTATTTTTTTTGTAAAATAGTTTTTTTAGAGCTCCAAGGGATCGTAGACCTACGTATTTCAACTTGATACCTCCACACATTCGTGAGAAAAAGGGTTTTGACACATACGGACAACGAAGTGATCCTACAAGGGTTCAGTGTTTTCTTTTCGAGGTACGGAACCCTAAAAACTTATTTTAACCTTTTGAGCGCCACAGTCATGTATAGATGACAAACCAAAATGTGGCTAGCACGCCACGGTTCGACTACATGACCGACTTCTTCGCCGAGGGCACGTTTTTGATTTTTTGACGTGTGGCGGTCAAAAGGTTAAATTATTTGAAATCGAGTCTCTACAGGCGACAGACACGCCTAGGTCTTCAGGGTACGAAACTTGATCTATTATAACCCCAACTATAGAAACCTTGAAATCGGGGTTGGTGGCGAGAAATCGTGAGGCAAGACCTTCAGCCCCTAGACAAGAAACTATATGAGGACCGCTCTGACAAGAGTGCTATGAAAAAGAAGAAGATAATACCCGTCCTTTAGTTGTTTAAGATAAATAAATAAATAAATTCTTTATTCCACCAAAAGCCATTTCATTACAAAATCCAAGGACAAAAGAGCGTGAAGGCTTATAACTAGGTCACAATAATGATAATACTCTGACTCCTAAACTAGGACTAACTAGATGCGTGTAGTGGAGCTCTTCGGGAATGTGCCAGTGCACTTATGCGCCTGATATAACTCCCAAACAAAACTAAAACGCTGTCATACATAAAACTTGACATTCGCATGATAAACCTTATCAGGTCATTGCCTTTTTAGCAAAATGAGGACAGAGTTATTAGGGCTTTGGTCATAACGATGTTGTAGATGTTTTCATCGTGTTAATGTAAAATTGTACATATTTTTATACTTAAGGGGGAAGCTCTAAGGTGGCCCGCGAAATTCAAATTTTCTTACGTTTTTTGCAATTTGCTGGTCAGTATTAAGTTGTACGTTGATTAAAATATGATTCGCGGTCGTAACAAATATGTATTTACAGAATTATAATCATTAAAGTCATCAACACAACTCTCTAAGACCATGTAATCCCCAAGAATGACTATTTCATGAAATCTTGACATTTGGGGATTACATGGAATCAACGTACAGTCGCCAGCACATCAGGTTACCCCACGTTGACCTTGAACGCGTTATGCGCGCAACAGCGAGAATCGTGCGAAAGAGATATATAGCTTTTTGTCTGTTCTTACTTGTAATGTTTCGTGCTGCAGTGCGTACGTGAGGGTGTGTGCGTATGATCGTCGTGGTGTAGAATAAAATACTGTGCGATAAGAAATAGCGTAGCAGGTTGAACACTTGAATCGAATCGAAATAATGGCCATGCGATCGAAATAATATAAAAGCAGGCGGCCGTGGCCCGCGCAATGCCTAAATAGTATGAAAGCTTATAATCAATATTTTTTATTTAAATGATCTTTTAATTACTTAATCCTTCATTTTTACGTATTTGTTGGAAAATTACGTTAAGTAGGTATTACCTACTCATATTACATTTAACCTGGTAGGTAAGTACGGTATACACTGTTACACAATTAATTAGCGAAATTTCACGCTCTCGATGAATATTGTTAAGTAGACAGGTAGGTAGGTTTAATCTGAAGTCAGAAAAACATTTCTTTTTTTAAATTTCAAGCAGGGTTTAATGACCTTTTCCGGGTTTTGTTACCTACTTACTGACGGGCTGGCGATGGCGGTCACCTGTTTTAGCGCGTTCTTATTGATAGCTGCGCCACAGTTATTAACTTTTGTAGTTACTTACCATCGTTTAACTATTTTTATAATACCTATTGTATATGTTATTGTTCCAAAATAAACGATTTTTAAAAGCTTTTATTATTATTGACTTGTGTGAAGGTGGACTCTTGAAAGTTAAATTTGACCCACTTCCCGGTATCCGATTAAGCTGAAATTTTGCATGCATGTATAAATCGGATGACAATGCAATATTATTATGACATAGAGCTGATCTGATGATGGAGCTGGAAGGTGGCGATAGGAACTCCGTAATTAACTGACGCAACTCTATCGAGTTTGGGCTCGTTTAATTCGTCTTGACGAGTACTTTGATACTACAATCATGGTAACCAGGGTCTGATGATGGAGCTGGAAGGTGGCCATAGGAACTCCGTAATTAAACGACGCAAGCTCATCGAGTTTGGGCTCGTTTAATTCGTCTTGACGAGTACTTTGATACTATATGGTAACCAGGGTCTGATGATGGAGCTGGAAGGTGGCCATAGGAACCCGTAATGAAACCACGCAACCCTATCGATTTTGGGCTCGTTTAGTTCGTCTTAACGAGTACTTTGATACAACATAGTAACCAGGGTCTGATGATGGAGCTGGAAGGTGGCCATAGGAACTCCGTTAATAAACGACGCAACCCCATCGAGTTTGGGCTCGTTTGATTCGTCTTGACGAGTACTTTGATACTACATGGTAACCAGGGTCTGATGATGGAGCCGGAAGGTGGCCATAGGAACTCCGTAATTTAACGACGCAACCCCATCGAATTTAGGCTCGTTTGATTCGTCTTGACGAGTACTGTGATACTACATGGTAACCAGGGTCTGATGATGGAGCTGAAAGGGGGCCATAGGAACTCCGTCATTAAACAACGCAACCCCATCGAGTTTGGGCTCGTTTGATTCGTCTTGACGAGTATCTTGGTTGGCGCGAATATGCAACTCCAACAAATTTGGGAAAAAAGTTCGTTCCGTTTGTTATGAATGTGGATTATGTCTGATTGATTAGATGGATGACCCAATGGTATGAGGGTGTATAAACATTTCATATCGCCAACGTTGCGCAGTTTTTTTTGCTTTCCTACAATAAATGGGTATCAAATGAAAGGTGAGAATACGAATGCGAGTTAAACTCCGTTGCTCCAATCCGTCTGCAATTTTGGTGTACTGGGGTTTTTGGAGTCCTCGATTATGATATTAAGGTCGAATTGTTCGTGTCTGTAGCATCGGTTGGTTAACTTTTACTTGTGTAATTTGGTGAGATTGGCGTCAACAGCATTGGTTTGCAACCTGTCTAGGAGAATGATAACTCCAAAATGAAACCTGGAACTGTGTTTCGTAAGGCAGAAGTAAGCTTCCAGCTGAAATAAGTGGCGCATTCCTCCAAACACTCAAGTCATGGTGAGGCCATGCCGAGGACTGAGTGGCATCAAGGTGTAATGCTATGTTCACACACGCGCGTTCAACTCGACATTCAACGTGCACATTCACATTCACGAGCGTGTAAACGGTACGCCCGAGCCCGTAAACGCGCCTGTGAACGTGAATGCCGCGAACCGGGCGTGCTGACTGACACGACGGCGTGCGTGTGAACAGCTTGAATGTTCGCCGACCTGGGGCGGGCTGCATGCCGCGCAGCCCGCCAGGCAGCCCGCCGGGCTGCACGGCGTGCATGTGAACATAGCATTACGTGATGTCGTGAATGAGATGAACAGACTGAGAAACCTGTCCAGTAACTAAAAAGTAAAAAATAAATTAAAAGTAGAAATCTTTTTTTAAAACAAGCTTTTATTTCAATGCGCTAAAAATAATAAAATAAACTTTTCCTTTAAAACTTTTACTATCAACTTTTAACGTCATTACACAACTGATATGATATAAAAGCTTGTCGCGAGGTTTACCTGTGTGTTACAAATAAATTAAATAACATGTGATCTGATTGATTTTAATTTTATAAATTTTCAAACTAAGTAAATACGAGTACCTACTTAAATCTCGCGACAAGCTTTTTTTTAACGGACGGTGAGTCGGTGACGTTTTTTTAAGTAGGAAATAAATATGCCGTCGGTCGGGGCCCCCTGTATAACAGATACGGCGGTAGCTACCCCACTGCTTTTGGCGCCATAACTACACAACCGATCATCATGGAATTTTGCAGACCTACCAATCAGAAAAGGACATACCTAAGATATTATGTTCCTACAGGAACGCGTGTGAAACCCTGGAAAAATATCAAAATAAAATGCGGAATAACAATCATAATCTTTTTAATGTTAACCATAAATATAATTGAAAACACACAAATACCTACCTGCATTAAATTAAAATATACTTACAACAAAGTTTATAAAACCAAACTATACCATAGATAAGATAAGATAATTTATTTGCGTAAAACATGGTATACACAGGTGTTAATAAATCATACAAGTTTTGCTTAAAAATTAAAGCATGCAAACTTCACAAATAAACAAATTTGAATTTTTAAACATTATAATTTATGTTAAAAAAATCCTTAATATTATAGAAATTATTTTCATTCAGCCATTTACATAGTTTAATTTTAAATAACCTACAATTTAATATTTTTATTTATTTAATTAGGTAATTTATAATAAACATGCTTCATACATAAAAGTTCCTGTAACCAATTACGTCAATAAATAATTATTATTATTATTTTTAAAATGCCTAACACATCTCGGGGACCTTTGGAAGGCGTTATTATTATTTAGTATACCTATACTTAAATTAAAAACAAGTAGATAATATTTATGTTTTACAAACTTTTATTTTTATTTGTAACATTAATTATAAAGTTACATCCACCAATGCCTACCAAGCAAAATCAAATGCGATAGCATTCTGCCGGGTCAGCGGGATTGCCCGAAAGGGTTACCGCTGGCCCGGAACATAAAGGGCTAAGGAAGGAACACGGGTGGGTTTTAGTCAGTAAGAGTCTGACACTCCCTTCCGCTCCACCCAGAGCGGGAGGGGTCATTTGATGATTTCCCATCCGCAAAACAAAAAAAAAAAATGCGGTAGCATTTGATTGCCAAGTAAAAATAAGCTTTTACCCAGATTCGTATAATTTGACTGGGCTGTGGTCTGGCACCCACTGTCCACTGGTGGCACGGCACGACAAGGGATTTTTGTAATACTTACAGATGATCTCGAATCTAATTAAACACTGTTAACAAAAACATTTCATTAATACGTCACAGCCTGCTTTGGTTTCCTTCGGCACGTTCTGGCATGCCGCATTGTGAACGCTAATCACGATAAAATAAGATTTCAAATCATTTGCGCTTCCTAAAATTCCTTGTCGTGTCATGCCGCCACGACAGTGGGTGACGGCCCAAACTTAAATTATCACTAACAATAGTAAAGGACAAATTCTCAAGAATTTAACAATGATGCGAAAAGAAGTATACAATTTCAATATTATAGCTACGTCTGTGACCTGCGCCTGGGTTATTTGAATTTTCTTAGCAGGGCGGCGGTATTTCTTTCCGACGTCCTTCAGGCGCCTCCTGACTGTGTCCATTGATATCTAAAACAAAGAAAATTTTGTCAATTTCAATACTTACATGGGATTCTTTGTTATGAGAAATTATACGGGCTAACTTAACTAATTTGCATTCGCGATTTATTTGCCAAAAATCGTTAACAAAAATGACTTTATGGAAAAATAACTTTAAATCCTACACAATAAAGTTCAGTTTACGCTACAACTTTAACTTTTTCAATAGTGCTAGTCACTCTGAAATCAACTTAATTACCATTAAAATAAAGTTGATATTTCTTTAACTTGAAATAATATTAGCTGAGTCTGGCCGCGCGGTATGCATAAAACCGGAAACATTATTTTGTCTATCAGTGTGGGTCCTGAGTGACAGCGCACCGCGTATGACGGATTGCGGAGCGGATTTACTCGTCGATAACTGTCCTTAGTGCATGCGGGAAATTGATGCGTGCGCGCATGTTTAGTTACGCGTCCATTTAACTTAGGCCATAATAATGTCGATATCAAAACTCAAACGTTTACAATATTTAGAAAGAAGCAAGAAGAAGAAGAAAAAAAGCAAAAAAAAAGAAGAGTAAGAAGTTTAGATTTAGATTTTTTCTTTACCGATGATATATAAGAACGTATGCGCTTAGAGATGATTTTGTATGAAATGCGTGCATTCAGGGTCTCCGAATCTGAATTCCTGATCAGGAAACCGGACGTGTGCGACCGGCCTAATGCGCCGTTCATTCCGCCTGCGCGGTGCGCCGCCTTCACTCAGGCAAGACGCACACTTAGGGAGTAGGTATTATTTTAATCAATTTTGTTATTATTTTTAAGGAAACCATGTTTTATGTTAGTGATGAATAAGCTAAGGTGATAGGTAAGTGTGATTACAAGCTACACATGGACTCACGCTGTAAGAAGTTGAGGTTACTCGTGTGCTCAGAAAAGGATCGGCAGAGTGTGCAGCGACCATAGCCGCATCGTCTGCCGCCCCGTAGTGGCTCTCGCGTAAAGTTGGCGGTGGTGGGCTTCAATGCTTCCACTTTCTTCCCACCGCCGAAGCCCGAAGTAAACTGTTCTTTTCTGGAACGAAACAAATAGCTTAGTTTATTTGCCCACGATTACTCAATTACTATAAGGCAAAGAGGCCCTTGATTTTAAGCCACTTTTACCTACATCTAATTTTCTCTTGGCTCTGACACTATAAAGCCCTGTTTTATAGGGTTCCGTAACCAAAGGATAAAAACGGGACCCTATTACTAAGACTTCGCTGTCTGTCCGTCTGTCTGTCACCAGGCTGTATCTCCAGAACCGCGATAGTTGTCGCAGTTGAAATTTTCACAAATTATGTATTTCTGTTGCCGCTATAACAACAAATATTAAAAACAAAATAAAATAAATATTTAAGGGGGGCCCATACAACAAACGCGATTTTATTGCCCTTTTTTGATCGATATCAATAGGTAGTGGTAACAGGTAGGCACATGAAATATTCACAAAATACTCAGTTGTATTTTTACTTTAATAATAAGTAATAAAATTAAAATAAAATAAATATTTAAGGGGGTCTCCATACAACAAACGTGTTTTTTTCGGCGTTTTTGTGGTACGGAACCCTTCGTGTGCGAGTCCGACTCGCACTTGGCCAGTTTTTTATGTTCTGTATGCCTAGGCGATCGTTACAATTTCATTATATTGTGTAGCCTATGTAATCTTCAACATTTATCCTATCTATAATAAAAAAAACTTTCTAGAACATTAATTTACTAAAATCGAACTTTGGTATGTTTTCATTACTTATACAAAATTCTTTCTATCTCTAAACCCGTTGACCGATTTACATCATAATTCAAACGGGAATATCAGTTTTAAACATAATCCTCTCATTTGACACTAAAATCACGCAAATATTCCTATAAACAAAAAATCACGTTTTCAATTTAAGTAGATACAAGTTACGTAACTATTCTGCCTACAATTTTTCTTCACATTAACCCTGCGTTCCGAGTTAGGAAATAATCGATGTGAGCGTGCTTAAACCCGTACCGAATTAGCGTGAGCGCGATAACGATGTCCCGTGAATCGTCATAGATGACGTCATGACATGCGCCATCTTGCGATAACGTCGACCCTAGAATAATATCACCGTGAGCGCTGTCAAAAATGACAGTGTGTGTGTGAGGATGTGTCAGTGTGTGTTTTGTTTAGATTTGCATCTTAACATAAAATTAAACTAACGTGGCATTTTCGAAATTGTGCTTCTGGCTGATAGTCGCCACCTAACCAAAGAAGAAGAAATGTGGTGTTTAGGAAATAGGTACTGTGTAATAATATCGTTTTTACATTGAGTAAGCACTGTGAGCGCGTTCACGGGGGCGCGGGCGTTCCGAATTGTGGACAGCTCTCAGCTGTCATAATCGTAATACCTAAATCGGAACGCATGTGAGATGATGTGAGCGCTGTGAGCGATTATAGCTAATTCGGAAAGCGGCCTAAAATTCTCAAAAATTGCTGTCAGATACCTACTACGAATAGTATTAAAAACGATATTCCTATTCTATCACTTTTAATAACATTCACTATTCGCACGCCCGGCGTTCGTTGCATAATTGCGTAGGTACCGGTAAACGCGGGTTACTTTAGCTCTGGGGGGGAACTTTGGGTCAATACAAAAAAGGGTTTTCTATTTTCTATTGTTGTATAGGGCTACATTGGCTCAATGCATAAATATTGTTTTTGTGTCGACAAAATCTGCAGGTCAAGTCAAACTAACCCTCTTCAAAGAACAACATTGGCTCAAAAGTAAAAAACAAAAGAAAATATACACATACCTATATTTTGTAAAACAAATATATTAAAATGCTAAGAAATCCACCATAATCCCTACTATCAAAGGGTTTCTAAAAAAAAAGTAATTAAACCAAATTCAAAAACTCAAAATTGTGAAATAACTTTAATTTCGGAAGTCGGTGTCTTGGGATCTTTATTTTAGTTGTAGTTTTTTGCCACAGACTTCTGAAATTAAAGTTATTTCACAATTTTGAGTTTTTGAAGTCGGTTTAATTTTTTTTTAAATTACTTTTTTATTTTGATATTTTTAGTTTTAAGTAAAAACTGGAATATTTGTTTGTAATAAGTAGGCAATAGTTTTGTTTTAAATATTGCACTAGAATTTGACCAAGGTTTTGAGATGTTTTCCCTTTGACACTACACCCGTAGCTCGTATCAATAAGCCAGGTCGTCACACTTACACGTATTAGTCCATATCTTGAAAATTACTGACTCGATTTAGATGAAACTTCCACTATTCCCTAAGTTGAAGTAAATGTAAGCCAATACAAAAAAAATGGTCACGATCCGATTAATAGTTGCGGAAAAATGCATGGACAAACATACTATTACATTATACGTCTACAAAATTTTGTATATTTGTTTGGAAGCCCTAATAGATTGTCATATTATTATGTGCATATAATGCAATTCCAATAATATTACATACATACGTGTCGAATTGATAACCTCCTTTTTTTTGAAGTCAGTAAAAGATGAAAAAATTAGCTAAAGTAACCTGCGTTTACGGTATTTACTTTAAAATCCAATCACTACTACTGCCGGACGATTCTGTAAAAATCTCACCGTGAAAACTTAGGTGATGTGAGTTTGTTTTTGCTAGGGATTGACACTATTGACAGCTCACTCCACGCTCACTTCACCTAAGTTTTCACGGTGAGATTTTTACAGAATAGCACCGCTGGAATAACTTTTGTTTAGAATGTTCCATGACCAAGGGCTGATTTTTCAATCGACAGATAATTTTTGTTTTAGAATATCATTGGTTATTGTAATAAAATTGACATCTGACAGTTTTTGTAAGTATTGAAGAATTGTCAAAAATTCAATATTATTCCTCCAATAGTAAAAAATTGGCTGGCTAAAAAATTAACTGGCGTTGGAAAAATCAGCCCTAAATGGAATCAAAAACAATAAGTTCATCGAATTATGCTCACGTAGGTATAACTCTGAATTTAAGCTTTCACGGTTACCTACCCTACAGCGCGCACCCATCATTAGGAAAGAACCGCCCCTAAGACGACCTACTGACCCAAAGAAGATACCTACCTACCTATCCCTTCTATTAATTCGAAAATTCTATAGAAAAACACCATTGACACATTTTTTCAATACTAACCTTTGTTTATTTTATTTCACTTTAAAAATTATAAATACAAAAAATATTACTCACCGTTATCGTCGTCTACCGACAAATATCAATCACCCGGCATGATCCACTCAAAAACTTTGGTAAAAATAATTAAAAAACGCACAGTCAAAAATGTCTGGGGACAGAAGACATCCCGCCAGGCACTGAACGCACAGTACCACACAACACAACTCCAAGTGACGTACTGAATAAACGTCAAACGATCTCGGGAGCGGTGGGTGTGGCTTATTCCTAGTGAGACATGATAATTGGCTGCCAATTCTTAGTATGTGCAACCATTGGGCAATTTTAGAAACGTTGAAAACTCCACCAATCATACCAAGGATACTTTCTTTCTAACACTATACGACGCGTCGTAGTTATAGATATGTATAGAGTTTACATTGATGTGCTGCCGTCTGTACAACTTAATACTGACCAGCAAATTGCAAAAAACCTAAAAAAAAAATAATTTCGCGGGCTACCCTGGCGCTTTCACCTTAAGGGCTGAATTTCCAATAGTCAGATAAGTTTTATCTGAACAATTAATATCTCAGTTTGACATACGAACATAAATTCACGTCTTTTTCCGGAACAAGTAATTTCAGTGGACGAAGCCGCAAGCAGAAGCTAGTGAAGTAATAAAATGTGATGGAAAGCGATGGATGAGGTCTATGATGGAACGAGCGTGCCCAGGAGATGCCTAAGGCACTCGAACTTCCACGCATCGATGAAACACAGCAGACTGCTTGACGCCGGACTCCGGTGGGAACCCTGGTCGCAAACCAGGCGGGATTTAGCCCTACCACCGCAAGGAAAGAATTGACCAGTCAAATAATGGCGGAAACATACGTGTCGTGGCGTGTCGTGACGCCTTCTGACGCAGTGTTAGCCAATCAAAACTCGTTGTAATGTGACGTAGTCCTGAACAGATTCGTTTGATTGGTGTATCCCGAGTCACGAGTTCACGACACAACACGACACAGTAATGTGTCTCTGGCTTAAGGCGTTGGGTGTGACTGCAGGATGCGCCGAGCGCTCGGTTCAGTTGAGTAACTGGTGGAACAAACTGCGCTACACGAGGAGGCTTCTTCATGCATCCCTAAAAACTACCCCAATATTCAGCGTTGCCAGACCGTACCAAAAAGTACGGTTTTCCGTACTATTCATCACACAACCGTACCCCAGTGTAGACCGTACCTTTTTCGTACCTTTTCTATACTAGTGATTTATTTAAAACAATACTTTTTGTTCCTTTAAATATAGAGAAAAATATCGCTTCATATCTGAACTTCCTCATCACATTATTCCTATGATAAATTAAAAAAAAAAATTATTCATTGTATCATTAACGAATTTAATTACTTTACTTCATTCTATAATTGATTTACAAATGAATTTGTTCGATATTGGCAATCGGTAATAATGTTCTACTTTACCATATCCCTTTGATTATTCGATTCCCTATCGCTTTTTTTCCAACCTATGGTCGCAGACAGCCAACTCGAAGAAGAAAAAAACTGATCTAGTTCTTGCAGAAGTATCCCGACCCAACCGTACCTTGAAGTTAAAAATCGTACCTTTTCAGAAAGCCAACCGTCCAATTTTGGGAAATCATACTGGCAACACTGCCAATATTGTTAGAAGAAACCGTTTCTTTAGATTGCCCAGGTACCAGATAAACATGGCCCATAAATATAGCCTACTTTAGCGGCCCAGGTATCGGGCGGAAAATCCTTTGACTAAAATAGCCTTCCTTGTTTATGATTTTGTTCTTCTTCTTCTTCGTGTCGCTGGCACGACTGTATTTTAAATCTTGTTTTTCCAAAACTTTGCCACTTCCACGGCGTTGTCGGTGGCAGCGCAGAGGTCACTTTGACTGCATGTTTTGGGACACAGAGGGCAGGATAGGAGGTGGAGCATGGTTTGTGAAATAGCTCCGCAATCACACCCTTCTGCCGTTGCGTCAAGGTAGCCCCATTTTACCAGGTTGGACTTACATCTTCCCACTTGTGTCCGGAGACGGTTCAGAGATTTCCAAGTGGGCCACGGAAGGTTACACCCTGCAGGGAGATGCTGTTGATGATTTTGTTATTTTGTATCAAGAAGGCGCGCATCAAAGGACTCTGTTTTCCGGGCTATACATACATAAACGTCAAAAATTTCTGACAAGACGTGGGGTAATTGCGTAACACACTAACAGTAGCAATGGCTTTCATTTTGAAAGTTGAACAACATTCATTGTCATTGCATTATTTACGTTGTTGCGCAGACAAATTATTCGAACATACGAAGGAATGGATTAGTAATATCCTTCGAAATTATTCAGACTGTGATTGAAATTGTGTTAGGGTGAACGTCACAGGTGAAAAACATTTACATTGCCTTACCTCATACGGATTGGCACTCTTAAGTGCGTAACTCACTCGTAATGGCAAGCAGCTTTTATTTTGATCCGACTGCTGCGTCAATTTGAAAAATTGGTATGTTTGCAAATCAACGCGGCGCGGTATTTATCTTTGTTATCTTATTGCTCCATGACGCTCATCATAGGATACAACACTTGTAAACTAAGTAACTAGCTTCTGCTCGCACTTCGTTCGCGTGAAATTTCTTGTACCCCGACCCACCCCGTCGCATTGCATCGCCTACCCCTGCCCTGCTTCTAAGGGTCATAGCGTGATGTTAAATAGCCTTTAGCCTTCCTTAAGAATTGGGCTATCAAATACAAAAATGTTTTTCATATCGACCGGTAGTTCCAGAGATGAGCGCGTTGTAGAGTTTGTTTGACAAACAAGTCGGTCGTTTTTTTGTAAAAAAGTTTTTATTTTTCATTTTTAAGTGGGTCAGTTTGTAATTTATCTAAGTTACAATAGCCTAATGTCAACTGATCATCGCCTTTTACAAAATATTGCTTTTCCTGATGCAGGGACGTTAATTGTTGAGGAGTTCTCCTAGTAAGAACCAGGAGAACTGGAGCTGATTGAGAAGTCACCATCAGCTCCACTTCACCATACGCATTGTAACGAACATAAATTGCTTAGCTACCACATTAAAGTACCTAATCGTATCGCAACCCGTGAAATACTTATTATTGAGTAGTTCCGATGGCTTTCTGTGGTCTTCATCATCAGCTCCACTTCCGAGAGCAAAATGCACGAGTTACTATAAAAAATACCCAAATCGCTATAGGTGTGCCTATAAAATTTGGGGGTTTCCCTCGATTTCCATCCCCTCATCAGATTACGACTTGGTGACAATGGGACTACCTCGAACCCATACCCTTACAAACAAAAAAAGTATTTTTAAAATAGGTCCACAAATGACGGAGAAATCTGTGAACATACATAAAAAAAAAACATACATAGAGTCGAATATAACCTCCTCCTTTTTGGAAGTCAGTTAAAAATACCAAACAAACTCTTCTATCTTTATTGTTAGTAGACAGATAGATAATGGCGAAAGCTCACTTCACAACAAGCGAATGTTTACACTGTATTAGTAAGCTCAGTGTCACTGATATCTGATAGCTTGAGTGATTCGCTGTTGGATGCGGCTAACAGGTGTTCAGTGATGCAACTACGCAGTATCGCATCGCAATTTATACATGAACGAAAGTCGCAACGACAACGTGTTTTGTATTGTTTATTATTAGAGTTTTTAGTAGTCTAAAAGTTAGACCTACCCACGTGTACATTAGGTTCACAATATGTAAATATTCGTATGCCGCTATTAGCGGCGGATGTGTTGAACTGATCCATTTAAACCAACCAACTTTGTAACTACCATATCCAACGAATAAATGTCTTGTCTTTGTCTTTGAACGACGATTCTCTGTGAGAAATCGATAGGTACTGTAGAATATCAAGCTTAATGTACTAAAGCAGGCGGAGTACTTAATTGCGTAAAACAATTACGAATGTGGGTGAGCCGTGGAAAATAAAAAAAAACTGAATATTTTTGTTATTTTGATACAAACCGATTACTGCTCTGACTAGGTAGGTACCTACCTAATGTAAAAATATTACGTCCGAATAACAACAAAGAGATGGACAGAAATGAGGGTTTTAAAATTCGGTTTAAAATAACCCCCAAATACATTACAAATAGGTATATATATATTAGCAGCAATAGCTTTCATTTTGACAGTTCAAATACATTCGTCGCGTTATAATAACGTTGTTGAGCAGGCAAATTTTTCTAACAAATGATTCAATGCGTGTTACGCATGTAGGGTGCAGTGCAGGTTCCTATAATATCTTTAACAATTCGTTATCGAAACAAAATATATACAACCAGTTTTCGTCAGTGAAAAATATAGTCATATCTTTATTTTAACCAACGGTCGATAACTTACAAGGGTCAGAGTAAAGGCCTATCCATAGATATAGATACACCCTATATCTGTGGGCCTATCTCATTCGATGCCTAGGCATCTTTAACGTTGCGCCATACTACCCGTCACCGGTCCTCCGAGCGCACGTTGCTTAATAAATTGTCTAAAAGCTCTTACGATCCCTATAGTAGATTTGTTATCATGAATTTATTTCTCCATAAAGTTTCCGTTTTATTCTCTTTCAACAAAATAGGAAGCTTCTAAACACCATCATCATCTGCGTAGCCTTTTCCCATCTATGTTGGGGTCGGCTTCCAGTCTAACCGGATGCAGCCGAATACCTGTAGTGTTCTACATGGAGCGACTGCCTATCTGACCTCCACAACCCAATTACTCGGTAATACGATACCCCTTGGTAAGACTAGGTGTCAGACTTTCGGGCTTCTGACGACCCATAACGACTGTCAAAGATCCACGAATGGTAGCCGGGACCAACGGCTTAACGTGCTTTCCGTGACACGGTGGGTTCTCGGTATGTAAAGTTGGTCACTCATTCACAGACCAACCGCGGTAAGCGTAGCTTAACCTGATCGATCGACCCATGCGGCTGTTATTACTTAGCCACGAACTCCTCAAGATTCTTAAATAAACACAATACAAACTCATTTCGTTTAATGAACTTTCGTGTTTACACTTGATGACCAAATAAGACGGCCATTTTAACAGATCACTGTTTGGGTTTCGTAAGATAATATTCACATCGGCACACCTGACTTTGAAACTGTCGGTTTGCCGACTACCGCACCAAGTTTTGTGAAGATGCTTCGAAACTTTGAGATCCTAAGTCTTGCCAGACTTCCAAGCTGCGATTATGGATAGAAAAGTATGTTCCATGTTGGTATACAGGAGTATCTTTCTAACTTTCTGCGCATAGATATAAGAATCTATGTTTCTGCGTCTCAAACTTCGACTTGGACTGAAAAGTGTGTCCAAAATTGGTCCTAATGTACGGTAGTTTTGTTTATCAGTCTATACTTGTTGGAGTTTTTTTGTTTGTTTGCACGCTCGAATCTCTGGAACTGCCGGTCGGATTTAAAAAAAACTGGCCAAGTGCGAGTCGGACTCGTACACGAAGGGTTCCGTACCACAAAGCAAAAACGCCGAAAAAAACACGTTTGTTGTATGAGAGCCCCCTTAAATATTTATTTTAATTTTATTATTTATTATTAAAGTCTTGATTTTGAATCGTACTAGGTACTTAGACACTTGAAATTTTCACAGTGTGTTTTAGTGATTGATACGAGTATAGTGGCCATAGTAGGTTGGTATTTGTTGATACAAAAATAATAAAAATAAAGTTAAAAATTAAACGGGTTTTTACTAAAGTACTTACATACTTATTTAAAAAGAAAATTTACTGTTAATTATTGTACGGTGGTACGGAACCCTTCGTGTGCAAGTAGGGTTCCGTTCCTCAGAAGCAAAAACCGAACCCTAGTAAGATCTCTTTGTTGTCCGTCTCGTCTGTCAAGACTCTTTTTCTCAGGTACGCTAATACTTACTCAAAATTGCAATCCCTTGAAGCAGTGAAAAAATCAAACTTGTAAGTCAACGCTATCAAAAGATACGGGCGTTTATGTTCCGTTTATGCCGCATATTTTGACACTCGCAAGGGAATCAAAACCTATAAGTACTTAGTGAACTTCCCGTCGACCGTTTTTTTTTGTCGGGGGGAAACCTTCAAAAGGCACCCCGACCTCCAGGGAGGGAGATCGGGGAGTGTGGGATTTTTTCCTCACTAAAACCACCCTGGTGATCACCATCAGCACATAGGGGTGGTCCCGGTTCCTCTTAAAAGACCAATTCCGGAACCCCCCCGTGCAACGCCTGAAAGGCACATCCCTGGGGAGACTGTAAAGGGGCCTCCCCTGAGCCTCGCTATGCACGGCAGCACGCGATCACTGTGCCACCGTCTTCCCTGGGGTCACTTGGTGGACCTAGAATCCTGAAATTTGGCAAGAAACAATGCCAATGTAGGACACTGCACAAGTAAAGGAAAAATCCGAAAAAACGGGAAGAATATTCGAGACACGATTCCCGTGATAAACTATTTACATGCCTACAAATTTGTACGGAACCGTCCGCGTCGGTGCGCGAGTTCGACTCGCACTTGACCGGTTTTTGGTCCTGTCTGTATATTTAGTCAAACGCCTTATGGGACCATGTTTGGACGTGTCTACTCGGGTCTCGGCTAAATTCGAAAACCTCTCTAGATGTGAAGTCCGTTCACCGTTTGATGTTGTTTGTCGTTCAGAAACATGAACATTTCTATATAATTTGTTTGCCTTTAGCACGCTAACTTCGCCGGCCTGAAATAATTGGAACGAAGCGAGTCTTTTTGCTTTTGTTCGACTTTGTGCATCCTCAGTTAGTTTGTCGACTCCTATATCAACTTTCACAACATCCCGTCGGCGTCAGCTTTCCGACTTAGGGACTAGTCGGATATGACAGCATCGTAATGAAACTGAGTAGGTTGGGCCTTTGCCTGGGAAAAGATAAATTGAATTGACACGTGTAACTTACCTGTTTGTGTTCTGAACTTAGCTTCCTTAGCTAATCTATTCTTCTGTACGTGTGTACAGTCACGAGCACTAATATGTCAACACTTGGCAACTTTCAATTGCGATTTTTTTACGAAATAACGAATGCAAAGTTAAAATACGACACTTTACTTAAACCTATAGGTTCGAAAATACAATGTTCGTAATAACATAAAATTTCATTCAAAATTAAAGGTGAAAATCGCCTTTGAATAAAGCCAAGTGTATACATACTTATGCTCGTGACTGTATGTCACTGAAGAAGTTCAGTTCAACCTAAACGGCTGTACCGATTTTGAAGATTTTTTTGTGTGGTTGATGATTTAGATTCACATTTGGACTGTCACAGTTGTCTTGTCACAGATTAACTATAGTCCGCGCGGAACTAGTTGGTCGCGCCTTAGGTGGGGACGGGGGTGAGGGCGGCGGGGTTGCCTAGTGTTCGCACGGAATAGATACCTTATTTATCTCTTCCGTGAGTGTTCGCAAGGCACGTACTGACAAAGCGCTCCCGCTCCTCCGTCCCACCGCTCACATACGTAAGGCGCGGGCGCGGCCAACTAGTTCCGCCACAGATTACTAATGGTTCCGCGCGGACTATAATAAAATTAAGCTAGTCCAATGAGGCAGCCTTGTTTAACAAGCAGTACATACTTTTAGGCAGATTGTATTCCCAGTGCAATATTGATCCAGATTCTTAGAATCACGCTAGGACGAGTCCTCCGTTCAACGAGGAAAATAACAGCTTTCAGGCTGCCTTGATTCTTGGAAAACGGGAACGTAAAATGAAAAGTTTTATATAATAAAATGTACTTTATTTTTTCCTCGCATAAATGTTAAAATTCGTTGTAGAATATTAACTGTTTGATGCACTTTGTTATAAATTCTCTTTGGCACGTCCTGCAAAGCATTAATTTGATTGTATCAGCAGTGCAGTGGGATAACGCTCGAATCTCTGTGGAATAGAATTTCAGTACTGATGTCTCGTTCGCTAGACAGAGGCTTCGTACTAATTAAATCGAGAAATTGATATCGACTGTCCATATTGTTTTATGTTCTAACGATAGTATGACATAGCGACATTCTTTAGAGGCTCCTGTTTTTAGGAGCCTTAAAAGTTTCTGGAGAAGATATTGTCTAGCTTGACTTCCAATGGCCATTTTTAACACGCTTTTAGTAGCTTCACTTGTAACTACTTCTAATTGTCGTATCGAAATTAAACTTCGTATGCATATGTAGTTCAGAAGACAAAACTATAATTTGGTGTCTTGGAGCTGATCTGATGATGGAACCACGAGGTGGATAGTAGAACTTTTCAGTGGCATTAAATAAATAAAAAACTGGCCAAGTGCGAGTCAGACTCGCACACGAAGGGTTCCGTACAAAAAGGCAAAAATGCCGAAAAAAACTCGTTTGTTGTATGGGAGCCCCCTTAAATATTTATTATATTCTGTTTTTAGTATTTGTTGGGTGACAGACAGACGGACAGTATAGTCTTAGTAATAGGGTTCCGTTTTTAGCCTTTGGGTACGGGAACCCTAAAAAGAGTTTTTCAACGAGCGCTTTTACAGTTTCTAACGTCAAAGATCCACGAATGATAGCCGGGACCAAACGGCTTAACGTGCGTTCCGAGGCACGGAGGGGTCACGGTATGCCAACCGCGGCAAGCGTAGCTTAACCTGGTCGATCTACCTGTGCGGCTGTTATTATTTAGCCACGGGCTCCTCTTACAACATACACGTATTTCCACACATTTTATGGACGTGGATAATATCGTCACGTTAGAAATTATTAAAGCGTACATTGAAGAACACTCTTTTTAGGGTTCCGTACCCTAAGGGTGCCAACGGAACCAAATTACTAAGCTTCCGCTGTCCGTCCGTCCGTCCGTCTGACTGTCAGCGGGCTGTATCTCCTGAACCGTAATACTAGATAGACAGTTAAAATTTTCACTGTGTATTTCTATTGCTGCTTTAACAACAAATACAAATACAATAAAGTTAAAAATTAAAGGGGTCTTCATCCCCATACAAGAAACGTGTTTTTTTTCGGCGTTTTTTTGCCATGTCGGTCCGACTCGCACTTGGCCGGTTTTTTTTATTGAATGTCGAGCTACACTACTCTCAGATTAAATAGCTAGGCAAGTCCAATGAGGTAGTCTGGGTTTGCCAAGCAATTAATACATTTAGTTACTAAATACATGCTTTCAGACAGATTTTAAGTCTCACCACGTGGCGTGGATCGGAATAAAAACCAAACATCTGCTCATCCCGCAAGGTGTGAGTCCCTCACGGAAACGGGTTCCTTTCAAATGTTAGCAGATGGCAGACGACCCAGAGTACCCAGTTGTCACCGTTAATGTTTTATCGACATCACATCGGATCTCTGGGTCTTAAGAGGCCGCGCGGAGCATGCGTAGTTCATACAAACGTAATTCCAAAATAATTTGTAAATCAAACATATTCTTAATGTAGTGTGTATTTATTCCGATTGGATTACAGAATATCTAGGTTCCCAAATATATATTTTGAATGGACACTGATTTAAAGACGAGTTATGAGAAAAATAAGTTTTCTATAGAAATTTGAAATTCCTCATATCTCGTCTCTAAATCAGTCTTATTTTCAAAATATATATTTGGGAGATATTCTGTAATACAATCGGAATAAATACACACTCCGTTATGAATATGTTTGAATTACTTACAAATTATTTTGGTATTACGTTTGTATGAAATAAGCATTAGCATGCGTAGTTCGCCGGCCCCTTAAGGCGAAAGCGCCAGGGTAGCCCGCGAAATTCAATTTTTTTTAGGTTTTTTGCTATTTGCTGGTCAGTATTAAGTTGTACGTTGATTAAAATATAATTCGCGGTCGTAACAAATATGTATTTACAGAATTATAATCATTAAAGTCATCAACACAACTCTCTAAGACCATGTAATCCCCAAATGTCAAGATTTCATGAAATAGTCATTCTTGGGGATTACATGGTCTTAGAGAGTTGTGTTGATGACTTTAATGATTATAATTCTGTAAATACATATTTGTTACGACCGCGAATCATATTTTAATCAACGTACAACTTAATACTGACCAGCAAATAGCAAAAAACCTAAAAAAAATTGAATTTCGCGGGCCACCTTAGAGCTTCCCCCTTAAACGTTATTAGGGTTCTCGATAACTTGCGCCCTAATTGAAGAACACACTTTCAATCACAATCCAAGGGTTTTAAAATAAATTACTAATCCATTGCTTCATGGATTTGAAAAATTCATCGGCTCAACGACGTGAATAACGTAATGTACGTAGCTAAACTGTCAAAATGAAAGATATTGCGATCGATTGCCATTTTATGTGTGTTACGGCTCGGTTTTGTTTGTGGTGCTAGGGTCAGCATTGCTTCTCATATAGGTCGCTTTCTGGCTGAACAGCTGTCACACTGGTTTTGTTCTCATCTCCCATTGAATCTCACGAATGCACAATTTAATGTGTAGACATCGTGTTTATAGTAGATAGGTACCTTAACTAGTAAGTAGCACTTCGTAAACCTACTTATTGTAGGTACTTACGGCTTAGTGCTCACCCAGGTGGCATAATAGGAAGAGACAGGGAAGGGAAACTATAAATATAATAAGGAGGTTCCTCTCTCAAGAGACCTGACCACCGGTAGCTTGGACCCTGTTCCCGATACTTGTGTGGTACGGTCAGCAACAAAAGTCGATTAACACTTCAGTTTTTTTAATTTCAGTTATTGAAAATATTTGTTCAAAATTGCAGCAGAAGTACAATGCAATGTTGAACAAATATTTTGCTCAATAACTGAGATTAAAAAAAAACTGAAGTGTTAATATTTTGCTCAATAACCGAGATTAAAAAAACTGAAGTGTTAGTCGACTTTTGTTGCTGACTGTACATCATTTTTATTATTTTTAATGTTTTGTTTTGATGTTTTTTATAAAAAAATATTTTAAAATGTAATTGATATGTGCAGTCAACAAAACAGATAAGTATGCAGGATCGTCGGATATAGTTGAAGTTTAGTAAGAAACCGATGGATGTTGTCGACTGAAATTTAATTTGATAAATAACCTGTTAGTTTTCTATTTCACGTTCAATGTAATATCCAAGCTCTTAACTTCAAAAACTGCCCAGAAACTAATATATCCCCATAGATATAAGAACGTTCTTATTAAATCTATGTATATCCCATATTAATAGACTTTCATTTATATTTTATAATATAAAATAGAAACTAAAGCCACATTTCTTTCACAAACGCCAATAATACGTAGGATCGTGACAAGGGAATGATAAATGTAGGCAAAGATCACAGATATCACTTCAAACTAATATGACTCCAATCACTTCGCAAAACGCGCTGAAATAGCGTAAAGCGACAACAAATGTAATTTTAGTAACACAGTAAAGTGCCAAAATAAACATGTTTTATTTTTAAACTGTGCTGAAAGAATAACTGTAGCATAACATGGACATGCAGACTACATGTTAATAAAGTGCCGGTGACCTAATTTTTTTATTGTGTAATGTCGCATCGGTGGCCTGTTACTATTAATACCGTATCGCTCTAAAGATTGATTTTATTAGAAGAAGGTCCATGCGTAATTTTCGCGATAGTAATCTGATATTTTTTGGCGTAAAAACATAATTTACCGCGCATTCGCGATTTATTTGCCAAAAATGTAAACAAATATTTATGAATTAATGGAAAAATAGCTTTAATTCCTACACAATAAAGTTCAGTTTACGCTACAACTACAAACATTTTTATAATTTGTCAATAGTGCTAGTCACTCTGAAATCAACTTAATCGTCATTGAAATAAAGTTGATATTTGTTTAACTTGAAATAGGGTAGGGGTTTGTAGCACTGCGCACTTTTACTTTACATAATATATTATTTTTGTTTTATCATCCATAGCCCGACTTCACCCATTGCTCAGCATAGGCCTCTCTTTTCATGTGCCATTCTCCACGCTCCTGTGCCAGCGTCATCCAGGTTCTACCTGCGAATGGTAACAATGTCATTCGCCCTTCTCGCCGCCGGACGACCGACACTTCCGTCTACCAGTCCTTGGAGGCCACTCGGTCGCTGCCTTAGGCCGCTTGTATACGTCCGTTTTTTTCACCGGACAACGGACCGCTTTTTTTCGCCGGATTCGCGGTGGTGTACGGTTTAACGGACACCGGACGAAAAACGGACGTATACAAGCGGCCTTAATCTAACTGTCATCACTGCGGCGATTTTAGTTTAGCATGTTTTAAATTCGTAACATATGTCTGGGATCTAAGGCCAACATGAAATGAATCATAAGTATCCGAAGGCCAATTATTATCGTAATTAAAAACTAAAAAAATCTAGTCGTAATCTGATCTCAGCGACTTCGTCATCATCTGCCTAGCCTTTTCCCAACTATGTTTGGTTCAGATTCCTGTCTAATCGGATGCGTCTGAATACCAGTTATAAATGAAGCGACTGCCTATCTGACCTCCACAACTCAGTTACTAGGTAACACGATAGCCGTTGGTAAGACTGGTTGTCAGACTTTTGAGTTTCTGACGACACGTAACGACTGTCAAAGATTCACGAATGACAGCCGGGACCAACGCCTTAACGTGCTTTCCGAGGCACGGAGGAATCTCGTTATGTAATGGATAGTCACCCATCCACACGAACCGACCGTAGCGTAGCTTAACCTTAGATCGACTCGTGCATCTGTTATCATTTCGCCACGAGCCCGTCAGTAACATATTGCTGGGATTTAGAGACCAGTGGGTCTGCTTTCTAAGTAGGTACGTCAACGAAGAAGACACGGACCCAAAGTAGTTGATCCGTCAAAACAAGTGTCACACATGGGGCGGACAACTATCAAATCGTGTTGCCATAATTATGTCATTCATTGTTAGGGTGTTTGCATAAAGCAGCGGGTTCCCGGTAAAGGCAAGTCGGTACCGATACCGATTTATGCACTCACACAAAGAAACAGGTAAAACACGTAACCGTTTCTTTCCGAAGATCAACCTGCAGAGATCCTGTACCGGCAGACGGGCACGAAAACCCGCTCCTATTAGCACCTTTAGTTTGGAAACCGAAGTAGGTAATCTTATGTCCATAAGTGATACGGCGTTGGAAACGCCCATTACTTTGGCCGAACTACGGACTTTGACAACCTAGTATCGGGTATTAGTACCACAACTTAAAAAGACATGGCGTCCGACGATCGATCGTTCGATTGTGATGTAGTAGTACGCTGTGTTATGCCTTGTTACAACTTAGTGTATTGTGTGAGGCAACAGCCTTGTGCCAGGAGAAAATGAAGGCATTTTTTTTCTAAGAAACTCAAGAGCATGTGGAGGATCTTGTTAGGCATTCGAGTAAAAATTACTGGTCCATTTCTTCGATACCTATATTATTCTTCGTTAACTATAATAGTTTCTGGCCACCCCTAAACCAGAAACTACAGAACGACAACTGCTACGATGTTTACATATTCCTTTTGCTTCGTTTAAGTTCATATAATCTCATAGGGTCTACTCTCTAAAGCGCAGGCCACACCGCCAGCTAGCGGGCGGGCGGGCTAGGCGAGCGAACATCGTTTCACCTGAGTCGGTAGCTCGCGGTGTGAACCGAAGTATGTAAAGAGGTGAAACGATGTTCGCCCGCCCGCCCGCTAGCTGGCGGTGTGGCCTGCGCTTTAGTCCGTCCCCGAAGCTGCGAAGATACGGACCCATCCGAAAGTTGCTGATCCATCAAAATAAGTGTCAATTCAATTTTACGAACGGGCGAAATGCCATCCGGTGTCAAATCGTGTTGTCGTTCATGCTTAGTCGGCCTCCGAACTAATCTTATGTCAGTAGGTGACATGAGGTAGGAAACGCCTGTAACTTCGGTCAAAACAACGGACGTCGTGCTTAGGGAGTAGACCCGCTGGTCCGTATTCCGTATGTCCGTACTATTCAACGACGATATAACCACATTCTCTTTGGTACTATTGTGTGAGAAATTAGGAAAGCAATCCAAAGACGTTACAAACTTATTGCTAGTATTTGTCAAGGTCTCATACCTTTGGGGGGGACTAAATATTTGCCTCCGTGTACATAATTTGAAAACAATAACCACTTGCTCGTCATTGTATTTTAAAAAACTACACGTGAAGGTTTTCCGCTATCAATTATTATGTTAATTTTCTAAAACTCGTTGAAAAACATACATATTTTCGCTACAGTTCTGTAAACACGAATGAAATCTCTAAACAAACTGGAATGATAAAATCTAGTAAAGTTTGTTGCTTTTACATTTCGTCGTCATTTTAATTTGTTGTACAGAGAAGAGAAACATATTAAAACTAAAAGCAATTTTTTGCGAAAGGTCACGGAGAGTGGCTGTAGATAGAAGGGCAGAGTTTCTAGCATTATGCTGACGAAGACAGCTCAGTTAAAACTGGTTGATTGATGTTCCCACTGCTGGGACACAGGCCTCCTCTCCGTGAGAGGGAGTGGGCCGAAATGCACTACGCGGACCCAGTGCAGATTTGTAGGTGTCAGATGTCTTCGAATTTTTGACTCTTCACAATGTTTTCCTTTACCGTTTAGAGAGCAGTGGCGATGAAATGATTTACAAAAAGTAAAGCGCTTGCCTGGATCCGAACCCACGGATTACGTAAGTCGGGGCCGTTACCACTGGGCTGCCACTGCTCTCAAAACTGGGCCTCAAGTCTGCTATTACAATAGTGTCAGAATGGTCTGTCATTGATTTCATAATTGTTGATTTTGACAAGTTTGGTAATCTATACTTATAATATTATAAAGCTGCAGAGTTTGTTTGTTTGTTTGAACGCGCTAATCTCTGGAACTACTGGTCCGATTTGAATGATTATTTTAATGTTGGGTAGTCCATTTATCGAGGAAGGCTATAGGCTATATTTTTTTTCTTCAAAATTAGGGATCCGTAATAAAATTGCGATTTTGTAACACAAGGTGTAAAATCGAAAACAAAATAATGTACTACGGGTTTGTAGAGCCCATTAAGACCTACAAAAAAGTCCGTGAGAACATATATCTAGCTATCATGGTTTAATCACAATAACCGATTTTGTGTTCAAAATAATTATTAAATCGTCTGAAGAAAAAAAAACTACGTTAAATATGTATCGTAATATTAATCTTTATCGAAATTAAGCATTATGTTATCAAGAGTATTTATGAAGAAGTAAAATACTTTTTTGTTTGATCTCAATCGGATATTTCGTTTAAAAGTTATCACGTGTGTAAGATGTTAAGAGTTGGTACCTATTAAGGAGTTATGGAGCATAGAGTTTTTTATCTATACTAATAATAAAGCTGAAGAGTTTGTTTGTTTGAACGCGATAATCTCTTTAACTACCGGTCAGATTTGAATTCTTTTTGCATTTGATAGCCCAATTCTTGAGGAAGGCTATAGGCTATTTAACATCACGCTATGACCCTTAGGAGCCGAGCAAAAAGAAAAAAACTCAGAGTGAACGGTAAGCGAATACGAAGTGTTGCGACGCGACGGGGTGGGGGTACAAGAAATTTCACGCGGACGAAGTCGCGGGCAGAAGCTAGTCTACTAATATAATGGCGTCATTATGACTTTCCAATGGTCAACCACTGACACTCCATTGAAAGAAATGGCATAGAATGGTACATACATAAAGATACGAGTAGATAAATAACTGACTTAGGCGGTAATCTGCTAAAATTTTGACAGTTCCTTTGATCACCGACCTACTATTAGAACGTCATTCTGTAGTCATTGCTTATAGTTCGTTACGAGTATCTTATCATCATGTTCTGTGCTATTGACCGACCAATGATCTACCATTATGAATTTAGCAGATTACGAATTTTTAGCAAAATGACAATGGGATCGTGTTGAAATGACGAATTTATAAAAATAGCAGACTTGGGCCCCTGGTTGCATGCTATCCATACTAATACTATAAATTCGAAAGTAACTCTGTCTGTCTGTATTACCTTTTCATGCCTAAATCACTGAACGGATTTCGATAAAATTTGGCAGAGGGATAGATTGCATCCCGGGGAAGGACATAGGATAGTTTTCATCGACATACCTCGCGGGCGAAGCCGCGGGCGGAAGCTAGTTTAATATAAAATGAAGTTGTATCCAAAAAAAAAAAAAAAAAATACTATCGACCCGCCCATGCATCGCATGTTTTATAATATGTATAGATATACATATGTATAATACGACCGATGTGTCTTGGCGGGCCCGAACTTTGCGCAGAAGGCTGCGCAGTAAGATTTTTTAGGAACTAAATGGTGACATGAGGCGAGTGCGAGTGAGAGAACATGCGCGAAAGTTCTTAATGCCTATGTTCAGGCTGGCCAAGTTACGTCGGTCGTATTGTAGACGAGCTATGTAAACTTAGATTTTTAATTTGCTAGACCAAAATGACATCTAAACCTCCATACGTAGTATAAAACAAAGTCGCCGAAATGTCTGTACGCGCGTAACTTCCGAATGACTGCACCAAATTGGATAATTCTTTTTTTGTTGTGTTCGGTATTGCCAGGACAACCAGTTAACCAATCTTACCATCTTACCAAGGGGTATCGTATTACCCGGTAACTGGGTTGTGGAGGTCAGATAGGCAGTCGCTCCATGTAAAATACTGATATTCAGCTGCATTCGGTTAGACTGGAAGCCGACCCCAACATAGTTGGGAAAAGGCTAGACAGATGATGATTATGATGTTCGGTATTGCCAGGACAAGATTTTTAAGAAAGAAAATTTCGAAAATTCGGAAAATAAAATTGCACTCGTGTGAAGCTAGGGCGGGCCGCTAGTATATTGTATACTATGTATATACTAAATAATATCATGTTGACAAAAAAAGTTAGATCGTAGCTGTCGATTTAGTCTAGCTAGCAAATTAAAAGTCAAACCCACCCACCCTATTATTATTATAGTTTTTCGAGGATATTTCCCCGTTATCTACTCTGCCATAATCAAAAAACGTCTGAGGAAAATCTAGCCTGTAAAAATGTTAGTCACAGGAAAATGTAATCGTATCCTGAAACCACTGAAGCGCCCTATGCTACGCTGCATTTTTAATCTAGAAAGAAAGAAAGAAAGAAAGAAAAATGTTTATTTGGCCACAGTTCGTGAAACACAAAATACAAAATTAACAAAATAAAAGATTATGTTTCAACAACAATAGATAGTGTGTGCCTCACGGCTGCGCCAAAAAGGTTCATTTCAGCATTAATGCCAGACATTAATGTCTGACGCTGGTTTTCTAATGAACCTGTGGAAAGTGACGGTGAGTACACACAGTTTCAACATACCTAATACATACTTTTTATACATAAATAAATAAATAAAATAGTAAAATAGTAAATAAAATAGTAATCCAGAACATAATTATCATTACAAAAACAAAAAAGAACAACGAAAAACAACAAAATCTCATCAAAACCTGTTCTTCGCGATAAATCTAGATGAGACAAATACATAATCTGTGGTAGACAGTGCCGGATTAAGATTACTTGCCCTAAGCAATCCACGCCTGTAGGCCCTCCTATCCACTAGTCGCCTTGTATTTTTAATCTGTGGTAGATAGTGCCGGATTAAGATTACTTGCCCTAAGCAATCCACGCCTGTAGGCCCTCCTATCCACTAGTCGCCTCGTATTTTTAATCTGTGGTAGATAGTGCCGGATTAAGATTACTTGCCCTAAGCAATCCACGCCTGTAGGCCCTCCTATCCACTAGTCGCCTCGTATTTTTAATCTGTGGTAGACAGTGCCGGATTAAGATTACTTGCCCTAAGCAATCCACGCCTGTAGGCCCTCCTATCCACTAGTCGCCTCGTATTTTTAATCTGTGGTAGATAGTGCCGGATTAAGATTACTTGCCCTAAGCAATCCACGCCTGTAGGCCCTCCTATCCACTAGTCGCCTCGTATTTTTAATCTGTGGTAGACAGTGCCGGATTAAGATTACTTGCCCTAAGCAATCCACGCCTGTAGGCCCTCCTATCCACTAGTCGCCTCGTATTTTTAATCTGTGGTAGACAGTGCCGGATTAAGATTACTTGCCCTAAGCAATCCACGCCTGTAGGCCCTCCTATCCACTAGTCGCCTCGTATTTTTAATCTGTGGTAGACAGTGCCGGATTAAGATTACTTGCCCTAAGCAATCCACGCCTGTAGGCCCTCCTATCCACTAGTCGCCTCGTATTTTTAATCTGTGGTAGACAGTGCCGGATTAAGATTACTTGCCCTAAGCAATCCACGCCTGTAGGCCCTCCTATCCACTAGTCGCCTCGTATTTTTAATCTGTGGTAGACAGTGCCGGATTAAGATTACTTGCCCTAAGCAATCCACGCCTGTAGGCCCTCCTATCCACTAGTCGCCTCGTATTTTTAATCTGTGGTAGACAGTGCCGGATTAAGATTACTTGCCCTAAGCAATCCACGCCTGTAGGCCCTCCTATCCACTAGTCGCCTCGTATTTTTCATCACATCATCGAGCGCACCCCTGTTTGTACAGACACAACATCTGTAGCTAGTGACTTTTGGGTCTTGTAATATCTTGCTGATAAACAGCCTTGCCTTTCATGTGCTAGAAAATACTGTTTCGGTGCTGTTTTTGCCTTATGGTGCCCCCCGAGACGTGATGACCTAAGCAATTGCTTAATTTGCTTAGGGGCTAATCCGGCACTGGTGGTAGAACAAGTGCAGTGTATTCCGATGAAAAAATTAGGAAAAATTATGGTCCATACATTCGCGAACCTGCAAAACAAAGTATTTTCGAATGCCCGTAAACCTGCGGGGTAATTGCGTAACACACTATCATTAGGTTTGGTCCCATAGAAAAAGTTCATAATGATGAGTACAATGACCTCTTACGAGGTTGTTGGTGTTTTTCCAATAACCCTGTATAGTAGAGCTGTATAAGTAGGTACTTACTTTTCTTTTTGCGGATGGGAAATCATCAAATGAACCCTCCCGCTCTGGGTGGAGCGGAAGGGAGTGTCAGACTCTTACTGACTAAAACCCACCCGTGTTCCTTCTTTAGCCCTTTATGTTCCACTTCTTTACGTACGAGTAGGTAAGACTAACCATGTTATAAAAGTGAAAACACTAATGTACGGCTAACTAACATGTCATACATATCTACTTGCATATAGTGTACTACTATTAATAGTTCCAACTTGTAATCAATGCGAACAGTTATACAGCAAGTGTTGTGAAATCCACATGCGACATTACCACAGGATAGGCGAGTACAGAAGATCAATAACAAACTGCGTCTCTAGCATTACCAAATTGATCTATGTAATGTTATTATAAGAAAAAGAAAGAAAGATTTTTTTTATTTCGGACACCACAGAAAATACAAAAAAAAAAAAAACCAACAAAGCTAAACTATATTACTAAAGCTGTCGCGTAGTATGGCAATAGCGGTCATTGCCCTTTCCCTAATATCTCCATAGGAAACCAAACAATAAACTTGTGGTTTTTCGTTATTGAAACACGTTGAAGATTTTGATAGATATTGATTTAGGACGTTTACAGGCCATTTACAAAAAGTTTAATGACTTTTATTTGTTCAAAATTCTGTTAATAATAATTATGTAACAGTCTAGCAACCTAGCTAGGACATCAGATCGTAAAACTGTATTGTAGTACTGTAAAAGTGTAAGCTATTCCTAAGTTGTCATCCTACTTTGTAACAGACTGTACAGTCACGAGCAAAAGTATGTATACACTTGGCTTTATTCAAAGGCGATTTTCTCCTTTATTTTTGAATGAAATTTTATGTTATTACGAACATAGTATTTTCGAACCCATAGGTTTATGTAAAGTGTCGTATTTCAACGTTGCATTCGTTATTTCGTGAAAAAATCGCGATTTGAAATTGCCAAGTGTTGACATATTGGTGCTCGTGACTGTACCAGTTTTTATGTAATAAAGTATTATTATTTCAAAAAATTTAATGTTCTAAAATGTAGGTGGGTCAATGACCGCTATTGCCATGCTAAAACGCGACAGCTATAGTTACGTATTTATCGCTACCCATTAGCATCAAGATACGTGTTTAGTTTCAGAAACTGACAAAGTGCACACGAAAACGTGACTGTCCTCGCTCTATTTTGCAGCAAGTGCTGACTTCGACACTTGTCCGACATCTGTCTATTTATGTACAGACGCCAGCACATCAAGCTACTACAATCTGTCAAATTTCTTTAATAGATTTTCAACTTTATCACTAAAGCATAAGGTTCAAAATTTATTGGGAAAATTTGATAGTTTCGGGTAGCTTGATGTGCCTTAGTCAAATTCACTGACAACGCTCAGCCAATAGCTGGGTCTAGAAGCTTACAATTTTGTACTAGAGTTCCATACAGAAAGTAGGTTTTTTTTTTTTCTTTGAAAATTATTCTTCTAAAGAGGTAGAATATGCGATGAAAGTTTGTATGGAAGTGCGTAATTTTTGCCGGCTTCCGTCCGTCCGATAATACTTTGTCAAAAAACACGCCTTGTTCAATTTTGTCCTTCTGAAAGTTATAGTTGCTCGATGTTATTGTTTACCCATTTTACGACTACGAAAGGAAGTGTTCAGCTACCGATGTTATGTAATGACTTTGTTTAAAAACAAATGTAAGTAATTGACAGATCTCAGACTAATTTAACCACGAGGGTATTTCACGAGCGCGTTGTGTTCCACGCGCGCCTCAAGGAGATGTCAGCACCAACTGACGGGGTCCGCTAGGGCCGATGCCCGCCAGGGTCGCGGGTTGTTCGAAAGAGATACCGTGGCCCCTGGCACAGGCAACTGAAGGAACACGGGTGGGTTTTAGTCAGTAAGAGTCTGACACTCCCTTCCGCTCCACCCAGAGCGGGAGAGGGTCATTGGATGATTTCCCACCCAAAAAAAAAAAAAAAAGGGTATTTCACGAAAGGTGGTAGAGGTGTACTTATAAGTAGGTACTAGACATGTGCGCCGATCGGCGTGGCGCACGCCGCCGGTCATTTTAGCCACGCCGACGCCGCCGGATTTCTCATCGGCGTAATCGGCGTCAAAATCCAAATAATATTCTAGATTATGTATCGCACATTATTTGATGCCGGATGCCGTTAATATAATGAGTGCATCAAACTCAGTCACAATCAATGTTGTACTGGTTTTTAGGTGTAAAGAAGAACAAGCGTTGGAACAAACTGAGGACGAACGAGGTTCTTATAATGAGCCGCATGAAAAGAAACATGTTGTCGAAATTAGATCACCGCTTTCCCATTAATAACTTGACTATGGCGGCTGCTCTTCTCGATTGCCATTTCCAAGGAATGTCAGTAATTGACAAATACCTTGAGGAAAGAGGGCAAACGAGAGTTTCCTTTATGTCTGCATTTGTGAGAGAACACGTCAGGGGCTCTGATATTTTACAAGAAACAGCTAATTATCCCAGTGAGTCAGTCTCCTCTACTTTTCTTTTGGCTATGTCCCAGAAGTATACAACTCCTGGTAGTATCACTAACGTGGCTGATGATCCTGTGGTGGTCGAATGTTGAAAATACTTTGGTGGATGAGCCCCTAAGGCTGTGCTCGACGGAAACATACTTCGTTATTGGAAGGAAAAGAAGAATACTTATCCTTGGCTATTCAACTGCGTTAGGGCTATCATGAGCGTTCCCGCCACAAACACGCCCAGCGAGCGAGTTCAGTCGCAGGACTAACCATTACGGCAAAAAGGTCACGGTTAAGTCCTACTTCCGTAGACATTTAGACAAAATTATATTTATCATCATCATCATTTCAGCCAAAAGACGTCCACTGCTGGACATAGGCCTCCCCCAAGCACTTCCACTTCGACCGGTTCTGTGCTTCTCGCATCCAACGGGTTCCTGCGGCCTTCACAAGGTCGTCGGTCCACCTTGTGGGAGGCCTTCCAACGCTACGTCTTCCGGTACGTGGTCGCCACTCCAGAACCTTTCGGCCCCATCGGCCATCTGTTCTGCGAGCAATGTGCCCTGCCCACTGCCACTTAAGTTTGGCAATTCTGCGGGCTATGTCGGTTACCTTGGTTCTCCTGCGGATCTCCTCATTCCTGATTCGATCACGCAGGGAAACTCCAAGCATAGCCCTCTCCATTGCCCTTTGGGTGACTTTTAGCCTTCTTATAAGGCCCATTGTGAGCGACCACGTTTCAGTGCCATAAGTCATCACTGGCAACACGCACTGGTCAAAGACTTTCGTCTAGAGACACTGCGGTATGTGGGACGAGAAGATATTGCGTAGCTTCCCGAACGCTGCCCAGCCGAGTCGGATTCGACGATTGACCTCTTTCTCGAAGTTAGACCTACCTAACTGGACAGTTTGTCCGAGGTAAACATACTCGTCCACGACTTCGAGTGTAGCGTCTCCGATCTTTATGGGAGTGGGTGTTACATGGGCATTTGACATGACCTTCGTTTTGTCCATGTTCATTTTAAGACCCACTCTTTCGGAGGCTCTACTGAGGTCATCGAGCATTGTACTGAGGTCCTCCATAGTCTCAGCCATGACTACGATATCGTCGGCAAACCAAAGGTGAGTTATGTACTCGCCGTTGATGTTGATGCCAGCCCCTTTCCAGTCCAGAACCTTGAAGACATCCTCCAGTGCAGCGGTGAACAGTTTCGGAGAGATAACGTCTCCCTGTCTTACACCTCGCTGCAGAAGGATAGGTTTCGAGGTCTGATCCTGGAGTCGGACTGACATAGTGGCGTTTTCGTACAAACACTTCAGCACCTCGATGTACCGATAGTCGATCTGGCACCGTTGAAGAGACTGCAGCACAGCCCATGTCTCGATCGAATCAAAGGCTTTCTCGTAGTCCACGAACGCTAAGCAGAGAGGCAGGATATATTCTTCGGTCTTCTGTATAACCTGTCGCAGCGTATGTATGTGGTCTACGGTGCTAAAGCCTTTACGGAATCCGGCTTGTTCGGGAGGCTGGAAGTCGTCAAACCTGCGGGCGAGACGGTTCGTGATGACTCTCGAAAACAGCTTGTAGACATGGCTCAGGAGTGAGATGGGCCTATAATTCTTAAGAAGGGCATTGTCGCCCTTCTTAAAGAAAAGTATCACCACGCCTCTGTTCCATGCCTATGGTGTTTTGCCCTCGAGTATGGCGGAACCAAACAGCTTCTGAAGGGTCTTAAGAACGGGTTTTCCGCCGGCCTTCAGCAACTCGGCCGTATTTCCGTCATCACTCGGCGCCTTGTTGTTTTTGAGCTGCTTCAGAGCCATCCTAATCTCGTACAGGCTGACGTCCGGGATGTCTTCGGTATAGTGCCGGGTCAATCTAGCTCTCGGGTCGTTTGCCAGATTCATAACGGGGTTACTTGTTGACGTGTATAACTGTCCATAGAACCTCTCGATCTCCCTCAACAGCTCAGGTTTGGCGAATACGATCCTGCCATCTTCGGTCTTCAGTTTCATAAGCTGGCTCTGCCCAATAGACAGATCTCTAGCAAAGACCTTGGAGCCTTTATTTCGCTCTATCGCGTCCTTAATACGGTCTGTATTAAAGCGGCGAAGATCGCTTTTCAAGGACTTGGAGATCTGCCTATGGAGTTGCCGGTAATTTTGCGCATCAAATTATATTTATACATGATAATTATGACATGTGTAAGAAGCAATTACAAAAGCTAAAATAATTTGCTTCTTGTTCATAAAATTTTATTTCTTTTCTCTCTTTTCGTACTACATAGTTTGATTGTTATTTGTAGCCATAGAGGTTTTTTTGTAATTGAAATTTTGATTTTATAATTGTACCTATTTAATATAGTTATGATAAACAAATAATTCTTGTCATAATTTAAAAAATGATTTATTTGTTCTCTATTAAGCGTGCCTTATGTTGATTACCTATAATAAATAAAAAAAAAATGTGGATTGAGACGTCTTCTATTCTACTTATTTTGACCATCCACGCCGATTACGCCGATGACGCCGCCGCCGCCGACAATTTAAACGCCAGACGCCGCCGCCGGTCGAATGACCATCGGCGCACATGTCTAGTAGGTACAGACGCCAGCACATCAAGCTACTACAATCTGTCAAATTCCTTTAATAGATTTTCAACTTTATCGCTAAAGCATAAGGTTCACACTTGATTGCGAAAATTTGACAGTTTCCGGTACCCGAAATTCGGGTAGCTTGATGTGCGGGCCTCTTACACCCGTATTTCGCCAGTTATGTTGTAAGTTTTATCACAATTTTTTCACGGTCCAAAAGACCGCTACAGCAAGGAGTATTCCGTACAAGTTTTAATGTCTAAGACTTGAGACATAGAGAAAAAGTTGGGAGCATCAAGTGTGCAAATAAGGTTAATAAGGATATACTGCAACGACTTTATTATAGGAAACAGGTGCAGCGGTGCTATTCTGTAAAAATCTCACCGTTAAAACTTAGGTGAAGTGCGTTTGTTTTTGCTAGGAATTGACACTATTGACAGCTCACTCCACGCTCACTTCACCTAAGTTTTCACAGTGAGATTTTTACAGAATAGCACCGCAGTACTAATAGCAATATCCTGTCTTACATCCGTTACGTTAGGTTCACTTGTTTCTATTAGACTGCAAGACAAAAGACTTGAACATCAGCTGGTGTATTCTGTAAGAATCTCACCGTGATTAGGTGAAGTGAGCTCTCATTCCTCGTGATGCTAGAGATTGACACTATTATCAGCTCACTTCACCTAATTTTCCACGTTGAGGTGGTTTCAGAGCAGCCGTGGCTCAGTGGTATCGGCCCCGACTTACCGAGTTGTAGGTCGTGAGTTCGAACCCAGATAGGCAGTTTTCTTTGTGTATGTAATTTCATCACCACTACTCTCAAAACGGTGAAGGTGTATTATCGTGAGGAAACCGGCATGTCCTAGAACTATTATAAATGCGAAAGTGTGCCTGTCTGTCTGTCTGTCTGTTAAACCGCTGAACCTATTTAGATGAAATTTGGTATAGAGATAGTTTGAGTCTCGGGAAAGGACATAGGATAGTTTTTATCCCGATATTCTCACGGGATCGAACCTTACGCGGGTTAAACCGCGGAGCGCTGCTAGTAACTCATAAATCATTTGCCCCGCGTTTTTATGATCCCGCTGGGGTTAGAAATGCCTCGTGTGATATAAAAGGAATGTTGGTATAAACTGTGAAGTATCACGGATTAGATCCAGGTTTTGTCAGATTTAAAGACGACTGCACAGGACGATTACAAACTAAACTAAACAGAATTGTGGCGACATTATTTTTTTTTTATAAAATAATTAAAAATAGAAACAAAGTCCAAAAGCTTGAGGCCAAAAGGCTCCTATCTCAGCTTCATGCCTTAAAATCATCTTGTCTGCTGGCGTATATTCCGTTTTAATCCCTATTCATAATCCATGAATATCCCACATATCCTATAACTTTTTACTGGCATTATTCTCGCTTTATGGAAGCTACTAAGTAGTAGTATGCAGCCACAAATTCAGCAGAATTCCCCGAAAAACTCTGCTTTAGCATAGCTGCATTTTTAACAAGCCTTGGCACTATATTGGCACCAAATTGCAGTAATAAATTAAAACTACTGTTTAATAGAATTTTGTCACCCTTATTGCACTTTAATCTTAACTTTTTGCCTTGAATTATTCATAAATCTAAGATTTAACTAATAAAACGCTAGTTTTACCGCTGCTCCGTGTTCTTTCAAGTAATTACAAACACATAGGGTCCGTAAGATTATGAAGGAAGATTGCAAGTGTGAGGTTCCTATTCACCTTGAAATAAAGGTCATAATTGTAGATCAATTGTCATGGGTTGTTAGCCTTTCGCATGCGAGGACCAATGTAACCAGTTTTACTTATTAATTTACGCAACTTTGCTTCATTGGTTTGCTCATTATCTTGACTTGTACAGCTGATATATCTGAGGCCATTCAGCACCCATTTGCTACGTCTCCTAAGTCTTCCCATGTCCAACAACAACAACTACATGTCTATCAACTACATGTTCTCATCTCATTATAGGTTCATAATGTTACCAGTTATTACACATACATAAAGGATTTTTGTACACGAAGTTACAGTAGAATACTGACTCCTAAGTCACAGGGTCCCCCCTAGTTTAGGAGGCAGGGTTTTCACTATTTATGCAACCTTTGTTTCCCAAAGTTTAATGTTCCTATGTGTATTGTATGAGCTTTGTATATTACGGTTTTGTGTTAATATACTAGTTTTTTTTTTTTGTTTATTCACGTCACCGTGTCATGTAATGTGCACGCATCTGCACCGTTCAGGCCGAGCTGGCGCAGTTTCTGTTCAGTTTTGCGTTGCATCTCCGCCTATCTATCGGCTTTACGTCGAGCTAAATCCAAGGCTATCCTTAGTGCCCCGTGCCGTGGCTTGGGGCAAGAGTATCGCCTCTTCTATCAAGAATTGATGACGTCATCGTTGAGCTATGGGTGTTCCGTGAAGTATGATAAGATATGATAACGAGCATCTTTGAGGTTTCACTAGTTCGTCGTAAGCTCATGTGTCATGTCATGTTTGATATCACTCTGAACGAAAGAGTTTTTCCTGCGTTCTCAGTAATAATTTACCACGAAATCATTAGGTATGTGTGATTTGTTGCATGTAATTTCAGTTGCCATAACCACCAAATTAGTTCCGTTGAGATATACTATACAAAATATTTGTATTTTATGTGCAGCTTAACAATGTTTTGTTTATAAAGAAACGTCGGTATTCTCGTGCATAAGTGTGCTTGGGAGAGCCTTGCAATTACAATCAATCGATGAAATACGGTCCTTTTATATCATATCGTACGTAATGAGAGGGGCCGTGGCTAAATTACACGGCGGTGGATCGATCTGTAAATGTGCCTGTACAGTCGACCGTACGTGGTGGTAACATTTTGACCTTGAGCTAGCCTAGCGTTGCACGGAGTTTCAATAGAATAAGAGGCCAGCCAGCTTTTACTGATTTTGTTACCAGTGTCGTACGGCCTACTGTACACGGTGCGCGAAATTCAATTATTTGTTGGTCAGTGTTAGCACAGTATAAAGATCATACAGTATTTCGACTTCATAAAAACGGACGAAACGAGCTGTACCTACGCGCCTCGACCTCGGAATGCGCTCGGTATGCAGACACTGCAGACAGTCGCGACTGTGTCGCAGTGACGAACGGACGGTGTGTTGTTTTTTTTAACAATAACCGCGCGAATTATTCACTAAAAATAAATTGAAGTACATATAGTAGGCTATATTGTGCTGTTTTTGGTTGCATGAATTCGTCAATAACGCATCCAAAGATAACTTTTTTTAAATTACCTGGAAACTCTGAAAGGTAAGACTATAAAATAATTTTACTTACTAGTAGGTAGGTACATAATATGTGTCTTTTTAATGGACAAGTATTTCCTTTTATCTCCCGAAAAAAAAGATGTCTGGATTAATAAATAAAGTGAATAGAGTGAAGGAAAGTGATAGACATGAGTGAAATTGGTAGTTATAGGCGGGTCATGAATCATTATACGGTAGGTACGCTTGTGTTAAAACCTCGGGGCATGTGTGTTTTGTTAGTTTGTATAATTCAAAGTAAAGATGTGGTTTTTATTATTAATAATAGTTGTTTATTGTACTGTGTGTATGAATAATACTAGAATGCAATAACAAAACTAAATGGAAACACAAAGTAGGCAAATGTAATTAAAATGCTGGAGGCGGGCAGCCCTATCGCATGTTTTACGTACCGCGCGGCTGTAGGCATTTATTTCAAGGTTACGGCCGAGTTACAATACTGTATGATCTTTATACTGTGACTGTGCCTTTGTCCAGCACTAGGCCACAGATTACTAAATAGTTACTGACTAGGCTAAGATACTCAATCGGTTGCATGCATAATCACATTGGCGCTATTGACTGATTGAAGGTGTTGTCTTCATCTTACAACGAAAATAAGAAAGAGACGCATGAAATTAGAGAACTGTCAAACAGCTTGTCATATTTAGCGGCATATTTGGAAGGGTTGTTTTAATTTTTTTTTCCATCTTTTTATTGTTATTCAGGACGCAATCGTTTTACACTAGGTAGTTATAGTTGAGCAGTAATCACTATGTATCAAAATAACAAACTTATTCTAAACTAGCTGTAGCAACTGCAACTTGCACTTGGTTCCCGTGTATGTCGGACAACAACAATGTGTCTCTTTACTAATTCCTTTCTTTACTGTAAAATAAAACCAGGGAAATTCCCGTCAAAATCGGTTCAGCCGTAACAAACGGACAGACAGACAAAAAAAAAGATAGTTTTTTTTTGTTAAAAGTAGGTACCGTAAGTAAATACATACTTTCATAATATGCATTTAGTAAAAAGCCGTTATATTGACGTTACAAATAGACGCTTAGAGTCAGCTCACACCGAGATGCGACGCGACGCGCAGTTTTCAAGATAGAAATACAATTACAGACCTTATCTACTACACAAAAAGGTACACGATTCAGTGAGCTACGCCGCGCGGCGCTGCGCGGCGTAGCTCGACTTAGTAGACCCTGCATTGTGTACCTTTTAGTGTAGTAGATAAGGTCTGTAATTGTATTTCTATTTTGAAAACTGAGCGTTGCGTCGCGTCTCGGTGTGAACTGACCCTTAAATGTCATTTGTATAGATTTTTTCGTTTTCAACGGCTCACCCACATTCAGACATTGTTAGGTCACATTAGATTGACTGGAATCTAGATGTAATCTCCGAACAAATTGTTCTATTGTCTACATGGCACCTGGCCTAGATTGGGTCGACGTGATGGGACAAAATGCTGCACTAGAGTTAAGCCTATCTTGCGTCAAGGTGATTACTAGACTTTTATTCAGGTCATCGGGGAATTAATTATGTTTGCTATCGATTCAGGTTATGTGCAGTATTTTTGTGTCGATTTTAGGCTATTTTTGTAAAGGAACTGGTGTAGGGTACACATATTCTTACTTCGGACTAGAAGTACTCACAAGCGATGTAGTAACAATGACTTAAAAACTATGTTAGTAAACTTTAACAAACTAAAAAAAAAAGTGAGTATGTGCCTCCATACCTAGTGCTTAAACAGAACTTTGCGCTCTTGTCCTTGGTACACCCATTTGCGAAGGGTCAACGATTTCCGTATCTAATCTATCAGGTCACAATCGTGCTAAATAAACTTATACAGTGTGAGTCTTCATAATGTGCACATATTGAAATGAGGGAAACATAGCTTAATTTTATCGACGGAAAAAATATTAAAAAAAATAAAAAAATATTTAAAAGGATTTACCTGCTAAAGAGTATGGTGATTGCAAGGCCTTTCTTTAAGGGGCTGTCACCCGAAATTGAGTTCCGATGTTTCGGTATTTTTAGCCACGCCCACTATTTCTCCGATATCCTAGCGCCATTCTTAAAGGGCGGTGATACAGTGAACTACCGAGTCAGGCACGGTGACGCGGTTAATAATAATTAACAATGAACCAATAGATGGCGCTCTAGTATATTATTATTCATCTCATGGAAGTAGTAAAGTAAGTAATTTTTATAATGTAATATTGACGAGACAGGTACACGAACAGAAATAATGAAACTCTAAACAAATAGTTCCTTATAGGCTATTTTGTACAACGCATAGCGTAAATTCATCGCTTTTAACAAGGCTTGGTTGGTCTAATGGTTTTTGCATAGATTCTGAATAGCGGGTTATCGAGTTCGAAACCAAGTTGAGTCATAACAGGGAATTTGTATTGGTTTTTTTAGTTTTAGGATATTATCATTGTTTTTTTAATTTATTTTGTATATATTTAGAATATTTTCATTGTTTTTTTTTTATTTATTTTGTATATTTTTAGAATACATATTTATTAATGTTCTTTACAATAAAAAGACACGTTTGGCGAACAGTTCAGAAACGGATCTGGGACACCTGCGCAAAAGACATTTCCGCGAATGGACTTTTGCGCGAATAGACTTTTGCGCAAATGGACTTTTGCGCGAATGGTCGTTTGCGCGAAATACTCTTGCGCGAAAGACATTTGCGCGAAGGACACTTGCGCGAATCCACTTGCGCGAAAGACACTTTCACGAATCCGCTTGCGCGAAAGACACTTGCACGAATCCGCTTGCGCGACGAGACAGTTATGCGACAAAGTTGAGGAAATGAGATTTTTCCATAACATCACGCGTGTATTCTTTCAAAGGGTTGGGCAGGAGTGTATATAGTATATAGTACACCCACAATTCACCAATGCTTCATCATAGATATCGTTTATGGTTTTCGAAAGTTTTAAAGCCGATAGAAAGGTCGAAATGAAAATCCAAGATGGCGGCTGAAAAGATTCTCAAATTCTCAATTTCTACGGTCGGATACGGTCGGTCGGAACGATTGATGAGAAACTGATGGTAGTGGAGATCCACCACCATCAGTTTCTCATCAACCGTTCGGCGCGGAGATTGGATAACCTACTTAGTGTCGCTTGGTGTCCAACTTTTAACCTTTTTAGGGTTCCGTACCCAAAGGGTAAAAACGGAACCCTATTACTAAGACTTCGCTGTCCGTCCGTCCGTCCGTCTGTCTGTCACCAGGCTGTATCTCAAGAACCGCGGTAGCTAGACAGTTGAAATTTTCACAGATGATGTATTTCTGTTGCCGCTATAACAACAAATACTAAAAACAAAATAAAATTAATATTTAAGGGGGGCTCCCATACAAAAAAAAGTTTTTTTTTCGGCGTTTTTGCCGTCTGTCTGTCGCCAGGCTGTATTTCAAGAACCGCGGTAGCTAGACAGTTGAAATTTTCACAGATGATGTATTTCTGTTGCCGCTATAACAACAAATACTAAAAACAAAATAAAACAAATATTTAAGGGGGGCTCCCATACAAAAAAACGCAAAAAAACGTGTTTTTTTTCGGCGTTTTTGCCGTCTTTCTGTCGCCAGGCTGTATCTCAAGAACCGCGGTAGCTAGACAGTTGAAATTTTCACAGATGATGTATTTCTGTTGCCGCTATAACAACAAATACTAAAAACAAAATAAAACAAATATTTAAGGGGGGCTCCCATACAAAAAAACGCAAAAAAACGTGTTTTTTTCGTGCCGACAATGGAAGTTTTTAGACGGATTACGTCAGCAGAAAAGCCTAACGGAGCTAAAAATTTATCAAATTTTGTCAAGTGGCTCAAAACACAAATAGCCGTCCAAGATATGGGCAAGCTTCAATAAGATTAAAAGACTTGGTTGAGTCTATCAGGGAAAGACACCTATGATGAAAAATTTGAAATTTTGCACGTCCGCCATCTTGGATTTTTATTTTGACCCCACTATCGACTTCAGCGCCCTCGAAAACCACGAAAACGACACCGATCACGAAAAATTTGAACATTTTCGCGTCCGCCATCTTGAATTTTCATTTTGACATTACTATCGGCTTCAGCACCCTCGAAAACCACGAAAACGACACCCATGATGAAAAATTTGAAACTTTTTACGTCCGCCATCTTTGATTTTCATTTTGACCTCACTATCGGCTTCAGCACCCTCGAAAACCATGAAAACGATACCCATGATGAAAAATTTGAAACTTTTCACGTCCGCCATCTTGGATTTTCAATTTGACCTCATTATCGGCTTCAGCACCCTCGAAAACCATGAAAACGACACCCATGATGACAAATTTGAAAAATCTTTTCAGCCGCCATCTTGGATTTTAATTTCGACTTTTCTATCGGCTTTACAACTTTCGAAAATCATAAACGATATCCATGATGAAGCATTGGTGAATTGTGGGTGTACTATACACTCCTGCCCAACCCTTGGAAAGAATACATGCGTGATGTTATGGAGAAATCTCATTTTCCTCAACTTTGTCGCGCAACTGTCTCGTCGCGCAAGCGGATTCGCGCGTCTGCTTCGCTTCTGAACTGTTCGCCAAACGTCTCTTTTTACTGTAAAGAACTTTAATAATTATTCTAAAAATATACAAAATAAATAAAAAAAAAACAATAAAAATATCCTAAGACTAAAAAAAAACAATGATAATATCATAAAACTAAAAAAACAATACGAATTCCCTGATAAGACTCAACTTGGTTTCGAACCCGATAACTCGCTATTCAGAATCTATGCAAAAACCACTCGACCAAGCGAGCCTTGTTATAAGCGATGAATTTACGCAATGCGTTGTACAAAATAGCCTAGTAACTATTTGTTTAGAGTTTCATTTTTTCTGTTCGTGTACCTGTTTTGTCAATATAAAAATTACTTATATTACTACTTCCATGGGACGTATTGGTTTGTTAGTATAGAAGTGATTTTTTGCTGGCCTTCGACATTTTTGTTTGATGATAATATGAAATGAACGGATTGCGAGGCAAAGCGACATACGTCCGTCTAGCAGCGCGCCTAAGCGATCACTGTCGGATTGCGTACATAAGAAAGAGAAGCGCGATTTCGCGACGCTCGTACATTTTTACAAACCACCAAATAATTAATTACTTAAAAATAAGTTGAGTTGTCAAAAATATTAGACAACCAAGTTTTGTATTTTGATATGATACGTTATTGTTATAAATTTTACCAACGTACGTTGGTAAATAATTCAGATTTTTTTGTTGGAGGATCAGTTTAGGAGGTTAGTTTACCATTTTTTTGTATCGAGAAAACTTTTCAAAAACGTGTTTTGAAAACAACGAAGTTTTAGGAAATATGTTCAAGCTTAACATATATTTTTTCCGCTGTCTCAAACTGTATAGATTTGGCTAAAAAATTGTTGGAGACAAGCCTATTTGGGTCTATTCAGCGCCTTAACAGTTGATAGGAAATGTTGCGATTGAGTTATAAACATGGTATTTTTACGTTTAGAAATCTGATACGATGGAGAATAATTTCAAGTAATCAAAAAGGGTAGGTAATCGGGCTTTTATTGAGTAATTTTACAATTATTGTAAAAATTGATGAAAAAATATCAGATTTTTGTTTAAAAAAAAACCATAATTCTCAATTGAGGGGCGATTGTTTACACAGGGGTCACAGCAGCGAAAAAGAATTTAAAAATATTACAACATTTTTTTTTAAAATATTTTTTCCGTCGATAAAATTAAGCTTAGTTTCCCTCATTTCAATATGTGCACATTATGAAGACTCACACTGTATTATGTAATCTGTGAAGCCTTGACACCAGCGCCTGCAGTAGCTATTTATTAGGGGTTCTGGCTCACCGGAAGTCCAGCGTAACTAGACCCCTGTTTGTACGTAGCCTACTGCCTGCCACAAGTAATATCTATTGCAACGATACCCCGAGGAGACCAACGCTTATCAATAAGTTAAAGTACGGTACGTATAGGTATACCGCACTTTATCGTAAAAAAAAAAAAGATTTTTCAGAACTTGCCTTATTATGACTTGTTGGTTGTTACTAGAACCCTCAATAAACTGGAAGGTTTTTTAGACAGCAGCCCATCATCATCATCATCATTTCAACCGAAAGACGTCCACTGTTGGACATGGGCCTCCCCCAAGCACCGACCGGTTCTGTGCTTCTCGCATCCAACGGCAGCCCGGTCTTCCACATTTATCATTACACTATTCTAATTCTCCTTTTTCTTTCCCAGGTCCTAGCGCACACGTTACAAGGTCTAGGCCAAGATGAGGGCATGTACCAGCAGTACATACCGCTGGCGATCCACTTGGCCGACGAGTTCTTCCTCACACACCCCTCCAGAGATGTTCAGCTGCTCATCGCGTGCTGCATCGCTGATGTGCTCCGAGTTTATGCCCCGGAGGCGCCGTATAAAGACCAGGAACAGGTGAGTTTTAAAAGAACGCAGAAGAGAGGTACCGTATTGTTATCTTCTTCTTAACGTGTCGGTGGCAATCTAAATGAGTTGGCCCAGAATTAGCGTCTACAAGTTTTCTACCTTCAGTAGCGTCCTTCAGTTCCTGTAACGTGCAGGCAACAGCACCCCTAATTGCGTAACACACTGTCAATCACAGTCTGAATCGTTTTGAAGGATATTGCTAATGCATTGCTTCATCTGTTCGAAGTCTGCTCAACTCGTAAATAACTTGTAGCGGTATCTACAACGCCACATGCGAACTAAGCGACATACTGACGTCACGCAAAATCCTACATCTCGCAAGCAGAGTTTGCCGCGCAATTAGCATAATACTACGCCCGACATGAATCATCGGGCAGTTGCCCGCCAGAAACAACACCCGTCTGGTCGGAGGATCCTCCCTCTTCTATAGAGGTTGAGTAAATTATTCACCCTGTTCCTCATACCTCTATAAACTTAATGAACGTTGTTGATCTGTCAAAATGAAAGCCATTGCTACTGATAGTGTGTTACGCAATTACCCCACTGGCTGGACACGTTTTGTTATAAGAAGAAAAAATCTTAGGTGATTACAATGGAGACATTCATGGAGTGTTACAATCGGTTCTATTGTTATAGGCGATCTTATACAAAAAACCTTTGGTTGAACTTTGTTGAAAACAATTTGTACGGCTTTATATAAAAATACAAACGACAAAGTAACTTTTAAATAGGATTATCAACTTTTTTATGTCAAAAAAAGTATTTTCGAAACCATTGCCTGTAAAAATGTAGATAGCGTAAGTAGATGGCGTAAAAATAGTTGGATATTTCAAAAATATTATATTTTTTAAGTACTATTTGCTACTTTGAGCCTGTAAATTAAGGTTACAAAATAGCATTGAGGTCACGGATATCTATGATTGAGGTTATTACTGGCCCTATTGCGATCATCTCGCCATTTTGTATTGAAATGCAAATGTTTTCACCTACGTCCTTCATTTTTTCCTTCGAAATATTGTATTTAGGCATCTGATATAGCAGGATAATGTATTATACATATTATAGTAGGGTTGGCAACCCTAGGAGTAGAGACCACTGTAATTTTTTAAAAGATTTTAACAAATTATTGTATTATATCGACATTTGTTACCGCACAGAGGCTTAACCAATAGCGATGTAACAAGCTCTTCAGCCTATAATTACTTTTCAACAGAACGCTTCCGTAGTATCTATCAATTATATTATGGCAATATTAATGCCATCGTCGGAGCTAAAATCGATACATTGTAAATGAACGCAAGGTAATACTTAAGAGCCTATACTACCTCAAATGGCTTAGCATGATCCTCCGTTATGTCGAAAATACTGCAGCATTAATTTTGAAATAAATATATGCTAAAGTTGAGGATTAATGTAAGGTCTTATGTTAGACGAAAACACGATTCCATAAAATTTTCTCGATAGAAAAAAAATCCAAAGTTACCTCCAAACCGAACAATAAACCGCTGGTATTCAAAAAATGCTTCAAAGTAGATCATGAAACTTTGCATACTAACTGAACTAACTATAAAGCAGGTCTTATGTTAGTTAGTTTTTTTGAATTACCTTTATTTTCACCGTAATAAGCAAATACCTAAACTATTGGCGCTGCCTCCCGCCCAGCACCGCACTCTGTCTCGCTTTCACACAGTCCGCGAGCAGTATCGTGCGAGCGAGATAAAGAGTGAATTTTAGCTGAGGTAGTATAGGCTCTTAAAAGCTATTGATTACTTAATGCTACGTACGAACATATTTTTTTAACGTAAAAGAACGCAAGACGTGTCGTCGTCTGCTTAGAATTCTTCGATATTTATTCATGTTCCGGTAAACTCGGGAAACCTTTTAACACGACTAAAGGAAAAAACTTTCCCAGTTTAATTGGATATCGCAAGTTAGTGCTTAAACTTGTGTGTACTGAGCATGTTTTTATTATGAGTTTCTAAGCTCATAGGAGCCGTAAGTTCCTCAGTAAGTAAATTAAGGCCAGGTGATCATTTCTATGTAATAGGGGGCGAGCTCATTTCCTTGAACCACAAATCGAGACGTCCGTAGGCTGCTACTAAGAAATTCCCACTGGAAAAACCCAATAATTTACCCGAGATTGGGATCAGCACCCCAATTGTCGTAACACTAAGGGGTTTTCTAGGCAATTGGTAAGCCATTGCTTTATTTGTTTGAATAAATCGTCTGCTCGAAAAGGTAAATAACCCAATGGATATTGTTGAGTTAGAGTTGTCAAATGGATTGAAATTGAATTTGAGAGTGTCGTACGCGATTACCCTGCGAAACCTCAAACTCTGCTGATATGGTTTTTGAAATAAAGCCTGTTTCCAAAACGTTATATTTAGATTCGTCAAACTTAGTGGGTGATCCAAAACATTGAAAGCATTTGCGGAATGCACGAGCATTGCCTTTGTGCGCACAGTTATGATTAAATCGCTTAACAAATCACTATTAAATAGGAACACAAAACACTCCACACAAACAATCACCTCATAACACACAACACACATCGACACCACACAACTAACACTACACTCACGAACATAAGCACACACACCTCTCACCCATTCACACCCCCTTTTTTTTACTTTTTTATTTTATTTTAATTTTTTTCCATACCTGCATCCATACATCCATGCTCAAATAAATCTAAAATCACTTTTATTGTTTTTATGGTAGATTAACATCGACACTCGAAACCTAAGGTCCATCATTTATTTAGTACAGATCGATCGAATCACTGTCTCCTAAGATACAGGTCATCCCTAGTTTAGGAGACAGGATTTAATTTATTATGTTATTCAAGACAACTGTTTTTCTCCCCTTGTGTCCATTGTTAGTTGATTAAGTCTTAGCATGTAACTCTTATACAACCTGTGTGTATATCTTTGGATCAATAAATTTATTATTATTATTATTAATCGATTTTGTGCAACCACTCAAGTGTCTAATTTGTCAATACGAGTTATGTCAGTTGGAAGACGATATGGATAGAATGTGTGTTCAATTCACTGTCGCGATGTATTGCAGTAATCTTGCTGCTTTGAACACGGTTTTGGTAGTTGGATGATAAACTTACATAACATTACGCCTCTTAATTCCTCGAAGGAAATGGCGGAGTATTGTGTTACACCCACGTTTATCCAGATTTTCCGCCAATTCCGGCTTTTTTGTCATTGTGTAAGTATTTGCGTAAGTCGCGGCTGTTACCACTGGGCCACCACTGCTCCTACTACCTACTGTTGTAGGTCGTAGGTTCGAACCCAGACAGGTGCTTTACTTTGTGTAAATTATTCCATCACCACTGCTCTCAAAACGGTGAAGGAAAACATCGTGAGGAAACCGACATGTTCTAGAACCAAAAATTCGAAGACATGTGATCTACCAACCCGCACTGGGCCCGCGTGGTTTATTACAGCGCACTCCCTCTCACTGAGAGGAGGCCTGTGTCCCAGCAGTGGGAACGTTATAGGCTGATATGTATGTTATGCAAGTGCTTGCAAGTGCGACTGCTGAGCATAGTCTTATTGGGCATTAGAAGATTCTCTTTAGCAGCTCAGAGTCTGGGTATGCGCTAAGTTGACATCAAAACTCTTGTCCCTATGACATGGAAGATTAAAACAGACATGGCTGGCGAAGGACGACTGCTTCGTGCCGAGTGGTCGTAAACGCTACTGCTGAGCATGAGGTCCTGGGTTCGATTTCCAGATCGGGCTAAGTGTCATTGGATTTTTCAATCTTTAATTTCACAGTAGTAGCCCGAAGTCTGGATTTGTGCCCGGTTGATGGCAATAGGCTCGCCCCCATTACATGGTACTTAAACATAACTGGCGAAATGTGTGTGTACTTTAGGTACACCACTGCCCAACCCTTCAGGTAAACGGGGTGATGTTCTGTTATGCAGCCGGCGAAATGTGGATGTCATCTAGGATCTATTCGCTATTCTTGGTTGGTTCCCTCCATAAGCCACATTGGTCACATTGGTTGGCTACTAGGATTGCAACGCGGAAGCATGGATTGCTGTTCACAGGATGTTGTTAATGTTTGCTTTTCAATTCACAAATCCGTATTTGTAGTGCATCGCAGGAAGCATGGTGGCGATGCCCACCGGCAGGCGTAGCGTGGGTCAGAAAACTTGTTTTGTCGAGGGAGGGAGTTCGCTGAATGCAGAAAGCGCTGTAGCAATGCTTGGGAGAGGCATTTTCAAACAGTAGACGTATTTCGGTTAAGATGATGATGAAAGCATGTAGGTATGTATGTAAACGCCATGACGTTGGGAATTCATATAATATTCTTCTTCCTCTTCAACAGGTTAAGACAATATTCCTGTTCCTGATCAACCAGCTGCAAGGTCTCCGCGACCCGAAGGACCCGGCGTTCAAGCGCTACTTCTATCTGCTGGAGAACTTGGCCTATGTTAAGTCCTTCAACATGTGCTTCGAGTTGGAAGACTGTCAGGAGATCTTCTGCGCACTCTTCTCACTTATGTTCAAGATTGTCAAGTAAGTACCTATATATTATCCTCCTTACTAATACACGTATTATATCAGATGAATAGATTGACCCTATCGATTGGTGCCATAAAAGTACAGGATGCACACTATCGATTGGTGCCATAAAAGTACAGGATGCTATTTTTCGGATTTTAGTCGGTTCGACTCCAGGGTGTGGCAAGCGTATTTTCAAAAATCTTTAAATGCCGTTTTGTTTCTTTAAAAAAATAAAAGAATGTTTCCTTCGAGTAAAATTTGCTCTCTTCAGTATTTAGAGTACTTTCCCTCCAGGTACGCTTCGAAAATTCCACCCTGTATACCATCAATCGTTTCATTTCATGAGAAATTTTTAATGTACTGGTTATTACTTTAACGTTGATTGAAACATTGTGATCTGGGTATATTGGTTTTCAAACGAGTTGCGATACATTTTCTTAGAAAATGTTCGAAACGTTCAACGCGACTCGAAGGACCGATGTAATGTGAACTCGATTATATACAAGGCTGCCCAGTTTTATTCGAAAGGATGTTCTAATGTGAATGTCGTTGATATGTTAGCATTAGCAAGATTGAGTTCCAAGATTATTCTTTGTCTTTGCACATCAAATGCTTATAACTGCCGAAGTACATATTTTTATGAGGTTATTTGTTTATTGAATAATTTGAAAAGAGGTTTAAAGATTTTGGGGTTTCTATGAACGAATTTTTAAAGATTTATTCTATTAAGTTCTTTTTCATCATTTCAGAAGTACCATAAGGACTTATTACAGTATCACTATTCACTTACGTATGACATTACCAATATTTTGTAACGATATTTTAATTTAAAGAGTGTCCGCGGTGTTTTTGCCCGTTCTTCTCCATAGGTACCTACGCTTTGGAATGGGCAACTAGCTTGCTTCATCTTTCTGACTGACCGATCCCTTGACAATTCAAAAGGGCCTGTAATTGGTTTATTTGAAATGATGCTTTGAGTTTATCACTAATTACACATACTATACAAATATCAATTAGAGTACACAATGTTTATATTGCGATACTTTCCAGATAATCTAATGAAGGAGTGATAACATTTTAAAATGAAATGCGTTATCGTTGCTTGCTTTGCAGTTAAAACTGCTGTTGCAGTTACATTCTTTAAATGAAAATCTGAATATTTTATTTCACATAAGCCTACATGGGCACTTATAAAACGTCAGAAGCTAGGTGCACGGTTCCAATTGGTCGTTTCCCATGGAGAAGAACCGGCAAGAAACTCCACGGTTAATCTTTTTAAAAATAATTGGCTTTTACAATATTTTCAAATTACAGTAGGTATGGGAGGACAGCGCGAGCGTAGGCCTGTCAACAAGTACCAGGTACTTGATAAAATAAAAAATGGTCTACAGGGATAAACACTTTACTGGCATAAACACAGTTTATAGAATAAATATGAAACCCTGAATAACTTGTTAGGTTAGAGTTCCTGAATTTCAGGAAGCAGTGACTTCTTCCATTTAGGTTAGGTTAAAATACATCGTAGTGTGCTGTGAGCCACTGTACTCAAAGACCGAGTTGTATTTGAATAACTTTGGAATCGATACCTTTTTAGGGTTTCGTACCTCAAAAAGAAAAAACTGAACCCTCACTTGGTTGTCCGTCCGTCTGTCCGTCTGTCAAGACCCTTTATCTCGGGAACGCGTGGAGGTGTCGAGTGAAATTAAAACCATATATTCAGGTCTGTGGTCCCTTGAAGCTGTGAAAAAATGAAACTTCTAAGTTAACGTAAAAAAAGATACGGCCGTTTATGTCGCAAAAAAGTATATTTCGACACTCTCAAGGGAATCAACTACTTCCCGTTGACCTAGAATCATGAAATTTTACAAGAAGCAAGGTCATGTAGCACAAGGAAAAAGTTCGCAAACCGTAAATTTGTAGCTAAATAAAAAAAAAAACCGTGATAAACTATTTACATACCTACAAATTTGTACGGAGCCCTCGGTGCGAGAGTCCGACTCGCTCTTGACCGGTTTCTCATTGTTTAACAACTTTTACAGAATATTTGACCTCCGGCCGAACTCGTAAAATTAATAAAAGGTTAGGAATATTTAATTTAACTGAAAGGCTTTTGTTTAATAACGGCTTATACAGAGTGGGGTTTATTGGAAAATAATAAAAGCTCTAAACTCCTTTTTTAATAAAGAACAAGAAGTTGCCGCACGTCCACACACATTATTGGTAATAAATACTTCATCATCTGCCTAGCCTTTTTCCCAACTATGTTAGGGTCGGCTTCCAGTCTAACCAGATGCAGCTGAATATCAGTATTTTACACTGAGTGACTGTCTATCTGACCTCCACAAGCCAGTTACTGGGTAATACGGTACACCTCGGGAAGACTGTCAGACTTTCGCGCTTCTGACGCTCCGTAACGACTATCTATGAATAGATAGATAGATGAATAGATCTATGAATGACAGCCAGGAACATGGGGTTATGTAAAGATGGTCACCCATCCACGGACCAACCGCGGCAAGCGTAGCTTAACCTGGTCGAACGACCCGTGCGACTGTTTCTATTACTTAGCCAAAAGCACCCTTTTCATTCAATCCTATCTCAATAAGAATGGTACCCATATTAATCCTTGTTCAAATACCCACCATGCATACTGAATGAATTCGCAAGAGCTTTGTTGAATTTTGTTAGTTATATTTAAATATTAATATTCTGTTTTAAGTCTGATTTTATATTTTAGGTTAAGATTTTATAGCCAAAAAAAATGTAGTCGGACTTCAGATTGTGTTTTTAATAGAGTTTAAGTGTTGCTTTGTATTTTTTTAAAGTTTAGATTTTTAAGTATTATCCGTAAGTTGATCTTTTATTTTATTTGGTATGTATGTGTTTGCAAACCACTATTCTATTGGGGTCATCCTGTAAAGATAGTGTGTGTAAGTTTAATAAATAAAACTAATTGTTCGTCGAATCGTTGAGCTCCTCAAGTTCTGAGTTGAGCTGCACGATTTTTGACAAATGCGTGCACTGATTGGACAGGTCCGCTCAATCTGTGTGGTTCTTTCCTCAAAAGACCATTTCAGACACCAATCTACATGGTCTTCACACGATCTGACCAAGATTTTGTCTGGACTTTAAAAGAGACTGTGACTTCTGAGTTTGTTTCGGCCTTTCTTCTCAGAATAGTCAGTTAGGAAACGCCGACCACATCTAGTTTAAAAAAAAATATGATTGACGTGTAAAAGTGTTTGTACAAACCTACTTACAGAAATAAAAATCATTTATCATCATTTATCATTTATCATTTACAACGTAAATGGAATCGACCCCAGTTCTCGAAACAAGACCTTCATCCCAGAGCTCGTTTACTATTGCGAATACTACGAACATTCCTTTTCAGCTTAATAAGGTTTTCATGTAAAAATGACGGGTCCCAACATTTTACACTCGAGAATTTAATACGAAGTTGAAATGCAAAATATGTAGGTAGGTATAACTGCTTTCATACTCAATGGTTTAGTGGTCAGAGTTTTACATTATGTAAATGGAGGGTCATAGGAATCATTTATTCGTTATATTGTTTATAGGTATATAAGCACAGATAAGATGGGTTTGTATCAGATTAGGACTATCTGAAAAAATACATCTACATAATCCCAATACATTATATCCTACGGTATGCGAAAATTAAAGTGAGGTCATAATCAAGTAATCGCAAAATATTGGTTACTTACATCATTCAAGTGTACTTAATCCAAGTTTCTAACCATAATTTCTCTCCCCAGTACGGAACATTCAACAAAGGTCAAATCCTTCATGCTGGATGTCCTGTGCCCGCTCATCACGGAGTCGGACGTGGTCTCCAATGAGCTTCTGAACGTGATCCTCATGAACCTGGTGGAGCCCAACAAACGTGACCACAAGTATGCCTACTCGCTCGCGAAGGAGCTGATTATCAAAACTAGTGAGACGCTCGAACCTTATATACAGGCGGTAAGTACCTATACTACGTTCGCAATTTAGTTTCCAAACATGTAAACGAATATGTGTTTTTACTAACTTAAAATTCAGCTTCATAATTTTATATGAGTTTTTCAATAGTACTAGTCATTCTGAAATCAACTTTATTTTCACTTGTATAAAGTTGATATTTGTTTAAGCGGAAATTACATTAATTGGATACAAGGATTTAAATATGAAATATCTAACATTAGTACCTACACTACCCGGGCGTAAATATGGGACATGGGATTTTAGAAAGACCTGTCGTCACACAGCCGAAACCCACAGACGCTTTTCTACGTACCATACCCCTTACCTTTGTCTAGAACCATAATGCTAATAACTGCTGCATACTGACGATATGGCGTCAATGTGATATTTTGTGGCCTCCAAGAGTTAGTTACATAATCAGCCTATAACGTTCCCACTGCTGGGACACAGGCCTCCTGTCTGATTTTTCCACTTCAGCTGTGATGCCACATTATGATTTAAAATCAAAAAAATAAAGGGATTACTTGGTTATTCTTTTATGATTAGTTTCCATACTAATACATATTATAAATGCGAAAGTGTGTCTGTCTGTTACCTCTTCACACTTAAACCGCTGAACCGATTTAGATGAAATTTGGTATTGAGATAGTTTGAATCCCGAGAAAGGTTATAGGATAGTTTTTATCCCGATATTTCCACGCGATCGAGACTTACGTGGGTGAAACCGCAGGGCGCTGCTAGTTAGTCAATAAAAACGTTATAGCAGTTCAAACATTAGGATCACTAGAATTTAATCATCATGCGGTGTGTCACAGTTGAAGTGGAAAAATGTCAACTCTAAGTTTTGGAGGCCACTGTTACATGTAGGTTGTTCAGCGATAAAACTTTTTTGATAGAAAGTAGTATACACAGCGTTTTACAGTTTCTGCAGACACATTTTTCCAACATAAAGCAATGGATTAGCAATATCCTTCAAAATGATTCAGATTGAAATCGATAGTGTGTTACGCAACCAGTCTTACCAAGGGGTATAGTAATATCCAGGAACTGGGTTATGGAGATCAGATTGGCAGTCGCTCCATGTAAAATACTTGAGTGTGTTGAAAAGAGGCTGTGTGATAGTCTCTTTCTAAATCTCGATATGATTTATTTACGCCTGGGTACTGCGACTACAGAGTCGCACAGGAGTATGATGATATTTACTTGCATGTGGGTGTAACAGCCCACTAAATTAAATACTAACTTAGCAATCCCTTACGACTACCTCCCACGGAAATACAAGATGGTGGGCGTAATATGACGTTTCTGTGATGAAACTCGTATAGGTATTATAGGGACATGTAATCGTATAAAAATAGATTAAATAGTGTACAAGTTAATATTAAGACTGCATGTTGGGATGATTAAGTAAATACGTGTATTGATATGAAATCATACCATACTTGTATGACTCAATACAGTCGAAGTAGGTATGTCTAGGTTTGACTTAATAAAGGTGTGCAAAGTAGGTATAGGTCAGACATTTTCGCTCAAACCTGAAGATTACGGTGCGTTTCCGACACATGTACGAAGATGCGTGAGGTACGTGTGTAAAACTAACCAATAACAACGCTAGGTTTTGGCTAAGGTTTGTTTCACACACATCCCTCGCTACGCATCCTCGCTCATCTCTAGTGGAAACGCAGCTTTAGGGATTTGTCAAATCTTAGTCTTAACAGGTTCCAGCACGGTAAACGAGATACTACTAGTTTTATTATAATGACGGCTAGAGCCCATAAGTTAACGCGTAATACCACATACCCCAAAGCCCATAGCGTATAAAGACCTTGAAAGTGTTAAATAACTCCATTATTCTTTCTTTATTTTGATAATCTTCTAAAACTTTCTTCATCTTCCACAGTTCTTCAACCACGTGCTAATTCTCGGCAAAGAAGAGAAGAATCTTCTTATATACTCAAAAGTTTACGAGCTTATCTACGAGTTATATCAATGCTGTCCCACCATCCTCCTGTCCGTGCTGCCGCAGTTAGAATGCAAGCTCAAGTCCGCACAGTTCCCCGAGCGGCTCAGTGGCGTCGCATTACTCGCTAGAATGTTCTCTGAACCGGGATCAGAACTCGCGAAGCAATACCCAGCACTATGGAGAGCCTTCCTCGGCAGATTTAACGATATATCAGTACCAATCAGAATCAAATGCGTGCAATACTGCATGCACTTCCTAGTACACCACCCAGACTTGAGAAAAGACATAACAGAGACGTTAAAATTGAGGCAACACGATGCCCATGAACAAGTACGCTACGAAGTAGTAATGGCCATCATAGCCACAGCTCAAAGGGACTTCCAAGCCGTCGCCGAATCAGAAGATCTCCTACACTTCGTCCGCGAAAGAACGCTCGACAAGAAATTCAAAATTCGGAAAGAGGCTATGTCCGGTCTGGCCTTAATCTACAAAAAGTTTCTAACAGAAGAAAGCGTGCCTCCCGCCACAGAGAAGGCAGTCCAATGGATCAAAGACAAAATTCTTCATGGTTATTACATGACGGCTTTAGAAGACCGTTTATTGGTGGAACGCCTACTAAACACATCCCTCGTTCCGTATACATTGCCAGCTCCGATTCGGATGAAAAAGCTCTTCTATCTAATGTCAAATGTTGACGACAACGCGACGAAAGCGTTCATAGAGTTACAGAAGCACCAGTTGGTCGTTCGTCGTACTGTAGGCGAATGGATCGAGCTCCACCGAAAACCGCCGACACCGGCCGTACAAAAAGAAATGATAGCTAAAGTGCTACATATAAGTTCGAAGTTCTTGCCTGAGTCAGTCAAGTCTCAGGAGTTCTTGAATAAGTTCTCTCATCATATGAAACAGGCGCCTGAGCTGTTGCAAGGAATGGAGACCATTTTGAATCCGAATGTCAGCTGCGAGGTCTGCGTGCGTACTACTGTGAGTATTCATTTATTATACAGGGTTTTTTTATTTATTTGGGAAGTTTCACAGATGTTACAGGTATAAATAAAGTCGAAAATAAATTATTTATTTCAAGTTGGCCATTAAAATTATTATTACCAGTCTTACTAAGGGGTATCGTATTACCCAGTAACTGGGAGGTCAGATAGGCAGTCGCTCCATGTGCAATACTGGTATTTAGCTGCATCTGGTTAGACTGGAAGCTGACCCTAACATAGTTGGGAAAAGGCTAGGCAAATGAAGTCGGCAATTAAATGGCAAGAAAATAGAAATGATTCTAGGTCCCCTTCTAAAAGATAGCGTCACATGGAGGAGAATGGGCAAGAAACTCAATAGCTACTTTTTTTAAATGAATTAATATATTTTGTATGTCACCCTATGATTGTGAACACCGTTGGTTTATAATCTATCTCGCGAGATTGTAAACCTTCAATAAATTGTGAACTGTGTTTGATACCAATTCACAATTTGTCGGTTTGCCATGGACAGATTATAGACTATTGAAACATAATGCGTTAAATTGTAAATTATTTCTTTTAGTTCATAATTCGATATACAATGTTAGTTAAATGAATTGTGAACATGATTCACCTAAAGTGGACGTAGTAGGTAGTATGAATGTTATTAGCGTTATGTAATGTAATTAGGTAGCACTAAGCTGACAAGTGACCCAGTAAGAGTTGTGGCCTACTAACCTGTAATGTTACAGGTGGGTTCCGATAGTGATTCGTTTAGTACAGTCAACAGCAAAAGCAGATGATCAAAATCAGAAATTCAATACTAATGAACGGAGTTCGCGTCAGAACTCTGCCACACAGCAACACAGTCCCTGCAACAGCTCAACGACAACAACAACAACAGCAACAGTTCTGACGCGAACTCCGTTAATTAGTATTGAATTTCTGATTTTGATCATCCAGCTCTGCCATACAGTTCTGACGCGAACTCCGTTAATTAGTATTGAATTTCTGATTTTGATCATCTACTTTTGCTGTTGACTGTACCTATTGATATTGCTCCTTTAGAAATAAATTGTTATATTATGAAATACTTTGTCACGACTGCGTAAAAAAATATAATTAGGACTGTCTGAAAAATATGTGACATTGTTTTTTTTTAAACGATTAAATCGATGTAAATTTCAGATTTTTAAAAGCTTACTCATTTTTTTTCATAATACCTTTTTATCAAAGGTGGCATCAATTATATGATTTCATGTTTAACCAATACTGATCTTTCCAAGAAAAATCGATAAGAAGATAAGAATGTACAGACGCCAGCACATCAAACTACAATCTGTCAAATTTCTTTAATAGATTTTCAACTTTATCGCTAAAGCATAAGGTTCAAAGTTGATTGGGAAAATTTGACAGTTTCGGGTAGCTTGATGTGCTGGCGTCTGTACATAACCTGCGGGGTAATTGCGTTAACACACTAACAGTAGCAATGGCTTTGATTTTGACAGTTCAACTACATTAATTTGCGTTATTTATGTTGTTAAACAGACAACATTTTCGAACATATATGAATCAGCAATATCCTTCAAAATGTTTCAGACTGGGATTGATAGTGGGTTACGCAAGGGGTCGAACATGTCGACTATACCGTGAAAACAAAACATCACCATAATAAATTAGACGGCACGGTTGGCGCAGTGGTTAAGCGATTGACTGCTGCGCTGCGTGTCGCGGGTTCGATTCCCACACGGAACAAATATTTGTATGACCTATAAGTAGTTGTTCCGGGTCTGGCTGTTTGTGTATGTGAGTTTAAACGCACTCACAATACAGGAGAAATTCCTAGTGAGGGGCAACGTTTTTATAAGAAAAAAAAAAAAAAACTAGTTTCTTCTTTCCACTTCCAGTCAAGCGTCCTAAAGAAACTCGGCCAGCCAGTAATGACGAACCTCTACTACAACACAGTGAAGATGTTGCTAGAACGAGTGAGCTCAGTGATGATCGACCACGACTCGCTACTCATACTCGTCGGCTACGTGGAGGGCACCGTGAAGGGTACCGACGGCTCTATGGCAGAAGAGTGCGGTATGTACTAGTCTAGAATAGTAATATGAGAGTATACCTACTACAACACCGTAAAGATGTTGAACGAGTCATTTCACTGAAACTTCACAGATATAATGGTTATCGATTCCAAAGTAAATGATTAAATAAAACATACAAATATAAAACAAAAATATTTTTTTACGATATTTGATACTGACACTCATCACACATTTATGAAGTTTCTCTAGTTTTAATTAAATTATTAAGTAAATACATTTTGGTTGTAATGGAATTTGGACTTTGTCATGTATGTTATTGACACTGAGTTTGTTATTTCAGTACCTATTAATGTGGTTAAGCGATTGACTGCTGCGCTGCGTGTCGCGGGTTCGATTCCCGCACGGAACAAATATTTGTATGACCTACAAGTAGTTGTTCCGGGTCTGGCTGTTTGTGTACGTGAATTTAAATGTTTGTAAACGCACCCACAATACAGGAGAAAATCCTAGTGTGGGGCAACGTTTTATAAAAAAAAACAAAACATAAAACAAATATTTCCAAACTAAAACTTGAATCTTATTACCCTCTGTCTGTATACATAACATTATCAGGCGAACGTTCCCACTGTTGGGACACAGGACTCCTCTGTGAGAGGGAAAGGGGCCTACACTCTCACTTTTCTAGAAAATGACGTTTGATTTCATTTAAATAACTAGCTGCGCCCCGCGGTTTTACCCGCGTAAATGTCGATCCCGTGGGAATATCGGGATAAAAAGCCTAGCCTCCATACCAAATTTTTGCAAAATTGGTCCAGCCGTTTGAGCGTGAAGAAGTAACAAACATATAAACACACACACACACTCACAAACTTTAACCTTTATAATATTAGTGTGATTTAATTTTTAAAACTATACTAAATTCTTCTATTCTCCTCAGGAATCGACGTGAATAAAGCAGCCGAGCGTGGTCTCAAGCTCCTCGTGATGCTAGCCTTCGTGTTTCCCTCCCATTTCCTACACGAAGACATCTTGAACCGGCTGACGTCACTGCTAGAATTGGACGACGAGTCCGTCGCGCCTCACATACTCGCCGCGCTCACCTTCTTAGGCAAATACAAGCCGCTCAGTGAGTGTAATCATGTGATATAATATTTTTTTTCACACCACCTACTCATTAATGTCAAACTGTATGTCATGCAAACCTATCCTAAAGTAATCCATAATGGCCCCTGGGGTCTAGCTAGGTTATAATAATACTAAATAGGTACTAAATTTCAATTGGAACTTGGAACCTCAACTAAAAATTCGTATGAAAACTTAGGAAAAAAAAATTAAAATCCAAATGCTTTTAATTACCTCGCAGAAGGTGTGAAAAGTAAAGTATTCTCCTCGGGGATAAGTATCTTTGTCTAGGGCGAGCTTGATGTTACAGGTGACGCGTGTCCGGCCCTATTCCCGCGGCTGATCACGTTATGTAAAGCGTACGCCGAGGTTGGCACACCGAAACAAGCCAAGAATGCTGTCAGGTAAGATACCTAACTATAACTTAGGGGCCGTCTCCACGAGCGAGAGAATCGCGGCGATATTATCGTCGTGTCACGTATTTCTTTACACTCTCCTATAACGTGTCTCCACACGGCGGTATCATCACGGCGAAAATTTGATGGCTAGATTACGAGATTGCCACATATACATCGAGCCACGATTCTCTCGCCTGTGGACACGGCCCCAAAGTTGGACAGTCGACTCTTCCATAAACACCAGCAGCTTAACCTTTTGAAAATGAACGAATGTTGTAACTAATACTGTGAGTTAGGTATAAATTGAACTCAAAGTCAAAGTCAAAGCATTTATTTCAAATAGGCACATAAAAGGCACTTTTGAACGTCAAAAATTACGATAAAATAGAATTGATTCTAGTCGCCCATTCCAAAAGGGTAGTTTTCGTATGGAGAAGAACGGGCAAGAAACTCCACCGGCAGGTAGGTACTCTTTTAAAAAGTTTTACAATATTTTGCATACATTCATTATATAATAATAATATGTGAAGGCGATGCACCTAAAATATAATTACCATACCACAATAGGTAAAAGAATTAAAAATGAAACCATGACATATAAATTAATTAATTATCTGATAGATACATGGTGCTCACATATTTACAAACATGGTAAAAGTAAACGATTTTCATTTAAAATAATAAACAAAAAAAAAAAAAAACAAGTTGTCAGGGAAAAAAAATTCAACTAGTCTGCTAAATTAAATTTCCCCTAACCCAGTAATTAATCTGGTTATAACTTTAGTCCATCTTCTGACTGATACCTATCTGGGGGCAAGCAGTACCCCCGCCAAGTCGAGCAAAAAGCGGCACGGCCGTATCATCCTTTTCTCGAAGCAGTTCAGGCCATTTTCGACCCCCTATAACTTCGTTGTGGATAAAACTAGAAGCTTGAATTTTCAGTAACCAAGCAGGCATTGTATAAACACGGTATATTTCAAATTTCATTTATTGTTTTTGTGCGATGGGTCGCACAGTGCGCTGGATTGGAGGGTGGAACTACGTACTGGACACTAGTTACTGTGAAGATGGATGGTGGACCACGGTGGAAGTACTTAAATGAAAATACAATTTTCCACTGTCAAAGGTAGCGAGTTCTGAAGTCTACTCAGCCTACTGTCTTGTACCAGATCTGAATAGGAACTGACTTTGTTTGGACAAGCAAGGCCCTTTTGTATGCCCCAGTGGCGTTAGCGGACGTTCGCACGGACGTAAAATTATCGCGGCGGAATTTTATCGCGCAATGAATTTTCAACGCACTGCACAGCGCCGAGAGTTGAAATTCCAACAGTGTGGTTTTTTGACGCGCTGGGATACGCTCTGTTGGATTATTATCAATGCTCGAGTCAACACCGAGAGTTGAAAATCCAGTGCGCGATAAAATTCCGTCGCGATAATTTTACGTTCGTGCGAACGTCGGCTTAGTTTCTCCCTACTGTTTCCCACGCTTTGGGCCTCACAACAGTACTCGCTATGCTATTGTTTATTAAAAGATATCGTAAACACGCGGATAGCAATGTCGGCACAAAACTATAAACTACAATCTATTAAAAAGGTTACTAAAGAAATGCGTATTTCTATGAATGGGCGCAGGCAATAATCTTTGTTCACATTCAACTAACAAAGCGTTAGGCAACTAATAAAACAATGACTATACTACGACGCTCGGCACTAAGCAAATACAATACGTGACCCAAAGTCCCCGAGCACCGCCGTAAGGTCATCTGGCATCATCTACTTTCTAAAAATGGTTATTTTCTATATTATGGTACCTATTTGTTGCCCAAAGATAAAAATAACACGTGCCTATAACTATTTTACTGAAACTTAAACTATGCGATCGGCTGTCCTGCACATTGTTGGATAGTTGTCTTATCCTCAAACACCAGCAGCTTAACCTTTCGCTAATGAACCAATCATCATCATCATTTCAGCCGAAATACGTCCACTGCTGGACAACGAATGAATGAACATTGAATGAAACAATATTGTAACAAAAACTGAAACCTAGGTTACTAAGTATGCTAAATTAAATTCGCCCTAACAGTTTTCTCCCTTAACCCAGTAAATAATAAATAGGTATGCCGGAAAATATTTCTTTAGAGATAAGTATCACCTTTGGCATGTAATTTTCTATTCCTCTCTGGTCTGTTTATGTGTGTACATAAACGGTTAAATATATAAAATCATCACGATCAAACGGCTGGACCAATTTTGAATGGAGGTAGCTGACACCCTGGAATAACATACATGGTGAATTTTTCAATTGGGCGTGGATGGCCAAATCTGAAACTATGAGGAATAGCGAAAAATACTCAAAGGAGTCGCGGGCTCGATTTTGATGTAAACTAAAACGGCATCATTGGATTTTTGAAAAATCAATATTTCTAGCCAGGAATCGAACACGTTGATTTTGAAAAAAAAAAAAAACACTATTAATACATCATTCGATAGTGTCGCTAATAAGGATCGAGTTCTGGGAAATAATGTCGTATCTATAGGACTGGCCTGATGTCCAAGTAGACGGTAACAATACTACATTGCATATTCATCGTTCCCCAGATGCCTATTCATGAACGTACCAGAACAAAGGACGCAGATCTTCACAGAGATCCTGGACACATTAAAGGCGACTCTCTCGCCGCACTCGGAACACTACCGCACGGCTATCGTGACGCTCGGACACATAGCACACAACCTGCCCGACAACTTCCCCGTGCACATCAAGAATATTGTCTCTAGAAAGGTAAGATATCCCTTTCAAAATTAGCGCAAATTAACTACAAGATATAATAATACATCCCACGTTGATTTCGGCTACAGTGACTGTTCTTGTTTCTGACAACTCAGTTATGGGCGTGTGCTCTGATGTGGCTAATGTAACTTATCTTGACTGCGGACACGTTAGAATACCATTATGGTTGGTTTACTCTTGAGGTGATCTCGCCTGTTGCCGAGATCTCTCTTCCGCTGGTCTTCAAAGTCATAAACATTTTGTTTTGCAACTACAAGTTATAAGGTGTGCGTCGCAAAGTCAGTGGTCCTTTCGGCATTCAAAATGCCATTCTACCTTCGATCAATAATAGTACTAGATGAATGATTAGGAACAAAAATAAGTCGCTAAAGTGGCCACGTTTGCACACACATAAACATTGTATTTCTTACTACGAACTATAGAAAAAAGTTTAATAATATTAACAACTTCAGATTATTATAAACCTTAACACACTCACATAAAGTTTAATTACGTTTGCAAATGATTAATATTTAAGTCCTTCTGTCATCGAAGCAATAAATTTAAAATGTCACTTGAAAATAAAAAGTCATTTTTATAATAAGTACAAAAATATTTATTCTAAAATGAAACTTAACTTCTAAGCAATAAGGTTAAAAACATTTTGTTGACAATTTCGTACTTACTCGAATTTGGAACTAGACGTAGTTCTTGGAATTACATTCCAATGCTTCAATGTTTGTTGGAATAGTTGGCGCGTTATCGCAAACATTGGCCAAACAATCATGATATTTGCTAATTGATTTATATTTACTATTTAATTGTGTTACTATTTTATGAAAAACATTTAATGATAAAAACTTACCGAAAAAAAGATATTCCTTTTAAAATCTTGGTGTTACGGTGGTTATTTACACAACTTTTGAACGTGCACTGAGGCATTTTTACGTCTTAACATTGGCTATGATTGGACCATACTAATTTGAAATAAGAGCACAAAAGTATTCGTGCTTGTATTTTTCGGGCCGTTTTTGAAGCGCTTATCGGGCATCTAGTACTATTATTGATCGAAGCATTCTACTGCGCAGCAAGGTAAAAGTTAACACATTTCTTCGGACTGCAGGATAGGGAATGGGCCGCTTTGGGTCCTTACGTAATCAGCTTATAATGTCCCCATTGCTAGGACACCGGCCTCCTCTCTGTGAGGGGGTGTGGGCCATAATCCACCACGCGGGCGGGTTAGTGGGAGTCCCGTGTCTTAGAATTTTTGGTTTTAGGACATGCCGGTTTCCTCACTGTTTTCCTTTGTGATGAAATAATTTACACAAAGTAACGTGCCTACTTGGGGCTCGAACCCACCACATACAACTCTTTAAGTTGCAGGCGTTACTACTGGGCCACCACTGCTCTGCGCCTTGTTACTTATCGTTGTATTTTTCATGCAGCTAGCAAGCAGTATTATGAAACGTAGTTTTTTATCGCGGCAGAGCTCATCACTAGCAAAAAACACTATAAAGTTAACACAGGATAGGCACACCCCTACTTTTTAGTAATCCTTATATTCATTGGACCCCGAAATATAAAAAAAAACTGATTATTTTCCCGCGACGCTAAACTACCATCTACAATTTTACAAAAAAAAGAATTCCATTACTTTTAATGCTTCACAGATCGTAAAAGAGCTCCTAGTCCGCGAAGGCGGTGCCAGTTCCTCAGTACCAGACGAACCGTGGTGCCCAGAAGACCAGCTGCCCGAAGAAACGCGCTGCAAGCTGGAGGGACTCAAGTGCATGGCGCGCTGGTTGCTAGGACTCAAGAAGGATGAGCTGTCTGCGCAGAAGACCTTCAGGATGCTGAATGCGTTCATAGTGCACAAGGGAGATTTGCTGCAGGTATAGCTCAGAAGTGGTATTTTGTCTTTACTTTGAAAATACCGAGACTATTATAGTCCGTTTTGTCAAAAGACTGATTGGTAAATATGTCGTCAATTCTCGTGTTAGCTATTTCGATTGATAATTTGATTTCAGATTAAATTAAACAATTTTTCAGTAACCGGAGCGGGTTTCGAAATGAGTTTTTTAAATTAATAAAGGAAGCTAGCTATTTAGTCCTTATTATAAAGTCATAATTTTCTCCGACCTTTTTCTATATGTGAGTATAGTATTTCTTAACTCACGAACGACACGCGCTTTATTTGTGGTTACCAAGTGTATAAACACGCTGTGCTGTGTATGTGTAAGTACCAGTCACGACTGGTGTCATCAATAAATCCTCTAATAGTAAGTTCCTCTATTACAGCAAAACCGTCTATCAAAAGCGGAGATGGCTCACCTGCGGCTGGCGGCGGGCGCGGCCATGCTGAAGATCTGCGAACAGAAGGGCGTCGGCGACCAGTTCACCGCTGAGCAGTTCTTCAACCTGTCACATCTCATGATTGTTAGTATTGTGTGGATTTCGAACTCTCGAGACCAAAATATTTGTATTAAAAATCTATTATAAATATAAAATTCAAAGTCCTGATTGACTGATTATATCAACGCACAGCCTAAACAGCTTGTCCTAGAGACATGAAATTTGGAGGGTGTGTTCTTTGTGAAGAGTAGGTATCCACTAAGGGTTTTTCAAAATTCCACCCCTAAGAGGGTGAATGGGGGAGGGTGAAATTTCACGAGGACGAAGTCACGGGCAGAGGCTAGTGAAATATATTTGAATTAAGAATTTGAGATAATTTTCAGGTTATGGAACAACAAACTGAATGTAACTTAAAAAAGTTAAAATTCCATTACAAACAAAAACTTATTAGGATTTTTTTCACTCATAAATCAACTTGAATGGCGATGGAATGTTTACTGTCAAGTGTCACGCCATGGACATATTATGTCTTCAAAAATTCAATGCGTTCGATTGATCTAATGCGACTTTTCATTACCAACATTTAGTATATTACTTGATTATGTTTTTGTAATTTCAGGACGACGTACCTCATTACCAATATTTAGTATATTACTTGATAATGTTTTGTAATTTCAGGACGACGTACCTCAAGTCAGAGAAGCTTTTGCCTCAAAATTACACAAGGGATTGTCAAAGGTAATTTATATTTATCTACACATATATTTGCGAGTACTAGTAGTACTACACACCTGAGGGCAATTCTCGTAAATCGTTTAAGAACATTCACAGTCTGATCTCAGTTTCAATTTGTCAAAAAATACATCTAATTTACCTACATTTTGACAAATTTTTGACATTTGTTTGTCGCCGAGATGAGACTGCGACTAGATTTTGAACGTTTTAAATTACGAGAATTGGCAAGAACTTCACCAAGTGGGTCACTAGTCACTATATGGCCTAGGACGTCGGGGTCCCAGCGTTTCCACTCACATAGGCCTTGAAAATACTTGATTGTTAGTCGCCTATGAGAGCCGTGGTGGCACAATGGTAACAAACAGCCCCGACTTATGAGTTGCAGGTCGTGGGTTCGAAGACCCACGACAGGCGCTTTACTCTGTGTAAATAATTGCATCACCACTTCTCTCAATGCTTTACCAGTGATCGATTGGCCATGTTACCATGAGGCGCCACAACCGAGGATCGTGCGACAAAATATGCGTGAATTCACATTCTTACGTCCTGTATGTTATAAGTTTACTTCAAAAACTGTTTTTCTCCACAGGGCATCCCCAACAAATGCCTGCCACTAGACTTCATGGGCATGTACGCCCTCGCCGGGCGCGAGCCCGAGCGTCGCATCCGCGGCCTCGTGCGGCAGTACATGCTGGCCGACGTCGTGCGGCGCCGGGAGTACGTGCGGAACATCACCGTTGGCACTAAAGGTAACCTATGTGAGTGAAGTCACTACTTGCGCTCTGTATGATTATGCACACCAGATAAAAGAACAGATGTAAAATACAGTGAGTCTTCATAATGTGCACATATCGAAATGAGCCTAATTTTATAGACGAAAAAAAAAAAAATTGTTGCATTTTTTTTTTAATTCTTGTTCGCTGCTGTGACCCCTGTGTAAACAATCGCCCTCAATTGAGAATTATGTTTTTTTTTAACAAAAGTCTGATATTTTTTCATAAATTTTTACAATAATTGTAAAATTACTCAATAAAAGCCCCGATTACCTACTCTTTTTTATTACTTTAAATTATTCTCCATCGTATTAGATTTCTAAACGTAAAAATATCAATCACAACATTTCCTATCAACTGGTAAAGAAAAGCCTTGCAATCACCATACTTTAGCAGGTAAAGATCCTTTTAAATATTTTTTCCGTCGATAAAATTAAGCTATGTTTCCCACATTTCGTTATGTGCACATTATGAAGACTCACACTGTATAAAGTATGTTTAACTTTGCGCGGTACTTCACTGTGCCAGACTACGCACAATGAAGGGCGGAACCTTCGGTTTCGAACACAACATCGACAGCAAAAATAATTTTGTATTTCACAGGAATTCTAAAAAAAAAAAACACTTCAAATGACTTTTTTTTTGTAAGTAAATAGTTCGTTTTTTTCAGACCGTTTCCAGGTATTGACATCGTTGGCGTTTCATTTGACGTCTATTCTAGGTATCAAAGCGAACATTTGTAACGCCACCATCAGCTATTGTGATAGACGTCAAACGATAATGTCCTGTAAGTACAGTTTACTAAGGTATGTTTTTGTATGCACAGTGGAGCGTGCAGTGTCGCAGCTGCCGCACATCTTGCCGGACTACATGCTGGTGTTCGCGGTGCCCATACTCACGCATGATCCTGCCTTCACCGCCTACGATAACATCGCGCAACTCAAGGTATGTCGGCTTTTTATTATGTAATAACGGTTAGTAACAGAAAACTTGTAACTGGTAACCAGAAAGGGTATGCACTTCGGTAATCATCGTCTTTCCGAATCAGCACGAATGTCGCGCCACTGAGTTACTCGCTACAGAGGCAGGGCTTTTAAGTTTTGTTCTGCCGCGCTTGTAGCACCTATCGTTGCGCGTTTGTATACAGTTTTTTCTGGTTTCTGTAGGGTTACCTACTCTGGTCTCAGATCGTCATTTCTCACTCAAACGTTTCGGAAGTTTTTGGAATTGCATAGAGTTGTTAATCTATAATTTTGTAAACATGGTAATATAAAATATGCAAGTACTTCCATGGTTGTAACAGCTCTTTAGTAAACTTCATCATCATACGTTCTTATTTCCGGAAAAAACGATGATTTATGAAAAATCGAATTGCTTTTTGTTACCTCGCAGGTGTGAAAGTTAGAGTATTCTCCTTGGGGATAAAAGTATCATCGTCTTGGGTGGGCTTGAATCCCTCACTACTCTCAGTATTCTTAAGACTGAGAGCGCTAGGCAGCACTAAAATCCTTCGGGATGCCCGTGACATAAGCCACAGCTAGCCCCATGGTAAATAATAAACCATAACCATAATCAGCCTATAATGTTCCCACTGCTGGGACACAGGCCTCCTCTCAATGAGAGGGAGTGGGCCGTAATCCACCACGCGGGCCCAGTGCGGGTTGGTGGATGTCACATGTCTTCGTAAATAATATACAATTTTATTCGCAGGTAATGAAGAACTGTCTGTGGTTCATCCTGGAGCCGCTGATCACCCGCAACGACTTCTACTGCTACGGCTTCTACAAAAGCCTCGTGGATCGCATGAAGCTGCACAAGGATGCGCTCAACGAAACGGACGACGCCGTCAACTATGTAAGTGTACTCTTTATTGTTCAGCGTTACTGAGCGTTGAATTATAAGCACTGGTTTATCAGTGACTTAAAATTGTATGGCTTTTAACCCTTTTGAACGCCATTGTCACATATACGTGACAAGCAAGCGCGTGCCCTGTACGCCACTCGTGTGTCGCCTATCCTATTACGAGCGACATAAATATGTGACAAAAAATGCGGTGCACTTTATCACGAACTATACTATTAAATCATTACTTTTGTGTGTTTTTATTTGTATACCTTAAATATTTAAAATTGTGGCTTGGCGTGGCGGGCATGCGCGTGCGTTTATGCTCTGGCGTTCAAAAGGTTAAAAATACAAAGTGTGTACACACACGAGCGACACGCGACAACGTGTGTACACACACGAGCGACACGCGACATCGGTCGAGTATTTGAGCATGGTGCAGCTCAAATACACAACCGGCGCGTTGTCGACGGCAGCCGCAGATGTTTCGACAGCTGCAGCTGCCTCTGCACTTACATTGAGCGAGGATATGACGCGGTGAGCGATGCTTGGTTCTCGATTTAGAGCTGGTATTATAAATTGATCGGTTTTAAGCTTGAACTCAATATTAAAGACAGAAAATAAAAATAAAAAAACAGGAAGGTTGACAGTGGTGCCCACAGAACAGATAAAAGAAGGTTAGAAGGGCCTTGTGGGCGGGGCACGCGCGCCGCGGTCATGAGCAAATGCTCAATATCAACCGAAGTTTACTTTACCGGCCAGCAATCACGCTCTTGTTTTGACAGCGTACGTAAGCTCCGCAAAAATATTAAATTATGCCGTCTTGCGCTATTATAACGTGTCGGAAAAGAAGCCAGGTGTGTAGTGTAGCACGAGGAGGGATTTCTTTCCACCGGTAAGTCCAAAAACATTGAAATACTTGTGATATTTGTAATTATAACATTAGCATTATGAAGTTTGTAGACAAAAATGATATAATCGCAAGCAGACGAATAGTTATGTATTGCTTGCAATAGATGGGTACCATTTTGTACTACTTGAGCGATCGCGCAATGTATTACGTTCACCGCGAGAGTCCCGAGACCAGTATTAAGTGTATAATCTATGGTCCCGAGGATTCATTTCCAGGAAATCTAGGCATCGATAGTGCTGTGCCAATTTGTAAACAATGTCGATTATTACTATGATACAGTTGATTATTATCAATAAGTACACTTTACAACTAAAATAATATTATTTATTACGTACGACCAATTAGTAACATAGATTTTGAGTGAGGAATTATATATTATTATACTATTATAGAAAAGTATATTACTGTTAGATTGCATTTCATTTTGAAAAACTCCAATTTAAAGGAGAGCAAGCGTATGCTACTTAATAAATACGTATTATTTCAGGGACAATAATTTTTTTCTTTTTGAACTAATGATAAGTACCGGAAATGTAAGGTTGAAAGGCAACCGACTTTCTCTAATAAACATGGTAAATATTCCATTTTAAATCCTAATGTTAATAAGTAATAAAATTGGTTTTAAAATTCAGTTATGTATTTTTTATTTGATCCACTTTTATTTATTTGTTTCTATATTAGCATGAATACAAGTTCACAACATGCATTACAGAAGTCCACATAGTCAACAATACGTGCAAAATAAAAAGCAAGATTACATTAATTTTATCGATATCAACTATCGACCTTTTAATCGCCCACCCTGGCGTGCTTTTATGCGTGCATGACGTACGTCAAACGCAATGATTGCATTAGTGTGACAACCAATAGCAAATTTACGATCTAAGTGCGTGTTGTTTATTTGTGTGCGTAATCCGCTTAGGCATTGGTCTCTTGCATGTAGTGAAGTTAAAGAGTGGGAGACAACGGCGACGCGCGTTCTGATACAAATCAGGAACTATTTCCTTTCTAACCTTCTTTATCTGTTCTGTGGTGGTGCCCATTTAAGTTCAGTGCATCTTTTTCTTTCTATTTCATTAAGAAAAGGACAGAAGATAAATATTAGTTTAGACCTGTCAAATTAGTCAGCGCGGCGCCTGACGTAAATTGACGTATTTTTAGTAGCCAATTTTTTAATCACGTCTAAACTTGTCTAAGGAGTATCTTAATTTGACAGGACTAAACTAATATTTATCTTCTGTCCTTTTCTTAATGAAATAAAAAGAAAAGATGCACTGAACTTAAATTTAGTTTAGTTTAAGTGCACAAGGGAATCGGCGCAAATATCTCTTTGTGTAACTTTTCAGCACCACCATACAACGTGCAGCGTTGTAGCAACAATGGCGACATTAATATAACACCTGGGTAGGGCCAGTGGCCAGTAATCTTAGAAATTATAACAACATAAAATAATTCTTAATTTGAAAACTACTGCCTCAGCCGCTCGCCCGACATAGGGCTCTCTCTTTCCTACAATTCGGCTACTCTTTGCACGTTACTCGATTTAATTTCATTGATGCGCTGTTATGATCCGTGACCCCAGCAAATGATCCCTGCGCTACAGTTCTTTAAGTACAGCGCTGCTATTCTGTAAAAATCTCACTGTGAAAACTTTGGTGAAGTGAGCGTGGAGTGAGCTGTCAATAGTGTCAATTCCTAACAAAAACAAACACTTCACCTAAGTTTTAACGGTGAGATTTTTACAGAATCGACCGGCAGGTTGCTCCAAGATACTATTTTATAAAAAAATAAATAACTAATAATGTTTAATGAAATTAAAATATGTTTGTATATTATTACTAATTTATCATCCATCTCTCTTCACAGAAACTGTGGGCCATCTGCGACCTAGCCATGTCAGTGATCTGGTCGCGGTCGCAGAGCTTCGAGCTGCGCGACTTCCCGTCGGACGCGCGTATCCCGGGCATGTACTTCGCGCCGCAGCCGGAGTACTTCTCCAACACTCGCGTGTTCCTGCCGCCCGAGTTACAGGTCGGTCTGAGGCAATGTGCGGATGGGGTGTGTGTCAGTGATATTTTGTTTAGATAATAGATAATAACCTTCACTGAGGTTATATTCAAGTTGATAATTGTTCTTTACGTTTGACTGAAAAAGTGAAGTGTAAAAATCATTTTTACAATCCTTCCACTGTTATTTTTATTGTGATCTTTATGTTTATTGTAATAAGGTTGCTATTTGGTTGCTACAACTGATAAGGCTGTCAAAATATCAGTGATCTACGTTCCCGTTACAATAGGTTTGCTGCAATCAGAGGTGAAATAACTGTGGAAGGACTGTAAGAGTGTCTTCACACTGTATGCGTGTTTCTGACATTGGTGTTACGCCATGTAGATGCTGCGTAAATGTATAAATGCTGTGCTAGCATTGTATCGAAAAGATGTCACTGTGACGTTACCGTTACGTAAGCGTAGCGTCGACATTCGAAGAACGCCTACGTTGGTTCCATTTCAGTAACAAACTCACTTTCTGGCTTCACCGGATGCAGTACTTATCACTGGGTGTGTACTGTAGCGACATACTCTTCAAACACATTCAAATAATGTGTCATTTTCGTTTATAGCAAAACGATAACTGAGTATCAGCGACCCTCCAATTTTCTCAAATCCTAACATATCTGACACTAGAAATTGAAATATTAAAAACTAGCAGCGCCCCGCGGTTTCACCCGCATAAGTGTCGATCCTGTGGGAAAATTGGGATAAAACTATCGTATGTCCTTCCCCGCGATGCAATCTATCACTCTGCCAAATTTTATCGAAATCCGTTAAGTGGTTTAGGCGTGTAAAGGTAACATACAGACCGACAGACAGTTACTTTCGATTTTATAATATTACTAGCAACGCCCCGCGGTTTCACCCGCGTAAATGTCGATCCCGTGGGAATATCGGGATAAAAATGTAGCCTATATGTTAATCCAGGGTGTCAGCTACCTCCATTCAAAATTTTATCAAAATTGGTCCAGCCGTGTGAGCGTGAAGAAGTAACAAACATATAAACACACACACACCCCCACACACACCCCCTCACAAACTTTCGCCTTTATAATATTAGTATGATAGTATGGATGTGTTACTAAATGTTAGGTACTAACGGGGAGACAAGTGAAACACTCGACAGCTACGGACACACAGCTTTATTGTCCGTTAAAACACAAACATACACAACACTAATCAAATGTTATTCCCCAAACAGTTCCAACCCAAGCGGCAGGCGACCACAGAGGGCAACAACCCGCGCGGCAAGAAGCGTGCGCGCGCGCTGCCCGAGAGGGAGAACGCTAACGATGTTGAGGTGAGCACGACTCGCATGCCTGTATTATTATGACCCATTGGCATATGCTTGCTTTTGTGTTGACACATAGCTTTGTTTGTGGTGTTTATTTTAACCCATTCTAAAATATATCCCGAGAAAGGGTCAAACAATATTATGTTAAGGCGAAAGCGTCAGGGTACCGCCGAAATTCAATTTTCTTAGGTTTTTTGCAATTTGCAGGTCAGTGGTGCCGATTCTCTTCTTCACAAACTTAAACTAAATTTAAGTTCAGTACATCTTTTTCTTTCCATTTCATTAAGAAAAGGACAGAAGATACATATTTAAGTTTAGTCCTATCAAATTAATCAGCGCGACGTAGTTTTAGTAGGCAATGTTTTAATCACGTCTAAAGTTGTATGGAGTAGTGTCAGGCGCTGATTAATTTGACAAGACTAAACTAAAATTTATCTTCTGTCCTTTTCTTAATGAAATAGAAAGAAAAAGATGCACTGAACTTAAATTTAGTTTAGTTTGTGAACATCGGCACCAGTATCAAATAGTATGTTGATCTAAATATGATTCGCTGCCGTAACAAATATTTATTTATAGAATTATAATCATAAAATTCATAAATAGATGAAGATGTAGGGGGTAGGGTAATATGAATGTAGAGAGCTGTGCTCTCTACATTCATATTACCCTACTCTATTGAATGACTGTTTCCTGAAATCATGGCATTTGAGGCCAATTCTAACTTGAGGGGTGGTATTGCTGATTCTATTGGTTATTATTCTGTAAAGCCATATTTGTTACGATTGTTTATATTTTACTCAACATTTATAATCTAACACTGACAAGCAAATTAAAAAAAAAAACCGTATGAATTTTTGAATTTTGCCGGCTACCGTATCACATCCGCTTTAACGGTTTTTGCAAAGATTACTAAATTGACATGGACTATTATCTGTTCCCTGTGGATTTCATAATAAAATCTATGTAAAAGTAAAGCTAGAAAGTTTTAGTACAAAATAGCGCACGGTCGTTTGATTTGTATTTATTTTTCTAAAATTTTGCTCTATAAGACACTCAAAAAACTTTTGGTCAGTTTTTACGGCGGGTTCAAATATACACCACGTATTAAATATTTCACTATCCCAATTTAATATCATATTTATAAAATATTACTATACTCGGGTAATTACAAACGCAAAGTTAGAGAGACAGAAATAATTTTTATCGGACTTCTCGCTCGCACTTATGACCTTTATGTGCTAGTGTTGTGCATAACTGTGTTTATGTTATTGACATTTTGAGTTTTTAATGGCCCTAGTATAACTTCATTAGCCCAGCTCCGCACAGGCGTATTTTTATCGCAGCGATTTTTTTTTCGTGCACTTGATTTTCAACACTCGGTATTAAGCCGAGCATTGAAAATCAAACAGAGCCCATCCAGTACAGTCACGAGTACTAACATGTCAACGCTTGGCAACTTTAAATTGCGATTTTTTCACGAAATAACGAATGCAACGTTGAAATACGACACTTTACATAAACTTATATGGGTTCGAAAATACTTTTTTTTTTGTTTGCCTAGTTTGTGTCCCACTGCTGGGCAAAGTCCTCCCCTTTAAAAAATACCCCTCGAAAATACTATGTTCCTAATAATATAAAATTTCATCAAAAACACACTGTTGCAATTTCAACAATCAGCGCTAAGCATAGCGGTGAAAAACCAGTGCACGAAAAAAAAAATCGCCGAACCGGGGTTTGGTATCTCGCTAACCTATATCACCTGTCACGTAAAAAGCTTGAACTAAATAGTATATGTATTTACTTGAACAATGTTTTCCAAGCATACTCTGGGACGCGGAAGTATTGACGTCAAGGTAAACCCATTAGAACATAGTATTTTAAATATCTCATTAATGATAACTGATGTAAGTATTTTTAACTGAAATTATTCATTCATGCACACTCACAGTCATTCCGATGATAAAATTATTTTCAAAGCCCAGCAATTCTCGTATTTTTAAGGCGGAAGTGTCAGGGTAGCACGCAAAATTAAAATTTTCTTACGTTTTTTGCATCATAAATAAAATATGATTCGCAACCGTAACTTGTGGCAACCGATATGTTCATGAAATAGTCATTCAATAGACTTATATGAACTCATAGGGTTGTATTGTTTATTTTGATGAATATTCTGTATATATAATATACATACTTGTTATATTTTTTCAACATACAACCTGACACTGACCAGCAAATTCAAAAAAAAAAATTGAATTTCGCGGGCTACCCTAGCGCTTCTCCCATAAGAACGTTTGTTTTCTAATCTCAGTGCCAATCTGACACAAGAAACCTGTAATTTACCTACGTTTTTGACAAGTTTTTCACAGTCATTGTCGTTGAGATTGCGACTAGATTTTGAACGTTTTCAATTGCGGGGAATTACTCTTCTGTTTGCATGATGCCCTATTTTGTATGTCAATCCTAATGGCAGTTTTGAAATAGTTTTTGCACAGCGTAATTATTGCGTGGACAGGGCGTGGACGCGACGTAAACTTCGCGTAGACAGAGCGTTCACTTCACTTACGGTTAGACGATGTTAGGCAAAAGTCTGCATTTAATGAAAAATAAACCTAGTGTGATACCCCTCTATAAGTAACAAACGAGGGATTTTGTTGAATAAAGTAGATACATCATTCCGCTTATAGTTTAGAATAGAATACGAAAAGGGTTTTTATAATTTTTTGATCCCCTTTTTATGTCCAATCAGTTTCATCATTCATTTCACTATCAAAACTTTGAATATCTCCACTTAACCATGCCTCTCATTTTCCTCCAGCCTTCAGAAGCATCAGACACACAGATACAGCTGCCCGGCATAGACAATCCCCCGGAAACGGAATTAGAAGAGCCTCAATCGAAGCGCACGGTTAGTGACTGAGAACTACCCTCCGCTGGACCGTCGCACGAGCCCAGCGAGTAAGTACTAGCATAGCGATAGATAACCTGACCACTGTGTTTATGACGTCATAGTAACGACAATGTACTCGATGTTGATGACGGCTGTCAGATTTGAATGACAGATGAATTTGACATTTAAATGAGAATGTCTTTTGAAAAATTTGCTGTCGGATTTGTACGAATTTTGGATAATAAGTTGTGGCTTTTATAAATAAGCTGTCGAGTTTGTATGACAATTGAAAATTTGCGGTCAATTGCTCTTTTGTTAGAAGGATTTCTTGAATTTTGGGATTTCTTCAAAAATGTTTTGTTTTCATTTTGATGTTTGTATGGCAGAGGATGTTAGGTTAGTTTGATATTACGAAAACTGTATTAAAGTAAGTCTTGTGCGTGTCATACAATATCTCCAACAAAATCTATAATTATGATATTGATGTCAATATATTTTAACGGTAAATGGAACTATGAGGTCTATAAACCGAACAAATAATGTGTATTTAAAATAAATTCCTTAGCACCCCACAGTAATTATACCTAACTATTAATGAATTAAATTTTGTATAAAGTTTCAATAATAATTTCAATATTAATTGAACACTTCGTCACGGTTATCTATCGTCAATGTTGGCACTTTACTATTGTACACAACTCAAAATATACAAATCTCATAGAAGAAGCTGATCAGACGTTTTATTATATTGAGAATACTGAAAAGAGGTGGCAGTTGCATTGACCTCTCATACAAGAAGGTTACAAATGGTACAACCTCGGTTCCACAGTTGAAGAAAAAAGAAAACAATTCTATTGTTTGTTCCAGTGAACATTTAAATCTCAACTCTCATTTGTTTAGATTTTTTTTGCATTGCAACTCTGGAGTGAAAATCTTGCAGCTCTTTATTAATATTTCCTGGTCCATCAACTGCTATCTTATCAAGCCTTAACATATATATATTTTTTCTGTTCGAAATGTAATTTTCCGTTTGTGGTGATTTAATTTTTTTGGTTTAAAAATATCAAGAATGGTACTTAACATTGATCGGAACCAAAAATATCTGTGTGTTCAGACTAAAAACTAGGACAAAACTCAGTTGTGTATTTATAAGCTTAACCCTATGAAGACTGGCTACTAGTATGTACTCCTAACTATTGAGCAAACGAGTGAATGGAACCATTTCATTCATTCTTTGCTGAATATACGTTACTTCGGTAACTTGAACTTTACCTAAACTTTCATATGTTGGTCTTGGCATGAGATAAATGACAAAAAATTAATTTGGAAAATAAGGAGTTTTATTATTTTAAGTAACTACCTGTTCCTCTAGTAAAACTGGCTTTCCTATAACGCCATCATAATTATTATTATTATATTTGCCAGTTCAACTGTTAGTCTATTATGCTTTATCACCTACAATAATTAGAGAATTCGCTATTTAATTAGCCGATTATTTAGGTTTCAGGCACTTCATTTTGTGTATTTAATTTCATCACCATTGCTTTCAAGCCGGTGAAGGAAAACATCGTGAGGAAACCGGCATGTCTTAGAACCAAAAATTCGAAAACTTATGACATCCACCAAATCGCACTGGGCCCGCGTGGTGGACGGCCCACTCCTCACTGAGAGGGGGCTTGTGTCCCAGCAGTGGGATGGGAACATTATGGGTTGAACATTTTCGTCAAGTCAATAGCGAATTTTCTTCCAACATATTTGCCACAGTCCACCAACACTGGCACCAAAGTTGGTCTCATTTGTTGTCCTCCAACATTGGTCTGAAATGTTGGTTTATCTATTTGCCAATGTATTATAATAAGTTAGTGTTTAGTTATCGAAACTGCCTATTTTCTTCCTCTCGTTTCTTCCTTAATATCTCATGCCACGACCACTTGGAAGGTAAATTGAAACAGATGATATGGAAATGTAAAAATCAGATTTACGAAATATGTTAATTTATGAATTATGTTCGATTTCGGACTGGTCGAAAATCATTGTCACGCTAATAAATTACAAATTGATTATAGATCTATTCTCAAGTCGACTGTGTAAAAAGATAATGGATTCAATTATATTATTTGATTTAGTAACAAGTTCCGTGAGTTTGGCTCGAATTACATACATGCCCTGAAGCAGTATCATCATCTACAGGGTGGCAGGGGGGGGACATCAACGTATAAACTGTTACCATGGATTCATGTACAGTACAAGATTCTAGTAAAAAAAAATTGGTGTTCCATTCATTTTGACCGCGTAGGTATTTGCACTTTTGTATGTAAAAGCTGTTTTTTTTTATGATCACCGACGAAAAATGTCTTCGATAAAAACGAAAAATGTCAACCTACTTTTGGAGGGCACTGTCGCCACGTTAGAATTTATAAAAGCGTCCATTGTGACAATATTGATTCCGGACAGATTAAAAAGTTCGAAGACAACATTATCGCCCCCCCCCCCCCCCCCTTCACACTACCAAAAAGGGCCAAATGTACGAGTAACTCGGGCATAGCATAATGACTAACTTAAAGAAAATCGTGCAATTAATACAATCGAATTATATTTTACAAATAATGACGAATAAAGGTATATGTACAATACGGCCGTAGAATCTTGGCCGGTCTGAACATAGGCTCTCCGAACTTTTGCGCATGTTCTCTCACTCCCACTCGCCTCATGTCACCATTTGGTTCTTAAAAAATGTTATTGCGCAGCCTCCTGCACAAAGTTCGCACCGGCCATGACTCATCAAATTCAATTCAATTCAATTCTGTATTATTCCCCGCGAAATCTTACCAGGTGCAAACCACGTCAATATTTTCTTGTTAACGGCAAGGAATCGAAATATCAACCGTAAGGATTTCATGTATTTTGACAGTTCAAATCACCATTGTGTCATAGTGTATATGTTAATAGCAGGGGGCCTAAAAAGGCCACTTTGGCAGAATCATAAAAGGATAACATTATGAATTATAATAATATGGCGAAGACAGTCTGTGTTTTTCTTTTTGTCGCTGCACTACGTAGGTATAATCAGAGAGATTGGGATTGGATTTGTATTGGATTGATTGGTATATTAGCACAGACAAAAAAAAAATAACTGAAAAATCCTTCACCAATGGGATTCTTAACAGTTAACCTTCCGTCCGTCCATTACGATTCATAATGTTATCCTTTTATGATTCTGCCAAAGTGGCCTTTTTAGGCCCCCTGATGTCGTGATTAACTTAGAAATTGACGTGGTTTCGACGTAAGGAATCGTGAAGTGGTCATAGTTAATTAGGGCCCAGTATACTACCTAAATAATTGTAGATAATATCCGATAATGTGAGGTTATTAGCCATATACCTAAGTGTTTATGTATATTATCGTTATTAATTTACATAATAAATTGCTCAACATTCATTTCTTACGGCCTTCGCATAATATTTACTACTTCATGCATAAGTAACTAATATTTTAGTTTATCATAAATTATTTTGTGTTAATTTATTTCGTAAATCTTTAGTAATATTCATTATTTTACATATTTCATGGCATTCTCGCGTTTCGCTCTACGTGCTTAGTAGTATACATAGATACTTGGGTATTCTTTTCAAAAGGACGGCCTCGAAAGTTGGCGGTAAACTCTAAAATGTGAAATCAAAAGTGACAAGGTCCAAATATCGCTTTGTAAGGCTTATTTCCACTACATTGTCAACGTAATTTGTAAATCAAATGTTTAAGGGTTTTAAATGATTATACTTAAAACATACACCTTATATTTTCACAGTGAACTTTAATAAAACCTAGTTGCCACTAATGAGTGTAAATAGGACCTAATATTCAGGGTCAAATTAAATTAGCTAGCGTAACTTAGCAGACGGGTATCGATGTCTTAACACGATAAGGCTCAAATCACGAGTTTTACGAGAGAATCACAAGTTTCCGTGTCATATGAATTTTAACTTTATTTTCATTACTATAATACTTATTATCGCACGAGAAACTTGAGTCATCGGAGTGCACGCGGCGCCGCGGGCGGCCGCGCGACCTTTCAAGTTTCTCAAGCGATACTATGTATTATAGTAATGAAGATAAAGTTTAAAATTTTATGACACTGAAATTTGAGCCTTAAACAAAAAATAAATTAATATGACGATGTTTTTTTTTGTAGGGTCTCATCACGTCTCCGGAGTTTCGCTAGCGAATTTAATTTGATCCTATATAGTTAACTGGCCTTTCAAAATCTACCGTCACAAAAATCGCACAAACATTGACCGGACATCTCCAGGATTGGAAAAAAAAAACGATCTAAGAATAGAGATAATGAGTCTGTATTATAGAAGTTTAATCGATAAGTTTACCTGTCTTAATGTTTGTTTTATCGTTGTTTTAGTTATAATTTCATTTCGGCTGGTCGACGAGCTCCTTATTTTTTAAAAATTATATTATTGTATAGTTTGGACCTCCATTGAGGACACCACGAATGTTGACTGCAATTCTTTTATAATGTTGGATGGACATATTTGGTTAGTCTGTGGTCATCGTAGCGGCTAATTGTAAGGTTATTATTATGTGTGTTGTCGATATTTTGACCTGTTTCTGAGATACGACAGAAAAAAAACACGTTTTGTAAATCAAATAAATACTAAAATTATGTAATCTTATGCGAATTAATATTCGAAAACTGTTCCTTGTGGACACAAAACTTAATCAAGTGTTTTGGACAATTTTATGCCTATTTCTAATTATTAATGATCGTGCGACGTATCTCAGATACCGGTCTGTAAATTTAGGTACTCGTCAACTAAAATAATTTAATTTTTCGTGATATTATTCTAAATATCAATGTAGGTTTTTATCGGGGATTGAACCCTGTAGTTTCACAAGCACCAAGTTGATTCGATAAGAGATCGATAAGGTCACAGATTTCTAAATACACTGTATGATCTGACGGTAATACATTTTAAGATTAACGGTCTTATTCATAATAAGTTATAGAACATCTAAAGTCTTGCTAATGTCTCGTTGTCAAAAATTGTTATTCATAAACGCATTTTAGCCCTAAAACGTTCTATAAACCTACTATAAAGTTATGAAACCCAGAAGCCTACTATAACAGTACTATAAGGAAAAAAAAATGGCCGACTCTTACCAGCTGATAGAAAATGACATTTGACCTACAATACAAATGTAACTTATGCAGTTGTATTTAATATAAGTTGCACTTCTGTTTAACCAATTTAGTTAGTTATTATATAACTACAATGCAAAATAGAAGCGAGGAAAAATATAACGAAGGACATAATTCGTCACATCCACGGCAAACTTACGAATCTGCAGAAAATGCATTTTACAGGGAATGTTAAGTTTTTTTTAGTAACAGCTAAGTACCGTGGTACATTTGGTTTGGTTTGTTTGGTAAGATTTAATCTTAAAAAAATAGTATTTTTAAAACCAAATGTACCACGGTACCTATATACCTAGGTATAGGTACCTGTTACAAAAAAAAACTTATCATTCCCTGTAAAATGCATTTTCTGCAGATTCGTAAGTTTGTCTTGGATATGAGGAATAGCAACAAGAATTACTGTGGGACGCTGCTGCTTTGGGCTGTGGAAACAACGCTTTCAATGTCTTTAACATGCAACAACCATAGTGGCTAGAGCAGTCCTTTACAATATTGCAGTTGACCATGGAGACATTCAGTTAGAGGGTAGGTAGCAATATCAATGAATATCATACAGTCACCCCAAGAAGTTGCAAGGGGAAATGCAAATGCTACCTATTTTACAAACTTTTCAGGAAACATTCCACCGAGGTAGCCTCACTTTACCAGGTTAGAGGTACATCTTCCCACTTGTGTCCGGAGACGGTTCAGGGACTTCCGTGTGGATCATGTAGGTTTACACCCTGCAGGGAGATGCTCCAGTAAGATACTCCAGGGAGTGGTTGTGAAGCTATGTCGCAAACCATGCTCCGCCTCCTATCCTACCCTATGTGTCCCAAAACATGCAGTCAAAGTGACCTCTGCGCTGCCACTGACAACATTGTGGAAGTGACAAAGTTTTGGGTCAACAAGATCTAAAATACAGTCGTCCCCGCGACACAAAGAAGATAAAGAGGAAACATTTTAGCAAGTAGTGCATTAATAAAAAGCTTATACATATACAGATATCAGTTTAATTTATTTATTTTTAAAATACTCTAAACTTTAATTCGGCTTCTAGAACTTGTGCTAGCAGAACAACATTTTTAAAATGTTTCTTTTCATTTGCTATCTATGCCACCTCTTCTGTTTATTATTTGTAGTGAAGCACCATTCTTCCTACTGTCCTGAAATACAAAATTAATGTTATAATTCTTTCTCTTCATCAAACGAAGTTCTTGACATGCTTACTCAGGAACTTTGTAAATTATAAGTAAATAGGATAGGCACCTAATTCGTAAATCATGCCAGGCCGCCTTTTTCCCCTTTTTCGCGTTGGTGTCAGTCAGTATGTGTTTTTATTTTCTATCTTCTTATTGTGCCCAGAATTCAGCTACTTGTTTGGCGCCATCATCAGCGTCCACCTTCATTTTCTATTATGGAAACTCTCTCCCTGACCAATTCTTCCAAAGATCTAAGGAAAAGCAAAAGCAAGAATAAGAAATAAAGATTGTTTACAAAACAAAACTTACTTTGAACACATTTTAGTTGTAACAGTACAAACCTTATCGTCCTCCAACCAAAACGAGTATTCACTTCTTTGCACTTTCTTGGAACTAGTCTCTTTTCTAGTTCCATTCTTAATTCCATTTCTTTTAAATACAAAAAAATATTCAAAGGTTTTCGCTCGCCTGACAATAAAATTACATTAACAAATTCATTGTCAAAAACTATGTTATGACGTTAACGCGGCAAAACTGTCGAAACCGTAGACAATAAATTAGTTTTCCGCACGTCATAATGTCTATGGGCAATTATTCGGTGCGTAGACAGATATTCTCGTTTGACGACTCAATATTTTGGCCAATTTGTTGGATGACTTCAATAAAATGGCAACATTTATATTTATATTGAAGTTATAGGACGTTTTAGTTATCGAACGTTTATGAAGCGTTTATGAATACAAAATTTTATCGAACGTTTTAAAGGCTTAATGAGCATTTTAACTAATGTGTGCTTTAAACCTTCTATAAGCTTTTTTTATGAATAAGACCGTTGGTATATAGATTATTTATTCTAAGTGATGTCATCGCTACCATTTGTTTCATTAGTCTCTACTATAGGGTTCCCCTGCCCCGCTTCGATGTCCAGAACATTCGTACAAGACCGGCATTAAGTAATAACTTTTTTTATTGATAAACTTTTTATTTAAGGTGTACCTACCAAAAAAAGGAAATATTAGCGGCACAGCGCTCGCTCCACTGTCGCAGTGATTCTCTGTAGTTATGTATTAAAAATAAATAATAAACACATTTCTTGGTAGTTTTACATTTTATTCCATTTGGTTAAATACCTTATCACAACCTTTATGCTAAGAGATTTTGTTGATTCACTGATAACAATAAATAGACATACATTTCTCATACTTTAGTTTTTCATTTAAAGTAAACCCATTATAACTTAGGTACATATTTATTTATACAAAGCTCTCATAACCAGGAAGCCTTCATTCAATTTATTCGTTCAGTTATTTTATCTCTGAAAGCAGCAACATAACAGCAACCTTATTGTGACGAGAATAAAGATCTCAATGATTTTGAGAGACCTGGCAGTGGCAGCAACCCAACAGCGACCTTATCTGAATGAAAATAAAGATCACTGTGATTTGGACAGTGATGCAAAATCAGATTCTCTGATTGACAACATGGCCCGATTCATCAAACGTCAGATAATTTGTATCGGAGAAATAAAAACGGCGTTTTGGTAGATTTTGTATGGAAAATAATGCCAAAGCGCCATTTTATTTCCTCTTAAGGCGAAAGCGCCAGGCTAGCCCGCGAAATTCAATTTTTTTTAGGTTTTTTGCAATTTGCTGGTCAGTATTAAGTTGTACGTTGATTAAAATATGATTCGCGGTCGTAACAAATACGTATTTACAGAATTATAATCATTAAAGTCATCAACACAACTCTCTAAGACCATGTAATCCCCAAATGTCATGATTTCATGAAATAGTCATTCTTGGGGATTACATGGTCACACGTGACGTTAAAAGTGAATCGACAGCGACACTGTTCATTATTCATCTACTAAATTAGTAGTATTTAGTCATATTATGTTTAGGCACATTATAAATTAGGAAATGGAAATCGTCTAGCTATGATTATCAGTATATAAGTATGTTTTTATCTAAAAACATACTTATACAACTTGATACTGACCAGCAAATAGCAAAACACGTAAAAAAAAAATTTATTTCGCGGGCTACCCTGGCGCTTTCGCCTTAAGACTACCGAATATTACAATATTCCGAAAGAAGTAAAAAATGAAGATTGTGTGCGAACAACTCTTAAAAAAAAATTACAGAAAAGTACCTACTGAAGTCACTTGAGCCGCCATAATTAAATTAAATTTTTAGTGTTAAGGCGAAAGCGCCAGGGTAGCCCGCGAAATTCAATTTTTTTTTGGTTTTTTGCAATTTGCTGGTCAGTATTAAGTTGTACGTTGATTAAAATATGATTCGCGGTCGTAACAAATACGTATTTACAGAATTATAATCATTAAAGTCATCAACACAACTCTCTAAGACCATGTAATCCCCAAATGTCAAGATTTCATGAAATAGTCATTCTTGGGGATTACATGGTCTTAGAGAGTTGTGTTGATGACTTTAATAATTATAATTCTGTAAATACATATTTGTTACGACCGCGAATCATATTTTAATCAACGTACAACTTAATACTGACCAGCAAATTGCAAAAAACGTAAGAAAATTTGAATTTCGCGGGCCACCTTAGAGCTTCCCCCTTAATGTATTTCGCTGAAATATTCATATTTTGAGGGAATTAAACCTTAATTGGTTTCTCAAAAACTGTCAACTAGAGTTACTAGCCTACATATTGTATTTTTCTGCCAATCATGTATAATCGTGTATAACCTATATTATTTCTAAGCTTTTTAACACATTGAACTTCATTAAGTTTTCTCAATAAGAAAAGTTTCGTTCACTAATAATAAAATGTTGATATATAGATGAGATTTCGATCATCATTTTGCTTATTTTCATAGGAAACAAGTACTAATTTTATATTCATATTTAAGTACACTTATATCATCCTTTGTACTCTTCAAAAATACTGATAAAAGTCGTTAATTTAGTTACGAAAATAAATATTTTACCATCCGATTACCTAATACATTACAATTTTTATGCATTTTTGGTCTCTCTTATTACTAAATTACGAAATATAAAACCTGACCCAAAATATACAATGTGTTTACAATTTTTAAGCTGCAATTAAAAAAAAAATGTTAATAAGTACCTACAGACGCCAGCACATCAAGCTACTACAATGTGTCAAATTTCTTTAATAGATTTTATTAACATTTTTTTTTCATACATTAAAGTATTTTTTCTTTACGAAACATCTTTACTGGAGGCTTTTGTAGCCTTTAACCTTAGAACGACATCCAAGGTGGTAGCAATAACTTTATTATTAAAGGAATGTGGACCATACACCTTTCTATTAAGGTTTCCAATACAATACACAGTCAAATAGGGCCTTGTCTACACAAACACAGGCTCGGTCTTCTTCCAATACTTCTGGATCTCTTCCAAACTTTTGCCTTTAGTCTCTGGTACCCAAAGAATGGTGTAGACTACTCCGAAGAAGGTGACTGCTGCGAAGCTATAGAACACGACGAACGCACCGAACTGGTTGGCTATGGGCGTGTAGAAGAGTACGGTCATTGAACTGCAGAAGAATGAAAACGCCATCGAAGCTCCCGCCATTCGCGCCCGGACCTGAGGATTTAGGGTGCGTTTTTTAGTAGGTATTGTGTTTAGGCTGTAGCAGAATCAATTTACTTGTTTTAATCTTTACCTAAGCAACACATATACGGGTACAGACGCCAGCACATCAAGCTACTACAATCTGTCAAATTTCTTTCATAGATATTCAACTTTGTCGCTAAAACATAAGGTTCAAAGTTGATTGGGAAAATTTGACAGTTTCGGGTAGCTTGATGTGCTGGCGTCTGTACATAAAGCTACGGTTTGCTAGAAGAGCGGTGGCCGCTACCAATGGCCGCAGTGACGGCTGTCATGAAGATGATGGCAGTGGCACGGATTTAAATCGTTAGATTCGGCCTATCGCGTCAAAACATTGTCGCATGTCTGTTTCGTTTTGACTAGAAACAATGACGCAGTGACTTCACTTGATTGTCATGAAAATCCTATTCAATAATGTCACTTCATTCAATAGGTCACTCTTCTCAGTATGGATACTTTTTCTTTAGACTAATGCGGGTCACTCACTATCAAGTTTGCAGCGGACTTGAAGCCGCGTCCAGTAAACTTGACCGTGTATGGGTATGCATGATAAGTCGACTTAGGCGGCTTCAAGTCCGCTGCAAACTTGACAGTGAACTTGATCGTAAGTGGGCCGCATAAGCACGGTGAGGGCAAATCTAGCGATTTCAATCTGGGCAGCAGAGTTTGACTTAGGGCGCTTTCCGAATTAGCTATAATCGCTCACAGCGCTCACATCATCTCACATCCGTTCCGATTTAGATATCACGATTATGACAGCAGAGAGCTGTCAACAATTCGGAACGCCCGTGAGCGCGCTCACAGTGCTTACTCAATGTAAAAACGATATTATTACAGTATTTCTTTCCCTGCGTTCCGAGTTGGGAAATAATCGATGTGAGCGTGCTTAAACCCGTACCGAATTAGCGTGAGCGCGATAACGACGTTCCGTGAATCGTCATAGATGACGTCATGACATGCGCCATCTTGCGATAACGCCGACCATGCCCTAGAATAATATCACCGTGAGCGCTGTCAAAAATGACAGTGTGTGTGTGAGGATGTGTCAGCGTGTGTTTTGTTTTGATTTGCATCTTATCATAAAATTAAACTAACGTGGCATTTTCGAAATTGTGCTTCTGGCTGATAGTCGCCACCTAACCAAAGAAGAAGAAATGTGGTGTTTATACAAAGAAATACTGTAATAATATCGTTTTTACATTGAGTAAGCAGAAGCACTGTGAGCGCGCTCACGGGCGTTCCGAATTGTTGATAGCTCTCAGCTGTCATAATCGTGATATCTAAATCGGAACGCCATGTGAGATGATGTGAGCGCTGTGAGCGATTATAGGTAATTCGGAAAGCGCCCTTTGTATAAACACCACATTTCTTCTTCTTTGGTTAGGTGGCGACTATCAGCCAGAAGCACAATTTCAAAAATGCCACGTTAGTTTAATTTTATGATAAGATGCAAATCAAAACAAAACACACACTGACACATCCTCACACACACACTGTCATTTTTGACAGCGCTCACGGTGATATTATTCTAGGGCATGGTCGGCGTTATCTCAAGATGGCGCATGTCATGACGTCATCTATGACGATTCACGGAACGGCGTTATCGCGCTCACGCTAATTCGGTACGGGTTTAAGCACGCTCACATCGATTATTTCCCTATCTCGGAACGCAGGGTTAATGTCCGGCCGGTTTATTATGACGGAACTGCTTTCGTAGGAAACCAACCAAAGCAACAGACGGCCTTACGACGCAGCCTGTTAGAGGAAAATTCTGACAACAGTGGTATAGTGGCGCCATTGTTGGCCCAAAAATGTACTACTGACGATGACGCCACGTAATACTGTATCACGTGAGCAGAGTTTTTCCGATTGCATTTTTTTTTTTCAAGTATTCACATTAAAGGCACTTTTGAACGTCAAAAAAAAACTAAATAGAAATGATTCTAGTCGCCCATTCCAAAAGGTAGTTTTCGTATGGAGAAGAATGGGCAAGAAACTCCACCGTTACTCTTTTAAAATGTTTTACAAGGTCTTGTACTTATACATAATAAAAATTATATGTGAACACGATGCACCCATAATAAAATTAGTCTACCACAAAAGGTAAAAAGAATTAAAAATTAAGCAATAACAGGTAAATCAAATAAGTATACATGGTGCTCACATATTTACAAGTTATTAAAAAAAAAAAAAAATGCAAAAGTAGTTGAACTTTAACAAGTGTGTGAGCCACTGTAGTCGCAGATTGTAAAAATGAATTAGAATAAGATGTCATAATTAAAAAAAAAAATATATATAAATTAAATTAGGAACAAGTTGGATTTTGTCTAGACTTTTAGATTGTCCTATGGAGCAGGACCAGCATTTTTCCAAACATTCTTATCTTGGATATAATCCTCTAATTTGTAATATCCTTGTTTACAAAGTGTACTTTTAATATGAGTTTTAAATTTTCTTTTATTTAATTGCAATATTTCACAAGGTATTTTGTTGTAGCATTTAACACAGTACCCCATAAAAGATGTATGTACTTTAGATAATCTGAAAAAAGGTTGATCTAATTTATCTTTATTTCTAGTATTAAAATTATGCCTATCACTTATTTTATTAAAAAGATGTTGATTTTTTCTTACATACATAATATTTTCATAAATGAATTTACAAGGTACCGTCGTGATATTAACCTTTTTAAATAGTTCCCTAAGAGATTCGCGACGACGTAGATTGTAAATGGCTCTGACAGCTCTCTTTTGTAAAATAAAAACGGATTCAATGTCAGCAGCCCGACCCCATAGTAAAATGCCATATGACATAATACCTACTGTGGAAGTAACTAAAATACACCAAACGCACGGTTTCTACATCTGTTAACTGTCTTATCTTTCTAACAGCATAAGCGGCGGAGCTTAGCCGCCCCGCAATAGATTAAATATGAGGTCCCCATTGTAATTTCTCGTCTAGCGTGATTCCTAGGAAAACTGTCTGATCAATAAATTCTAGTTTTTGGCCATTCAATATGATTTCACATTCGCTACTTCTAACATTCGGTAATTTAATCTAATGCATTTGGTTTTTTTTTCATTAAGTACTAAATTATTTACCGTAAACCAATCTTGGACCTGAAGAATAGAGTTTTAGAGATTTTATACACATGTCATGCCTGGCTTAGATTTGGGTGGAGCTTAAAGTGAGCCGTCATTCCACCTGATTGACACTATTCACAGCTCACTTCACCTATGTTTTCATGGCGACATTTTTACAGATACCAGCCGGTCTACGACTGGTGTCAAACATGGATTGTGTAAGATCACCCATTTCATAAAGGTCTTATTATTATTATTTGGTTGGTGGATCCTCCCTTCCGGCTGGAGAAACATTTTATCACCTCATTCCTACATCACAAGGCCATCACCGACTCTGTGATTTTCTCAACTCTTATATACCTACTTCAAGTAACTGCACTTACGACTCCAAAAAAAGAATAAATACTCTTTTTAGGGTTCCGTACCCAAAGGGAAACCGGGACCCTATTACTAAGACTCCACTGTCCGTCTGTCACCAGGCTCTATCTCATGTACCGTGATAGCTACACAGTTGAAATTTGCATAGATGATGTATTTCTATAGCCGCTATAACGACAAATACTAAAAACAAAATAAAATAAATATTTAAGGGGGGGCCCTCCCATACAACAAACGTGTTTTTTTCGGCGTTTTTGCCTTGTGGTAAGGAACCCTTCGTGTGCGAGTCCGACTCGCACTTGGCCAGTCAGTTATCGTGTTTAGTTAGAAATCGATAAATACCCCCTCACGTTTGCGAAGTTTCGCTAGCTAAAGTAATTTGACCGTATACCTATGTAAATGGAAGTATTTTTATAAGAATCATCATTTCTATTCGTTGCTATAGCAGGCGCACACGTGCCAATTGCAATAATGTATGGTCAATATTTATGGAAAATAAAAACAATAGGAACATAATTAATCATATTGATATTTTAAGTTAGCAATTAGCCACAGAATTTATTGTAGATAACTGTAGCGTGAAAACTTATATTATAATAAATAGGTCTATTATTATTAGGTACTTATCGGTTTTATTAGTTATGAAACTAGTTTATGGGTAGGGTTTCCTTGCAAGCCATGGTCCGGGGCGAGAGGGAGTGGGAGGCAGTCACCTCCTTCTGCGAAGCAGTCATGCTAGCAAAGGAGGTGGCGGGATGGCTCATGGAGAGAGCCTCCCGTCCCAGCCACCGTGGGAGACGCTCCGGGCGTCGGGAGCCGCGTGACGACTCCCGGCCACCGTAGGCGCGGGCCTGCGGGCAGAGAGTAATGGGTAGCTGGGTTTTAGTCAGTAAGAGTCTGACACTCCCTTCCGCTCCACCCAGAGCGGGAGGGGTCATTTGATGATTTCCCATCCGAAAAAAAAAAGGGTCGATATGGTTTTAACCAAGACAATGGCTAAAAATTTAGTACAATACCTTTTTACGACATGGCAGTGCTACTTGTATTGGGTGTGCACCTTGACGTATCGCTGCCGGCCGTAGTCGAGTCGACGGCAGCGAAGAGTCCTGGGACGCGGTGGTTTCCTTCTGCGAAACGGTCGTCTCGCAGAAGGAGGCTGTGGAAAGGGAGAGGGAGATCTCATCCACTCACCCGGCCCGCAGTAGGCGCATCGGGCGTCGGCGGAGGGCGTACAACGCCCTCTTCCAGCCCCCCTAAACGGGTCCAGGGACGACGAATTCGGGGACGTCTGTCACCGCCAACACATCAGGACTTGAGCTGGCGGCGCGTAGTGTTCCACGCGCGCCCCTCTTTGACGTCACCAGTCGGGGGTTGCGGAAGGATCGTACGGTCCCGCAACCCCCGACGTAGGTGTGAGACGGAACACTGGGTTGATTTTTAGTCAGTAAGAGCCTGACAGACCTCGCCGCCCGTTCCAGGGTGGCGGACATCCATGAAGATTTTCCACCCCGGAAACAAAAAAAAAGGGTGTGCACCTGCCGAACCTATACTCAATAAATCAACAGCCCGTCTTGAGGTGTGCGTTGAAGCGTTATCGTGGTAAAGAAATTTAAAAAAATTCGAGAAAAAAGGCAAAAAAACTATGAAAGTATGATAATTATGATCTTAAAACCTTATGTCACTAAGAAAATGCTTCTCTGTTAACAATGTTAGAAAGGTTGCTTGCCCCTCGAAAGAGCTCCTAAATAAAGTTGCCCGTGTGTGTGTTTGTTTCGGCCTTTCTTCTCAGAGTAGTCAGACAGGAAACGACGACTTCATCTAGTTTAAAAAATAAAAACATGATTGACGTGTAAAAGTGTTTGTACAAACCTCCTTACAAAAATAAATTCATTTATCATTGCAATCTTTATCACTCAGAACACCACATCACATAATATTATCTTACATTATCCTCACTTTTTATTTGAAATTCTTTTAGCGCCACTAATCAACCAACAATCGAAAGCGATTAACATTATATTATGTAATCATTACTTTTTCAAATAACACAGGCAGAAGTGACTGTGATAGTCATCTTATAGGTAAGCCTGCATGACGTGATTATTCACATAATAATGTTATAAACACAATAATTATGTTTTCGTTAGTACTATAAAGCGCCAATAGATGTCATTACGTGTATCCAACTTACGTAATGAAAGTTGTTGTAGAATACATTAAATTGATTATATCTTTTGATACAGTGAAGCGATTGCGATGAAACCAAAACTAACTACTACTCCGAGTTCTACACTATATTTGAGTATAAAAATTTACCATATTGGTTTGGTACTTTTTACGTTGAACGTGTTCAAATCAAATTTTGTCACATCCAAACAGACAAACAGACAAACCGACAAACCGACAAACAGACAAACAGACAAAAATTCTAAAAATTGATGAAATGGCATCTGTTCGTTATCCTATAACACCCCAACTATTTTTTTTTTTAATATTTTCAATGTACAGAAACGCCTCGTCTACAGATTTATTATATGTATAGATAGAAGATGAAACTAGTTTATGGGTAGGGTTTCCTTGAATTTTAACGAATAATATTATAATTTTATTTTGTAGTAGGCACTTAATTCAGAGAATCATGTTCGTGATTTTGCTGTTTTTAATCCGCTGATTTCAAACCATCTTTTCCAAAACGATGAAGGAAAACATCGTGAGGAAACCGGCATAATGTCAGAATACCAACCCGTACTGGACCCGCGTGGTGGATCACGGCCCACTTCCTCTCGAAGAGAGGAGCAGTGTGTCCCAGCAGTGGGAACATTATAGACTGATTATGCTTTGTCAAAATCGAAATTTTCGTTAAAGAGCGATCCGACATCTTGTTCGCATAAAGGTGATTCAAAGGCTTATCGCGAAACGGGTTGTAGGTAGTATACTTATTTAGACAGACACAATCATGCTGCTTATTTGCAACTGACCTAAACCAAATCACGCAGACCTAAACACGTTCATTATTTGCAAAACAAAAGCGGAGCTAAAGAACATCTAGAACAAAATATACTAGAGGCTAATTCAAATCTCACCTGAAATGTAAACACCTCAGCCATGATGACCATTGGTACAGGGGCCAGGCCAGCACCATAAGCCAGTATGCACACACATACGGCCACTACTGGGAGCCAGCTCGCCACGCCAGTACCAAGGAGGAAACACGTTGCTAAGGTCGTCATACATAGTGACACGACCAGGGAACTGCAGGCTAGAGGTATCTGGAAAGAGAAAAATAGGTTTTTGTAAGTTTCCATGCTCTTGTGAAAGTGTGAGACTTGCCTTAATTTCATTTAGGGGAAAATTACCCTAGATGAGTGAAAAGATATTATTATAACTTATAGTCCTATGAGCGAAGTCGTTCACATCGCTGATCAGCAAATCGACTAACAAGTATGAGGTGAAGGGCGGGCGTTTTGGGGGACTGTCTTATGTAATTTTGACGTTCGAGAAGTGCTGATTCTAAGCCGAGTTTGAATAAAACACTTTGATTTTTTGATAATGTTATCTGGTGTGTTAAATAGCCAATCCAATAACCTGATATTTTATACAGATTATACAGTAGCCGGAGGCTACTGCCGCTTCTAATGTAAAATTATGTCTAACGTACTAGTAGATACTCAGGCACTCAGCCCCGCTGCCAACTATGCTGTCTGATTCCTATAACCACGGCGTGAGCTGTCTAGTATGCTGTCTCGAGAAAAGCAAATGAGACCCACTTACACATTGTCACTAATGTTTTAACTGTATCTATATATACTTACCGTCCTTCAACATAATTAACTTCAACAATACAAAATAAATCAATTCAAATGTCACACTATTTAAACAAAACGATTCCGTTCTTATAAGAAGTAAACTAGTCTTGTTTTACCATTAGACATGTGAACATAAAATCTATTAGAATAGATATAAGCAAAAATATAGAAAACATTTAATTCGAATACTTCAATTAAAGTTAACAAAAATGGTGTCAAAATTAGTTTATTTACTTTTATCGATCGTGTTGTGTAAAGGCTTTGTTGCGAACAGCATGAAACTTAAACAAGTCTTCATATTCAGTCGACATAACATACGGTATCCATTAGGATATAATCAACAAAGATTTTCACCGAAGCCCTGGCCCCCACCAGCTGGCCCGTCGGGACTCTTGACTCCGAAAGGAGCGCAGTTGGAAGGATACATGGGCGAATATTTCTCAGAATGGTTCAAAACCGAACAGTTTCTTCCTGAAGGATGTCCCGATGAAGATACAGTGTATGTGTACGCCAACACGGCGAGCAGAACCAAGGCGACGGCGAGAGCGTTCATTAATGCAGCGTTCAAAGGATGCAACGTGCCTGTACATTACCAAAATAAGGGAAAAGTGGATCCTCTTTTTCGTTCTGTCATACATAACACCACTAAAGGATATAAAGAAATGGTGATCGAGGAAGTTAAAAGAAAATTAGATAATAATTCTAAACTGATGGCCGGATATGCGGAATTGAACAAAATATTAGAAATTGAAGGATCAGACGTTTGCAAGCAGGATGGGATGTGTGACTTGACTAAAGCTAATAACACGATTTCATATATGGTCGATCGATCAGTATCGGTCGATGGACCGTTGGTCGTAGCAAGCATAGCTGTTGACTCATTTATAATGAGATACTACGACGGCGCACCGATACATGACATTGCATGGGGACAAATCACAACACCGGAAAAATGGAAAATATTGGTTGAAATAATACGACAAAGCCATGACATATCATATACAACAGTGGCTGAAGACGTTGCGTCACCATTAGTGAAGTATTTAACGAAAACATTTAAGAACCATGACAAAATGCCAAAATTAATGTTGATAGTTGGCCACGATGTTAACATGAACCCTCTTGCAACTGCTTTGGGTTTTCAATCGTTCGACTTACCAAATCAATTTGAGAAATTCCCAATTGGCGGTAAGTTTGTGTTTCAACGGTGGACAGATAGTAAAAGTGAATATTTGAAAGTGGAATATGTGTATCCAAGTTGGTCACAGTTAAGAAATGGGTCAAAATATTCCTTAGAAAATCCTCCGCAGAGAGTTGTGATGCGATTAAACTGGTGCAACACGGATGACCAAGGCTTTTGTCTCTGGAAAGAGTTCGTCGATAAACTTTAGGTATGCGATGCATGATATAATACTCCGATTGTCAATAAATTAAAGCGTGATAGATGTCTAAATCGATCAATTTTGTTTTGATTCCTCCCACCAAAAAATAATTACGACGCCATTGGGCACGCAACGCGTATTCACGTGTGTGCGATACCGATACGGCTGTGAAGAGACCGTGAAGAAATTCTAGCTTTTTGACCTTGGCATTAGCATATTATATTGTATTTTGTAGGAAGCCCTGAGACACCAAACAGAAAAAGAGATTAGGCACTTACTTACTCATCATCATCAGTCTCCTAGACCCAAAGACTACAATATGATGCTGTATAACCTAGACCTTTTAAGTTTTTTTGAACCTACTCCTTCCTACCTTCCCTATTTATCAATAACCTAGCTATTATTTCAGTAGTCATACCCTTTCTTGTCATTTCATCTTACAGATAAGATAATCCATCCTTGTTTCTCCTCTTTTTTGGTCCACCTTCCTCTTTTTAACCGACGAAAAAACGGAGGAGGTTCTCAAGTCGACGCGTATATATTTTTATTATCCACATTCGATCCGCTCAACTGTTGAAAATCAAAATTTGATTATAACAATAGAAATTCAATTGTGTCTCATTAGCCTCAGTTGAACACTCAAACTTTCACTTTCACATACCACCCATACCCATACAACTGATTTCCACACAACTTTTCCATCCCTACGCAGTGCTACTTCCTCAAGACTTCCATCTTCTACTCATTTCAAATTCTATCCTTTACGTAACAGCACACAGTACACCTACACCTATAGTTGTACTATTATACAGGGTGTTTGGTGCATCGTTTGCCAAATTGAAATGGTCGACTGAAGGGGTCATCTGCTAGCCTTTCAGACCCCTTAACACCCCTCATGCTTTGTGGATTTTTTTTATCGACTTTTTATTGTTTTACTAAAAAAAGACCCAAATTTTACATTAAAATACAAATTTTATGATTTTTAATTTTATTTCGATGTGTATTGTTTAGGAGTACTTTTAAATACAAAATTAGTGACATTAGTCACCTAGTTTTTTTTTAATTCACTCGCAAAGGTAAAACTTAAATTAAAGCTGTAGATGTTACAGCTGTTTATATGGCTACAAAAAAAAAAACAAAAACGACCGGGATCTTCCAACTGCCTCATTAATTCTCCAGTCTATCCTCTTGCTAATGATGTGCCACATGCCATAAAAATCTTTTAACAACTTTGTGAATTCGCTAGAATTGTGAATCAAGTCACATAAGACAACATTCCAAATTCTAATGAATTTTTTTTTATTGCGTAACTGTTACTTGAGAAAGAGGTAAAATTTGTTTTCTCACTCTTGCGCAGTAAAATCTATCTTCTATCTGTTTCTTGCATACCTTAAATCGGTTTGAACAAATCAAGCACTGCCGCGGCGCCGATCCGTCATTTTTTTTTAGTCGAGACATCACTGCCTCTGCTGCCTAACGTGTGTGCTAGTTCACCGTACTCCGCGATTCTTTCATTTTGTTACTATCGTTGAGTTTTGTTGGTTCTTGTTACGTTTTTTTAACTTTTGTTGTTATTGTTAAACTTTGTTGAGTTTTTTGTTATTGCAATGGCGACATTCTCTAACGAAGAATATGCGGACATCATGATGGCTTACGGAGCCGCCAATGGTGTCGCTCGTGCAGCGCAACGACTTTACCAGGAACGCTTTCCTGGTAGACGATTACCTGGCTGCAGAGTCTTCCAAGACACATACCGACGCATACGCGAGACTGGCACTGTCACTTTTAATGAACCAAGGGGCCATATTGTGCGACATAATTCGACTTCGTACAACAACTGTCGAAATACGAAACAGATGTCGGGCCTGCATTCGCAACAGAGGCCAACAATTTGAGCAGGATTTGTAACAATTATGAAATAATTGTTAAAAATGCAATTTTGTTTTTTTATTTCAAGTAAATCCCACGAAAAGATAGAGATACGAGACAGATTTTACCTTATAAGAATGAGATAACAGATTTATAGGTTTGTCAGGTATCATTTAAGCAAAAATATTTGGTTAAATCATTGTTTTGAATATTAGGCTTAGGTGACTCGATTCACAATTCTAGTGAATTCACAAAGTTGTTAAAAGATTTTTATAGCATGTGGCACATCATTAGCAAGAGGATAGACTGGAGAATTAATGAGGGAGTTGGAAGATCCCGGTTGCTTTTGGTTTTTTTTTTGTAGCCATATAAACAGCTGTAACATCTACAGCTTTAATTTAAGTTTTACCTTTGCGAGTGAATTTAAAAAAAACTAGGTGACTAATGTCACTAATTTTGTATTTAAAAGTACTCCTAAACAATACACATCGAAATAAAATTAAAATTCAGAGTCTACGCCTTATATATATTTTTTAATTTGTATTTTAATGTAAAATTGGGGTCTTTTTTTTAGTAAAACAATAAAAAGTCGATAAAAAAAAATCCACAGGGCATGAGGGGTGTTAAGGGGTCTGAAAGGCTAGCAGATGACCCCTTCAGTCGACCATTTCAATTTGGTAAACGATGCACCAAACACCCTGTATATTCTTTGCATATAGATACGTTTTTAATGCCAAAAATAAACCAGTCTCGCTTTACCAACACACATGCGTGGATCTATTCAAATACTAGTCAAATATATAAAAGCAAAAGCGGAAGGCATTAAGAATTATAAAATTAGAAAAATGGTGTCAAAATCAGTATCTTTACTGTTATTCATCGTGTTGTGTAAAGGTTTTGTCGCGGACAACCTGCAACTGAAACAAGTGTTCATACTCAGTCGACATAACATACGGCTCCCGTTAGGAGAACAACTACAGAGATATTCACCGAAGCCTTGGCCCCCACGAGATGGCCCGCCGGGACTCTTGACTCCGAAAGGAGCGCAGTTGGAAGGATACATGGGCGAATATTTTTCAGAATGGTTCAAAAAGGAACAGTTTCTACCAGAAGGATGTCCCGATGAAGATACAGTGTATGTGTACGCCAACACGGTGAGCAGAACCAAGGCGACGGCGAGAGCGTTCATTGACTCAGCGTTCAAAAATTGTAACGTGACTGTACATCACAAAAACACTGCAAAGGCGGATCCCGTTTTTAAAGTTGCCATAAGCAACACCACTGAAGCATATAAAGATATGGTGTTCAAAGATATATACAGAAAATTAGAACATAATTCTAAACTGAAGGCAGTATATTCGGAATTGAATAAAATATTGGATATTGAAGGATCAGACATTTGCAAGCAGAATGGAATATGTGACTTGACTGAAGCTAATGACACAATATTGTATAAAGTCGGCAAAAGAGTGGTGGTCGTCGGACCGTTTTCTATAGCACACTCAGTTGTGGACGCATTTCAAATGAGTTACTACGATGGCGCGCCGATACAAGACATTGCATGGGGACAAATAACAACACCGGAAAAATGGAATGTGTTGACTGAAATAGAACGACAAAATCAAGACATAAGATATACAACTGTAGCTAAAGAAATCGGGGCACCATTACTGGAGTATTTAAATAAAACATTTAAGAACTATGACGACAAACCAAAGTTAATGTTGTTAGTTGGCCACGATTCTAATATGAACTCTGTTGCAACTGTTTTGGGTTTTCAATCGATTGATTTACCAAATCAATATGAAAAATTCCCAATAGGCGGGAAGTTTGTGTTTCAAAGGTGGACAGATAGTAAAAGTGAATATTTGAAAGTAGAATATGTGTACCCAAGTTGGTCACAGTTAAGAAATGGGTCAAAATATACTTTGGAAAATCCTCCGCAGAGAGTTGTGATGCGATTAAACTGGTGCCACACTGATGAGTATGGCTTTTGTCCTTGGAACGAGTTTGTCAATAAACTATAGGTAGGTACCTAAGGGTGTGTGGTGGGTTGTGTAGGTGTGCTATAGGTGTGTGGTAGCATATCAGGATCAGGTGTACCTACAGGTGTCAGTACCAGGTGGCGAACTGGTATGGTTTCTTTAAAATACGAGAATTGACCTTCTGATATTCCCATTACTTTAAAGGCTCGCTCCGTAACAGTACAAATTTATTAGGTGTTTGTATTAGCTGCTGGGGTGGCGCCACAAAAACTGTGCTTAAACCTTTGAAAGTGTCCCACAGAGCTATACTGAAAATTTACAACATTTCGACCCATTCTGTTGCCAATCTCAGAACTTCCTGAACATAAGGCAACATTTCATTCTGTCCCCTCTTAATACTATTATCAAACGACGGAAAGATATAATTTGTACTGTTTCAATACACTAAGAGATTTTTCTACTACCTTGGCCCTTGTTTGTTTATACAAATTAACGCGTCCTTTTAAAGGTATCTATAATTTACCACACAGCGAATGCAAACTCGCCCTACGTGCATTACTCCTGATTAAAACCTACGACGAAACCGAAAAGTAGTTATTGACACTTACATGAAAGTAACCCTCAGAACAATAACTAACAAGTAACCCTATTGCCTATTATTCAAATGCACACACACTCACCCCCACAGATTCATACACACACACAAATGCACACACGACTCACCGCACCAACACTGTTCTAATTTGTTTTTAACCCCCGACGCAAAAACGACGGGGTGTTATAAGTTTGACGTGTCTGTGTGTGTGTGTCTGTCTGTGGCATCGTAGCTCCCGAACGGATGAACCGATTTTGATTTTCTTTTTTTTTATTTAATTTGTAAAATTGTAAGATTGATCCTCCACCCCCCCTCCTCGATCCCCTGCTAGTTCGTCTTCTGTTTTAATCTCTGTCTTATCCACCTTTTAGAGTGTAAATTTTGTGTTTTTTTTTAAACTTCCTGTTTGCTCACTTTTGCTAGATTTTTATTAAAAAATCCTTATGATTCACAGCGATATTTTAATAATAAAGCATTTCAAAAGTTGTTTTATTCAGACCGGTTTATAACCGGTCTGAATATTAGAATCTATTTTAGCTTGAATGTCAAGGTCCACCTGAATAAAAACTACTCAACACTCAACCTTAGCGCTCTGACGACCTGGTGAAGGTTGTGTGAATCCGCTGATGCGGGACGCTCATGACCGTTCGTTATGGCGTTGTTTGGGTAAGAGAGGAGTATTCCCAGCTAATGGACACCTCCTTACTGATCATGATTGGCCTTGGCAGAACCTGCCCAAGCGCACATACCTGGCGAAGCCCAGAGATTTCTCGCGCAGGCATACACTGGGCGACGGCGGCGTGGCGCGCTAGTCCACTCACACTCTCACAGACACCTAACATAATCACCCTATATAATGTTCCCACTGCTGGGACACAGACCTCTCTGCGAGAGGGAGTGGGCCGTAATAACCACGCGGGGCCCAGTGCGCGCTGGTAGATATTACATGTCTTCGTTTTTTTTGGTTCCAGGACATGCCGGTTTCCTTACGATGTTTTCTTTCTTCGTTTTGGGAGCAGTGGTGATGAAATACCTAATTTATACAAAGTAAAGCGCCTGTCTGGGTTCGAACCTGCAACTCTTAAATCACGGCCGCTGCCATTGGGCCACCATTGCGAAGTGGCACTCACAGATAGTGAAGTGGTCATCCAAAGAGGAAATGCCGGTGGTCGTTTCTCCATAGAAACGCTCTCGTCTATTTTCTTTCTGGTTAATAACCATAAAGCAATGATTTTTTAAAGAATAATAAATAATAAGTACTTGTATGTCCCTATGTTTTCCTTTTTGATGATAGGTACCTAGATACATTATTTTTATAAGCACTAGCCACTCTGAAAAATGCCGATTTAAACCGCTGTCAACAGAGGCCCAGTGTACTTTGACAACTATTAATGAAAAAATAGAAACATAGGGACACAGTATATATCCTTCATAATCAGGTTATTAAATATCTTTTAAATTGGTCCAATATTGGAGGAGGAAATAGGCGAGAGCCAAATCTCGAACTATGACTTTTTCAAGTCTCTCCCGTTCGCATCCTTTTACCACTGCATATAATTTTAAAGTACTAATAAAAAGCTCATACGGACTCAAAGAAATAAAAAGAGCAATTACATGTGGTCAGTCCATAATGTTGGTAGTGCAGATCCCACTTTTCACAGTAACCAGTTTTGTCAATTACTATCTTCACAGTAGCTAACCTATCGCACCGGTTATTAGAATAATGTCGTTACTTTATTCACCATTATTCTAATGATCCGGTTCGATAGGTTAGCTCTCACCTTGATAATGCTACTCTATACTATTATAATAAAGCTTAAGATCTGTTTGTTTGAACGCGCTAATACCTGGAAGTCTAGCCTTTTCCCAACTATGTTGCGGTCGGCTTCTAGTCTAACCGGATGCAGCTGAATACCAGGATTTTACATGGAGCGACTACCTATCTGACCTCCACAACCCAATTACTAGGTAATACGATACCTCTTGGTAAGATTGGTTGTCAAACTTTCGGGCTGACGACCCGTAACGACTGTCAAATATCCACAAATGACAGCCGGGACCAACGGCTTAACGTCCTTTCCGAGGCATGGAGAGGTCTTGATATGTAAAGATGGTCACCCATCCACGGACCAACCGCGGCAAGCGTAGCTTAACCGGATTAATCGACCTGTGCGGCTGTTATTACTTAGCCACAAGCCAGCCAGGAAAGACCCTGGAACTGCTTGTCGGATTCGATAGCCCAATTATCGAGGAAGGTAGGTATTAAAATCACGCTACGGCCCTTAGGAGCCGAGCAAAAAGAAAAAAAAAAGCGAAGTAATATCGATGCGATGCGAAATGCGATGCTAAAGGATATATTATTATCAAGAAATTTCATGCGGACGAAGTAGCGGGTAGACGCTAGTGTTTAAAATAAAATGCAACGCTATTTAAACAACATTGGCCTTAGCGTACGAATTTTTATTAAAAAATAAATTAGTCTTGTTTTCCCAATAGACATGTGTAGATCTGTTCAAATAGGTACCTACTCGTAAATTATTCAAAAACAAAAAAAAGAAATTTAATTCGTCCGTTAAATGTTATGTTAGCAAAAGTGATAAAAAATAAATAAAATGGTGTTGAAATCAGTTTCTTTACTATTATTTATCGTGTTGTGTAAAGGTTTTGTCGCGGACAACCTGCAACTGAAACAAGTGTTCATACTTAGTCGACATAACATACGGTCCCCGTTAGGAGAACAACTACAGAGATATTCACCGAAGCCCTGGCCCCTACAAGATGGCCCGCCGGGACTCTTGACCCCGAAAGGAGCGCAGTTGGAAGGATACATGGGCGAATATTTCTCAGAATGGTTAAAAAAGGAACAGTTTCTACCAGAAGGATGTCGATGTCCCGATGAAGATACAGTGTATGTGTACGCTAACACGGCGAACAGAACCAAGGGTACGGCAAGAGCTTTCATTGACTCAGCGTTCAAAAATTGCAACGTGACTGTACATCACAAAAACACTACAGTACCGGATCCCCTTTTTAATCCTGTCATACACAACACCACTGAAGCATATAAAGAAATGGTGATCGCAGAAATTAATAGAAAATTACAAAATAATTCTAAACTGATGGCCGCTTTTTCAGAATTGAATGAAATATTGGAAATTGAAGGATCAGACATTTGCAAGCAGGATGGAATATGCGATTTGAATGGACCTTATAAGACGATTGCGTATAACGTCGGCGAAGAGGTGTGGGTCAGAGGACCCCTGTTCGTGGGAATGTCATCTATGGACTCATTTACTATGAATTACTACAACGGCAGGCCTTTAGAAGACATTGCTTGGGGATTAATAACGACACCGGAAAAATGGAAACTGTTGACTGAAATAGAGCGACAAGACCATGCCATAAGATATACAACTGTAGCCGAAGACATCGGGGCACCATTAATGAAGTATATTACCAAAATATTTAAGAATTATGACGAAATGCCCAAGTTAATGTTGATAGTTGGTCATGATTACAACATGAACTCTGTTGTGACTTCTATGGGATTTGAATCGATGGACTTACCAAATCAATATGAGAAATACCCAATTGGCGGGAAGATTGTATTTCAAAGGTGGGCAGATAGTGAAAATGAATATTTGAAAGTGGAATATGTGTATCCAAGTTGGTCACAGTTAAGAAATGGTTCAAAATATTCCTTAGAAAATCCTCCGCAGAGAGTTGTGATGCGATTGAACTGGTGCAACACGGATGTACGTGGCTTTTGTCGCTGGAACGAGTTTGTTAATAAACTTTAGGTCGATGTTATAATAAATCATTTTGTTATTAAAAACAAGCTAACCTAGTCGATGTCTTTTTTTTATACGACACTGACCTTTTATCGGGTCATCGCATAATTTTTTTGCGCAGCTTCGCTTACCCGATTATAAGATATCTTATCCGCGTTATATTCTATCTAAATTATTTATTTATTTGCTAACTTAGTTTGTCCCACGGCTGGGTACCTAAAGGTCTCCCCCGTACCACTGCATATAATTTTAAAGTACTAATAGAAAGCTCGTACGGACTCAAAGAAATAAGAAGAGCAATTACATGTGGTCAGTCCATAATGTTGGTAGTGCAGATCCCATTTTTCACAGTAACCAGTTGTGTCAATTACTATCTTCACAGTAGCTAACCTTTCGCACCGGTCATTAGAATAATGTCGTTACTATCTTCACCATTATTCTAATGATCCGGTTCGATAGGTTAGCTCTCACCTTGATAATGCTACTCTATACTATTATAATAAAGCTGAAGATCTGTTTGTTTGAACGCGCTAATACCTGGAAGTCTAGCCTTTTCCCAACTATGTTGGGGTCGGATTCCAGTCTAGCCGGATGCAGCTGAATACCAGAATTTTACATGGAGCGACTACCTATCTGACCTCCACAACCCAATTACTAGGTAATACGATACCCCTTGGTAAGATTGGTTGTCAAACTTTCGGGCTGACGACCCGTAACGACTGTCAAATATCCACAAATGACAGCCGGGACCAACGGCTTAACGTCCTTTCCGAGGCATGGAGAGGTTTTGATATGTAAAGATGGTCACCCATCCACGGACCAACGGCGGCAAGCGTAGCTTAACCTGATCAATCGACCTGTGCGGCTGTTATTACTTAGCCACAAACCAGCCAGGAAAAACCCTGGAAGTACTTGTCGGATTCGATAGCCCAATTATCGAGGAAGATAGGTATTAACATCACGCTACGGCCCTTAGGAGCCGAACAAAAAGAAAGCGAAGTAATATCGCGGGCGGGCGATGCGATGCTAAAGGATAGTATTATTATCAAGAAACATACGGACGAGGTAGCGGGTAGACGCTAGTGAAAATAAAATGTAACGCTATTTAAACAACAATTGGCCTTAGTGTACGAATTATTAAAATAAATTAGTCTTGTTTTACCAATAGACATGTGTAGATCTGTTCAAATACTCGTAAAATATTCAAAAACAAAAAAATATATAATTTAATTCGTCCGTTAAATGTTAAGTTAGCAATAGTGATAAAAAATAAATAAAATGGTGTTGAAATCAGTTTCTTTACTATTATTTATCGTGTTGTGTAAAGGTTTTGTCGCGGACAACCTGCAACTGAAACAAGTGTTCATACTCAGTCGACATAACATACGGTTCCCGTTAGGAGAACAACTACAGAGATATTCACCGAAGCCCTGGCCCCCACCAGCTGGCCCGCCGGGACTCTTGACTCCGAAAGGAGCGCAGTTGGAAGGATACATGGGCGAATATTTCTCAGAATGGTTAAAAAAGGAACAGTTTCTACCAGAAGGATGTCGATGTCCCGATGAAGATACAGTGTATGTGTACGCTAACACGGCGAACAGAACCAAGGCTACGGCAAGAGCTTTCATTGACTCAGCGTTCAAAAGTTGCAACGTGACTGTACATCACAAAAACACTACAGAGTCGGATCCCCTTTTTAATCCTGTCATACACAACACCACTGAAGCATATAAAGAAATGGTGATCGCAGAAATTAATAGAAAATTACACAATAATTCTAAACTGATGGCCGCTTTTTCAGAATTGAATGAAATATTGGAAATTGAAGGATCAGATGTTTGCAAGCAGGATGGAATATGTGATTTGAATGGACCTTATAACACGATTACGTATAACGTCGGCGAAGAGGTGTGGGTCAGAGGACCCCTGTTCATGGGAATCTCATCTATGGACTCATTTACTATGAATTACTACAACGGCAGGCCTATAAAAGACATTGCTTGGGGACTAATAACGACACCGGAAAAATGGAAACTGTTGACTGAAATAGGGCGACAAGACCATGACATAAGATATACAACTGTAGCTGAAGACATCGGGGCACCAATTGTGAAGTATATTACCAAAATATTTAAGAATTATGACGAAATGCCCAAGTTAATGTTGATAGTTGGTCATGATTACAACATGAACTCTGTTGTGACTTCTATGGGATTTGAATCGATGGACTTACCAAATCAATATGAGAAATACCCAATTGGCGGGAAGATTGTATTTCAAAGGTGGGCAGATAGTGAAAATGAATATTTGAAAGTGGAATATGTGTATCCAAGTTGGTCACAGTTAAGAAGTGGTTCAAAATATTCCTTAGAAAATCCTCCGCAGAGAGTTGTGATGCGATTGAACTGGTGCAACACGGATGTACGTGGCTTTTGTCCCTGGAACGAGTTTGTTAATAAACTTTAGGTCGATGTTATAATGAAATAATTTTGTGATTAAAAACAAGCTAACCTAGTCGATGTCTTATTTCATATACGACACTGACCTTTTATCGGGTTCCGCATATATTTAAACGACCAATTGGAACCGTGCACCTAGCTTCTGACGTTTCATAAGTGCCCATGTAGGCTTATGTGAAATAAAATATTTTGATTTTGATTGATTTTGATTTTGATTTTTTGCGCAGCTTCGCTCACCCGATTATAAGATATCTTATCCGCGTTATATTCTATCTAAATTTTTATTTATTTGTTAACTTAGTTAGTCCCACGGCTCGGTAAAGGCACAAAATACAAATGGTAAAGGTCTCCCCCGTACTTTTCCAATTTGCCTTATGCTGTGCCTTCTCCGGCCAATCGGTCAGGAACGTGCCTAAATCGTCACGCCACCGTTTTTTAGGCCAGCCTCGATGACGACACTCGTCTTGCAGGCACCCATCTGTTTTGATGCATCCTATGCGTATGACCCTCCCGGACTGTGAGTGAGGGTCATACGTGGGTGGTGAGGGTCTAATGCAAACATATTTTTTCAAACCAAAGTGATAGTTCCAGAGATTACCGCGTTCGTGCGCGCTATTATTTAAACAACGTTTTTGAATATTTAAAACATAATATTCAAACCAACATTTGTTCACAAAGGATTATTTGTTTTATTGTTTAGGTACTTTGACAAGTAGGTTTGACGTAGGTAAACGATTTCCATTTTCTAATTTTTTAAGTGTCTGTACACAAAATATACTTCTAATTTAGTAGACGAATAATTAACACTACCACATTGTGCGAGAGGGACATAGGTACTAGATACCAATCAGTGTTGTTCCTTTCAAGACCATTCCTTTCGTACGTCTATTGATAATGCAAAAGAAACTTTATGTAGGACGCATAATGGTTTGTTTTTACAATTTGAAACACAACCAACAAGAACAACAATATTGACGTTTCGTCTGTGGTTCTCAGATTTGCTTTCAATGTCACGTGGACGTGACCAATCGCTGTTTTACGCAATTATTTCTCAAAAATATTAATTGATGTTAAATCATTTACAAAACAAGTCGAACTCGCGCACCGAGGGTTCCATACCATCATATGTTTTTATATTTTCATCGGCGAGGCCTATATTCTTCCTGGCTTCTATAAAAAAACAATCTACCTAGCCTTTTCCCAACTATGTTGGGGTCGGCTTCCAGTCTAACCAGATGCAGCTGAATATCAGTAATTTACATGGAGCGACTGCTTATTTGACATCGATAAGCCAGTTACTCCCTCCAGTTCCCTCTCACAGAGAGGAGGCCTGTGTCCCAGCAGTGGGAACATTATAGGCTGTTTATGATGTTATGATGAAGCCAGTTACTGGGTAACACGATACCTCTAGACTAGTTGTCAGACTTTTTGGGTTTCTGACTTCCCGTGACCGTCAAAGATCTACGAAAAACAGCCGGGACCAACCGCTTAACGTGCTTTTCGAGGCACGGAGGGGTCTCGATATGTAATTGATGGTCACCCATCCACAAACCGACCGGGGCAAGCGTAACTTAACCTTCGATCGACCCGTGTGGCTGTTATCATTTAGCCACGAGCCCCACTTGGCTTCTATGCTGGTTTCTATAAAAATCTACAAAATAATCTTACCTTGCGCCCAAACTTCTCAATTGAAACTGTAGTGAAGAAGGATCCAGCCAGTTGCAGGGACCCCATGGCTAGCGCGAGCATGTTAGGGCTCCACTCAGTGCCTGCACGATGGAACACGTCGGCCGCATAGTTCATGAGGGCGAAGCACCCTGACAGCGTCTGCATCGCCATCAGGATTAACGTCATCCGAAGCGCCGCAAATGTCGTGTGGTCTCGAACTGTGGAGATTGTGTTTGGATTAGTTAGTTGTTACAAAGTTTACAGGAAAACCTGGTAGGTACTTATGGCTAGGTGTATCAATTTATGCGTTTCTTGTCTCTTTGTCATCTTAATAGTGTGGGAATGAGATGGAGCTATACGTCCTATATAAATGATAAATGAATTATTTCTTTAGGTAGGTTTGTAGTTTTGTACACACACAGAGCGCCAAACATATTTTAAAAACTAGTGGAGGCGTAGGAAAAGCCAACTTCATCTAGAGTTTTAACGTGTCCGACTATTCTGAGAAGAAATGCCAAAATAAACTAGTCAGACCTCACAGTCTCTTTTAAAGTCCAACTCAGGGAGGAAAGAACAACTCAGGTTTGAGTGGACCTGTCCAGTCAGTGCACGCATTTATCAAACTTAAGGAAATCAACTTACTTCATTGTGGAAAAAGATGCAGCTGTCTGCATCTTTTTCCACAGTGTTGTAAGTTTTAAATAGTCCTCTGTTCAAAGAGGGATGTTAAAATCTACACACTATAAAATAACATTAAGAGTGTCTACTTCTATAATTTTATATATCGTTACATTATATTTTTCGGATGATAGTCCGCCCAGATTCTTCCCGTAGGTATAGTCAACTGGAAGTTCTGGAGACTGGAGTATCGCAGGGCTCTTTAAGGCATAAAAAGCAACAGGGGAGGATCATTATCTCAACATAATAGGTAGGTCGTCATCAGAAATATCTCATCGTCATCGTCTAAAGATCGTCATCTGTTTAATACCATTATATTAAACAGATGACGATCTTTGTTAAACAAAAATAACGATCTTTGTTGAACAAAAATAACGACCTCCGGTAACGGTTTCTTCTCTCAATAAGATCGTCGGAACCCGGAAGTAATAGGGAATTTTCTGACACCTACTTGCGTAGTTTTTAGAGTCAGATATCACTATACTTTGTTATCTGAATGTGCAAATATTATCCCGCTAACAAAACACTGTTACATGAATAATCTGAGTTGTCATAAGTATAGTTTATTTGCTTACTAAATATCTGTCTACTTAGTTAACTAGCAAATGTGGAACATTCGGTTTTATTCAAATATAATAAACAATGCTTAATTACAGTACCTTTCGTAACATAGAACTAACATTGTTACCTATCTAATTAATAATTAATTGCCATTTAGTTTGATAACAGGTCTCGTGGTTTGTTAAGCCGTGAGTCATCATAATCAGCCTATAATGTCCCCACTGCTGGGACACAGGCCTATTCTTTTCGAGAGGGAGTGGGCTGTAACCAACCACGCGGGCCCAGTGCAGGTTGGTAGATGTCACATGTCTTCGAATTTTTGGTTCTATGACATGCCGGTTTCCTCACGATGTTTTCCTTCACCGTTTTGAGAGCAGTGTTGATGATTATTTACACAAAGTAAAGCGCCTGTCCACCACTGCCCACCACCACTGTTGCCGTGGTGAGTAGGTAGGTACTATTAGCTGTTTTTAATACCTACAGGCTTTCTTTTTTATAGCAGAAAATTTGTTTTACTCAATTCTACATTATCTTCTTTGTTTTAAGATAATTAGATTTGTGAGCTTTGTTGGTAGGGTATTAACCCTGTGCATAAAGCTAATGACAATATTGGGTTAGGTTATGTTTTTTTTAGTTGATTATATAATTTTATCTTTTTTGGCAGATAAATATAGGTAGGCTGGGGAGTTTGTTGCGCCACTTCTTCTTATCAGGTAAATTCAATTCTTCTTAGCGTGCTGATGGCAATCTACTTAAATGGACTCGGCCCAGAATTCTGCCACACTCCCCGACCTCCCTCCCCCGAGGTCGGGTGCCTTTTGAAGGTATTCCCCCGACAACAAGAAAAAAAAAACCGGGCAAGAGCGAGTCGGACTCGCGCACCGAGGGTTCGGTACCATCATATGTTTTTAAATTTTCATCGGCGAGGCCTATATTCATCAGAGAATTTTAACGCTGTGCACTGCGGTGTAGAATATTGCAGTTTTATGTCAGCGCCATCTCTTGACCGATAGTGGAACTAATGTAACTTTTGTTGATGATTTCTGAAAAAGTGTGCTATGTACGGACTTCGTTTCATTTTTCCTGTAATCTTTACATAAACTTATATCACATAGAATTGTTTCAGATTTTTCTCTTTGCAAACTTCGGAGATAAGTAAGCATTTAAAAACAATCGGTTCTAATACGATATTTACGAGCAAGTTTTAAGCGACGCAGGTGGTACAGTCAACAGCAAAAGTAGATGATCAAAATCAGAAATTCAATACTAATGAACGGAGTTCGCGTCAGAACTGTGTGGCGTCGAAGTACTACTACTTAGAATACTTACCTACTACGTAGAATACTTTTGAATCACTTCGACGCCTTCGACGACTTTTGCTGTTGACTGTACCTAGTTTTCAAATTACGAATTATTTTATGTTGTTATTATTTTTATGATTACTTCCCACTAGCCCTAACCGTGTGTTAAATGATTGTTGCCATTCTAGAGGCACCTTATATCTTGATTGCCGATTGGTCGGTGCACACACATTAACAGTCGATGTTCGTACTTTACCCACACTGAGTAGTGACAGTTTTGTGGTCTTCTCGAACTGCCGGTGTTCCTCCTTCAGCTTCAACATCTCCTCAACCACCACTTCGTGGTTCTGGTTCAGGCTCCTCAGCCAGGATATTGTTTTAGCGGCTTTCTGAAACAAATGAAGACGTAGTCAAGTGAACATAGTGCCCCGTTTACTCGTAGATACATTATGCAAGTTTCTTGTCTGTGGCATACCTGTGGCGGCATCTACAACGCCACATGCGAACTACGCTTTACACTGACTGACGTCACGCATAATCCTGCATCGCGCTAATAAAGTTTACCGCGCGACTAACATTTAAATAACGACCCAACATCAATCGTCGGGCAGTAACCCACCAGATACAACACCTATCTGGTCGGAGGATCCTGCCTTTTCTATGGACGATGAGTGAACTCTACACCCTGTTCCTCATACCTCTGACATATGTTATCTACCTTCAATAAATGGACACTGTGTAGACAGCGCAACTTTTTTTGTTGCTTCAATTATGGTAAACCATAGACAATTAATTACTCACCGGGTTAATCAGTGTTTAAAATCATCATCTGCCTAGCTTTTTCCCAACTATGTTGGGGTCGGCTTCCAGCCTAACCGATGATAATAATACGATACCACTTGGTAAGACTGGTTGTCAGACTTTCGGGCTTCTGACGACCCGTAACGACTGTCAAAGATCCACGAATGGTTGGTTTTTGAAATAACATCCCAATTGCGTAACACACTATAAATCTCAATCTGAATAATTTTGAAGGATATTGCTAATCCATTGCTTCATATGTTCGAAAAAAATGTCTGCTGAACAACGTTAATAACGCAATGAATTTATTGAATTGTCAAAATGAAATCCATTACTACTGATAATGTGAAAAACACACATTAATTTAATAATAGACCTGCTCCTCAGTATAAGAAATGACTTATGCTAGACCGCTCAGGGCGCGACGTCTAATTCGATTTTAGTACAAAGAAAACATACCAAATACCAACCTTCTCCTGTCCGATCTTCAACAAATAATTCGGTGACTCCGGCATGAAACAGAACGCGACCACATGCGCGCACGCAACGGCCAGATACACCGCCTGGTTCACACGATACGAGACCGCCATGCCGACCGCGTATACGAAGATGACGCCTAAAAATAATAATAAAAAGGTTCATCACAACACAAAGGTTCATCAATCACGTTGACTGCCAGACAACAGACACAATAGAAAATCTATTGTTTGCGGACACCGTGTGACCCCGGTGGCATCTATTTAATTGTGCTGAGCATGTTAAAAAAACAGAAACCAATGAAAAACATGGTAAATATCCTGTTTTAGGTTCAATTAGGTAGTAATTTAAAATTAGTATTTAATTAAGTAGGTATATCATTCATATTCTCACAAAATGTTGAGGGAGTTGTTTTGAATCTGAAAATTGTACATTACTATGACCAGAGAAAAACAAAGAAAAGAGCGCTGGATAGATTTCTAGAAATGGGACGGTTTATAAGATGTCGTATGGAAGACCTGTGGCTAAATAAAAACAGCCGCACAGGTTGATTGATCAGGCTAAGCTACGCTTGCCGCGGTTGGTGTGTGGATGGGCAACCATCTTTACATACCGAGACCCCTCCGTGCCTCGGAAAACACGTTAAGCCGTTGGTTCCGGCTGTCATTCGTGGATATTTGACAGTTGACAGTCGTTACGGGTAGTCCGAAGCCCGAAAATCTGACCACCAGTCTTACCAAGGGGAATGGTATTACCCAGGAACTGGGTTGTGGAGGTTACTATGCAGTTGCTCCCTGTAAAATACTGGTAATCAGCTGCATCCGGTTAGACTGGAAGCCGACCCCAACATAGTTGGGAAAAGGCAGGCAGATGATGAATGGAAGAAGACCTACTTGTGGTACCGACCAGCACCCTAATTGCGTACCGCACTATCAAGCTCAACCATTTTGAAGAAAATGGCTAATCCATTGCTACAATTATGTTCGAAAAATTGGTCTGCTAAACGACGTAAATAACGCGTTATTAATGTTATTGTCGTAAAATATAGTACCTAGATTATTCACTAAGGGGATAAAGTAGTGTTTTATTGTCGCAGGCGCTATTTTAAATCCTGAACGCATCGAAGGATTCTAGGGCTTCCGAGCGTGGCGAGGGAGCTCTGAGTTAACCCTGAGCGAAGCAAGGGAGTTGGGTTCGCATTTTCGTTGTTTGCCACCGGCTTCCGAAATTTAAGTTATTTTTCACTTTGCGGTGTCTTTTTTGGAAGTCGGTTGTTTTTTTTTTGCAAAAAGTTTTTATTTTTCACTTGTAAGGTGTACTTCTACTTACCCCACAAAAATTCGTATAACACTACTTGCTATATAAATATTAGTGACATCCTCATTATAAACTAAGTGGCAAAAATACGTATTATTGAAGCTAACTCCTAAACTATCTAAGCGAAGTTAACAAATGTATACCCTATACGGGACGACCCCTGAGGTATACCTAATAACCAATCCATTAAAAAATATATTTTTGAAATCGATTTACAATTGACGGAGAGATCGCGTAACAAACATAGGTACAAAAAAAACTCCTCCTTGAAGTCCGTTAAAAAATGACCTCACCTAATTTACACACAGTCATGTTCAGGGACCCCAGTGCTCCTCTGAGGGTGTCCTCGGAGATTTCCTTCACGTAGACTGGTACGACCACGAAGCAGCCACCGGCAGCGAGGCCTGCTATGACCCTGGCTGCTATCAGAGTCGATGGCATGATCGCTGTCAGCTTTATTGTCCAGGATATCTGGAATTAGAAAGGAGATTGTTTATAGGCTTGCTTGCAGTAAGGTCAGGGTTTACAAAAGTAAGATATAGGTACCTACTGCTATAGGATTTATAGATAGGTTCAGGCAGGTGAATGAACTAGTACCGAGTGGTATTAAAAGGTCTTATTTATGTCTAAGGACGGCGTAAGAATGTGAGTTGCTGTTATGCATGCAAACTACAAGGTAAATTGCACACACGCTTTTCATATTGTCAATTCAAAAAGTCTTATTGCGTTATTTTACGTTGTCGAACAGATGGATTTTTCGAACATATAGAATTTGCTTCAAAATCCTTCGGATTAAGTTACGCAATTGCGGTGCTGGACTAAGTTAATCAAATCGCGTATTGGTTTGATGGCAATATGGGATCACGACCCTTTATAGAAGCGTTTTAGTAAAAAGCTTTGTCGAGCTATCATGCATGCACTGTCATAATTTTAGAACTTTTCTGATTTCGCTTTAAGAAAGAAGGAGAAAAAAAGACGGCAGAAAATACATTTATTTAGCACAGGCTACTTTTAGTCTGTGCTAAATAAATGTATTTTCTGCCGTCTTTATTTTGGCAGTGAGGGGTGAGGCACACATTCCTGCTAATTTTGTACATCGCACTTTACATTTTTTATTTGTTTTTTTTATCTGCCGTAGATACCTATGTAAAATTTTTTGCATTTGAAGGGTCCACTGCAATGGTGATAAATGTCCAAAAATGTTAAAATACAAACCAATACCGTCATTTGGTTATTTGATTTATTATTATGGCAGTTTATGATCACGTTTACAAACTTAGCAATATCGCTTCCAGTCTCGAGATAATTGAGTTTTTAATATTTGGCTACACAGTTAGAGCGCTCAACATCACAGCCAGTTCACGGCAATTATTATTATTATTTTAAATTATTTAAAGTTACTGAAGAGTGATTATTTCCCAAAGAACTATTACTATAATACATGCCCTATAACATAAATAATAAAAAACTATTTTCCTATCTCTAACACTGTGTTTTTTTTCACCGTTTATAACCTTAAAACCCGATTATCTCAGAACAATAAATGAAGGATATTTATCACTATTGCAGATGATGACCCTTCATTTGTAAACAATATAAAAAAAACAAATAAAAAATGTAACGTGCGATGTACAGACGCCAGCACATCAAGTTACTACAATCTGTCAGATTTCTTTAATAGATTTTCGACTTTATTGCTAAAACATAAGGTTCAAGGTTGATTGGGAAAATCTGACAGTTTCGGGTAGGTTGACCTGCTGGCGTCCGTACGAAATTAGCAGGAATGTGTGCCTCACGGTCAGACAACTCGTGCCTGACGCTGGTTTCAACTGGGCCTGAAGTGTGAGCCGTGTGAGGTGACGGATGTAAATATTTTTTTTACTGTAACGTGACGAGTGTATGCATTTAAATAAAACGCGTTTGGAGCTAACAAAATGGCACAGCAGACTAATTTAACTTACTAAACACTCATGTAACAGGTAAGTACCTAAATATGATACCAATATTAATATAAACTTATTTCACGACAAAGGCAGATTTAGCCTAAACGCTTTCATGAAATAGGTACAGTCAACAAAGGAGTTAAGTATACAGGAGCGTCGGATATAGTTGAAGTTTACTAAGAAACCGATGGATGTTCTGGACTGAAATTTAATTTAATAAATGAGCTGTTTGTTTTCTATTAATAAACTAAAATTTTATTTGAGAATATCCATCGGTTTCTTAGTAAACTTCAACAATTTGACGCTCCTGTATACCTACTTAACTCCTTTGTTGACTGTACATTAAGAATCATTTAACTAATAATGTTATTTACTAGAAACATGCATTAGCCTTGAAGAATGTGGCCTTCCAAGCAACCTAATCCATATCAACGAGTTTGTTGAACGTACACACAATATTAATTAGTATGTAAAACAAATATTATCCTCTAACTCCTTTGCACGTAAGGGCTTGTACACAAAAATGCGAATCGGTGCGATGTGAATTCGCAACGCAGAAAACTAGCTAACTGCCTTGCGATGCGTCGTGCGAGCTCGTAGATTTTTACGATGCGACGTCGCATCGCAGTTCTGTGTAAAAGCCCTAATAAGACTTCAGATCTAGGTACTTATTTACTTTGACACAATACCTGCAAAGATTTAGGTGCTGCGTCATGAGCAGCTGTTTGTTGAACATCGTGGAAAAACGGTTTGCTTATGCAGAAAAAACATCCTTGTAGCTAAAGTGGCCAAATAGGTATACAATGTGGAGTCGACAATACTACAATAAATTAAAACACTGGCAATTTGAATGAATAGATCCCACTAAACGAAACAAAAAACAATTCGATTATTACCAGCCCGGAGTATGACGTGATCGAGTCCTTATAAGACGACGCGCATTGTGACCACGGGCTCATTCCCCCGGACCCGGGCGGCGGCGCGCGCTTCCCCATATTTAAAAAAGAAAAAGAAGTAAGCGTAAGAAAAAGACTGAAGTCTTTTTAATCATAATAGTTACAAAATTGAGGAGTTATTAACTAAGTGAAAAATATGGGGAAGCGTTGTTCTTTCATTTTAATTAAAATTCCTAAAATCATAGGAGTTGTGTGCACATTTTGACAAAGTGCCTGAGGATCTGTACTTGAAGGTGGATAGCGCCACCGAGGCCGGCCCAGGAAGAGGTGGCGAGACGTCCTAGATGTGTACCTACCGCAGGGGTTGGGTCGAGGTGGCTCTGGAAGGGGGAGGCCTTTAATCAACAGAGTATTTTTAAATTATCTAACAGATCCTGCCATTGACGGTCGTGCTTTTAGTTTTATGTATGCTTGGCCCATTAAGTAGTCGTCTGATTTTCTGTTGAGTTGAGAGCTTTTTTTTTGTGAAGCGGAAGGGAGTGTCAGACTCTTACTGACTAAAACCCACCCGTGTTCCTTCCTTAGCCCTTTATGTTCCGGGCCAGCGGTAACCCTTTCGGACAATCCCGCTGACCAGACCGCTGACCGCTGGCAGGGAGTTGAGAGCCTCCAGTAGTAGTTACTGTTGTCATGCCAACATAAAAAGCTTCATGACTAAATCTAGATTTACCAATAAACTGTCAAAGCGTGAATTGCCGAAATAACCACGCTTTTGCAGAGGACTAAAGCAGTTGGGAGGACGCTGTTTGGCGGAATTTAAATAAGCAAGTACCTACCTTGTTCTGGTAGGAACCTAGGAACTACAATAGAGGAGTTGTATCGTACCTACTAGCACTGCCGCTTTATTTGTTCCAGTATACCTAATGATGCTGAGATAGGTAGGATAGAGGCCCTTTTTCCCGGGTTGCTGGGATTTATTTCTTTATTTCCAAAGAGATGACGTAACATTGGTGAAAAGGACGCAACCAGAAAGAATAGATTTCTCAAAATACTTACACAAGACAGCAAAGACACAAGGATCACGCAGATCTTTCTGCCGAATCGATCTGACGAGTAACTGAAGAAAGGTATCCCACATATAGCTGCTAGAGGTAGTGCCGCCGCCATCCACGAGATGTCGTTGTCTGTGAGTGGGTCCTGTGCAGGCGTGGCTGCAGACTTGAGCAGTGGGCCCATGGGTGACAGCCAGCCGATCTGGATGCCATATGTGAAGGTTGGTATGGTTGCTGGAATGAAGCAAAAAAAATATTAAGTATTTTTTTAATAAAGAACCTCCACGAGAGACACAACAGCCGGTCTATTCTGTAAAATTCTCTTCGTGAAAACTTCGGTAAAGCTCTCAATAGTGTCAATCCTTAGCATCAAGTGGAATGACAGCTCACTTCAAGCTCATTTTCCCTCAGTTTCACGTTAAGATTTTTATAGAATAGTCCGGCTGATGCTAGGGATTTTGAATTTTATACAAGGTGTTGATTTGTATCCTCGTCAAACAGGAGGTTGTCTTATAATACATTTTAGTACGTTAGTATTTTAGTACTTAGTAAAGTAAAAGGCGTTTGTTTGTGTGTGAAAGCGCGGTTATAGGGCTAGTAACAGACGGGCCGCGTTTAAATACGGCTGGTTCACACTTACGGATTTCCGTAAATAAGAAAAAAAAAAACCTACCCATTTTATTGTTGATTTGGGTCGAGAATCATTAGCATAATTACGTCCTTGAATTTGACTAGGATGCAAATCAACACCTTGTATATGTCACCGGAAAGTAACAAGAACCGCCAATTTATAAATTTCCTAGAAAATTTATACCTTTTATATCTATGATATGTATGTATTTAATCGAACCTTTAATAATAGGTACCCATTTTGCGCTTCTAATAATTGATTTCGCCAATTGATTGCGCCGCTTTTCGTGAACCTTTAACAATTCTATATCCTTTGGGTTCTAAAATACTGTATCCAAGTAAGTGCGACGAACTTGGATGTAGAAAGTTAAAAAGAGGCTCAATAATTTAAATAGTGTGCATCATTAGAAGCGCAGAAGGTTCTTTGAGGTTCATTAATTTAAAAAAAGCGTCTATAAAATATCTTTTGAATAGGTACCGTCAACAAAAGAGATAAGTATGCAGGATCGTCGGATATAGTTGAAGTTTAGCAAGAAACCGATGGATGTTCTCGAATAAAATTTAATTTGAATAATAGAAAACAATCAGCTCATTTATCAAATTAAATTTCAGACGATTACGTTCATCGGTTTCTTACTAAACTTCAACCATATCCGACAATCCTGCATACCTATCTCTTTTGTTGACTGTACATACCTAATGATGCAAATACGTCGTAAATTGTTTATTTATTCTGTTATGTAATAATGCAGCAGTGATTAATGACAATAATCTGAAAAGTGTTGAAGGTTTTTCAGATTTTTTTCCGAAAAACAATGTTTTTTCATGGTTTATATCTTGGAGGTCGCTGTTTAGCTGTTTACGAGTGATAATGACGACCTTTTGACCTTTTCCGACATTTTGTTATTCTAGCATTTTCTCATGTTGAAGTCCTAATTGGCTTTATTGTTTTTCGGGCTATTTTGAGTAGTTTACACAAGAGGGGCTTGTGGCTAAGTAATAACAGCCACACGGGTCCATCGATCAGGTTAAGCTACACTTACCGCAGTTGGTCTGACTGCCTATCTGAGCATGATACCCCTTGGTAAGACTGGTTGTCAGAGTTTCGGGCTTCTGATTCCCCGTAACGACTGTCAAAGATCCACGAATGACTGCAACCGGGACCAACGGCTTAACGTGCTTCCGAGGCACGGAGGGGTCTCGGTATGTAAAGATGGTCACCCATCCACAGACCAACGGCGGCAAGCGTAGCTTAACCTGATCAAGCGACCTGTGCGGCTGTTATTATTTAGATACGGACCCCTCAAAAACGGACAGCAGTAACGCAGCTTATCCTGCGGCATTGATATACATACCCTAGATTAGCAATTACTGCGCCAAGACGTTGCCACTGGGATCAGGGCCACAGCCTCAATCGTAGCTAATGTCAGTTCAGTGCTCTGTGTGACGCCAACCGAAGTTAGCCGAGTGAAAATTACCGCCAAAATGGAAAAATGCGTAGTGAAAGAGTGCGATTCGAGGTCACAAAAACACAATAAATTAACTGGAATTACTTTCCACGCGTAAGTTTATTGTTTCTGTGTTTATATCAACGTAAAAACGCAATAAATATAAATAAAATGTAGAATTTTGTAAATTAGGTTCAATGTTGCCACTAAAAACTTAGTTTTAGTTTCCCACATTATGTGGGAGTTTTTAATTTATAGAGTAGGTATGTGATTTAATAGTAGATTATGCACCGAGGGGCTAAAGTTGTGTCTTATGTCACGGGCGTCATATTGAATCTCGAGCGCAATGAAGGATTCGGGATTTAACTCACGAGCGAAGCGAGGGAGTTAATACAAGAATCCTGAATGCAGCGAGGGATTCAAGCTAGCCCAAGGCAAAGACACCTTTAGCCCAGAGGAGGATACTCTACTTTTTACACCTACTGTGAGAAAATAATAGCCATAGTACGAAAAACAAAGTATTTATTAAATAAACAAACAGTAAGAATAACATATTTGTTGATAAATTTAAAGTTTATATGCCAAAAGTTCACGCCTTTATTGCGTCTACCAATAAGTAGCCAAGACACGATCAATTCGATTTTCAAAAAAAAAAGTCTCTTCTACGGTTTTGTCGTGTGTGTCTATTGATATCACTCTCATGGAAGTGGTGTTTGTGTAAACTAAGCTTTATACAGGGCTGGTAGAATGGTTTTGGATGATTGGCTGTATGCATTTTGAATTTAGAACGTCATTGGAGACGCTCGTGAAAATAGAGTATTTTTGATAAAATGTGATAAATCGACTGAAGTATAGATAGGTTTTATTATTTATTTATTTATTCACAAAATCCACAGCAATCTTTGCGCAGTTTACTTAAAATTAATTACCTAATGTTACAGCCAATTACTATTACGGTATTACGGCGCGGTACGGTATTTGTTATTATTAATGCCAGTTTTAATGTTATTCCATTCCTTTTAAAAAATGGTTCGTAGTTATCTAATTATTCTTACAATATTATGTCTTCGAAAACATGGCAACGATATGAAGAAGCAGTCGTTATGATTTTGTAGGCAATCGAGAATATCATCCACGCGTAGTAAGGGTATCGAGAATAGCTTTCCTCTTTCTGGCACCAAAGGGTGTTTGTTAGTACTATACTGCCAATTTAGCTGAGCATGTGAGATTCCAAATTCAAATCACATTATTGACCAGCGGGTCATAATGAAATCCAGTACAACATTATTGACCGGCTGTGCCCCTGGCCACTAATGACTCACTTTAGGTTAAGGTTGCTTGACATATAATTTGACATTTTCGAGCAGGTGGTGTGAAAAATATTTTATAAAACTAAATGTGTGACAATGTGTAACAAAAAAATAACATTGTAACATAAAAATAATTGTTTTTAAATATTTAAATACATAATTCAAAAATAACGTTCGTAACGTTTAATGCTTTTTTTTTTGCGTTTTTTATGGCTTAAAAAGTTGGGTAAAATTTCGCATGGCTAGGCAACACCCTCCCGCCATTGCATGTTTATATTGCGGTCTTTGTCTAATCTAAGCGACGGTATTATTCTTGCGACTTGTGTAAGTGAGACAGATATATGTTTACTTTTAAATATGTAGTGGTTTCAAAGCTACGTCGTCGCGTTTAAATAGTGGTTACATTTTTTTGACACATTTTAATGAGGTTTGCTTCTCTAGTTATTTAGCTCAATGTCCTGCGGGGTATTTGCGTAACACACTATCAGTAGCAATGGGTTTCATTTTGACAGTTCTACAATGGATTAGCAATATCCTTCAAAATGATTCAGATTGAGATTAATAGTGTTACGCAATTAGTGTGCAGATTGTGGTTGATCGCGTCGTAAATCCACTACAAATCCTTATTATTTGTGGTTCTTATTAGCTAAAGTTAACCAAACATAACTAAACATTACGTATGCAAGCGAATTCCTGCGTGCAAATAACTCAGGGCCGTTTAATCACGCTCATTTGGTTTTTCCACTAAATGTCGGAATCAATGATTTCAAAAGTATGGATACGCCCATCTGAACATTTTACTTAAACCTTCTTCATACAAGCAAAAGTAGCGCCATCTGTTATACGCTAGTAATATATATGTCTATGGTCGGAATACACTGATTTATAAACTATATTTCCTTTTTTAATCCCAGATACTAATCTGACATTTAATTGCGTTTTTTTAGTATAGAAGTTTGACATTACACCTGTCAAATTGGTATCTGGGTTTAAAAAACGAACTTTAGAACTTTGAAGTCCGCGCGGAACTAGTTGGCCGCGCCTTGGGACGGGGGTGAGGGCAGCGAGGTTGCCTAGTGTTCGCAACGCATCTACTGAGTAATGACAAAGCGCCCTCGCCCCTCCGTCCCACCGCTCACTACCTAAGGCGCGGCCAACTAGTTCCGCGCGGAGTCAAATTCAAATCAAATCAAAAAACGTAATTTACTTTGTTTAAGACTTGTGCGCGTAAAGACAGAATAGAATAAAAGTACCTGGGTACCTATCTGTATGTTTGATTAAGGATTTTTATGCGTTGTTATAGCTTTGTAAATAATGTTAATAATCTCAGAGTTGTTTAATTTTATTTGCTAACTAATACCCGTCTTTAGTGACACTAGGCGACACAAAAGGAATGCTTATATAAAATCTCGCTTTTGTTTTATAAACGCTCAGCTCAGCAATGAGAGCTGAAAATCCAATATAGTGCCTTTTTTAACCGACTTCCAAAAAGGAGGAGGTTTGTACGTAATGTTCGACTTTATATATGGTTTTTTATGTATGTTCACCGATTACTCGAAGACGGCTGGACCGATTCCAAAAATTATTTTTTTGTTTGAAAGGGTATACTCTCGAGGTGGTCCCATTATCATCAAGTTGGAATCTGATGAGAGGATCCCATGGAAATCGAGGGAAACCCTCAATATTTATAGGCAAACCTATAGCGATTTGGGTATTTTTTAAAGTAACTTGAGCATTTGCTCTCGGAAATCATCATTTGGTAAAGTGGAGCTGATGATGAAGACCACAGATGGACATCGGAACTACTCAATGACAAATATTTCACGGGTTGCAATTCGATCACTTTAATATGGTTGCTAAGCAATTTATGCTCATCACAATGCGTATGGTGAGTGGTTGTTGAGGAGTTCTCCTGGTTCTTACCAGGAGAACTCCTCAACAATTAACGTCCCAGCATCGGGAAAAGCAATATTTTGTAACTTGTGATGACCAGCTGACATTAGGCTATTGTAACTTAGATAAATTACGAACTGACCCACTAAAAAGTGAAAAATAAAAACTTTTTACAAAAAAAAAACAACCGACTTCCAAAAAAAACACTACAAATTAAAAAATAACTTTAATTTCGGAAGTCGGTGTCTTTGGTTCCGCATTTTCGTTTATTGACACCGACTTCCGAAATTAAAGTTATTTTTTAATTTGTAGTGTTTTTTTTGGAAGTCAGTTGTTTTTTTTTGTAAAAAGTTTTTATATTTAGACATCATTTACTAAAACACACTTAGTAGCTTAGCTTACTAATACTATAATTACAATAGGTACTACTAATATTATAAATGTGAAAGTTTGTGAAGATGTTTGTTACTCAATCACGCGTAATCCGTTGAACAGATTTGGATGTAAATTGGCACATAGATAGACCATTAAATTTCTTGGACTAACACATAGGATACTTTTTATCCCGATAGTCACACTAATATTATAAAGGCGCAAGTTTGTGAGTGTGTATGTGTCATATGTTTACTTCTTCACGCTCAAACGGCTAGACCAATTTTGTTAAAATTTTGTATGGAGGTAGCTGACACCCTGGATTAACATATAGGCTACTTTGAATCCCGATATTCCTACGGGATCGACACAAATGCGGGTGAAACCGCGGGACGCTGCTAAATATAAATAAATGCTTTGACTCTGAAAGAAATGCTATGAGTTTTAGTTTGTCCTGTAGCACATTCTCATGTTTTGACTAACAACGATTGTATTTCATACAACAACGTTTGTCACGTTTGTATTGAATCACATTGTTCTCAGAAAAAATAGAAAGTTTTACAATGGGAAGTACTGTTATCAAATAGGTAGGTACAGACGCCAGCACAACAAGCTACCCGAAACTGTCAAATTTTCCCTATCAACTTTGAACCTTATACTTTAGCGATAAAGTTGAAAATCTATTAAAGAAATTTTACAGATTGTACTAGCTTGCTGTGCTGGCGTCTGTACAACCTACGTGAGATAGTTTCATGTTGAGATATGTAGAAAGTTAGTTAACACTGTGATTGTGGCTTTCATAGAAATCTATGGTGACGTTGCTGTCGCTACATTCCTGCACCTCCAGAACTCTTCTTTGAGGAAGTTCTCGAGATGATGTGTCGGAACACGCACCACGAACGACTTGAAGTTCGTGTTGTGACGAGACTCCAACGGATATACTATATCGATATCGTCACGGTAGAAATTATAAACGTGCACACTTTTTTTTATTTATTTTTTTCGGATGGGAAATCATCAAATGATCCCGCTCTGGGTGGACCGGAAGAAAAAAAAACAAAAGAAAGAAAGAAATAAATTAAACAAATACGTTTATAACGTGCACACTTGACGTGCTGAATTGCGAAATTTTTCAGTACCCACATCATCGTCAGGTTCATCATTTATCATCTTACTGTGATGTAATATAATCACACTAATATTATAAAGGCGAAAGTTTGTGAGTGTGTAGGGGTGTGTTTATATGTTTGTTACTTCTTCACGCTCAAACGGCTCGACCAATTTTGATAAAATTTTGTATGGAGGTAGCTGACACCCTGGATTATCATTTAGGCTCCTTTTTAACCCGAAATTCCCACGGGATTGACACTTATGCGAGTGAAACCGCGGGGCGCAGCTAGTGATAATATAATAACAACAGACTGATCATCACCATTCTTCGAAACTCATACCCATATCTACTAACTAATCATCTGCCAAGCCTTTCCCAACTATGTTGGGGTCGGCTTCCAGTCTAACCGGATGCAGCTGAATACTAGTATTTTACATGGAGCAACTGCCTATCTGACCTCCACAACCACAACCCAGTTACTGAGTAACATGATATTTCCCTAGTAAGACTGGTTATCAGATTTTCGGGTTTCTCGTAACGACCGTCAAAGGTCTACGAATGTCAGCCGGGACCAACGGCTTAACGGCTTGTTTTCCGTGGCACGGAGGGGTCCCGATGTGATGTATGGTCACCCTTATCTACTAAATATACTTCTCTATTAGTCGTCATCTCGGTAGTAACCCCTTTCTCACCGTAATCATCTTTCACACAGTCCATTGTATGATAACTTGAGACAAGGTTCGTTCCAAAAACTACATTTTACTATTCGCAATCAATTATGCAAGGTACACATGCAAAATTTTATTCTTTTCAACTCTAGTTTGATTCAATTCATGAATCTGTTGTTACTCTGCTGTTGCTAGGCAATCCTATTCATAGCGCATCTAACTGCATTTAAAATGCAGTCCGGCTGCATAAAATTGACCTAGGTACTAGTACATACCTAATCTATACTTACTAATAATATTATAAAGCTGAAGAGTTTGTTTGTTTGAACGCGCTAATCTCAGGAACTGCTGGTTCGAATTGAAAAAATATTTTTGTGTTGGATAGTCCATTTATTGAGGAAGGCTATAGGCTATATAACATCACGCTACGACCCTTAGGAGCCGCGCAGCGTGTGACACCGCGGGGAACAGCTAGTAATAAATACTTGTGACTCTACTGCATAAACACTTCGTCCTGCACTTGACCGCCTTATTTATGACTTTGTAAGCAAATGTACACAACTCTATTAGTGTCCGAGTGGACGTCAGGCGATCGTGACAATCATAACAACAAGTTAAGGAGGAAGCGTTAAGGTAACCCGCGAAATTCAATTTTTTTAACGTTTTTTGCAATTTGCTGGTCAGTATTATGTTGTACGTTGATTAAAATATGATTCGCGGTCGTAACAAATATGTATTTACAGAATTATAATCATTACAATCAGTAATAAAACTTGTTAACTTGGTATAATCCCAAAATGTCAAGATTTCATGAACTAGACATTCTTGGGGATTACTTGGTCTTAGAGAGTAGTGTTGATGACTTTAATGATTATAATTCTGTAAGTACATATTTGTTACGGCCGCGAATTATATTTTAATCAACGTACAACTTAATACTGACCAGCAAATCGCAAAAAACGTAAAAAAAAATTCGCCTTAAGACATTCTTCAAACAACAATTTCCTAATTAATAATTTAATTAATACACCCTTGAAAAGTACTCACCTACTAAAGCGGTCAAAATCTGCCTCCTAGAACTACTTTCGTTTTTTCGTCGGTCCATACTGGCTGAGTAAATCCGTTCTCCGAATCCGAAATTAAGAAAAAAAAACCAAGTCGGTTGTAGGTTATTTTTTAACAAGACACTAGCACTATAAATAGAAACATGTCAGAAATCACTACTCTCTTATCACTTTTCGTAGTTCGCGGCTTACGTTTTCATTTAAAATGTCAAAATTCCGCGATTATTCCATGCGCTTGCGTTGCAACTGACGTCTGTCAGGCGACTACTTTTTATAACCTCTAATTATTTGAGCATGTGTACTAGCTAACAGTTATGCAAACACAATGTTATGTCATACTCTTCAGTTTTCCTCAAATGATCTTTATTTTTCAGCGATAGAGTTTAAAATTAAATGGAATGTATATTATCAAGTGCTGTGGGGTTTTGGCGGCGTAAGTACATACCGGCTGACCGATTTCGTTGACCGTTCTTTAGTGATGAGTTATGCGAATGAAGACCTTGTAAACCAAATATTAAGTGCTATTATGTATTAAGTTGGGGGTTAGCCTAAACATGGTAGTAGTTCATTCAGTCATTGGGTTTCCCTTCCGATTCAAAGAACGCATCAATGATTCCATACTGATAGTACCTAGAGCTACGTTTGTAGAGGTGTCTTCATTGAAATCAATGGGTAGTTTTCCTGTTAGTAATGGCTTGCTAGTGGCATTAATTTGCTGGTTCCAGGAACAATGTCGCCTTCTAGACACTGCTTCATAAAATCAGGGACATGTCTGTTAGGTACCTATGTTATAACTCTGAAATATGATTGAATAAGGAAAAGTGTATTCTCTACATTTTACTTAGCCAAATTGGGATTTGGCTATCTAATCTAATCTCTAGCCTGTACTCTCCCACTGCAGGGCAAAGGCCTTCCTCTCCCTATTCCACACAATTCTGTCTTTTGCTAGTGCTTACGGTAGGAGTCAAGTTCGTACCGCCATCTTCGTCTTGGCCTGCCGCGATGGCGATCAAGCATATATTTTTTAAGAGAGTCAAACACTCGTAACAACTAAGTATGTATACATATTTAGCCCATAAATAGGTACTATATTAATACCATGTAGGAATCGAACCCACGTTGCGGTGCTCAATGCCGTAAGATTTCACTCAGGCGTTTAACGGGTGTAAAATGACGTTTTTTTTTTCCGAAAATAAGTTTTGAATGTTATAACTGGTGACCTCAAGACACGGCACGCTGCGTAACACACTATCAATAACAAATCTATATCATTTTGAAGGATATTGCCTATCCATTGCTTCATAATATGTTTGAAAAAATTTTGCCTGCTTAACAACGTAATGAATGAATGAATGTTGTTGAACTGTCAAAACGAAAGCTAATGCTACTGTTAGTGTTTTAATTACCCCGCTGTACCGGTGCGTGCTTATGGGAAAAAGTCGTTTCCCAGCAGTTATTTTTGTACAGTGTTACCTATTTAGTTACTAGCGTGATGTACAGAATGCGTGTTGACAGATTTATGATGGGTCTGTATATAAAATCAACTATTAAAGTCAAGTGCTTAAAGCATGCCTATAAATAAACGGCTGTTTTTTTCTAAAAGGAAGTTGCACCTTTTGTAATATCGGTTTAGACCAATTGCGGATGCAATTCGAGTGCTAAATGAGAGCGCATATCTACATGCTACGTATAACAAGACTGCTATGTTTTGTTCTTTTTGAAGTGAAAATTTCTTTAGGCAAACTTTGCGCTCTTTCTGAGGCGGGTATCACATCTGCGCCGCGAAACCATAGCAGCGAAACCACAGTAGTTCTGTCACGACTTGTCCGTTGTACGACGCACTGATTTGATTATGATTCTAACTGTTTTCTGCGTGATTTCGCCGATCTGCTCGGAAGCCGGTTACACCTGCGCGCTCAGCCTGTTATTTTGATGCAGTGCCGCGTTTGTCGCACATATCTGTGGCAGTCAACAAGCTAAACTTCAAAAATAGATTATATAATAAAATATATATATACTTAATATTATATATTTTACGCAAAACCGAATCCAAGAGGTCCGGAGTAGACCTATACTGTTTTTACTAAGTCGAAAGCTACGAAATTTTGCTCCGATTACTACAACTCAACTGACTCTCATGATGTTTCGCTACTCGAATCGCGACATAATGTTGTGATGTTTCTTAGCGGAATTCGCTAAACGGTTTTCCATCATTATTTTCGCGGCGGAGGTGTGCTAAGGCCCTATTACAGTGAACGAAACCGAACCAAAGGCTCCTACAACAGGCACCGCCGTGTCCTCACGGCGGCGATCGGCGGCGGCGATCTCTCGCGTCCGGCCCTAGTCCGGGCCATGGTACGGAGCGAGAGTGCATGGGAGGCTATCGCCTCCTTCTGCGAAGCAGTGATGCTCGCGAAGGAGGAGGCGGAGCGCGTGAGGGAGAGGCAATCCTTGCGCCCTCACGCCCCCAGCTGCCGCAGGAGACGCCCCGGGCGTCGGGAGTCGATAGCCGATTCCCGGCCACCGTAGGCGCGGGCTTGCGGGTGGCGAGCAATGGGCAGCTCGCCGCCCGGTAAGGACCAGGCCCGGGTCGACGGCGCGTTTTGTTCCACGCGCGCCTCAAGGAGATGTCAGCACCAACCGACGGGGTCCGCTAGGGCCGATGCCCGCCAGGGTCGCGGGTTGTTCGAAAGAGATACCGTGGCCCCTGGCACAGGCAACTGAAGGAACACGGGTGGGTTTTAGTCAGTAAGAGTCTGACACTCCCTTCCGCTCCACCCAGAGCGGGAGGGGTCATTTGATGAGTTCCCACCCAAAAAAAAAAAAGGCTCCTACAACAGGCGCCTTAAGAGGAGGTCTGAGGTGTTTAAAGGAGCCTTTACGCTCGGGTCGGTGCTACTGAATCACGTAGGTGTTCGATATAGAATATAGATGCGTACTCGGCTCCAGTCGTAAGTTTTCACTTCTATAATGTGGTCATAAAAGCACACATTCCCTTCTTTTTGGGATTATGGCATGGCATCGTCCTCGATGTTTTTTAAACCTTTCTCAACCCTTTGTCATGATCACTGAAACTAAAGGGTGCCATCATTAATAGATTTTTTACGAAGTTCTTCAATTCTTGCCGGGTTTTCAGAAACATGTAAATATTCCCGTTATCATCAGACCTAACATTTTTGAAGTCGAAAACGATTTTAGATAGCTGTCCAAAATAAAATGAGCAGTGGTGGACCAGGTGGTAACGACCGCGACTTATGAGTACCCACCCATACAGGGAGTGTTTTTTTTTTTCAGGATGGGAAATCATCAAATGACTCTCCCGCTCGGGGTGGAGCGGAAGGGAGTGTCTCTTACTGACTAAAACCCACCTGTGTTCCTTCCTTAGCCCTTTATGTTCCAGGGCAGTGGTAACCCTTTCGGACATTCTCGCTGAAAGCAGGGACTTTACTTTGTGTAAGTTATTTCATCACCACTGCTCTCATAACGCTAAAGGAAAACATCGTAAGGAAACCGACATATCCTAGAATCAAAATTTAGTAGACATATGACATCCACCAATCCGCACTGGGCCCGCGTGGTGGATTATGGCTCTCACCGAGAGGAGGGCTGGGTCTCAGCAGTGGGAACATTATAGGCTGATTATGTAGGTATGTGTGTTATGTATCCAAAATATTATCTTTGCTATAATACTTACACATTATACACGACTTACGAGTTGTAGGTCGTAGGTTCGAACCCAGACAGGCGTCTTTGCTATAATACTTACACATTATACACGACTTACGAGTTGTAGGTCGTAGGTTCGAACCCAGACAGGAATTATTTCATCACCACTGCTCTCAAAACGGTGAAGGAAAACATCGTGAGGAAACCGGCATGTCCTAGAACCAAAAATTCGAAGACATGTGACATCCACCAACCCGCACTGGGCCCGCGTGGTGGATTACGGCCCACTCCCTCTCATTGAGAGGAGGCCTGTGTCCCAGCAGTGGGAACATTATAGGCTGATTATGGTAATACTTAGGTAAGGCTCCAGCGTGAATACTTATCTCTTTGTGATAATTAGATTAAATATTGACAAGAGGAGTTATATCTTATGATACTGTGGTGAGCGCATTAAACATGCAAATAAATTAAATAAATGTTCTTGTCTTAGTGATTTCACAACGTAGGTTCTGGTGAGATTAGTTCTTTACATCATCATCTGCCCAGCCTTTTCCCAACTATGCTGGGGTTGCCTTCCAGTCTAACCAGATGCAGCGGAGTACCAGTATTTAACATGGCGCGACTGGCTATCTGACCTCCACAGCCCAGTTACTGGGTAATACGAAACCCCTTGGTAAGAGTGGTTGTCAGACTTTCGGGCTTCTGCCTACCCGTAACGACTGTCAAAGATCCACTAGTAACAGCTGGGACCAACGGCTTAACGTGCTTTTTGAGGCACGGAGGGGTCTTGGTATTTAAAGATGGTCACTCATCCACGGAACAACGGCGGCAAGCGTAGCTTAACCTGATCGATCGACCTGTGCGGCTGTTATTATTTAGTCATAAGCCCCTCAAGATTATTTACATAAGCTATGTAAAATATTGAAATGTCTAAAGAACAGGTTTGTTATTTTTAAAGGTAGGTACCTAATATTTATTCATATACTAGCTGACCCGGCGAACTTCGTACCGCCCTATAGGAGAAAATGAATTAGGTATCTTCTTTTTTTTTCGTGCAATTCGGGGCGGAGATAAATTTAACAAATTAAAGATTATAAAAATCGGTCCAGCCGTTCTTGAGTTATAAATGGTGTTACTAACCCGACTTTGTTTTATTTATATAGATAGATATATACTTTATTGTACACCACAAATGTACATAACATAAAAAAATACATCAAACACTAAGTATTATACAATGGGCGGCCTTATAGCTTTCTGCGATCTCCAGGCAACCTTGGAATGGACAGTGATTTTCTTGGACATAAAATGGGGCTATCGTTGGTGCAAATATTATGTATACAGTACACTAAAATAGATAATATACATATCCAAAATAATAGATACATAAATACATATACAAACACCCTTACTAATAAACGTTGTGAAGCGTCTGTATAGTTACACAACGCTTTGTCTTATTCTTTCGAAAGTCAAATTACTGACGACTGAAAGAGAAATCGGTGCGTAAAGAACTATTCATCTGTTAGAATACGTGTATTAAGTAAGAAGGTAAACTTAAAAGCAACGAAAATAAATGAAGACTAGATGATTGCTGACAACAAGATTACGACGACAATGTCGACAAGTATTTGTTCCTTTACGAATCAGAACTTCATAAGGTAGTATTTATCTTAAACTTCGTTCAATCACAGTCACTCACTGACTGACAGTTATTTGATTATGGGCGTAAGGGCTAAGTATATAATTACATACTGTAATCTTTAAAATTACTCTTTGTACGATAGCCACCTGTTGGTCTGCCAGCACTATCCTTTTGTTTGGAGAATAAAAGCTTGATAAAAGGTAATGTGAATATCCTTTATTAAATTAATAAAAAGGTCTGTAATCAGTCGTGCCTCGCATCAGGCACGATGCTGTCCCACGTTCCTTGCAGGTCGTTCCTCAGCTTATCTGATATCTTTGGAATAATGCCCAGTTCGAGTTTTTCTATGGGTTGTTTTTTGGGGAGTGCGCTGGGGTCTATCTCCTGGACCGCTTCGATCAACTCGGCAGTGGTTTTGTATGCTGCAATCGTTGATTTAACGAAGTCTCTGAAATAAATAAAAGTATTGATTGAGACTTGCACTGGAAGAACACAGATTAAAATATTAAAACACAAACAGAGAAAAAATAAATAAAGGTTTTTTTTATAAAAAACTGGCCAAGTGTGAGTCGGACTCGCACACAAAGGGTCAGTTCACACCGAGACGCGACGCGACGCGCAGTTTTCAAGATAGAAATACAACTAAAGACCTTATCTACTACACAAAAAGGTAAAGGTGCGCGTCGCGTCGCGTCTCGGTGTGAACTGACCCAAAGGGTTCGGTAGGACCACAAAGCAAAAACGACGAAAAAAACACGTTTGTTGTATGGTAGCCCCCCTAAAATAATAATTATTTTATTTTGTTTTTAGTATTTGTTGTTATAGCGGCAACATAAATATTTACATCGCCTGTGAAAATTTCAACTGTCTAGCTATCACGGTTTATGAGATACAGCCTGGTGACAGACGGACAATGGAGTCTTAGTAATAGGGTCCCGTTTTTACCCTTTGGGTACGGAACCTTAAAAACAAACAAATGAAAAAAACCGGCCAAGTGCGAGTCAGACTCTCAAATGAAGGGTTCGTACGACATGGCCAAAAACACCGACATAGAAAAAAACAAGTTTCTTATAAAGAGACCCCTTAATTTTTTGACTTTATTTTATTTTTATTATGTGTATGATAGGGGTCAGTGGTGTAGCGGCAATAGAAGAACTTTCAACTCTCTACCTATTCCGGTTCATGAGATACAGCCCGCTGACAGACAAACAGCGGAGGATAAATAGGGGGCGAGCTTATTGCCATCAACCGGGAAAAAATCCCGACTCCAGACCGTTATTGAGAAATTCCTGACAGAAAAACATAATAACACTTTGGCTGACCTGGAACATGACATCGAACCCAGGAGTAGCGCTTGCGAACACTAGACCAAGAATTTATTTACTTAATAGTTTTTTTTTCATTTGTTTAGGTGGTGGTGGCATCTACATCGCAACAAGCGAAATACGCATGACACTCATGACGTCACAGAGTTTACCGCGCAACTAGCATCAACTTCAACGTCCCGACATCGATCGTCGGTCAGTTGCCCATCAAACACGACACCCCGTCAGGTCGGAGGATCCTCCCTTTTCTATGGAGGATGAATGAACTTTACACCCTGTTCCTCATACCTCTATAAAGTATTTCTTTAAAATGAAGGTTAGGATGGAACCGGTAGCTCACTTGAAGTAGAAAGCCTTGACGAAAACCGCGGGCTGGTACTCGTGGCCGCAGCGTTCGGGCCCGAAACTCATGACGCCCACGAGTGCATTCTGCTGCACGGCCGGAGCGCCTGCGTCGAACTGGAAGCAATGTGTTGAGTGAAAGAGATTTAAACTATAGTACGTTGAGCTCCTTCAGTTCTGAGTTGAGCTACACGCTTACTGACAAATGCTTGCACTGACTGAAGAGGTTCACTAAAATCTGCGAAGTTATTTGAATGAATGAATGAATTGCACCGATTCCAGCGTGGTTAAACCAGACTCGATTAATCGAATGAACCCCAAGACACGCACTAGCTCCTGTAGCCTCATGTTCATGGTGCTGCAGCGACCATTGCATATCAAGGAATAGACCGGGGGCGCGGTAATGGTAGGGAAGACGTGCCCGTAGGATAGGTAAGGATTTAAGAGCCTACCGGATATACATCCTAGAGCAAGTATTGGACTATTGGAGAGATGGGTAATTATTATCTATATGGATGGGCATCTTTTAACGACCTTGCCGCCAGGTTGGTTCAGGTCGAGCTTCATCGGTAAGTCTTTTGTCGGGGTTCTACTGCTTCACTGAAATCTGCGAAGTTATTTCCTCAAAAAAAGCAATTCATGGTTTACCTGGTCTACACAATGTGTAGACCAGGTAAACCATGAATTGCTGTCATGATCAGGCCAAGATTATGTCTGGATTTTACACGAAAATCCGCATTCGGCCTATCACTAAGTACTACATATTTAGTTTGTAAAAATTACGTTTTCAATTTCACTGTTAGGGTTTATTTCATGTTTATTTCAAAATAGTCCTCATTAGGATTGTCAATGTTGTCATTTATTGTCGTCTCTATCTTGTATGAGATACATTTCAATAGACATGATTTATAATCTCGGTGTTTGTTTAAAGCAATCAAACTCAATGATGTGTTTCATTTATAAGATTGTTATCGATGCTTTAAGTTGACATGCATTATTCGACGGCTTGAAATCGTTGGTTAATTTATTTATTCAATGACTTATTTAGTTTTATTTAGGGCTGATTTTTCAATCATCTGATAACTTTTATTTGAGGAATAAAATTGACGATTGACAGTTTTTGTATGAAATAACTGTCAAAATTTCAAAATTATTCCTCGAATAAAGTTATCAGATGAATGAAAATTCAGCCCTTAGTGAAATAGACGATGATTTATAATGAAAACGAGCACATAAAATTTCATGGACGGACCTTTCGGCGTATAGATATTATGAAAAAACTTAAAGGTTGTATTTATTCAAAATAAAGTTATTTGAATTTTTGAATAAATTATGTATCCCTGTACGGTAACAATTTTGCCATATTCATACATAGAGAGTTATTTCTTTACGCCCAAAATGCGCTAAAATTAGTGTTGAAATATGAAAGTTTCGCTCATAACTTTCAAACCAATATTGTTTTTTTTTATTCCGTTCCCGTACAAGGACAAGACACTGTGACGAGACAATTAGATATTACTTTTAATTTTTAATGAACATTGTCAAACAGTGGAGTAAAGTTCCTAAGACTTTAGTATGAAAGTATGACTGACTAGTGTAACCATCTACTTGTTATCGCCTTTTCTGACGATATAAAAAAATGCACGATATCGATCGTGAAAAAATAATCAGCTGTTCCCTATATCTTGACGAGTTATGCGAACTTAATGTAGGGAACAGCAGATTTTTTTTTATATCCAGAAAAAGTAGAGTCAAGCTACTGTTTCACGACACTAGGTTCATAATGTAAATCCTGCATAAAGTTTTGGTTTTGGTCCAAAACTTTTTCCTTCCTTTTCTGAAAAAATCTGCAGCACAATTTACCAAGCAGGCATCCCTGGTGCCGTTTCTCAGTGAGGCGCAGAAGAAGTCAGCAGTGAACTGAAAGCCATTGACGAGCTGATAGGCGTCCATGCAGTAGTGCTGCGAGCGCACCTTGAGCCGGGTCGTCATCAGGTCAGGAGTGTGCTCCCTGAACGACGTGTCTGTGCCCTGTACAAATATTAGAAAATTTTAGAATTTTTTGCTTAGATAGAAATAGAGACCTTAGATCTACTTTCTGGTTGATCATTATACAAGAAAAAGACTAATCAAGGACTAATCGGTTTCTGAAAGGCAAATAAAGCCTAACCACGGAGCACATTTGACCTCTATACCGTAGGCATAAGGATGGTATTAAAAGCAAAAAAAGTGGTTACAATACCAACTGTTTACTGCAGCCTGCCATATGCCAACAACGCAATAGAATTCAAAATCGGTTGAACGGACTGTAAAAAAGGTTTATTATGTCTAATCTTATTTCAAATGGCGTCTATGTACAGTATTTTAATGTCACGAAGCGATGCGCGATTTACTTGCAATCAAGTGTACGTAAGTGAAGTCGGTGGCAAAAAAGAAAATACAAAACAAAAGACATCGACTTCCGACATTAAAGTTATTTTTCACTTTGTCATTTTTTTTTTGCTATATAGTTTTTTAGTTGAAGATTAAGTGGTGAAGGATCTCGTTCATTACCTTGGTTGCCCCCCACCCTGTGACCACGATGAAGCTCTGCGCGAACGGCTCCCTGATACCCTCGTAGACCTTGATCAGGTTCACGTGTCTATGGAACTCTAAAACAAACGAATACTGTAAGTTATCTTACTTTGACATAAATACAGGATGGCAAGGACATCGTGGCACAATCTGTTACCATGGATGATTCTGAATGACTTATTAACAAGAAAATTAGCTCTGCCATATATTTTGACCGCGAAGATATTGCCCTTTTCTATGAAACAGCAGTTTTTTTTTAATAATTGACGTAAAATTTCTACGCAGGATCTTGTGCTGAATTCGTGCGGTTTCAGTTTGCGCGTCGATCTGCCACCCTGTGTAGTAATAGTAGTAGTAGAGGTCTTTGTGTTGTTTAGGAAGCTCGTCGGGTGATGTTATGTGAAGTACGTATTGCCCTACCACCAAACCCATTTCTGCCGCCACTCCTGTATGAAGCGTATGCGGCGACTACCTGCTATGCCGTCACACACACTATTTAGTGATGGGAAAATCTAATCGATTCAAAGACGCCGCCGCGTGCGGCACGTCTCGCCCCACCCCAGGGGCCTAGCGCCAGCGCTTATGCTCACCCAGCTAGCAGTATACTCAGGACTGAGCGCAAAAGTGTCAACTAGCTTCAACTTTCTGACTAACTGACAGACTATTTAATTTTGACAATTCAAAAGTGCCTGTGCAAGGTTTAATTGAAATAAATGCTTTGAGTTTGAGTTTCAGTGGTGGCTTACGATTTTTGTACGTAAGCTGGGCCCGCGAAGTAGTTGCTCTTGCGTTATCTAGCTGTATCTATATCTGTGCACCTGACCTTTCTGGAGCACATTACCAATAAGGTCACTATATGGCCTCCTAGATCGTCCACTCCCGTCGTTTCCGTTTAGTGTACATAATAAAGAGTATTCTATTCTATTCTATTCTTCTTTGTAATAGCCTTTCATTCATTCTCTCATCATGACCAAACCGTCTAAGAATACTCGTTTCATTTATTGCCACTACCTCAGCCTATTATAGTCATAGTCACACCACACATGCTTCGGAAAGAACGCATATCCACAGCATTTATTCAAAAGTATATTGAGATGTTGTTGAATTAAAATATCCATGTTCGAGTCTTGAGCTTCAAATAATGCCTTTATATTTAACCAAGTATTATGATGCATCATCAGCTTAAAAACTTTGGGGCGGTACTAAAAAGTACTGACCGAGATTCTCAGCAAGTTTCAGTAGCGCCACATCGGCGTGTGGTACGGGCTCCTCTTCAAACTTGGGGTGTCGAACTGCCCCCGCCACGTCGATAAGATTACCGCCTTCGTGGGGTCGTGCGCTACCCACGCGAACCTTCACGTACTGTCCCAGAGTTTTTAGAGGGGAGACACTGAGGACGCTGTGGGAGACAATTATTTCCTATCAGCTCAACATCGAAAAACGGAATATAAAATAAGAAGTTTTGCCTATTGCATTCATTTTAGACAAGGTTGACGAAAAGTGTCCCACCGATCTACATATTCTGTTAAAATCACACCGTCAAAACTTAGGTGAAGTGAACTTGAAATGAGATGTTAATAGTATCAATCCCTAGCACCAGGGTGGAATGACAGCTCACTTCAATTACTCAAATATCATCATCTGCCTAGCCTTTTCTCAACTACATAATATGTTGGAGTCGGCTTCCTGTCTAACCGGATGCAGCTGAATACCAGTATTTTACATGGAGCGACTGCCTATTTAACCTCCACAACCCAGTTACTGGGTAATACGATACCCCTTGGTAAGACTGGTTGTCAGACTTTCGGGCTTCTGACTACCCGTAACGACTGTCAAAGATCCACGAATGACAGCCGGGACCAAAGGTTTAACGTGCTTTCCGAGGCACGAAGGGGTCACGGTATGTAAAGATCACCCATCCACAGACCAACCGCGGCAAGCGTTGTTTAACCTGATCGATCGATCTGTGCGGCTGTTATTATTTAGTCAATTCAATTCAATTTAAATACGGAACTCTTTTCGTCAACCTTGTCTGAAAAGAATGAAATCAGCAAAATGTTGTCAAGACATCTCGTTCCTTGGTTATTTAAAAAACCCAAGAAAATCATATTTTTTTTATTGTTTTCTTTTTAGTCATTATAGTGGCACAGCTGATGAGGAAAAATGACAACTAACTTCTAGAGGGTATGTAAATGGTTAAACAAATAAAACTTCCAATCCGATGACCAGCTTACTACCTACTAGGTACCTAATAAGTGGCTGATGTTACTCACTAATTCAAACAATGTGCAGCGGTGACCACCCAGTTGATATCCACAATGGTGCCAGCACACCACAACCTTCCATTAATAATAATGGCTGCCACATACGGGAAGTTCTTAGTGTCCGAGGCGTTACCCCCTCGGATCCTCAAGTTGGTCTTCTTGTCGATGATGAAGACCTGGTGCTCGTCCCTGATCCGAAGGCCTGGTTTATTGTGGTGATGTCCACGGCGACGCATGCCCTCGAACAAACGAGGCTCACTTTCATCAAAGTTTCGCAACTTTAGGTCTTTGAACAAAAGTACAGGATTAAGTTGCAGTTCAATGTGACACACTATACTGGTCTAGCATTTAAGGAGTTTCCAGAAAATCTATGGTATAAGGAAAACCTAAAAGTCTTTACGCTACAGCGAATAAGCCGCGCCGTGAAAAAACCGGGCAAAAGCGAGTCCGAGGGTTCCGTACCATCATGTTTTTAAATTTTCACCGGCGAGCTACTTACAGCGCTACTTACTAGATCTCGTTCAAACCAATTTTCGGTAGAAGTTTACATGGTAATTAATGTAAGTACATCATATTTTTTTTTTTAGTTTTATCATTCTCTTATTTTAGAAGTTACAGGGGCCACCCACATTTTACCACTTTGGAAGTGTCTCTCGCGCAAACTATTCAGTTTAGAAAAAAAAAAATATTAGAAACCTCAATATTATTTTTGAAGACCTATCCATAGATAACTACCCCACACGTATGGGTTTGAATAAAAAAAAAAACAGTTTCAGTGCTAAGTATGGGGCACCCCCAAAATTTATTGTTTTTTTTTCCTTTTTTGTGTGAAAATCTTAATGCGGTTCACAGAAAACATCTACTTACCAAGTTTCAACAGTTTATAGTTTCGGAAAAAAGTGGCTGTGACATACGGACGGACAGACAGACAGACAGACATGACGAATCCATAAGGGTTCCGTTTTTTGCCATTTGGCTACGGAACCCTAAAAAAACATGTCCTTCAACAAGCTGCCATAGTGATTTGTACAATAGTGACGAGGACGACCATGTTCTATTGTTTCATGGCAAGAAAAACGTGTCTGTATCTACCATAGGCCTAAAGCTGTGGTGAGATAATGCTTCTCACCCAACCCATTTGTCCCACCTGCTGAAAATCCCCCACTTCGATATAAGTTGCCTTGGCTAATCTGGAAGTTTTTATACAGACTCCGGACCCAGGTTGGCCGAAGCAAGGTAAAGCTGCTCGGGTGACTCCATCCTGGAGTGTACATGTGGTGCTGTTCCACAAACGATGGGCCACTTAATTGACCTGTTGTCTGCACGTTACAGGAGCTGATGGACGGTACTGAATATGTCAAACTCGTACCCAAATTCTGGTCAATTTAATTTTCCATAGACACGCTAAGAAGTTCCCAGCAAATAGTTGGTATTAATCTCTCTTCACCAGTCAACTTAGTCTATCGCAGTCCACTGCTGGACATAGGCCTCTACCTGGCTGCGCCACAACACCCTATCCTCCACCTTCCACATACAATCTGTCCCAGCAGCCTTAAGGTCATCGGTCCATCTAGCTGGGGGGCGTGCCACACTATGCTTGCCGATACACGGTCTCCAATCTAGTACTCGTCTCCTCCACTCGCCATCGGTCCTACGACAAACATGGCCAGCCCACTACCATTTCAGTTTGCTTACTCTGCAAGCTATGTCGGTTACTCCGGTCCTTTTCCGAATAACTTCATTCCTGATTTTTATCTCTACTGGTGCGTGGTAAAAAATTCCAATAGTTACTATTCTATTTCAAAACGATGGGTAGCAAAGGCTTCCTTATTTCTGCTCGCGACGACGCCTGCGGGAGGCTTATGTCCAGCAGTGGACATAACGTAGGTACAGTCACGAGCAAAAGTATGTATACACTTGGCTTTATTCAAAGGCGATTTTCTCCATTATTTTTGAATGAAATTTTATATTAGTAGGAACATAGTATTTTCGAACCCATAGGTATATGTAAAGTGTCGTATTTTAGCGTTGCATTCGTTATTTCGTGACAAAATCGCAATTTAAAGTTGCCAAGTGTTGACATATTGGTGCTCGTGACTGTACATATTGCGGCTGAGATGATGATGATGATGTTCACTTTGTTGACCCGGTTGACCGTTCATTATTCAATCTGCCGCCTAACCTTTTCCCAATTACAATAACCGGGTTCCAGTCTAACCGGATGCAGCTGAATACCAATATTTTACATGGAGCGACTGCCTATCTGACCTCCACAACCTAGTTACTGGGTAATACGATACCCCATGGTAAGTTCATTAGCAGTGGTGGCCCAGTGGTATCGGCCGCGACTTACTAGTTGTAGATCGCAGGATCAAACCCAGACAGGCGTTTTCCTTTGTGTAAATTATTTCATCACCACTGCTCTCAAAATGTTTAAGGAAAACATCGTGAGGAAACATATTCTAGAACCAAAATTTCGAAGACAGTGACATCTATCAATCCGCACTGGGCCCGCGTGGTACATTACAGCCCTCTCATCGAGAGGAGGCCTGTGTCCCAGCAGTGGGAAAATTATAGACTGATCTGATTACGCTCATATCATCACGGAGATAAATTCACGGTCTAATTAGAGTTTAGACTTACCTGCTGAAAAGTCATTTGCAGTTGGAGAATTTCTAGCATAACTTACAGTTAATAATACTAAATACAAAATGTTCCACATCATATACTTAACTAGAAGAATATATAAACGTGTATGTACATTGTAGGTACCTGTTTATTTTATGGTTTTGGAGCCATTATTTCGGATTGCTGACTTTATGTTTTATTTTAAATTGCGAAATGTTTAGGCGGAGTAGGTACCGGATGCTTATATGCCTGCTTATGTACCTATAGGTGTGTACATAGTTCATTTTGAAATTATAGACTAATCTAGATTAGTCTCGTTAAATAGTTATATTACTGGATCGTGCTCGTATCATATTACATTCCGCTAGTTGTTCCGTTAGTTATTTCCGTTGTTTGTTATTTTCGTTAAGATAGTTAAGTACCGCTTTCCTAAAACTGTATTACGGTAGGTATATGGCTATATCCCTAGGGATATAATATAACTATATCACGGCTTCTACCATCTTACTGCGACAAATCCACACTAAGAGAATCGCTCAATTTGTGGTTACATTCTTACATAGGGCAATCAGTAAGGTTGTATGCATGTGGCACTGTTGGCAACGAGGCAAGGTTTTCACATTGTATTGAACATTCTGAATGTAATTGATAGTGCACTTTGAGTTTGCTAAGTACGCCATACGAATATGATCCTTATTATTTTGCAAGTAACGTTCTTATTCGTATACGCGGATGTGAGCAAGCGTTTCGGTTGAATATGAACATTAACGCTATACAAATAATGTCCACATCCGTATGAGACGTTTACATAGCAAAGTGAAGTGCGGTCTGTGAATCTAATTCCAAATTTTAAAAATCCATGCTAATATTATAAATGCGAAAGTGTGTCTGTCTGTCTGTTACCTCTTCACGCTTAAACCGCTGAACCGATTTAGATGGGTATAAAGATAGTTTGAGTCCCGGGAAAGGACATAGGCTAGTTTTTATTCCGATATTCCCACGGGATTGACACTTAAGCGGGTGAAACCGCAGGACGCTGCTAGTATTTTATAGAGAAAATATTTGATTTTGTTTATGCTTGTTTGTTACGCTTTCACACTAAAACGGCTGAACGGATTTGAATGCAATTTGGCATATGGATAGGCCATGACCTGCATTAGGACATAAGATAATTTTTATTGTAATATTCCCACGGAGTCGACTTTATGGGGGTGAAACTGCGGGGCGCAGCTAGTAATGAATAATTTTGTTCTGCCATATTATTTGCTAGTACCTACTAAGTAACTTATTTTAGAAAGAAGTTATTATGAAATAAAAAAAACAACAGCTTAGTTTGATATAAATTATTTTTTTAACGTCATTTAGACATCTTAGTCTAATAATACCAAAACAGTAAACATTATTAATTCGTCATAATATCACAATCGGTAGTCGGGAGGCACATATCACGACCTTCCTGCGCATTCGATTATGTACTTTATGTATATGAGTTTACGGTACAATATCGGTGTGCAGAAAGATTGGTTGTTACAGAATTGGGATGTACAGAAAATTCATTTGTCTCATGTCACTTAGCTTTTAATGAATTTTCTATACATTTTGGTTGGTTGTAAAAACTTGTCGAAGTGAGGTGATGTTTTTACTTAGCCGAGCCTTTTAATTTACTTGTACCTACAAATATTTACAAATGTCCTAAAATGTTGTTACACAATGTTGTCGATTTTTCACAAAACAAATACATAGGTAGGCCAGGGAAATTAATTGCTAAGAAAATTGACTACCTACCAATTGTAACTATCCGTATATTCAAATCACAACTGTCATTCTTTGACTTTGAGGTATACATGGCAAGTAATGGACGTAGGTAGGGTGTCAATTTCCTTAACAATTATTTTTCCTGACTGTACAAGTGGGTATTTTAAAAACATCATAAAAATAAAGTTACATTGGGGAGACACAATATTACATACAAAAAAGAAGTACCTAAATAGAAAAAGAGAAAACAGTAAAATATTAAAACATTGCTGGTTGTTATGGAGTTTTTAAATTACCGTCAAAATAATCTAATGAATTGATAAAAGAATAGCGTAACAAAAATTCATAATAATATAGTCAGACCGGAAGAAATAAAAATTCCAATCCCTAAAACAGTGTTCTCACTAGGCATTTTTAGTTGATCAAAAATTTAAAAGTTGGGAGATAACAGAAAATGTGGATGGTTTATTTTATGGATAGTAGTATTGTGAAGAAAAGGCACTAATTATTAAATGTCAGTCGACAGGGCAGGCAATAAATGAGAAATAATATATTACGATACGTGTTGATTAAGTAGTACATTATTGCACGGCGCGTGAAATTAACGCCGTGCATTAATAGACTTCTTAAGTCATACGTATCGTATAGGTACTATTTTATAGCTCGTGTGACCTAAACTCGCACTTAAGTCACGCTTTTCTGTGTAAAAATGGACTACTTAGTCACAGAAAATCGTGACTTAAGTGCGGCTTAGGTCACTCAGTGCTATAAACCATATTTCGCCGATCCTCAGTGGCGTTGGACCAAAGCAGGCCAGAAAAGATAGATTGCCAGAATGGTAGGTTGTAAAATAATAAAGGAATTGCGAACTAGGTATAGGGAATCAAATTTTAGTGAAAGTCTCATGATTGTTTTTTTTTTTTAGACATTATTATCATTCAATTTGCAAAAAAAAACAAGTTGATCGATTTAAATCGCTTCGTGAGAACGCAGCTTTATTTAAGACTCGCGTGTTATATCCTGTCAAAAGTGGGTTTAGTCATAATGATAAAAATAACATTCCAAGGTTCCATAATGGCGCAAGCATTTTTTTTTAGATCGGTTTTTGCTCTGACACAGGTATGAACCAGACCCTGGCAGTTAACATTCCACAGACAGTGTGTCATTTTTTTTATGAACAAAATATAATGCTTCGAAAAAATACACGTTGTTGTCCGCAACAAAACTTTATTTACCTAATTTTTATCTGAATGGATACAAAATTATTCCACGAATTGCTTTTGAGATTTCATTAGAGATTCCGTTATGTTCAGTTTTTTAAATTATAATGGAATGCAGGTAGGTACATGATTTTGAAAAGGAAAGTGGTACAAGCTTGAATATTCTAAACACTGTACTAAGTTATGTTTTAAAATACCGACTTTTGTTACTGACTGTACCAAGTCCATCCAACGGAATGTCAATAGTTCGAGTCAATTTTATTTCGAAAGTCACATTAAAAACCCTCAATCCGACAAGTTCCCACAACATCACTTATAATCTACTCATCTCTTTCCCACTCTCCAAATCTTCCCTTACTGCTTTCCTCTTCTCCTTCTTTCTACTATCTTCTAGAAGAGCGTATATTTCTTCTACAGTCTTGTCTTTCGTCTCTGGGACCCACATGACGGTGTAGAAGGTACCAAGGAAGCAGACCATGGAGAACATGATGAAGACCCAGTGGATTCCCAGGAGTTTGAGGAGTGGGTCGTAAGCCTTCGTTTGGATGAAGTCGCTGAGAGCGTCTACGGAGCTGACGAAGGAAGTCACCATGCCTCGGTGCTGGAAAAAGAAATGATTTATTAGACGATTGACACTATACCTACTGGTACCTTTTAGGACAATTTGAAAGCAGAAGTGTTAGCTACTTAGTCCTTAATATTTTTTATTTAGGAACCAGAGACCTGTCCCTGCTTCGCGCGGTTGTTACAACTAGACAAAATATCGTGATGTTTTTATTCTATATGTACAGACGCCATCACATCAAGTTACTACAATCTGTCAGATTTCTTTAATAGATTTTCGACTTTATTGCTAAAGCATAAGGTTCAAGGTTGATTGGGAAAATCTGACAGTTTCGGGTAGGTTGACCTGCTGGCGTCTGTACAATACGACTGACGTAACTCGGCGGGCCTGAACATAGGCACTAAGAACTTTCGCGCATGTTCTCTCACTCGCACTCGCCTCATGTCACCATTTGGTTCCTAAAAAATCTTACTGCGCAGCCTTCTGCGCAAAGTTCAGGCCTGTCAAGTTACGTCGGTCGTATTGTAAGTTTGTACACACAAACCTTCCGGAATAAATTATAATAATAATAAATAATAATTCTCTAGATGACCATGAAAATTGTATCAAAATCCGTTGCTTAGTTTAGAAGAATAACGCAGTCACAAAGACACGAAAAGTGACTTTAATTTGTAATATGCTGTATATTTAAAGATGTCGGTGTTTTTTATCAACTTGGGGCCACTTGATTTTAAGTTAAAATAGGTTTGGTAATTTGGTAGACTGGAGCCTGGAGTCAATACAGAGGAAACCCTCTGGCACAAAATACCCAGCTAGTAGGCAGGATAATGATGAAGCAAAAGATTTTAGTCTATAAACATAGTTATGTTTATAGACTAAAATCTTGGTTTGTAGGTAGATACACATTCTACATATATCCACCCACTGCCAATTCCCGGTTTAAACCAGGTACAATAATGTCTTGAATAATAGCACTCTTACCCATATTAAGCATAGTAACACTAGCAGACGTTTAATAGAAACAAGAAAAAGTAATTATTCTTACCTGAAATGAGAATAGCTCTGAAGTAATAACATAGGGCACAGGCTGGTACCCTGCAGCATCCGCGAAAATGCACAGACACATGGCGAGCACTGGCAACCAGCCAGGCAGCCAGATGTTCATCGAGGTGATGTAGAACCAGGCTCCTAATGCCAGCATTGACAATCCAGTCGCCAGGGAGGTGCCGGCTAGCAGCCACTGGAAGGAAAGAAGAAAAGGGTTTTATTGTATTGTATTATCATTGTGCATATTAAGTTGAGTTTATAGAGGTATGAGGATTTGGGTGGAAAGTTTCTCATCCTCAATAGAGAAGGGAGGATCCTTCGACTAGACGGGTGTTATGTCTGTGATATGTTATATACTGTCAGGGACATCGACACGCCACCTGTTACAATGAATTCAGTAAAGCTTATGAAACAGTAGTTTTTTAGGGTTCCGTACCCAAAGGGTAAAAACGGGACCCTATTACTAAAACTCCACTGTCCGTCTGCCTGTCTGTCTGTCACCAGGCTGTATCTCATGAACCGTGATAGCTAGACAGTTGAAATTTTCACAGATGATGTATTTCTGTTGCCGCTATAACAACCGCTGAACAACAGTGATGGGAAGTCATCAAATGATTCATAGCATATTGCTTCAACACCAGAGATAGGATTAGGACAGCCCTACCCCTGACCACTGTCCTACTGTGTAGAAACGGACCTCCCGGATAACACTCTTTGTAACATATTGTATGCCATGTGTGTATACTCATTGCCTACTCATGTTTTGGACCAATAAATGATCTTATTTCGTTGTACCTTTATGAGTTCTGTACGTAAATGCATACGAAGAACTAGTACTTAATGAATTCTTCGAATCATTTGTCGTGTCTCGCGAAGCCACAACATGCTCATAAAAAGTGCCTACTCCGATTTCGTATCCGTCTGCCAATCGTCGTAATTATAGCCGTCATTTGGAAGCCTATGTTCATACTTAGTAGTGGTTACTTCGACATGATAATGTATGATTACCATTTCGTTATATCTATAATATCATGCGTTTTCCCATAGAAAAAGTAGAGAAGTACTAGAAGATAGAAGAAAAGAAGAAGTAGAAGATTCTATCTCCATGATATAAAAATATTTTAAGAAAGTACATGTGTGTTGGCAAACATCCAAAAAAAGTGCCGAGGTAATGAAGCTCGGCGAGTCCCAAGGGATTGACTAGAAAACTTCTTGGAAACCACTACTAAGTTAACCAGAAAAAACTTAAGGAGAACGAATCCATGTTTCTTACTTCCCTGGGCTCCATAGCAAGCAGGCCAGAAAATACCAAGGCTACAGGGCCAAAAGGTCTCTTACAAAGCCTGCCTACAGCCCAGTTGCTTAGCACCAAGCAACGATTATAATGTCGCAGTGACTTGAATTGAACACCTTGCGCTAAGTATTTCTTGCTTGCTCTCATGGAAAAACGGTCTGTGTTAGTGTATATTTGTCAAGATATCTCACCTTTCTCCCAGTCTGTTCCACAATACAACTGGCCACTATGCTGCCTAGCAGCTGGATAGCCCCCACCACGATCGTCTGCTTGTTCGGCGACAGCTTCAGACTGATGGACTCCGAAGCCTGTTCAAAGATGGAGCCAGCATACATGAGGACCACCAGGTAGCCGCAGGTCTCTTGGGACAGCATCACGTTGACGGAGATCCGAAACGCTTTGAAGGTCGTCTTGTCTTGTACTGGAAAGAGATTTTGGTAAGGTTAGGTGTGTTGTTTTTTATTAGGTAAGAGTATGAATAAACATGGATGAACTAAAAAGAGTATAAATAAGGATTTTAGCGTAGACAGAGTAATCTATAGACTCGTGGTATCCGTGTCACCGAAAGGGACAAAAAAATCCGGCAATCTTCATCATACTATCATTTTTACTGCACCTTACCATTTTCACAGTTGCGCAAATGTATACTATTATTGAATTATCCACGAAAAAAAGATCTTATTTTCCGTTTAATCGCGGTGTATTATTTTATTATTCCTTCATAAACGTCAAACTTATTGTGCACATTAATGTGCTTAGCCGACACGCAGGAAGGGACAAAAATATTCTTACTCTGTCTCTTTTCTTTGCTAGTGACGTTAATATATTTCTCTTTTTCTTGTGCGAATGAAAAAGAAGATATGCAGCAGTCTGTAGTTTACTCTGTCACGGATTTTAGGACGTGGTTTTCTTTAGTTGTTACACGTGGCGTCAGAAAGTATTTTTAGGTAACGAAAGTCCCGTAACGTTAGGGTACACCTAAAATAACGCCTGAATAAAAAAAATCGCTGTTCAATTTTCAACATTCGGCACCGAGGCGGGCGAAAAAAACGGAAAAAAAGGAAAACCGGCGATCTTTTAGATTTTTTTTTTCTTCTTTCTGTCTAACTAAATAAAAAAAACACGCTGTATTTTCAACGCCATTGTAATAAAAGGTAAAGTAGAGTCTAAAAACCTTTTTCAAATTCTGTCTATTTTTAAACAAATATAGGTACTAGTACTTGGAAGCCATACAAAAGCACAGAATATCAGAATGATGCGTCATAGCCTACCTAGACTTTTGACAGTCGTTACAGGTAGTCAGAAGCCCATAAGTCTGACAACCAGTCTTACTAAGGGGTATCGTATTACTCAGTAACTGGGTCGTGGAGGTCAGATAGGCAGTCGCTCCGTGTATACGTGACAACTTGAGAACCTCCTCCTGTTTTTCGTCGGTTATAAATACTGGTATTCAGCTGCATCCGGTTAGACCGGAAGCCGACCCCAACATAGTTAAGAATAGGCTAGGCAGACGACGACGATTGCATCATAGCCTAAGGCTCAAATCACACCGAGATGGAAGAGATGACTCAAGTTTCTCATGCGATAATAAGTATTATAGTAATAAAAATAAAGTTAAAATTCATATGACACTGAAACTGCGCTCCGCTTCGCTTCCATCTCGGTGTGATTTGAGCCTAAAACTGGGTAAGTCCAAAGTTCGTCTTCAAATCATTAACTTGAGACAGACAGATGACCTCTGCATTCTAAGAAATGATTGTACGCAAAAAATATTATTTTTGTTCGAACTGGTTTTTTTGCGTGTTTTTTGCCTAATGTATCTATTCACGGAATCCAGATTGTGGATATTTATTTACAACGTATTTCATTAACACATGCCGCACGTGTTATAGATAATTTCTCTGTCTGTTAGTCACGTTATCACGAAAACGACTTGGATGATTTCACGTTTTTATCTCAACTTCTATTATATAAGGTTTAACTTACAAGGGCACCGAACACATTATATACTTTTCTGGTATTATAAACGATGATTAATAATAAGAGCCTATTATAGTCCCACTGCTGGGCAAAGGCTTCTTCTGATACAGAGAAGGTATGAGTATTGAATACCCTCCGGCTGACATTCGTGGATCTTTGACAGTCGTTACGGGTCGTCAGAAGTCCGAAAGTCTGACAACCAGCCTTACCAAGGGGTATCGTATTACCCAGTAACTGGGTTATGGAGGTCAGATAGGCAGTCGCTCCATGTAAAATACTGGTATTCGGCTGCATCCGGTTAGACTGGAAACCGACCCCAACATACATAGTTGGGAAAAGGCAGGCAGATGATGAGTCATTCAGTAGGATTATATGAACTTAGAAGGTTGTATTCGTGATTTTAATGATTATAATTCAGTAAATAGTATACATACATAATACGCTCGCGAATCATATTTTGTTCTACATAAAATCTGACACTGAACTGCAAATTGCAAAAAGGGAAAGAAAATTTGAATTTCGCGGGCTATCTAAGGAATCCCCCCTTTTGTTTTTTCAGGATGGGAAATCATCAAATGACCCCTCCCGCTCTGGGTGGAGCAGAAGGGAGTGTCAGATTCTTACTGACTAAAACCCACCCGTGTTCCTTCCTTAGCCCTTTAATTTCCGGGGCAGCGGTAACCCTTTCGGACAATCCCGCTGACCAGGGAATCCCCCTTAACCACTGATGACATTAATAATGATCTTGGATACCTAACTAAATTCATGTGTAGGCAAATCCACGATATGATTCAAGTGAAGTAAAAATAACAAATTGCTTAAAAGCTAGCTGCTAGAAATGATTAACATAAGTTGGCATTTGGCAATGTGTATTAATTCTTATTTATGATCTAGAATAAAAAATAAAAAAAATAATGGCACGGAGCGATGGAAAAATACCACCGTTGTACCTTAGGCCTGGGTTTCGGCGGCTTCTCCTAATTTTGACGTATTCCACATTCGGCACCAGCTTAAATGGCACCTGAGTGAATGTGCCGCTGTGTGTCTGGTGCATTCAATCAGGTGCCATTTAAGCGGGTGCCCAATGTGGAATTCGTCCTAATTTTGAGATGGCCGACAGCATTACTACACCTCATCATAAAAATTGTGCTTTCAATCACGCTTTTCACCCACGTAAGCTTTTCAATCGACTGGCCATTGTTTGTTGGTAGCAACCAATCGGAGGCTCTAACGAGCTTTTTAAGATTAAACTTATCTAGTTTCTTTCATTTCTAATCTCAATTGCAAAAATTCAAACACACGTATGAATACGGCCAAATTAATCTATACTTTAATATATAAATATCTATACTCATCTATCTAGTATATACTAATAATAAAGCTTTTTTTTGTGGGTGCGAAATTATCAAATCACTTCTCCCGTTCTGGGCGGAGCGGGAGAGCGTGTCAAACTTTTACTCACCCGTGTTCCTTCAGTTGCCTGTGCCAGGGGCCACGGTATCTCTTTCGAACAACCCGCGACCCTGGCTGCGGCAGGCATCGGCCTTAGCGGACCCCGTCAGTTAGTGCTGACATCTCTTTGAGGCGCGCGTGGAACACAACGCGCCGTCGACCCGAGCCTGGGTCCTAACCGGACGGCGAGCTGCCCGCAAGCCCGCGCCTACGGTGGCCGGGAATCGGCTGTCGATTCCCGACGCCCGGGCACAAAGTAGACAAACGGAACAGAGATAAAGCTTCATACAAACGCGCGAATCGGTTGCACTACTACAAGCACACGGGGCATGTGTGCGTGACCACTGGCCGCTTGTCGCGTACGCGGCGAGACTGGACGAAACCGGTTTACGCTGGCACAGCCAGTTGACAATCTCAGGGTTGCAACGCACGTTGTTTGTTTTTTTAGTTGCATTGCAAGTTAGCCATAGCCATCATCACTCTTCTTTTGCGTTTCAAAAGTAATTGCATCACTTTCGCTAGCTTAGTAGGTTTTCGAGGATTTTAGATTTTCGAGGTAGCATTTTAATAATGGTTGTTTATTGTCAGAGGTCTTTGTTTATTGTTATTTATCTGACGTTTTGTCAATAAGCTCAAATCTCTATAGTAACCACATGCAGAAGAAATGTAAATGAATAAAATATGGTAATGATATGTATACAGTATGATCCTTTAAATTTAATTAATCCTTTTAATTTTATCGCATTTGTTGAATTGCTCGAGCAAAAGTTTCGCGAATATTTCGATCTTGAAATAAATATTGTCAATGTTGGCAACGAAATACTTAAACGTATTAAAGATTATAAATTTGATATGCCATGTGAGTGTTTCCCGTTTACCTACTTGAAAAAACTATAATGTTAGATTCAGAATTTACCACACCATTAAAAGAAACAATAAATTATTAAAAAACAAAAAGTATAAAAAGTAAATTATTAGAGTAAGTAATTTGTAAATTAAATAAATTATTCTATCATACTGAATAATAAAACTTTTTAGGTAACAAATGTTTTGTTTAATTTGTCTTAACATAATGGGATAACCCTACCAGAATAGGTAACAATTTTGCACGTTCTTAAGAAGCTTTGCCTCTGTTCCGTTTGTCTACTCATGTGGCCCGGGCATCTCCTGCGGCGACTAGGGAACGGCGACGGCGCAAAGATATAGGTACTAATAATAAAGCTGAAGAGTTTGTTTGAACGCGTTAATCTCTGTGTGCAAGTCTTTTCTTCATTTTGATATTTTACCTTTTTATTATACCTTTTGTTTATGCTTTTTCCACCTTTTGGTTTTTACTTTTGATTGACAGATCATTATAATTATATACTTTTGTTTTACTACCAAGAACCAGCGCATTGTTATTTCAGTAGTTAATGCTTTGTAATTAGGTACCATCCGTCGGATTTGGAAAATTCTTTTTGCATTTGATAGCCCAATTCTTGAGAAATAAATATAGGCTTTATAACATCCTTACAAGCCGAGCAAAATGTAAAAAAAGTCAGATTGCTGAACACAAAGTAATAGCGCGGGCAATGCGATGCGACGCGGTGGGTCGGGGGCCGAGGGCTGCTGTGATCAAAACTACAAGCGTAGTATACAGGGAAGTATTATACAAATGTGGCTGTTCAAAATCAAAATATTTTATAAACATGGGTACTTATGAAATATCAGAAGCATGGTGCACGGTTCCAATTAGTTGTTTCCTATAAAGAAGAGCCGGCAAGAAACTCCACGGTTACTCTTTTAAAAACAATTGGCTTTTACAATGTTTTCAAATTACATTGTTAATAGGTATGGGTGGACAGTGTTACCTACATATTATGTGTTATTTTAGTATATTGTGGTGTCTTTTTATGCACAAATGGTCAGGTTTTAAAACTGGAACATTGCGAAAGCGTCTACCGTTTAAAAAACTGGTTTCAAGCTATAAATAAAAATGTGTTTTGTTTTTTTTAATATAAATTATTTGGAATTGAATCGAGAATTTTATATAAAAACGATAAAATGACGTCGTATCGTATATTTTATAGCCACATAAAAACAACTTCATCATCTACCTAGCCTTTTCCCAACTATGTTGGGGTCGGCTTCCAGTCTAATCGGATGCAGCTGAATACCAGTATTTTACATGGAGCTACTGCCTATCTGGCCTCCACAACCCAGTTACTGGGTAATACGATGCCCCTTGGTAAGACTGGTTGTCAGACTTTCAGGCTTCTGACTACCCGTAATAACGGCTGTCAAAGATCCACGAATGACAGCCGGGACCAACGGCTTAACGTGCTTTCTAAGGCACGAAGCGGTCTCGAGTGGTGGCTCAGTGGTAAGGGTAACGGTCGAAACTTAAGGGGTTTACATGACCTAAAGCGCGGTCACTGTCGGATTGCATAGAAAAGAAAGAGAAGCGCGATGATAAAACGCTGGTAATTTATTGCAAAATATGATGCAATTATTTAATTACAAAAAATCTATTGTTTGGATTAAAAATTAAAACACTAGTATTTTAGTATCTTGCTTGTAGAATAATCTGACAAAAAAATCAGAATGATTGTATGTATATTAGTATGGTTTTTATTGTAAAAAGAAAGTTTTTAGAGGTATCTTCATGATTTTTTTCTATCGTATCAAATTAGTTGTATTATATTTTCAACACACTATCTACCTAGCATATATCCTGCAGAATATCATATATTTTTCTGATTTTGTTTACTGTAAGTCGATCATATAATTTTATTGTTTCTAAAACTTGCGTTTTTTGCGTTTAGGTCCTCTAAGCCCCTTAATTACTTACCTTAGAATGTTATTTATTATAAGACCTACCTGTCTACTCAACATAAACAATACTCAATGTTAAAGTTGTACAGGGCACCATCGACCTGCAATTTACAGGCATGTAGGTACTTTTATTGTTTCTAAAATTTGCGTTTTTTGTTTTTATGTCCTGTAAGCCCCCTATGAGTAGTACGTAACATACGGTTGTAGGTTCGTACCCAGACAACCGCTTTACTTTGCGTAAGTTAAATCGGAAACGAAAATATCGTGAGGAAACCGGCATATCCTAGATTGAACTACAAATTCGACGCGTGACATCTACTAACCCGCCCTGGGTCCGCGTGGTAGATTACAGCACACTCCATCTCGAAGAGAGAAGATCTGTGTCCCAATAGTGGGAACTGATTAATTTCTTTACCTAAACCTCCTCCTCTTACCTAACTGAATACTCTATTACCTAATCGAGAACCAACCTAGCAACATATTTCTGAATCACGATCAAACATTATGAAAATTGAAAAGCCATTAAAATTTACATAAGAACATTACGCGATTGAATATTTCGCTTTCCTTCCTTGTAAGTAAAGAAACTGTTAGGACGAATTTTCCCATCGTTCACATGATCTATAACTACTATAATTATATTATTAACCCATCTTGTTCTTGTTTAAACGCCAGGGAAAATCCAGTTAATTAAATAAACACCAACTATTCACAGAAACCGTTTTAAAGTTATTTGCATACTAAAGTCTTGAATAAAATGAAATATTGCAATATAGTGTAAGAAATATGATACTGGTTTCAACGATGATCGTTAACATACAGGGCTATGCACCGCCTGGGTGCCAATTGGGGCCACAAATATACTTAACTTACGGTCAGTGTATGTCCGTTTGTTACAAGGTTTTATCCCAGTAACGGTAGAAGATAGTCGGATAACATTTTTTTAACCATCTGACCGCCACACGTCAAAAAATCAAAAACGTCTGTCATGTCGTCGAACCGTGGCGTGCTGGGCACATTTTGGTTTGTCATCTATACATGACTGTGGAGTGTGTGGAGTTAAACTCAAACACAACGCATTTATTTCATTTAAATAACTTAGGTATAGGCACTTTTGAATTGACAAGGGGTCGGTCACTCAGAATGATAAAGCTAGTTGTCTATTCCAAAGGTTCCTTCCTATGAAGAAGAACGGACACGAAACTCCTTGGAGATTTTTATCTTAGGTAATTAGGTTTTACTTTGATCGCAACTATGGGTTCAAGGTTCTAGTAAATACAGCCTCATTATGCCTTCTATGGAGAACTGTTATCCCTACGATTGTCTCGTCACTGTCTGTCCGTCACAAAGGTAAAACTAGCCATTAGTTTCCCACACTGCGTGTTGGACGTACTAAGTAAGTAATTTTAACATTACATCGATCTGAACCCTCAATGCATCGTTAGGTTCCCTCTTTGGCCTATGCTTATCCGACTGCTTTTAAAGAAGGGTAATGTTTTCAAAGTGCATGCATGTTTGTCCAACTTTGTTTTTTTTAATTTTTGCCACAGCTGCACTTTTGCGTTTGCCATTTTGAATCAGCAGCAAATGCATTTAGCGCTAAACATAAATTTAAAACATAATTGTGTCTCCATAACTTTTAAAAGTATCGACAGAAACAGACCGATGTCTTAAATAAATTTAGCGCTAAACGTATTTAGTGATTTTAGGGGCAACCGCTTGCACTTAGGTCCGCACCTAAGTCCTTAAATCCTTATTCAGTAACCAGCACATGAGCAACCTGTTAGTATGAAGCCTTGCTTTATTTGTAAGCTCGTAATGATATATTATCCGGCCAAGAGTTATAAATGAATGCAAGCCTGACTGCAGAATGTGAACGTACCCTTTTTGGAATTATTCAACTGTGCCTTGATTGGTATCAGGTTTTGAGAGTGTAAAGGATGTTGTTTCATCAATATCCTGTTTCGTGTTAAATTGTATGCAGTCTTGGTTCAGTGTCCGACGAATTTCGTCTCCTGGACTCCGTTGGAGTAGCTTGATATTGTGGTGGCGCGTGTGTTGGATCATTCGGTTCCCTACAAAATGATTGAGCTGGATGGTGCTGATCCACGCGTCATGTTCGTGAATTGCAATATCTTGATTTAAAGAGTGTCCTTGGGGTTTTTTGCCCGTTATTCTCCATAGAGATTTATACGTTTTGGAATGGGCAACAAGCTTCAACTTTCTGACTAACTGACCGAATCTTTGACAATTCAAAAGTGACTGTAAATGGTTTAATTGAAATAAATGCTTTGAGTTGATTGGAATAGCTATAAAAATCTAAGATTTCAATCGTAGATTCGTCTTGCAGCGTCAAAAGATGGTTGCGTGTCTCCTGCTTCATTTTGACACCTCCTCTGACACTCACAATGTCGCAGATAACTGACTTGATTGTCATGGACATTTTTTCGAGCGACTTAGTACGATTTAAATCTTTCTGGGAAAACGGAATATCTATTGTTTTGTTAAGGTATTCTAAATAAAAGAGGCGATCACCTGATTAGGCAGCGTTAATTCGTACTTTGACCGATGGTCGATGATTAGCAGATTTCAATCTGATATTCTGAGAGTGAATAAAATTGTTTTGTACCACGTTACGGTGCTTTAGACAAAGCTATTCTGAACGGCTATTTCATTTAATACAATAGCTACAAGAGATTTGTGTGCAGATATATTATTTGGACCAAAGACTTTTATAGGAGAATACAGATTTGATTAGGGTATCAAATAGGTTCCGGGAAAAATTTGATATATCTGCGGTGCTATTCTGTAAAAATCTCACCGTGAAAACTTAGAAAACTTAGGTGAAGTGAGCGTGGAGTGGGCTGTCATTCTGTCAATAGTGTCAATTCCTAGCAAAAACAAACTCACTTCACCTAAGTTTTCACGGTGAGATTCTTACAGAATCGACCGGCAGGTAATTTGACAAATCATTTCTATTTGCCAAGAGTTACAGGGAGAGGTGGTGAGACGATCTAAGTATATAGACGCGTACCGCAAGGGTTGGAAAAGGATGTCTGGAAGGATTTGGGAGAGGCCTTTGCTTAACAGTTGGACAGTTTAGGCTAACTTAAAAAAAACAGATTTAAATCTTTGTTAAGCTCTGCAACTAAACGATTACTTGTCCGTTTCTAAACTAAACGGTTTCCAACAGCCATGTTGATTCAAGAAAGGTTTCAACATAAGTGCAGCCTGTGTTTTCGTCGCGTGCCACAGCTCATTACACGCGGCGGTAAATATATCTCGGCGAGTGAGAGCAATTCGTGGAACTTAGGTGCAGGATCTTGACACGTCATCTGAGGGGCAATTCTCATAATTTTAAGAACGTTCACAGTCTGCTAACAGTCTCAGTCAGTCAGAAATACCTCTATTTCCCTACATTTTTGACATTGATGGTCGCTGAGATGAGATCGCGACTAGATTTTGAACGTTTTTAATTGCGGGAATTGGCCTTCTGGTTACCAGCTTGGTCAAATTGTGGGGTGATTTTATTGGTTTATGATAAATTTAGCATGACTCAGGACTTTAAAGGACCCTGATCGTGCTCTTACCAGATTTCATTTGGATTTAATGCAGTAGATAATATGAGTTTCTGGCCCGTTTCTCTGCACAGGAACCTACTACGTTATGGAATGGGCAACTAGCTTTATCTTTCCGACTGACCGGTCCTTTGACATTTTCAAAACTGCCTATAATTGGTTTATTTGAAATATAAGTTGAGATATCATCGCAGAATTGAACCTCAATACAGGGGGCCTAAAAAGGCCACTTTGGCAGAATCATAAACGTATTTTGATTTTTTTCGTTGCAAGAGATTGGGATTGGATTTGGATTGGTATTTAAGCACAGACAAAAAAAAATAACTGAAAAATCCTTCACCAATGGGATTTGATACGATTAACTTAACAGTTAACTGTCTATTATGATTTATAATGATTTGATGAATTCCTTTTATGATTCTGCAAAAGTGGCCTTTTTAGGCCACCTGTTAGGCCCATCCGATATCTATGGTTAGGCCTGAATTCCTGTTACGCTGACGTCGGTCGCGTACTACGCGCCACTGATGTCAGCGTCGCAGTATGGTACTATAATAGAGCACAATGTATATTCACACGCGTGACCGACGTACGCGACCGACGCGACGTCAGCATAACAGGAATTCAGGCCTTAGTTTCAAAGATATACTTTGAAAATAACATCAAGTGTAGTCTGATGATGACACAGGGCTTACAGAAAACAAGCTCTAAACTATAAATGGTCACATTACTGAGGATTGTTCATTTTTTATCATAGATTTACGGGTGATCTTTTCATGACAAGGGTTATGTATGTGTCATCGGAACGTTATGTTTGGAAACTAGATCTTACAATGTAAGGGGGTAGGTATCTTTTACAATAACATTGTGAAACTTGTAAAAGATACAATATTGTCGTCATCTGAGGAGGTGGACGGGGAACTTTCTGTGGTTTCGCTTTTCTTGGAATGCAATTAAATCCTCGTACCTAAGTGTCTAAACACACTATGCCGAAGACACGCGACCGAAGTTCGGCATGATTACTCCTGCAATGCTCTTTGAATTACTGACGATATATTATGCCGAAATTACGTTGCGTAGCATACAGCCGAACTTCAGTCGGGCGTAAATTCAGTGGCAATTCGGCGGCAACGTATTCTGTAGACCACACAATAAACGCGATCGAAAAAACTGAAAAACCCAATAATTTACAGAGTTACGAATTAAATGGTATTTTGCATAGAGAATTTCATCACCATCGCTCTCAAACAAAACGGTGAAGTAAAACATCGTGAGGAAACCGGGGCATGTCCTAGAACCAAAAATTCGAAGACGTGTGACATCTACAAACCCGCACTGGGCCCGCGGCGTGGTTTACCACCACCAGTAGTCCATCTCACAGAGAGGAGGCTTGTGTCCCAGCAGTGGGAACCTATCGGCTGATTATGTAACCGAAATACCTATAGAGGTATGAGGAACAGGGTGTAAAGTTTACTCATACTCTATAGAAAAGGGAGGATCCTCCGACCAGGCGGGCAACTGCCCAATGATTCATGTCGGGCCGTTGTATCTACGCTAGTTGCGCGGTAAACTCTGCTTGCGAGATGCAGGATCTGGGTGACACCAGTATGACGCGTTGTTCTCATGTGGCGTTGTAGATTCCGCTACATACCTATTATTTAGCGTAGGATTGTATATATAAGGAAGGAACAGTATTTTCATACTGATTGCCAAGAAGAGTCGATTGTTTTTTTTTGTTTTTGCCCTTTTTCACTAACGCTGGGCGACACCTACCTATATGTAACTATGACTAAATAAAAGCGCGCTGGTCCATTTTAAACTTTTGCCGCAGAGTTCAGCGTTGAAAATCCAACAGCGTGCTTTTACGGGTTAGTGAAAATGGGCATTAATCTTTTGGGCATCTCCCAAGTTGCTATATACCCAGTTAAATCCTTCCGTGGTCGTTATAGGTTAAGATTCTGTCGGCCTGCCTGTGATAATAAAGGATTCTGAATGATAGAGGAACTGCTTACTTATACTCTTCCAGGTGGCTTTCTTCATACTCCTGGCGTGTTCCTCTTCCCTCTCCAGCTGCTGTATAGCTTCCTCCAGGTCTTTGTCATCTATTGTGGTGTTCCGCAACCAAGCTAATGCTGCACGGGCTTCCTGTAAGGACATCAAAGATTTCTTTAATGCACTAAAAAAATTAAATCTTACTACACCATGCGATTTTAATAAGACTTACTGACTTAATACGATTTATTTCTGACGTTCGAAAAAAATTATGCTCATCAACGTAAATAACGCAATGAATGTTGTTGAACTGTCAAAACGAAAGCCATTGCTACTGATACCCCGATGGAGTCGTTTTTATTGATATTTACATAACCCATTAAAGATGAAAAAGACTATGAAAAAAATTAATAAATAAGTACAGCGTTCTAAGTGCATGTTACCATTGCTAGGTACTTTTAATACCTTGCGGATGTTGTTATAAAGTAGGTAGAGGTAGCAAGCATTACCTGCTCGATTACAAACCACTTTAAAAGGAGGTAAAATCTTATGTGACCTATGTGGTTTTTCATAAAAAACATAGAACATATAATATGCTACAATCATCTTCTATGGGAATCCCCATGGGTCAACCTACATTTTATAGTACCTATATTATATAATTAATTAATACTAATAATAACGCTAAAGAGTTTGTTTATTTTTTTGAATGAACTAATCTCTGGAACCACCTGTAGGATTTTTTATTGGATGAAGAAGAAAAAAAAAACAAAACGATTTTGAATGACATGCACTGACTTGTTTGTAAAAATGGTCACTGCACTGACTACTGTAACGCGTTACAAAAACTCGATACTTAATATATCGCACCTCCGATAAAATTACAACTCGAAAGTCATTTACAGGAATTTTCAGGTCATTTTTCAGGAAAATTTAAAGTAGCGTATGCCATTAAAACATATTTTTTTGTAAGCTTTTCAAGTAAGTATGTATAATTTTGATCACATAATAATAATAGTGTAAGAATAAAGACTGATTAACAAATCCGTGAGTTTATTTTCGCTTTTCTAAAAATCCAGGTTTTTCGAGTTGTAACCCTATTTTATCGGAGGTGCGTTAATACAACACAAACAAGCTTTGCAAGTTAGTTACTGTGGCGCCTCTTTGCCCATCAAATAACCCTTAACCCTTAGTATGCCGGAACGTATATACACGCGAGACACAATGGGTTTTTAATTGTTTCTGTAATTCCGGCATTCAACCGGTTAAATGATTAAAGTTCTGCAATGACTTTAACACGTTTTACAAGCAAATTAATTAACATCTGGTCTTTCCTCTGAACAGGAGAAAGCAGCTCGGTGGGAAATACCCCTTCATTACATCGTCCGGGTCAATCGGTGTGACTCGGCGGAAGATACCTAGATTACAGAATTCGATTGGAAATACCCCTACATTACATCGTTCGGCAGGGTAATTGCGTAACACACTATCAGTAGCAATGGGTTTCGTTTTGACAGTTCAACAACGTTCATTGCTTTATTTGAGATGTTGAGCAGACACATTTTTCGAACATATGGAGCAATGGATTAGAAATATGCTTCAAAATGATTCAAATTTAGAGTAATTTTGCGTTACGCAATTCGGGTGCAGGTCAATCGGTGTGACTCGGCGGAAGATAGCTAGATTACCTACAGAATTCAATTAGTGTTGTTTGATGGGAAAAGAGGCGAGGCGCCACAGTAAAACCTTAACGCTGAGACTAACTTGCAATGTTTGTTTGTTTTGTATATTGTATCGAGTTTTTGTAACGCGTTACAAAAACTCGATCAATATAAAATCGTTTTGTTTTTTTCTTCTTCCTCGAATAAAAAATCCGACAGGTAGTTCCAGAGATTAGTGCGTTTAAAAAAAACAAAGAAACTCTTTAGCGTTTTTATTAGTAAGTGATCGCTGGTCAATTTAAATGGTTAAAATGATTGAAAAGTGTGCTACGTTCCTACAATTTAATTCTACTATTAAATTATAAAAATTCTAACGCTTCGACAGTGATATATAAGGCATTTTAATCCTAATATCGTTGAAAGAAGGGTCGATCATGCCGCGGTCGGTTCGTGGATGGGTGAACATCCATAACATATCGATACTCTTTCATGCCTCGGAAAGCACGTTAAGCCAAGGGGTATCGTGTTTATCAAGGCAGTCGCGCCATGTAAAATACTGGTATTCAGCTGCATCCGGTTAGACTGGAAGCCTACCACAACATAGTTGGCAAACGGCTAGTGAGGTTGATTGACACATATTCTTTCCGTAATATATTCTCTAAATTATTGTGATAATCGAATCAAATCCATTGAGTACTTTAGAAAAACTCTGCGGTCACACAGACAGACACGAAAAGTCATTTTATTTTAATTCATACTATATACCTACAACATTATTTTTAGTATATGCGAAACCCGAAGCACGTGTCTAGTATTTTTATGTAAAGAATCTGTGTACAAAATTTCAAAACTGTATCATGAAAAATCACAAAGTTATAAGCTTGTTATATATGTACCTAGGTACCTAACCGTTCGGCGCGGAGATTGGGTAACCTACTTAGTGTCGCTCGATGTCCAACTTTTAAGCTTTTTTAAATATTTTTGGAGCATAATATAACATGGGGTAAAAATTATTGGTATCGATTCAGTTATTTATTCTGAACAAACTATATTCAGATTTTGCATATAGGTACTAAAAATAACGTTGTATAGAAGTTCTTACCTTAATCTTCCCCTGTTTTACCAAAAACACAGGGGTCTCCGGCATAGCGATGAAAGCAACGAGAAAGATGGCGGGCACAGCAGTGCAGAGCCATAGCACTGCGTCGAAGGACAGCATATCGCCTGCCACATAGACTACCAGGTAGCCTAGGTTTTGAGACAGGATGAAGAGGGAGCCTAGAGCGCCCCGGATATTGTCTGATGCAATCTGTGGACAAAATTGAAGATTAGTTTGGGTTGGTAAAGATGGAAATAAGTTGTTTTCAATCATATTCAGGGTGACAGGGACATCGATGCGTATCCTGTTACCATGAATTCAGTATCTACACGATTCTGAACCCTGCGTTGAATTTTCTCCGCATTTTTTTTAATGCTGTTCATTTTGACCGCGTAGGTTCTGCACTTTTCTATGAAAAAAATGTTTTTTTTTTTTATAACCGACCAAAAATTTCCATGCCAGGGGGTCGGGCTCGGGGATCGTCATCGGGATTGTCCGATTGCTAAGGAAGGAACACGGGTGGGTTTTAGTCCCATCCGAAAAAAAAAAGGGGGTCGAGGATCATGTGCTGAATTCATGGATTCGGTTTGCGCGTCGAGCCCCTGCCGTCCTGTGTTTAATTTCACAGTCAAGCTCGTAATTATTTTACCGACCTAAGGTCAAATATGTTGGGTTATAATTGTTTAAACAGTAGTCTGGTATCATAGTTGGACCAGTCTCTATGGTATCCAGATTGTTCACGAATTTCATCATTTAATTAATTAATTCGCAGATTTTTGTGATTTATCTATCGGATCATCCCAGAAAGCTTTATCACAGTTAGGGTAATTAGGTATATGCCAAATATGCCTCACTGCGAAACCCTGCGATTGCAGTTGAGCTCGCTAACTCGATGTCCATGTAAAACAAATGCATGCTTAAGGTGAATGGAAAGTAGTTGGTAGACCGCGAAATTCAAATTTTCTAACGTTTATTTTGCAATTTGCAGGTCAGTGTCATATTGTATCTTGATCAAAATATGATTTTCGACAATAACAGGTACATATTTAGAGAATTAGAATCATTAATACATCTTTCTAAGTTAGATTTCTACCATTAACTCTTTTCCATAAGAAATTGGTGGTTGGTGTTAGAAATCTAACTTAGGACGTCATATCATATTTTGATCAAGATACAACCTGAAACTGGCCTGCAAATTGCAAAAAAACGTAAGAAAATTTGAATTTCGCGGTCTCAAATACCCATTCACCTTAATAGACACGCACGCAGATGTCGAAGGAGACCTCTCTGCGATACATCGCGGGCTGCTACGGGTTTACCTCGATGCCTACGTGAAAACAAAATATTTTGTTTGTATATCGCAGTCGATCACATCAATGCTTGCCATTGATGTGATCTGGCTCGTGATTGGTCAAATCGGTTCAACTTGTTCTTCTGGAGTAGATAGAGAACACAGCACAAACACAGGACTGGGCAACTAAGCTTTCAGAAGCGACTGAACCGACGTGTTCGCACCTCCATCCATGTAGAATATAGCGAGTATCGACATCGAAGTATCGAGATAGCAGTGGCGAAGGTTCCATACAACTCGATTCCTACCGGCTTCCCTTTGAAAAATGGCACAGTCAGTATTGTACAGACAAATAATATAATCATATTTCTTACAAAAATTGACCCTTCGCTACTGCGAGATAGTGACCACGATCTCGAGCATCTTCGGCATGTAGGTAATTACCCATACGTAATGTTGAATGTTAGAAGTAGTGAATGTCACGTTGTATTGAATAAACAGTTGCTTGAATTCGTCGAAAATACGGTTTTCCTGGGGATCACCCTTGACTCAAAGCTACAGTGGGGTCCGCACTTAACATCACTTGCAGGGCGGCTAAGTTCAGCCGCTTACGCTGTTTGGAAAATTCGTCAATTCACAGACGTGGATACCGCGAGACTGGTCTATTTTAGTTACTTTCATAGCATCATGTCTTACGGTATTTTATTGTGGGGACGGGCTGCAGATATTGATTCTATCTTCATTCTGCAAAAGAAGGCTGTCAGAGTCATCTACAAGCTCAGCAGACGCGAATCGCTAAGGGAACTGTTTAAAAAAATTAACATCATGGCGGTTCCTTGTATACAATGATGATGGTGATGGGACTCCCTTTTCCGCACTTAGACTCCCATTCGGTCCGTTGTGCGTGGGGATTGCACAGAAGCTTCCTGGAAGCTTCACAGGCATTACGAACATAATGTTTTTTTTTTTATTCAATCAAGTTTTAATTGTTGAATACTTCAATATTAAATACCTCTTCCTGTTTGGTAGTAAAATTTTATTAATCTCTTAAATTAATTGCAAACTATAATTTTGTATACCTAATTTAGAAGGATTTTTAAAATTTTGTAAATGCCAAATAACCATGTATCCGTTTATTATGATTTTTTTATGTTGACTTGAAAGAGCATGGCAGTTGAGAACGTGTCATCACTGATGGTGGTGCGTGTGTTGGATCATTCGGTTCCCTACAAAATGGCTGAGCTGGATGGTGCTGATCCACGCGCATGTTCGTGAGCGGGCGCCGTCGGTTGAGACTGGTCATCTCTTAGCTGCCAAGGCTTATTTTTAATCTTATATTTTGAATTGTTTCTTCACTTGTGTCTTTTTTTTACATTGTTCTCACTTAGAGAAGCAACAAGAATAATGTACCCAGGATTTTGTAATATCTTGATTTAAAAGAGTGTTCATGGAGTTTCTTGACCGTTCTTCTCCATAGATATCTACGCTTTGGAATGGGCAACTAGCTTCTACTTTCTGACTAACTGACAGACTATTTAATTTTGACAATTCAAAAGTGCCTGTACCTACATGGTTTAATTGAAATAAATGCTTTGAGTTTAGACGAGACTTATATCCAATTGTGAAGCGTCATAACTTTCCTCGAACGTCACACACCAAAGAGGAAGGATATTACTCGTCACGAACACACCTATTACTAAACTATGACATCTTCCTCTCTTCTGAAATCATAGCAAAACTTCCCGTTTACCAAGCTTTAAATCTCCCAATGAGTAAAATGCTATGACGTAGTTTCAAAACCGCAAAAACAATTGGATTTTTTTTTATACTATTTACAATAGATACTAAATTAAATGACTAACTAACTTACTATACAAATAAATACAGAAATTGGAAATTAATTTATCTTGCTTCTAATGCGTGGTAAAGATGATTAACTTTAGTAACAAAGAGAGGATATTCCTGTATTGTTTCATCATTTCAGCCAAAAGACGTCCACTGCTGGACATAGGCCTCCCCCAAGCACTTCCACTTCGACCGGTTCTGTGCTTCTCCCATCCAACGGGTTCCTGCGGCCTTCACAAGGTCGTCGGTCCACCTTGTGGGAGGCCTTCCAACGCTACGTCTTCCGGTACGTGGTCGCCACTCCAGAACCTTTCGGCCCCATCGGCCATCTGTTCTGCGAGCAATGTGCCCTGCCCACTGCCGCTTAAGTTGCCTGTATTGTTTACGTATAGGAAATATCTACCATTCGTTTTTTATGAATAAATTTTAATATACCCATACTATTGTCGAAACCATAATATTATATGTTACGTACGGACATCGGTCTTTCCCCGAAAAAATGACGTAATTATTTGTAGCTTTGTGGCCACCTGGGCTTGAATGTTGCATAAACCAAGACTTTTTTTCTTAGGAAAAAAATGTCTTTAGTCGAACTACGAAGTACTCCATTTACAATAAGATTAGACTTTTAAAACAAACCTTTTTACAGTCCGTTCAACCGGTTTTGACTTCTATTCCGTAGGCTTAAGGATGGCTTACAATACCAACAGTGGTTACAATAAAAACTGTTTACTGCAGCTGCCATTTGTCATGCCACCAACGTAGGTATTAGGAGTCAAAATCGGTTGAACGGATTATAAAAAGGGTTTGTAATCTTATTGTAAATGAAGTACAAATAGTGTGTAGTTCTACAAATTCGCAACGAACTGTTGCCCAAGTTTGCCGCATATTTTTGACAAGCTGCGCCCCGCGGTTTCACCCGCATAATTCTCGATCCCGTGAGAATATCGGGATAAAAAGTATCCTATATCCTAACCCGGTTCATGAGTCTACCCATGTGTAAAATTTCATCCAAATCTGTACAAAGCGTGTAAGCGTTCCAAACAAACATAAATATAAAATCAAATCTTTTCTTTTTATTATATTACTTGCTGCACCTCGCGGTTTCACCCGTGTAAATGTCGATCCCGTGGGAATATCGGGATAAAAAGTAGTTAATCCAGGGTGTCAGCTACCCCCATACAAAATTTCATCAAAATTGGTTGAGCCGTTTGAGCGTGAAGAAGTAACAAACATATAAACACACCCCCACACACACACCCCCGCACACTCACAAACTTTCGCCTTTATTAGTGTGATTAGTTAAGATAACATGGCGTTATACACTTTCTTGATTTTTAGACTGTGTAGTTTAGATAATCTGGCAAATCAAAATTCTAATCGTTTGAACTTTGGCTGTCTTTGCCGCAGATGTTTGATGGATCTATCGAGGTTACAGCTTTTGTAGGAATCTTACAGTATACATGTATATATGTTCAACGAAGATGTTTTCGCAGACAAAGTCTCAGGGTAATGCGTGCTACTTACCTCCTTCAAATATAACGGTATGACGACATAGCAGCCTGCGCAGGCGAGCCCGGCGACTGCGCGAGATGTGATCAGCGCCCATGGAGCGAGAGAAAACAGGGTTATGGTCCAGCTTATCTGTGAAATACGGGTTAATTAGTGATGATATCAAAAGTATTGCATAAGAACAAAAGGCAAGGGCAGCGGGATTGTCCGAAAGGGTTACCGCTGGCCCGGAACATAAAGGGCTAAGGAAGGAACACGGGTGGGTTTTAGACAGTAAGAGTCTGACACTCCCTTCCGCTCCACCCAGAGCGGGTCATGTGATGATTTCTCACCTTCAAAAAAAAAAAAAAGGACAAAAAGCAAGGTCTAGCCACTCTCTGGACTAAAAAACTGAGTCAGTTATTTTGACGCAGGATACGGAGGTCGCCAGATTTGTGATCTATATTTATTTAATACTTCCAGGACCGAAATGTACAGAGGCGGACTCCATGCCATGGGCATTTTCTACCACTCAACCTTTGGGCGATGCAGAGACAAACAGTGGTAGGTGCAATAACAAAAAAAATGAGGAATAAATATGTATTTAAATAAAAAGATACACATTAACCCCCTTACTAATATAATAAACGTATTATATCAGAAGAATAGTTACACACCGATTTTTCTCTTTCACTCGTCAGTAATTTGACTTTAGAAAGAAGAAGACAAAGCGTTATGTAACTATACAGACGCTATACAATGTTTATTAGTAAGGGGGTTAGGTATCACGGATATCGATGTATCGATCGGATATCTGTGGGGTTATAATTTGTAATAGCCACGGATATCTATAGCAAACTATAAATATAATAAATACTTAATTCACTAAAAGCACAAATAAATATATTATGTATATAAATACGTGAATATACTAAAGCAAATAAGACAAACAAAGGGAAAACGTTAACGTTGTGATGATATTTCCAGCTTCTTACGAGCTTATTAGTATGAGATCCAAATTCAAGTGTTCTGCTTATAGCAGGGTCTTCCTATTAGATAGACAAGCAACAAACAACAAACAGCCTATCTATGGAATTTTAATTGGACTCTAGTAACCGTTCATCAACACATTCACTTCCACCAGCCCGCACTGGGCTCGCGTGGTGGATTACGGCCCACTCCCTCTCACAGAGAGGAGGCCTGTGTCCCAGCAGTAGGAACATTATAGGCTGATTATGATGATGAACCGTTCATTATTCCACTGTCTTTAGGTAGGATAATGGTGCCGATACCGTTGTACACAAACTAAACTAGATTTAAGTCCAGTGCATCTTTTCCTATCAATTTCATTAAGAAAAGGACAGAAGATAAATGTTAGTTTAGTCCTGTCAAATTAATCAGCGCCTGACGAAAATTGACGTAATTTTACTAAGCAGTTTTTAATCAAAGTCAAAGTCAATATACATTGTGTAGAAATTTTGTGAATCACATCTAAACATGTATGGAGTAGTGTCAGGCGCTGATTTGATAAGACTAAACTAACTAAAATTTATCTTCTGTCCTTTTCTTAATGAAATAGAAAGAAGGAGATGCACTGAACTTAAATTTAGTTTAGTTTGTGAACAATGGGATCGGCACCAATGGTCATCAGTTTAGTGGGTGGGGTTACATCTTGGTTTTGTAATGCGTAATTCTGATAATTTCTCTTCGAATCGAAAACCTCAGTAGTTACTAATAAAGGTGTACATATTGCACAATACTCCTATATTAATTAATTTATTGATTGCATACGAGTATCATAGTTGATCAAAGTGATCTAACCTAAAACAACAGATCAGATCCAATAAGCGGCAATTGATACAGCTGCTAGTGAACAACATCTTACTACTGGTATTATCTGCGACGAGTGGTTACAACCGCTTTGGTAACTAACTAGCGTGATTAGTTTGTGGGTTGGCTGTGTTTTTGTGGGCAATGGCGCTTGATCCATGATGGAGCAATATACAAGGTGGCAGGGACATCTTACATACATTTTGATCGCGTAGGTTACCTACACTTTTGGAGGAAACAGCAGATTTTTTTAAAATAACTGACGAAAATTTCAACTCAATGGGTTCAGAAGCATGTATTGAATCCATGGTAGCGTTTGCAGATATTATAATAGTCCAGCTTATGTTACACTCTCCTAAGCCTTCGAATTACAGGATATGGAGTCCTTTTGTAATTGCACGGTCAAAATCAATCCAATCAATCAACTCAGCCTATCGCAGTCTACTGCTGGACATAGGCCTCTCCCAGACTGCGCCACAATACCCTGTCCTCCGCCTTCCGCATCCAGTCTACCCCAGCCACCTTCTTTAGGTCGTCCGTCCATCTAGCTGTCAAATTTTCATCACTTACCACAAGCATCAACGCCGTCAACAGAGTAGTAAACTTCCTGCCCCACCGATCAGCGAGGTCGCCAACCATGAATCCGCAGAAGATGGGGGGCATGAAGGTAATAGCTGCCATCCACGATATGGTCTCGTCGCTGATTGGCTCCGGCGCTGGCCCGTCGGGCGACTGCAGGATTGGCGTCATGGGGGACTGCCAGCCCATCAGCATGCCGAAGTTTAGGGCTGGGATTGTGACTGTAACAAAAGAGAGAGCGTTTTAGAATAATTTTAAGACAAATGAAGACGTGGAAGGAACTCGTGGAAGGGTCGTCCTACAGTGCTGTGCTTTCATAGTTATTTGGTCACTTTGATTTTGAAAGTGATGCAAAATCAGAGGAAAACTAACTGTGAAAGGACTGCAGAAAGAAATGGTCTCAGCGTGCACTTAAGGTTTGTTTTCTTTCAACGATTTATTTATCTATTTCTTGAGGCTGTAACAGCTACAAACGGTAACAATTTTGGTTCAGATCTAAAGGAGGACTACCCCATCAGTATCAGTCGGGTCCGTGTGAACGTGTAATATATGACAAGACGTGTAAAAGTAAATGGGGCAAGAAATCTATCTATATAGGCACATTCAAAGTCCTGACTGACTGATATATCAACGCACAGCCTAAACCGCTGGTCCTAGAGACATGAAATTTGGAGGGTGCGTTCTTTGTAAAGAGTAGGTATCTGCTTGGTACTGCTTGGTAAGACTGGGTGTCAGACTGTCAAAGATCCACGAATGACAGCCGGGACCAAAGGCTTAACGTGCTTTCCGAGGCACGGAGGGGTCTCAGTATGTAAAGATGGTCACCCATGAACAGACCATCCGCGGCAAGCGTAGCTTAACCTGATCGATCGACCTGTGCGGCTGTTATTATTTAGCCACAGACCCATCACTACAGTTGAACATAGCACATTGTATATGATACTAATTTAAATTATACAGAGTTTATACTATAATATACAGAACCGGTATTAAATCAATCATGCTGATTCATTTATATTGTTATATAGAACATTTATATTTGTTTTTATTGTCATTTAATGACTCCGTAGCAACTTATATAATTGCTTACCGACTTTATTCGCACGCTAGTAGATTAAGCAATTTATTGTAGGTAATTATCGTCCACCAAGTTTGTTATGCTAAAATCTTTTAATACAGAGTGAGTTTCTAATCGTCACTGTGGTAGCTATGGCAATCGTTAAAGCTAGAAATAGCCTGAGATACACGACTGTGGTATACCATAAGTTGAAGCAACATTATAAGAGTTGCAACATCTAAACAGTGTAGGCGATGCAAGTCGTTTGTTGCTTTAATTTTATGGTAAGTCTTATTAGCCACGGGCAAGGACCGTGAATCTTGTAAATGGTACTTTAGATTTCACTCAAAATCACTGAATACGTCTACAGGGTTATTGGTAAAACATTAACAACCTCTTAAGAGGTCATTGTACTCATCATTATGAACTACTTTTACTATGGGACCAAACCTCAAATCGCGAAAAAAAAACAGCTGTTCCCTACAATGTGACGAGTATATACTTATGGCCTATAAGGTCGTAAATCTTTGACCGCCAAACGTCAAAAAATAAAAAACGTGCCCTCGGCGTCAAAGTCTGTCATGTAGTCGAACCGTGGCGTGCTGGACACATTTTGTGGCGGTCAAAATGTACTCCCCTAAACATAGGTACAGCGACTACCAATACATATCACTGTTAAGGGTGATTTGGTGTTCTTATACGATATAAGAAATAAGGATGATTATTATGTCCGTGTATAACCTGCCTATCATCAAAAGCAGGCACGATGTTAAAGCTTTACAAACAGCAAAATGCAATGTACTTATGAATAGTGATGAATTTGAAAGCACGCATTCTACTGGTGCAAGTTAATAAAGTGATCAAGCATTGGATTACATCTATTATGTCCACGCAATCATGAATAAAGCGATAATATTGGTATGTTATGACTTATGAGTATGATAATACTGGTGCTAATCAGTAAGCGAGCAAATAAGAGTTACTAGAGCTGTTCAAAAACATTGTATTCATTGTTACTACCTACACTTTTGAGCCAATCAAAAAGTTATCGCAAAACTGCAATGACCTTCTAAAAAACTACAGTAGAATATGCAGCAGCCTTCTTTGGAGTATCGGATCATTGCGATCACCAATCTGACAGTAATTTATAAAAGTTACAAGACGTTCAAAATTGTAAACGTTGTAGGCCTTGTACACTGTAGATTTGTTGACCATTTTCTATTTTGTTAACTACCTATCTGGTAGACATGGCAGGCCTACACTGTCCTCCCATACCTATTAACACTGTAATTTGAAAACATTGTAAAAGCCAATTATTTTTAAGAGAGTAGGAAATGGGAACGACCAGTTAGAACCGTGCACCTAGCTTCTGACGTGTAATAAGTGCCCATGTAGGTTTATGTGAAATAAAATATTTTCATTTGAATTTGATATAAGAACGGCAAAATATTATGTACTAGCTTCTGCCCACGACTTCCTACGCGGATCCTGTTGCTTATGCCAGCGAAAACGGGGTCCTCAAAATCGAAGATCTGAAACGTCTGACGTCGAATTCTAAGAGACCGGGGACGGAAAACAGCGTGATGCGCGAGACGATTCGAGACGTTCCAGATCTTTCATTTTTGTAAGTCGACAGGAAATGCCCATCAGACTAAACAACTTTTGCTAAGACGTAATTCCTATATGTTATAGTGTCGCAGGTCTTTGGAGTTCCACAACAGGTGTTCCAGATCTTCAAATTTATTCTTACAGCAGAAAATGCTCTTCACGTGGAATATTTTTTGCTATGGCACCATTTTTATATCTCTTATACTTTAGCTGGTCTGTTGCGGTTCTGCATCAGGTGTTCCATTTTATAAAATAAATTATGTATGTATAATTATTTTGAGCTTAAAATAGTCTTAATAAATTATCATATCTTATACGCCTTTGAGAGTACAATGAGACCTTTTTGTCTTAAATGTACAACTTGTAAGGTTCTAAAGCAACACGAGAGGCACCGCGTGCAAAAGCTAGTCTCAGGTCAATAATTAAGCCAGCAGGTGCATTGAGTATTCCGAACAGCTATTGCTTTACCAGCTAAGCTGTAAGTACGTTTAAGCTAAGTACTAAGTTATTCTGTGGTATAAGCTAACTATGTCATTCGCTAAACTTATGAATATTACTGCTAGTTTAAATAATAATGAGTGTAGTTTGCGATGTCGTGTTACTGCACCTGGTAGGTTGGACAGTTATCTAAAACTAGCAGCGCCTCGCGGTTTCACCCGCATAAGTGTCGATCCCGTGGGAATATCGGGATAAAAAGCATCAATAAACAAACAAACAAACACGAACGTACGTACGTTACGTAATAAACATGTCCCAGTGACGGAAGATGCTGTGGGGTGTGTGTGGGTGTATGTCTTAATAACCGCAGATAAAGATAGACCTAGATAACGCAAGTATCACGATATGTATGAAAACAACCATTTTTTGGGTACCTACTATGACGTCACAAGCACTATTTAGTGATGGGAAAATCAAATCGATTCAAAGACGCCGCGTGTGGCTCCCGTCTTGCCCCATCGCCCGGGCCTAGCGCCAGCGCTCACGCTCACTCAGCCAGCAGTACACAGGACTGAGCGCGAAAGCGGCGGCTTACGATTTTTGTACGTAGGCTGGTGTGATTTATGCCACGTGAAGTAGTTGCTCTTGCGTTATCTAGGTGTATCTGTGGTTAACACATGTTGGATACTTTTTATCCTGGGAGTAGGGCCAAGCCGCTGGCAAAAGCTAATAAATAAAGACCCCACCGCATCTTCCGTCACTGGGACATGTTTATTTGGTCATAATTCATCATTGAAGGACATAGGTCGGTCTCCCCCAAGCACCTACACTTCGACCGGTTGTATGCTTCCCGCATCCATCGAATTCCTGCGGCCTTCACAAGGTCATTTATTTGATCAGTAAAATCTACACACGTTTGCTGTTGTGTAACTGATGAAGTAGGTGACAATCTTAGTTCTGATTGTTTGACTAAAATAATCAGAGCTAAGAAAACAAGTTGAGATAGGACAACCACCAACAGTTTACCACAACAATATAGAACTAATCCCTGTATCAAACACTCATTAACCATCGAATAAGGAATAAATTACATTCCATATAGAGAAGCACAATAGGAAACAGCGGACATTGATAAAAAGCTAATAAAATTTAACGAGCACAATGTTTCGGGCTGTGTGACGTATATGTATTGTTAGTTCCTAGATTTGATTCAACATTCAACTCATTATTGTCTTCGAAAGGATGACGGGTTTGATAGTCTTCGATAGAGATCTCTTTATCTATGCCGCACCCTAATTGCGCAACACATTATATTACACATATTTAGATTAGTATAATATACTTTGTGTATGTATTTATTGTATTATGTAAATGGTACACCACAGACTACCTACAGTATTTGTCTCTCCTTCCCCTTTTTAATCCATCTAAAGGTTGTCTTTAAATGATCGCTCTCAGCGATAAGACCGCCTATTGTGTCACCCGTAGTAAAATTTCCATATTTACTTATGTCTGTAATTTATATGGTGTACATAATAAAGAGTATTCTATTCTCAGCTCCTTGCACTTGCCTTTCATAGGTGTATGCAGTTATCATCACCATCATCATCTTCGAGCTCCTTGAGATCGGTGCAGCCCAAATTCTTCTTTCATGCATCTGCCGATCTAGTGAGCTTAAAGTGAGCTGTCATTCCACCAGATGCTCGTGATAAATATTATTGACAGCTCAATTCAAGCTCACTTCACCTTAGTATCATCATCATTATCTGCCTAGCCTTTTCCCAACTATGTTGGGTTCGGCTTCCAGTCTAACCGGATGCAGCTGAATACCAGTATTTTACATGGAGCGACTGCCTATCTGACCTCCACAACCCAGTTACTGGGTAATACGATACCCCTTGGTAAGACTGGTGGTCAGACTTAACCTTCACCTTCACTTCATCTTAGTATATGGTAAGATTTTTACAGTATAGACCGGCAGGGTAATTGCGTAACACTATCAGTAGCAATGGGTTTCATTTTGACAGTTCAACAACATTCATTGCGTGATATACGTTGTTGAGCAGACCCATTTTTCGAATATTATGGAGCAATGGATTAGCAATATGCTTCAAAATGATTAGGGTGCTGATGTATTTGCCGATCTCACAATTCACTTCTCTTCTAGCTATATCATCTAAAATCGTGTATTCGTGTTACTCTTCACTTTTCTGTCATGCAGCAAGTTAACTGTTGCAGTCAATTATTTCAATTAACGCAGAAAGATAAGGCTTTACTGCATTCTTCTATTTCAACCGTTTCCACTGATTGGCTCGCGGTCAGGGTTACTGCATTGATTAACGGATTTTTAATGGATTTCAGTACAGCTGCTATGTATAAGTAGTTAGGTATATCTAGAGAGCTACATTAGTGGGCGGTTCATGGAAGGCTTCGACCTCCGGTGTGTATGCGGCGAAACGGTCTCTCCATGGTCTCTCTGCAGTGCATGCCCTGAGGACTTTAATGGCTGCGTCAGCGAACGGTGCTCGTGTTGCTGAATTTTGGGGAAAACGAATTAAAAAATCTTTTTTTTTGGTATTTTTGTCATCGACACGCTAAGAAGAAGAAGTTAGGTAAGTATAGCAAGAATAACAACAAGTCTTACTAAAATATTGGAAACTGCACTTGAAGGTGTTGAGGATAATGAATGAATAGAACAAACTATCCAAAAGGATAGATAGGTCCAAATTCGAAAAGAGGTCAATGACATACATAGATACCTATCCCATCTTTTCGTCGCAATGTCTCAAGACTTCAAGGTGTCTTTGTCTGGTATGTGTTGCCAGTGATGACTGATACGTGAATGCTGCCTATGGGCCGAATAAAAAGGCTCAAACTCATCCAAATGGTAATAATAAAGAGGCATATGCTTTAAATTTCAAGAAAGAGCATTCGCAGGAACAACGAAGTAGCCGATAGACTTTCAGACACGAATCAGCTACTTGCGTAACACACGATCTGAATAATTTTGAAGGATATTGCTAATGCATTGCTTCATAAATATTTAAAAAACCTGTCTGTTGAACAACGCATTGAATGTTGTTGAACTGTCAAAATGAAAGCCATTGCTATTGTTAGTGTGTAACGCAATTACCCCGCTGTTATAAATTTTATAGAAATCATTAATGACAAATGATGACAGTTTCAAAAACCACTAAATTTAAACGCACCACTGCCTTAAACGTCAATACATCAATTCGATCTAATCAAAGCAAGTTTGTCTGCCGTGTCCGTCAGACACTGAATTTAAATTAGGGCTCCTAGCAATGACAGTCGTGCCGGGAATCTTGATGACTTTGCCTAATAAGACGTGCAGACGTTTTGCCTAGTGAAATCTTAGTTGAGAGGCATTGTTGAATGTCATCTTGTTGTTTATTATGGAATCAATTCCAGTTGAAAAAAAAAAGTTAATTACTACGTTTGCTGCCAGTGTTATTAAAACTGTTTCCTGTGAAAACATAGTAACTTTTTATGTGTAAGGTATACTGATAAAAATAACATATTATTGCATACATTTACATACACATACATATAAACTCATGCTTTCTTCCCATGAGGCTAGGCAAAAACTACAGAACGCTACCTGCATTTAGACACATGTGACTGTTCCTAAATTACCCTAGGCGATAAATGTACGTTTTTCCTAATTATCTTAGGTCGGTTCCCCCTAATGGGGAAGAGTATATATAAGCAGGTGGCATATCATAATATCATATCATATATATCATGTCATTTCATATCATATCCTTACATACTTCTTTCTAATTGCGTAACACACTATCAATCTCAATCTGAATCGTTTTGAAAGATATTGCTAATCCATTGCTGCATATGTTCGAAAAAAAATGTCCGCTCAATAGCGTAAATAACGCAATGAATGTTGTTGAACTGTCAAAATGAAACCCATTCCTACTGATCAATTACCCCGCAGGTCATACACGCACCCCGGTCATATGATTTGATGTGACTTTGACATACTTAGGATGTAATAAAACGGTGCCAATTTCACAATAATAATTTCATACATAAATCAATCACTTTATTCATAGAATTTTGATAATATTTACTTCCGGGTCAAAAGGTTATCGAAAGCAAACTTTGAAAGACGTAAAAAAATCACTGAAAGTGGGTCATCCATACTAATATTATAAATTCGAAAGTAACTCTGTCTGTCACGCCTAAACCACTGAATGGATTTCGATAAAATTTGGCAGAGAGATAGATTGCATCCCGGGGAAGGACATAGGATGCATACCACGGTTCGACTACATGATAGACTTTGACGCCGAGGGCACGTTTTTGATTTTTTGACGTGTGGCGGTCAAAAGGTTAAAATATTCTTTGTTTGTTGGATCGACAGCATCTCGCAACAAGGTCGAAGGTCGTTCTCTAAAAATATCGTTGTATCAATCAATAAACAGTGACCAATACTTATGATATGAGTTAGTTCCAACCAAGACGACTGGTTCGATCGAGTCCTAACAAGGTCAAGCAGATTTCTGGCGAGTTTCAACCGCTAACTTTGTGCTGAGTTTATGTTTGTTTGTTTGAACGTGCTGATCTCTGAAACTACCGGTCGGATTTAAAAAAAAGATTTTTGCAATTGATACTTGAGGAATCGTATTACTCTCCAGTGGATCAAAGGGCACAGTGGATCCTTAGGCAATGATGCTGCAAATGAACTTGCGAAGAGCCTCTCGCTCTGATATGAGGGTGCTAGGCCCGTACCCACTTCTCCCTTTGCCTTTCTCACAATTTCGTGCGTGGATTCGCCAAAGATCGACCGAACTCCATAACAACAGATGGTCACGGGCAGCAGACTGTAGACAGTCAAAATTGGCTTTACCAATGATTCACCCGCGACTAACCAAAAAACTTCTCAGCCTAAGCAGAAATAACCTTAGAATAATAATAGGTTCAATTACGGGCCATAACCTCCTTAACAAACATCTTTTCAACATAGGCGCCACAGACAGCCCCCTTTACAGGGGCTGCCTTGACGCCGAGGAATCAGCCGCCCACGTCATCCTGGAATGCGAGGCCGTGGCTTCTCAACGTGCAGAAATCCTCGGAACAATGAGGTCGCTCCGCGAAGCTTGCTAAGCTCCCAGAAGCTTCTGTGCTTTTGGGCGGAGCTAGGCTGGCTCTGTTAGCCAGAATCCCCACGCACAACGGACCGAATGAGAGTCTAGGTGCGGAAAAGGGAGTTCCATCATCATCATCATACTTGAGGAAGGAGAGCCGAGCAAAAAGAAAAAAGTCAGAAAGAACGTTATGCAAAAACGAAGTAATAGCCCGGGCAGCGTAAAGCCAATCCCTGTATAAGAGCCAACACTGGATGGTGCTGAATAGTACACAGACAATGTCCTACACAATTGTGAAAACAATCTTAGAAATCTGTTTCGAGCCAGCACCTTAGTTGATTGGTTTTTACCGCACAGCGTTGGCCCTCATTATGTTTGCAACCAATGATATTATAAGTGTATTTTACACCTATAAAATAATTGTTGTTGTTTGCAACAGATAAAAGAACAATCATGTTCGCGGTCAACACTTTTCTATAGCTACGCGCGATACCGCAACAGTAAGGCGTCTTGGAATAAATCTGTGCCGAATATGAAGTGAGTTAGAGCGAGAAAAATGTATTGCATAATAGTTTACATACTTTTGTTATTATTTCGGTCTGAACAATGACCTCGGTGACTTGTTATTTAATGGATAAGTAGTAATCAAAAAAGGTCCGACAAAAAATATGAGCATACTCAAAATATGAAATTTGCTGCTTTAGGTATATACTAATTTTCCGACAACTTATTAATGCGAATACAAATAAAGAAACGACCGAATAAATTACTGAAAATTCCGAAAAATCATTTGCAGCATTTGCTGACGTAATATTTTTCCACCAGCTTAAATTGCGTTTTACCGACAACTACAATTAGTCATTTTAATCGTAACTCCCAATTAAAAATTAAAAAAAATAACCTTACACATTTTATAAACTGTGGCGCTTGTTAAACTATTGTGATATTATAAAAAATAAATTTCTAAGTGATTCCGTAGATACTCCTAAGAAATATTAAAATGTGCTTGTAATCAATATCATTCATTACTTACACCTACTTACCTGCCACTCTAATCAATTAATATATACCTACCTAGGTAAAGGTATTTGTATTCTCATTCGCTCGCTCTTGCATCCTATGTCTACGGAGCCCGCTTCGTGCGACTCCTATTCTGATAACCAAAGCTAACCTCACGGTGCCCTTCGCTCGCTCTTGCATCTTACGTCACCTATCGACCGACCGCTACCATGCTACCGATGAAGCGATCAACCGATGTCACCCGAAGTACGCACGAAGCGCCCACGCGGGCCGACTGGTAGGTAGTTATTTTTAGTTAAAAAAGTTATTCTACAACCAATAGTAGAAATTAAGCTGGTTTCTATAGTGGTTAAAAAACGATTATTTTAGCAGAACATATTATGTTTTCGTCATGAGTTAATTCGTAGCAGCTTTCTCCATTAGAAAATTCACAACATCCTTACTAACGGGGACTCATAATATTGCGACTCAACGCCTAGAGCGCTGGTTCATACACAGATATTGGCTTCACGCGCCCGGGTAGGCAATGCGTTTGTTTCTGTGACGTGGCGAGTCGAGAGAACAATAAATTTCACGCGGACGAAGTCGCGGGCAGAAGCTAGTACACATCATACTCAAGAATTGTAATGGCTTGACGAAGGGATTAAAAGGAGATGATTTTTCAATCTGTAATTTCTCAGTAGCAGCCCGGAGTCTGGATTTGTGCCCGGTTGATGGCAATAGGCTCGCCCCCTGTTACATGGGACTTCAACATAACTGGCGAAATGTGGGTGTACTATAGGTATAACTCTGCTTAACCATTTGGGCAATACAGGCGTAATATTCCCTGGGAATGTCCCTGGGATCGATTCCTAAGTGGGGCAAAGTTTATTATGTTTTTCCATTAGGAATTTCTTAGTAACAGCACGGAGTTTGGAAGTTGGCGGTGTGATACCCTCGTGCCTCGGAAAGCGCGGTAGGCTGTTGGTCCTGCGACTGATCTCTCTCCGGTCGTGTCGGATTGCCGTCCCATCGGACTATGAGAGTGAGGGAAAAGACAGTGAACACACTTGTGCACTATACTATCTCAGTCGCCGAAGACTAGTCTCAGTTGAGATTGACTGCCATGGCCGAAACACGATCTGGACGACCTGATTTGTGGGTTGTCACTAATATGTAGGTAAAACTCAATTTAAATTCCATATTACCTAAAAAAGGGGTTACGCTTAAAGGTCATAGCACACGTATCAAACCGGAAAGGGATCGGCACCATATCAACTGGAGCCGTTCAGTATTCTTTGTATGAAACTCCCTACTGCAACGCACAATAATCGGAATCGTAACGTAATCGCCTCGCCTCGGAACAAGCTCACGAACCGTGGTGCGGTGCGTTATGGCTCGTCGTCCCCGCGCTTACGACTCATCGTCCCCGAGCTTACGTCTCTTCGTCCACCCTTGCCCCTCTCAACCCTCCGGCCTGCCTGCTGTACCATACCAACCAGCGGTCGGCGAGCCGTAAGCGCAGCGTCGCCTAGCCGTAGCCGAGTCGAAGTATCGGAGCTTCTGATCAGCTTTGGTTACGTGCTTACGTTAGGTTGACGCCTGTTCGACGGCGAGGCGGAAGGCGATACGGTGCCGATCCCTTTCTGATTTGATACGTGTGCAAATAAAGCGTTTACATAAATAACTGTAATTGCAGCTTGGCAAACTGGAACACGTCAAGGAAAGTAACTTAAATTATTTAAGGCGAATTTTCCTAGTTGTTTAAATGATCCTATCAGAAAGGTACGCAGATGTTACCTCAATAATACAAAATGGAGGATAATGTAGTCGTGTGATGAATTGGCTTAGGGATAATATAGAGAATGAGGTCAGCGATGATATAAAAAAATAATGCGTTTGGCACTTGTTTTCGTGCGCTTAACAAAAAACGATGCTGTTTTTTTGTAACAAGACTTTTTGTATGACTTATGACAAGAGTTTTTGTATGCCAAGGACTAACAAGTTTATGGGGCAAGGTAATCTAAAACATAAGATAAGTTGGGTAGGATATGATTTATTGTCATTAACCTTCTTAGCTCTTAAATATTGTAGGTTTTTATTGTGGAGGGAAAAAACAGGAATAGCTTCCATAATACATAGGTACAGACCAGCATATCAAGCTACCCAAAACTGTAAAAAATTTCCAATTAACTTTGAACCTTGTGCTTTAGAGATAAAGTCGAAAAACTATTAGAATTTCTTTTTGCGGATGTGATATCATCAAATGACCCCGCTCTGGGTGGAGCGGAAGGGAGTGTCAGACTCTTACTGACTAAAACAAACCCGTGTTCCTTCCTTAGCCCTTTATGTTCCGGGCCAGGGGTAACCCTTTCGGACAATCCCGCTAACCCGGCAGATTGAAGTACAGTCAACGTGGCGTCGAAGTGATTCAAAAGTATTCTACGTAGTAAGTATTCTAAGTTGTAGTACTTCGACGCCACACAGTTCTGACGCGAACTCCGTTCATTAGTATTGAATTTCTGATTTTGATCATCTACTTTTGCTGTTGACTGTACCTTGATGTGCTGGCGTCTGTACGTCGTATCTGATTCTGATCTATGTAAGTTGTGGAACGGGCAAGTAGCTTCACTTTCGATCTGACTCCTTGACAATTCAAAGGTTTATGCTTTGAGTTTCAGTCAATCATAAAATAACCAGCGAGGTAATTGCGTAACACACTATCAGTAGCAATGGCTTTCATTTTGACAGTTCAACAACATTCATTGCGTTAACATTTTTTACGTTGTTGAACAAACGAATTTTTCGAACATAAGAAGCAATGGATTGGGAATATCCTTCAAAATGATTCAGATTGAGATCGATATTATGTAACAATTAGGGCGCTGAGCATTATAGTGGGCCTATCAGAATAACGATCACCGATATCTGGCTATCTTTTACGTAAAAAATATCACCGAAAACTTAGGTGACGTGAGCTTGACGTGAGCTGTCATTAGTGTCAATCCCTAGTATCAAGTGGTATGACAGCTCACTTCACACCTAAGTATTCACGGTGATATTTTACGAATCAACGAGCGGGTTTCTCAGGCCTACACAATAATGTGCGCATACCTTTAGAGTAGCGTTCAAGAACATCATGCTTATCTCTGATCTGTTGATTAGAACCCGCGCTATATTAATTAATACGACTTGTGAGATGACTGGTTATCATTGATTAATAACAAGATGTTTGTTATCTTGTATTATTTTGTTGTTTATGTATGTGTAAAGTCTGACAACCAGTCTTACCAAGGGGTATTGTATTGCCCAGTAACTGGGTTGTGGAGGTCAGATAGGCAGTCGCTCCACCCAGCGGGCGGCGAGGGCCTACCGCACGGTCGGCTTCTCCGCGGCATGTGCTCTGGCCGGCACCCCGCCTTGGGAACTCGAGGCGTGGGTGCTCGCCAGAGTATATGAATGGACGGCGGGGCGAAGGGCGAGAGGAGAACGCCCAGCCCCGGAAGAGCGGGAGGCCGTCCGGCGGGAGGCAAAGGACGCCATAGTCGTCCACTGGACGCGGGACCTCGCCGCCGCAGCCTTCGGCCGCCGAACCCTCGACGCGATTGGGCCGGTCCTGCGAGACTGGCTCGAGCGGTCGCACGGGTTCCTCTCCTTCCGTCTGGTGCAGGTGCTGTCCGGACACGGTTGCTTCGGATCGTACCTGCACCGTATCGGGCGGGAGGAGACGCCGTCGTGTCACGACTGTGGCGCGGCGGAGGACACGGCGCAGCACACTCTCGAGGTGTGCCCGTCGTGGTCCGAGCCGCGCCGCAGTCTCACCGCGGCGATCGGAACGGACCTCTCGCTCCCCGGTTTGGTCAACGCCATGCTAGGGGATGAGGGGTCCTGGGCGGCAGTCGCCTCCTTCTGTGAACACGTCATGTCCCAGAAGGAGGCGGCGGAGCGCGTGCGGGAGGAAGACCCTCTCGCGGCGCCGCTCCGAAGGCGGAGGAGGGGTCGAAGAAGACGTCAGTATGACAGTCATCTCCGACTCCTCCCAGGTGGAAGCCAGCAGGCGACGGGTGCGGGGGCACCCTCGCCTGTATTGCACAGGCTTCCACCAGTGCCGGACGGGAATGGCCAGGTGTTCCCGGCCATTCCCGTAGCCCCCCAGACGGGGGGACATGCGGGGCCCGCCAGCTAGGCGGGCATGCGCCGGGGGGGTTGTGGATGCAAAGGCTGAGCCGGATTCCCATGACCTCCCCATCAAGGCGATGAGGGAACACCGCTGAGTTTTAGTGGGTATACTGCCACCCTGGCAGGGAGTCCCACATACTCCGTCTCTTCCCCCGACGAGCGGAGATGCGTAACGTCATTTCTCAGCGGAAAAAAAAAAAAAAAAAAAAAAAAAAAAAAAAAAAGGCAGTCGCTCCAAGTAAAATACTGGTATTCAGCTGCATCCGGTTAGACTGGAAGCCGAACCCAACATAGTTGGGAAAAGGTTAGGTTATATATACCTATACGAGTATATTTAATGGAATCCTACTTTCTGGAAGTTAGACTTATGTTAACGACTACGATAAGAATAATAAAATTATCATAAATTAACAAAGGCTGATCTTACAGGTAGGCAACCTCTATTAAGATTGTAAAATTCTGTCCATGAATGGGTCGTAAATTGAAGAGAACAGATTGGTTTAACATATAAAAGTCTTGTTTACACATTCTTAACATTAAAACTGAGTTTATGGGGTCAAAAAGTTACATCTAACAGTGAGGAAATGTTTTGAAGCCAGCAAGACAGCCGTAAAGAGCTTTAGAGACATCAAAAACACTAAAGGGCTCTCATGGTTGACAAAATGATGACTATTCTTTTTAAGTCCATGTTCAACCCATTTTGGTGAGAAAATCCTTATGGATGAGGAAGAAGGCCTACGCTGTCCTCCCAACACAGTAATTTTAAAACATTGTCAAAGCCAAATTATTTTTAAAAGGGTAACCGTGGAGTTTCTTGCCGGCTGTTCTCCATATGAAACGACAAATTCGAACCATGCTAGGTGCACGGTTCGAATTGGTCGTGCTTCTGACGATGACCCATGTAGTTTTATGTGAAATAAAATATATTGATTTTGTTCGACTCTCACAGACTAGATCTCCGGAAAATTTAGAACTGGTGACTGGTGACAATGTCCTACACGAACAAACAAAGTAGGCTAGAGTCTTTCCCAATTTTGCAATTTCGTTACCGACTACAATTACCTACCAATTTCTGGCTATAGTCCGCGCGGAACTAGTTGGCCGTGCCTTAGGTATGTGAGCGGTGGGACGGAGGGGCGGGGCGGCGCTTTGTCATGACTCAGTTCGTCCGTTGCGAACAATAGGCAACCCCCCCGCCCTCACCCCACCCAAGGCGCGGCCAACTAGTTCCGCGCGGACTATACTACGACTGGCAACGGTTTGATTTGAACGTACAGATTTCGCAACACTGTGCTGGTATTGCATGAAGTTCCAGTCAATTGCCTTCCTTCTCCATTGGACACCTATAATGTTTGCCACAGTTAGATAGTAATTTAACTGGCTCGTTTGAACTTGTATAACCTCGTGGATGTCACCGCGCTTGTGTGTAATACAGACGGAACCAGTTCCGAGCTTTCGAGAGAACGCCACTGACTCATGCGCAGGTTTTGCAACACTTTGTGTAGGTACTGTTGCTTTGTGGGAGGTAGTTATTATTTGAATATGAGTGTTGCATTAGCATGCTTAGAAAACAGATCACCATCACATATATTTTCTTGGGTGTTTTGAAATGTGATTATGGGTGTCAGAAGTTATTGCGCTCTTAGTGGTTACTAGCTTGTGCCCGCGACTTCGTTCGCGTGGAAGTCGCAAGATACACAATAAACTAAAACAACAGCCACATTTTTATAAAACTCACTCAGCTCCCCACTTACCGCGTCGCATCGCATCGCCTGCCCGCGCTATTACTTCGGTTTCACTTATGCGGGTGAAACCGCGGGGCGCAGCTAAGTAGTAAATAATAAATGAGGATGCAAGCAGCTTATCTGTTGGGCATAATCAGCCTAGAATGTGAACACTGCTGGGACACAGGCCTCCTCTCTGTAAGAGTAGGCTGTAATCCACCACACGGGCTCAGTGCGGTTGGGTAGATGTCACAGTCTTAAATTTTTGGTTCTAGGACATGCCGGTTTCCTCACGATGTTTTTCTTCACCGTTTTGAGAGCAGTGGTGATGAAATTAAACACACAGATTAAAGTGCCTGCCAGGATTCGAACTCACGACCTACAACTCGTAAGTCGGGGCTGATACCACTGGGCTACCACTGCTCTTGCTTATCTGTTGAGTAGTGGGAAAATTTGACAAAAAATAAAACTCTTTTTCATGATTTTATATTAATCTATCTGTTGTCATGAGCCTGAGCAATACTCCGCAAAACGGTTCAGTTTTAAAAATAATGAGGTCAGTAGGTCGACTTTGTCTCTGTCATCTCTGACCTAGACTAGAGTCAAGAACAAACCCATTTAAAATAAAAAAAAAATAATGAGGATGATTAAATATTTTTTCTCACCATTCATTTAATTAGGTAAACTACCTATAACAACAGGATCACAAAATACAGAGAGTACAGAAGGCAATCGCAATCTACATACAAAGTGCGCTCGAGCAACGCACACATAGACACCGCTCACGGACACGTTATCTCGGAAGGGTTGGGAGTAGTGCGAGCGCGAGTGCCATCCGCTTGAGACACGCGTCTGTGAAGTGCAAAAATGAAACAACAAAAAAATGGCTATCTAAGCTCGATTTATATAATAGTTTCCTATTTTGAATCAGTATAAACGAAGTAACTTTTTATAAGGTAAATTCACGCCACCAACTACCTATTACGTAAGTTGAAAACATGATTTTTTGTTTGTGTAGATATTGTTGTTTTTAGTGTCATTTGATAGGTTTAAGTCTAAAACCAATAGGGCAAAACAAATTGTGTAAATAGGGTAATCCGTTTTGAAGTTATTAGGGATTTTCGATAGTGAAAATTGACAAATGTAAAATTTTATATGTTTTTGTTCTGTAAACTAGACTTCTTCCTCTTTTCTTCTTCTTCTTTGTCTTTAGACGGCATAGTTGGCGCAGTGGTTAAGCGATTGACTGCTGCGCTGCATGTCGCGGTTTCGATTCCCGCACGGAACAAATATTTGTATGACCTACAAGTAGTTGTTCCGGGTCTGGCTGTTTGTGTATGTGACTTTAAATGTTTGTAAACGCACCCACGATACAGGAGAAATTCCTAGTGTGGGCCAACGTTTTTTTTTAAAAAAAAAAACTTTTTTTATTGTAATACTATGTTTATTGTTTTGTTTTAATATTGTAGATTAAGCTCAACAATAAATCAAACAACTAGATACGAGTGCCACTACCACAATAGTTTTTTGTGCATAAGCCAAAGTTGACAACCCTAGCGCGACCACTGAGCGTAGGTATGCAAAGTGAAGTACATACATACATGTGATTGCCTTCTATACTCTCTGTATTTTGTGACAAGATCGTCGCGTGTACATTGTATAATCATCTTATCTCATAATACCCATTAATAATTTTATCATCGTAAATTAAACTGAAAAGTCAAATGTCAGACATCGACGTCACTCTTTCATAATTACGTCACATTTAATAACTGTTGCGTCATAATATAATTACCCTTGCAATGTTTATTTATCTGTCAGTTCTATTGGCCTGTGGTCAGGGTCCATGGGTCCGTTTGGGTCCGTTCGCTGAAAAGGTCGTCATGGCTGTATCTTACGTAGTACAACTAAGCGTGCAAGATGATTTTGACTCTCTCAGCTCTAGTAGAAAAAAATCTAACAAAAGGAAATTGTTTTTCCAGAATCGCGTTGCGTTTGCTTAATATTTTAAAATTTATCTAGTGGAACTTCCTAAGTCGCAAAAAAAAACTAAAATAGTTAAATTTGAGGAAAATTGGTAGAACCAATTGGTGGTACCAATTTTCCTTCCTAGGTTAATGTTTATGGTGAAATTTTATTGCTGCCGTTACTTGAAAACTTAGGTACTTAAACCTCGGTAATCTAATTCAAGGTTTAAATTACCGGTAGTAAGTAGCATTTAATAGGCTTCAAATATTACATAACAACATGTGCCCACGTGTAACTGTAGTAAAAAGAGAAAGTTTGTTTGTGTGATCTTATCTCAAGAACTACAGACCCAATTTGAATAAAACTCGGGCGTTTGAACAGCTCGTTACAATCTTAGATAAGACCTACGCACATTAGAGCGGGCCCCGCTGGTTCGCAACGAATTGCAAAAGCCCTTCTGCATCATTTAGTACATTTTGTATCGATGTATGATTGATGATTATGATGAGAAACGAGAAACAAACGCCTTTGTTAGGCGTTGTACGGAGTCTAGGGGTATGGTGTCGATATGAACCATAATAGATCGACAGCTGTCATCGTTGAGACGTGGTCGCGACCGACACATACTGTCCTAGGAACTGCTCAGTGTTTCCTTTTAATGTTCAGAGTATTATTTCTGTAGTGTTAAGTAATGTTCCTAATTCACTCTAGGTAATAGGTCATAAGGGCTGGTTTCCGCAACTCCACGTCAATGCGCGTATTTTGCGTACGTAATTCACTCTATTACCAATAACCAGTGTCGACGTTATAATAAGGAGTTATTTCTCTAGTTCACCTGAATTCGAATTCTGCGCCCACAGTAGGTATAATGTGACACTATGTTTAATCACGATCCTATGTAGAGGGTCCTGTTATGTGTTGCGATACGGCCTGCGAGCTTTATTGAACTGGAGTGGAAAGTTGGTAACAATTACTGCGTTGCGGTGCGGCCCACCGCGGCTGCTAATAAAGTATGTGCTTTTGTGCATTTATGCAATGCGGCGTGCTGCGGCTATATGTGCGCTCAGCTTTAGTAATAAATCAAAGAGATATTTGTCCAATACAACAGAGATGAATTATTATTAAATCTTGTGTAATAGTTGGTAAGTAATTGAAGTATGTCATTCCTTGTCGCTAAGGGATGACTAATCAAATCTATGCCAGTTCCTGCTCTCACTAAACCATTTGAGTTAGTGTATTATTTATACAGGATTATTGGTAAAACATTAACAACTTCTTAAGAGGTCATTGTACTCATCATCATGAACAACTTTTACTATGGCCAAACATTAAATCGCGAAAAAAACCAGCTGTTCCCTACATTTATATTCGTATAACTCGTCAAAAAGTAGGAAACGGTTGATTTTTTTTCGCGATTTCAGGTTTGGTCCCATAGTACTTAAAAGATTTCAAATCATTGGGTGGGTCTAAAGATAAGCCTAGTTTAGTAATAAGGCCGTTAGACTAGAAGGCTTTATCTGATTATATTTGATACATGAAGCCGCGAGTAAAAGCCAATTAACGACAACAGCTTACCTACGTTTGTAAACAACAGCGAGACAATTACGTGCACGTGACCAAGTTAGTCGACTGATTGTAATGCTACTCCATACAAAATTATACAGAAATGCTTTGAATATAATCTTTCCGCGTACTTATACAGTTTTGATTTCACTGATAGTTCATTCATTCTTAGTCATTCATTATTGTTGCCGTGATTTTTCATTACACCTTACCTGGCAGTATCTAGGTACAAGCATTAATTTAAAAAAAAACCGGGGCGAAAGGATAAAAAAATGGGGCGAAAATGAACTAAAACAATACAAATGAGACAAATTATTTTTGAGGCCTTTGTCCAGCGGTGGGATGATGCGGGCTAACACTGCAGACTGCAGTAACAGTAATATTAGTTTAGATAGTTTAAATGTGGCAGTATTGGCAGTACAAACAAACGGATCAGACGTGACAATGAAGTTCGAGTGTACGCTACCTACAGTACCTACCTACATGTCATAACATGCTTACATAGGTGCTACGTTCGTGTGTATATACCTACATATTGACGGAATGTGTCGAATAAGGAGAATGTTGGTTGTTATTGCCGCGCCTATGTCAATACAGCTGATCAAATCTGCGTGTACAACATAACTTTGAATTTGAATATAGGTATTGCTTGTTACCAATGATATTATAAGTAAAAAAAGTAATTTAAAAAAATTAAACCGACTTCAAAAAGAAATTAACTCAAAATTATGAAATAACTTTAATTTTGGAAGTCGGTGTCTTGGGATCTGTATTTTAGTTTTATGCCACCGACTTCCGAAATTAAAGTTATTTCATAATTTTGAGTTAATTTCTTTTGAAGTCGGTTTAATTTTTTTAAATTACTTTTTATTTCGTAATTTTTAGTTTTTGCACTAGTATTTGACCAAGGTTTTGAGATGTTTTCCCTTTGACACTACACCCGTAGCTCTTATCAATAAGCCAGGCCGTCACACTTACACGTATTAGTCCATATCTTGAAAATTACTGAATCGATCTTGATGAAACTTGCACTGTTCCCTAAGTTGAAGAAAATGTAAGCCAATAAAAAAAAAATTGTCACGATCCGATTAATAGTTCCGGAGATATGCGTGGACAAACATACATACATACATACGTCTATGAAATTTTGTATATTTGTTTGGAAGCCCCCCTAATAGATCATCATATGTGAATATAATGCAATTCCAATAACATACGTATCGAATTGATAACCTCTTTTTTTTGAAGTCGGTAAAAAGGTGTAGATAGGTTACTTATACCACATTCGATCTTCAAAAACGGCACACTAGCGCACACATAAACAATACATTACGTTTAGACGTCACATTTAGATGGCATGATTCGATGCATGATGCCTGCATCGCGGGCGAAAAAGAGACAAATATAATTTGCGACTGTACTTATGTCGTGTCGTGTACTAGAAACTGAGACACAGGACCAACTTAGTCACTTGACTTCGTCTAACGTGCCACTTGCTGACGCCTTATAACCTATCTACACCTTTTTACACTTATAATATCATTGCTTGTTACTTAACGATTTCGTATACTTAACCCAGTTTGAATGAATTGAAAATTATGGCAGGTAAACGAACTTCTGCGCCCTTGAGGGCAAGCACCAGGGTCATATATAAATGTAAAAACGTAGTCCGAAAAATTCAATTTCTTTTACGTTTTTTTGTAATTTGCAGGTCAGTGTCAGGTTGTATGTTGATTAGAATATGATTCGCGAGCGTCACAAATATGACTTTACAGAATTATAATCATTAAAATCATCAATACTTACAACCCTCAAGTTAGGCATAGACAAGTAATGAGGTTACGTCTGGCGCAGATTATAAAATTAATTTATTTTATTTTACATATTTATTTATTTTTTGTAACTGCCCGTGACATCACAGCTGGCCCTATCAGAATACCAGCGCTGCGACATATATTTTTTAAATGTCGCAGCATCATGCTGAGACAGGAGCCTTTTGGCCTCGTAAGTATAGGACTTTCGGTTTCATTCTCTTTTTTTTACTTTTTTTAATATAACTTGGATTTTTAATTATTTTACTTGGTTTAGTTTAGTTTGTTATCTTTCTGTACGAGTCGTAAATAAATACGTAAATACTTTTTCTTTCTTTTTTTCTCTTTCTAACGTCACATAATTCTATTGATTGATATTTCATGAAATATACATTCAATAGGAGTCAGACAAAAAATCACGTTAGGTACACGCCAAACAAATTGGTTTTACAATTTATTTCTCTAACAGGACTTAAAGCCGTACAAAAAAGCTGCGTAACTCACCCATGGTGGCCATAAGGAACTGGTTGACAACTCCGCCATGTTGGAGGCGCGCGACCCACCGCACCGGAAGTACCCCGAGCATGTCGCGCGCGCGCCGCTGCGCTACTTCCGGTATCGCGTGTGTGCGCGCCGCTTAGTGGCGCATGGTCTGGGGAAGATATTCTGTGGAAGAAATAATAACAGGAATTAAAAAACACAAGTTTCTACATGAAAACAAAAATACATTAGAAAAGGAGACTTGTATAGAGAGAGCAGAGCAGTGAACAGTAATATTTTGACCTTGAGCTGGTCTCGTAGTGTTTCAATATACAATGATACATAGATACGCATGAAAAACATAACCCTGTCTTTGCGCAGTCGGGTAATGAGAGGCCAGTATACACAGCGGGGTAATTGCATACCTAATAATAATAATAAAGTTTTATTGACATAATAAAAGGTGTTACATTTTAATTTGAAGCCCTGACTCCTGAGCTAGGTACCTATCACACTAACAGTAGGAATGGCTTTAATTTTGACAGTTCGACAACATTCATTGCGTTATTTACGTAGTTAGGCAGACAATTTTTTCGAACGTATGAAGCAATGGATTAGCAATATCTTTCAACATGATTCAGATTGTGATTGATAGTGTATTACGCAATTAGGGTATTTAATTATATATATATATATAATAATATATAATATAATAATAATAAATAATTATATATATAACAAAACCAGCGTAATTAGATCCCCTATATATATATATATATATATATATATATATATATATATATATATATATATATGTAGGATCGGAATGTTATGAAAGATGAATGGAATGAAACGTAAAGATGAATGACAGATGTGAAGCATGTTGAATGAAAGAGATGAACATATGATATAGTCAAGGAGTGAAAGAGAAAGCAAATTAATGTTAAGAAAGGTGAAAGGTGTGAGACTGGAATACGGGGAGAAAGAAGGAAGGACGTTAGCGACTAAGACGTGTTTAAATAAAAATTGAAGATTATTAAGAAAATCAGTGCTTTTATTCAGCCCATATCGAACTAATCCCACATATATATATATATATATAGGGGATCTAATTACGCTGGTTTTGTTACCACTGCGCATACGGCCTATTGTACGAGTTGATAAACAAAGTAGCATTTCTACATTTTTATAAAATCAAAGTTGGTTTTCATTGTAAGTCTACTTGGAATCGAAGATTTACAATTCAATCATCATTATTATCAGCCAAATAATGTAGCCTTACAGGCGTCGTCTCTCTGAGAGGGAGTGGGCCATAATCCACCACGCAGGCCCAGTGCGGGTTGGTAGATGTCAAATGTCTTCGATTTTTTTAATTATAATAAATTTAAAATTTATAAAAAAAAAAATTTTAATAATAATAAAGTTTTATTGACATAATAAAAGGTGTTACATTTTAATTTGAAGCCCTGACTCCTGAGCTAGGTACCTATCACACTAACAGTAGGAATGGCTTTAATTTTGACAGTTCGACAACATTCATTGCGTTATTTACGTAGTTAGGCAGACAATTTTTTCGAACGTATGAAGCAATGGATTAGCAATATCTTTCAACATGATTCAGATTGTGATTGATAGTGTGTTACGCAATTAGGGTATTTAATTATATATATATATATATATATATATATAGGCGATCTAATTACGCTGGTTTTGTTACCACTGGGCATACGGCCTATTGTACGAGTTGATAAACATAGTAGCATTTCTACATTTTTATAAAATCAAAGTTGGTTTTCAGTGTAAGTCTACTTGGAATCGAAGATTTACAATTCAATAATCATCATTATCAGCCAAATAATGTAGCCTTACAGGCGTCCTCTCTCTGAGAGGGAGTGGGCCATAATCCACCACGCAGGCCCAGTGCGGGTTGGTAGATGTCAAATGTCTTCGATTTTTTTAATTATAATAAATTTAAAATTTATAAAAAAAAATAATTTAATAATAATAAAGTTTTATTGACATAATAAAAGGTGTTACATTTTAATTTGAAGCCCTGACTCCTGAGCTAGGTACCTATCACACTAACAGTAGGAATGGCTTTAATTTTGACAGTTCGACAACATTCATTGCGTTATTTACGTAGTTAGGCAGACAATTTTTTCGAACGTATGAAGCAATGGATTAGCAATATCTTTCAACATGATTCAGATTGTGATTGATAGTGTGTTACGCAATTAGGGTATTTAATTATATATATATATATAGGCGATCTAATTACGCTGGTTTTGTTACCACTGGGCATACGGCCTATTGTACGAGTTGATAAACATAGTAGCATTTCTACATTTTTATAAAATCAAAGTTGGTTTTCAGTGTAAGTCTACTTGGAATCGAAGATTTACAATTCAATCATCATCATTATCAGCCAAATAATGTAGCCTTACAGGCGTCCTCTCTCTGAGAGGGAGTGGCCCATAATCCACCACGCAGGCCCAGTGCGGGTTGGTAGATGTCACATGTCTTCGAATTTTTTGGTTCTAGGACTGATGTTTTCCTTCACCGTTTTGAGAGCTGCGCCTCCATTTGACTTACATTTATTCTAAAATGCTCTCTCCTTTGTTACAGTCACAATCCCAGGCCTAAACTTCGGCATGCTGATGGGCTGACAGTCCCCCAAGGCGTTTCCCTCACGATGTTTTCCTTCACCGTTTTGAGAGCAGTGATGATGAAATGAAATACACAAAGCTTTAAAGTTTTTCATGTGGTCATACTAATGTAGCCATATTGATTACCTAACGTCAGTACTAAAAAACACGAACAAATAAAACAAAAACATAACGTGATGACTAAATTGATAATTTTCCACTTCCTCCAGCCATTAGGGCGCGTACACACGAGCGCGATTTTTTTCGCGCGCGCGTCGCGTACTCATCGCTCCCTCAAAAAAGAAGGGACTTAAACGCAAAGAACGCAAGTTTTAGAAACAATAAAAGTATATGATCGATACTTTTATTGTTTCTAAAACTTGCGTTTTTTGCGTTTAAGTCCCTTCTTTTTTACAGTAAACAAAATCAGAAAAATATATGATATTCTTCAGGATATATGCTAGGTAGATAGTGTGTTGAAAACACAATACAACTAATTTGATACGATAGAAAAATATCATGAAGCTACCTCTAAAAATTTTTTTTACAATAAAATCCATACTAATATGTATACATACAATAATTTTGATTTTTTGTTAAATTGTTCTACAAGCAACATACTAAAACACTAGTGTTTTAATTTTTTAGTCCAAGCAATTGATTTTTTGTTATTAAATAATTGCTTCATATTTTGCAACAAATTACCTACCAGCGTTGTGTCATCGCGATTGTCTTTCTTTTCTATGCAGTCCGACAGTGACCGCGCTTTAGGTCATGTAAGCCCTTTAATTCAAATGTTTTTAGAGGGAGCGATGAGTATGCGACGCACGCGCGTAAAAAATCGCGCTCGTGTGAACGTTTGCTCTGAAGGTTTGTCTAAATTAAATTAGCAAGCGGTCAGCGGCGCGTACAATTTGATCATTAGAACACAATTGTGTTCATTATGTTAGAGTACTTATCTACCCAACAATTTGTGCCTCGAGCGTGTGTGGAGTTTGACAATGTTAATTTATGCTTTAAAATGCAGGTGGTTTTTTAAACTTTAGGTTTAGGTATTGTGCGCTAACTGCGTTGCTACACTCATTACATTTATTGCATTCCATAACTTGAAGGGCTTGTGGTTAAGTACCTTTTCAACAGGCACCCGACCACCAGGGAAGGAGGTCGGGGAGTGTGGGATTTTTACCTCACTAAATCCACCCCGGTGATCACCATCAATCAGCACATAGGGGTGGTCCCGGTTCCTCTTAAAATACCAAATCCGGAACCCCCCTGTGCAACGCCTGTAAGGCACATTCCTGGGCCTAATAATAGCCGGTCGGGTCGATTGGTTAAGCTACGCTTCCCTCAGTTGGTCCGTGGATGCTTTGAATCGTTACGGGTCTACAGATGCCCGAAAGTCTGACAACCAGTCTGCGGTCGTCTTTATAATTGTATATTAAATGCATTCGTGTGTAATGTCTATGTCGACTTGACCAGAAGTGTCTACAGCAGCACAAACGTACGCAAGTAACAATATTTATCTTGTCAACTTAACGACCAGCGATGTCATAATTACAGATCGTAGCAGTCAAAGGAAGTAGGCTGTTACTGCGGGGTACATAAATCCTTGCTAAGCCAATTTGATCAAGGTTTTATCACGTCAGAATACCGTTCACTTAACGTTAAGGCATTATATTTTATGTAGCTATTGAGTTAATAATGCCAAGCCGCTAGAAACTGGATTTTGAAAGAAAGGATTAGAGGCTGATTTGACGTCACAAAGGAAGTCCTCAATTCTAGAAAGGTTACAGATTGTACCAAGGCATCATGAAACAAAAGAAGATCAATATTTTGTATGAAGTGCTACTTAGGAGTTAAAAATAGCTTTCATAATTATTTGGATTGAATTACAAGCTGACCGCAAAATACTAGGAAAAATCAAGAAGTTATGATCTTTTACGAAGAGCTAATAAAGGATAGTGAATAAAATTATTTACTTAGAGAAGTCCTGGAACGGTTTGGAAATGGAATAGTACAGTGTCCAGGGTCACGGAAAGTAGCGCATGCGATACACGGACGGAGATTTTACGCTAATAATATTACAAGGAAGATCTATGCATATAATACATACATTAATAATTTAATATTAAACTTACATGTATATATACCTTACAAAGGAATCTCGTTGTGTCAAGTTGTAACAACCTTGCGAAGCAGGGCCGGCTAGTTTCAGCTATGAAGAATTTAACATTTTTATATTAAGGGTACATAAGACCTCTCAAAAATTCTTTTTACAATAAAAACCATACTTATTGGTATGGTTTTTATTGTAAAAAGATTTTTTTTCAAACAATCATTCTGATTTTTACCGACTTCAAAAAAAAGGAGGTTATCAATTCGATACGTATGTATGTAATATTATTGGAATTGCATTATATTCACATATGACAATCTACTAATATATTAATCTACTAATAAAATTTCATAGACGTATGTATGTATCTATGTATGTATGTTTGTCCACGCATTTCTCAGCAACTATTAATCGGATCGTGACCATTTTTTTTGTATTAGTTTACATTTACTTCAACTTAGGGAACGATCTACGGGTGTAGTGTCAAAGGGAAAACATCTCAAAGCCTTGGTCAAATTCTAGTGCAAAAACTAAAAATTACGAAATAAAAAGTAATTTAAAAAAATTAAACAGACTTCAAAAAGAAATCAACTCAAAATTATGAAATAACTTTAATTTCGGAAGTCGGTGGCAAAAAACTAATAAAATACAGATCCCAAGACACCGACTTCCGAAATTAAAGTTCGCGCATCGCGCTTTTCTTTCTTTTTTATGCAGTCCGACAGTGACCGCGCTTTAGGTCATGTAGATTTCAGCCAAGATAGTCTATAAATGTTCTCATACGGCTTTTAACTACTCCTTGGAATTTGATGTGAGGCCATCCAGATCAGCGGTGCTATTCTGTAAAAATCTCACCGTGAAAACTTAGGTGAAGTTAGCGTGGAATGAGCAGTCAATAGTGTCAATTCCTAGTAAAAACAAACTCACTTCACCTATGTTTTCACGGTGAGATTTTTACAGAATCGACCGGCAGTTATTCAGTAAGTTCAGTGTATTTTTCTGGAAAGGTCCCAAGACATATTCATTTACACATCTTACATAAAAACTATGTAGTTCCTAATGTATCTACTGACGCGTGAATAACATAATTTTTAGCTCGATTAACGTTCAAGTCAATACGATGATCACGCTATCAGCGTATCCGTCTAAGCGTGCAGTCAATGTCACAGGTCATGTCAGATTATTTCATAGGGGAAGTGATAATGGATCTTGTGGTTTATCATGTTTTAAGACACGTGCTGGAGTGGGTCTTATTAAAAGATATTTTAAGAGAATACATTAAGTAAGTTGCAGCTCTGCATATAGCTGTCAAATATTTCGCTGTTTTCATTAATTTGTCAATATTCCTAATTGATATATCGTTAATTATAAAATATCGCTCTGTAGTGCACTAAAACTTTGAGAGTAAAAAAAAGCATTTGGAGAGCTTCTGAAATGTTTTTACGCTTGGCGTGAACTAAATAATTATTCAGTAATCCGATATTAATTATTGTAATGATGATTTGATGAATTAATATTTAAGTGCACTACAGGGTGAAATTTCATATTTAAGGTAAATATTTGACAGTTTTCTGCCACGACGTTGCCAACTTTCTGATTGCAATGGTTATATGTATAGTATGTGATGCGAAGGAATAAGGGGCATTTTGTGAGAATAGTTTTGAGTATGAATACGGAAAGAAATGCGTTATTAAACGTCATTGGTACCTACAAATTACAACACATTTCGACGCGTAATGTCAAAGGCGCGCGCAAGTTTCTAAACAAGAGTCAATCACACGCGCGTAGTACAAATCAATGTCAATCATTGTTTTCAGCATTCCACAGTGCTATGAGTCATGGAGGTTTTCTCATCATTTGCTTACAGCATGCTGGCTAGATAACAGCTTTATTGGTAGTAAATCGTAAGTAGTTCTAGGACATGCGTCAATCACATAATGTGTAGTGTGAGTTGTGACGTGTTTTGGTATTAAGCAAATAGAAATAAAGAGTGGGGTGTCATTGATGGATGAGTTCTACGACCTGTATAATCAGCCTATAATGTTCCCACTGCTGGGACACAGGCCTACTCTCTGTGAGGGGGAGTGGACTGGAATCCACCACGGGGGCCCAGTGCGGCTTGGTAGTTGTCATATGTCTTCGAATTTTTGGTTCTAGGATATGCCGGTTTCCTCACGATGTTTTCCTTCACCGGTTTGAGAGCGGTGTTGATGAAATTATTTACTTAAAACAAAGGCCCATGACCCTACAACTCGTAAGCCGCGGGCCTTACCACCTGGGCTAATAATGCTCTCAATTCATCAAAAAGTTGACTTTATTGAATTTAGTTTACAAAGATAAAGGTTATTTTATTAGAACAATAGTCTCACAGGTGTTTAAGAATAATAATGTTATAGTATAACAGTGTTAAAGTGTTAAATATTTGTGTTATCTCTATGGAGCGTGCGACTTCTTCAACATCACGTCACGCTGCGTCTGTGACATTGACATTGGATGCATGACTGCACGCAATGTGAGATCGTTTTGTTTAAAGTTCATTTGTTTTACATCCTGTATCTCATATTATCATGAAGATAGCAATAAATTATTATGAATATAGCAATAAGATTTAGGGCCAATGTTTCAGTCTTCATATAACTTTTATAAGTATAGCAAAATCAGTCTATGTTCCCACTGCTGGGACACAGGCCTTCTCTCTGTGAGATGGAGCGGGTCGCAATCAACCAGTGCGTGTTGGTAGATGTCACATGTCTTCGATTTTTTGGTTGTAGGACATGCCGGTTTTCTCACGATGGTTTCCTTCACCGTTTTTGAGAGCACTTTAACTTTCATATGGGGAACGAAATTTGCGGTTTGACAGCTTTTGTATAGAAAATGTGAGCAGTTGGATTGTTGGTGAAAAACACAAAGATTGAGTATTGAGTTCCAGGAAGCGAAACAGCTTTGACAATAATAAGAACCGGGCCTAGTATCGAACCCATGTTGTCCCTTGCGTGTAATGCACCATTAATATTATTTATTCAAACGTATAATGTTGCATCGTTATTAGAACGAAGTTATGAGTTATTAACATACTTATTATAATGAGATGTTGTGGGTGGCTCGTGGCTAAGTAATCTTCCCGCGGTTGGTCCGTGGATGGGTGACCACATTTACATACCAAGACCCCTCCGTGCCTCGGAAAGCACGGCCGTTGGTCCCGGCTGTCATTCGTGGATCTTTAACAGTTGTTACGGATCGTCAGAAGCCCGAAAATCTGACAACCAGTCTTACCAAGGGGTATCGTATTACCCAGTAACTGGGTTCTGGAGGTCAGATAGGCAGTCGCTCCATGTAAAATACTGGTATTCAGCTGCATTCGGTTAGACTGGAAGCCGACCCCAACATAGTTGGGAAAAGGCTATGCAGATGATTATAATGAGATGTAGATTAATTAACTAAATTCATTTATTTGGACTACCTCGTTGGTCCAGCTGTCGCAGGCGCTTCTGCTGAGCATGAGGACTTGGGTTCGATTTCCAGGTCGGGCAAAGTGTTATTGGATTTTTCCACCTGGAATTCCTCAGTAGCAGTCCAGCATATGGATTTGTGCCTGCCCTAACAGGCGTTGCACTGAGAGGGTTCCGGTTGGTCTATTAAGAGGTAACGGGACCCACATCATGTGCTGATGGTGATCACCGAGGTGCGCCAAAGTTCACCTACATTTTCAACTCCGATAATTGGAATTCCGAAAATGTTCTTCCTAACATTTTTCATCCTAACAATCACAATTCATAACTACTCTTTTTTTTTTTTTAATTGTTTTGCTCTTGACTCTAGTCTAGGTCAGAGTTGACAGAGACAAAGTCGACGATGGAGTGAGCTTACCCAGAAGAAGCCTATTCACTCTTACTTTGAAGAGATTCGGGTTGTATGAGCTGTCTCTAATGTTCATCATTCCAAAGCATTCAACTTCATAATAGATCACCGTGGTGGTTTTAGTGAGGTAAGAATCTCCCTGGTCTTTTTCCCCAAAGTCCAGGCGCTCTTTTGAAGGTTTCCACACGAAAACAAAAAAAAAAAAGGTTGATGGCAATAGTCTGGTCCCCTATTACTTGGGACCTGAACAAATGTACCTGGAGCAATGTGGGAGTGCTATAGTTCTAGACCGTCGGCAAAAATCGGCGTGCTGTAATGTTATTTAAAGAAATAAACGGGGTAACATTTAAAAGCAATAGAAGTAACAAACATACACACACACACACAGTCACACACTTTCGCCTTTATAATATTAGTGTGATAAATATTGCTAAACCTATCGAACCATAATACTGTATCAATTTTAAAATATATACTAAGAAATACTAATATAAAACATAGCTGACGTCAATTTTATTCCGCGGTCTTTGTTTTCAGGATTTTCGCAGAATTAACCCGTTTATCTGAATGAGGAAAAAGTATATAAAATATTATTAACACTAAATAAAGGAACGCGTACATAGACTATCCTTTATCATAAACTTATAGAAATATTTGTTATTTTCCTCCTACCGAAAAAAATAAATTCTCGAGGTCAGCGAATAAGAGTATTGTGAAGATTCTTAGCATTGCGAACTGCTAATAGTTATTGAATTAAGAGTAAAATATATTAGAATATAATGGTTTTTTAGCGCTTACCAGCTTAATAATAAATAAAAAGTAATTTAAAAAAATTAAACCGACTTCAAAAAGAAATTAACTCAAAATTATGAAATAACTTTAATTTCGGAAGTCGGTGTCTTGGGATCTGTATTTTAGTTTTATGCCACCGACTTCCGAAATTAAAGTTATTTCATAATTTTGAGTTAATTTCTTTTTGAAGTCGGTTTAATTTTTTTAAATTACTTTTTATTTCGTAATTTTTAGTTTTTGCACTAGTATTTGACCAAGGTTTTGAGATGTTTTCCCTTTGACACTACACCCGTAGCTCTTATCAATAAGCCAGGCCGTCACACACGTATTAGTCCATATCTTGAAAATTACTGAATCGATCTTGATGAAACTTGCACTGTTCCCTAAGTTGAAGAAAATGTAAGCCAATAAAAAAAAAATGGTCACGATCCGATTAATAGTTCCGGAGATATGCGTGGACAAACATACATACATACATACATACATACATACATACATACATACGTCTATGAAATTTTGTATATTTGTTTGGAAGCCCTAATAGATCATCATATGTGAATATAATGCAATTCCAATAATATTACATACATACGTATCGAATTGATAACCTCCTTTTTTTTTTGAAGTCGGTAAAAAATATTGTTTTTTTGCGCTTACCAGCATAATAATAATTATAAATACGTAATGGTTTTTTGTGCTAACCAGCATAATATTTAATACATTTTTTGTTGGATAAACGATTAACAAATACAGAATTGAAAAAAAAAATATGATGGAATTATTTTTAGGTAGTCCTTTAAACGGATTGAGTTTCTGTGAAGGCACTTGGCTTTTAGGCTTAGGTAAACGTATTAGAAGATTAACGCGAATTTAGTCGCCCGACACGGGCGATTCGTCACTTTTAAATATTATTATTTTTTCGACAGGGACTCGCATGAAGTTAATTTAGGTAGGTACCTGTGGGTGAGTCGACAACTCAGGAGTATTTTGGAAACTTTATTCTCCATGCAAATCGAATACATTTTATATTACTTTCGAGAAAAAAGTGTTTATTTTAGACTTTTTTTGTAAAAATTAAATGGTTGTTCTCTTATCACTTTTGGAATATTGTTATATATTTTAATGGACATAAGATAGCTGTTTCTGTAATGGAGACGTCTTTATGTCAAAGTGAAAATATTAGTCTGCCTTGGCGTAAGCCGGGTAATAAACACAATACCATAACTTGTATCATGTTCACCCAATATAAACTAAAATAGAAACACGTGTAACGACAAAATGTGCGTGACACAGACGATCAACCATGTTTCATTCACTTCATTCATGTAGTTCAACTAGTACTATGCCATTAATTACTTACTTTAACACATCCATACTAATATTATAAATGCGAAAGTGTGTCTGTCTGTCTGTCTGTTACCTTTTCACGCCTAAACCACTGAACGGATTTCGATAAAATTTTGCAGATAGATTGCATTCCGGGAAAGGACATAGGATTGTTTTTATCCCGATATTCCCACGGGATCGACACTTATGCGGGTGAAACCGCGGGACGCAGCTAGTATTATAAATGCGAAAGTGTGTCCGTTTGTCTGTTACCTCTTCACGCTTAAACCGCTAAAGTGATTTAGATGAAATTTGGTTTAGAGATAGTTTGGAGTCCTGGGAAAGGACATTATTATTATTATCAGCGATTTCTGTCCCACGCTGCAGGGCAAAGGCCTCCCTTCCCTCCTAAAAAAAAAAGAACATAGGATAGTTTTTATCTCAATATTCCCACGGGATCGAAACTTATGCGGGTAAAACCGCGGACCGCTGCTAGTTATCAATAAATACAGCACCTTAATTGCGTAACACATTATCAATCACAATCTGAATCATTTTGAAGGATATTGCTAATCCATTGCCTCATAATATGTTCGAGAAATTTGACGAAAGAACAACGTAAATAACGCAATGAATGTTGTTGAACTGTCAAAATTAAAGCCATTCCTATTGTTAGTGTGTTACGCAATTACCCCGCTGTTCCACATTGCGACAGGTAAGATAGTAGTTATAAGTGCTCATATACACGAGCTGTACGTTGCCAACGACAGAGGTAACTGCAGTCGTCGACGCGTATAAGGGTGCAGTTGCCTCTTGTTGTCTGTAGATCTTCGGTCGTTACGGGTATCTAGTCAGAAACCCGAAAGTCTGACAACCAGTCTTATCAGTATTAATTGTGGAGGTCAGATAGTCAGTCGCTCCATGTAAAATAGTGGTGTTCAGCTGCATCCGGTTAGACTGGAAGCCGAACCCAACATAGTTGGGAAAAGACGGCAGATTTTTGATGTCTCTTTAAAGCCAATAATCACATTTAAAATCGCGTTTGTTGTATGGGAGCTCCCTTTATAAGTATTTGTTGTTATAGCGGCAACAGAAATACATAATTTGTGAAAATTTCAACTGTCTAGCTACCGCGGTTCTTGAGATACAGCCTGGTGACAGACAGACGGACGGACGGACGGACGGACGGACGGACGGACAGACAGCGAAGTCTTAGTAATAGGGCTCCGTTTTTACCCTTTGGGTACGGAACCCTAAAAAGAACACTCTTCAACCAAGTGTGCAAGTATAACGTGCGATTGGAACTTGACTGACACTCGACTGCAAAAAGACAAACTAAAAACCCTGATTCCAGAGAATACAGGGTCATCAGGCAGGTACAGACGCCAGCACATCAACCTACCCGAAACTGTAAAATTTTTTCAATCAACTTTGTACCTTATGATTAAAAGATAAAGTTGAAAATTTTTACGTCGGTTATCAAAAAAAAATCAAAGTACTACTGTTTCATAGAAAAGTGCAATATCTACGCGATCAAAATGTGAACAGCAAGTTTTTGTTTTAATAACCGACGAAAATGTTCAATGCAGGGGGTTCACAATCATGTAGGTATACACAATAGAACACAAAGATTTTGTTTATTAGTGTGTATTAAGAAAAAGTAGTATATAAGTAAGCTGTTACGTAGTGTAAATAAATCGGAATTGAATTTTATATTCTTGTCTCATTACCCCTCACTGTGGCCAAGACACCTTTAGCCATCTCTGATCAGTCTCGTGAGTCTGCGGGCCTGGCCAGTGAGGGTACCCTTCCCGAACCTGGAAATCCTGTCCACTATCCGTCTGTAACCTGGTTTGGGCTCCGCTCGCCCCTTGGATCTTGCCCCTAATTGCCTAAGTGTATCGACTCGCCCCCTTGAATATTTGACACCCCAAATCGCCCCCGATTGTTAGTAAATTAAAAGTACTGTCAGCACTCTAAGTTTTTAAAATTATTGAAATAAATATTTTTTGTTAAAACTTCAATAGTGTCTCTTGGGATTTAATGGTGAAGATTGAAATAAAGGTCGCTTGGTGCAGACATCCTGAACTTATTTAGCCGTTTATTGTGAGCGGAAGGGAGTGTCAGACTCTCACTGACTAAAACCCACCCGTGTTCCTTCCTTAGCCCTTTATGTTCCGGGCCAGCGGTAACCCTTTCGGACAATCCCGCTGACCCGGCAGGCTTCGGCCCTAACGCGACCCTATTGCGGCCTTACGTGACGATTGTTGAGGGTGGATGTACAAGTACCATTAGCTATTCTGTGGCCGTGGTCGCAACATAATAATTCACGATTCGTTTAGGAAATGCTTTGTTTAATTTCATCATTAACTAAGCACCCGCACGTTCCACTGTATAAGTCAAACAATATCTACAATGTTTAATCTTCACCTTGAGCATTCTAATTTATGAGCCTTATCAGTTTATCTTATCACGGTGGCAGGTAGATGAATAGGAGACAGTTATGTGTAATCAGTAAGTACACAGATGCAGCTTCCCAATTATCTTACAGACAACTCAGTCACAGAGGTTAGGTACATGAGTGAGACTACAGTATGGTCTTAGCAAGACTTTGACATTCAACGTCGGCCATGAATCGTGCGAGCAGGATCGTGAATGTTTTTGTAAACGTTCTTAGAAAATACTTTTGATTAGATATTATGTTCCTGTCGCTATCCTGCACTTATAATTTGACAGTTGTGCGGCAGTGTCGGGAATAATGCTAAGCGAAAGCACGTGTACCTATATGTGACGTAGCAGATCTGTTGTCATCTCGCGCCCGCGTTTCTATGACCTCGGCTGCCACGAACGTTGGCATACCGTTGTATCTAATTACTTCCTAGAAACAAAAACTAGGGTACGGGGAAGTATATTTTTACATCTGTCTGGCGTTAAAAGAAATGTATTTTGATAACAGCGTCATAATTACATAAGTCGCATAGTTTAAATGGGACTGGGTAGATCTCGATTGCCAGTGAGTTGCTGTGGGCCAAAATAACCACTTTCAGTCTATATCAAAAAGTAGGTACTCTGTGATAACCACTAGGTAGGTAAATAGGAATGTGGAGCATTGACACAGTCAGAATTCGTGGGCGTCACGGAAGACCACCCGAAGATGGTACGAAGAATTATGGAAAAAGCCAAAATGCAGCTTAACTAGAAGACTTAGCTTTCATAATTCTTTCGACGTTAGCTTTGGCACTAGTAATTTATCAAAATTAGCTTTGGACTAAAATAACTGAAAGTATGGTTGTCAAAATGAAAGCGATTGTCATTAGGAGTGTGTTACCTACGCAAGAAGGCTGCAAGCAGCTTACTACTACTTTTTTAAACCATGCTGTCAAATGCTGTACGTGAGTTCAGTAATAAAATCTTATGCAACATTTACATTTAGTCGAAGTGGGCAAAAGTGGGCAGGACGAGTGTTAAACACGATACTTCTCATGCCACTGCCATTGCCATTCGCGCTGCCCAGCTCTCCCCAAAAGAGCGGTTTTTTGTGCCGAAGTTAAAGGACTGGCAGCGCGAGCGGCAGTGTGTGTTTACTGTTTACATTCTGCTCCGTCGTCGCTTAGTTCTCGTCGAGTGCCTCTACGTCTGCCATTGCCGGAACTCGAGCGAAGTGAGTGGTAGGGCAGTATGTAAACACACACTTAGGTGTTTCGATCCTGCTGCAGCAGTATTTAGGGAATTATTGCCAGCAGGGCAAGGGGCAGCGGCAGGGGCTGAATGTAAATGTAGTATTATGTTTAAAAGTGACTGCCCCGTTAGTCTGGTCACAAGCGCGACTGCCGAGCGTAGGGTGCGATTCCCAGGACTGCCTAAGTGATATTGGGTTTTTCCATTAGGAATTCTTCAGTAGCAGCCTGGAGTTTGAAAGCTCGTGGTCTGATACCCCCGTGTCTCGGAAAGCAAGCGTAAAGCCGTTGGTCCCGTATCTGTTCTCTCCCCAGCCGTCCCATCGGACTATGAGAGTAAAGGAACAGAGAGTGCACCTGTGCTTGCGCACACACTTGTACACTATAATATCTCCTGCGTACCGGGCTAATCTCCGTTGAGGCCACCATGACCGAAATCAGTTGGAGGTTATTATTAAAAGTGAGTCAAACCTACATGGTAAAAGAATAATTTCTTGTTTGGTAACTTATCTCTTCCCTAGGCTGTATATGTACAGTACATGCAACATATGTGGCTAATGACTATTGCCGACAAACTGCATTCAAGTCTGAGGCAACTTGGAAAAGTTGTCCAAGCAAACAGCTTATGCTAAGTTTAAGTTATTTCTGCATTTCCTGTACTGAACAGGGACTGACTATTTTGTATTTAACTTACTTAATGTCTGGTGGTCTTAAAGGGACTGTGAGCTCTGTTTCGGCCTTTTTTCTCTGCTACCCGAAACTGTCAAATTTTCCCAATAAATTTTGAACCTTATCCTTTAACGATAAAGTTGAAAATCTATTAAAGTTTGACAGATTGTAGTAGCTTGATCTGCTGGGCGTCTGTACACAAGTAAAGCGAGCGGCGCTTCGTGAAAAAAATAATTCTACCTAATTGAGAACCTCCTCCTTTTGAAGTCGGTTAAAAATACTATTTGCTTTGTTTGCCCTTTCTAAGTTATTCGAATGTATTCTATAATCTCCCTTTAAGGTCATCTGCATAAAGGGTGTGACAATTTGAATTACGATCATCTACGTTCGAAGCATAAAAAAGTAACCACATTTTTTAGGACAAAAAATAAACAGGTTATTTACTAGCTCCCTGAGCTTATTAATCCCTAAACTAGGGACAGGTTTATTCGAAAAAAACCCCGCGGGAAGAATTCTTTAAGGCGCAGGTGTCACCTGCATTTTTTTCAAATAAAAGTACGGATTCCTTTCTTAGAATTTGAATGCCTTGAATTTTGCTTTGTAAATATTATAATAGGGTCTTTTGTGAATGTGATGCTCCCTTTCCAGTCGGATGTCTGTCTGTGATATGTAGGTATAGCTCGGGTTGTACCAGAGGCGTCTCTAGCCCATGTTGCGCCCGTGTGCAAACATTACCCAAGCGCCCCCTAGTAAGCGCGCGGTCAAAATGGATGGGTATATAGTACAAGTAACAGCACATCAAGTTACCACAAACTGTCAAATTTCCCCAATGGATAATAAACTCTATTGTTTGGAGATGAAGAAGAAATTCGTCAGTGTTGGTGCTGTTGAATGTATTTAGAATTATACAGGGTGTTCTGGTGTTTACCCTAACAAGCCAAAACGTACCCATGTTAACATGTCTATTTATAGATGTTATGTTACACCCAAATTTTGAAATTTCTTCATTCTAATTACGACCTCATATCAAACAAAGTTCAATATCAATTGGGATCATTTGACAAATTTGGGAAGTTCACTGCGAGCGAGGCTCACTGTACACGGGTAAAAAGTATTTTTAGGAAGGAAAGAGTGACAAGAAAAACAAAGCACACGTTTATGTTTTTTTTTTTAATGTTTTCTGTTTTCAGACTTATTTGGTAGCAATTTTTGACGAGTGCTCCGACGCGGTCGAAATTCGCAACAGTTGTGCTTGTGGCAGACTGGCAACTAATTCAGCTAATATCAAAATTAAATCTTACTTATTAGGTCAATTTCAATCAAAAGAAAAGCCGCAAATATGAAGTAAACATATTTACATGTTTACTCAAATATAAAACTTAATCCATTGCGCCAAGGCTTATTTCGCAAAATTACGTGTAGCGAGCGGTAGAACACAAAGTGCGGCACGCGCCACGCTTTTTTTTTTTTTCTGATTGGAAATTATCGTTCCGGGCCAGCGATAACCCTTTCGGACAATCTCGCTGACCCGGCAGGCTTCGGCCCTATGGGGCCCCTCCTCGATGCTGACGTCTTTTTGAGGCGCGCGTGGAACACCTACGCGCCGTCCGGCACGGGCCTGGTCCTGATCGGACGGTGAGTTACCCATTACTCTCCGCCCGCAGGCCCGCACCTGCGGTGGCCGGGAGTCATCCCGTGGCTCCCGACGCCCGGAGCGTCTCTCCCTCATCCGTCCCGCCACCTCCTTCGCTAGCATGACTGCTTCGCAGAAGGAGGTGGCTGCCTCACACTCCCTCTCGCCCCGGACCATGGCTTGCACCAGGGCCGGACGCGAGAGGTCGCCGCCGCTGCCGATCGCCTCAACGAGGACACGGCGGTGCTCCGCCCAAGCGGGGCAGACCTCCACCGTGTCCTCTGGGCGATCCTGGCAATGGTGACACCCGGGCGTTTCCTCCCGCCTGATGATATGCAGGGACCTCCCGAAACTTCCGTGTCCGGAGAGGACCTGCGTCAGGCGGTAGGTGAGGGCGCCGTGGCGCCTCTCTAGTCACTCCTCAAAGAGGGGTCTTATCGCCGCTTTCGCGGCGTGCCCTGCGCTGGGTTGCGACAGTCGCTCCTTCCATGCCGCTATGAGATCGCGCCGGAGATCCGTCCGCTCCACAGCGATTTTCCACGGAAGCGGAACTTCCCCCCGGCGGCGTAGTGCCTCCGCGCACCACTTCATATACGCGCGCGAGGACTATCGCCTCCAGATCCCATGGCGGCAGTCCGGCAATGAGGCTTGCCGCCTCGCCCGAGATCGTGCGATAGCCCCGGATGAGCCTTATGGCTACCACCTTCTGGGGCGCTTACTCACGCTTTTGAGAAATGCCGCGCGCTTGACGTTCGTCCATGGTAATTAGTACTTTATTTTCTATCCCAAAACTGTTGAATTCGCATTATTCGCAATATGATTGTCGGCGTGTTTTCAAACTAATCATTGAAACAGGTGCCGCCGAGCGATGCGACACTCGCTACTACACCAAATATAATCGTTAATAATGTTCATTTCATGTTGAAAAAAAAGTTAATATTGTAAAAGCCGCTCGCGCGCTCGTGGCGCGACTTGCTTTGGTGTAACTCGACAAATATAAGAAGAGCTCCAGATTCTATACAAAATGTATGCAAAGCGGAGCTCTTTTTACGCGAGTTATCCGCGAGGGCTCCGTAGCGAGCGGCGCTCGGCGCCCCCTAGGACCGCTGCGCCCGTGTGCAACGCACACCCTGCACAATAGGTAAAGACGGCCCTGGGTTGTACGAAACAGCCGGTCAGACATCCATTGTTGAATTGAAATCGTAACCTAGTAGCACCGGGGAAACCGGAGCTGCCTGCTGCTGAGACTCCGACAGTTTGATGTACAGACGATGCCAGCACACCAAGCTACCCGAAACTTTCAAATTTTCCCAATCAACCTTGAACTGATTTGAACCTTGACTGGACAGGTCCTCTCAATCTGTGTGGTTCTTTCCTCAAAAGACCACCTCAGACATCGATCTACATTGTCTTCATATAACCTGACCAAGATTATGTCTGGACTATAAAAGAGACTGCGACCTCTGAGTTTGTTTCGGCCTTTCTTCTCAGAGTAGTCAGATAGGAAACGCCGACTTCATCTAGTTTAAAAAAAACCATGATTGACGTGTAAAAGTGTTTGTACAAACCTACTTAAATAAAATTATTTATCACTTATGCTTTAGCGATAAAGTTGAAAATCTATTAAAGAAATTTGACAGATTGTAGTAGCTCGTTGTGCTAGCGTCTGGACAAACTTCAACCAAATTGCGATCAAGTTGAGTGGTAACTTGGGAGTTTCTCTGAATTCTGTGCAGCATTTGTTTCCTGATGATCGTCTTTTTTTTTAAAGATATATTATGTAGTATATGACAGCAAATAGGAGTGGCAGAAGGTGGGTTATATTTTGGGGCCTGTGCTTTATAATTTATGAAGGTCGGAGTACACCTCAATCTCTTTTAAATTCATTATTTTTATATTAATTTCCGTTTTGTAACTTAGTAGAGTTTGTTTGTTTGTTTGTCCGTGCCAATCTCGGGAACTACCAATCGGATTTGCTAGTTTGCATTTGATAGCCCAATTCTTGAGAAAGGTTTAAAGGCATTAACATTAAAGTCAAATCATTTATTTCAAATAGGCACATTAAAGGCACTTTTGAACGTCAAAAAAAAAACTAAATAGAAATGATTCTAGTCGCCCATTCCAAAAGGTAGTTTTCGTATGGAGAAGAATGGGCAAGAAACTCCACCGTCCATCACGCTACGACTTCTAGGAGCTGAGCAAAAATAAAATAAGCCGAAAAGAGCTCTAAGCAAAACGATGTAATAGCGCGGGCAGGCGATGCGACGCGGTTGGTCGGGGGTAGGGTTACTATTTAGAAATTTGAAAAGTCTTGACAACAAAAAGCCTGCCATTTCAATAAAAGTCCGGACATTTTAGTCCCAAATTCCAAACATTACCCACTTAGTTACAGTGGTATGCAGACGCTTGCGAGGGGAGAGGGGGGAGAGGTTGCAGAAAAAAAAATAGTTTATGCAATATCGTCATTTGAATGTGACCGCGCACTTCCGCGATTTTCCGCGCATGCGCGCGCAGGTGTCGTATTACGAAATTAATAGACGTCACCGGCTGAAGGGGTAAAACTATTTTTATTTTGAAGAAAATATTTTATGTTTAAACTACAATTGTTTGATCTCGATATGTTGATTGGTAGAGAAGTATATTTTGTTTTGAGATGAATGCGCAGTTAATAAATATTTAAAGACTTGGTATTACTTTATTCTGTGGTATTACTTTAAATATAAGTTTTATTACCTACTCATATTCCATCAAGCTAAAAAATCCGGATAAATTAAAGAGCCGGACAAAAGTCTAGAAGTCCCGACATGTCCGGACAAATCCGGACGGATGGTAACCCTAGTCGGGGGTCGTAATTTCACGCGAACGAAGTCGCGGGCAGAAGCTAGTTAGTTGTACAAGGCTACGTACGTCAACTACAATTCGGCTGACAAAAAAAAACCGAGACGTACTCGTGATATAAATAATTTATCATTGTGTAACTTCATACGGTTTGTGAGAACACAGTTCTTAAAATAAAATTTAATTGATAGAACAGACAAAATAAAAATACCACTCGGGCTCAAATATTGCACTGCTTGCTAATAGGCTATTTGACAATGTAAAAAATAAGGTCATAATTATTGACACTCGTATATATTATCGCTTTTAAAATCGATTTGCATTAATTTTACTACAAAACAATGTATTATTTATTAAAAAAATCCCGAAAAAACTTCATCTTTTTAAATCTGGCGCCACGTAATCGAAAACGGTCTGGATTGGCTGAACTTATGATGACGTCATGATATAGTAAATTTCTGTCTATCGTTGACAGAACAGATGACTTTTGTCTAGTATCTCGACCGTTTCAATGTTTTTTTACGTGAATCGTGACGTCACGACGCCATATTGTTAAAGATAGCGTTTTGGCGGCTTACTTAAACAGTACATTTTTATTTACTATTTTCTAAAAGAAATACATTATGCAATTTGAAGTAATAGGTTTTTGTGGGCTCGTTAGACACCATTAAATAATCTGAGATGTTTATCAGAAACCAGTCAAATAGCCTATTGTATTGTGTCTACGAATATACACTGTTGCCTTGCAAGCAATGACTATTAAACTACCCATCATGATAGATTTGAAGGAATTTATTCATGTATGGTGGCGAAGGAAAACACGTGGGGAAACCGGCATGTCCTAGAACCAAAAATTCGAAGACATATGACCTCAGCCAACCCGTATTGGGTCCGCATGGGGGATAATCGCCCGCTTCCTCTTACAGAGACGAGGCCTGTGTCCCAGCAGTGGGAACATTATAGGCTGAAAAAATTGGTGAAATTCGCCCTCAGTCGTACATGTTGTGGTTATATGATAAACCAGACACTAAACGATACAGAAGCAGTGATTTAATTTATAATAATTGTAAGTATGTACACAACGATTGTACCGCAATTTATCTAAACGCTTATCTCTCTGAACGTATTTTATTAGAAAACCTTGACATTTTTCAATGAGTTCGTTCCGTAGAACTATCATTAAATTCCTTCTAGGAAGTATGTACAAAAACGTATTAAGTGTAGTTAATTACTGGACATGTTCTAATTACATTAACAATGCAAATTTTTCCGTTCGAAAACAAGTGATTTTTACCAGAAAATTGGTGTTCCAAAAAGCCTTAATTACCTACGAATAGTGTACTTATTCGTAGGTTACCCATTTAGAATATTTTAGCTTTTAACACTTTTTTTTCAATTGATTGATTGAAATGTAGTTATGTATGTTTGTATGAGTACCTACCTACTGAGAATGGGCCGATCTGAGTCTTAGATCTTCCCATTCCCAGTCTTAGGTCCTAAGAAACAATGAGTGGACTGTGTGAAAGATTATTTGGCAAGAAAGCGGGTGACTTTTGAGTTGGCATCTAATGTAGGAAGAACATGTCTTCTTCCTGTGTCAACCAAATAAAATGAGGAGAAAATAATTCTCAAAACGGTGAACGCAAACATTGCGAGGAATCCGGCATGTCCTAGAACCAAAAATTCGGAGACATGTGACATCCACCATATCGCACTGGGCCCGCGTGGTGGACTGCGGCCCACTCCCTCTCCCAGAGAGGAGGACTGTGTCCCAGCAGTGGGAACATTATAGGCTGATTATGCTACATAAGGTATTGTGAATTAGTATGAAATTTTCGTTATTTTTTGTTCGTTTATTGACTGATTTTTTTCATAATTTTTTCTCACTCATCGATCGTTACGTCAGTAATTCTAACGTTTATGGCACGTTCCGAGAGACCATAAACAAGTTATGCAACCTTTTTTTTTGCTGATAATACTTTATGTACTAATGGTTAAAAGTTTCCGTGTGCCAGCTGCCCTTTCCATGCGTTATCGATTAAATTGCATCTATTCCTGGTATTGTGGTACAAATATTGTTAAAGAAAAAGAAAAAAAAATAATAAGGCAGGGGCTATTATAGACTTTCCATAGTCCTAAATAACTAGTTCACTTTAACCACCCCAAATCCATAATCCAATATCTTTGTTTCCATATCCTGCAATAGCCCTACACAAACCGGGGGTTGTCTTTGGGTGCACTTGCATAGAGCGAACACTCGAACAGGGATAATCGTCGGTTGGTGCCTCATTTCACTAACGGGCCTCTGCGAGTTGGCTTCGGCCCCTCGTACGCCTTCCACAGGTCCGGGACCCTAGGGTCCCGAGAAATATCAAAAGAGGAAAAATAATAATGATAAATAAATATTAATAATAAATAAGGAAACAAAGAATAAAGTTCATTAGGACACAGTTTTGGTCGAGCCCTGGAGTGGAGACCGCGTATCGGCAATTCGGCAAGCGTAGTGTGGGACACCCTCCAGCTAGATGGACGGACGACCTAAAGAAGATGGCTGGAGTAGACTGGATGCGGAAGGCGGAGGACAGGGTGTTGTGGCGCAGCCTGGGAGAGGCCTATGTCCAGCAGTGGACTGCGATAGGCTGAGTTGATTGGACACAGTTTGTGAAACAAAAAAATAGATAAGTAACAAAATAAAAAAGTGAAGGTAATTTTAAAACACCCCGTTGGTTTAGTGGTCGCAAGTGCTACAGCTGAGCATGAGGTCCTTCCTGGGTTCGATCTCCAGGTCGGGCAAAGTGTTATTGGGTTTTTCCATTAGAAATTTCTCAGTAGCAGCCCGGAGTCTGGATTTGTGCCCGGTTGGTGGCGATACTCTCACATCCAAATTACATAAAACATAACTTGCGAAATGTCAGTGTATTATGGGTATGTACCTACAACTCTGTCTAACCTTCGTCGATAAAGGCGTGATGTTACATAGGGGCTTACAGGACCTAAACGCAAAAAACGCAAGTTTTTAGAAACAATAAAAGTATATGATCGACTACAGTAAACAAAATCAGAAAAATATATGATATTCTTCAGGATATGCTAGTTAGGTAGTGTGTTGAAAACAAAATACAACTAATTTGATACGATAAGAAAAAATCATGAAGATACCTCTAAAAACTTTCTTTTTACAACAAAAACCATACTAATATACATACAATCTTTCAGAGTTTTTGTCAGATTATTCTACAAGCAACATACTAAAATACTAGTGTTTTAGTTTTTTAGTCCAAACAATAGATTTTTTGTAATTAAATAATTGCTTCATATTTTGCAATAAATTACCAGTGTTGTGTCATCGCGCTTCTCTTTCATTTCTATGCAGTCCGACAGTGACCGCGCTTTAGGTCCATGTAAGCCCCATAAGATTGCTTTTTTTAGTAAAGGAGCAATGGAAAATAAATTGTTCTCAAAGGCCGATCAATGTTACACGCAAATATTATCGCAAATTATATAACGCTCGTTAGTTATTTTTATGTATTTTTTATTGGATTATAACTGGGTATGTTTTTCATTGTTTCATTTTACAAAGGTGTGATGTTGTTCATTGCTTTTCTATCCATACAGGCCAAAAAATATATAAAGAAAAAAATAATGTTTACTTGCGGTAACCATGACGCATAAAAGGAACACAAATACAAAAAAAAAAAAACAAGTTGGGGGAAAACATGCGTCACATCCACGCAAAACGGCTATCGCTCAGCATAATGCTAAGACACTATGCGACACAGAGCCCCAGCGACATACAGAATGATTTTTTTACCGGTTCCAAATAAAAAAAGATGTTTCATACAAAAGTTCAATACGACTTGACCAAAATGTATGAAACAGTTGATTTTTTTTTCGTGATTTCGGAGTTGGTCCCATACCTACTGAAAGTTGTTCATATTCATGGGTAGAACACCCTGTAAAAATTTGGAACCGGTAAAAACAATCAACCTGTATACAAAATAGCTAATCATGATTGTATTTTTTCACTTATTGATCATAAAATAGGTTTGTATAAGAATTAATTTTAAAAAATACCTATGTATTTAAATTACGAAGATAATTTTACTGTTTATTGTTTAGCTATTATAATCGAATTTTATAACTGCTACAAATGGTTTTTAAATGTGGAATAGGTAAATATAATTGCAGCATAACCGCATAATCAGCCTAAAATGTGCCCACTGCTGGGACACAGGCCTCCTCTCTGTAAGAGGGAGTGGGTTGTAATGTTGTGGTTGCGGGTCCAGTGCGGGTTGGTAGATGTCACATGTCTTCGAATTTTTGGTTCTAGGACATGCCGGTTTCCTCAACATATCTTCCTTCACCGTTTTGAGAGCAGTGGTGATGAAATAATTCACACAACGTAAAGCGCCAGTCTGGGTTCGAACTTACGACTTACAACTCGTAAGTTGCAGCTGTTACCACTGGACCACTGATATACTTAACTACAATTGAATTGAAATACGAAGAATAAAAAAAAAAATACGAGTATGTAACTACGTACCTGGTAAATAAATTGTGAAATTGCTTTTACTACGTATTAAATCGATTTTGAATTTATAGTTTTTTTCCGAATTGATTTTCTTTTTATGTTGTTAAACTAATCAAATGCTTACCTACTTATTTAAAACTAAATCAAAAACGGTATTTTATGGATTTCACAAATGCCTTCCGTATTTATACAAATAAATACATACATAGATATTATACATACATACATTCATACCTACTAATAAATAAAATTTAAGTGTCTTTGTATTATCAAAATAACAGCTTTTTTAATGCAAAAAAAACCTAAACAAACTGAATGACGTCATTATTAATTTGTACGATATACGAATATTTATATTTGACCACAGTTTAATACAGGGTTAGTCTTCAAAGAGCAGTCAAATAAAGTCTAACAACCAGTCTTACCAAGGGGTATCGTATTACCCAGTAACTGGGTTGTGGAGGTCAGATAGGCAGTCGCTCCGTAAAATACTGGTATTCAGCTGCATAGACGGCTGCATAGGCGGTTAGACTGGAAGCCGACTCCAACATAGTTGGGAAAAGGCTAGGCAGATGATGAAGAGGAAATGCGGGTGGACTTTTCTCCATAGAAACGCAGTCCATCAAACTGAACAACTTTCTCCATTGTAATCGCGAATAAAAATTTTTGCCGTCCCATACGTTTAGGTCGAGTACCTACTATTGAAGTTTTCTATGGGATAGTCAGTAGATACATTTTTCGCGATTACGATATTGATCCCATGGAGAAAGTTGTTCAGTTTGATGGTCTGTACCACACCCTGAAATTTGGCTGATCTTTGAAAATAAACCCTGTATAGAAACCCGATTCAAAACTATGAGGAAGAATTAATAACAGCCGCGCGGTTCGATCGGTCAGGCTTGCTGCGGTTGCTCTGTGGATGGTTGACTATCTTCACATACCAAGACCCCTCCGTGACTCGGAAAGCACATTCGTGGATCTTCGACAGTCGTTACAGGTCGTCAGAAGCCCGAAAGTCTGACAACCAGTCTTTGTAGGCAATGGTACCTACTTCGAAAAAAACTGTACCTAATTCTATTGGTCGTCTCGACGCATATTTTGAAATCAATGATTGGTACTTACCTACTTTAAAAAAACTGCAATTTTATACGTTTGTCAGTAAATTTTTTTGTCAATGGTAGATACCTACTTTAAAAAAACTGCAATTCTATTGGTCGACTCGACACATATTTTGTAGTCAAAGGAGACTCATATATTTATTCTATGGTAAACCTGTTTTAAATATAACACCCCTCTGTCTTTGTCCGGGGTTAAAAACCATAGGTAGGTACTAATATTATAAATTCGAAAGTAACTCTGTCTGTCTGTCTGTATGTTACCTTTTCACGCCTAAAACACTGAACGGATTTCGATAAAATTTGGCAGAGAGATAGATTGGGCCGGGGCCTTCCCCGGGGTGCAATCTATCTCTCTGCCAAATTACATAGGATAGTTTTTATCGATATACCTCGCGGGCGAAGCCGCGGGCGGAAACTATTATGCAACTCTGTCTGTTTATTACTTTTTCACGCCGTAATGGTTAAACGGATTTCAATGACATCTGGCACAAAGATAGGCCATGACATTAGTTAGTTAATATACTTTTTATACCGGTAGATAATTCCAGATAATTTCCGACCTCCACGCGAGCGATGTCGCAGTCAAAACTTAGTGACCTACCTGCTATGGTAAAGTATGAATGAACATCACCTGCCGTTATGTTAATTCATTTGGGGTCGACGCAGCATCTCTCTTCTATCCATCCATAACAGCTGTCATCTCAGAATTTACCCTTTTTCTAGCCATCGCAATCCATTCACCGTTTCTCTGCCCTAACCCTACTTTTATAACCATCCCGGATTATTTTTAAAGTTTTAAATATGATATTTAAAATTTTTAAAACTTTCATCACCTAGTCACCAACCATACCTACGTTTTTAAAAACTTTCCTCGACACATGTTTTGAGAAAATCATACATGAATGAACGAACCTAATTTAATACAAAATACATAAATGCAATAATAGTACTATCGTCTGACGGAGATTGTTCATTAAAGGCGCTCTCTATTCAAGAAACGTATAAAAGTGATTTATAATGACAACGTTGAAATGTAGTACAAGCGTCAACTTACGATTTCACTAAGGGTTCACGAAAGTTCCGCAGGTTAAGAGCACATTCACACTTTATTTTAAATATTTTAAAAAGTTTTAAAATTTTCAAAAACCACTTTTATGTTGTATCACAGAATATTCTCTTTTCTAATATCACTTTTTGTCACTTTTAAATGTATTTTATAGAGATTCAATATTAATTTATTCTAAATTAAGACACTTTTAGCATAATGTTGTAAAATAAGTACAATTTTTAAGTAATTTATATCACAATATTAATAAAAACGTAGCTTTTAAAATTAAGTACCAGCAACACAATATTTAAGAGTATCAAAATAAAATGTTATAACTGAGATTATAAATTAAAAAGTTTAAAAAAGGTTCCGCTTTCCGTTTACTGAGTTCGATATTTAAAACACGGCCGCGGAGTACGTACGTCCGTGACGAACATTCTCCACGCACTGAACAGAATGCTCCGTTTGGTCGCTTTTAAAGTTTTACTAACTAAAGTAATGTAAACAAATAAAAAAAAAACTGAGTACAGTCACGAGCATAAGTATGTATACACTTGGCTTCATTCAAAGGCTATTTTCTCTTTTATTTTTTAATGAAATATTATATTATTAGGAATATAGTATTTTCGAACCCATAGGTTTATGTAAAGTGTCGTATTTCAACGTTGCATTCGTTATTTCGTGAAAAAAACGCAATTTAAAGTTGCCAAGTGTTGACATATTAGTGCTCGTGACTGTACATAAGGCAAAAGTTCGCACATAATATAAAAGTGGTTTAATTACGTATAATAAACGCCTACGGGAAACTGTAGGTTATTCTATAGGGTTTAATAGTAAAGGTTGGTTTACTTTTGCCAAATTATGAAGCTCGTGCGTTTCTTGTTCCTGTGCGTTCAAGTCCTACTATCCTACTTCCTAATAATATCTCCTACTAATATTATAAACGCGAAAGATTGTATGGATGGATGTTTGTTACTCTTTCACGCAAAAACTACTGAAAGGATTTGAATGAATTTTGGCACACAGATAGTTTATAATCAGCATTAATACATAGGACTTATCACATAAGACACTTTTTATCCCGATATTCCCACGGGATCGAAACTTATGTGGGTGAAACCGCGGGGCGCTGCTAGTACCTAATTAATATTTAGTTAATTTGTGCACTTGGTACCCCACTATTAACCGGATCTCAAGCTCATTATAATTTGTTAATAACTCATTAGTTAGTGCTAATAACCATGCAATATTAGTTTGAATAAAAGGTGCATTTCACACAAGGCAAAACGAGGGTTCCCCAGGGTTTAATACTAGGTCCGATCCGTATTGATCGTCAAAGAAGCTTCACTTCTTTAGATTTTCTTAAGCATTGAAGTCATTTCATAATGTTTTATTATTCACCAACATACCATTGCTTATTTTTTTCTAAATGGAAGAGGTAATTCCTGTCACTGACGTGACGACACTTCGTTATTTACGTTTATTGGTTATTCCACGATTTGTGTTTCCTCAGCTAAGCCTTGTCTTGAGTTCCTTGAGAAGTCAATGAGTAACATTCACAGACTTTTTGATGGTCCATACTTTTTATTTAATTAAATAAAAACTGACGGACAGGGCACTACTGTAAGTCTAAATAAAGGTTCATAGATAAGGCTAAAATATGGTGTAGATACAATTGGAGAGGCATATGTCCAACTGTGGCTTACGATAGTTTGGTTGATGACTATAACAATCCTAATATAACAGATAACTTTTGCTAGCGGCTTCGCCCGCGTTAATCAATCAATAAACTCACCCTATCGCAGTCCACTGCTGGACATAGGCCTCTCCCAGACTTCACCACAACACCCTGTGCTCCGCCTTCCGCATCCAGTCTACCCCAGTCGTCTTCTTTAGGTGCCCGCGTGTAGGCTGGAAATTATCCCACGGGTACAAGGTACCGTGATAAAAAGTCCTATATCCTAACCCAGGTCAAAATTTGAATTCCGTTCAGCCTTTAAGGCGTGAAAAAGTAACAGACAGACTGACTTACTTTCGCATTTATACCATTCCATCTGCCTAGCCTTTTACCATGTTGGGTTCGGCTTCCAGTCTAACCGGATGCGGCTAAAAACTAGTATTTTACATGGAGCGACTGCCTATCTATCTGACCTCCACAACCCAATGACTAGGTAACACGATACCCTTTGGTAAGACTGGTTGTCAAACTTTTGACCTTTTGCCTACCCGTAACAAATGTCAAAGATCTATGAATGACAGCCGGGACGAAAGGCTTAACGTGCTTTCTGAGGCACGGAGGGGTCTCGATAACAGCATATTATGGACTAGCTTCTGCCCGCGACTTCTCCCGCGTGAAATTTTACCCTACCCCATTCAGCTTCTTAGGGGTAGAATTTCGAAAAACCCTATCTTAGTGGATACCTACTCTTCACAAAGAACACACCCTCCAAATTGTATGTCTCTAGGACCAGCGGTTTAGGCTGTGCGTTGATATATCTGTCAGTCAGGACTTTGAATATTATATACATATACAGATAGATAAGTAGCCACAGGTAGAATTTGTAAGTTTCTTACACCCTGTAGGCAGTGACACTTCAAGACAGTGGTGGCCCAGTGGTATCGGCGCCGACTTACGAGTTGTAGATCGTGAGTTCAAACCCAGGTAGGCACTTTTTGTATTTAATTTCATCACAACTGCTCTCAAAACGGTAAAAATCGTGATAAATCAAAAATTCAAAGACATGTGACATCCACCAACACACAATGGGCCCGTATGGTGGATTACGGACCACTCTCGCTCATAGAGAGCTTGTGTCCCAGCAGTGGGAACATTTGAGCTGATTATACTATTATGCTTACACCCTGTAATGTTCCAACTAGCACCAACAGTAATTATGTTTGACAAAGAAGTAGTAAATCATGAGGTGTGCAGAACAAATATTGTTGCAACAGTTTAGTCAGAGCAAGTAAAGAGAGCCCCATATTCCTATGAAATGAATCATGCTTCTTTTACTGTTTATTTACTTATATAATGTAAGGGATTAAGCTGAAGTTCTGGGAAGGAGATCATTCTGCTTTCACATGTCAAACTAATGTTAAGAAGCTGCAAATGTCTCCTTGCTCAAACAGTTTCTTTTCTTTTGCATTGCCTTGTGTTTAAGATATGTTGTGTTTGTTAGTGTAAACTGGACTGGTCCACTCACATCTGTGCGGTTTTGCGTCATAAGACCATATCAGACACTAATCTAGAGATTTAGAAGATTACCTATGTCTGGACTTTAAAAGAGACTGACCCCTGAGTTTGTTTCGCCATTTCTCCTCAGGGGAATAGCTAGTTAGACTTGACATTTCATAAGTAACTAGCTTATTTTTGAAACATGAAAAAAGAACGTGTTAAAGTGAGTCGGATAACCTATTTATAAAATAAACTATTGCATTTTTTTTCAACGGAAGTTATGAGAAAAGGGCTTTTATTATGAGGTCTTAAAGCAATAGAAAAAATTGGAACCAATATGCGCATAGCGGAAAGTTCTCTGATGATGTCTAGGAAGTAGGTATATTATCTTACCAAAGATCATATTTTACTAGAAAGGCATAACCAACACAAATAAGGAACCTTTTTAGAAGGGATTTCATAATTACTAGTAACCCGCACCTATTTTTATGACTTGACAAAACAATGAGATTTCTACAATTTATGCAAGTTTAATATATTTAATACATGGGTATGGCATATTGTTACCTAGATCATAAAATTTTTATGGTCAACTAATAACTATGTTAACTCAATTTGTAGGTATTTAAAATGTACAACATGAAAACTTACCATTTTACGAAAAACACATTGATTTATATTGTTGTCTCAATGCTTGTGGAATATTACATGAATTAATTTTGTTTTTATAGGAGTTTTGTGGTGTACAAACAACCAAATAGTTGCTCATTATGTTAATTAAATAGTTTTATATCTAAAATGTCGGTGTGTCTCCTACTCTCCTAAAGTAAGTGTATATACCTAATTTAAGTACATATTAGTATATTTTAGGTCATAGAAATAAAACTAAAAGATGCGGCTTTACTCCGTGACTGTACTAATGATGAAATTGGGCAGTGGGTCTAGTCGACCTATTCAAAATGTGATTAGGTCAATTGGACCCGCGGGTTCAGTTCGAGTGGGTCCAGTTGACCAAAGACTCCAAATATACAGTTCATTCACAGTTATGTACTTACCTCTGATTTTGCATCACTATTAAAATCACAGTGATCTTATACTTCTTGATCGAAATTATCAACTAGCTCGTGTCGCTTTAGGTCAACAGCTACATGCCATGTTACGTTTGCTGAATCGTGGTCTTCCATAAACTCGTCTGCTCCAATAGTCATCAGTAGTTCGACGGATATGGACAGGCTGTAACATGTAACATACCACTGCCACTTCAAAAAATAGTAATTGTAGGTTGGTACCGAATCGATGTGAACATTCATCCCAGCCCCTGGAAGTTCAAATACTTCGTTCAAAAACTTTCGCGGTTCCATAGTGAATCTCAGGGAAAAGAACCAGAAAGAATCTAGAATTACTACTATATATATGTGCATAATTAATATAATGCGTGATATTTTTTGTTTTAACACAAAATATCCTATAACACTCAGCAATACTGCAGCTTCCCATTGGTGAAAGACCTTTCGGAATCGGATCAGTAGTTCCGAAGAATACAAACTAACAAATTTTACCACTTTATAATATTATTACTAGTGCTCGCGACTTCGTCTGCGTGAAATTTCTTGTGCCCAGACCCGCCCTGTCGCATCGCATCGTCTGCCTGCGCTGTTACTTCGTTTTCGTTTATTATTATTTATTTATTTATTCAAGTTACAAAGACTCATAGACAATATACAAAATTTAATACAATACATCATCATGCTTAGCGTCCTTTCCGCCTTTTTTCTTTTTGCTCAGCTCCTAAGGGTCCTAGCGTGATGTTAATTAGCCAGTAGCTTTCCTCAAGAATTGGGCTATCAAATTCCGAAACGAATTTTTCAAATCCGACTGGTAATTCCAGAGATTAGCGTGTTCAAACGGAAACAAAATCTGGAAAAGAAACAGTGGTTGTATCAAAATAAATGGATATAATACACACATCAAAAGTGTCTAGGGATCAAGCATTTTTATGCGGATTTCTTGAGATTGAGATGTGGCTTTGTAATAAATTTATGATTTTATAAATTTATATGGATCCTTTTTGGTGCATTTCATAATTTGAATCAGGAACTGTGAATCAAATTCGAGTAAAAGATGAAAATCAGCTGTCAATATTTTCCCTATAAAAACATACAACGCATTGAAGACATTATTAGTGCTACTGTTTCCCTACTACTGATTAAAACCAACGTTATTATGGAGCGGCGACGTCATTTAAGCAGGGAAGAAATGCTCAGAGCCGTGGGAATGATAGAAGCTGGTTCCCGGCAACGTACTGTGGCTTTAGCTCTGAATACAAGTCAGAGTGTTATCAGTCGACTTTGGACACGTTACCGAAGCACTGGTACCGTGGCTGAGCGCCATGGAGGACGGTATCGCTGCACCACACGGAGACAAGACCGATACATTCAAATCTTAACTCGAAGAGCTCCAACAATAACCGCCATGATGTTAGCCGTGAGGCTTCATCACTCTTCAGGGAACTTAATTAGCGACCAAACAGTCAGAAACCGCTTGCATGAAGTGAACCTTCATTCCCGAAGACCGCTACGGGTACCACCTATAGCAATGCACAATCGTAGGATTCGATATCAATGGGCTCTTGAACACAGAAATTGGGCAGAAGAACAATGGCGTTTCGTGTGCTTTTCTGATGAGTCTCGTTTTTGTATGAGACCGGATACAAGACGTATACGACACTGGAGAACCCCTGGACGCCAACAGCGATTAAAATCCTGCCAGGAAGTCCATCCTTATAGTGGTGGAACCATCATGGTATGGGCGGGTATTTGGATCGGCGGAAGAACTGAGTTGATTTGGATCAGAGGCAACCTCAACGCTCAAATTTATGCTGAGACGATTGTATCAGACGTCATCGTTCCTCTACAAGTGCAAATCGGTCCCTTATTTCAGTTAATGCATGATAATGCACGACCGCACACCGCAAGAGTTGTAAGACAGACTCTCGCCGCAGCTAACATCAATGTCCTGCCCTGGCCTGCTCAGTCGCCAGACTTGAACCCGATTGAGCATGCATGGGATATGCTACAGAGAAGAGCTCTGCCGAATATGGAGGGTATCCAGTCGCAAGAAGACCTTTTTTTGTTGTTGCAACGAACATGGGCGGCCATTCCACAGCGTGATTTGGATGAACTCATTTTGAGTATGCCAAACCGATGTTCTTGTGTTGTTAGTGTTCGCGGTAGAAACACGGATTATTAATTGTTTAAGTTACCCAATAAAATTTTAAAGAAAATTGTTATTTCAGTCTTTTTTTCGAACTTTTGTGTTAGTGGTTCAAATGTCAAAAATCCCTTTATTAGGAAAATGGCAAATTTCTTTATTAATGCAAAGGTGACTTGGTTTATCGTTACTGTGACAAACGAAAACACTTTATTTGATGAATCCTTAAAGAAAATTTTAATTAATATCAATCAGGAGAAAAGTTATTGCAAAAATATATGTTGATCCCTAGACACTTTTGATGTGTGTATTAGGTCTTTACCAATGATTCCAAAAGTAAGGATACGCCCGTCTGAACATTTTACATAGAAGTTCTTCGTTCGAAGTTCGAAGTTCGCGCGCACCACTGTCAACTGAGTCGCGTTGGCCCTAAAACCGTAATTTTAGGGCCAGCGCGTTGGTGCCATTTAGTCGCGCCGTTAGCCCGGTCCTTACGCTAGTAATATATATGTCAATGGTCTTTACCTATGAAATTGCCGATTTTCGATACCAATTGTGAAGATAGATATCTTTCATTCTATTTAAAATTTCAAATTCAAATTAATTTTATAATATAGCATGACATTTCGTTTTTCAAAATTAATTCTTCATTTGTTTTCCCACCGTTCGATTTTTTTTAAATCGCTGTTTCTGTAACCATGGAATATTCGAAATTGCGCGCTATGCTATTAGAATCCGAGTTCCGACGTGGCACCAACGCAACCCAGACAGCACAGAATACCACGACATATATGGACACGGTACAGTCAACACCAAAAGTAGATGATCGAAATCAGAAATTCAATACTAATGAACGGAGTTCGCGTCAGAACTGTGTGGCGTCGAAGTGATTCAAAAGTATGTGATTGTAAATTAAAACATTTACTACTAGTACAGCTGCCATATATTCGTGATCAGTTTTGACTCCTATTGAATTTCTGATTTTGATCATCTACTTTTGCTGTTGACTGTACCGCATGTTAATGCACGGTCTGTTTTTTACCGACTTCAAAAAAAAGGAGGTTATCAATTCGATACGTATGTATGTAATATTATTGGAATTGCATTATATTCACATATGACAATCTACTAAGGCTTCCAAACAAATATACAAAATTTCATAGACGTATGTATGTATGTATGTTTGTCCACGCATATCTCCGTAACTATTAATCGGATCGTGACCATTCTTTTTTATTGGCTTACATTTACTTCAACTTAGGGAACAGTGCAAGTTTCATCAAAATCGATTCAGTAATTTTCAAGATATGGACTAAGACGTGAAAGTGTGACGGCCTGGCTTATTGATACGAGCTACGGGTGTAGTGTCAAAGCGAAAACATTTCAAAACCTTGGTCAAATTCTAGTGCAACAACTAAAAATTACCAAATAAAAAGTAATTTAAAATAAAAAGTAATTTAAAAAAATTAAACCGACTTCAAAAAGAAATGAACTCAAAATCATGAAATAACTTTGATTTCGGAAGTCGGTGTCTTGGGATCTGTATTTTAGTATTCGTTTTTTGCCACCGACTTCCGAAATCAAAGTTATTTCATGATTTTGAGTTCATTTCTTTTTGAAGTCGGTTTAATTTTTTTAAATTACTTTTTATGGTTTGATCGCTTCTGTTTTGGATATTTTGATCTCAATAATGAGCCCCGTGGCCGATCGGAGAAGAAAGCCCATAACGATGAATTGAAAGCCATAGTGGAAGCAAATTCATCACAAACCACGTTAGAACTTGCAGCAGCCCTCAACGTAAGTGATAAATCGATACTGATTCATTTACTTCAAATTGGAAAGATAAAAATGCTCGGAGAGTGGGTACCGTAGGGACTCACTGAACACAACGGACCGTCTCAAAACTACAGGAGTTACGACTGGAAACTCTCCGTGACCCACCATACTCACCAGACCTTGCTCCAACTAATTTCCATTTTTATTCGGAATTTGGATAACTTCTTAAGGTGCATCCAAACAGAGCGAGGCATGCGCCGCAAATTATTATTTTTATTGTTGATGCCTCAGCCTGAAGCAACCGTACCCACATAATTTGCGGCGCATGGCTCGCTCTGTCTGGATGAAAAATTTCAAATCCGACGAGGCTTTGAATAATGCCTCTAAAGAGTTCATCGATTACTGTCCCCAGGATTTTTTTATCAAAGCCATCAACGAACTTCTACTAAAATGGTCAAAGTGCATCTTCACTAATGGTTAATACCATAGATATCCGCGGTCAATAACTACTTCGATAAATGATATTAGTAGCGGTCTCTTTAAAAAAAAAAGTTTTTTTTCTAAACTCAACAAAACTGCAATTTTATAAGAAGGATTGGAAGGAAGGGTAAACTAAATTTTCCACATACTTTATTATTAGTATAGATTTACAGCTTGCTATAGATATACCATCCTTCATAGCCTAGATGCCTATTTTCGTAGAAGCACGTCATCGCACATTGATAATTCCAAAAGCATCACATCTTCGACCACATGACCTTATGATAATCAGTTCCACGAACCGAATACTTCCCGAATCATTTAGGGCAAGACTCAATGACTCAGATGATTGTACGCAACATTATAAAGATGACGAATGCATAGGAGAAGACAATGGTAAGTATAGTGAATTGTTTCTGTCTTTTAACCAAAATGATAATGTCTAAATGGCGCGTGACATGTGTTTGGTCTGGTTTGGGACTGTTTTTAAATGTTTGTTTTAGAACTTTTGATGGTAAACTCCCCATGAATACAAAAATACCAACTAAAACAAAAAGCTTTATAGGCAAAAAGAAAAGGTGATGACAGAGAGTAATGGGGGATTTAGTACACTATGTCGAATTTCATCGTGTGGCTGTCATAGGCGGAATCACTACCTAACACTAGTCGATAAAAATCGCAGGTGACTAGTTCATTTTGCATAAAAATGTCGACTTTCATGCGGCGGGCGATCGCTTGCTATGCGACTGAGAATTTTCACGGACGATTTTAGTCACCCGCTGTATGCAACCTGTCGCCGCACGACAAAAGACTTACTTTGGAACTTGCGACTTGCCCGCTTAAGCTTACTTTTAATACAACTCAGTTTTTTAGATCATAAAGTATTGGCTTGACTTCGTTGACTCCCAAATTAAGAGCAGTTGCGCACTACATCCGATCCGAATCCGACAAATGCCGGTCCGAAGTGACCATAGTCCTATTGCGCAATAGATCCGAACTCTATCCGTCCGAATTTAGAACAGATACTACTATCTAGAAAGTCCGTCACTGAGGGACCAGTATATTAAACAGATTTTTGTAAGCTGACGGGATGTTCGGGGCTCGCTCCACTCCCATCGCGGGTCGGCCCAGCATTACTGTGCCGCCGGGATCGGCCCACATAAAACCTTGATACTTCGCTGGATGTACGTGAACTAGTGATGGGACACTAATTCAAGCTCGTCATCATCTAACTCACAATTCTTTCTCAACTAGAGTTCATTACGAGAGCAGTGGTGCAGCACGATTTACGAGAGCAGTGGTGGCCCAGTGGTCACGGACACGACTTACGAGCTGTAGGTCGTAGGTTCGAACCCAAACAGGCGCTTTACTTTGTGTAAATTATTTCATCACCACTCCTCTCAAAACGGTGAAGGAAAACATCGTGAGGAAACCGGCATGTCCTAGAACCAAAAATTCGAAGACATGTGACATCCACCAACCCGCACTGGGCCCGCGTGGTGGATTACGGCCCGCTCCCTCTCATTGAGAGGAGGCCTGTGTCCCAGCAGTGGGAACATTATAGGCTGATTATGGTAGAGTTCATTATTAACTTTCTGAACATTGAAATCTTCGTCTTAGTACCTACAGTCAACAGCAAAAGTAGATGATCAAAGTCAGAAATTCAATACTAATTAACGGAGTTCGCGTCAGAACTGTGTGGCGTCGAAGTGATTCAAAAGTATTCTACGTAGTAAGTATTCTAAGTAGTAGTACTTGCCCATGGCAATCGCGGCATCTAGCGTATTTGAGGTCCTCAGTGTAGCGCAGGTGTATGGACACTTTGGACAATCCAACATTCAGGGTCAAATTAAATTAGCTAGAGAAACACTGCACACGTGATGGGCACATATATTATTATGTAAAATGTTTTATTAAAATTATGTTTTTTTTTGAGGTCATCAACCGCAATTAGTGTAAGGCTTGAAATATCAGTTTTTGTTTTGCAAACTTTGCTGACGTGATGGTACTTATCGATATCTCAACACGATAAAAATAACAGATTTTCACAACTCGTAGTTTAAGTAACCACATTTCCAGCGGTCGATGAAACCATCATCACCATCATCTTCCTGCCCTTATCCCATGTTACTTGGGGTCGGCGCAACACGTTTTCTTCTTCCATTCTCCCCTGTCAACCGTCACGCTATCATTAACTCCCTTCTCTTTCATATCATTCCCCACACAATCCATCCATCTTTTCTTCGGCCTTCCTCTCCCTCTCCATCCATCAACATGTATATTCATCACTCTTTTAGTCACATGCGTTTCATCCCTCGATGAAACCAATAAAAAAAAAAGTTGGTTTATATTTTTTGACCGTGTACGTTAGTATTGCACTTTTCTATTCTTCTTCTTCTTCGTGTCGCTAGCACGACTGTATTTTTGACACAGAGGGTAGGATAGGAGGTGGAGCATGCTTTGTGATATACCTCCGCAATCACACCGTACTGCCGTTCCGTCAAGGTAGCTCCAGTTTACCAGGTTGGACTTACATTTTCCCACTTGTGTCCGGAGACGGTTCAGAGAATTCCAAGTGCACCACGGAAGGTTACACCTACTTTTCTGTAAAAAAGCTGATTATTTTTTGATAACCGACGAAATCTTTTTACGCTAGGTGCTTTAGAATCATATACTGAATTCATGATTACAGTTTGCGCCTCGACTTCCCTGCCACCTTAAAATACTGACATTCAAACCAACTAGACATACTTTACTAAGAGTGGATAAAATACCAGCGGTTTTGAAGCACTTAAGAGTAAATGCAGTCGGAGAGACTTTTGAAAAAGCTTAAGTAAAACGTCATAACTCGAGGTTTGACTCTCGCCTATTTCCTCCTCCAATATTGGACTAATTTAAAAGATATTTCATAAACTGAATAACAAAGGATGTATTCCTATGATTTTCTTTTTTCATAAATAGTTTTCGAATTTGTACACTAGGCTTCTGTTTAAATCGGCAATTTTGAGCATTTTTTGAGGGTTCTAGTGCTTATAAAAATAATGTATCTATCATCAAAAAGGAAAACATAGAGACATACTCGTACAAGTAGTTAATAGTTATTATTCTGTAAAAAAAAAAACATTTCTTTATGATCATTAACCAGAAAGAAAACAGGCGATAGCGTTTCTATGGAAAAAAAGACTAACAGACTGGATAAAGCCATTTACATACACATATAGGTTCCGTCCGAGTCACTCCTTCAATACATGAACTAACACACACACACACAACACACACAGCCACACCACTCACGAATGTCGGGCACATTCACATCACATCATACACACACACACACCCCCACACTTACACCCTCACACCCCTTCTACTTCATATGCCAACACACATACTATAAATATATCTTTTCTAAAATGACATAAGTAGTTTCTTTATCACCTTTAGCCTACCTAAGAAAGTGCGGCGTCTTCTAACACAGGCATTATCTGATTAAAAGGAGGCGCCATTCACCAACAAAATGTAAAGAACTATTGTCAAGAAATAAACATTTTTGTATTTTGTATTTTTATATGGAAAAATACCATCCGCATTTCCTCGTGATGCCATGATCCCACAGTAGGTACACTTAAATCACCTTTCGCGTGTACTTGTGAGATCAACAGTAACGTAAGATAATAATCTAGCAAGTAAAACCTACCTATAGGGCACTGTCATTGACATTTGGCAGTAGGTATCAACATTGTGCAACTTTGATCTATAGTCTTTGATAGGAGCGTTTACGCCGTACGGCATTTCATACAAACTTTCAAGCCCTTATTTTTCGAAATGAATGAACCGATTTTAATGAAACTTCATACGCGTATGCAGAATACAAAGGTCTGAAAAGTTAGTAGAGAACATTTTTTTTTGCCACTGCAGAGTGGGACAACACAGGCCTAAAATAAAATAAAAACCAGACAGGTAATAGGGACAAGAAATACGCCTATAATATTGTGACAAGCAACAATCTACTCATACTCGTAAATGTGTTGTTAATGTATACTAAGTGGTGAGATTTTGAAAACTTTTCATAATTTTATTGTTCACTAGCGGCGCCCAGCGGTTTCACCCGCGTAAATGTCGATCCCGTGGTAATATCGGGATAAAAAGTAGCATATATGTTAATCCAGGGTGTCAGCTACCTACATAAAGAATTTTACCAAAATTGGTCCAGCCGTTTGAGCGCGCAGAAGTAACAAACATATAAACACACCCCCACACACACTCACAAACTTTCGCCTTTATAAAATTAGTGTGATATCCTGAGACTCTGTTAAAGTTTATAAGGCCTTTTGTATGCAAAAGGTTTATAAACTATAACAGCCATCCAGGTTTAATATGCACCCAAATTGCGTAACACAGTGTCAATCACAATCTGAATAATATTTATGGATATTGTCGAGAATCGAACCTCGACACCTGCGCGCGCTCCAGGCAGCGCCTCCGAGCCGCTGAGCCAGGCGGTGCGGAGTGCGGCACGGGGGACGCGGGCACCGGGCTGCGCGGGCGACGGGCGGCGAGGGACGGCCGGGCGGCGTCGCGCACTCGCGCAGCGCGCTCACAGACAGAACACTTCTCCACGGGCCACCGCATTGTATTGTAATGTCGATTTTATAATTATATTCAGTTTGTACCTGCAAATCATACAGTCCACTTATTTTCTCACCACCATCTTCGAGACCTTCACACTGTTCTCAACAGATATTGCTAATGCATTGCTTCTGTTCGAAAAAATTGTCTGCTCAACAACGTAAATAACACAATGAATGTTGTTGAACTGTCACAATGAAAGCTCTATCTATCTCATCTAGCATAATTAGGTATTATAAGTATAAGTATATTTTTTATATGACGTAAAATGTTTCTGATGTCCTATTCACAGAATAAATAATTTCTTTTCAAAGGAAGTAAAAGGGTTTATCTTACAAAAAGAATTCCAAAAATGGAAGACATTATTGTGACATCTACCAACCGGCACTGGGCCCGCGTGGTGGATTACGGCCCACTCCCTCTTACTGAGATCCAGAGCCTGTGTCCCAGCAGTGTGAACATTATGTAGCCTGATTATGTATGTTATGTAAAGGGTTTCTTCATCAAAATAAACATTCGTTTTGATAACTGTTCAAGTGTTTATTATTAACAAGTCTTCATCTTATTACAATAAATTATATTGAATATATTATATTAAAATTATTATCATTATCACATATTTACATTTTATTTCTAATTTTATGCGTTTTCAAAACGCACCATCACGACGGCATCCCGATAAGGAGCCGGTCAGAATTAAATATTATTTACTAAAGTGACTAACGCCATCTAGTGAGCAATTTTAAATAATTGTTGTTTGGCAGCGACAGTGGCGACATTTTACGCACAGACTCTGTCGTTTTTATTATGGAACTAATAAGTAGGTCAAAATGCGTCAGTTATTTTTAAAACATTTTCTTTTAATTAAAATGAATGCATGTCAATATTATTGATACTTATAAATATCAAGAAGTTCTGGCGAAATAACAAAACGTTTTTTGCATTAAAAATCAGTTCTAATTTTAAGTAAATTAAAGAATACAATATTTATTTAAAGTTTTAAATAATTAGCACCATTTTTTATAATGGTCTCACTACTGCCAATCACAACACTGGTGGAAGAAAGAACTTTTAAGAACTAAAATCCTTTTAGGATTACCTTTTAGGAAAGGCACAATCATCAATTTTTTTAAATTATTTAAGTACATTATTTTTAACAATTATTTTACAAACAATAATTGTTAATTACTATCTAATAATTATGCAATATCATGGCTGGTGAGTTATAACTAAAATATGTATTCACAATAAATATAAGTAGGTACGTAAAAGAACATCAAGTACAGTCAACTACTTCAGTAGGTAATTACAACCCTGTATTTTAAAGAAAAAAGCAAAAAAGAGTATGTTCCTATTAAGGATCAACAAAAAGTTGTAGTTATAATGCACAAATGTACTATTATTGAATTATGCACGAAAAAGATCTTATTTTCCGTTTAATCGCGGTGTAGTTTTTATTTTTATTATTTCATTCGTATACGTCAAACTTGTTGTGCACATTGATGTGCTTAGCCGACACGCAGTAAGGGACAGAAATATTCTTACTGTGTCTCATTTCTTTGCTAGTGACGTTAATATATTTCTCTTTTTCTTGTGCGAATGAAAAATAAGATACCTATGCAGCATATCATTGTATGCAGCAGTCTATAGTTTACTCACTGACACTTTTTCGCGTGACTGAGTACGGTGAGGGCAAATCTAGCGATTTAAATCTTTGTGATCAGGTCAACTCTATTGGATCATTGTTTGTTTACAAAATATTGAATCTATAAAAAAAACCAGATAAAAAGTTATAAATCAAGAAAATTTAACGTTAGTGTTGTTCTTAGAATTGTCATTTGACTAAAATGACCTTCAAATAGTTTATCATTATGGAAGACATTATCATTTATATTCTTCGATCAATAATAGTACTAGATGCCCGATAAGCGCTTCAAAAACGGCCCGAAAAATACAAGCACGAATACTTTTGTGCTCTTATTTCAAATTAGTATGGTCCAATCATAGCCAATGTTATGACGTCAAAATGCCTCAGTGCGCGTTCAAAAGTTGTGTAAATAACCACCGTAACACCAAGATTTTGGAAGGAATATCTTTTTTTCGGTAAGTTTTTATCATTAAATGTTTTTCATAAAATAGTAACACAATTAAATAGTAAATATAAATCAATTAGCAAAAATATTATGATTGTTTGGCCAATGTTTGCGACAACGCGCCAACTACCACCAAACGGGGTGAATAGGGATGCAGGGGTGAATTGGGACAAAACTTTAAAATGGATTTTAGCGTTGAAATAATACAGTTTGTTGCCGAAAAGGACACTTAATCGTTAATTATAATACAATAAACACATTAGATTTCTTTTTGGCAACAAACTATATTATTTCAATGTTAAAATCGCTTTAAAAGTTTCGTCCCGATTCACCCCTGTATCCCTATTCACCCCGTTTGACGGTACTCTAACAAACACTGAAGCATTGAAGTGTAATTCCGAGAACTACGTCTAGTTCCAAATTCGAGTAAGTACGAAATTGTCAACAAAATGTTTTTAACCTTATTGCTTAGACGTTAAGTTTCATTTTAGAATAAATATTTTTGTACTTATTATAAAAATGACTTTTTATTTTCAAGTGACATTTTAAATGTATTACTTCGATGATAGAAGGACTTAAATATTAATCATTTGCAATCGTAATTAAACTTTATGTTAGAGTGTTAAGGTTTATAATAATCTGAAGTTGTTAATATTATTAAACTTTTTTCTATAGTTCGTAGTAAGAAATATAAATGTTTATCTGTGTGCAAACGTGGCCACTTTAGCGACTTATTTTTGTTCCTAATCATTCATCTAGTACTATTATTGATCGAAGTTTATATTATTTAAAACTGTAAATAACTTATTTGGAACTTACGGTATCATACTAATTGATAAGAATACACAACTCTTTAGATCATTGTAGAACTCAAAATGATGTTCTACGTATATTTTTATTAAAACACACAAGCACGCACTAACAAATATCATGAAGGTATTTAACTCAACCAAACCACATATCTGAAATATCTTACATTATAAAAATGACTTACAAAATGAAGTCAGCCCTAAGACCACTCATCCTCCGAAAAACAATCGAAAAGCGATATTTTTCTCTATTTAAAGCAGCATTCTTTAATACGACAAAGGCAGAAATCTAATCCCATATTTATCAGTAGTGTAAACAGGGCTTCATGACAACAACCAACGAAAACTTTCGGACATGAATACAAAGCAGTTTATTTTAAGGAACCAAGAAAACCCGAAAATGTGTTATGAAGCGATATGATTCATACTTTTTAACAGTTTCATCAAAAGTTCTTAGATTTGAAACCCATTCAATGCAAAAAACTGAACTTCTTCTATAAACTCAATATTCGAAACAAATGTCATGAAAATAAAAGTAGCTTACATAGGAAGATGCGCATACAATGTGAAGACAGCAATACGACAATAAATGAAAACACTAAGAGTATTTTAGAACTATCAAATAAATCCTAAATCCTAGAACCGAAATAAAAAAAGTGTTTTTTTTTCAAACTTACTAAATAGTTTTGCCAATCTTTGACTAGCTATAGTGACTAAACGATTGGATATATTTCTTTGAACGCCTTATATATACGCAGTTTAATTTATTGGCGTATTGTCGTCTCCATCTTGTGTGCCCTTCCTTGTAGAGATAATTACAAAGACACAAAAAAAGTTTAAGACCAGCAAGATTCAGCTTTTTATCTCATCTGACTTAAAACCAATAGCAGAAATCGTTCAGACATTATATTTAGGCCCGCTTACAACACAAATCCCTAAATACGTTTAGAATTTTAAACATCGTTCTGTTTCTGTCGTTTGAAGATGATAGAGACAAAATGATGTTTATGTATGTTTAACGTTACCTGTATAGATTTTTGGTGCAAGTTAATCTCACACGACACAATACATTCTTTTTGAGAAAACCTACGGCCTCGTACCCATTTCGAGCATTTCTCTACACTAACAAACACTAAATACACTCAGTGTATTCAAGTGTCACACTCTCATACAATAAGATACATAAATTAAATTAAACATAAACACGATTATAAATAACTTCACATATAATCACAATATTTAAAAATTAAAACAAAAGTGCCCAAAGACATCAGTTTTGTCTTTAGGTTTGGGTTTATATTCAATTTATATTAATTTTAAAATTACTGGACAGACTATGAAACAATTTTAACCACCTCATTCGAGAAAGATTTTGGGGCATCACTGGGGTAGACTATAGATCAGAATTTTGTCTACTTTTGCCACAATATATGAAAAGTTTTGGTAAAAGGTAAATCTATAATATTACCTCAACTATATAAGTAAAACCAAAACAATTTCATTGGCCTTACCTATATAGAATATATGACAATAATACTAATGATGTCATTTTTAATAAATTCAGACAAGTTGATAATAAATTAGAAAGTAACGACATCTACAAATGCAATAAACAATCTACGAAGATCCAGGTAGTGTGGCAACATCTGAGAGGCCTTCGTCCAGTTTGGACTATGACAGATAAAAACTATACAATTTATTGGCCAATATGTTACGGCACAGACTCAATCCTATTATCATCCTTTTTGACCTTACCTGAGAGCTTGGAGTATATTTCGTCGATGGACTTCTGCCTGGTCTCAGGGAAGTAGATGACGGTGTAGAAGCAGGCGATGAAGCAGACGAAGGCGAAGAATAGGAAGGTCCAGTGGATGCCGATGAGCTCACAGAGTATTGTGAACCATTTCGTTTGAACGAAGTTACTCATTTTCGCACAGACGTTCGCGAAGGCTGATACTGTGCCTCGGAGCTGAAATGGAGAATGTTTTGTTGAATATTGGTGTTTTGGTGGGAAAGGATAACTTTAAAACGTTAATATTTGATGGCAGCTATTTCAGCCTTGATTTACTGTGGTTAGAAGTCTTTTCTAGACTAGTATTCGGTATAATGGTATAGGCACAAACTGGCCAGGTATTATTATTGTAACTGTGACTGGACCATACATTATTTAGGACAAATCGCTGTTGGAACTGTTAACGACGTTGAAGATTAATCTTTACAATTGAGCGTAGAAATCAAAGAGGCATTACTATATTATAAGAAGATAACTAAGTACTGGGAGTTATATCAAAGCCGTTAAAGAGAGATTTTAATATCTATTTATTTATTGCGTCAGATTTTAAAGACATAAACTATCACAAAAGTTCAATAACCTACCTGGAAAGTGAACAGATCCGTGATAATAATATACGAAATAGGCTGGAACCCTGCCGCATCAGCGAAGATGCACAGACACATGGCCAACACGGGCAGCCAGCCGGGCAGCCAAAAGCCTGATGACGTCATGTAGAACCACGCGGACAAAATCACCATACCCACGCCCACGGCGAACGATGTTGTTACTAGGAGAAGCTGAAATGGACACACTGATTATTAGATAAGTTTTGATAGAGAATTTAATTTCGGTGTGAAATCTGACAGCGGTAGGTACTATTCGTTCTAGGGAAACCGAAGGATTGTGTCAGACTTTTACCGGCTATATTCCGTAGTGCTGCCCCAAGTGAATGTGAGAAATATTGTTTTTCTACTGTTTAGGTAATTAACTATGTGTCATTATATGTATCCATACTAATATTATAAATTCGAAAGTAACTCTGTCTGTCTGTCTGTCTGTATGTTACCTTTTCACGCCTAAACCACTGAACGGATTTCGATAAAATTTGGTAGAGAGATAGATTGCATCCCGGGGAAGGACATGGGATAGTTTTTATCGACATACCCCGCGGGCGAAGCCGCGGGCGGAAGCTAGTTGTTTATAAGTTGGATGTATATCTGAACAATAAACGATTTCATTTATCTTTCACCACATGGTACAAAATATCTGCATCACTTACGTAGTTATCAGTTTCCCAATAGGATTTCAGGTTGAACGTTGGCCAACCCAAATTTTTTCTGATTCACGATGTTTTTGGGAATATCGAGGGATATTCCCACCAAAGATATTCCAGACTTCATGATTCTATAGGAAATTATATTGCTGTGAAATATGTACAGGGGCCCTAAAAAGGCCACTTTGGCAGAATCATACAAGGATAACATAATGGACAGTTAACCGTTAAGTTAATCGTATCAAATCCCATTGATGAAGCACTTTTCAGTTTTTTTTTTGGCTGTGCTAAAATACCAATCAATCCGATCCAAATCCAATCCCAATCTCTTTGATTATACCTAGGTACGTAGTGCAGCGAAAAAAAAGAAAAACACGGACTGGCTTCGCCAAATTACGATTCATAATGTTATCCTTTTATGATTCTCCAAAGTGGCCTTTTTAGGTCCCCTGGAATCTTGATATCTTTTCTACTAGCACTGACTTTAATTCAGCTAACATGTAGAAGATAGTAAAGGTTCTAACAGATTAAAAATACCCTCACCCTCTGCCAGTTTTCTCAACAAAGCAAGTGGTGACCATAAGCCCCCCCAACTGCATGACTCTCATTATAAGTAACTGGGTTATGGGGGTCAGATAGGCACCTGCATCCCGTTAAGACTGGAAGCCGACCTGAACACAGTTGGGATATGGCTAGGCAGATGATGATGAGTTCCTTACCTTTCTGCCAGTCTTCTCGACGAAGCAAGTAGCAACAATAGACCCCAACAGTTGCACGAGTCCGATCATCATGACCTGCTTGTTGGGACTCAACTTCAGACTGATGGACTCCGAAGCTTTCTCGAAGACGAAGCCGGCGTAGATGAGCACGATGAGGTAGCCGTCGAACTGTTGTGTTATCTTGATTATCAGCGTTATTATGAAGGCTTTGAAGGTTGGTTTGTCATGCACTGTGGAGAGAGAAACAAGAATGGTTAAGGATTATAATATCATCGACTCTCCATTGTTTATCAGACGGAATATCGTCGTGTTTGGTGATATTTTGGACCCAGAATTGAAATCTATTAAAATGTCTACGCTTTTCGTAGATGTTTTATGAGACTTCTAGCTTCTAGCCAGTAGCATTCTTCTAGACCGAATTTCGGCTATGGTGGCCAATCTCAGAGCCTTCAGCGCGGGAGATGTTATAGAGCGCAGACACCGGTGTACTCTATCTTCCCTCACTCTCATAGTCCGATGGGACGGCAATCCGACACGACCGGAGAGAGATCAGGCGCAGGACCACTTTCCGAGGCGCAGGAGTATCACACCGCCAACTTTCAAACTACAGGCTGTCACTAACAAATTCCTAATGGAAAAACCCAATAACACTTTTAACTGGGAAACGAACCCAGGACCAAATAAAGGTTGTATCTAAGTATTGTAGAGTATTGGGGTCAGCAGTTCTGCGGCAGGTAATACGATTGCGTTTATATACGTTTTTACGACGCGTTCTGGCTCTGTGCCAAGACAATACTCAAGTAAGCGTTGTGTAAAGTAGAAACTTAGGAAATCAAAGGAAGTTTCTTGCATCTTGCCAAATATAGGTGTTAAAAAATTAACCTGACAAACTTTACCACCATATTAATCTAGAGATAACCAATTTAGGTGCGTACCTTAACATCCTAAATTCAATCAAGGCGGAATGTAATTGGGTCTCTCTATTATAATATTGTCAGTGTTTCCAGGGGCTGTAGACCATCGATCTGAATAACTTTCAATATGGGACCAACTCTGAAATCACGAAAAAAAATCAGCTGTTTCATACAAAAGTTCAATACCTACTTGACCGAAATGTATGAAACAGCGGATTTCTTTTTCGTGATTTCAGGGTTGGTCCCATAGTGAAAGTTGTTCAGTTCGATAATCTAATGCACATCTTAAAGTTTGTCAGGTTACATTTTTAACACTTTGTATAATCAATTCACCGCTTCTCTTATAAAAGCATATAGAGAGATGGACATTTTCCTTCAACTTATGGAATTGATATGAATAGTATACTTACTTATTATTTTCCAGACGGACTGTGAATCAGCTTGTGTTTGCTTGTCAACCCTCACGATGCTCTCAATATCTTGTTCAACTCCACGATCCATCACGCTGACACCCCGGAGCCATGCCAGGACAGTCTTGGCTTCCTGTAATATAAACCATTTACTGGGTTAGTTTATATGATCATTTGTTCTGTGTCTGGGTGTAATTTATCTATATATGTATGTATTTAGAAATATATAAGTATGTTTATCAGTTGTCTAGTACTCATAACACAAGCTCTGCTTAGCTTGAGACTAGACGGCGTTGTGTGATAGTTGTGGAATATTATTATATTATATATTTTATTGTTTGGTGTCGTAGCGACACGTCGTCTGCTGCTGCTGTCTGCGGTCGTCTACGAACTCGTACCTTTAACGTGCTTTCCGAGGCTAATCGTCTTAACGGGTTGGTCCTGACTGTTATTCGTGGATCTTTGACAGTCCTTACAGTCATAAGCCCGAAAGTCTGACAACCAGTCTTACCAAGGGGTATCGTGTAACCCAGTACCTAACCGAGTTGTGGCGATCAGATAAGCAGTCGCTCTATGTAAAATACTGGTATTCAGTTGGTCTGTCAGTCAGGTTAGACACTGGAAGCTGACCCCAACATAATTGGGAAAAGGCTAGGCAGATTGATTGATTTACCGAGGTAAGTATATCTGAAGCAATGTACAAGGTGGAGACAATACATTAAACTATGTATGTCTAATGACGTTCTCAGTCTGCACACAGGCCCCTCTTTTCCACTGGGCCCTCTGGGCAAGTGCCCAGGGCCCCGCGATTTTTGGGGGCCCCGGCCTGCTCTCATAAAAAAACATTATTTGCAGCCACCGTTCCATTCTACGCATTATTAGTATCAAATTCAATGACAAAATAAGTGATTTGCAGTGCGATTTACAATAAGGTTCTAGCCTATCAGTTATGAAATATTAGTATGTTTCTCTTATTGTCTCTTATCTACACAGGGGCCCCGTGATCCTTATGTGCCCAGGGCCATGTCTGCATACACAAGTTCAACTAAATTATATCCAATACTGTAGTCACTACAACTAGTCTAAGATTGGCAAAACCCATAGTCAGCCCATCACTACTATTTAGTTTGTTTGGCAGTTGCCTGCCAGACACGACACCCGACTGGTCGGAGAATCCTTCCTTTTCTATGGCGGATGAGTGAACTTTACACCCTGTTCCTCATACCGGGCCTTAAGAGACATGCAGGCCGCTTTTCAAAAAACTAGAAGTACTTACTCTTGTATCTATATACATACCTAATGGAAATTGGGATGTTTATTAGAAACCAATTCCATTTATTTGTTGACAGTAATGAAAACCGTAAAATATATTAGCCAGTCGAAACCCAACAAGGTTTTGAAAAGGCAAGATCCAGAGAAGGATACGTGCGACAAGGATGGTTTCATCAAGGTAGAGAAGAAGAAGAAGAAGAAGAAGCCTCCTTGCCGGAACCAGTGCGGCACCGCGCTGGTGGGACCCAACATGCTGCTGCGTCCAGCAATCCCAACGACGCAGCTGTACGTGTCCAGACTGCACCACTCCACGAAGGTTGAGGAGATCGTGGAGTACATGCGTGTGAAGACCAACTGGACTTTGAGGGTCGAGAAGTTGGAGTCGCGTCACAACACGAACTTCAAGTCGTTCGTGGTACGCGTTCCGACACATCATCTCGAGAAGTTCCTCAAGGAAGAGTTCTGGCCGAAAGGTGTTATGTACCGCCGGTTTCGTGGCCGGCTACATGACACCAGTCAGCGAAACACGACGCAGACACTTCGTGTGCTTTAGTTTGTTTATTTTTTGTTGTGTAATTATAATGTTGTATGTATCTATGTATTTTTAAGTTATATTAATATTGTATTGTATGTGTTTTATATGGGCCTTGATGCCTGAAATAAATGGATAATAATAATAATAATAATATTTCAAGAGACGCTACGAAATTAGAAATTCATACTTCTTGTAGAAACACATTACTTAAAAAGAATAGCTATAGGATGTCCATCAAAGTATACAACCATATTCCACGTCGGTTGAGAGAAACTGATATAAGGGAAGTTTCCCATAAATCAGTTTCAAAAGCAAATGTAGAGAATTGTTTTTATACCTATGAATTTTTTAACTTTAAGACTTAATCCCTATAAAATATGACCTATTGCATCTGTGAACTTTTGTATTTTGTATTTTATTGTTCCTGTAACTGTAAATTTTCGCATGCCTCCTATAGGTGAGATGTGTAAAGCACTACTTTATTGTAACACCAATTGTACCATATCTCTGGCGAAATATTATTATTAGATATTATGCTGTCCGAGATTGCATTTTAATAACAAACCGAGTAACTTTGTAATGAGTATCTTTAAGTTTGCCTTTATTGTTATTAATAACAGTACCTATGCTAATTATTTTATATGGTGATCTGTGGATAACGTCGTGAGTAGTGTATTTGTTAATTCTATTAGTTTAGTACTCCAGTCATGTGTAATATTTAATATACTACTGTTTGTTGTCCCTAAATAAATAAATAAATAAATAAATGATTATGATTATGATTACCTCTATACAGTTTACGTCCTTCATGTTATAAATAAATCAATTGATAAACTTATTCACAAGATTATCGATATTACTATTGTTGCAAAGATAGTGCTAACATCGTATTACCATAAAAACAAACAACAATGCTATAATTCTTACGGAAATGACTAATTATGAATGTAAACGACACTTAAAAGGAATACCTATAATATTGATGACGCTAATTTCCGATTTAGCTAGGAAGCGATCGATTTAAAGTGATGTTTTATTAGTTATTGTTTTATGTATTATATTGTAATGGAAATTGATATTCTGTGTTTTCTGTTAACCTCAATAAAATGATGTTTTAGTAGTAAAAATATTTTATTTTTTAATAGCAATCCTGCTATTCTTCTTTTTTGCATGTCTCTTTACATATTTTTGTGTTAAAAGATCACCCAACGGTATCTTTATTAGTTCATTTAAATCTTTTGTCTGTATTAAATTTTTGACAAATTAATTTTACCGATATACCTAACTGTTCATCTGTTGTTGAGCTTGTAGACTTTGCCCTACTTTAAGTTTTAATGGCGGGCTAGGATTTTATAGCAAATATGGAATGAAAAAGAATCACTCGATCTTTTACTACCATAGTCCGCGCGGAACTAGTTGGCCGCGCCTTAGGTATGTGAGCGGTAGGACTGAGGGGCGGCGGCGGCGCTTTGTCATTACTCATTACGTGCGTTGCGAACACTAGGCAACCCCACTGCCCTCACCCGTCCCCACCTAAGGCGCGGCCAACTAGTTCCGCGCGGACTATAGTCACTTAACACTTACTTAACTTCACTTCATCAGTCTATAACGTTTCCAATACTGGGACCTCCTCTATATTAGGGAATGGTTCACAATCTACCACAGGGGCCCAAGGCGCGTTGTTAGACGTCACATGTATACGAATTTTTGGTTCTAATACGTGCCGGTTTTCTAAGGCTTCCTGTACATGACGCCGGAGCCGCACAAGCGCACCGGACCGCATGTTTGTGTATAGTTGTATACGAATGTTGACAGCGGTTTAAATCGGCATTTTTTGGGGGTTCTTAAATTTGCACACCAGGCCTCTGCTTAGTGTACAAATTTGACAACTATTAATGAAAAAAGAAAAACATAAGGACACAGTATAATCCTTCTTATTCAGTTTATGAAATATCTTTCAAATTGGTCAAATATTGGAGGAGGAAATAGGCGAGAGCCAAACCTCAAATTACGACTTTTTACTTAGGCTTTTTAATTCAAAAGTCTCTCCGACCGCATTTCCAATTAAGGCTTTTGTGTTATTTGCGATATTACGTGCATTTACCGCTCTATAAACATAACCTATTGTTATAATGACATCTATATTGACTTACATCAACTTTGCCCTGCTTCACCAGGTACTCAGGAGTCTCTGGCATCGCGAGGAAGATGAAGAACGTCACAGTGGGTACCAGGAGCCCGAGCCACAGCATCGTCTTCACGCTCAGGATGTCTGCACAGACGTAGCTCATCAGGTAGCCGATGTTTCTAAGGATAAAACAAATGACGGCTGTAGAGGGATTGAATTCTGCCGCGTTTGGCATGGGTTATATAAATATTAGTATGGCCTAGATAGTTGTTCAGCGGTTTCTGAAAGCCTTTTGGGATGCATGAAGAAGCCTCCTCGTGTAGCGCAGTTTGTTCCGCCAGTTACTCAACTGAACCGAGCGCTCGGCGCATCCTGGACAGTCACAACCAACACCTTATTTGACTGGCCAATTCTTCCCTTGCGGTGGTAGGGCTAACGCCCGCCTGGTTTGCGACCACCCTCCCACCAGAGTCAGCAGAGTCAGCAGCAGCAGTCAAGCAGCCTGCTGTGTTTCGTCGATGCGTGGGAGTTCCAGTGCCTTAGGCATCTTCTGGGCACGCTCGTTCCATCATAGACGTCATCCATCGCTTTCCATCAGGCGTGATCGAGGTCACGAGAGGGCCCATTCATCAATAAAAAAAAAGTATTTTTAGTACCTAAACTATGGCTATGCTGGTATTTTTATATTATTTTTGTGACTATATATGTGCACAGACTTTTCTTCAGTCTAGGTAAGTACAGTTATCTACACTACAATATCGTGGTGTACAGATCTGGCAGACAGACAGTCAGAATAAGATTATTTTGAACAGAAACCAGAAGTACCTAAGTTTTTATTCAGAAGTAGCTGCGCCCCGCGTTGTCATCCGCGTAATGTTGATTCCGTGGGAATATTGAGATAAAAAGTAGCCTATATTATTATGTTAATCCAGGGTGTCAGCTATCTCCAAACAAAATTTTATCAAAATTGGTCCAGCCGTTTGAGCGTGATGAAGTATCAAACATAATAAACACACACACACACAGTCACAAACTTTCGCCTTTATATTATTAGCGTGATTAATGTAACATCTGGAGGTTATTTTTGTTTTTAAGTCAGTGTTTTTGAGTCATTTTTCTGTTCTGTTTTAAAATTCATTAACTTTCTATTGTTATAAATATCAATAATATACCTACTTCTGTAACAAAGCAACTGCAATCTAATGATTATTCTAAAAGCGGTGCGCAGAGGTCATTACGTAACAAAACAATCTGGTCAAGTCTGTTCGTTGAACTATAACTTGCATAATTATGTACTTATTTACGTATTTTTATTAAATCATCACAAATAGCCCGATAGATAAAAACAAAACCTATCACGCCTATATTCCCTGGAGTGGTACGCAGAGGCATATTATGCAACACCCACATAAAGCCAGTTATTTCGCATCATTCTGCACCAATGACTCCATGTGCTATCTAAACCATAGAGGCGTTTATCAGAATATACGCATCTATGCACGAGCTTTGAATTTAAACATAATAATAAAATAATAAATAATAATAAGTAATATAATATTTTTTTAGCGTTTTTTTTTATTAAACGCTTAGCTTTAAAGCTTCAAAATATCCTAGGGTTTTATTGTAAGGATTGGGCGGAAGTGTACCTACAGTATCAGGGGATCAGACCGGAATAACTTCTTTAAGTTCAGTGCATCTTTTTTTTTGTGAGTATTCTATTCTATTCTTTTTCTTTCTATTTAATTAAGAAAAGGACAGAAGATAAATTTTAGTTTAGTCCTGTCAAATTAATCAGCGCATGACAACTCCATACAAGATTAGACGTGATTAAAAACTTGCTTAGTAAAATTACATCAATTTACGTCAGGCTCTGATTAATTTGACAGGACTAAACTGAAAAACACCTTGGTAAATAATGCATTAATTTAGAACAAATTTGATTAATATACAGTGTGAGTCTTCATAATGTGCACATAACGAAATGAGGGACACTAAGCTTAATTTTATCGACGGAAAAAATATTTAAATAAATTAAAAATTAAAAATTGTTGCATTTTTTTTTAATTCTTGTTTGCTGCTGTGACCCCTGTGTAAACAATCGCCCTCAATTGAGAATTATGGTTTTTTTTTTAACAAAAATCTGATATATTTTCATCAATTTTTACAATAATTGTAAAATTACTCAATAAAAGCCCCGATTACCTACTCTTTTTTATTACTTTAGTTTCTCGTCGTTTAGAAATCTGATACGATGGAGAATAATTTAATATTCTCCATCGTATCAGATTTCTAAACGTAAAAATACCATGTTTATAACTCAATCACAACATTTGCTATCAACTGTTAAACAAAGGCCTTGCAATCACCATACTTTTTAGCAGGTAAGGATCCTTTTAAATATTTTTTTATTTTTTCAAATATTTTTTCCCACATTTCGTTATGTGCACATTATGAAGACTCACACTGTATAAAGGTTATAGTGAGTCAACCTTAAAAGATAGACATGCTATCGCGGACTTTTTTTAGAACTTTTAAAGGGGAACCATTTCGTCATACATGATTTTTGCGCAACTTTAACCGTTTACGCAGCGTACGGAATAAAAACTCTCAAAAGGAATATTTTTTCCCGTTTTTGCAACATATTTCATTGATGCTCCGCTCCTATTGATCGTAGCGTGATGTTATATAGCCTATACCCTTCCTCGGTAAATGGCCTATCCAACACAAAAATATTTTTTTCAATTCGAATCAGTAATTCCTGAGATTAGCGCGTTCAAACAGACTTCAGCTTTATAATTATTATAAAAATGTAGATGTAGGCGTATACGGTAGCTAAACAAAAAGCGTGACAATAATTATGTTCAGATCAGGTAATTATGCCAATAGCTAACGATGTAACTATGAAGGATTACAACATAGTTTGTTGTCGTAGGTTACGTAACGCATGGTCCCGGGAAATCCCTTGATAAATTAAGACGTATTAATTTAATATTATGCAACATTCTAGAATCAAAAGTTCAACTAGCTCGATATCTACCAAGCCGCACTGAGCCCAGGTGGTGGATAACGGCCCACACACACCCCTCACCGAGAGGAGGCCTGTGTCAGCAGTGGGAACATGATATGCTGATTATGCTATACTAAATTGTGCTTGTTGTAAGAATTTAAAACAAAATGCTATAGGATATTAAAATATGTATTTTAGACGTTACATTGACGTCACGCGTTCGTGCTAAGGCCTCTGATAATATAAAGTAAACTTACCTATTCAAAATGAGCAGAGAACCCAACGCTCCTCTGAGATCGATATCGCTGATTTCCTTCAAGTATATCGGGAGGACTATGTAGCAGGAGGAGCAGGGAATACCAGCGACTGCTCGAGCCAGGATCAGGGCCCAAGGCTCCAGGCATAAAAGCTTGATCTGCCAGTATATCTGCGGAAGGGGGAAAGAAAATCTTTTATCTCGATATGTGATAGATGGTCACCCATCCACAGACTGATCTCTGCAAGCATTGCTTAACCTTCCACCGACCCGTGAGGCTATTACAATTTAGCCACGAGTCCCCTGGAGAAGGGGAAAGTGTGATACGTAAATAGTTTAGGTTTTACATTCAAGAAATTATTTTAAAAGTTTAATTGATTATAAAGTTATGTCACAAATAAATGATATACCTAGTATGTGTATTCCGCTATTGTCCACAATATCACATATAATTATCTACCAAAGAAGAAAATTGTAAAAAAAGTATGCCACAACAAATGACAATAGCGAGGCATAAAAAAACAACAACGGAAGTGGCGCCCAATATATAAAAGACAAAATAAAAGTAACACAAGAAGAAGGACAATACATACCTACAAGCGTAGGAAGGAAGGAAGCTATCGAGTTCAACACACTTAATTTTTTTCTGCACCCGAGTTCACGCTTGAAGAGATTCGAATGGCGACACTCATTATATTTTGCAAACAAGAAGACTTTATCAAAGAAAACAAGCATCTGACTTTGTCTTTCCGCGTTTAGATCTAACAAAGGCCTTTGACACAATTGACACTGTAAGCTCTATTAATGTTTTCAATTGATTGCCTACAAAAAGAGTGCTCTTTATTTCATGCGTGGCTAAGCTAAAGCGGTGAGTGGTACTGCATAAGGAAACCTTAAGGGTATTTTTTACAAGCTTTTATTTAACTTGCAATGTATGTTTGTTCGGGTGGACTCTTGCAACTCAATTTTGAAGCAGATATCTTCAACCGATTGAGCTAAAACTTTGCATAGGTACACGTTTTGTTTGGATGACAATGCATGGTTTGCGGTGTGACGCCACTCTAAATTCATTTTTAATGCACTCCTACAATAAGGGTATCAAATGAAAGGGCTTCCTGAGAATAACTCGAAAAATAAAGTGAAGTCACTCTAAATCCAATATGGCGGACTTCTAAAGATGGTGGTCTAAGTTTTTTTTGCTTTCCTACAATATGGGTATCAAATGAAAGGACTTGCTGAGAATACGAATGCGAGTTAAACTCCGTTGCTCCAATCCGTCTGAAATTTTGGTGTACTGGGGTTTTTGAAGTCCTCGATTATGATATTGAGGTCGAATTGTTCGATTTTGTAGCATCGGTTGGTTAATTTTGATTTGTGTAATTTGGTGAGATAAGCGTCAACAGCATTGGTTTGCAACCTGTCTAGGAGAAGGATAGCTCCAAAATCAAACCCGGAACTGTGTTTCATAGGCACAAGTAATCTTCAAGCTGAAATAAGTGGCGCATTCCTCCAAACACCCAAGTCAAGGTGAGGCCGTGCCGAGGACTGAGTGGCATCAGGGTGTAAGTTGTAACATGACGTCGTGAACGAGATGAACAGACTGAGAAACCTGTCCAGCGATAACTAAAAAGTAAAAAATAAATTAAAAGTAATAAAATCTTTTTAAGAACAAGCTTTTAAATAAATGCCATAAAAATAATTAAATAAACTTTTTCTTTAAAACTTTTACTATCAAGTTATAACGTCATTACACAATTTATATAATATAAAAGCTTGTCGCGAGATTTACCTGTGAAGATAAACAAGTCAATTAAATAACATGATCTGATTGCTTTTAAGTTTTCAATTTTCAAACTATGTAGGTAAATACGATCTGCCTAGCCTTTTTAGAAACATTTCCTAATAAACTGTTATTAACTAATCCAACAATTTAATGATCATCTTCTAGGCTTGTAGCATAATTACCTATACGTCAAAAAATTTCAAGATCATCTTTTGGATATATTTTTATTTAAGCAGGTAGTATTCAACTTCATTCAATGCACATCATTGCAGTTCGAGCTTCGAGTTCAAGAGAAAACAAGCTAATTTTAGATTCCTATATTTACCTGATTATACGATGTTCACCTGCATTATTGGAAGCATGTTTACCTACAAAGTGTTTTTCTAGTTTTCTAGTTGTGCGTTCAACCTCACCTTGGGGCTCGGTTACATTCTTGATAGTGTGGCTGAGTGGCTACGTGGCTACTAACAAAGAGCCTAATTGTATGCCAATGATGTCAAATTACAATCAGGATTTCCTTTTGTTTTCTTTTCTTATCGGAACTTCCTACCCTTCTTACCCTCATAATGATAATGATGTTTGTTTTTTGTTGGAAATAGAAAATTATGCTGATAAGTGTAGAGGTAACAGGGCCACAGGGGTCAATTTGGTCAACTGTAAGAGTTTTAAATACTAAGACATGCAATGAAAATAGTCCTTCTAACTGTTAGGAGGACTATTTTCGGATGATTCCAAACTATATGAGTTTTGACTAGGATTCAGCTACGTCGGCAGCCTTGACATTAGCCTCACAAGTGATGAAATGAAATGATGAAATGAAATGATTTTATTTTTTGTAAGTAGGTTTGTACAAACACTTTTACACGTCAATCATGTTTTTTTTTAAACTAGATGAAGTCGGCGTTTCCTATCTGACTACTCTGAGAAGAAAGGCCGAAACAAACTCAGAGGTCACAGTCTCTTTTAAAGTCCAGACATAATCTTGGTCAGGTTATATGAAGACCATGTAGATCGATGTCTGAGGTGGTCTTTTGAGGAAAGAACCACACAGATTGAGAGGACCTGTCCAGTCAGTGCACGCATTTGTCAAAAATCGTGCAGCTCAACTCAAGACTTAAGGAGCTCAACGATTCGACGAACAATACCAAAGAAAGGACATTTGGGTAGGCCACATAAATTACTCAAACTGCCAGACCATGAAAAAAAAAAAACAGAACAAAAGGTCTTTCACTGTGCACATAGAGCACGACAAGAGGTGAGGCGTCGTTTGAAGTGTAGCTATATACACAGGTGCATTGTGGCTTACTGGAGTACTCCCATCTGACTAAGTTGCGACTTCAGCGGCTCTCCTGAATTTGTAGTCGGTTTAGGGATTTTCAGGAGGGCCATGACTATTTTCATTGCATGTCTAAATATTAGAATAGTAAGTGTCTATATAATGCCCAAGTGTACAAGTGCCCATAAAACAAAGAAATCTTGTGTTTCCCTCAAGTTCGACCCACTCAGTTAGTCCATTAGTGTTATCAACAGTACCTGTTTTATTGCTTATGATTTGAATAACAATATCAATTACGTGAGAAACACAAAGTCTACGAATAAAGGCGGCGTTAACGCAGGTTTAATGTTTATCCTTTATATTTTATGAAAGAAAAACATTATAAACATGTACAAAAGTACCTGTATTAAGTTATATCTACAATAGCAGAATTTTACCTGTTACCTGAGCCCTTAAATCGATTTACTTTTGTGGAAAAGAGTTGCAAAAATTGCGATTGGCTTACATCAAATTCTTGTTCAATCAAGTCCAATGGATAGGTTCTCAACCTTATTTTGCCCACCTTGATATTTTTTTTTTCTAGAGTCATCCCAATTTTATTTTACTTATCATCTGCCGCGAATCTGAAACAGCTATTGCTACGATTATATTTAAACGTAGTACCTATTATATAGTCGTAAGATAGGATATATAATTTTCTCTGGGTCTTCTACTTCCCTGAAAGTCTCAAACGCTCGCCAGGGGGCGTTATCGCCCACGTTGAGGACCTATGTCTAATGGATAGCAAAAAAAACTTTTAGCTATAAGACCATCTACTTTTTTCACACATCTACGTTGTTTGTATTTCTTTTCAATGTTCTTTGTCTTGATCTCTCAGGCTACGCTACAACACCCTGTCCTCCGCCTTTCGCATCCAGTCTGTCCCAACCACCTTTTAAGGTCGTCGGGCCATCCAGCTGGGTGGGTGACCCACACTACGCGTGCCCGATCTTCACTCCAGGACTCGTTTGCTCCACCAGCCATCGGTCCTTTGACAAACATGGCCAGTCGACTGTCACTTCTGTCCACATCATGTGCAATTGTGCATCTTAAATATAGTAAAGCCACTCTTTTCGTAGGTTTATTTTTTCTCGGAATGGCAAACCCACTGCCACATGTCAGTGGCATCTGTAATAATAATTTATTTCCATAAGTAATGTACAGAGTAGGTATGCGCAACATTTACAGCTGTTATGTCAAGGCGAAGGACGACAAATTGCATCGCTATGTTATTTATTATGAATTTTATAGCTAAAAATAGACTTTTGAGGTGTTTTCAACATTTTAAACCATGATTTGTAAGGGTTGTGATTAATTTGCATCCATCGACTGTTATTTTACTAGACATGTGTTTCTAACTTTGATGCTTATAAGAGGTAATGTCGCCATTAGACGTGCTTTCTAAAATAATACGGTCCATGCCCAATAATGCGTATTAGCTAAGAGTACGCACCTTAGCTTGTAAACAGCACGCTTGGGTTTTTAGATTTTTAATTTTTATTTTACAGGCCGAATAAGATGAGGAAATATAAAAGAAAATCTAACAGAAAATTAGTTTTTACTGAGGAAATCTTAAAAGAAAAAATAGCAAGAGGTCAAAGCTTCGCTCACTTGCGCACTCATAGCTTGTATGAAGGGTTGTCACTGCGTACTCTTTGCAACAGAGCACCCAAAGAGTACGCACGGGACGAGTAATAAGTTTGAGACTATTTAAAATTATTTGAGACTGGTTACCTTAGATTAAAGTTTAAAATTGTATTCCTGAATGACCAAAGCTTAAAATTAATAAGAAGTAGATACAAAGTGTAATTTTTAAGTTGATTTTTTAATAAATAAAAGTTTATAAAATGCGCACTCTTTGGTGGCTCTACCCTAATAACTAGAATGTCTCGTTTAAGTGTACAATAGCCTGAAAACGTCTCACGTGTCTGTGATTATATCACTAACTACGATAACTAATTAGTTGGCGGAGAAAAACTGAAAACGTAACAATAACTAGTGTGACCTGTCCGTGAATAATGGAAGATTGTGTATTACAAACGGAAAGTGAAGATGACAGAGGCAGAGGTGAATGTCGCTAGCGAAGAAGAAAAATATATGAAGGCATGTATTTAATCGAACTCCAAATAATTCCCATTATATTTCCTAAAAATATGAATACATCATCAGCCTATAACGTTCCTACTGCTGGGAGACAGGCCTCCTCTATGTGAAAGGGAGTGGACTGTAATCCCCACACGGGTCCAGTGCGGGTTGCGGGTGCGGGTTGGTGTTCCACGCGCGCCTCAAAGAGATGTCAGCATCGAGGAGGGGCCCCATAGGGCCGAAGCCTGCCGGGTCAGCGGGATTGTCCGAAAGGGTTACCGCTGGCCCGGAACATAAAGGGCTAAGGAAGGAACACGGGTGGGTTTTAGTCAGTAAGAGGACACTCCCTTCCGCTCCACCCAGAGCGGGAGGGGTCATTTGATGATTTCCCATCCGCAAAAAAAAAAAAAAAGCCTATAACGTTCCTACTGCTGGGAGACAGGCCTCCTCTATGTGAAAGGGAGTGGACTGTAATCCCCACACGGGTCCAGTGCGGATTGGTAAAAATAAATAGAAATATGAATGGACACTTATATTTATAAGGACCTCTTTTTGTGATCCTTAAATAATTCCTATTTTGCCGTCCTAAAAATACTAAATAATCAAGTAACTGCGATCATGTAGCCTTTGGTAGCCTAACCTAACCCAATTGGTCGGGATTACTGCGACCTGCGACTTAGTTACTGCGACCAATAAAAATAATTGTATGTTCCAAATACAAAACTTTACAAAAAAAAAAAACTAATAACATTAGAATCCCAATAAGTTATAAGAGCATCGATGAATTATTTCCCATAATTATATTAATTAGGAAACAGCAAATGAAGACAACATAAATTCAGAACGTATGGAAGGCGAATACAGTAACACACAGGGGTGATAGCTGAGAAATCATTAAATGACCCCTCCCGCTCTGGGTGGAGCGGAAGGGAGTGTCAGACTCTGACTAAAACCCACCCATGTTCCTTCCTTAGCCCTTTATGTTCCGGGCCTTTATGAAATATGAGAAGAAGATTTGAAAGAACTGGAGTCGAGAAAGAAAGAAAGAAAAAAAGTTTATTTGGACACAGTTCGTAAAATACAAAATTAACAAAATAAAAATAATGTTTCAAACAACAATAGTGGGTGCCTCACGGCTGCGCAAAAAAGGATCATTTCAGCATTAATGCCAGGCAGATGCTGACTGACGCTGGTTTTCTAATGACCCTTTAGAACGTTAATTTGACCGTAATTGTTTTATTTTCTTATAATCTGAGTATAATTAACCTCTTGTGAATATGTGAGGAAAAACCACACTCGTATTATTAACGTTGTATGCGCAAAATGTAAAACTATTGTCTTGATTTAATTTTATTAACTTTTTACCATAATTATACTTACTTGTACGGGTTTAGCTCCGAGTAGCCAAAAAAGCTGATAAAATAAGAAACAAAACCATCAGGCAGACCAAGGTTCAGGACATAACCCTAAAAATAAGATGATTAAAGTGGAAATGGTCTGAAGTCTGGACACATGATTAGAGGTAAGGGCAAATAGAGCAAAATAGTTACCCAGTGGTAAGAAAGAGAGGTAGACCACAGAAAAGGGAAAGATGGAATGATGATACCCGAGAGGTTGCTGGAACAACATGAGGCAGAGTGGCCAGAGAGAGACAGAAATGGAGAAGATTGGAGGAGGCCTTTGCCGACTGGCAAACGTACACATGAAACACAAAAAAAACGCCAAATACGAGACTGACGAGGACGACTACACATTGTCCGATTAAAATGCTAATAATTATAGCTTAGCTTTCCTAAGCCCTTGTTGGTGACAATATTTAATATAAGCCCGCAAATTGACTGGACTATAATTCACTGTCTTACTCCCTCGGGACATTTGAAGGTCTACACTACCAAATCATCGCATCCGTGGTTCAAATCGATCTCGTGGTATTTAGATCTGGATCATGGATACATATATTATGGTCTTCTTACACAAGGATTGCCATCATGAATCATTTCACTCCTTCACTACAATAATCCACGTTTTAATTCAATTACAGTGCCTTCCAAAAGTTATTTGACATTTTTCCACTTCAGCTGTGACTCTCCACATTATGAGTCAAAATTCTAGTGGTCCAAACGTTTGGACTGCTATAAAATTGTTATTGATTAATTCAACTACATTTGACTTATCATAAAAAATAATCAATTAATCCTTTAGGAGTAGGTACCTGATTATTTTAAATCATAATGTGGCAACACTGGCAACACAGCTAAAGTGAAAAATGTCAACACATTTTTGGAGGCCATTGTAATTGAAATTGCCTTCAACTTCGTTCCGATTTGAAGCATCGGATACGTTTAATAGCCAGATTAGGTTTACCGTGCAGAAATTAACAGGTTTGTTAAGCAAACTCGATTTTTATCGAGGACCGTATAATTTTATTTCATTAACGTTATTGCTTCTTATCAGTGCATTCTGTATTAATGGAACTGCTGTAACGGATAACGCAGCTAAGTTTTATAATCTAGTAATTAGTAATTTGTCAAGGTACACAGTAACGGTCCGTCATGTGTTCGACGCTTTGAATTATACAATTTGATTGGATGTGGTAATTTAGGGGCTTCGTGTCTAAAGAATAATAGCCGCGGTACGGCTATTATTCGATAGGGACACAGTACATATCCTCCTTATTCTGTTTATGAAATATCTTTTAAATTGGTCCAATATTGGAGGAGAAAATAGGCGAGAGCCAAACCTCGAATTATGACTTTTTACTTAGGCTTTTTCAAAAAGTCTCTCAGACAGAGCCTATACTACCTCAAATGGCTTAACATGATCCTCCGTTATGTCAAAAATTCTGCAGCATTAATTTTAAAATAAATATATGCTAAAGTTGAGGATTAATGTAAGGTCTTATGTTAGACGAAAACACGATTACATAAAATTTTCACGATAGAAAAAAATTCCAAAGTTACCTCCAAACCGAACAATAAACCGCTGGTATTCAAAAAATACTTCAAATTAGATCATGAAACTTTGCATACTAACTGAACTAACTATAAAGCAGGTCTTATGTTAGTTAGTTTTTTTGAAATACCTTTATTTTCACCGTAAAAAGCAAATACCTAAACTATTGGCGCTGCCTCCCGCCCAGCACCGCACTCTGTCTCGCTTTCACACAGTCCGCGAGCAGTATCGTGCGAGCGAGATAAAGAGTGAATTTTAGCTAAGGTAGTATAGGCTCTTAAGATGTAAAAACTGTGCGGAGCAGGGGCACGTCGGTAAAAAAAAAAAGTACTTACAATAAGCGACAACGTAGTCACCAAGGTCATGAGTTTCCTGCCGTACCGATCAGTCAGATAACCCATGGGAGCTCCAAAGATGATGGCCGTAATGTATGTCACGGAGGCCATCCAGGATATGTCGGAACTGGTGTAGGGCTCCGGCGAGGGCCCGTCGTCTGACTGTAGGACTGATATCATGGGGGACAGCCAGCCTTGCACCATGCCGAAGCTTAGCAGCGGTATTGTGACTGTGGACAAGAAAGCGTTATGTAAGTAGGGGCAGAGATCTAGTTGCAGCATGTCATCCATGATGATTTTTTATTATAAAGGGTGGCAGGTAGATCGATGCGCGTCCCGTAACTATAGATTCAGTACATCATCATCTGCCTAGCCTTTTCCCAACTATGTTGGGGTCGGCTTCCAGTCTAACCGGATGCAGCTGAATACCAGTATTTTACATGGAGCGACTGCTTAACTAACCTCCACAACCCAATTACTAGGTAATACGATACTCCTTGGTAAAACTAGTTGTGAGACTTTCGGTCTTCGGACTACCCGTAACGACTGCCAAAGATCTACGAATGACAGCCGGGACCAACGGTTTCACGTGCTTTCCGAGGCACGGAGGGGTCACGGTATGTAAAGATAGTCACCCATCCACAGACTAACCGCGGCAAGCGTAGCTTAACCTGATCGATCGACCTGCGCGGCTGTTATTATTTAGCCACGGACCCCTTATGAGATTCGTCTTTGAATAGATAGACCATAAAGAACCTTTAATAATAATATAATTAAAACACTGAACTTATCTAGTTTTTAATATCATTGACATGTAAATTTAAATTTCGAACCGTGGCGCTGGCGCAGTCGTTTATTTATTAGGATTTTTATTTGTTTCTCAGGAAATGAGAGATCAAGGCAACGAGGTGTGAGTCATACTAGAATACACGATACAAGTAATTTATTCTGAGAAAAAACAATATTATTTTTGCTCGCCAGATATGCACAAACAAAGTTACGAACGGTCAGGCAGGGACATAATAGTGTTAAGGATGATGGCTCGCATCACATCGGATCGGAAAGGATACGAACGGATGGGGCGACAGCCGATCGCGTGCGGCAGCATGCCGACGCATACGATCGGCTCCGTACGGTCGTTTGCGAACGTATCCGTTTCTGAGCCTAGTCAAAATATTTTTGCATTTGATAGCCCAATTTTCGAGGAAAGCATAGGCTATTTAAAATTACGCTAGGACGCCGAGCAAAAAGAAAAAATCAATAAGAATTCTAAGCTTACTTATAGTAGACCCACATAAAATAATTACGTAGTTAAGTCCTGTATTCCTTAGTATAGTACAGTGTAGATAAATCAAACCCGCATCAGTTAAAACACATCACACAGGAAATGTAGTGCAGCCTAGAAATATATACACACTTACATAGGTAGGTACTTATAAGTTGGCTGCGGTTCAAGTTCAATGCTGAATGCTGATCCTGACGTAGAGCGCTCTAAATAGTCTAGACTATTCTTTACTGTAAAAGCGTTGTGCTAAAATGTTTTATAATACTTAATTATAATAAACATTTAATTCAGACCAGGTCCATATTTTGTTAGTTGTTGTTTTGTTAGTTTGTTTTGTTGTTTTTGTTTTTTTTTTTTTTTTGCGTTTTGTTCTTGTTTTGTTGTTTTGTTTTTTTCCCATCAGAGTGCATTTCAGCATAACAGGCATCGATCATGGAACAGAACAAATTGAAATCCTAATGAAACATCTTAATCATCTGCCTAGCCTTTTCCCAACGATTTTGGGGTCGGCTTCCAGTGTAACAAGATGCAGCTAAATACCAGTGTTTAACATGGAGCGACTGCCTATCTGACCTCCACAACCCAGTTACTGGGTAATACGATACCCCTTAATAAGACTGGTTGTCAGACTTTCGGATTCCTGACGACCTGAAACGACTGTCAAAGATCCACGAATGACAACCGGGACCAACGGCTTGAGGCACGGAGGGGTCTTGATATGTAAGTCACCCATCAACGGACCAACGACGGCAAGCGTAAAAAAAAAACAAAAAAAAAACGAATCCTAACAAAATATCCTATAAAAAAAAACCGACTTCCAAAAAAAAACACTACAAACTGAAAAATAACTTTAATTTCGGAAGTCGGTGTCTTAGGGATCAGTATTTTTGTTTTTTTTTTTGTTAAAAAGTTTTTATTTCTCGCTTTTTAGTGGGTCTATTTATAATTTATCTAAGTTACAATAGCCTAATGTCAACTTGCCCATCGTCGCCTTTTTATAAAATAGGTATTCCTTTTCTCGATGCAGGGACGTTAATTGTTGAGGAGTTCTCCTTTTATTAGTTTTTAGATTAGATGCTGATAATCCTGGCTGCAGCATCAGGCCATACTTATGTCAACATTGCATTGAACTTAAAATTAGTCCTGTTTAAAATGAGCCCAAACACGACTACGGTGCTGTAATTTCAAGGTTTGTACTTTTTCTGATGCTCCTGGCTTCAGCATCAGGTCTTCGGTGTTCCTCAGTAACAGTACGTTTATCCACGCATCGAGCCCTTTTCAATGAGCCTAAACACGATATATCTGCTGTTAGTTGTCGAGGAGTTAGGTAGCATCAGGTCATGACTTGATGATCATGAGACCAAATGTGGCAAATGCCCTATCAAACATCAAAACAATTTACTAAAACCTTCGATCAATAATAGTACATTATTATTGATCGAAGACTAAAACAGTCCTTGCTGTTCGAGTAACTTCTTACTGTTAAGGAGTTGTACCTTCCATCATCAGCCCAGCTACCTGAGATGGTGACAACCATACACAAATACACAAGATACTTCATAAAATATGCGAAAAACAATAAGTGAGCCTATAAAATTTGAGGGTTGCCCTCGATTTCTCTAAGATCCCATCATCAGATCCTAACTTGGTGACAATGGGACCACCTCAGAACTATCTACTTTCGAACAAAAAAAGAATTTTGAAAATCCGTCTACAATTGGCGGAGTATTCGATGAACAAACATACAAAAAAAAAACATACAAACACCCGAACATAGTACCTCCTCCTTTTTGTGAAGTCGGTAAAAAACGAAATCATGAGGTCTACTAAATTAGAAATGAGAAAGTATTTAGGTACTGTCTGGCTGAGACAGCTTAAACCCTGAGGACGGAAATACTCATAGGTACCCAACATAACACAACTCACGCCTTATCGCCATGGGGATAGGCAGAATTTTCAGAACGCCAACTGCTACTATCACTACGGCCTGGCCACGACCTTGCCGCTATCAGCGGCAGTTTAGCGCGTGGCGGCGAGCGAAAAACAAATATACTTAATATACAAAAATGTATGAACCATGCCACGCACGGCGACGCACCAACCGTCAACGCGAGCAGTAAAGACACCGCGCCGCTAGCCGCGCCGCTTCCCGCTAAGCCAAAAATCCTGGCCAGGCTCTTACATACTCCTTGTGCCTCGTTTATGTTCATACATCTGGTCATACATGCACACCGGTTGCCAGTACTACGCACCTGGGGGCTTATCATCACCTATTAAATCAGAAGAAGAACAGAAGGCAGAAGTTGAACTGCACTACTTTTTTGTACTAAGACGTCGTACAAAAAAGTAGTGCAGTTCAACTTCTGCCCTGCTTTAAGAGGTGATGGTAAGCCCCCTGATCGTTCTGAAGAACATTACCAATGAGAACACTGTCATCTATACTAATATTATAAAGCTGCAGAGTTTGTTTGTTTGTTTGTTTGTTTGTTTGTTTGAACGCGCTAATCTCTGGAACTACTGGTCCGATTTGAATGATTCTTTTAGTGTTGGGTAGTCCATTTATCGAGGAAGGCTATAGGCTATATTTTTTTTTGTTCAAAATTAGGGATCCGTAATAAAATTGCTATTTTGTAACACAAGGTGTAAAATCGAAAACTTATTTTTGCGTGCGCTGCAAAAACTATTGACAATAGAACAAAATGATGTACTACGGGTTTGTAGAGCCCATTAAGACCTACAAAAAAGTCCGCGAGAACATATATCTAGCTATCATGGTTTAATCACAATAACCGATTTTGTGTTCAAAATAATTATTAAATCGTCTGAAGAAAAAAAAACTACGTTAAATATGTATCGTAATATTAATCTTTATCGAAATTAAGCATTATGTTATCAAGAGTATTTATGAAGAAGTAAAATACTTTTTGTTTCATCTCAATCGGATATTTCGTTTAAAAGTTATCACGTGTGTAAGATGTTAAGAGTTGGTACCTATTAAGGAGTTATGGGCCATAGAGTTTTTTATCTATACTTACTAATAATAAAGCTGAAGAGTTTGTTTGTTTGAACGCGATAATCTCTGGAACTACCGGTCAGATTTGAAAAAATTCTTTTTGCATTTGATAGCCCAATTCTTGAGGAAGGCTATAGGCTATTTAACATCACGCTATGACCCTTAGGAGCCGAGCAAAAAGAAAAAAACTCAGAGTGAACGGTAAGCGAATACGAAGTGTTGCGACGCGACGGGGTGGGGGTACAAGAAATTTCACGCGGACGAAGTCGCGGGCAGAAGCTAGTATCGCATATGTCCTCCTTGGGCGTCCCCCACCCGGCGGCGTTTCCTCTCACATCTACGCAATACACATATCTACAACCACAACCTACCTCAATATGCATACTTAGTTGCCTACCTACCCCAACAGGGTCAGTGAAGTGTGTATGAGGATAATCGGAAGTCCACACAAGTACGCGAGCAAACCGCAGTTTTAAATCATATCAATACCTATCTTAGATGTTGTTGTTAATCCAATTAGTCTGAACTACAAAACTTGCTAACAAAACATGGTAATCAGTTTTATTTATGAGGGGTTTTTACCCGGCGGTAAAAGCCCAAAATAAAGCACCATTTTAATTTTAATACCTACCTATGCCCACCAAAAAAAAGTCATAACTACCTGCGTATACTACGAAAATACGAGTTATTCCGGTCTGATCCCCTGAACCCCCCCTCCACCCCCCGCTTCGATCCCCTGCTAGTTCTTCTGTTTTAATCCATGTTTATAATGCTTAGTTACGTTGAAACACAAAAACATTTTGTGTGATAGTTGTGGAATATTATATTATTATATTATATTATTGCAACATGATTTTTTACAACCAACATTTGACAAAGGAAACATTCCGTGATACACTCGTTTTTTGCACCATGTTTTTAGTGGAGATAGTCACCCATCCACTGACCAACCCCGGCAAGCGTAGCTTAACCTGACGGATAGACCCGTGCGGCTGTTATTACATAGTCACGAGCTTAGGTATGGTATATACATACGTTTAAAAATACATGTACTTACTTGCAGTATTGTCTACCTATAAGGGGGATGCGAGGTAGGTACCCCGTAAAATTCAAAATTTTCTTAATTTTTTTGCTATTTGCAGGTTAGTGTCAGTTTGTATGTTGAACAAAATATGATTCGGGAGCGTAACATGTATTTACAGAATTTTACTTATTAAAATCATCAATACAACCCTCTAACTAAGCTCATATAATCCTTTTGAATGACTATTTCATGAAATATCAACAGATCGCTTTTAGCGATAAGACCGCGGGCCATTGCGTCACCCATAAATATCCGAGAGATATGTCTTCACTATATTTGTTCGAGTTCAAATGTCGCCACCTTTTTCCCATTCCTGAAACTCACACAAAAACAAAAGAAATACATACGGCCCACATGATGCTTTTTTGGCACACACGCAAGAAAATAGGCGTAAGTAAAATTTTTGTGCTATCTTATTGTACACGATGTTCAAAAGGGGCGGGCACTAGAAAGTATGCGTAACACACTATCAATATCAATCTGTATCATTTTTAAAGATATTGCTAATCCATTGCTTCATATGTGTCTACTCAACAACGTAAATAACGCAATGAATGTTGTTGAACTGACAAAACCCATTGCTACTGCTTGTGTTTACGCAATAAAATTTTTGGTCAGTTTGATCGGATGGAGTAGACATATTGTGCCACGCCTCCATGACATATCCCTCGATATCCGTGGCGTCACCACCTATGCAAAACTTCTAATTGTACCTACCTATATCTATAATTAATATGATGTATTAAGGAGTATTCTATCTGTCTATGTTTATCGGATTATGCGGCCGCTCACCGGCTAATAGAAGCAGCTACTTAGGCTGTACGATATCTACCTCGTTCAGACTATTTTAGTCCCATCTCGTTTCAATCGGTCGACTATTTTCAAAGCTAAAAATAAACAGCAGCCAGGAATGCTGTGCACAACCTGACACATCCGATAGAGACAGGTAATGCTGTCCAACCTGCTATTAATGAATGGGAAGGTAATTACGAGGTATGACGATGTCTTGTCGAAGAAACGATGGTTGAACACGAAAACAATTCATTCACACTGGTTATACTGGGTTGATTAAAAATAATGTTGAGGAGATAATTATTGAGGCTAAGTATTATTTCAATGAAGGTGGAGATAATATGACAGTGCGTTACATTGCCACTGATAAATTAACGAAAATGGTTACATGTTGATATCGCAGACTTTCCCTTAAAGCTTTGCATTACCAATACCTACATTTTAGATAAACAAAAACTTTGATTACAACACAACATATTTTTTGTATGATGTTTCTATGGGGTTTAATCTTATAATGGAAAACTTGAATCATGTGACGCATCTCCAAACCTGTCCCTTGTATTCAAACTTGTTATTGGGATAAACTTTAGAAGGAAAAAAATATATACAAATCGTTTGATACCCATGTCATTGCACTAAAATTATAAAAAGACAAATTTGATTTAAAGTGATCAACTTCTCAAAGAGAAGAACCTAAACGTACCTGTTCAAGTCGATGTTATCAATTCGACACGTATGTATGTAATATTATTGAAATTGCATTATATTCACATATGACAATCTGTTATGGCTTCCAAACAAATATACAAAAATTTATAGACGAATGTATGTATGTTTGTCCACGCATTTCTCCGCATATAAATCGGATCGTGACCATTTTTATTGTATTGGCTTACATTTACTTCAACTTAGGGAACAGTGCAAGTTTTATCAAAATCGATTCAGTAATTTGCAAGATATGGACTAATAAGTGTACCTAAGTGTGACGGCCTGGCTTATTGATACGAGCTACGGGTGTAGTGTCAAAGGGAAAACATCTCAAAACCTTGGTCAAATTCTAGTGCATCAATCGTTTAGCTACTTTAATCAATCAATCACAACAAATTATTCAACGCGGCAGATTTTGCTGTCAATGATTTGAACTCTCTTGTCGGACTTTGGGGCTTAACGTATTTAGATATACGTGAGCATGGATGTACGTGAGCCATTTTGATAGGTCAGAAGCCCCAAAGAGTGTCCGTCCCGCACGTATCCAAAATGTAACGCCCCAAAATCCGACACGACTGTGACCTTAAAATCTTATCATCAAAATGATTAGTAAGTCAGGGTCACGGCAATCTAAATCCATTGATGAAATTGCTCTCCATTAAATCATTTACCTACATATAACTAGGTAAACGAGGTAGTACTTATAGCCTATAGGTATACCTCAGTCAGTCAGACGCAAAATAGTCAACAGTATAATTTTGACATTAGGGTCGTTCGTGTAATGTACCATTAAAACCTCACAGTAGGATCCTGTAGTAAATAATGAGTAAATGGAGATAATAATAAGGTAAATACTGCTTGTGGACGAGCAGAAATTGTCAGAGAGCACGAACGCGGAGAGGAATTAGGACTTAATGAGTAGACACGCGATTTTACGATAAATACAATAGCTGAATGGGATTTAATGGTGTAAGTATGGGCTAAATAAGGTGCAGTATTGGACGCTGGGTTATCAGAGAAGCCTAACCACTACAGTCAGTCTATCATGTTCCCTCTGCTGGGACACAGGCTTCTTTTTTGTGACAGGGAGTGGGCTACGATCCTCCACGCGGGCCTAGTGTGGGTTATTGGATGGCACATATCTTTGAATTCTTGATTAAAGGTTTCCTCATGATGTTTTCCTTCACGGTTTTCAGAGCAGAGGTTGTGTAATAAATCCTCCTGCCTCTATCTCTTTCTCTCTAGCTATGTCATTCTTCACAAGATTCATCCATATTTTCTTTGATCACTTTTCTAATGCCCACATACTGCTCTTGTTGTCCTTGGTCATTCTTTTATTATTTGTCCCAAATTGTTCAGCGATTAACAAATTTCATTTACCTATCTACCCATAAACTACAGGGCGGCAGGAACATGGCCGCGCAAATAGTAACCAAGAATTCAGCACATGATGAGTCTATACCCCATAGCGTAGAAATTTGTCGTGGGTTATAAAAAAAAACAGAAATCAAAATTCATAAAAAACTGCAATACCTGCACGGTCAAAATGTATGGAACACCAATTTTAACGTGAATACGTCTTTAAAATTGCTTCCATAGTGAGATGCAACAGAGGCAAGTCAAAAAAACGAATGATAACAAAATCTGGGGATATAGTTTGGTTTTGCAGCTTCATATCTATCATTTCCTAAATTCAATTACACCATTGGATAGCCAAAGGATCAAAGAATTCATTACGCCAAGTGAGGACTGTACCGCATCACGCGTGGTGGAGGGGGAAGTGCCGCCATTTTTTTTTTAATAACTCACGAAAAATTTCACCGCAGGGGGTTCAGAATCATGTGATGAATCCTTGCTAACAGGTTGCGTGTCCCTGCCACCCTGTATGTTTAACAATATCTGTTAGCCATACAGGATGGCAGAGACATTCTTTGAGACTTCAGGTTAAAAATGTCATAATATTTCACTGTTGTTGATAAATTGGTAACTATTGTGGAATGCATTTCCAATAACAACGTATGATTGTTACTTTCATTACACTTCGAAGTAGTCTTACATCATTTTGTTGAACTTCTTAATGTCTGAGGTATGGATGCACTTGATCTAGAATCCTTAACAAAGTAAAATTTTTGCACACCACTGGGACAACGCAGAAAAGACAACATTATGACCCTCGTTGACCGGTTACGTCATATTTAGCTGAGCAATGATGAAGCAGTTATCAATCTTCACATCTACTTACGAGTATTGGTTCATTTATAAGCACGTGTTGTTTATTAAGTGTAATTTATTTCATCACCACTGCTCTCAAAACGGTGAAGGAAAATATCATGAGGAAACCGGCACGTCCTAGAACAAAAAATTCGAAAACATGTGACATATATCAACCCGCACTAGGCCTGCGTGATGGATTACGGGCCACTCCCCCTTACAGAGAGGAGGCCTGTGTTTCCAGCAGTGGGAACATTATTGGCTGATTATGCTATTTTATGCTTAGTACCGTGACAAATCCGCTCATGTATATCAGTCACCCAGCATGGTGAATTGCGCAGGTTATTCTAATGCACCTCAAGCTAAGTTCACTCTACATTTCTAAGCTGCATACTGCCACCGCCACGAGACGAGAAAAGAGAAAACAAAATACGCAATAATCAAGACCTTATCGATGCGACAGACCAGTTCACTGACCCCGGACATTTGTTTAAAATATTATATATACTATTATACATATTGATGACACCGTACCAAGAATTTGAAGAATTTGTTATAAAAAAAACTGTCTATCGTTATCAACGACTTTCACTCATTGGGAGATTGTACGGACATACGACCTTAAAAAGTGTATTAAAGCATACCATACATGCGAAGGAATTCGGAGACGAAAACCTGTTAATTGTTGGCCTGGATTTTAAAATTGGGGTCTTATTAAAGATTTTCGCCTTTTTTTGCTCGAGAAATCTGTTAAATCTGGCTCTTGATATAGGCAAGCACATTGGTACTTTTTTTAAATGAAGAATTTTTGTATTATGCGCTTACCTACACACATTCACAGCTTGTTTGTACACTTGGTTACCACAACTAAACGTCGCTACGTGAGATAGAGGGATCCCATATCATAAACCTACCAAAAAGAAAAAACCTACCAAAGACCTACATTTCAAGGCATTATGGTCATTCCGTCTGGTCTCTTCCCATCGTCGCGTGACAAGCCATTGGGTTCTAAAACAGCTGGCACCCTGGAGAATTTTTGTGAATATTTTTAAATAAAGACGTATTAATCGACTTTTGTTCCTGATGACAGCTGCGTAGCTATGTTTGTTACTAAGCACCGAAAACGTACGACTCTAGTCTACCCACTAACAAGGCTTTAAAACACTTTTCTTTCAAATTCTAATGAAGCAATTATGCATAGATGATCTAGACAGAAGCAGGAGACTACAAAATAGATTGATCGATTGATTGATTGATTGACACACAGAAAACGTGACGTAGGTAAGTGTGCAGGACAGTGACCTTCATGTACTTATTTAGAAAAGCAACCACAAATTACGTGGTCATGTGATATGAATGAAATTGGTGGTAGATGTTCATTTATGTTATTACCTTGTTGTGTGCATATCGCAACAGATATGCCTTGAGCTTCATCATCATCAGCCTATAGCAGTCCACTGCTGGCCGGTCGGTGTCTTGGGATCTGTATTTTTTAGTTTTAGTTTTTTGCCACCGACTTCCGAAATTAAAGTTATTTCATAATTTTGAGTTCATTTGTTTTTGAAGTCGGTTTAATTTTTTAGGGTTCCGTACCCAAAGGGTAAAAACGGGACCCTATCACTAAGACTTCGCTGTTTGTCCGTCCGTCCGTCTGTCTGTCACCAGGCTGTATCTCAAGAACCACGATAGCTTGACAGTTGAAATTTTCATAAATTATGTATTTCTGTTGCCGCTATATTTAAATTACTTTTTTATTTCGTAATTTTTGGTTTTAAGTAAAAACTGGAATATGTGTTTGTAATAAGTAGGTACTTTAATAGTTTTATTGTTAATATTGCACTAGAATTTGACCAAGGTTTTGAGATGTTTTCCCTTTGACACCACACCCGTCGCTCGTATCAATAAGCCAGGCCGTCACACTTACACGTATTACGTATTTGATGAAACTTGCACTGCTCCCTAAGTTGAAGTAAATGTAAGCCAATAAAAAAATAGTCACGATCCGATTATTAGTTGCGGAGAAATGTGTGGACAAACATACATACTTACAGTTACATACATACCTACATACATACCGACGTCTATAAAATGTTGTATATTTCTTTGGAAGCCCTAATAGATTGTCATAATTATGTGAATATAATGCAATTCCAATAATATTACATACATACGTGTCGAATTGATAACCTCCTTTTTTTTGAAGTCGGTAAAAAGAACATATAGCTTATTGGAATTCACGTCTTACGATCATATCCCGCCGGCCGTTATTTTTGTTCGATATTAATATTGCAAAAAACTGTTTCAGAACCTTTTATAGAGTATTCATATCATAGGTGTAGATAAAGTCTTGTAATGCAACTGTACATAATTAGGTATTGAAACACTCATGTTACTATTGTCACACTCGGCTTCGCCTCGTGTGATAAACAACATTCATGTTTTTATACAGCTTTTTATACAACAGTTGCATAAATAACTATTGAACGATTGTTATAATCATAATGTTCATGTTAATACAAAAGAAGAAGAATCAGGCACTCCCAACCTTCCAAAGGATGATAAACGACAACAAAGTCAAGCAAACATAACTGGCGAAATAAGGGAACTAGTAGGTACTGGGCAAGCCTTTTCTTCTTTTTGATATTCTACCATTTTATTCTTTTTGTTTATGCTTTTTCTACCTTTTGGTTTCTACTTCTGATGGACATATTATACTTTTGTTTTACTACCAAGAACCAGCGCATTTTATTAAAGTAGCTAATAGGTATTAATAGGTAATAAATAATAATAATAATCTTTATTGGTACACCTCTGCCTAACCCTTCCGGGATTACAGGCGTGATGTTACGTTATTCAAATTAAAATCATTTATTTGCAAATGGGTAAACAATATGAAGATGTTTTTGTTTTATTCATGTAATCTAAGTATATAAAAAAACTGGCCAAGTGCGAGTCGGACTCGCACACGAAGGGTTCCGTACCACAAGGCGAAAACACCGAAAAAAACACGTTTGTTGTATGGGAGCCCGCCTTAAATATTTATTTTATTTTGTTTTTAGTATTTGTTGTTACAGCGGCAACAGAAATACATAATTTGGGAAAATTTCAACTGTCTAGCTATCGCGGTTCTTGAAATACAGCCTGGTGACAGACAGACAGACGGACGGACAGACAGCGAAGTCTTAGCAGTAGGATCCCGTTTTTACCCTTTGGGTACGGAACCGTAATAAAACAAAGTCGGGTTAGTTAAGAATGGCTGGGCCGATTTTGCGGTCTTTGATTTAAGTAAGTATTGGTTTTGTCTCCGCCCCGAGTATCAGAATAACTATCAAACCATGGGGAAATTCATGAAAAAAAAAAAAAAGTGATTCAAGGAGGTACGAAGTTCGCCACGTCAGCTAGTAATAGGCTATTTGACAATGTAAAAAATAAGGTCATAATTATTGACACTCGTATAGATTATCGCTTTTAAAATCGATTTGCATTAATTTTACTACAAAACAATGTATTATTTATAAAAAAAAAACCGAAAAACCTTCATCTTTTTAAATCTGGCGCCACGTAATCGAAAACGGTCTGGATTGGCTGAACTTAAGATGACGTCATGATTTAGTATGAACAGGATGACTTTTGTCTAGTATCTCGACCGTTTCAACGTTTGTTTACGTGAATCGTGACGTCACGACGCCATATTGTTAAAGATAGCGTTTTGGCGGCTTATTTAAACAGTACATTTTTATTTAAGTACAATTTTTTTAAAGAAATAGGTAGGTACATTATGCAATTTGAAGTAATAGGTTTTTGTGGGCTCGTTAGACACCATTAAATAATCTGAGATGTTTATCAGAAACCAGTCAAATAGCCTATTGTATATCAGTGTATGTTGGTATCACCATATTTTATCTTTCGGCATGCAAAGTACAGACGCCAAGCACATCAAGCTACTACAATCTGTTAAATTTAAAGCATAAAGTTCAAAGTTGTTTGAGAAAATTTTACAGTTTCGGGTAGCTTGATGTGCTGGCGTCTGTACATAATAAGAAAACACACAAAATTGAGAACTAAACAAAATAAAATTAAGACCAAGATCAACAAAATGAGTTTAAAAATTAAGAATAAATCCTACAGTTTACTCTGCAAACATTCAGTTATACTGTAATATGCTATAATATGTTACTATGTTAAAGTCAAGTTGCGATCTGCACTCCTAACGTCGAAGCTGCTAAGCATCTTACAAGGCAAAAATCTTCATAAAAACATCCATAGACCTTCCGTAATCTACCACATTTACATAGAAATCAATCTCGTTTATACCATGTATTAAATACTCCATGAGGTCATAGGCCTGATTTCCGGATTCATCACAACCCATTTACTTTAACTGCCACATAGGTATCCTATGGTATTTTAATGAAGATTCTACGAAGTGTTCGATGTAAACTTTAGAAGTTGGAACTGGAATCGTCCAACCATGAACTCATTCGTGAACTTGAACTTGTTCGTGTTTTGCAAGCAATTAAAACCACGTGTAATTATGTATTATGTAAGTTCAATTAAAATCTGAGTATGGTGAGCGCTCTTTGAATAGGAATAAAACGCAGAAATAACTAAACGAGTGATGAATATACTTAAATGTTGATGAATGGAGAGGGAGAGGAAGACCGAAGATGGATGGATTGTGTGAGGGATGGTATGGAAGATAAAAAAGTAATTTAACAACCGACTTCCAAAAAACACTATAAGTAAAGTGAAAAATAACTTTAATTTCGGAAGTCGGTGTCTTTCGATTTGTATTTTAGTTTTTTGCCACCGACTTCCGAAATTAAAGTTATTTTTCACTTTATAGTGTTTTTTGGAAGTCGGTTGTTTTTTTTGTAAAAAAGTTTTTATTTTTTACTTTTTAGTGGGTCAGTTTCTAATTTATCTTAGTTACAATAGCCTAATGTCAACTGCTGATCACCTTTTACAAAATATTGCTTTTCCCGATGCTGGGACGTTAATTGTTGAGGATTTCTCCTGGTAAGAACCAGGAGAACTCCTCAACAACCACTCACCATACGCATTGTGACGAGGATAAATTGCTTAGCAACAATATTAAAATGAGCCCAAACACGACTACGGTACTGTAATTTCAAAGTTTGTACTTTTTCTGATGCTCCTGGCTTCAGCATCAGGTCTCTATGTACTTCGGTATTCCTCATTAACAGTACGTTTATCCACACATCGAGCCCTTTTCAATGAGCCTAAACACGATATATCTGCTGTTAGTTGTCGAGGAGTTAGGTACTCTGCAGACTATCCTGACTGCAGCATCAGGTCATGTCTTGATGATCATGAGACTAAATGTGGCAAATGCCCTATCAGACATCAAAACAATTTACTAAATAAAACAGTCCTTGCCTGTTCGAGTAACTTCTTACTGTTAAGGAGTTATACCTTCCATCATCAGCCCAGGCACCTGAGATGGTGACAACCATACGCAGATACTTCATAAAATATGCGAAAAACAATAAGTGAGCCTACAAAATTTGAGAGTTGCCCTCGATTTCTCTAAGATCCCATCATCAGATCCTAACTTGGTGACAGTGGGACCACCTCAGAACTATCTATTTTCGAACAAAAGAAGAATTTTGAAAATCCGTCGACAATTGGCGGAGTATTCGATGAACAAACATACAAAAAAAAAAACATACAAACATCCTAACATAGTACCTCCTCCTTTTTGTGATGTCGGTAAAAAAATAAACTGACTTCAAAAAGAAATTAACTCAAAATTATGAAATAACTTTAATTTCGGGAGTCGGTGTCTTGGGATCTGTATTTTAGTTTTAGTTTTTTGCCACAGAGTTCCGGTTTCGTAATTTTTAGTTTTAAGTAAAACCTGGAATATTTGTTTGTAATATAGTAGGTAATAGTTTTGTTGTAAATATTGCACTAGAATTTGACCAAGGTTTTGAGTTGTTTTCCCTTTGACACTACACCCGTAGCTCGTATCAATAAGCCAGGCCGTCACAATTACACGTATTAGTCCATATCTTGAAAATGACTGAATCGATTTTGATGAAACTTGCACTGTTCTCGAAGTTGAAGTAAATGTAAGCCAATAAAAAAAATGCTCACGATCCGAATAATAGTTGCAGAGAAATGCGTGGACAAACATACATACATACCTACATCTATAAAATTTTGTATATTTGTTTTTTTGGAAGCCCTAATAGATTGTCTTAGGTGAATATAATGTAATTCCAAAAATATTACATACATACGTGTCGAATTCATAACCTTCTCCTTTTTTTTAAAGTCGGTAAAAAAGGAGTGAAAGAAATGAAGGAGTGACGTAACGGCTGATAATGGAAGAAGAGGGGTAATTGCGTAACACACTATCAGCAGCAATGGCTTTCATTTTGACAGTTCAATAACATTCATTGCGTCATTTACGTTGTTGAGCAGCCAAATTTTTCGAACAAAATAATTATGAAGAAATGGATTAGCAATGTTGTGCAATAAAATTAGGATGCAGGAAATATACGGTACATTTGGTTAAATTGAAATACCACAAGGATACAGCTTGAAAAGTTCCTGACCTCTACATGGACAACTTTAAACCGATAGAAAGGACGGTCTGGTCGTATAATATACGTAAGGATAAGCATGTTATTGCCTCATACAAAAGTCCGTTATCTAAAACCACTTTTGGTAACATCGCAGAATGTGCGTCGCAAATGTATTTCGTTCTATTTTAACGTCTAGCTCTACAAAAACAAGGAAGCTAGTAATCTTGATACTTATTTTATTAAATTTTATGATAATCTATTTTGATGCCGTAGCGGGTATTTTTCATTACTTACATCATTTAAGTTCACGAATACTGCGAATATTATTTTAATTTTGTTTTATTATTTTGAAACACATGTTTGTCCAATATAAGAACCTAGTTTAGTCGAACAAAAAATTCAGTGGTTATTCATACTAATTTTATGAAAATTAATTAAACTGAGTATGGAAGAAAAATACATGTTGCACCGACCCCAAATAAATTGGGATTGGGATACGGGCAAGAGAATCTACATTAAGGTGCCACTAGTCGATATATTTTCCATACAAACTTCGGGAGAGTATTACTCCACTGTTTGACCTTTGTGCATCAAAAGTTAAACATGATATCGTTTTGTCTTATTATTAATTTTGTCCTAAAGAAACAGAATAGTAAAATAAAACTCGTTTTTCAAAAGCACTTTTCGAATTTCCTTACGCGCCTTTCAGTTCGGAACGAAGTTTCTGTGTGTGACAACTACACGTTGTGCGTGTAGACTAGCGTCTAATGCTCATAACTGATACCTACCATCTCTGTCGGACACGAAGCCAGGAGAGACAGCGTGCTTTTTGGCCATGATCACCAGTGAGTTCGAGCTCGCGACTAGTTTCACCTTAATACTTAATATTCGATTTATTTTAAAAGTAACCATGCTTCGAAAAACACTTAAAAGTAGATTGGCCCCTGCTGTCATGCGTAGACCTTTGACAGTCACTACGGGTAGCCTGAAAGTCTGACCACCAGTCTTTCGAAAGTGGGTTCGTGTTAACAAGTAACTGAGTTGTCAAAATCAATAGTAGACCTATTTTATCAGTATTGGGCCAGTTAACACGTGTTAACTGGCCCAATACTTATTTTCTTTGTACACATAAAACTGTATTGTCTACCAAAGTGTTATACAATGTTCGTCACATAATACACTTGTTCGCACGAACATTATCCAGTTTGGACACTGAAAGATTCATGAAACGTTCATAGGTTTCCCCCAGTTAGGTATTAATATGGTTGGAAGAACTTACGATAAAAAACACATTATGTAACCGTCTATCTATATTATACATTATCTACCTGATATATATTATGTAAGTAATTAGGTAATAAGTTAGCGTTGTTCCGATAGTTACGTATGTTATAAACTGTCAACTCTAACAATTTTTAATACAGGTAATATTTTATCCCAAAAATAAATTAAATTACGTCATTTACAGTCCCACTTCCGCTGTACAGTCAAAATAAACGAAAAAGGACGAAGTACAACTACAACATAAGACCCATATATACGTGTGCGGCTGTGTGCGTGTGTCGATTTGCCGATTTGTCATTTGTCCCCGTCACTTTTCTATAAAGGTTCTTTAGAAAACCAGCGTCAGACAGCATCTGTCTGGCATTAATGCTGAAATGAACCTTTTTGGCGCAGCCGTGAGGCACACACTATTGTTGTTGAAACATTATTTTTATTTTGTTAATCTTGTAGGTATTTTGTGTTTCACGAACTGTGTCCAAATAACATTTTTATCTTTCTTCTATTTGTAATGTGACCACATTTTCCTCCCACAATCAGTTTTAACTTAGAACTTAATAAATAAACGATATTTTTTAAAGTAATAGTAAAAAATCAGTGATGTAGGTATATTATGTATAAAGTCAAAGTCAAAGCGTTTATTTCAAATAGGCACATAAAAGGGACTTTTGAACGTCAAAACTTACGATAAAATAGAATTGATTCTAGTCGCCCATTCCAAAAGGGTAGTTTTCGTATGGAGAAGAACGGGCAAGAAACTCCACCGGTAGGTAGGTACTCTTTTATAAAGTTTTACAATATTTTGCATAAATTAAATATATAATAATAATATGTTAAGACGATGCACCTAAAATAAAATTGCTATACCACAATTATAGGTAAAACAATTAAAAATGAAACCATGACATATAAATTAATCAATTATCTGATAGATACATGGTGCTCACATATTTACAAACATGCTAAAAGTAAATGATTTTCATTTAAAATAATAAAAAAAAATCAAGTTGTCAGGATTAATGTCAGGGTGTGAGTTAAAGAAAAATAATTACAGAATGTACCTAATCAATGTCAAAAAAAAAGAAGAAATTTTAAAATTAAATATAATAACATACTATTCCAATTGCGGTGTTTGGTGGTGTTGTAGGTGGGTACGTTGGTTTTTTTTTTAATTATTTATTAAGTAACAAAACAAAGTACTTATAAACAGAAACATCCCAAAAACTTCAATAGGTTTTTCCGATAGATATAGTTAAATAAATCGTGTATTTAGTGCACACAAAAGACACCACAACACACGTACAAAAACACGTACATACCTATGTATTTTAACCGTAGATAACTGAATAGTAAGGTTATTGACCTAGGTAAGTACAGTCGTAAAGAATAGTGCCTGAAGAAAGGTGTGTGTCGTCAACGAGGCATACCTAGCTAAGAAGCGATGGCGTGTCGGCTTGGATTCATTCATGTCAGCATGGTAATTGCGTAACACACTATCAGTATCAATGGGTTTCATTCTGACAGTTCAACAACATTCATTGCGTTATTTACGTTGTTGAGCAGACACGCTTTTCGTACATAAGGAGCAATGGATTAGCAATATGCTTCAAATTGAGAGTAATAGTAGATATGTTACACAATTAGGGTGCTGCGGTGCTATTCTGTAAAAATCTCAACGTGAAAACTTAGGTGAAGTGAGCGTGGAGTGAGCTGTCAACAGTGTCAATTACTAGCAAAAACAAACTCACTTCACCTAAGTTTTCACGGTGAGATTTTTACAGAATCGACCGGCTGGTCAGAGAAGGCACCCGAGAGATATGGAAGTTTATGATGGAAAATTTTAACTAGCAGAAATTAGTTCGCACAGTGATACCTACTTGTTTTTTTTTTTGGCGGCATTTACATCGCTACATGCGAACTACGCATCACACTGACTTCACGCTAAATCCTGCATCGCGCAAGCAGAGTTTACCGCGTGACTAGCAAATTATACAAACCAAAAAAACAAATATAAACCATCAATCGTCGTCGGCCAGTTGCCTACCAGACGGGACACCCGTCTGGTCGGAGGATCCTCCCTTTTCTATAGAGGATGAATGATCTTTACACACTGTTCCTCATACCTCTATAAAATATTTTAACTGAAACAGTACCAATGCAAATGATCTGTTTCACATTTTGTGAGATAACTAGATCATCCGCGATGGGCTCATTCATGCCATTCATGGTGACTTAGATTTTCTATATATGTAATTCTGAAGTCATCAGCATCATCTGCCTAGCCTTTCCCAACTACGTTGGGGTCAGCTTCTAGTCTGGAGCGACCGTCTATCTGGATTTTTTCTTAAAAGCCTTCTTCAAGAATTGGGCTATCAAATGCTTAAATTATTTTGCTTGAGTTCATGTGAGTACCATGGAGATTAGCGTAATAATTCACGATTTGAATTGCTCCATTGAGGAAATCGCCGACGACATTCGGTTTGTTGACGTTTTCTACGATAAATATTTTATTGTTTAAATAAACAAGTTATTGTTTACAAAGTTGGAAACGTTAAATTTTATTTTAAATAGTACATTGGAGATTGTTTGTTTACTTATTTGTTTTTTTTTTCAACAATTCCTGTGTGAGGTTGCGTTTGTGTTTGTGAAAATAAATGTAAACAATAACCGGTAGTCTGGTACATATCTTTGTCTCGTGGTTAAATATTATAAAAACAATACGTACCTACTTATTGCAGGTAAAATTATGTAATCAGCGGGGCCATTCTCGAAATTTTAAAAACGCTCACAGTCTGGGGGCCTTAAAAGGCCACTTTGGCAGAATCATAAAAGGATAACATTATGAATCATAATGGACAGTTAAATGTTAAGTTAATCGTATCAAAAGTAATTTTTCCATAAACTCTTATTTGTTTACATTTTTGGCAAATAAATCGCGAATGCAGATTAATGTGTAGGTACTACGTTTCGTGGCTACACATTGATACAATATTAAGGAAGAGAGATATTAGAACATTAAAATAATTCTTGTCGATATACAAACTGTGACCATGAATTCAATATGATCCTGGATCCCCGCCCGCTGCGTAGCAATTTTTCACTCTGTACCTATCTAATATATTTTTTAAGGCTGACTCTACACAGTAAACTTTTAAAAACAACAATCTTGGCCAGCTCCACAAAATTTTAACAAAAACATTCGGCTGGCGCATTAACGCGCGCGTCAACTTTAAGGCGTTTGTGGTGCGCATACCAACATGCTTCCTGCACCTGGTGATGGAAGAAAGCTTTTGGCCGCAGGGTGTGGTATTCCGCCGCTTTCGCGGACAAGTGCCACCGGAACGCACAAAGACTTAGTGCAACTATAATGATACTAACATAGTTATTAAGTTTTATTTACTAACAAAATTGTTACTATATTATTATGTATGCTTAGGTTAAGGTATATCTAAGGTATCTATGGGTCTTTTTTACCTGAAAATAAATGATTTATTATTATTATTAGCCCGTATTGGTATGCCATTAGAGGGGGCATACAAGTTCAAATATCTTGGCCACATACTCATCCCTGATCTCAGAGACGATGACGACATCGAGCGGGCGCGGAGGGCCTTGTCGATTAGAGCGAACATGCTGGCTCGCAGGTTTGCTCGTTGTACAGTAAGCGTCAAAATTACTCTTTTCAGAGCGTACTGCACGACGAGCAGCCTGTGGACTAGATATACTCAAAAATCGTACTGTGCCCTCCGCGTGCAATACGACAACGCGTTCAGGGTGCTGTTGAGGCTGCCCCGCTACTGCAGCGCATCAGGGATGTTCGCGGACGCACATGTGGACTGTTTCTTTGCCACAATGCGCAAGCGCTGTGCGTCTCTGGTGGGGTGTGGGGCAGCAGCAACAGTATCCTGTCGCTAATTTCGAGCAGGCTGGACTGTCCGTACGTGAATCGCTGCTGCGCTATTTCGCATGGAATGGTGCAGCCGCGGTGAAGCGTCGGACAGTACTGCCCAAGGAACATATTTACTCTAGCGAGGTACTGCCGCTTTGTGTATTTAAAGGAATTGAATTTGTTTTGTTTAGGATGTAAAAATTAATAATTACAAACTTATGATAAGTACTATTTTACTAACAAGTGAGTCATCATGATACTTGATAATAAATAAATTGAATTGAAATAGGAATTTAAATGTTTAGTTTATATTTCAAGACAGAGGGTACTTAATTCTTTACTTTATATTGCGTTTTAAGAAAACATCTGATTAGTATTCTTTCAGAGTAGATAAATGCATACTTAATGTTAATTCAATAAAATGTCCATTGAATTTAAATCATGCATGATTTTGGTGCGATTATAACACCGCCGTTAAAAATATTTAAGAAAAGTACATCGACGTCATTAGCATTAAATTATATGTTTTTTTAAAGTTTTTATTAGATTAAACTCGTTTGATTGGTGTATAAAAATATTTCATTAAAAAATAATTTTTTTTTATAGTAAGGTTTACTTAGTACCTACTTACTATGTAGGTACGTACCTATTTAAATTTTTGTTAATTTTTAAAATGTCACTGCACATAAAATATTGATGAATATTGTAGATTTGTATGAAGTAAACTAAACACAAAATAAAAACGGCGGGAAATAACACCAAATGAAATAATAAAAAGTTACTCACTAATAATTGCAAATAGATATTGATTGATCCGCGTCCCATTCGCCCATGTTATTCTCGTTATTAAGAAATTCATTTTTTTTAAACACACTTAGCACAGGTAAAAACACATACAGCCAAACACGATGGTGGCTTCGAACGAACTGCCGATGCCGCTTGCCTGCGTTCGCATTCACAACAAATAAATCGTTTATTTTTATTTACTTTACCTGTTTACATTTTACGTCGCAAACTACATAGATTTTGATACCATTATTTGTGAAACGTCAGTTTCGTCATAACATAACCGTGCAGAGACAAAAGAAAAAAAAAAGTTTCGTCTTTTTTAACATAAATCATTTTGATCATCAGCTGTTGATTTAAAAATGGAATGTCGTCATTTTGTTTTTGAAGGGTGACGACTTTAAAAAAATATAGGTACATTGCATCTACCAACCTAAAACAATTTATTGTTTGTTTTTTTCGTATTACATAATTTATAAAATAAAAACACGTGATTATTTGGTAGTTTTTTATTACAGCCGGTCGATTCTGTAAAAATCTCACCGTGAAAACTTAGGTGAAGTGAGTTTGTTTTTGCTAGGAATTGACACTATTGACAGCTCACTCCACGCTCACTTCACCTAAGTTTTCACGGTGAGACGGTCAGTTCTAGCTGGATGCCTAGTTAGTTGGTCTAGTAATCGCAAGCGTTATTGCTAAGCATGAGGTCCCGGGTTCGAGTGCCTGGCCGGGCAAGGCAAAGTGTTATTGTTCTTTTTCCATCAGGAATTTGTCAGTAGCAGCCTGGAGTTTGAATTTGTGTCCGATTGATGGCAACAGGCTGGTCCCTTATTACATGGGACTTAACATAACTGGGTGTACAGTCACGAGCATAAGTACCTATGTCTACACTTGGCTTTATTCAAAGGCGATTTTCTCCTATATTTTTTAATGAAATTGTATGTTATTACGAACATAGTATTTTCGAACCTATAGGTTTATGTAAAGTGTCGTATTTCAACTTTCCATTCGTTATTTCGTGATAAAAACGCTATTGAAAGTTGCCAACTGTTGACATATTAGTGCTCATGACAGTATGAAGGTAGGTACACCTCTGCTTATCCCTTCGGAAAATACAGGCGTGACGGCTTTTGTTCTAGATTACATTTTGCAGATGCATCTCGTTTACTTCATTAGCGCCTTAACATACGTTCGCAACGTGGGTTACGTTGCGAACGTGGGTTAAGGCGCTAACTCGAAAATCTACACTCCTCGAAAACCTGGTAGGTAAGCGAGCGAAAGTGATGCAAATTACTTTTGAAATTGAAACGCAGCGCTCGGAATAAAACGACGTACTTACCTATGTGCCAAAACGAATTTAGTCCTTTTTTAACAAAATAAATACAGGCCTACTTAAATTAAATTTAAAACTACTTTGAGTAAACTTTGATATTATTATGATAATTCTCTATGTTTTAAAGTAACGCAGAGATATTCAATGGAATTTCCATTGAATATCTCTGCGTTACGCCGTGATGTCGAAAAAAGTAAAAAAAATAGATATTTAAACTTTGCATTTTTTTTTTGTATCGAGAAAAATTCATTGAATCGTGTATTCCTTTTACATGATACTAAAAACCAAAGAGTCTAAAAACATATAGGTACCATAATGTTAAATCCCTATTCCATACACGAAATAGAAAAACCACATATTATTCAATATATCACCTTAATGAAGTAAACGGACGTAAATATGTCGCGGCAGGATTTTATCGCGCACTGGTATTGCCGAGCATTGAGAATCAACGGAGCGCATCCCACCGTGTCAAAAACCGCTTATGCTAAAACGCCAGCCTTGCCAAACCGATTATTAATTCCAGTTTTATTTAAGTTAAAAAAAAATAATTAATTTAAAATACAAGTTAAGATGCTAATATTTGGGACGGTAATCTTTTTTTGGTCCTTGATGTTGCGATCTTTTGTGTCAGAATTAATAATAAGCTTAGGAATTTTGTCTTTATTATATCATTTTGAAAGTGGTTTTGTTAGAATTTATTAACACACATCACACGGACATTAGCATAATGGATCCAAGCACCAGGATGATACCTACTTGGTTGTGAAGGCACCTACCTACAATAGGCCGTACCTACGTCTTTGTGGTCTTTGGTATCAAAACCATACACTATCAATCTTAATCTGAATAATTTTGAAGGATATTGCTAATCCATTGCTTCATAATATTACGTTCGAAAAATGCGTCTGCTTAACAACGTAAATAACGCAATGAATGTTGTTGAACTGTCAAAATGAAACCGATTCCTACTGATAGTGTGTTACGCTATTACCTACCTCGCAGGAGCTGACCTCTTATTCTATTGATACTCCTTGCTCGTTAGGCCAGCTCAAGGTCAAATTGTTTCCACCGACGTGTGGTCAACTGTACAATTTGAGTCGCTAAAGAACAGGGGGGTAATTAACACACTATCAGTAGCACGGATATCGATCAGTAGCAATGGGTTTCATTTTGACAGTTCAACAACATTCATTGCGTTATTAACGTTGTCGAGCAGACACATTTTTTGAACATGTGAAGCAATGGATTAGCAATATCCTTCAAAATGATTCATACTGAGATCGATAGTGTGTTACACAATTATGGTGCAGCTTGCAAATCGTTGATCACTTCAGATATGACATAAATGGTGACAATCTGTGACGAGATGTTCCCAAATTACACGAAACCCTTATTAAATACTTTTCTCAAATAAATAATTAAGTATTAATAAATCAAACAATGCGATGAATATTATTATGCGAGATAAAGGATTTTTTTCCTGTATTTTCTCAGATTGGGCTGGCCATGTTTGTCGAAGGACCGACGGCCGGTGGAGCAGACGAGTCCTAGATAAGAGTGAAGACCGCGTATCGGCAAGCGTAGTGTGGGACGAACCCAGCTAGTTGGACCGACGACCTTAAGATGTTGTTTGGGATCTCTCCCAACCAACATCTTAACGTCGTCGGTCCATAGGATGCGGAAGGCGGAGGACAGGGTGTTGTGGCGCAGCCTGGGAGAGGCCTATGTCCAGTAGTGGACTGCGATAGGCTGAGTTGATTGATTGAGTTATTGTGCTTTAAGACCAAGGGCTTAACGTACTTTCCCAGGCACGGCGGGGTCTCGGTATGTAATGGATTGTCACCCATCCACAGACCGACCTCGGCAAACGTAGCTTAACCTTGGATGGACCCATGCAGCTGTTATTATTTAGCCACTGGTACGAGCCCCTGTGAGAGTAGGTACCTACCTAAATAAATTATAATGTGTACACTTGAAATGCAAAATTAAAAACTTACCGTAAACATTCCTCTACGACAGTCGTACGTATGATTAGGCAAGTGTGCAAATTAATGTTTTTCTACTAAACCGATTGGTTATAGATGTAAAATAGAATTCAATTAAAATACTTTCTTACCTGCCGTCCGATTCTGTAAAATTCTCAACGTGAATTCTTAGGTGAAGAGTGAGCTGTCAATAGTGGTAATCCCTCGCATCGAGTGGAATGACAACTCACTTCACGCTCACTCAGCGGCGCCCTAGAATTTTTTTTTGAGTCAAACTGACAAATAACGAAAAACTACAATCCTTTTCACGTTGATTTTTGTACTACTTTAGGCGAGAGTAAGCAAACTTAAAAAAACCTCGGAAAGACAGACGGACATGACGAAACTATAAGGGTTCCTTGTAGGTACTACGGAACCCTAAAAATGGGATTAAACACAGGAAGACCTGCTGCAGCGTCAATGTTACATTTTTTTAATTATGAAACAGATTCGGTTACCACCTCGAACTGTAATTAATTCTTTTTTCTTATAATCGTAAAAAAACGTTTCATTTGTGAACCGGGGATCACGAAATCGTAATAAAAATAACATATTTTGATATTTTCTTTTTATTACGATTTCGTGATCCCGGTTAGACTTTATTGAAAATATCGACCATTTTAAATGATAAATTGGTTAGGTACATTTTTTTAAGTATAAGAAAAACTATCTCCATTCAATGTTACTTATATATTGATCATACCATTTGAAACGGAACGTCATGTAAAGGGAATAAAACAATATCAACACTTTTTTTACTTTAAATTAAATTCCCTGTTCAAAAATCAAGTCCCCGACGCGTAATGTCGTAAAAAAATATGAAAATTATTACTATAATATTTTGATCTTGATGCACGAGACTTTTTGGTACCATTTTCGGTCATTGTCCTTTCTCAGTAGTAGGTAGTCCGGAGTCTGCATTTGTACCGTTGTTGGCAATAGCATAATTAGCCTATAATGTTCCCACTGCTGGGACATAGGCCTCCTCTCGGTTAGAGGGAGTGGGCCGTAATCCACCACGCGGGTCCAGTGCGGGTTGGTAGATGTCACGTCTTCGAATTTTTGGTTCAAGGACATGCCGGTTTCCTCACTATGTTTTCCTTCACTGTTTTGAGAGCAGTGGTGATGAAATAATTTACACGAAGTAAAGCGCCTGTCTTGGTACAACTCGTAAGTCGCGGCCGTTACCACTGGGCCAGCTCTGATGGCAATAGGCTCCTCTCCTATCACATAAACATAGCTGGGGAAATCTGGGTGTACCTTTAGGTACCTAGGTACCTCACTAGGGTTAGGCACATCTGCCTAACCTTTCAGGGATTCCTGGCGTGATGTTATAATATATTATATTACTTTCTTACCTGAAATACTGCTGCTGCATCCGGTTAGACTGGAAGCCAACCCCCACATAGTTGGGACAAGGCTATTCATATTGATTGACTTTCTTACCTGATTTTTTTTCGAGATTGTGAATGAAATTAGCACATACCACGCCATGCGAAAAACGTGGCTTTTCCGGAGTAATCTCACTTGCGCCGTGACCAAACCTTTTGTTGCATCGAGACCGCCCAATTATAAGGTTCTGTGACCTCATTTCTGCACGATCGTCACATACCGGTAATTATTATGCAGTAGGAACTGGTTGGTACCTGCTAAACAAAAAAATAAAGGCTGGTAGACATTAAGTCTTTTTGGACAACACTCCCCCGATATATGCATCGATGTAGGTACAACCGGAGAGCAGTGGTGGCCAGAGAGCAGTGGTGGCCAGAGAGCTGTGGTGGCCAGAGAGCAGTGGTGGCCAGAGAGCAGTGGTGGCCAGAGAGCAGTGGTGGCCAGAGAGCAGTGGTGGCCAGAGAGCTGTGGTGGCCAGAGAGCTGTGGTGGCCAGAGAGCTGTGGTGGCCAGAGAGCAGTGGTGGCCAGAGAGCTGTGGTGGCCAGAGAGCAGTGGTGGCCAGAGAGCTGTGGTGGCCAGAGAGCAGTGGTGGCCAGAGAGCTGTGGTGGCCAGAGAGCTGTGGTGGCCAGAGAGCTGTGGTGGCCAGAGAGCTGTGGTGGCCAGAGAGCAGTGGTGGCCAGAGAGCAGTGGTGGCCAGAGAACAGTGGTGGCCAGAGAGCTGTGGTGGCCAGAGAGCAGTGGTGGCCAGAGAGCTGTGGTGGCCAGAGAGCAGTGGTGGCCAGAGAGCTGTGGTGGCCAGAGAGCTGTGGTGGCCAGAGAGCAGTGGTGGCCAGAGAGCAGTGGTGGCCAGAGAGCTGTGGTGGCCAGAGAGCAGTGGTGGCCAGAGAGCTGTGGTGGCCAGAGAGCTGTGGTGGCCAGAGAGCAGTGGTGGCCAGAGAGCAGTGGTGGCCAGAGAGCAGTGATGGCCAGAGAGCTGTGGTGGCCAGAGAGCAGTGGTGGCCAGAGAGCAGTGGTGGCCAGAGAGCAGTGGTGGCCAGAGAGCTGTGGTGGCCAGAGAGCTGTGGTGGCCAGAGAGCTGTGGTGGCCAGAGAGCTGTGGTGGCCAGAGAGCTGTGGTGGCCAGAGAGCAGTGGTGGCCAGAGAGCAGTGGTGGCCAGAGAGCAGTGGTGGCCAGAGAGCTGTGGAGGCCAGAGAGCAGTGGTGGCCAGAGAGCTGTGGTGGCCAGAGAGCAGTGGTGACCAGAGAGCAGTGGTGGCCAAGTGGTAACGGCCGCGACTTACGAGTTGTAGGTCGTAGGTTCGAACCCAGACAGGCGGTCTACTTTGTGTAAATTATTTCATCACCACTGCTCTCAAAAGGGTGAAGGAAAACATCGTGAGGAAACCGGCATGTCCTAGAACCAAAAATTCGAAGACATATGACATCTGCCAATCCGCACTGGGCCCGCGTGGTGGATTAAGGCCCACTCTCTCACCGAGAGGAGGCCTGTGTCCCAGCAGTGGGAACATTATTGGCTGATTATGCTTAATGCTATGCTAGGTTTATTTTTTTTTAAACGTTGCCCCACACTAGGAATTTCCCCTGTATTGTGGGTGCGTTCACAAACATTTAAATTCACTTACACAAACAGCCAGCCAAATTCAGGTACAACCGGTACCCTAAGGGGTCGCGGTCGATTAGAGTGGAGACTGTCGGCCCACTGACCCAGTGGGTGCCAGTGTGCAAGGCAGCACATTACCACTGTAACCCTCATTCCTTGACAACTATTGACCTTACTGAGGATTCCTTGCTGAAACAGAATTATAGTTATAAATTTAGTCATAACAAAATGAAAAAATATGCAAGAATGAATAGAATAATTAAAAAATGTAATCAATTTAGAAAACATCAAAAACACTTTTCCAAACATATTCCACTGAGGAAAGAACGTGTTGATCTAATGAATAAATTAACCAATTATCAAATCAAATTAGAAGACAGCAAAAAAATCTATGAAATTGATACACAGCGCTTACAGTCTGACATACAGGAACTTGAAAGCAGACTTAGTTCTCTTTACATTAAATATGTGGGTTCTCAGAACCAAATTAAAGAACACATTCTTGCTGCTAATGAGTTAGTAATGTGTCAGTGCACTTGTCAGACAGTTATACACCCTGTCGCTGTCCAGCCTGAGGTAACGGAGGACCCGTCCCAGACTGAGAGTTTGTCTCAAGAGTGTATCCTTAACCAGGATGTATCTGATATAGTAGAAGATCTTTCTCAATTGGTACAGCTTGAGACTGGTAGTTGTCCATCTTTCAGTAGTCATGATTGTTATGATTCGGTTATGTTCTCGGATAGTATAGGAAGAGGTTTAGGTAAATTAATTAGTAACAACCTGAGTTATTCTACTCAAAATAATTGTATGCCAGGGTCAACCTACAAACAAATAATGGCATCAGTAACAGGAAATGTATTTAATCCCAAAACTAACATTACTGTATTTGTAGGTAACAGTTCTAAGGTCAAAAAATATGAAATAACTGACTGTGTAACTGAGTTGTTAAAGTTAAATTGTAATAAAATAATATTGTGTGCTTTCCCATATTTTAAAAAATTAACAAATAGACAAAACAATTATATTCATATGCTTAATAAGCATATGCACTTTTTAGTTAGTCATTACAGTGACAAGCTTGTATATTTTGACACCAACTGTTATGTTGAAACTTTAAAGTCGACTAGGGGTACTGTGTATCTGCCTGTTAGTTTTAGACACATAATAGCAAGGCTATTAGCTTTTTATATAAACTCAGACATAAGTATTATGTCGAAGTCTTGTATTATTAACACCACAACAGTTAGTAATAATACTAATAATAAGGTGGTTTGCCTGAATGAATGTAGCTCAAATGCTATAAATATTTGTACAAATTATACGAAGGAGGTTCCATTTCTCTCACGCACTATGAGCTCACTGCCTGGTGATGACATTGAAGTCTTGGGATTAACTCCGGATAATCATTTAAACTAGTTTGTAAGACAACAGAAGGTACCAGTAATAATATTCTTATACCTAACAACAACAAGGTATCTTCTTGCTCTAAATTATGTAAATATCAAAAAGGAGATCAGCAGAATGCCTTGACAGTATTTCATCAAAATATTCAAGGCATTTCTTCCAAATTATTAGAAATTGAAATGTTTTTAGAAAAAACAAAGTTTGACATTGTTTGTTGTACTGAACATTGGTTAAAGGATTACCAAATGTTAATTAATTTTGAGAACTATAGTGTGGGCAGTTGTTTTAACCGTAAATCTATGCTGCGTGGAGGTTCTCTAATAATGATAAAAAAATGTTTAAAATCCAAGCAACGAAATGACATAGTGGGTTTATCAGTTGAACATTGCATCGAACTGTCCTGTGTTGAGCTAGATAAGCATGTCATAGTGTGCGTTTACAGACCCCCTAATTATCAGAACTTTTCTTTATTTGAGTCAATAATGGAAGATATCTTAGCGAAACTTGCATCCAATAACAAAGCCGCAATTATTTGTGGGGATTTTAATATTAATATTTTGGAAAATAATTCTAATAGCAGTAGATTATTAAGCCTTTTTAAATCGTTCAATTTATATAATGTGTTTGCAGAACCTACTAGAATAACTCCAAATTCTGCTACTTGTATTGATAATGTCTTTTGCGATTGTGATTATTTAGATAAAGCCATCGTAAATTATCTGCCGTCTGATCATAGTGGACAAACGGTATCTTTTAAGTTTAAAACACCTTTGCAAAAAGTGCAAATTCAATTTAGACCAATAACGACTGGTAAACTAAATAGATTCAATAGTACCCTAAATAATAAGTTAAATGATCTGGGCCATGATGGGGATGATGCTAATAAATTGTACGAGGATTTCTTTTCAGTAGTGCACACTCAATTTAATACAATTTTTGAAAAGAAAACAAAAAACATTTGCCCTAATTTTGTTTTTAGTGACTGGGCAACTAGAGGTATTAGGATAAGTAGGGAAAGACTTTTCGAGCTGTATGGCCTTAAGCCTTACATCAATACAGAAACTTTCAGCAAGTATGTTGCTACATATTCCAAAATTTTTAGAAATACTTGCAAAATAGCCAAAGCCCTGTACATTAGCAATAAAATCAAATCAGCAGAAAATAAGATAAAAACGGTTTGGAAAATTATAAATAACGAAACTAGTAGGAATAAAAAACGAAACACTGATTACACATTGGAGACTTCACGTGGTGCCATAAGCTCTAACTTAGAAGTAGCTCAGGAATTTGTAAATTTCTTTACTAATATACCATCAAAAACGACGGAAGCCTTAAATTCCTCATCCGACGTATCAATTGATTTATTAAGAGCGAACGTTCCAGCCTGCCCGGTTGAATTTCAATTTAAACATATAAACCCCGCTTCAGTAATAAAAGCTTTTAAGCAAATTAAGATCAAATTGACCGAAGATCTTTGGGGAATGTCCATTAAAGTCTGTGCCTCCATAATTGAGACTATTGCACCTTACTTAGCCTTAGTATTTAATTTGTGTGTTGATCAAGGAATCTTCCCCGATTTAATGAAATACAGTAAGGTAATACCACTTTTCAAATCTGGGGACAGTAAAGACACCAATAATTATAGACCCGTATCCGTGTTGCCGGTTTTCAGTAAGGTGTTCGAAAAGATAATGCTTAATCAGATGCTCAATCATTTTAACATGAATAAAATCCTTCACGATCAGCAATTTGGTTTCACCAAAGGACGTTGTACGACTGACGCTGGTGTAACCTTATTAAAACACATTTTTAACGCGTGGGAAGAGGCCCAAGACGCCATTGGAATCTTTTGTGACCTCTCTAAGGCATTTGATTGCGTCGATCACGAAACCTTGCTTTTGAAACTTGAGCATTACGGACTTGGAAAACTTGCGCTCAGTTTAGTTAGTTCTTATTTAAATGATAGACAACAGCAAGTCCAAATAAATGGTGTCAATTCATATGGTTTAAAAGTAAAAATGGGTGTGCCACAAGGCTCGATATTGGGTCCTTTCCTCTTTTTAGTGTATGTTAATGATCTACTCCATTTATTAAAAAATCAACCACAAATGGTGTTATTTGCTGATGACACTTCCTTAATTTTTAAGGTAAATAGACGTGCTACAAATTTTGACGACGTAAATAACGCCCTACTGCAGGTCCAAAATTGGTTCACTGCTAATAATTTAGTATTAAATGGAAAAAAAACTAAGTGCATAAGATTTTCTTTACCAAATGTCAAGGGTAGTGATTGTGAGATAATATTGAATCAAGAGAAACTAGAATTCGTCGATAAAACTGTTTTCTTAGGGATCACGCTCGACTCAAGGCTACAATGGGGTCCTCATTTAACATCTCTTGCAGGACGGCTAAGTTCAGCAGCTTATGCTGTCAGAAAAATCCGTCAATTTACTGATGTGGATACCGCGAGACTAGTCTATTTTAGTTACTTTCATAGTGTCATGTCTTACGGTATTTTACTTTGGGGACGGGCTGCAGACATCGATTCTATTTTTATTCTGCAGAAAAGAGCCATCAGAGCCATATATAACCTCCGCAGGCGCGATTCTCTGAGGGAACTGTTTAAGGAAATTAACATCATGACGGTACCTTGTCAATATATCTACGAAAACATCATGTATGTAAGAAAAAACTTACATCTTTTTAGTAAAAGAGGTGAAAGACATAATTATACTACTAGAAATAGGGACCTATTAGTTCAACCAGGTTTCAGACTGGCTAAAGTAGACTCATCTGTTATGGGGTACTGTTTAAAATGTTATAATAAAATACCTCCCCACATTCTTCAACTGAATGAGACAAAATTCAAGTCTTGTATAAAACGCACACTATGCAGTCAGGCATATTATAAGTTAGGGGATTACATAGCTGATAAAAATGCCTGGCTCAATGCTGGTCCTGCTCCACAACCACAACTAATTGAATAACACCTGAAAATACTGTTGGAGCTGCTGAAGATTGTAAGACTATCTTTGCATTGTATAAACTCAATTTCATTTGTATTGTATAATTGCATAGCACAGATGTGAGTTCTATGTAAGTACTATACCTTATTTTACCATTTACCGGGTAATATGTCTTTCATTGACTCGAATGTGCCCTGGCGGCTGATAGTATGTCATGCTCACACAAATGTCTCGCTGACGGTGGCGTGTATGTTGGATCATTTAGCTCCCTTCAAAATGGTTGAGCTGAATGGTGCTGATCTATGCGTCATGTTCGTGAACGGGCGCCGTCAGTTGGGGCTGGTCATCACTTAGCTGCCTCGGCTTATTTTTAATTATTTTATTTTTATTTTTGGATTGTTGTTTTAGTACTATTTGTTGTACTCTGGACGCTTTTAACGCATACGTCTTGTTTATTTTTACATCGTTCTCACATTATTTAATTATAAATTCAAAAGTAATGATGTAACTAATATTTTTGTAAAATATAATTTAAAAAGAGTGTCCATGGAGTTTCTTGTCCGTTCTTCTCCATAGGTACCTACGCTTTGGAATGGGCAACTAGCTTCACATTTTTCTGACTGACCTACTTCTTGACAATTCAAAAGTGCCTGTAAAATGGTTTAATTGAAATAAATGCTTTGAGTTTGAGTTTGAGTTTGACTGTGCGCCATCTTCCCTGAGGTCCTGACCTTGCGTAACATACTATCAAACGGAATTTGTATCATTTTGAAGAAAATTGCTAATCCATTGCTGCATTCGTTGGAAAAATGTGTTTGCTCAACACGTAAATAACGCAATAAATGTTGTTGAACTGTCAAAATAAAGCCGATTCCGATTGATAATGTGTTACGTCGTGAAATGAAGAGCGAGGGGGAAGTAACTGCGCGAGAGCAGTCGACAGCTCGAGCAGTCAGTGCATGCCTGGCGAAGTGGCGACTGCTTGACCGCACGATGAAATTTCACCGCGCTGCCGACCGCCCGAAGCAGTCGCGACTGCTCGAGCGGTTCCGTGTAGTGTGTACGTAGAAGACTGCAGTTTGTTATGCAGTCGCAGCTTGAAGCAGTCGATACTGCTTCAAGCTGTCCGTTTATGGCAGAGGTGTACAGTCACGAGCAAAAATATGTCAACACTAAGTAAACATCATCAAAATTCTCTGGAATTAATTATTGAAATTATGGTGCAGACAGAATCTTTTAGCACAAAATATTATCATTTGTATAGTATTTGATCGCTTGAATCAATACTCTCATCATCTGCCTAGCCTTTTCCCAACTATGTTGGGGTCGGCTTCCAGTCTAACCGGATGCAGCTGAATACCAGTATTTTACATGGAGCGACTGCCTATCTGACCTCCACAACCCAGTTACTGGGTAATACGATACCCCTTGGTAAGACTGGTTGTCAGACTTTCGGGCTTCTGACTACCCGTAACGACTGTCGAAGATCCACGAATGACAGCCGGGACCAACGGCTCAACGTGCTTTCCGAGGCACGAAGGGGTCTCGGTATGTAAAGATGGTCACCCATCCACAGGCCAACCGCGGCAAGCGTAGCTTAACCTGATCGATCGACCTGTGCGGCTGTTATTATTAAGCCACGGGCCCCTCTCGCTTGCATCAATACTCTAAAAGACAAAACGCTTTTGAAGTTCACAAAGTGTATCCAAATTTATACTCGTGACTGTTACCTGTAGTAGGTACACACATTTCGTCATTTCTGTTTAAGGTGAATGGATAGTGGTAGACCGCGAAATTCAAATTTTCTTACGTTTTTTTGCAATTTGCAGGTCAGTGTCGGGTTGTATCTTGATCAAAATATGATTCGCAACAATAACAGGTACATATTTAGAGAATTATACCTAATCATTAGAATCATTAATACATCTTTCTAAGTTAGATTTGTACCATATGAACCAATCTCATATGAAAAAGTGCTTGTGGTGGAAATCTAACTTATAAAGATATATTATTTATTTATTAAAACTTACCTACCCTTTCACCTTATGTAACCAGTAGTAGTTGTGTATGTTGTAGTAATTAAGAGCCTATACTACCTCAAATGGCTTAGCATGATCCTCCGTTATGTCGAAAATTCCGCAGCATTAATTTTGAAATAAATATATGCTAAAGTTGAGGATTAATGTAAGGTCTTATGTTAGACGAAAACACGATTCCATAAAATTTTCTCGATAGAAAAAAAATCCAAAGTTACCTCCAAACCGAACAATAAACCGCTGGTATTCAAAAAGTACTTCAAATTAGATCATGAAACTTTGCATACTAACTGAACTAACTATAAAGCAGGTCTTATGTTAGTTAGTTTTTTTTAATTACCTTTATTTTCACCGTAAAAAGCAAATACCTAAACTATTGGCGCTGCCTCCTGCCCAGCACCGCACTCTGTCTCGCTTTCACACAGTCCGCGAGCAGTATCGTGCGAGCGAGATAAAGAGTGAATTTTAGCTGAGGTAGTATAGGCTCTTAAGAGGTAGGTAAATACCGTGAAGAATGAAAGTCAAAAGTGTGCTCATTCCATTTATTCGCAGCACCGTGTATCTTAAAATTATATTACATTTCTATTTACATAACAATAATCTATGAAAATACAAATATTTTATTAAAAATATTATTATTGTTTATATTATGTGCTGCAGTTGCGTTGTCTTTGTAAAATAAAAATAGCTCAAATATAAAATTTATTAAACAGGATTATCTATAGGTGCCTACAGATTGATCGATTTTTGACAATCGTTATTGTCACTCGATAATTTTATTATGTTATGTTTTCACGACCAATAAGATCTGACCGTGTACAAATTAGCTCGATGTCATTGATCGTTACCCGTTAGCGATCGATTATCGATTTATCGATCGTCAAAAACGAGATCACAGTGGCTATTGACAAAAAAACATGACGTTATAGAGGTATGAGGAAAAGGTTGTAAAGTTCACTCATACTCTATAGAAAGGGGAGGATCCTCCGACCAGACGGGTGTTGTCTGGCGGGCAACTCCCCGATGATTCATGTCGGGCCGTTGTATGTATGCTAGTTGCGCGATAAACTCTGCTTGCGCGATGCAGGATTTTGCGTGACGTCAGTATGACGCGTTGTTCGCAAAGTGGCGTTGTAGATACCGCTACAACGTTGATCGTCTATCGCTTACGTTTTTAGTCAAAAATCGAGCAAATCTTGTAGCAACTTATGGCAGTTTTTTACTAAATTCCTTGTTTAAAAAGTCAGTCTGCGAATTCGTACATTGATACACACGGCGCTTATGCTTACGGGGCTTGTCAATATATTTTGCATGAAATATTGATGACCGAGTCATTTTTATACCAGGACACGAGCAAAGTTATCTCGTGCTTAAGGAAGCATGCATAAAGACGCGGGCTCCCGGTAAAGACAAGTCAGTCCCGTATTAACTTAAGCGCTCACACATAAAGGTACAGGAAAAACATTGTTACGTTTCTTTCCGTAGATCAAACCGGCAAAAACCGGAAAACCCGCTGCTTTATGCAGTATCTCGTGTCGTGTCGGCATGAGATACAAGTACCTATACATATGCATAGAGCAGTAAGATTAGTAACTAAGAAGATGCACAAATTACGTTAAGCACCGCACGCAAAAATCAATGAATTAATTAACCGATGAAAAAACGGAGGAGGTTCTCAAGTCGACGCGTATATATACCTATATATTTTTTATGTTTATGCAACAGTTTCTTATTTCTATTGTACATTTAATTGGAAGCTTTGGTTTAGAATATACGTTACGTGGTCCAGCCTTATGTTAACTTACTTAAGCGAAGCCACTTTCACACAGGTTTGTGTAGGTATTATGTACAGTCAAGAAAATATATTAATATCTAATATATTTTTATCCAACTTTACCTAAAAAAAATTAACTACATATCTACGCACGCTAAAGCCTACATTAATGTGTACCGCTAAGGAGTGCGGAGCAGTGATGACTCAGTGGTAACGGCCCGGACTTACCGAGTTGTAGGTCGTAGGGTTGAACCCAAGCAAGTACTTTACTTTGTGTAGGACCTGCATCGTCCTTTGTTTTAACTTTTTCTAATGACCTACTTTGACAATTTAGTCGCAATGATTCTAAGTTATTTCATCATCACTGCTCTCAAAACGGTAAAGGAAAACATCGTGAGTAAACCGGCATGTCCTAGAACGAAAAAAATCGAAGACATGTGACACCTTCCATCCCGCACTACGCCCACGTGGCCACTTCGTGTCACAGAGAGAGGAGAGGAGGCCTGCGTCCCATCAGTGGGATCATTATAGGCTCAGCACCTGCATGTGAAAATTTTGTAATTTTTTGACAATTATATGTCACTTGTCAGATATATCAAAAAGGACCCAATAGCCTAAGGACCCAGCTGAGATAGTGGTCAACGCGACTCGCGAGCCTATCCGATGAAAAGATAAAGTGATTAACTTGTTTAATTTTTTTTGTCCCATACCGAAAGTTTCCTAAGGAAGGCGGCCGGAAGAAGGAAGTATCGGAAACGAAGGTTTTGTGCGCAAAAGATAGCTAAAAACAAAAGTCACTGGACTTGGTACAAACGTTGCTAAGCTAAAATTAAAATGGTCGAAAGTGAACGCAAGTAACGTCAATGCCAACGAAAAGCGATAATAATAATGTACTAGTGAAGGTGCCAAGCTCGTAGCCAAGTTCAGCGGGTTAATTGCGCAACACACTAACAGCAGCAATGACTTTCATTTTGACAGTTCAACGACATTCATTGCGTTATTTACGTTGTTGAGCAGACAAATTTTTCGAACGTACGAAGCAATGGATTAGCAATATCCTTCAAAATGATTCAGATTGTGATTGATTAGATATAGTATTATATAAAGGTTTTTCGTTAATAATCATCATCATCATCTGCCTAGCCTCTTCCCAACTATGTTGGAGTCGGCTTCCAGTCTAACCGGATGCAACTGAATACTAGTATTTTACATGGAGCGACTGCCTATCTGATCTCCACAACCCAGTTATTGGGTAATACGACACCCCTTGGTCGTCTGAAGCCCGAAAAAATAGTGACCCGTAACGACTGTCAAAGGTCCGGGAATGACAGCCGGGACCAACGGCTTAACGTGCTTTCCGAGGCACGGAGGGGTCTTGGTATGTAAAGATGGTCACCATCCACGGACCAACCGCGGCAAGCGTAGCTTAAGCTGATCGATCGACCCGTGCGGCTGATATTACCTAGCCACAAGATTTCTTCGATAATAATATAAGTGGAATTTGGATTATGTATGCTATGTCATTAGAAATAATGCAACGCTTGTTTTCCCGAACGGTTAGGCAACTAGGTGTACAGTCAACAGCAAAAGTAGATGATCAAAGTCAGAAATTCAATACTAATTAACGGAGTTTGCGTCAGAACTGTGTGGCGTCGAAGTGATTCAAAAGTATTCTACGAGTAAGTATTCTAAGTAGTAGTACTTCGAAGCCACACAGTTCTGACGCGAACTCCGTTCAATAGTATTGAATTTCTGATTTTGATCATCTACTTTTGCTGTTGACTGTACCTATAAAAAAACTAAAGAGGCAGTGGGCAGGGCACACTGCTCGCAGAACAGATGGCCGATGGGGCCGAAAGCAAAAGACGTAGCGTTGGAAGGCCTCCCACAAGGTGGTCCGACGACCTTGTGAAGGCCGCAGGAACCCTTTGGATGCGAGAAGCACAGAACTGGTCGAAGTGGAGGTGCTTGGGGGAGGCCTATGTCCAGCAGTGGACGTCTTTCGGCTGAAATGATGATGATGATGATAATGTGCCTATAGTGCACCCACATATCGCCAGTTATGTTTAAGTATGTAATAGGGGGCAAGCCTATTGCCATCAACCAGGCGCCAATCCAAACTCCGGGCTGCTATTGAAAAACTCCTGATTGAACGATAACACTTTTCCCGACCAGGGATTCGAATAAGGTGCATTATTCGCATCCAATAATGCACCTTATTAGCCCGTACTACTACACCTTTAAGATTAAAAATTGACGTCTGTCAGTTTTTGTATGAAATAACTGTCAAAATTTCAAAAAAAATCCTCGAATAAAAGTTATTTGGCTATTGAAAAATCAGCCCTAAATAGTTAAATCGCTTATCTACTCATTAATTCTAAATCCGCTCCGCGTTCGTGCTCTCTGACAATTTCTATCCGTTCACAGGCAGTATTTACCTTATTATCTCAATTACTCATTATTTACCACAGGATCCTACTGTGATGTTTTAATGGTAAATGAAATGCCCGATTCAAACTTTCTTGTGGCTCGGAACATATGCAAGTTGCTGCGCAGTAACAAACTCACGTGTCACCGGGGGTGAGGGGTGAGGTACTGCGCAGTAACAAATTAACGTGTCAGCGGGGGTAAGGGGCGAGGTACTGCGCTGTAACAAATTCACGTGTCAGCGGGGGTGAGGGGCGAGGTACTGAGCAGCGAGTAGCGCACTTCAGAGCCGCCATAAAGTCTGAATCGGGCTGTACCTACAGTCCGGTCGTCGATAGTATACGTTTCTGACACTGTCAGTGCGACAATTCTAGTAGCTAATAAAGATCAAATTCGTAAAACACGTATTCGTTTGTATAAAACTGACAGGTGTCAAGCACGCATTCTCTCGTCTGCCGCACGCTAGTTATAGGTAGGTAATGATATAACGACCCTAATGTCAAAATTATGACGTCTGATTGACTGAGGTATACCTATAGGCTATAGGTAGGTACCTTGTTTACCTAGTTATAGGTAGGTAATGATTTAATGAGGAGCAATTATTCAACAGTGGATTTGGATTGACGTGACCCTGACATGCTAATCATTTTGATGATGATAACAAGATCACAGTCTTGTCGGACTTTAGGGCGTTACCGCGTTACGTATCGGATACATACGGACACCCTTTAGGGGTTTCCCCCGTATCTAAATGGCTCACGTATGTATAAATACGTAAAGCCCTAAAGACCCCCAGAGACAGTTCAAATATTTGACGGCAAAATCTCCCACATCCAATAATTTGTTGTGGTTGATTGGTTAGCGTAACAGATTTCATAGACTATTTTTATCTTAAGACTTTCCACAGGAAGGGGGTCGTCCTTTAATCACGTGAGGGGGGGAGGCGGTAAGAAAAAAATCACGATTAACCACGATGTGCTTGAAGATTGACGGCGCCGCCGAGGTCAGCCCAGAAAGCAGTGGCGCGATGACCTGGACGCGTACCGCGAGGGCTAGTTTGAGGTGGCGCGGGAAAAGAGGTCCTGGAAGAACTTGGGAGGGACCGTTGCCCAGCGGTGGGACAGTATAGGCTAAACAAAACTTGACAATCATAAAAATATTAATGAATCCCTTTTTGTGAACCTCAATTGGTTCTAATTTGGTGTCCTAAAAATACTAAATAGCCAAATAACTGCGACCAATTTGGATGTAGCGTTCGTCGGCCGGCGCAGCATATCAGTGAAATATTTCCCTTCGATCTACTCAATTGTTATCGTACAAATAGACATATTATTATTCATCATCTGCCTAGCCTTTTCCCAACTATGTTGGGGTCGGCTTCCAGTCTAACCGGATGCAGCTGAATACCAGTATTTTACATGGAGCGACTGCCTACCTGACCTCCACAACCCAATTACTGGATTATTACGATACCCCTTGTTAAGATTGGTTGTCAGACTTTCGGGCTTCTGACTACCCGTAACGACTGTCAAAGATCCACGAATGACAGCCGGGACCAACGGCTTAACGTGCTATCCGAGGCACGGAGGGGTCACGGTATGTAAAGATGGTCACCCATCCACAGACCAACCTGACCTGTTGCAACAGCGGCAAGCGTAGCTTAACCTGATCTATCGACCTGTGCGGCTGTTATTATTTAGCCAAGGGCCCCTCATTTAGCCACGGGCCCCTTAGTTTCTAATTTGGTGTCCTAAAAATACTAAAAGCCAAGTAACTGCGACCAACCTGGATGTAGCGATCGTCGGCCGCTGATAAATGAAATATTTCCATTCGATCTACTCAATTGTTATCGTACAAATAGACATATTGCATAAATATTTATAAAAATCCTTACAATTCAATGTAATTTCTTAAAAACTAATAAAATACTATTTTATCAGCTATGAAATTATAAAAAATATGTATTAAATAATCTTAGGTCTCAAATATTTTGTAGTCTGTGACTGTGTATATGCACAGATTATTACATAAAAATTATTTTGTATCTGTGTTATAATTTTCTATTACATACCGATGAATGTTGCCGTTTAAAGGACTATAAAATAATCTCGTGTTTGAAACTCCTTGTTAGATGTTTGTGTGGCAACACTATTGAATTTAGCAGGATCGTTTCGGCTGGAACTACTACGCCCGCACCTGTTAACAATACTATTCGTTAGAGACTAAATGATAAAAAAACATAAGAACTTATTTTTAGAGTACTTATCACATTGTATCGTCAAGAATCGGAAAATGAATGAAATGGGGCATGGGGTGGGGTATTTTCGCTGCAGATGGGGCAGCTTATCCAACTACATACATAACATATATGGAAACCTTATCCATTTCATTCTTCATTCTGCATTTATCTAAAGTACAGACGCCAGCACATAAAGCTACCCGAAACTGTAAAATTTTCCCAATCAACTTTGAACCTTATGCTTTAGCGATAAAGTTGAAAATCTATTAAAGAAATTTGACAGATTGTAGTTGCTTGATGTGCTGGCGTCTCTACATAAGAATGGATAGAAAAAAAGATTGAAACATGATTTTATACAGGGTGGCGATAATTACCTGCAACCGTCAAGAGGGTGATCTAGACAAAAATAAATCTGCCTAGATTTTTCCCAACCAAATCGGGGTCAGCTTCCGGTCTAACCGAATGCACCAGAATACCAGCATTTTAAAAATCTTTCGCTACGAAACTCCTAAGTATACGATTCGTGAAAAAAATACAACAAATTTCTTTAAAACAGTAGACAGACTATTTCGATCCATGTATGAGTTTCATTACCAAAGTTGTTTAGAATGACGTGTAGAATCACGGATAGGTGACTAAATTCCTATAAAAAAATATGCATACTTCCCGAAAGCTCTTTTTTTAAGTCGGTTGAAAAGAGCGTAATAAATAAAACTTTATACAAATGGGGTTAGGGTCATGTGGGTGACACTTACCTAAAATAGTGATAGATGGGTTCAGTCTCCCATCACTGTTGAACAACGGAGTATTGTCCATCTTCGCAAATGGCTTGTTCGGGTCTGGGTCTGACGGAGTGCCTTCGACCCTGGACCATTCTCCTACTGACGCTTCTTGACCCACTGCACATAAATATTGTTTTATAGACGGCTTGTTTTTTTACATTTTGCACACCAAATAAAGGTTATTTTTATTTTGAAATAATAGTAAGCAATAAACCCAATGCAATAAATATAGATTAATATTCCAAATAACATTATCATTTAGATTTTAGAGAAACAGAGGTCCGAGCTTCTTTAGAATTCTAGATAGAGGAAAGGAACCTTCGCATGACACTTCACTTTTTGTCTAAATTGACCTGCCGGTCGATTCTGTAAAAATCTCAACATGAAAACTTAGGTGAAGTGAGTTTGTTTTTGTTAGGAATTGACACTATTGACAGCTCACTCCACGCTCACTTCACCTAAGTTATCACGGTGAGATTTTTACAGAATAGTACCGCTGCACGCGTAGCATCACGACGTTTTGTCGACGGAAGAATAGACAAAATGACACATTGCCATGCCTAGACGCGTAGAATGCGTACAAATATTTCTACAATCTGACATTTTGTCTATTCTTCCGTCGACAAAACCCGTTTCTACGGCGGTCATGCTACGCATGCTGCTATAGGAATGTATGGAAAGCCGCTTGGTTTCTAAAGCGTTCTAATTTGTGTTTGGTCGTAGGTTCGAACCCAGACAGGCGCTTTACTTTGTGTAAATTATTTCATCACCACTGCTCTCGAAACGGTGAAGGAAAATATCGTGAGGAAACCGGCATGTCCTAGAACCAAAAATTCGAAGACATGTGACATCTAACAACCCGCACTGGGCCCGCGTGGTGGATTACGGCCCACTCCCTCTCACCGAGAGAAGGCCTGTGTCCCAGCAGTGGGAACATTATAGGCTGATTATATGTGTTTTAAATAAAAGCGAACTGACCAACAGAGTACATGACCAGTGCATGTTCATGCACCGTAGCGTTGTTGAGAACGATCGACTCTTTGATTCTGACGCCAGCCTTGATCGTCACTCCTGCGCCGATCGACACGTTCGGACCAATCTGTGGAAGTCAAATTAATTGTCACAATTTTCTACTATAATCGATACCGATTTAAAAGGCTAAGGTGCCAAATCGTGTAAACCGCTATACAAGTTCGCAAGCGTTATCGAAACTTCGTATGCGAAATGAGGATTGTTTACGTGGTTGCGTGTACGCTGTAGCATGTATTTTTTAATTTAAAAGGTAGACTAACGACCTACTCACTAGAAATATTGACATAATATCTAATAAATAACATATGCATTGAGTTGTGGTGAATTAGTCACTTACAGGGCACAGAACTTAAAAAAAAACTGGCAAAGTGCGAGTCGGACTCGCACACGAAGGGTTCCGTACCACAAAGCAAAAACACCGAAAATAAACACGTTTGTTGTATGGGAGCCCCCCTTAAATATTTATTTTGTTTTGTTTTTAGAATATATTTGTTGTTATAGAGGCAACAGTAATACATAATTTGTGAAAATTCCAACTGTCTAGCTATCGCGGTTCTTGAGATACAGCCTGGTGACAGACAGACGGACGGACGGACAGACAGCGAAGTGTTAGTAATAGGGCCCCGTTTTTATCCTTTGGGTACGGAACCCTAAAAATTGCTTCTTAAACATATGTTTTAACAAGATTTTTTACTTGTAGTGAGAATAGAAAAATTATCACCAAACTTTTATAACTAGAATAAGTCTTATCCTGAGAATAAATTTTGAATTTTTGACAGTTATCTATACTAGAACTGTCAGACGTCAATTTTATTCCACGGATAAAAGATATCTGACTTTGGTAGAATCAGCCCTAATATCGATAATAATCCAAATAGCCAGACCCAACCCTTTATTTAATTGTTGTAAAAACCAAACACGAGTTTAATTTTTCAGGAGGTTTATATTCAACCAGTAAATTTTTCGACGAGGTAATAGTACTTACCACAGCAGTAGAGTCAACATTAGCAGTAGGGTGTACAAAAACATCGGGCAGTATTGTGCAGGGATTGTCCTTAGATACGCGGTCTCGATGGAGCTCTAAGTAGTGGCGGTTCGCGTAGATCGCAGACCCAGCCGTCTTCACTTGAGACCACCAGTTTGTTATCTGGGGATATTAAATACGGTAGGTAAAAATCTTGCTGTTTATTTATTTCCATTTGTAGCGGTATCTACAACGCCCCATGAGAACAACGCGTCATGCTGACGTCACGCAAAATCTTGCATCGCGCAAGCAGAGTTTACCGCGCAACTAGCATAGATACAACGGCCCGACATGAATCAACACCCATCTGGTCGGAGGATCCTCCCTTTTCTATGGAAGATGAGTGAACTTTACACCCGGTTCCTCATATCTCTATCCATTGTTTTTTTATTCCGTTAGCCTGTATTGTCCCACTGCTGGACAAAGGCCTCCCCCATTTTCTTCCACATTTCCCTGTGCTGTGCCTTCTACGTCCAAACGGTTAGGAACGTGTCCAAATCGTCACGCCAGCGTTGCTTAGGCCTGCCTCGGTGACGACGCCCGTCATCAGGCACCCACTGTGTTACGACTTTGGCCCATCTGTCTGGAGGCTTCTTAAAAGTGTGACCCGCCCAGTCCCACATCAGCCTCGTAGACTTGCCGCCAACATCGGCGATACCTGTCTTGGAGCGTATTGTGGTGTTGCGAATTTGGTCGGTGAGGATACTACGCTCCATCGCTCTTTGGCAACTTGAGTTTGGACTTCTGAGCCTCTGTCAAAGACCAAGTCTGGGCGCCATAGGTTAGGATATTGCCATTGTACTGCTTTGAAATTAAATTGACAAGGACTACGAATTGAGAAGGAGCACGTTACGCCGTTGGTCCCAACTGTCATTCGTAGATCTTTGACAGTCGTTACGGGTATACCCGAATCGCTTTAGCATGGCAATAGCGGTCATTGCCCTTTCCCTAATATCTCTCCATAGGAACCTGAACAATAAACGGTAGGGTGACGCTTAGCTCTCTTCCTCCTCTTATTTTCAATGGTACCGTCATACCCATTATTACCCCTACTGTGAAAGATCTCGGTTTGCACCTTGACTCTACACTTAGCTGGCAACGCCAGGTCTCTAGTGTTAGTCAAAGGGTCAACGGTACTCTGCGATCCCTGTATCGTCTGAGGAACTTTTTGCCTGCTAAGACGAAAACCATGCTTGTGCAGACTTTGATTTTCCCTATAATCGACTATGGTGACGTGTGTTACTTTGACTTGAACGCGGTTTTGCTGGATAAACTCGACAGATTACTCAACAATGGTATCCGGTTCATATTCAACCTCAGGAAATATGACCATGTGTCGAGCTACAGGTCCGAGCTCAAATGGATGTCCATTCGCCAAAGAAGAAGTTTGCGCGCTTTGACCACGCTTTTCTCCCTTCTCAACTCGCCTACTCCTCCTTCGTATCTCGTGTCTCACTTCCAATATCTATGTTCTTCTCACGTTAAGAATCTACGTTCTTCTAACAATCTTCTCCTACTCTGTCCTTCTCATTCTTCTGTTCATTCTTCATTTCATATTCAGTCCATTCTTCTTTGGAATGCACTTCCTCTAGATATCAGGACGGCCACCAGTCGGTATGCATTTAAGCGGAAATTGCAGAGTTATTTTCAAAATAAATAGCGTAGAGTAATCTCAACACCTCTCTCCCTTGAATTTGTATGTATATATATATATATTATAAGTATATATTATATTAAATAGTATGTATGTGTATATAACCTATTTATGTATTTGTGTAAGTACCTAGTTTTATTAGCTTTTTTAATTTTTATCATTGTTCTTCTCAACCAAAGCACCTGCCATCCAATCTCTTCACCACCCTTGGTTGACTGGTAGAGAATGCCTAAGGCATTAAGTCCGCCTTTGTACCTTTTTTGTGCGAAAAGTTTAAATAAATAAACTATTTAGGTATGGTTTTTCGATATTAGAACATGTTGAAGATCACAGTAGATATTGATTCAGGACGTAAACGGCATTATGTCAGTTTTTTAAATAAAGAAAGCTAGAAAATTTAGGTGGGTCAATGACCGCTATTGTCACGCTAAAACGATTCGAGTATAGTCAGAAGCCCGAAAGTCTGAAAACCAGCCTTACCGCGTGGTATCGTGTAACCCAGCAACTTGGTTGTGGAGGTCAAAAAGGCAGTCGCTCCATGAAAAAAACTGATTCAGCTGCATCAGGTTAGAATGGTAGCCGACCCTAATATAGTTGGGAAAAGGCTAGGCAGATAACAAACTAGTATTTAATTAATTCTGGTCAGCTCAAAGTGAAACTGTTACCACCGACATACTGTTGACTGGTACTTCAAATGTTTTTTCAAATAAAATTATTTTTAAAGATACATACTATGATTTTAATCTAATCTGGATCTTTAACAGTCGTTACGGGTAGTCAGAAGCCCGAAAGTCTGACAACTAGTCTTTCCAAGGGGTATCATACCCAGCAACTGGGTTGTGGAGGTCAGATAGGCAGTCGCTCCATGTAAAATACTGGTAAACAGCTGCATCCGGTTAGACTGGAAGTAGACCCCAACATAGTTGGGAAAAGGTTAGGCAGATGATGATACTATGATTTTAATGTACTCACTTGCATAGCATACAATTTTTTGGTTCCTGCAAGCTGCATCAGCACATCTTGCTCAAACGACATGTATCCGGGGTTGGTTTGGCCATTACTACAACAATATAAACAGATGATTTTAGGATAAACAATAAGAATTTTAATAGAAAATTAAATCATCTCAATTGGACAAGTTTCTTTCTAGAATTATAGTTTTCGTGTACTGTGTACAAAAACACCCCTTGCGTAATTGAGATAAAGTTTAATTTTCTTCGTTGTTTAGATACAGGTAATTCAGAAAAGCAATGCTTCTAAGTAATGTAATATGTAATCTAAGTAATGTGTAGTACCGCGCTTTGTGTGAAGTTTTCTTTCTGTCGGGTTACCGGTTATACCTACTTCAATCGCAGATCGCCATTTGTCACTCAAAAGTTTTAAAAAGTTTCTTAGAACTGCATAAAGTTGTCAAACTATAATTTTGTGAACATTGTAATACAAAATTATCACGTACTTCTATGGTTGTAACAGCTCTATATTAGATATTATTACCACGCGTACGTACGTATTTCCAAAGATAAACGATGATTCCCGAAGTACAGACGCCGCCTGCACATCAAGCTACCCGAAACTAAAATTTTTCCAATCAACTTTGAACCTTATGCTCCAGCGATTAAGTTGAAAATCTATTAAAGAAATTTGACAGATTGTAGTAGTTTGATGTGCTGGCGTATGTACATGCAGCTTGAAATAGCTGTCCCTTCTTAAGTTTCCAGAAAAATTACAAAAAATTAAAGGTTACCTATAGAATCCATCTTGTTTCCTCTGAAACGACTCAGCCATAGTTTGGAACACTTGTAGCGAACACATGTACACGCCGCAGTTGATGAGTGTTGATACATAGCTGTTGGGTTTCTCGACGTAATGGGTTACTGACTTAGTGGCCGGCTCGCGCACCATGCAGCCATAGTGCACTGATTGTTGCCGGGTCGCTTCTGTGCCCATTATTGTTACCTGTAAGGAATGGAAATTATGTGTGTAATGCTACAGGTAAACCAAAAACACTACAAACTGAAAAATAACTTTAATTTCGGAAGTCGGTGTCTTAGGGATCAGTATTTTAGTTTTTGCCACCGACTACCGAAATTAAAGTTATTTTTCAGTTTGCAGTGTTTTTTTTGGAAGTCGGTTTTTTTTTGTTAAAAAGTTTTTATTTCTCGCTTTTTAGTGGGTCTATTTATAATTTATCTAAGTTACAATAGCCTAATGTCAACTTGCCCATCGCCTTTTTATAAAATATTCCGTTTCTCGATGCAGGGACGTTAATTGTTGAGGGGTTCTCCTTTTATTAGTTTTTAGATTAGATGCTGATAATCCTGGCTGCAGCATCAGGCCAGACTTATGTCAACATTGCATTGAACTTAAAATTAGTCCTGTTTAAAATGAGCCCAAACACGACTATGGTGCTGTAATTTCAAGGTTTGTACTTTTTCTGATGCTCCTGGCTTCAGCATCAGGTCTTCGGTGTTCCTCAGTAACAGTACGTTTATCCACACATCGAGCCCTTTTCAATGAGCCTAAACACGATATATCTGCTGTTAGTTGTCGAGGAGTTAGGTACTCTGCAGACTATCCTGACTGCAGCATCAGGTCATGACTTGAGGATCATGAGACCAAATGTGGCAAATGCCCTATCAAACATCAAAACAATTTACTAAAACAGTCCTTGCCTGTTCAAGTAACTTCTAACTGTTAAGGAGTTGTACCTTCCATCATCAGCCCAGCTACCTGACATGGTGACAACCATACACAAATACACAAGATACTTCATAAAATATGCGAAAAACAATAAGTAAGCCTATAAAATTTGAGGGTTGCCCTCGATTTCTCTAAGATCTCATCATCGGATCCTAACTTGGTGACAATGGGACCACCTCAGAACTATCTACTTTCGAACAACAAAAGAATTTTGAAAATCCGTCGACAATTGGCGAAGTATTCGATGAACAAACATACAAAAAAAAAAACATACAAACACCCGAACATAGTACCTCCTCCTTTTTGTGAAGTCGGTAAAAAAGGTATGCGCTTCGATAATCTTCAGTAATCCCCACAGAGGCAAAGCTTCTAAAATATGGCCTAAGAGAAGCGATACCTACCCTAAGAATACATTTTATCAGTAGTAAGCTTCAGGGCAAAGTGGCATATGACACGGCTATCCTCTGAACGTCATCATGAATATGTATTAAATACATTAAAATATTATTGCAAGTTGTTTATTTATTAAATGATAAATATTTAATAGATAATTATGCCTGAAGCCATTGTGATGAACATTAGAGGTGATTTCAATTTGAATAATTTTGACAAGCTAGCAAACTAACCTATTGATCGACCACACTTGAGTTATAAAATTACCCCTTATTACAAAGTCATAGATAGCATTATAGTTAGTACACAGAGTAGAGAGTACAGCCGGTCGATTCTGTAAAAATTTCACCGTGAAAATTTAGGTGAAGTGAGATTGTTTTTGCTAGGAATTGACACTATTGACAGCTCACTCCACGCTCACTTCACCTAAGTTTTCACGGTGTGGTGGTTACAGAATCGCACTGCACATTTCAAGCTGAAGTGTACCAATAGGTGAATAAAGTCTTTTCACTTACCAAAGCATTTTTCCTCTCCTCATGGAAGTGCCACAGCTCCTTGAGTGGGAAATCAGCACAAACATCTCCGTTTAGCAAGAAGAATGCAGATGGATTGCCGGCCCGTACCTGATCCCTGAAGTGGTAGAGACCACCACCAGTGCCCAGGGGTGTGAACTCTTGCAGGTATCTAGAATTGGTAAACAGGAATCGTAGGATAAAACAAAACGCAAGTGTTCGCTAGGAACTAAGGATGCTTGACATTTTTCTACTGCTGGTAAACTTTGCATTTTTTATTTTTACAAACCAAAAAATTACACCCTTATTGTCTTCAAACTATTTCATTTTCATCATGAAGCCTAATTATTACAAAAAAAAAAACAATTTACCTTATAATAACATGATATTCCTTCTGCATGTCAATAATAAACTGTGCCATAGTGTTGCTGGTGTACGCGCCAATAATGAGGATCTCCTTGCAGGCCTCCAGCTTGGCACAGGCCTCCACATGGTGCTGGATTAGAGGGATCCCTGCTATTGGGAACAGGGGCTTTGGTGTGTCTAGAGAAAGGGGGCGAAAGCGGGTGCCTGAAATTTAAAATTATTAATATAATTTATCTATGTAAATAAAACAAAATTGGGTATATACACCATTTATAAGTCAAGAACGGCTGGACCAATTTTTATGATCTTTGACTTGTTGGATTTGTCTCTGTCCCGAATGGCTGAATAACAGACTATTAAAACATTGGAAAAATTTACAAAAACAATGCCAACGCTCTGCAACATTTTGGTGACCTGTAACACAGGTTTTTTCCAAAAACCTATATCAGGCACCAGTGTCTCACAAAGGTACAGCTGACACGCACAATGGTCCACTGAAGGACTAAGTGCGGAAACCAAACCCTTAACATAGAAGGTACAGCTGAGACATTTCTTGTACACAAGAGAATAAATGATAAATTATTATTATTGCTTAACTTCTGGGACAAATTGGTAGATAATAGATAGATACTCTAACTTTCTTCTTGATAATTCATTCTATCTTTTTATTCCGTTTTTTTTTACCGAGGTACTATTTTTCTATTGATGAGTCGAAAAGTCACTGTATCCCAGCAATTAGACATTTAGAAGACACTTGCTGGTACATGCAGGATTATTTGAAACAACATAATCAATGAAAACGTTATTTTGAGGAAATAACTTCTCATAGATAAGGTGTTAATACAGGGGAAAAAACCAAGACATTTAATTTCTATGGCTACAAGAAAAAGCTGTTAAAAGGTATTGGATACGGTCAATCGTAGATCCTTATCAAAGCTGTTTAAAATGAGGTCATATCTATACATGAATAGTACTGAGTAAATAACCGATAATTGTATTTTATTTACATAACCTTCACACTTAGAAAAATCTACTTCTGAAGATAAATCGATACTTTAGTCTATTTTGTCCCATCACTTAATAAACATAACTAGTTGCTAGGAATAATATAATAAGCTTTAACACCTCTTTATATGTTTTAATACAATTTATTGATAAGAAAAGCCGGTGACGTCCACGGAAGCAGAAATTCTTACCTTTTTGCGGCCCTCCGATAAGAATGACGGCTTTCAACATTTTGATCACTTTATTAGCTTGAATAAATGAAGATTATTTAATCTTTAAAGCCTAAATGTAATTATTTATGCGATAATTTACAACAAACAAGTTTTTAGGCGTAGGTACACAAAAACACGTCAGTTTTTTTAATGTCACAAATGTCATTAATTGAAATGTCACCATCAGACGTCCGAGTGTATTAAGCGGAGGGAACGTGGTATTTGAGTAATTTAAAAAAAGTTTCGTATTTTGTTTGTCCTCTTTGTATAAAATAAGTGTTTGAAATAAAACAATTTTTATTATCAGCTTATAAATCACAGCTAGACAAGGTTGCATCAAACATTCGTTGCTTCTTTTTTTAGGGTTCCTTACCTAGAGTACCAATGGGACGCTATTACTAAGGCTCTACTGTCCATCCGTCCGTCCGTTTGTCACAGGGCTGTATCTTTTGAATGGTAATAAGTAGAAACTTTTCACAGAGAAAATGTTCAATGACAGTATTTATGAGACGATGTCTCCAAAACCGTAGTTAAACCGCTACGCTAGGGGGCTTCGGGGGTAAGACCGAGGTGTGTGAGTTTGTTACCTCACTTAAACCACCCTGGTGGTCACCATCAGCACATGGAGCGGGGTTTCGGGTGCTCTTAAGAGACCAACTCCCGTATGCTTGAAAGGCCATGTGGCTATTAAGAATTGCACACACACTATAGATCTCTAGGGATGTCCTTATGGCGACTGTAATAGGTCTGCCCTGGGCCTCGCTGTGCACGGCATCACGTGTGGTTACGTCCACCGTGCACCGTCTTATCTGAGGTGATTCGGTGGGTGGACTGAGTCACCTCATTATGTCTTCTCTTCTCATCGTCATCTCTGCACAAGTGTCTACAATACAATTACTGGGTAATACGATACCCCTTGGTAAGAGGTTGTCAGACTTTCGGGCTTCTGCTTCTGATGACCCGTAGCGAGTGTCAAAGCTCCACGAATGACAGCCGGGACCAACGCAACGGCTTTTAACGGGCTTTCGAGGCACGGTGGGGTCTTGCTATGTAAAGATGGTCACCTTTCTACGAACCAACCGCGGCAAGTGTAGAAGAATCGATCGACCCGGGTTGTCATTACTTATCCTCAAGCCCTATCTAATACCTGAATGGCGAAATTCGTTTCACAGCGTAAGTAGGCATTTTTCCACACTAAAATATTATACCGTGATTCCTGGCAAAATCTACAAAAAAGAGCTTATCGAATCATATTTGCCGTTTACGTAGATTAAGTACTTTGTTATCCTACTTATATTCCGGGAAATTATTATGAATAAACATGGTTTTATCCAAAGAATTAAGTCGTGTTTTAGCTATTTTAGACGTAATCCTTTAAACCGTTGCGCGTTGGTTGCTATGTATACAACCAGATAGGTAAGCCCTGGATATAAATGGCGTGGATTTCAAAACTCGATGATAGATTATGAACATCTATCTACATTAGGTTAAAAAATCCTGGCTTGGATGGCGAATTTAAAATCCTCACGATAATATCCATTTTAATAGGTTCCGTTACCCATGGACTGTAAATGGACTTATGTCATTATAGGATGCAACCTCCAACTTCCTTCATCCGACTTAAACTGGAATTCAGAAGAAAATCCTAGAGGACCAATTGATTCTCCGATTTAGCTCTAAGTGCTTGGCCAGACTGCAATCGTGGGCGCTGGGCGGGTGCAGCGCGGCGTACTCAAACATAAGAACTTCATTTGAACGTCCATAGTGGGCACGTGGCGTGGGCGCGGTGAGCGACGAGGGCTGCTGGGCGTGGAAGCGCGTGGGCAACTCACGCCATAGCTCGTTCGTATAAGTGGCCGCTGTGAATGCGCGGGCGGCCCGCGCGGGGACCGGGGTTCTCTAACTAGTTCGAGCTTTTTTCTAGTAAAAATAAGTATTCTTCATCCATATTATTTGTGACCAACACTGGACATGACAACACTCAGAACAAACCCGCGCTCGATTGCGGATATGAAGATCGCGCGCGTTTCCGCACCCGCGCTGCCAGTCTGGACAAGCACTAAGTTTAATTATTCTCTATGTTTAGGAGATCTTTTGTTGATGTTTCCATAGAAACTCAGTAGACATTGACAGAGTAGTAATAAATGCATGAACCGTACCATGAAAATGATTTCATAGAACTTTGCACTAATTTCTACATACATTGCGCTGTATTCAGAAGCCTGAAAATTTGACAGCCAATCTAACGGATTGTGGCGGTCAGATAGGCAGTCGCTCCATGTAAAATACTGGTTTTCAGCTGCATCCGGTTAGACTGGAAGCCGTCCCCATCCCGATTATGCAGGTGATGATGATTGCGCTGTATTCGTACGATCAAACTCAAAAATTTCCAACAAAACCTGAAATTTAATTCGCATCGAAACTGTCGTTCCTAAAATAGTGTGGTGGTACAAGGTTATTTCATTATGTAGAATGCCTGCCAGTATTTCATAATACCATGTGGTGGGGGAGTCACAAAATTGGCATTCATTATGACATAATTGGGTTTCTACCGTGTCTCGCTGACTAATTGTTTTAGGTAAGTACCTATCTACCTAGTTTGTGGAACTCGGTAAGTCGCGTCTTCCCGAGATTTTATTACTTGAATTCGTTGGTATTTAAACCATTTCAACTACGTTTTCTGTGGGTTTGAATTTGAACCCAGACAGGCCTACATTTTTCTTTCTACAATTTTATTGTCACTGCTTTTAAAATGGTGGTAGGCAATCCAACATTGTCCATGTTAGATAAATAAAACTGTCACAAAGGCAAACAGGACTTGTCGTTTCATTACGTGCAAGTTACAGTCAACTTTAGTGTGATGATAATAACTAGTATTAGAAATTCGAAGAAGAAGAACCGTCGACTCACTGTCGACGGTTCTTCTTCTTCGAATGTCGAAGCACTGGACTCACTTAGGTGGATTTCGGACGGGCGTATAAATACGGAAATATCCAGCGGCGAGATGTGCAGATTTGCTGATGCATGGCGGTCGACATATTGTTGTTATTGCGGGACCAGCAGTTCTCAGCCCGAATTCACGGGCTGAGAATGATGTTAATCTCTACCTTTTTTTTTTGGGTGGGAACTTATCAAATAACTTCTCCCGCTCTGGGCGGAGCGGGAGGGTGTGTTAGACTATTACTGACTAAAACCCACCCGTGTTCCTTCAGTTGCCTGTGCCAGGAGCCACGGTATCTCTTTCGAACAACCCGCGACCCTGGCAGGCATCGGCCCTAGCGGACCCTGTCAGTTAGTGCTGACATCTCTTTGAGGCGCGCGTGGAACACAACGCGCCGTCGACCCGGGCCTGCTTCTTACCGGACGGCGAGCTGCCCATTGCTCGCCGTCCGCAAGCCCAAAGGACAAAGTGTCCAGTTGGGTAGGTCTTACTTCGAGAAAGAGGTCAATCGTCGAATCCGACTCGGCTGGGCAGCGTTCGGGAATCTACTCGTCCCACATATTGCAGTGTCTCAAGACGAAAGTCTTTGACCAGATCGTGTTGCCAGTGATGACTTATGGCACTGATGAAACGTGGTCGCTCACAATGGGCCTTATAAGAAGGCTAAAAGTCACCCAAAGGGCAATGGAGAGGGCTATGCTTGGAATTCATCTACGTGATCGAATTAGGAATGAGGAGATCTGCAGGAGAATGAAGGTAACCGACATAGCCCGAAGAATTGCCAAACTTAAGTGGCAGTGGGCGGGGCACATTACTCGCAGAACAGATGGCCGATGGGGCTGAAAGGTTCTGGAGTGGCGACCGCGTACCGAAAGACGTAGGGTTGGAAGGCCTTCCACAAGGTGGTCCGACGACCTTGTGAAGGCCGCAGGAATCCGTTGGATGCGAGAAGCACAGAACCGGTCGAAGTGGAGGTACTTGGGGGAGGCCTATGTGAGAGGATGTCTTTCGGCTGAAATGATGATGATGATGATTGATACAGTACCTACCTAATACCTAACGAATTTAGTACCTACCTACTCTATTCGTTATTAGGTCACACATTCATACACAAATGTTTGTGTCCACAGCCGTTATTGGCAATGCGGTGCCCATTGAATCAGCCGGCAATAATGTCGCCATGTTTACGCGGAAACAATTATGATCCACGCCGGAAATTTCGAAGCATTTCATAATAACATAATGACGGTATGAAATTATGAATGCTGCTCAAATAGGGTAGGCATTCATTCAGTTTTACCTGGTAAATGTAAATGCTGGCTTGGTGTATGAATTATCTATGAATAGTGTAGGTATCAAAATAAAGTACAGGGGTTCGTGGCTCAGTAATATAATGTCAGATAATGAAAAATTTCATGCTTCTGTATTGACAAAACTTGTTTTGTTCTAAATTGTACTTTTAGCATCTTTATAAACCGTGGTTTTATGCAAATAAATACAATTATTACTAGCTGCGCCCCGCGGTTTCACCCTCGTAAATGTCGATCCCGTGGGAATATCGGGATAAAAAGTAGCCTATATGTTAATCTAGGGTATCAGCTACCTCCATACAAAATTATATCAAAATTGCTCCAGCCGTTTGAGCGTGAAGAAGTAACAAACATATAAACACACCTCCACACCCCCACACCCCCACACACTCACAAACTTTCGCCTTTATAATATTATTGTGATTGCTAAATGGGCTCTTGCCCCGATCACGCCTGATGGAAAGCGATAGATGAGGTCTATGATGGAACGAGCGTGCCCAGATGCCTGTTCACTCTTGATTTGAAGGCAGACGGGTTAAATGTGGAGGAAACACAGATGCCGGCTGAGAGTTCCACACTTTGGCTGTGCGCATAAGAAACGTGGAGGAGAAGCGCTGAGTCGACTCGTCGGGATATCAACCAAGTGCGGATGGTACGCTGGAGTAGGTACGTCTGGTTGTCCGGTGGTAAAAGGGCGATGGTGGGATAAACCAATCAATCCAATCCAAATCCAATCGCAATCTCTTTGATTATACCTACGTAGTGCAGCGAAAAAAAAAACACGGACTGTCTTCGCCATAATATTATGATTCATAATGATATCCTTTTATGATTCTGCCAAAGTGGCCTTTTTAGGCCCCCAGGTCGTGGAGCTCCTGCGCACACTCTCTGAACAACGTCTATCAAATCCAATAGTACACCCACATTTCGGCAGTTATGCTTTGCCGTGCCGTGCCGGGCCGTGCCGGGCCGTGCCGTGCCGTGCCGGGTCGTGCCGTGCCGTGCCGGGTCGTGCCGTGCCGTGCCGGGCCGTGCCGTGCCGTGCCGTGCTCTAAGCCGATCACGCCGTCCCATGTAATAGGGAGCGAGTGGGCGCGCAGGGGTGTGTAATGTGTATGTAGAAGTAGGTACAATAACAATTACTGTTCCATAGATCTGTTACTATAGATAGCCCGTGGCTAAATAATAACAGCCGCACAGGTCGATCGATCAGGTTAAGCTACGCTTACCGCGGTTGGTCTGTGGATGGGTGACCATCTTTACATACCGTGACCCCTCCGTGCCTCCGAAAGCACGTTAAGCCGTTGGTCCCGGCTGTCATTCGTGGATATTTGACAGTCGTTACGGGAAGTCAGAAGCCCGAAAGTCTGACAACCAGTCTTACCAAGGGGTGTCGTATTACCCAGTAACTGGGTTGTGGAGGTCAGATAGGCATTCGCTCCATGTAAAATACTGGTATTCAGCTGCATACGGTTAGACTGGAAGCCGACCCCAACATAGTTGGGTAAAGGCTAGGCAAATGATGATGAGATCTGTTACGATAAATTGTTTGTTATTTCCATACTAGAACTGTCAGACATCAATTTTATTTCACGGATAAAAGATATATCTGACTTTGGTAAAATCAGCCCTTAGAGAGTGGGGGCTGTAATCTACGCGGGCCCAGTGCGGGTTGGTTGTTGTCACAATGTCTTTGTATTTTTGGTTCTAGGCACTGACCTTTATCATACAAGTGTATGATAGAGGTCAGTGGTTCCAAGGCATGCTGGTTTTTTTTTTTTCACGTTGCCCCACACTAGGAATTTCTCCTGTATTGTGGGTGCGTTACAAACATTTAATCTCACAACACAAACAGCCAGACCCGAAACAACTACTTGTAGGTCATACAAATATTTGTTCCGTGCGGGAATCGAACCCGCGACACGCAGCGCAGCAGTCCCAACAGTGCCGTCACTTTACCTACATACAGTGTGAGTCTTCATAATGTGCACATAACGAAATAAGGGAAACATAGCTTAATTTTATCGACGAAAAAAATATTTAAAAGAATCTTTACCTGCTAAAGTATGGTGATTGCAAGGCCTTTCTTTAACAGTTGATAGGAAATGTTGTGATTGAGTTATAAACATGGTATTTTACGTTTAGAAATCTGATACGATGGAGAATAATTTAAAGTAATAAAAAAGAGTAGGTAATCGGGGCTTTTATTGAGTAATTTTACAATTACTTATTGTAAAAATTTATGAAAAAACATCAGATTTTTGTTAGAAAAAAACCATAATTCTCAATTGACGGCGATTGTTTACACAGGGGTCACAGCAGCGAACAAGAATTTTGATAAAAATCCTAAAAAAAATATTTTTTGATTTTTTTTAAATATTTTTTCCGTCGATAAAATTAAGCTTAGTTACCCTCACTTCGATATGTGCACATTATGAAGACTCACACTGTATTAACCTACCAGCCATTCCATTGTCATGTTTTTTTGAAGGGGATTAAAATCAAATTAAACCCACCAATGTAGTTGAATATTTAATCTGAGTGGTTCCCAGAAATCTGAAATACCTAAACCTAAACGGTCTATGAAAATGCTAAATAGGATATTCTGCAAACCTATTGAATGAAACGTGAATGGTTTATTCGTTCAATACGAATTTTAGCAAAAGTTTCTCGTTACTAATTGGAGTTTAATTGGAGTTAATTCTTACTTCCCTATTCAGGCTGTCTTTGAATTGATTGGAAATCTTTCAAGAGTAAAGAAATCTGTGTTATAAAATTAAATGGTATCACGAAAATTCAACCCGGACAAGTCCGGTCGAATTGTCGCGATGCCGATACGAATCGACCTGGGGTTGAATGGTCGCGGGCCGAGATATCACACAAGAAAAGCAAAAGAGTGCGCGTGTTCAATGTATGAACCATTAATTTTTTTCAGTTATTTTCAGGTTTGGAGTCAGAATTCAGAATGTTGTCAGTCGTTCCTTACAAAATACATTGAGCCGCATATAGTTAGTCTGGAAAGAGAACCAATATTGTTGATAACATGTTGATTGTTGGTCTAATAATATTTACGAGTAAAAAAAATATTTGTAAACTATGTTGCTACACAGCTACGCCGTAGCCAAAACGTAGCACGTAGCCGACGGGCTACGAATGGGAATAATAGTCGTTTATTGGAAAGCTTTTACGGGTTGATAATGTTCAGTAACCTTTTGTAGACTTTGTCTTTTTTCTAAGTACTTTCTAATTTTTTGGTATTGTATTTTTCAAGTAATTACTAAAAAGATAATTAATAATAATCAATGTAATGGTACAATGTCAAAAGAACTCTTTGTTAAGAAACCATACTTTATAATGCTCGCCTAAAGCCGCAATTCTGAGTTAAGTATACCGACTTACAGCCGACTTACAAATTGATACTTGTAAGTCATAAAAGTATATCTTTTCTATAGTTAACTGTACGAGCTAACTTACTTTTTTTTTGATGTTTTTAACAAATAAGTAAGTAGTTAGTTATTTCTTGTTCGGTTATTAGGCCCACCAATATATTGCCGTCTGTTAATGCAACGCATGTTGATTTGTTTCATACGATCTCTAGATTACAGTAGAAGTAATAATTATACTACGTCTAACGGGAATACTGAGGAATACGATCATAATCTAAAAATTCACTTACAAAGCTATTTTTTGTGAGTAGGTCCCATCAGTATTATAATTGAGTAAAATAGTGCACTGTTTAGTAATAAATAGTAGAAATATACAGTTCTAGAAGGTTCGTGAAATCAAAAGTTGCATATTATGTAACAAAGCATTTTATTACTGTAAAAGTATATAAATTTCAACGGCAGATGACTTGAAGTAGATAGTATTTCATTTCATCTTAAAAAGATGCAGGTCGCTCCGCAGTGTTGCTTTCATGCAATTTTGATGTAGAATTAATACTGAGGCCGTATGAGATCATCTTCGTTTATTTTCTGAGGTGATTTATTTTGTAGATAAAAAGTAGATAAAATTAATCCATACTAATATTATAAATTCGAAAGTAACTCTGTCTGTCTGTCTGTATGTTACCTTTTCACGCCTAAACCACTAAAAGGATTTCGATAAAATTTGTCAGAGAGATAGATTGCATCCCGGGGAAGGACATAGGATAGATTTATCCCGATATTCCCACGGGATCGACACTTATGCGGGTGAAACCGCGGGGCGCTGCTAGTAATAGATAAAAAGTCAGTTCCATTTTTTTTGTTGATTATTCGCAGGCCTTATAATATAGCCACTGTTAAACCCCTCATTATATGGTCAATTGAAAGAAAAAATATACTGTGCGCAATTCGCTGTTGTGCAAAATTCGATGTTGCCAAAAGTAAACATCTCAGGAGAACGACCACATTCAACTCAATGAAACGTGCGAATCAACTTTTATATTTACTGCACTCGATTGAATTGTGGAAAGCGCAACAGACGACAAAATTAAATTATAAACTTCTTCGTTCACACTTTGTAGAAATCTCTGAACAGTCTTGATTGTTTCGTTGTAAGGGGAGACGGCCTGAGCAAACGTTTAGAACGTTATTTTTAACGTTACCTAACGTTACTTTTGTTTCTTTAAATTCCACATTTGTTATGATAGACACAACAATCAATCCATAAAAGGTTTGGCAGAGGTGCACTTATAGTACACCTACATTTCGCCAGTTATTTTTAAGTCCTATGTAATAGGGGGCGAGCATATTGCAATTAACCGGGCTCATATCCAGAATAAAATAGAATACTCTTCACATATTATTATGTAGGTACACCATACGAATTACAGATGTAAATGTAGAAATATTTACATAAGGCGACACAATGGGAGGTCTTATCGTTGCTAAAAGCGATCTTTTAAATACACCTTTTAAGGCTACTCTTTCGAAAAAAGCTTAAAAACAGCGTGCAGATGAAGCAGCTTTTCTCCGGAACTTACAGAGAAATTACATCTGAAAAAATAGTTGGTAATCTACATGATATGAATCGTAATTTGGTTTAGCCATAATTTTTCTATCGATATCATCTATTAAGAAAAAAAAACCACCAAATCACCTCCAAATCCAACGATTTGGAGGTGATTTGGTGGTTTTTTTTTCTTGATGAAACCATTTTACTCCTTCATTTTTTATCAAAAGAATATAAAAAAAATATCTAGTGCTTTGCAATACAAGCGAAAAGGATTTGGTTTTGTTACTTTTTAAAAACATGTATATATTTTAATATAATAAATTAAAAATGCGATCGTTTAAAGTCCGTGTCTATATCATCCCCGCACTCGTCCACGAATTCAGTGCGGGGCGCCTCCTGTTGCTAGGCAACGCGTTGGCATGCGGGTGCATGCGGGTGGCGGAGTGGCGCGGAGAGGGGTAGTTAGCTCCGCCCAAATGCACAAGGTCATTGGCATGAATACAAGCCTTAAGGTGCCACTAGTCGATATTTTTTCCATACAAATTTCGGGAGAGTATTACTCCACTGTTTGACATCGAGCACCCAGAGTTAAACATGATATCGTTTTATCTTATTATTAATTGTGTCTGTACGGAAACAGAATAGTAAAATAAAAAACCATTAAAAAGTTATGAGCCAACAAAAATGCTATTTTTAACGTAACTTTGGGTGTAAATAAATAATAAATAAAAGAACTGTAAAATCTTAAAATCTAAGTCCGTACCGACAAAGATCAGTTATCGAAAAGTTCAATAAACTTTATTTATTATAATGGATTCATGCAGTGGTTTTTTCATAATACTCGATTTTCCAAAGCACTTTTCGAATTTTTTTACGCGCCTATCAGTTCGGAACGGTGTTTCTGTGCGTGAGAACTAGACGTTGTGCCTGTAAACTAGCGTCTAACTGCTCATCACTGATACTAGCTCTGTCAGGCACGAAGTCAGGTGAGACAGCGTGGTTTTTGGCCATGACCACCAGTGAGTTCGAGCTCGCGACTAGTTTACTCTTAATTTGATTTAAAGATACAAAATTAACACGTATTCGGAGACTGGCTACTATTACTGTTTAAAATATACACCATGTGGCAGACAGACTGACAGTCGGAAGGACAGACATACGACGTAGGCTTCGGAATCTAATTTCCAATTGGGTACGGAAACCTAAAAAGTAAATAATTATTATTTGAAATTTCACCCTCCCCTCATTCGCCCTCTTAGAGGTGGAATATCGAAAAACCCTTTATATACCTATTATTTAGTCTCACCAAGGGCTATCGTATTACCCAGTATCTGGGTTGTGGATAAAAAAAACACACCCTCCAAATTTCATGTCTCTAGGACCAGCGGTTTAGGCTGTGCGTTGATATATCAGTCAGTCAGGACTTTGAATCCATACTAATATTATAAATTCGAAAGTAACTCTGTCTGTCTGTCTGTATGTTACCTTTTCACGCCTAAACCACTAAACGGATTTCGGTAAAATTTGGCACATTAGATTGCATCCCGGGAAAGGACATAGAATAGTTTTTATCCCAATATTCCCACGGGATCGACACTTATAGGGGTAAAACCACGGGGCGCTGCTAGTTTTATTAGATTCGTAATTCGTAAGCCTGTGTTGATGATTGTTATTCAAAAGAACTCTGTTTTTATGATGAACTAGCTGCGCCACGCGGTTTCACCCGCGTAAATGTCGATCCCGTGGGAAAATCGGGATAAAAAGTATCCTATGTGTTAATCCTGGTTATAAACTATCTGTGTGCCAAATTTCATCCAAATCCGTTCGGTAGTTTTTGCGTGAAAGAGTAACAAACATACAAACACACACACAAACCAACCAACCCTAGGTCTGTAACAAAGTAATAAAACTTATTTGCTATTGAACCACAGAAAAGTAAAAAGGGTTAGGAATAACGGAGGAACGTGAAAATTTATGGGCACCTAAACTTGCAATAAATTCGACTAACTTCGCCAATGAGTTTGTTTTCTGTCTCTTTGAAGTTTACCTGCTTTTGTAGGGGATGTTAGGAAAGCGGTTTATTTGGAACTGAAGTCGAGAAAATAATAACATAAGTAACGCTAGAATAGAAAAAATCTGTTTAATTTATCGTCATTATCATAATTTTAGCCGTAAGACGTCCACTGCTGGACATAGGCCTCCCCCAAGCACATGTACTTAGACCGATTCTGTACTTTCTGCATCCGGCATTGACATATATATTACTAGCGTAAGGACCGGGCTAACGGCGCGACGAAATGGCACCAGCGCGCTGGCCCTAAAATGACGGTTTTAGGGCCAACGCGACTCAGTTGACAGTGGTGCGCGCGAACTTCGAATTTCGTACGAAGAACTTTTGAAATCATTGGCATCCGGCGGATTCCTACACGCTTCACAAGGTCATCAGTTCACTTTGCGGGAGGCCTTCCAACGCTACGTCTTCCGGTACACGGTCGCCACTCCAAAACATTTCGGCCTCATCGGCCATCTGTTTTAAAAGCAATTTGCCCTTTGCCACTTAAGAGCGTTTACGCCGTACGGCATTTCATACAAACTTTCAAGCTCTTGTCTTGCCTTGTTATTCGAAATGAATTAACTGATTTTAATGTAACTATATACGCATAAGCAGGATACAGAGGTCTAAAAAGTTACTTAAGAACATTTTCGCTGAACATTGCTACTGAGAAATCCCAGATAGAAAAATCCATTATCACTTTGCCCGATCTGGGAATCGAACGCAGGACCTCCTGCTCGGCGGAAGCGCTTGTGACCACCTAGACCAAAGAAGCAGACAAATATTGCTTAAAATTTAATACAATAAGCTCAGTTACTCTCGTCTGCCCAACGATTACATTATGGGCCATATTAGAAGGCTAAAAGTCACTCAAAGGGCAATGGAGGGGCCTATGCTTGGAGTTTCCCTGCTTGATCGAATAAGAAATGAGGAGATCCGCAGGAGAATCAAGGTAACCGACATAGCCCGAAGAATTGCTAAACTTAAGTGGCAGTGGGCAGGGCACATTGCTCGCAGAACAGATGGACGAGGGGGCCGAAAGGTTCTGGAGTGGCAACCGCGTACCGGAAGACGTACAGCGTTGGAAGGCCTCCCACAAGGTGGACCCACACCTTGTGAAGGCCGCAGGAACACGTTGGATGCGAGAAGGACAGAACCGGTCGAAGTGGAGGTGCTTGAGGGAGGTTATCTCCTTATCCTCAGAATCCATCCTTTCAAAACACAAAAAGGGCCCACATTCGACGATAATCGTACCTAAAAACAGCTGCCAAAAGTAAACAAACAAAACGCGCCCTTGACATTTGCAGGACCCAACCATCCAATGAAGACCCATAATAACTTATGCGGGTACCCATTAAGAAGCAATTTAGTGGCACGTGGGGAGCAGGGCGGCCTGACTTAAAGTGGATGGTAAGTGGCACTGGCCGTTTGCTAATTCGATTGTGGCCTGGACGCTTCGGAATCAAGTTTGCCTGGTACATTAAGTTATTATCTGAACTAATATTATGAAGTGAGTATCTTGGGGAGATGTTTATTTGAGTCTATGTATCTACATAGTCATCCCATTCAGCAATAAGGAAAAAAAAAGATTTTCGTACTTTTTCCTTTTCTTGTAGTTTTACATTTATTTGCGAACTAGCTTCTGCCCGCGACTTCGTACGCGGATCCTGTTGGTTATGCCAGCGACAACGGGGTAGTCAAAATCGAAGATCTGAAACGTCTGATGTCGAATTCTAACCCGGGGACTGGATAACAACGGGATGCGCGAGACGATTCGAGACGTCATTTTCAGGCAATAATGAACCAATAGGGTGGTAAACTTGGCCTTGCACTTTGAATGTTGGCATAAATGGGCCTTCTGAAATCTGTTTCGCAACAAAAGATGTCATTTGAAAGGCATTATTGTACGAACGAATGTTGTTCAAGAAATGTTTTGACTGTGATGGTCACCGATTAGCAGTGATCTTAATATTTCTGGAGGATTTTGTAATATTTCAATATGTACTTTCCCACCTGAGCAACACATACCGTTTGTTTCTTTTTGCTATTTAACAGCTTCACAAAAAGTAAAATTTTTAACCATACCTCCGATGGCGGAATATGTGGCGTAGTCAATCATAGGAGTATACGTAAATGCACTCCGTTCCTTATCAACCCAAGGAAGGTCGCCATGCCCTACGGCTATATCTTGAGACACATCCGATTCTTCAGATGATATCGAAATTCTGTTCAGAGAATGTCGAAGTCGATCAGAATTCAAACGTTCGTTGCGCTCTTCTTAATCTGTCTCTTCATGCCGTACTCCAGCAATTCTTTCTTTCTCACTTTCTGATTATGAATATTTTGCTGTGTGCTTGTTCGGAACAATGTATGATAATCTCACCGTATCAGCGGTCAGTCGCGCATCATATTCTTCACTGGTCTCTAGAGATCTGGATGTAGATGCGTAAATACGCTGAGAACGCAGGCGTGCTTCGCGATCCAAAGAGGTTTCCACGGAGCGAGTTGCAGCCTGATGTTCTCAAACAGCATCAAGTCTCTCCTGACGCTCTTCGGTAGATTCTTGGGATCTTATGATCCTCAATGTTTTAGCTCCTTTGGAACATTGGGAAAGATTTGACCTCTTTCTAGGCATGGTTATAGTTTTATTATGAAGATACCTGATCAATTAAAATCTAAGTGACTGCTCCCCTACCAAGGGTGCCCAGACACGGGATCGTCTGGCCCATGTGCTGGTTTGGTCCCTGGGGTGGTCACGGCGTGCTATGTGTTCTGGTGCGCCGGTGATGGGGAGTACTCCCCAGCGGAGGGTCCGGTGACGGACAGCCGCGGCGGGTTCACGGATGAGTGCTAACGCGTGCCCATGTTCCCGCCGTAAGCGGCAGAGGAGGACACCGTGGAGTTTTAGTGGGTTAGAGTCCCACATAACTGCACTATCTCCCCGTGGTAGTGCAGAATGCATGAGCATTTCTTGACGTTAAAAAAAAAATGGGAGTTTTGGCCAGTAGAGTCAAATTTTCAATGATATACCATCGTCATCGAAAATCAGTCCTAAACTGTTACCGCCTTCACCGCGTGGAGGTGAAATTAGTGATAGCTTAGATTTCCACATCAGATGTTTCTGATCTTCGATTTTTATAAGTCAACAGGAAATGCCCATCAGACCGAGTAACTTTTACTAAGACGTCATTCCTATATGTGTTATGGTGTAGCTGGGCTCTTGGAGTTCCCCATCAGGTGTTCTAGATCTTCAAATTTATTCTCTCAGCAGAAAATCCTCATCACGTGGAACAATTTTTGCTACGGTACCATTTTTGTATCTCTTATAGTTAAGCTGGTCTGTTTCGGTTCTGCATCAGGTGTTCAAGTTTCCAAGAAACATTATAGCCTGAATGTTGTCCAGCCATAATAACTATACAACAAAAAAAAAAACATTCAAATCCGTCCAGTAGTTCCGAAGATCGGACGCACAGGCCCGAGGCGTGTCCGTACTCTGATAGAATACCTTAACAAATGTTCGCCGTGATTCTTTAAATTGACATAACTTTTTTATTTATGAACCGATTGACATGAAATAAACACTAAATGTTAAGTGAAGCCTACTACAATATATTAGTGAAAACCGCATCTAAATCGAATAAGCCGTTTCTGATATTAGCGTGCACAAACAAACAGACAAACAGACAAACATACAAACCGACAAACAGACAAACCGACAAACAGACAAAAAAAAAATTAATTACAATTTCGGGTTCGGCATCGATATAATAACAACCCCTGCTACTTTTTTTTTATATATTTCCATTGTACAGACACCACTTTTCTACAAATTTATTATATGTATATATACAGGGTGATTGGAAGATGGGTGCAAAGCTTTAAGGCGAAGATAGTACAGGCAATTCAGAACCATTTAAGCCATGGTTGTCTTAGACGAAGTCTTACCACTTTTTTTTTACCAGTTTCTTAGATTTTTTTTCGAAAATTCCCAAAGTTTTAACTAAACTACTTATTTATGGCCAAATTGAATGATAAACGAATTCATTTTTATTGTATTTAATTAAAGTAATGTGTAAGCAATCTAGCAAAACATGTTTTAGGCCTCTGTGTCGTTAGACATTTTTTTTACAGACATTTAAAGTTCATAAAACATTTTAAAATTCATAAATACTTTTTGTAAACCTTATTTAAAAAAAAACGGAGCGTGCTTTTTTTGTTCAAACCTTTTTGAAAACATGCTTGATAATCGCTTTTTCTATTGAGGTAACATTTACGCGGATATCTTACAAATTATTGAAATTAGGACCTAAAAACCAATTTGAGGGAGAAATTTTAAATTTTTGGCAGACCAAATAAAACAACATTTGAATTTAATTTATTTATGTTTCATGTTCAAAATGTTGTCCGTGATTTCTTATACAAGCACGGCTCCGTCTTCTTACTTCTGTTGTTGTTATTTTCAACATCATCTCCAGATTCATTGTTTTAAACTCTGAATTCATTCTCTCTATCGGTTCTTCTCTCGTGTTTATTTCAACATTCGTATACACTAGCTCCTTGGCCCGGCCCCACACGAAAAAGTCCAGCAGGGTCAGATCTGGTGAGCGAGCGGGCCAAGGGATGGGTCCATCTCTGCCAATCCAGCTGTCAGGAAAACAATTATTTAAGTGTTCCCTTACATTTAACATCCAATGCGTTGGACAGCCGTCTTGCTGACAGATGACTGTACTGTCTCTTGCGAATATCGGGACACCGGTTTCCTCTATCAGCTCTGGTACCTAAATCCACTTGTAGAAAGTGCAAATCATTTTCACCATTGAAAGTCTCCGGTAAGAAGTGGGGCCCAATCAACGTCCTGCAAATTACTCCAGCCCAAACATTGACAGAGAATTTCCTCTGAAACGACACCTGCTTCTTAAAATGTGGATTGTTGTCTTTGGCGGCCCATTCATGAAGGTTATGAAAGTTTGTAATGCCCTCCCTAGAAAATTTGAATTTGAAATCAATCTTGTGGACGGATGAAAGCAAATTTTCTAGGGAGGGCATTACAAACTTTCATAACCCACACAACACATGGGGAACACTTAAATAATTGCTTTCCTGACAGCTGGATTGAGATGAACCCATCCCTTGGTCCGCTCGCTCACCAGATCTGACCCTGCTGGACTTTTTCGTGTGGGGCCGGGCCAAGGAGCTGGTGTATACGAATGTTGAAATAAACACGAGAGAAGAACTGACAGAGAGAATGAATTCAGAGTTTGAAACAATGAAGCTGGAGATATGATGTTGAAAATAACAACAACAGAAGTGAGAAGACGGAGCCGTGCTTGTATTAGGAATCACGGACAACATTTTGACCATGAAACATAAATAAATTTAATTCAAATGTTGTTTTATTTAGAATGCCTAAAATTTAAAATTTCTCCCTTAAATTGGTTTTTAGGTCCTAATTTCAATAATTTGTAAGATATCTGCGTAAATGTTACCTCAAAAGAAAGAGCGATTATCAAGCATGTTTTCAAAAAGGTTTGAACAAAAAAAGCACGCTCCGTTATTTTTAAAATAAGGTTTACAAAAAGTATTTATGAATTTTAAAATTTGTTATGAACTTTAAATATCTGTAAAAAAAATGTCTAACGACACAGAGGCCTAAAACATGTTTTACTAGATTGCTTACACATTACTTTAATTAAATACAGTAAAAATTAATTCGTTTATCATTCATTTGGCCATAAATAAATAGTTTAGTTAAAACTTTAGGAATTTTTGAAAAAAATCTTAAGAAATTGGTAAAAAAAAAGTAGTAAGACTTCGTCTAAGACAACCATGGCTTAAATGGTTCTAAATTGTCTGTACTATCTTCGCCTTAAAGCTTTGCACCCATCTTCCAATCACCCTGTATATATAGATATCAAATTAAGTCGCATAAATGTTGTTTTTTTATTGTGTTGACTTAGTAGCATAATTGTTTAGATCTCCGAGGGACTCTAAACTTACGTATTTGATAGTAATTTCATCCTGAACGCGTTTCTCAGGAATGCGCGGTACCTCCACGCGTTCCCGAGAAACGCGTTCAGGTTGAAAAATGGTGATGCCAGACGGACAACAAAATGACCGTATAAGGGTTCCGTTCCGGAGCGAGAGGGAGTGGGTGGCAGTCACCTCCTTCTGCAAAGCAGTCATGCGAAGGAGGTGGCGGGATAGCTGAGGGACAGAACCTCACGTCCCGGCCGCCGCGGGAGACGCTCCGGGCGTCGGGAACCGTGTGACGACTCCCGGCTACCGTAGGCGCGGGCCTGCGGACGGAGAGCAATGGGTATCTCACCGTCCGATCAGGACCAGGCCCGCGCAGGACGGCGCGTACGTGTTCCACACGCGCCTCAAAGAGATGTCAGCATCAGCGAAGGGGTCCGTTAGGGCCGAAGCCTGCCGGGTCAGCGGGATTGTCCGAAAGGGTTACCGCTGGCCCGGAACATAAAGGGCTAAGGAAGGAACACGGGTTGGTTTTAATCAGAAAAAGTCTGACACTCCCTTCCGCTCCACCCAGAGCGGGAGGGGTCATTTGATAATTTCCCACACTCAAAAAAAAAAAAGGGATTCCGTTGTTTCCTTTATAGGTAATTACGGATAAAAACAAGATGGCGGCGTGAGTTCTGATTTTGACCACGAGATAAAAAATCCTGGTAGATACTTTAGAGCTGTAAGACAACTTCTTACAACAACATAAATGTACATTCCTTTCACAGTTATCTTACCTCTGACAGTAGCAACCCAACCACAACCTTATTCTAATCTGAATAAAGATCAGTGTGATTTTGACAGAATATATTCAGTGGAAACAACCCAACATCAACCTTATAGTAAAGAGAATAAAGAGCACTTTGATTTTGACAGTGATGCAAATTCAGAGGTAACCGGATGCAGCTGAATAAGAGTATTTTACAAGGAGCGACTTCCTATCTGACCTCCACAACCCAGTTACTGGTTAAAACGATACTCCTTGGTAAGACTGGTTGTCAGACTTATGCATGCTATGCGCAGACTTTGTAGCTTAACCTTAGATCGATCCGTGCGGCTGTTGTCATTTAGCCACGAGATTTAGCCACCTAACCTAACATTAAACCGACATGACTTTCGAATTTGACTTCCATCCATCTTCCGACCCCATTTTCATCAATGCACTCTAAAACTAATACCAAAACCAATGACTTTCAAGTTTCAATCCTTTCCAAAGATTAATAACGTTTCAAACTAATATTTATTGGTACCACTAAGTGACCAAACTGTGGCAAGTAAACAGAGCAGTGACATTAACTTTACTTTATGACCCGTTCACATTATTCCAGTCGCTCTAGCAAGTTCAATGCAGTACATTGAACTTGCTCGATCTAGCGACTGGACTGGATGTCGTCTACACTAGTCTAGTCATTCAAAAGCGGTTTAATTTATTTATTCAAAAATACATTATAAGCTTACAGTTTCACTTATGCTTGGAAATCCCTGAACGTCTCCCAACCCAAGTGGGAAGATGTAAGTCGAACCTCGTAAAGTGTAAACTTCAACAGATATCCGACGATCCTGCATACTTATCTCTTTTGTCAACTGTACCTATAAAAATAATCAATGCGGTATCAAACACTAATGCAAACACATACCAAAATTCCAGAAGAGAAAGCCAATTAAAATAAACTAAACGCTTACATTGAGTACGCTTAAAGCCCTTTGTACACACGTTTTTCTTGCCGTGAAAAACTACTGTTTATTTGCCGTGTGTAGGTCACAATAGAAGCTTGTTGACATACACGTTTTTTTTTTACGGCGCGGTTTATTTGCCGTGTGTGTGCACGGTTTGTCAGTGTTGTATGGATAACTATGGAAGCTTGTTGACAGACATGTTTGAACAGGGGTTCTGTTCAAACATGTCAGTCATCATTGCAATGCCCTTTATACCTGGCGGCTTTTATTTAGATAGTAAGTTTTTGTTTACATTTTTAATTTTGATTTATTATTTTTTTGCTTGAGTAGGTACGTAGATTTTATTGTATTTGTTGGTATATTGGCGTGGCTAGCTAACATATGGCAAATAAATAAATTTAATGTTCTGTGTCCTGTAATGTTAATTACTTTGCATATCTAGTATTGTATACAATCAAGTATTTTCTAACTGAACAGACAGCTGTGCTGTTGGGGAGTTTGTTGCTCCACTTCTTCTCCCCAGCGAAAGCACTAGGAAGTGGTGAAGGGAGGGCGTTTTGGGGAAATGTCTTTTGTAGTTTTGTAGTCCAGGTGCCTTTTTAACCGACTTCAAAAAAGGAGGACCCCCCGAAAACAAAAAAAAAAATCAAGCATTAAGTCCGCTAACGTACACAATTTTTTTACTAGTGCATAAAGCTTAAAAAAAAAATGCGCACTACGTTGTAGAGAAAAGGGTGAATTTGCTGTGTTATCTTTTATTCGATTGACGCTTCGCTGTTCTTCGTTTCTGCGCTATTATGAAACGACCCTAATTGTTTTGTTGAGAACTTTTATTTTTAATCAAATCATTTATTTCAATTAAACCTTGTACAGGCACTTTTGAATTGTCAAAATTAAATAGTCTGTCAGTTAGTCAGAAAATTGAAGCTAGTTGCCCATTCCAAAGCGTAGATCTCTATGGAGAAGAACGGGCAAGAAACTCCATGGACACTCTTTTAAATCAAGATATTACAAAATCCTGGGTACATTATTCTTGTTGCTTCTATATGTGAGAACAATGAAATGAAATGAAGAAACAATTCAAGACATAAGATTAAAAATAAGCCTTGGCAGTTAAGAGATGACCATCTCAACCGACGGCGCCCGTTCACGAACATGACGCGCGGATCAGCACCATCCAGCTCAACCATTTTGTAGGGAACCGAATGATATCTACCAATACCAATTTGCCTGCGTGGTGGATTACGGCCCACTCCCTCTCACAGTGTTCCAGCAGTGGGAACATAATATTAGTGTGGATAAGGATCCACAAAGCGCTTATACAGTTGCCATTTACACAAACAGAGTCTTCTTCGAAGAAGACTCTGTTTTTATTATATGTTGTTTTTGTGTGTATTTTTATTCTTTTATTTAGCTCTAAGTACAGACGCCAGCATATCAAGCTACTGCGACCTGTCAGATTTACAACTTTATCGGTTTAAAGTTGTGCTGGCGCCTGTACATAGTTTTTAATTTGTGGAATCGTGTAAATGGCAACTGTAAGCGCTAATTATACATTATTTATCTAGTTATTAGACTGTAAGGTTTCTGAAGAATAATTTATACATTAATTAATTATGCTTTTGCATATGCTTTAATACCAATTTGTCTAAACGAACGTAACATTTTCGAAATATTTTTTGTCTACCAATTTATACTTATTCATGCTCAAACGGCTGGACCAATTTTGATAAAATTTTGTAAGGAGGTAGCTGACACCCTGGATTAACATATAGGCTACTGTTTATCCCGATATTCCCACGGGATCGAAACTTATGCGGGAAAACCGCGGGGCGCAGCTAGTCCATAAAATTCTCAAATGATATCCACAACGTGGTTTTTCATTTCATGGGTTTAGCCAAGTCACGTTAGGCCGTCTACAAACATGGCTACTTAACGATTTTCATATTCAGCAATACCTTTAAGTTGATCGGGTAGCATTTAAAAAAAATATATATAACATCATACTTTGCACCACACCTACAAGGGGTATCGTATTACCCAGTAACTGGGTTGTGGAGGTCAGATAGACAGTCGCTCCATATAAAATATTGGTATTCAGCCGTATCCGGTTAGACGGGAAGCCGACCCAAACATAGTTGGGAAAAGGCTAGGCAGATGATAGTTTAATTTATTATTTTAACACACTGATAACAACTTATAATAACCGATTTAATGTGTGTTAAGTTGTTAACATTACTCAAACAATAAATATTGGCAGTACCTATAGTGGAAAGATGAGTATACCTGTTGTTTAACACCAATAGTTTTCGACAGTACATCAAAAACGTGTCGCAATAAAGCTATTTCTGTCTAGACTAATAGTTGTCTAGTCTAGACGTAGATCAGACGCGACGGTTTGATGTAGGTACCTATATCATGTTTCAGCGACGCTTTTAGGGTTCCGTACCCAAAGGGTAAAAACGGGACCCTATTACTAAGACTTCGCTGTCTGTCAGTCCGTCCGTTTGTCTGTCACCAGGCTGTATCTCAAGAACCACGATAGCTAGACAGTTGAAATTTTCACAGATGATGTATTTCTGTTGCCGCTATAACAACAACACTAAAAACAGAATAAAATAAATATTTAAGGGGGACTCCCATACAACAAACGTGTTTTTTTCGGCGTTTTTGCCTTGTGGTACGGAACCCTTCGTGTGCGAGTCCGACTCGCATTTACTTTCATTGAGATGTCGCTTTGTTTACTTTCGGGAGAAATAAATATTGCTTTATTTTTGTAATAAAGTCACATCTAGATCCAATCAGAGTCTGTCGTGTGGACTTAACGTTCTTATTGTTTTCTGAAGGCCAATTTCCTGTATAATTTCTCCCACAAGGTGGACCGACGACCTTGTGAAGGCCGCAGGAACCCGTTGGATGCGAGAAGCAAAGAAACGGTCGAAGTGGAAGTGCTTGGGGGAGGCCTATGTCCAGCAGTGGACGTCTTTTGGCTGAAATGATGATGATGATGATGAATTTCCTGTAGTTAAAAACGTTCAAAATCTAGTCGCAGCGTCATCTCAGCGACAAACAAATGTCAAAAATGTAAGGAAATTAGAGATGTTTTGACAGATTGAGACTGAGATCAGGGGGCTTACCATCACCTCTTAAAGCAGGGCAGAAGTTGAACTGCACTACTTATTTGTACGACGTCTTAGTACAAAAAAGTAGTGCAGTTCAACTTCTGCCCTGCTTTAAGAGGTGATGGTAAGCCCCCAGAATGTGAACGTTCTTAAAATTATGAGTTTTGCCCCTGTGACTGCGAATGTTCTGAAAATAACAAGAATTGCCCCTCTGTTAATATTTGAACAACTACATTATTTTTGGACATTTTTATTTTTGAACTAAAAAAGTGCAAAAATAAAATTGTCCAAAAATAAAATTTTTGGTCAATTTTTATTTTATACATTATTATGATTTGGACATTATTGTAGTAATCCCTACAAAGTAATAAATATCTCAAGCATTACTGACCATCAGAACTAAAACATCCTGAACATCCTTTGTCTTCAAGACAAAGGATGTTCTTCAATCTTAGCAATTATCATGCATTGCTTTTAGCACTTTGCCGATATTATGGCAAAATGTATGCACTAACGAATTTTGTGCCATCATTTTTGCACCTCCCCACATTTAGAGCAAGTAAATAATTTTGCCTTTGACTTTGAAGCAATAAATCTGCCTAATCTTTTTCCAACTATGTTTGGGTCGGCTTCCAGGCTAACCGAATGCAACTAGATACCAGTATTTTACATGGAGCGACTGCCTATGTGACTTTAAAGCAATGATATTGAAAAACTCACCCGAACAATTAATCTAATTAACACAGATAACAACCCGCAACAACACGCAAACATGACAGCAACACAACACAACACACAACTAACTAACTCCGGCTCGCCAGCACACTGATAAACCCTGAGAGGTTTACGTTGTAAAATCAAACTGTAATAATTATAGGCTTGTGTTTTAGAAATACATAAATAAATAATAATAATTTAATAAATAACTTGGCTCGCGAGGTTGTCGACATGTGAGATGTGACATGTGAGATGTGGATCATTGTGCCAATAGTCGTGACAGCCAATGAATTAATAGCTAAAATCCTCGACCAACACCTTACATTTTTTTTTTAATAAACATAAATTATTACATAGCAAACAGTTTGGTTTTACAAGGGGTCGTTCAACTACTGATGCCGGCGTTGAACTATTAGGACATATTTATAATGCATGGGAAGATAAATGCGATGCCTTGGGCATCTTTTGTGATTTGTCCAAGGCATTCGATTGCGTTCTTCACGAAACGTTAATCAGGAAACTCCGCCACTACGGGATCCGAAACACTGCTCTGGATCTTCTTATTTCATACTTGAGTAAAAGGATTCAGAGCGTTGACGTTAATGGAAAAAGATCACCCGGATCTATAGTAACAATGGGAGTCCCACAGGGCTCAATTCTTGGTCCTTTCTTGTTTCTCATTTATATTAATGACTTGCCGTACCTCATAAAGGATCATCATGATATAGTGTTGTTTGCAGATGACACTTCTCTTTTGTTTAAACTTAAACGTCAGCAGTTGGTTACTGACGATGTAAATAGCGCGATCTCGAAAGTAGTCCACTGGTTCAATGTTAATAATTTGCTTCTAAACGAGAAGAAAACCAAATGCATTAAGTTTACGCTACCCCACGTAAGGCAGGTGAAAACTAATGTGTTGATAAAGGGCGAGGAATTGTATCCTGAAGACAACACAGTATTCTTGGGCATAACTTTGGATGCTAAGCTTCAGTGGGGTCCACATATAGATAAATTGTCAAAAAAGCTAAGTTCTGCAGCATACGCTGTTAGAAAAATTCGAAATTTAACTGATATAGAGACTGCTCGTTTAGTGTACTTTAGTTATTTTTATAGTGTAATGTCGTACGGTATTCTATTGTGGGGAAATGCCGCCGATATTCAGACTATCTTTGTTTTGCAGAAGCGAGCTGTTCGATCAATTTATAAATTAAGTCCGAGACACTCTCTCAGAGACAAATTTAAAGAGATTAATGTAATGACTGTGCCTTCTCAGTACATTTATGAAAATCTTTTATATGCCCATAAAAATATAAAATTGTTTAAAAAATACAGTAATATCCATAATACATATAAATACTAGAAACAAACACAAATATGTTGTACCTACAACCAGGCTCAAGAAAATAGGTGGCTCGTTCAGATGCCAATGTATACGCTTTTACAATAAACTACCAAGCCACGTTCAAGATCTAAGCCTTAATAAATTCAAATCTTTCATTAAACGTAAGTTGTGCCAGAAAGCCTTTTATACCGTTAAAGATTATATTGAGGACAAAAAGGCTTGGGATTGAGCTGCTACCAATTTCTGCATTTTGAATGATTTTTTCTTTTTTTTATACACATTGACATTGATGATTTTTTTTTTAAAACAATGACATTTGCTTACTTTGTAAAGTATTATATTATTTTTTCATTGTGAATGTGAAGACGATGTGGGTCATTTTACATACTTATATATATATTTTTATTATTCTCTCTGTTCTGTTTTTTTTTTTTTTTTTTTCATGGTCTGGCAGTTTGAGTAATTTATGTGGCCTACCCAAATGTCCTTTCTTTGGTATTGTTCGTCGAATCGTTGAGCTCCTTAAGTCTTGAGTTGAGCTGCACGATTTTTGACAAATGCGTGCACTGACTGGACAGGTCCTCTCAATCTGTGTGGTTCTTTCCTCAAAAGACCACCTCAGACATCGATCTACATGGTCTTCATATAACCTGACCAAGATTATGTCTGGACTTTAAAAGAGACTGTGACCTCTGAGTTTGTTTCGGCCTTTCTTCTCAGAGTAGTCAGATAGAAAACGTCGACTTCATCTAGTTTTAAAAAAAAAACATGATTGACGTGTAAAAGTGTTTGTACAAACCTACTTACAAAAAATAAAATCATTTCATCATTTCATTTCATTTCATCATAAGAAGGCTCTCGATCCAGCTGCCCATAAGGCGGATGGATCAGGGGCTTGATTCAAAAAGCGGTACTTCTGGACACGGCTCGCATTATCAGGAGGTGCCTCTCTCTGGAACCCTGACCGCCGCGTAGCTTGGATCCTGTTCCCGATACTGGTGGGCTACTTTTATTATAATATATATTTTTTATCTTTTTGTTTAGAAATATATTTAAAAAAAAAAATAAGTATTTAAATGAAATAAAGGAAATAATAAATCATTTCCAAATCACATTCTAAGCAACATTTAAGTTGCTCACAACTGCAGCCCACTTTGCAACCAGCCTAGCAATGACACAACATTAATATCTTTGTCAGTTCACGCAAAGTTACAATAGAAGCGCATTACATGAGCAGGGGACATCCATTGACGATCCAAGTTAGCTTTAAGCTAATGGCTGTTTACATTATGCCAGTAGCATTTACTAGCATTCCAGTCCAGTGATCCAATCCAGTGCTGCCAGTCGGTTCTGAAAAATGTCACCGTGAAAACTTAGGTGAAGTGAGTTTGTTTTTGCTAGGAATTAACACTATTGACAGCTCACTCCACGCTCACTTCACCGAAGTTTTCACGGTGAGATTTTTACAGAATAGCACCGCTGGATCGCAACTAAATTAGCGTTATTATTTCAATACCGTGCACTGAATCGCGTTTGATATCCAGTCCAAAAATTTAAATTGGTGGTCTACTTTTCCATCCAGCGCGTCTTTTTCCTTGCTACTGAAATAGTCTAGACACAGATACACCAGCGGCATTCCAGTCAACTTTTAATCGCATCCATCTTGGAATAATTATTAGGTCCTTTGCACGGCACGGTATCTTTACGGTACGGTTTATAAACCGCGCCGAATACTAAACAAAAATCAAAATTCAAACTAGGCTGAGAATGAGCACTTTTCGAACGTCAAAACTACAAAAGACATTTCCCCAAAACGCCCTCCCTTCACCACTTCCTAGTGCTTTCGCTGGGGAGAAGAAGTGGAGCAACAAACTCCCCAACAGCACAGCTGTCTGTTCAGTTAGAAAATACTTGATTGCTGACTGACATGTTTGAACAGAACCCCTGTTCAAACATGTCTGTCATCATTGCAATGCCCTTTATACCTGGCGGCTTTTATTTAGATAGTAAGTTTTTGTTTACATTTTTAATTTTGATTTATTATTTTTTTGCTTGAGTAGGTACGTAGATTTTATTGTATTTGTTGGTATATTGGCGTGGCTAGCTAACATATGGCAAATAAATAAATTTAATGTTCTGTGTCCTGTAATGTTAATTACTTTGCATATCTAGTATTGTATACAATCAAGTATTTTCTAACTGAACAGACAGCTGTGCTGTTGGGGAGTTTGTTGCTCCACTTCTTCTCCCCAGCGAAAGCACTAGGAAGTGGTGAAGGGAGGGCGTTTTGGGGAAATGTCTTTTGTAGTTTTGACGTTCGAAAAGTGCTCATTCTCAGCCTAGTTTGAATTTTGATTTTTGTTTAGTATTCGGCGCGGTTTATAAACCGTACCGTAAAGATACCGTGCCGTGCAAAGGACCTAATAATTATTCCAAGATGGATGCGATTAAAAGTTGACTGGAATGCCGCTGGTGTATCTGTGTCTAGACTATTTCAGTAGCAAGGAAAAAGACGCGCTGGATGGAAAAGTAGACCACCAATTTAAATTTTTGGACTGGATATCAAACGCGATTCAGTGCACGGTATTGAAATAATAACGCTAATTTAGTTGCGATCCAGCGGTGCTATTCTGTAAAAATCTCACCGTGAAAACTTCGGTGAAGTGAGCGTGGAGTGAGCTGTCAATAGTGTTAATTCCTAGCAAAAACAAACTCACTTCACCTAAGTTTTCACGGTGACATTTTTCAGAACCGACTGGCAGCACTGGATTGGATCACTGGACTGGAATGCTAGTAAATGCTACTGGCATAATGTAAACAGCCATTAGCTTAAAGCTAACTTGGATCGTCAATGGATGTCCCCTGCTCATGTAATGCGCTTCTATTGTAACTTTGCGTGAACTGACAAAGATATTAATGTTGTGTCATTGCTAGGCTGGTTGCAAAGTGGGCTGCAGTTGTGAGCAACTTAAATGTTGCTTAGAATGTGATTTGGAAATGATTTATTATTTCCTTTATTTCATTTAAATACTTATTTTTTTTTTTAAATATATTTCTAAACAAAAAGATAAAAAATATATATTATAATAAAAGTAGCCCACCAGTATCGGGAACAGGATCCAAGCTACGCGGCGGTCAGGGTTCCAGAGAGAGGCACCTCCTGATAATGCGAGCCGTGTCCAGAAGTACCGCTTTTTGAATCAAGCCCCTGATCCATCCGCCTTATGGGCAGCTGGATCGAGAGCCTTCTTATGATGAAATGAAATGAAATGATGAAATGATTTTATTTTTTGTAAGTAGGTTTGTACAAACACTTTTACACGTCAATCATGTTTTTTTTTTTAAACTAGATGAAGTCGACGTTTTCTATCTGACTACTCTGAGAAGAAAGGCCGAAACAAACTCAGAGGTCACAGTCTCTTTTAAAGTCCAGACATAATCTTGGTCAGGTTATATGAAGACCATGTAGATCGATGTCTGAGGTGGTCTTTTGAGGAAAGAACCACACAGATTGAGAGGACCTGTCCAGTCAGTGCACGCATTTGTCAAAAATCGTGCAGCTCAACTCAAGACTTAAGGAGCTCAACGATTCGACGAACAATACCAAAGAAAGGACATTTGGGTAGGCCACATAAATTACTCAAACTGCCAGACCATGAAAAAAAAAAAAAAAAAAACAGAACAGAGAGAATAATAAAAATATATATATAAGTATGTAAAATGACCCACATCGTCTTCACATTCACAATGAAAAAATAATATAATACTTTACAAAGTAAGCAAATGTCATTGTTTTAAAAAAAAAATCATCAATGTCAATGTGTATAAAAAAAAGAAAAAATCATTCAAAATGCAGAAATTGGTAGCAGCTCAATCCCAAGCCTTTTTGTCCTCAATATAATCTTTAACGGTATAAAAGGCTTTCTGGCACAACTTACGTTTAATGAAAGATTTGAATTTATTAAGGCTTAGATCTTGAACGTGGCTTGGTAGTTTATTGTAAAAGCGTATACATTGGCATCTGAACGAGCCACCTATTTTCTTGAGCCTGGTTGTAGGTACAACATATTTGTGTTTGTTTCTAGTATTTATATGTATTATGGATATTACTGTATTTTTTAAACAATTTTATATTTTTATGGGCATATAAAAGATTTTCATAAATGTACTGAGAAGGCACAGTCATTACATTAATCTCTTTAAATTTGTCTCTGAGAGAGTGTCTCGGACTTAATTTATAAATTGATCGAACAGCTCGCTTCTGCAAAACAAAGATAGTCTGAATATCGGCGGCATTTCCCCACAATAGAATACCGTACGACATTACACTATAAAAATAACTAAAGTACACTAAACGAGCAGTCTCTATATCAGTTAAATTTCGAATTTTTCTAACAGCGTATGCTGCAGAACTTAGCTTTTTTGACAATTTATCTATATGTGGACCCCACTGAAGCTTAGCATCCAAAGTTATGCCCAAGAATACTGTGTTGTCTTCAGGATACAATTCCTCGCCCTTTATCAACACATTAGTTTTCACCTGCCTTACGTGGGGTAGCGTAAACTTAATGCATTTGGTTTTCTTCTCGTTTAGAAGCAAATTATTAACATTGAACCAGTGGACTACTTTCGAGATCGCGCTATTTACATCGTCAGTAACCAACTGCTGACGTTTAAGTTTAAACAAAAGAGAAGTGTCATCTGCAAACAACACTATATCATGATGATCCTTTATGAGGTACGGCAAGTCATTAATATAAATGAGAAACAAGAAAGGACCAAGAATTGAGCCCTGTGGGACTCCCATTGTTACTATAGATCCGGGTGATCTTTTTCCATTAACGTCAACGCTCTGAATCCTTTTACTCAAGTATGAAATAAGAAGATCCAGAGCAGTGTTTCGGATCCCGTAGTGGCGGAGTTTCCTGATTAACGTTTCGTGAAGAACGCAATCGAATGCCTTGGACAAATCACAAAAGATGCCCAAGGCATCGCATTTATCTTCCCATGCATTATAAATATGTCCTAATAGTTCAACGCCGGCATCAGTAGTTGAACGACCCCTTGTAAAACCAAACTGTTTGCTATGTAATAATTTATGTTTATTAAAAAAAAAATGTAAGGTGTTGGTCGAGGATTTTAGCTATTAATTCATTGGCTGTCACGACTATTGGCACAATGATCCACATCTCACATGTCACATCTCACATGTCGACAACCTCGCGAGCCAAGTTATTTATTAAATTATTATTATTTATTTATGTATTTCTAAAACACAAGCCTATAATTATTACAGTTTGATTTTACAACGTAAACCTCTCAGGGTTTATCAGTGTGCTGGCGAGCCGGAGTTAGTTAGTTGTGTGTTGTGTTGTGTTGCTGTCATGTTTGCGTGTTGTTGCGGGTTGTTATCTGTGTTAATTAGATTAATTGTTCGGGTGAGTTTTTCAATATCATTGCTTTAAAGTCACATAGGCAGTCGCTCCATGTAAAATACTGGTATCTAGTTGCATTCGGTTAGCCTGGAAGCCGACCCAAACATAGTTGGAAAAAGATTAGGCAGATTTATTGCTTCAAAGTCAAAGGCAAAATTATTTACTTGCTCTAAATGTGGGGAGGTGCAAAAATGATGGCACAAAATTCGTTAGTGCATACATTTTGCCATAATATCGGCAAAGTGCTAAAAGCAATGCATGATAATTGCTAAGATTGAAGAACATCCTTTGTCTTGAAGACAAAGGATGTTCAGGATGTTTTAGTTCTGATGGTCAGTAATGCTTGAGATATTTATTACTTTGTAGGGATTACTACAATAATGTCCAAATCATAATAATGTATAAAATAAAAATTGACCAAAAATTTTATTTTTGGACAATTTTATTTTTGCACTTTTTTAGTTCAAAAATAAAAATGTCCAAAAATAATGTAGTTGTTCAAATATTAACAGAGGGGCAATTCTTGTTATTTTCAGAACATTCGCAGTCACAGGGGCAAAACTCATAATTTTAAGAACGTTCACATTCTGGGGGCTTACCATCACCTCTTAAAGCAGGGCAGAAGTTGAACTGCACTACTTTTTTGTACTAAGACGTCGTACAAATAAGTAGTGCAGTTCAACTTCTGCCCTGCTTTAAGAGGTGATGGTAAGCCCCCTGATCTCAGTCTCAATCTGTCAAAACATCTCTAATTTCCTTACATTTTTGACATTTGTTTGTCGCTGAGATGACGCTGCGACTAGATTTTGAACGTTTTTAACTACAGGAAATTCATCATCATCATCATCATTTCAGCCAAAAGACGTCCACTGCTGGACATAGGCCTCCCCCAAGCACTTCCACTTCGACCGTTTCTTTGCTTCTCGCATCCAACGGGTTCCTGCGGCCTTCACAAGGTCGTCGGTCCACCTTGTGGGAGAAATTATACAGGAAATTGGCCTTCAGAAAACAATAAGAACGTTAAGTCCACACGACAGACTCTGATTGGATCTAGATGTGACTTTATTACAAAAATAAAGCAATATTTATTTCTCCCGAAAGTAAACAAAGCGACATCTCAATGAAAGTAAATGCGAGTCGGACTCGCACACGAAGGGTTCCGTACCACAAGGCAAAAACGCCGAAAAAAACACGTTTGTTGTATGGGAGTCCCCCTTAAATATTTATTTTATTCTGTTTTTAGTGTTGTTGTTATAGCGGCAACAGAAATACATCATCTGTGAAAATTTCAACTGTCTAGCTATCGTGGTTCTTGAGATACAGCCTGGTGACAGACAAACGGACGGACTGACAGACAGCGAAGTCTTAGTAATAGGGTCCCGTTTTTACCCTTTGGGTACGGAACCCTAAAAGCGTCGCTGAAACATGATATAGGTACCTACATCAAACCGTCGCGTCTGATCTACGTCTAGACTAGACAACTATTAGTCTAGACAGAAATAGCTTTATTGCGACACGTTTTTGATGTACTGTCGAAAACTATTGGTGTTAAACAACAGGTATACTCATCTTTCCACTATAGGTACTGCCAATATTTATTGTTTGAGTAATGTTAACAACTTAACACACATTAAATCGGTTATTATAAGTTGTTATCAGTGTGTTAAAATAATAAATTAAACTATCATCTGCCTAGCCTTTTCCCAACTATGTTTGGGTCGGCTTCCCGTCTAACCGGATACGGCTGAATACCAATATTTTATATGGAGCGACTGTCTATCTGACCTCCACAACCCAGTTACTGGGTAATACGATACCCCTTGTAGGTGTGGTGCAAAGTATGATGTTATATATATTTTTTTTAAATGCTACCCGATCAACTTAAAGGTATTGCTGAATATGAAAATCGTTAAGTAGCCATGTTTGTAGACGGCCTAACGTGACTTGGCTAAACCCATGAAATGAAAAACCACGTTGTGGATATCATTTGAGAATTTTATGGACTAGCTGCGCCCCGCGGTTTTCCCGCATAAGTTTCGATCCCGTGGGAATATCGGGATAAACAGTAGCCTATATGTTAATCCAGGGTGTCAGCTACCTCCTTACAAAATTTTATCAAAATTGGTCCAGCCGTTTGAGCATGAATAAGTATAAATTGGTAGACAAAAAATATTTCGAAAATGTTACGTTCGTTTAGACAAATTGGTATTAAAGCATATGCAAAAGCATAATTAATTAATGTATAAATTATTCTTCAGAAACCTTACAGTCTAATAACTAGATAAATAATGTATAATTAGCGCTTACAGTTGCCATTTACACGATTCCACAAATTAAAAACTATGTACAGGCGCCAGCACAACTTTAAACCGATAAAGTTGTAAATCTGACAGGTCGCAGTAGCTTGATATGCTGGCGTCTGTACTTAGAGCTAAATAAAAGAATAAAAATACACACAAAAACAACATATAATAAAAACAGAGTCTTCTTCGAAGAAGACTCTGTTTGTGTAAATGGCAACTGTATAAGCGCTTTGTGGATCCTTATCCACACTAATATTATGTTCCCACTGCTGGAACACTGTGAGAGGGAGTGGGCCGTAATCCACCACGCAGGCAAATTGGTATTGGTAGATATCATTCGGTTCCCTACAAAATGGTTGAGCTGGATGGTGCTGATCCGCGCGTCATGTTCGTGAACGGGCGCCGTCGGTTGAGATGGTCATCTCTTAACTGCCAAGGCTTATTTTTAATCTTATGTCTTGAATTGTTTCTTCATTTCATTTCATTGTTCTCACATATAGAAGCAACAAGAATAATGTACCCAGGATTTTGTAATATCTTGATTTAAAAGAGTGTCCATGGAGTTTCTTGCCCGTTCTTCTCCATAGAGATCTACGCTTTGGAATGGGCAACTAGCTTCAATTTTCTGACTAACTGACAGACTATTTAATTTTGACAATTCAAAAGTGCCTGTACAAGGTTTAATTGAAATAAATGATTTGAGTTTGAGTTTGAAATAAATGATTTGAGTTTGATTTTGAAATAAAATATTTAAAAAATGTGTGTTTTTCACTAGTTTTTTAAGTAGGTTTTGACGTTCTAAAGTGCTTTTTATTCATCAGTCCTCTCTTCGACAGGGAGTGGGCAATAGGTACTATAATCTACCACGAGGGTCCTGTGCGGGTTGGTCAATGGAATTTTTGGTTCTAGGACATGCCGGTTTCCTCACGATGTTTTCTTTCACCGTTTTGAGAAAGTAAAGCGTCTGTTTGGGTTCGAACCCACGACCTACAATTCGTAAGTCGGTGCCGTGGGCATGCCTATTTAAAATAATTCACTTTCAAATCATTCATCACTCACTTTCAAATCAAATTAAATCATCATTCACGTTCAAATCAAGGTTACAGGAACCACTTTCAGCGTAGGTACCTATTTCAAAACCAGTGGCACGGAACAGCAGTTAGATTTACGACTTACCACTTGTGAACAGGATTAGGTACTCTCGTAATTTATACTCTTTTTAATACCCTGTAGGATTATCCAATATCCATTGTAAGATTATCAAAACAATTGAAGACAGAATACAGATTGTTTGAAATTGAGTTTTGAATCCTTAAAAATAAAAGTTCTCAACAAAACAATTAGGGTCGTTTCATAATAGCGCAGAAACGAAGAACAGCGAAGCGTCAATCGAATAAAAGATAACACAGCAAATTCACCCTTTTCTCTACAACGTAGTGCGCATTTTTTTTTTAAGCTTTATGCACTAGTAAAAAAATTGTGTACGTTAGCGGACTTAATGCTTGATTTTTTTTTTGTTTTCGGGGGGTCCTCCTTTTTTGAAGTCGGTTAAAAAGGCACCTGGACTTTGGAAAAAGCCCAGGTAGTGTGGGGTTCTTACCTCACTAAAACCACCCCGGTGATCACCATGAGCACATTGAGTCCCGTTACCTCTTAATAGACTAATCCGGAACCCCCTCAGTGCAACGCCTGTTAGGTCACGTCTCTGGGGAGACTATAAAGCGGTCTCCCCTGAGCCTCACTATGCACGGCAGCACGTGATCACAGTGCCACCGTATTCGCTAAAATCACTTGGTGGGCAATCAGAGTCCCCACTCCTAGCGCCCGTGATTCCAAAGTCCCACCTGCATTCAATGATGCAGGTGGGGTTTTGGCGTGTTAGGCGTCGAGGCGGTTGCCTCCTCGACGCCTTCTTCTCCGAGCGGTCAACCTTAGTGCTCATAAGACACACAAGTGGGACGTGTCAACTGCAGAGGCAACTGAAGGCATCGACAACATGCAGCTCGTGTATTTGGGCATCATCCTCAAATACACGAACGGCACGTAGTCGACGGCAGCCGTCGACGCGGGTCGACGGCGGGTTTCAACGGGAGTCGACGACTGCAGTTGCCTCTGCTGTGCCGTTGACGCGTGCCGCTCGTGTGTATGCACACTTAGGGTGATGCAGAGACAAAACATGGCAGCAGTGCTATTCTGTAAAAATCTCACCGTGAAAACTTAGGTGAAGTGAGCGTGGAGTGAGCTGTCAATAGTGTCAATTCGTAGCAAAAACAAACTCACTTCACCTTAGTTTTCACGGTGAGATTTTTACAGAATCGACCGGCTGCTGGTGGTGCAACATACGGGACAGATAACTCGAAAAAGAATTAAATACATACTTGATATTTCTATAGACATAAAAAAAAGATATGCAAATTCGTGCGTATTCTACGGAATGCGCGCGACTGCGAGCGACAAACGCTGATTAGCGATTATGTGCATTAAATTGTAGAGATAAGCATGAATTTAATATGTTATGACTGTTTTGGATTGAAGAGCAGTGGTGGCTCTATGGTAACTGCCCCGATTTAAGAGTTGTAGATCATGGGTTCCAACCCAACCAGGCACTTTACTTTCTGAGTATTATTTCATCACCAATGCTCTCAAAACGGTAAAGGAGAACACCGTGGGGAAACCGGCATGTCCTAGGACCAAAAATTCGAAGACATGTGACATTCGCCAACCTGCACTAGGCCCGTGTGGTGCCAACTCCCTCTTACAAAGAGAAGCTGCCTGTGTCCCAGCAGTGGGAACATTATAGGCTGAATATGCTGTTATGCTGTCTTTTGGATAGATGCTTCGCTGCGGGTTACTCTTAAGGTGAGGGTGTGAATCGACCCTTAAGGTGGTTACTTGTTGAATTATTTTATTTAAATTACTTTCGGCTGGTCTTTTCAATTTCGCAGATAACCTTGGTAAGTACTCGGCTTTCGATTTTTATCAAAGGAATAACTTTGACATTTTACAAATTAGAAACACTGTCCAAACGTCAAAAGTGTTTTGGAAAAAAATATTGTGAATACAGCGGTTACAAGTTAGTGAGGACTTTAATAAAACTGGCCAACTGCGAGTCGGACTCGCACACAAAGGGTTTCGTACCACAAGGCAAAAACGCCGAAAAAAAACAAGTTTGTTGTATGGAAGCCCTCCTTAAATATTTATTTTATTCTGTTTTTAGTACGGAAACCTAAAAAAGGACGCGTAATAAGAAGTACATGATTGTATAAATAGGTACTATTTTTTGCCCAAAGAATCAGCATCGCCATATAACGTGGCAATGCTGCCAGCCTTTTGGGCACTTTTCCTGTTGACAGCGATGCGGACTTACGTTCGGACGGGACCGTATCTTAGTTGACGGAGATAGAGAATAGGCCCCCAGGGCCGAGTCTCTAGTATGTATCAATAAATGAGGCAGACGAAAGATAAAATGGATGGATAGTGTGAAAATTGGTATGGCTAAGAAATAAGAGATTTCTGCGCTGACCCTAAATTATCAGGGATAAGATCGATATACAGGGTTATTGGTAAAACACTAACAACCTCCAACCTCTCACCGAGAGGAGGCCTGTGTCCCAGCAGTGGGAACATTATAGGCTGATTATGGATAACCATAAGGTTATGGTAACAACCTCTTAAGAGGTCATTGTACTCATCATTACGAACAACTTTTACTATGGGACCAAAACTGAAATCGCAAAAAAAAATCAGCTGTTCCCTACATATACCTATGCTCATAAAACTACTCGTCAAAATGTAGAGAACAGCTGATTTTTTTTTGCGATTTCAGGTTTTGTCCCATAGTAAAAGTTGTTCATAATGATGAGTACAATGACCTCTCAAGAGGTTGTTAATGTTTTACCAATAACCCTGTATAAAAATCAAAAGTCATTTATTGAAATTAGACTGAGACTGAGAATCAGCACTTTTTGAACGTCAAAATGACATAAGGCAGTCCTGCGAAACGCCCAACTTTTACCTCATCCTAGTACTTTAGCTGTGAAGAAGAAGTGGCGCAACAAATTCCTAAGTAGCACAGCTGTCTGTTCAGTTAGAAGAAGTTCATCATATCATCATAATCAGCCTATAATGTTCCCACTGCTGGGACACAGGCCTCCTCTCGGTGAGAGGGAGTGGGCCGTAGTCCACCACGCGGGCCCAGTGCAGATTGGCATATGTCACATGTCTTCGAATTTTTGGTTCTAGGACATGCCGGTTTCCTGACGATGTTTTCCTTCACTGAAATAATTTACACAAAGTAAAGCGCCTGTCTGGGTTCGAACCTACGACCTACAACTCGTAAGTTGCGGCCGTTACCACTTGGCCACCACTGCTCTTACTTGGCCACCACTGCTCTTACTTGGCCACCACTGCTCTTTAGCTTTTCTGCTCATAAGAAAGGTATGGGAGCAATTAACCACAACACAAATTAATTCAAAAATGTTTGTTCGTTCTTGAAATGGCAGTTAGATGAACTGATGAACTATACTACACAATACACATAACAACAAAAATAACAATAAAAATAATGCGTGGTCCTTATTTTCCTTATTTTGGTCCTTTCCTAAGGGCTTAACCACAAATCGCCGAGTATGGCGACAGCCGAGGACATGACCGTGACCCGACAATATAATTATTTTGTACTTAATATGACATTATTATGTCCGACATAAATAAAGGAATATAGTCCTTATGTGGAACATAGGGAATAATAACAAAATCATTATAAACTTTACGATTTTTTCACTAGGTATTCTATCTAGTGCTTCTCGCATCCAACGGGTTCTTGCGGCCTTTACAAGGCCTGTTGGATGCGAGAAGCACAAAACCGGTCGAAGTGGAGGTGCTTGGGGTAGGCCTATGTCCAGCAGTGGACGTCTTTCGGCTGAAATGATGATGATGATGATGATTCTATCTAATTATGCATAGTACAGAAGCCATAACATCAAGCTACCCGAAAGTGTAAAATTTTCCCAATCAACATTGAACTGCTGAATTGCATTAGCGAAAAAATCTATTAAAGAAATTTGGCAGATTGTAGCTGCTTGATGTGCTGGCGTCTGCACAAGTCCTTGTAATTATTTTTGCTAGTTTATAAGCTAAATAACGACAACCGCAAAGGTCAATCGTCAAAGTTGAGCAACGTCGAGGTCGATTTGTGATCTGTGAATGGGGTGACCATCCATAACATATTATCGAGACACCTCCGTGCCTCGGAAAGCATGTTAAGTAGAAGTCCCGGCTGTCATTTGTAGTTCTTTGACAATCGTTACGGGTAGTCGAAAGCCCGAAAGTCTGACACCCAGTCACACCTCCGTGCCTCGGAAAGCATGTTAAGTAGAAGTCCCGGCTGTAATTTGTAGTTCTTTGACAATCGTTACGGGTAGTCGAAAGCCCGAAAGTCTGACACCCAGTCTTGCCAAGGGGTATCATGTTACCCAGTAATTTGATTGCGGAGGTTAGGGGGCGTAAAAAGGCCACACACACACACACACGATTTTTAAGTTATTTTTTTTTGTCTGTGCTAAAATACCAATTAATCCAATCCAATTCCAATCTCAATATCTATGATTCAGCGAAAAAAAGAAAAACACGGACTTTCTTAATATGATTCATAATTTTATCCTTTTATGATTCTGCCAAAGTGGCCATTTTAGGCCCCCAGATAGGCTGTCGCTTCATGTAAAATACTGGTACTAAGCTGCATCCGGTTAGACTGCAAGCCGAACCCATCATAGTTGGGAAAAGCCAAGGCAAATGATTAGGGTGCGTAATTATTACTTAATGGCTGTCTTTAGCATAGCGATAAGGATATTAGGATAATAAATTTCTATGAGTAATTATGTGCTGAGAGGGAATTTGAGATGATTTTCAAGTTATGGAACAACAAACTCAATGTCATACTTGGCAACGTTCAAATTTCATTGCAACCAAAAACTTATTAGGACCTTTTTGTTACAAATGGACACTCCAAAATCAACTTAATACATTTCACTAAAGTAGATAACTGATTAAGTGGCGATGGAATGTTAATTATTATCTGAGATTATGAACACTGTTAAAGTCTAAGAATTATGTATTTAATATGAATTTAGTCCAAAATTGCGTATACAAGGCCCTCTTGGAAGTCTCTGAACCGTCTCCAACAAGTGGGAAGATGTAACTGCAACTTGGTAAAGTGTGGCATCTCGACAGAACTGCAGTAGGGTGTGGACTTGGAGCTGTGTTACAAATTATGCTCCACCTCCTATCCTGCTCTCTGTGTTCCAAAATATGCAGTCAAAGTGACCTCTGCGTTGCCACCGATGACGCCGTGGAAGGGGCGAAATTTTGGGCCAACAAGATCTGGCAGGTCACAGGTTGTAAGGTCGTAAGTTTGAACCCAGACAGGGGCTTGACTCGGTAAAAATTATTATATCACCACTGCTCTCAAAACGGTGAAGGAAACCATCGTGAGGAAACCGGTATATCCTAGAAACTAACATTCCGATGACATGTGATAAATCTCAACCCGCACTGGGCCAGGCGCGGTGGATTACGGCCCACTGCCTCTTACTGAGAGGAGGTCTGTGTACCATCAATAGGGACATTATAGGTTGATTATGTATGCGTACGCTACGATCTGATATACAGTCGTGTGAGCGACATGAATAAGAAAAAGTCTATTAAAAACCATCGTCGAAACAAGACTTGTCTTTGCTTTCAATACCCCCCGATAATGCTCCCAAAAGTTTACTATCGACCTAAAATAATAATGATTGTTTTAAAATACCTCTTTATAAAAAAAAGTGGTGATAACCGACTGCATTTCTCCAGCAAAATCATAAAGTATCAACTGGAGGGAGACTGCGAAAGCAGTCGTGGGTGGTAGTTTAAGATCCAACATAGTTACTACTGGTAATGGGCAGTTTTCCTGTTTCCACGAAAATAAATAGACTATCGGAAACAGAAAGCTGAGGACAAAACTTCAGGACGAACGAAGAATAAATCAATAAACATAATACACGGGTAGTAACAAAATAAAAGGATTTTGTAAAATAGTTGGATTGACCTTTTCAATATTATTGCGTTCGAGTCGGATTTCCATTGTTTCAGAGTAAAGGTCATACCAGAACCTTTCGGCCCCATCGGCCATGCGTTCTGCGAGCAATGTGGTGTCCACTGCCACTTAAGTTTGGCAATTCTTCGGGCTACCACATACATACCTACACAAAACAAAAATCTATAACAGTTATTTTATCTGCCATATCAGGATATGCACATACGCCTAACGCTAGTGGATGCCCTTTATAATTGTTGGCCCGTCTGTGTACTTATGTGTTAAGACGTACAGAGCAAACAAGCTGTCAAAAACCGAGCAAACTCAGGTATATTACTAAATTCAAGCTGAAATCTTACACACCAAGAAACTGAGCCAAGTCTTTTGGTCTTTTTTCCTCAGTTAGAACTCAAAGGCTTCTCAAGGGGCGAGGTTGCAAAGGAAATCGTTTAATACGGTATAACCACTGAGGAAATTGCCGGTAATTACCTAAAAATTTTACCCTTACGGTGGGTACACTTAAAACAAGGTAATTTTTTCAAAGGAATCAACGAAAGTTTTGGTTATTTTTTTTTGTTATTTAGAAATCATAAAACGAAACAGTTTTGAGATCATAATGAACACGGAAGGGGCCCGTGGCTAAATAATAACAGTCACACGGGTCGATTTTCAAGGTAAAGCAACGCTTGCCGCGGTTGGTCTGTGGATGGGTGACCATCCATAACATACCGAGACCTCTCCGTGCCTTGGTCCCGGCTGTCGTTTGTAATCTTTGAGAGTCGTTACGGGTAAAGTCAGAGGCCCGAAAGTCTGATAACCAGTCTTGCCAATAGGTATCGTGTTACCTAGTAATTGGGTTGTGGACGTCAGATACATAAGCAGTCACTCCAAGTAAAATACTGGTATCCAGCTGCATCCGGTTAGACTGGGAGCCAACCTCAACATAGTTGGGAAAAGGCTAGGCAGATTGAATGACGAAAACACTAACTTAGATTTCAAGTGATTGGTCGATTACAGAAAGTCAATTCTCAAAAGGTCACGTTCAAATTCAAGTGGCAATTTCATCTCAGCAACAATCAATTTTATTTTCTATTAATTATTAATTATTATTATTATTTTTTTTTTTGAATTTTTCAAGTGTGCGTGGATGGCTAAATCCGAAACTATGAGGAATAGCGAAAAGTACTTAAAGGAGTCGCGGGCTCGATTTTGATGAAAACTAAAACTGTATCATTGGATTTTTGAAAAATCAATAAATCTAGCCAGGGATCGAAACCGTTGATTTTGAAATAAAAACACACTGTATATTTATTTAACTAAGCAATAAAGAGTATGTGTATTACAGTATTGTATGGCTATGGGTGTCCCTTTGAACTAGGATGAGTATAAAACATGCGAACGGACTACATACTAAGAAATACTACAATACAAAAGGTTCAGTTATGCATAAAACCTAAACTTAAGTTTAAATTTTAAAGAAATAAAATTTAAGTAAGAACCTTTTTAAAACAAAGCTTTTGATGAACTAAAAACTACTAAATACTGAAAACTTACGATAACATAGAACTTTAAAAAAATTCTTAAAATCTTTATTTTAAAGGTTTATTTTAAAGTGTAAGAAGGACGTTCAGGCCTCAAGCTTTTCAAGTTGAGAAAGTCGGTTTTCTTTAGTTTTTTCTTGTTGAGACATGGATACCCGTCACATCTATGAAGTTTACACAATAAAAGCTGATTTTTTAACTGTTATTTCAAGTGAGTACACTAACAAAGGTAGGTAACAAAAAAAAATGGCTTACTAAATTATTTTTTGTTTTATCGTTTTTAGGGTTCCGCACCCACAGGGTAAAAACGGGACCCAATTACTAAGACTCCACTGTCCGTCTGTCCGTCTGTCACCAGGCTGTATCTCATGAACCGTGATAGCTAGACAGTTGAAATTTTCACAGTTGATGTATTTCTGTTGCTGCTCCTCGCTGCTGGGGGCTCCTATACAAAAAACGTGTTTTTTTCGGCGTTTTTGCCTTACGGAAGGAACCCTTCGTGTGCGAGTCCGATTTGCACTTAGCCAGTTTTCTAGATAACAATAAGATACGCATAACGTAAGCGGAGTTTCGCTAGCTAATTTAATTATTATTAAACCCTGTATATCCTCTTGAGAGAAATCTCTGTTATAAATTCGTGGAATATGGGTCAATAGGTTGGAACCCAGACCGGCGCTTTACTTTGTGTAAATTATATCATCACCACTGCTCTCAAAACGGTGAAGGAAAACATCGTGAGGAAACCGGCATGTCCTAGAACCAAAAATTCAAAGACATGTGACATCTACCAACCCGCACTGGGCCCGCGTGGTAGATTATGGCCCACTCCCTCTCACAGAGAGGAGGCCTGTGTCCCAGCAGTGGGAACATTATAGGCTGATTATGTGTATGTGTGGGTCAATACACAATTTTTGACGTAATTAATCAAGTGCTGAGGCACGTGTAGCATCTTCGAGTGACGAGTGCGCCGTAGAAAATCGAAAATGCTCGAAAACCTACTAAACGAGCGAAAGTGATGCAATTACTTTTGAAACGCAAAAGAAGAGTGATGGCTATAATGTGCGTGCGCTCGGAATAAAACGACGTATGTGCCAAAACGAATTTATTCCTTTTTTAACAAAATAAATAAATAAAATTTAAAACTACTTTGAGTAAACTTTGATATGATAATTCTCTATGTTTTAAAGTAAATTCTATTGAATAACTCTTCAGCGTTACGCCGTGATGTCGAAAAAAGTAAAAAAATACATATAACTTTGCACTTTTTTTGTATCGAGAAAAAATAATTGAATCGTGTATTCCTTTTACATGATATTAGACCAAAGAGTCAAAAAACATATACTAAAATGTTGAATCCCTATTCCGCATACCAAAACCACATTTTTTTCAACATAATTATCACCTTAATGGTTTCCTGTGCGTCCAACGCTGGGCAAACAAATACCAATAACTTTATGCCTTTCATCGAGTGTTAGCAGACCACGTGTTCGACAAACTATTTTCATAGGCCATCGGAGGTTTCCGGAGGTGAAATTTAAGAGGGTTATTACATTTTCTTTGAACCCGTTCTAGTTTTATTGGATAAATTGTTCCTGCTAGATAAATCAAAATAAGCTTTTGTGCTAACGAGGTATTATGATCTGAGAATTTTTTAAATTAATTTATTGTCAAGCATAAATCACTACTTCATATTATTCTTTTTAGGTTTCTGTACTCAAAGGGTGCCAACGGAACCCTATTGCTATGGTTCCGGTGTGCTTCCGTCCGTCCGTCTGACACAGGGCTATTTCTTTTGAACCGCAATAGGTAGACACTTGAAATGCCGCTATAACAAAAAATATTAAAGTCAAAAAGGTGGATCCCATAGAAGAAACGCGTTTATACGGAATTTTTAGCTCGATCTTAAAAAAGGCAATATTGACAAAAAAAATTGTGTACAGTCACGAGCACCAATATGTCAACACTTGGCAACTTTAAATTACGATTTTATCACGAAATAACGAATGCAACGTTTAAATACGACACGTTACATATACCTATGGGTTCGAAAATACTATGTTCCTACTAATATAAAATTCCATTGAAAAATAAAGGAGAAAATCGACTTTGAATAAAGCCAAGTGTATACATACTTTTGCTCGTGACTGTACGGTGGTCCGGAACCCTATGTGTGCGAGTCCGACTCGCACTTGGCCGCTTTATTATTTTTTTGTGTACTACCTTTATGAAACAATACCGTGTCTGTATGTATATTAATGTTACGTACTTAAGTAGCAAAACTTTGTAACAATAGCTATGATATTGTCAAAGAACTCGTAAAGTCTGTGATATCCTTTTAGTCCTATTTATTATTCATTTCTCGTTCTATTGATATGGTTATAAGTTAAACTGCTACTGTTATTGGTAAAGTTCGATTCTGAAACAGTAATATGAGATATTGGAACAGTTTCGGGAAATTGTTTCTACCTATGATATTGTTTGTAGCTGTTTCTGTTTTCTATACGTTTTGTTGTTCAACATATCGTTCTAAAAAGTTTCCTTTTGTATTTGCACGCAATATGGCGGATCACACGCTACAATGCGCCACGCGATGCTTTGCGGGAAATAGAGCCATAATCCCTTTTTTTATATAAATGGCATCTCGCACTTCGCACGTTAAGCCGTTGGTCCCGGCTGTCATTCGTGGATCTTTGACAGTCGTTACGGGTAGTCAGAAGCCCGAAAGTCTTACAACCAGTCTTACCAAGAGGTATCGTATTTACCCAGTAACTGGGTTGTGGAGGTCAGATAGGCTCCATGTAAAATACTGGTATTCAGCTGCATCCGGTTAGACTGGAAGCCGGCCCCAACACAGTTGGGAAAAGGCTGGCAGATGATGATGATGTAAATATACAAATACAAATTAACGACTTTCCGACTTTTTCCATTCAACGTGCTGTAAGTACTCTATAGGTTTTGATTTATTAATTTGCTACTATCAAAATATGTCGCTTTCACTGTATTTTTTATTGCGTTGACTTAGAAGCTTGATTTTTTTAGAGCTACAAAAGATCGTAACCCTACGTAGGTATTTGATATTAACTTCAAATAGATACCTTTACGGGCTCCGGAGAAAAAGGGTTTTGCCAGACAGACTGACGGACGGACGGACAGCAAAATGATCCTATAATAGTTTTGCGTTTTTCCTTTTGAGATACGGATCCGTAAAAATAGAGGACAGCGATGCGCCGCGGGTTTTGTATTAGCCATTCTTCTCTAACCTTTTCTTTTAAATACGAAGACATGTGACATCTGCCAACCCGCACTGGGCCCGCGTGGTGGATTAGGGTCCACTCCCTCTCACTGAGAGGAGGCCTGAGTCCCAGCAGTGGGAACATTATAGGCTGATTATTAGTATCCTTTTCTATTCCTACCTAATTTCAGCATCACAAAAGACTGCAATGCTTTTGACATAAACATTTCCAGGAGCAATGGTGGCCCAGTGATAATGGCCGCGACTTACGAGTTGTACGTCTGTCGTAGGTTCGAACCCAGACAGGCGCTTTACTTAGTGTAGGTAAATTATTTCATCACCACTGGTATCAAAACAGTGAAGAAAACATCGAGAGGAATCTGGCGTGTCCTAGAACCAAAAATTCGACGCCATGTGACTACCAATCGTTGGGTCTGTGTGGTAGACTACGGCCCACTCTTCACAGGGAAGTGGCCTGTATCCCAGCAGTGGGAACATTATAGGCTGACTATCTTAACAGGGGTATCGTATTACCTAGTAACTGGGTTGTGGAGGTCAGATAGGCAGTCGCTCCATGTAAAATACTGGTATATATATTATAATGATATCTTAACAGTTCCACCGTTTGCCAATTCATGCCTTCTCCAAGACAGCCTGTCGGCACAAAACTTCTAACGAAATTCAACGATGGACCCAAATAATTGAATTTACCGGGAACCGGTGCTGTTTAGCATTTTAATTGATATGTTTTGGTAACTGAGAGTGTGCTACGGCGCAAACTAATTATGTCTTTTAATTGTTTATGTTGCTCTTTAAACGAAGACGCTGTTTTAGAAGATGTGCTTTTGATGTTAGTTATAATTATTTTCTTCATGTTTTTTGAAGTGAAAACTTCTAAGCGCGTTGGGCAGTTTTTGAGATGGGAAAAAACCCGTAACCGACACCGCGCGTTTTGTTTATAAGACGATTAAAAAAAATACACACGTAATTGTTCAAGTTTTTACTTCTGTCAGCACTCCCGGAGTGCCACTGTTTTTTTTTTTGTAAAAAATTGTTATTGTCACAGGACTATATAAATTTAAAGTTACCTACTGATTTTATTTGACTGTAAATCTTTCTATTTAATCTAACTAGATTGTATTGTACCACCTGCAGTGCAAAGGCCGCCCTCTGCCTTTTTCATACGATTCTGTCTTTTGCTAGTGTCCCTCCATTTTCATCTCGGCCTGCCGTAATGTCGTCGTGCGTTTCCAATCAATCAACTTAGCAGTCGCAGTCCACCGCTGGACATAGGCCTCTCCCAGACTGCGCCACAATCACCCTGTTCTCCGCCTTCCGCATCCAGTCTGTCACAGCCACGTTCTGTAGGTCGTCGGTCGTGCGTTTAGTGGGACCCAACAGGTGGTTCGCTAAGTCCATTTGTCATCCCAGTCCGTTCCACTTAAGCTTAGCGGCTTTCTGGTCCGTGATCTTGGTTTTGACTCGAAGTGTTGTGTTCCTTATACGGTCCGAAATACGAACCCCCAGGATACTGCGTTCCATAGCTCGCGGGCAAACATCGTGCTTGGACCTCTGCTGAAGTGTCAAAGGTTTGAGCACCATGTTATTCTTATCATTCATGCAATAAATAAAATACATAACTAGACAAGACGGTGGCTGATTTCTTGGCGTAACTATGCCTGAAAGTGGGATTAACTTTGTTGACTGTAGAAAAGTAGATAGCTATTATCGACATTCGTGCTTACCTATTACTTAGATATAACTTCCATTCATAGCCATAAATTATCAAACTGGATTAATGAACGATAATCTCATTCACATAAAACCTTTTCAAACTCACAGAACCCCAATTAGTTAAAATACGAAACGTCCATACCAATCACAGCTTCCAGGAAAACATGTCAAAAAAGCTCATGTAAATCCCACACGTATGCTAAATCTCGTTGAAATAAAGCCTGGATATCCGTCACATGCAATTCAGCGGCTAGAATATATGCCTGACCTTTTGGACTATTGGCTTATACCGTAAAAAGGATTTGAACAGATCCATTCATTGCCAGAATATGAGATTTATACGAGTTCGTGGCATTGGTACCTACCTAATAGAATGTGATACGTCATGGAACAAATTATATAAATAGTGTTATTATGTTGCATTAGTTATTGCATAATCAGCCTAAACTATTCCGATTCCTGGGACACAGGCCTCCTCTCTGTGAGAGGGAGTGGGCCATAATCCACCACGCAGGCCCAGTGCGGGTTGGTGGATGTCACATCAAGTCTTTTAATTTTTGGTCCTAGGGCATGCCGGTTTCCTCACGACGTTTTCCTTCACCGTTACGAGAGCAATCGTGATGAAATAATTTACACAAAATAAAGCGCCTGTCTAGGTTCGAACGTACGACCAATAACTCGTAAGCCGCGGCCGTTACCACTGGGTCACCACTGCCTTGTACAGTGTAATAGCAATTTTATTACGTTGCAGTAGAGGTCTTTGTGAAGGAACTCGTCCGGGGAATTGCCACCACCATAAGAAGAGTCCTATTTCTGCCGCTCAGCAGAATTTGCTGGACGTACGACTTTTAAAAGGTCGCTGGGACAGACTGGATGTGGGAATCGGAGGCTACGTTAATGCGGCGTAGCCTGGGAGAGGCTTATGTCCAGCAGTGAACTGTGTTAGGCTAAACAGCAAAAATATTTCTACCCTTCTCAGTTTGTGCGTCGATGTCATAAACTTTGTAATTTCAAACGCGTGGGAGCAATTAATGTAACTGGCCATGCATACGTAATGAAACATATGCCTATTCTATTAAAGCACAAAATAAAATACAAGAGTATTCTAAAATTAACAGCACCGTATTTGACGCAGCGCTAATATATTCTATTAATAAAACAAAGCAAGTGAAAGTGTTGGTAATCTATTTATCTTGTGGCCGACCGTTCAGTCCATGAGGGTGAATGCTGAGACTTACGGGCGAGCAAAATGGTTAACAACTTTCTGAGTTCGACCTTCATTTAGTACTCTATTGATTACCCAGGTAATATGCACGAAGGATCTTTTGACTCTTGAATGAAATTGACAGAAGACGCTTTTTTTTTGTGGATAGGAAATTATCAAATGACCCCTCCCGCTCTGGGTGGAGCGGAAGGGAGTGTCAGACTCTTACTGACTAAAACCCACCCGTGTTCCTTCCTTAGCCCTTTATTTTCCGGGCCAGCGGTAACCTTTTCGGACAATCCCGCTGACCCGGCAACAGAAGACGCCTTCGGAGAACATTTGTGCTTGTTTTTTTTTGTGAAATCAAGATGCCACGCGCCACGCGCCAAAAGGTCCTTGTACAATTCTACAAAGGTTTCCGTTAGACTCGTACATTTACCTCTTGTAGTAATAAATATAAACCTGAAAACATCTCACAAAAGCTGTGCTATTTAAAAAGAGAACTTCTCCTACTGACTAATAAATGATCTGTCTAGAAAAGTCACAAAGTAAAAACTTAGCTACCTATTATAGGTATTTTTCTTTGTTCTCCAAGTAGCGTTACTGTGATCCGGTTTGAAGTCTTTATTTGAAGTATTTATATGAGATATTTCAGCTTTTTTTCTTCTTCTGCGTTGATGGTATTGTTAATGTGAACATTTCTTTAGACGTGTTGAGCAATGGGGTATGTATACCTTTGTGGCATATATTATATCCGACCTGCCACCATTTTAATTTTTTTTAAAGCTTTCGCGCACAATGATTGTAGTATATTATATGGGTAGCCGCAAACAACAAAAGTAAAGTAGGTACCCTTAAGTGTCACTTTGCCGATATGTTTGAAGGTCCCCCATATAAACTACTTTCACCGTGCGCAAAACATTGCAAAAATTTAAAATGGCGGCTGGTAGAGATGCCAACTTCCAAAAATGTTCGAACCCCTTTGGTATGGGGAAAATCATTGGGTTCGCGTCACCGACATGCTAATGTTAACAGTAAAGGTTATAGAACACAATATCAACTTTGAAAGGAATCGTCACCGAATCGCCTTTCGCCTCGGCGTCAAACAGGCGTCAACCTAACGTAAGCACGTAACCAAAGCGGATCAGAAGCTCCGATATACGCCGTGCTTACGGCTCGCCGACCGCTGGTTGGTGGTGCTACAGGCAGGCCGCGGGAGGAGTGAAAGGGGCAAGGGTGGACGAAGAGACGTAAGCTCAGGTACGGAGAGACGTAAGCGCGGGGACGACAAGCCGTAAGCGCGGGGACGACGAGCCGTAACCGCTGGGATGACGAGCCGTAAGCGCGGGAACTGCAAGTTGACCACGCACCGCGGTTTGTGGTTCTTCACTAAGGTTGAGGAGATCGTGGAGTACATGCGTGTGCAGATACACTCTCAAGGGAATCAAAATTTATAGGGTACTTTCCGTTGACCTAGAATCATGAAATTTGGCAAGAAGCAAGATCATGTAGCACAAGTAAAGGAAAAAATTCGAAAACCGTAAATTTGTGGGTACATTAAAAAAATATATCCCGTGATACATACCATACCATTTACATACCTACAAAGTACGGAAACCTCGTTGCGCGAGTCCGACTCGCGCTTGACCGGTTTTAAAGCACTATTTACAAGTACGAATGCTGTTTTACCCGTATTTCCCTAACACAACATAAACTTTGACTTTACCTTTTTATTATCATCGGCTTCAGAACAACCCAATAGGTAAGCACTTTATTCTCAGAGCAAACGTTTTTCAATTAAGACCTTCGCCTAACATAATATTTCGATAATCCCAAGAAAGAAAATGTAATATTCTGTGTATGAAGGCGAAAATGCGGTGGTTTTAGCATTAATATTTTACGACGCTTATGACAGACGTGCTCTTGTAAAGGTGCGTTTAAACTTCGTTTGTAAGCCAAGACATGTTTCCAGGGATTTGTCAAGTCCCTCATACGAAAATTTGCTCAACTGTGTGACACATGTCTTGTCGAGATATCGCATCGTCTGTCAGTATTTGGTCCTTTTCTAGATAAAGAAAGAAAGAAAGAAAGAAAATACATCTAACAAGCACAGACTAAAAGGCATACATTGAAATATACTTTAGATAAAAACTTAGAAAAATTAAATAGAAAAGTGAAAAATCCGATGTAAGATATTAGAAGGAAAGGGTCACGGAAGGAAAGGGTCCTCACGGCTGCCGCGATATTATCGTCCGTGCGAACCTGGGCTTATTTTACAGCCAGCCTACACTACATAAGGTCGACTTGTGCAGACCACCTTTACAGTACAGACGCCAAGCACATCAAGCTACCCGAAACTGTCAAATTTTCCCAATCAACTTTGAACCTTATGCTTTAACGATACCTAAAGCTGAAATCTATTAAAGAAATTGACAGATTGTAGTGGCTTGATGCAGCTGGCGTCTGCTTGGTGACTGGTTCATGCGGTCAATCAGCAAGGTTAGAAGTAAGCTAGATATTTTCAGCTCACACGACTTCTTGTCTTATTGCCATAAAACAGTAAAAAAATCTGTCGCATTTTGAATGCACCTTTGCTTTTTCTGACAATATGAATTATATGAGTTACAAGCGTAAAAATTTCGTGGGAGTATTGTTAAAAAATGAAAAGCTACCAACATCAAGGTTCTGAATTTTCTGGCGTTGTGAAAAGGTAATGAAGTACGTGTCGCATTGTTAAATTGGTACAGATTTTATTGAATTCGTCTAACGCGCGTATACAAAGTTTCAGGGGTTTTTATTTCAGGAATACACCAATAAAGAATTTAAACCAGATTATAAATTATTCATTAATTGTTACAAAACAATATTACATTACAACAAAGCATTAATAATTATTATTTAAGCTTATTAAAAAAATTGCTGTTCCATATTTTTTGATGGCGTAGGTTTGCACTTTTCTATGAAACATCAGATTTTTTTAGGGTTCCGTACCCAAAGGGTAAAAACGGGACCCTATTACTAAGACTCCACTGTCCGTCTGTCTGTCTGTCACCAGGCTGTATCTCATGAACCGTGATAGCTAGATGGTTGAAATTTTCACAGATGATGTATTTCTGTTGCCGCTATAATAATACCACCACCCTTCTTCCTTTCCTTCTTCTTCCTTCTTATCTCTTCACCACCCTTGGTTGACTGGTAGAGAATGAATAAATAAATAAATAATAAAAACAGAACAGAAAATAAATATTGAAGGGGACTCCCATACAACAAACGTGTTTTTACGGCGTTTTTGCCTTGTGGTACGGAACCGGTCCGACTTGCACTTGGCCAGTTTTTTGATAACTGACGAGAAATGTTTACGCTAGTGGTCATCATCTTACGCTAGGGAGAATCATGTGCTGAATTGATGATGACAGCCGGTCGATTCTGTAAAAGTCTTACCGTGAAAACTTAGGTGAAGTGAGTTTGTTTTTGCTAGGAATTGACACTATTGACAGCTCACTTCACCTAAGTTTTCACGGTGGGATTTTTACAGAATAGCACCGCAGTTCGTGCGTTGATGTCCCTGCCACCCTTTATGTACCTATGGTGTGCACCTGTCGCTCTAATCTGTAAAAATCTCACGTTGAAAATGTAGGTGAGATGAAAAGTCAAAAGTTTTAATTTCAATGTGGAATGACAGCTCACTTCAAGCTCACTTTGCCTACATTTTCACGATGAGATTTTTACAGAATAGACTGGTTGATAAAACATTCATGTTTAGTCGTAAAATTACGAAACGCCGCGTTTGTGACTAAACAATTGGTTTCTACAGAAGGCCTCGATTATTTAAATGTTTTATTTTTATCATCATGTTATGGCAATTTATTTATTGACTTTAACTCGTAGGATACGGAGAATTATTAGGTGCATTTATCATAGTTACTGTCTGTTCTAAAAATATCTGAGTAAAGTGTATTTTTCCTTTTCTGATCTATTTGTTTACATTTTCATCATATACTTTTGGAACAGACTATAATGTGACGTCATGCTTTTTATGAAAAAATAATAAATGGTTTATGTACAAACAGGAAAATAGATTCTAATTTCTCATAATAAAAGTCGACCAAAAAAGTTTGCTATCTTTTTTTCCTCAATAACAATGTGTTAGGCATTTTCTTAGAATTTCCTAATCTGAAAAACGTGCCAGAGAAACAAATCAAACGAAAATAAATTACTACATATTTTGTATTTATTTCTATTATGTAAGTACAATTCGCGAGGCCTACCTAGTACGTAGGCCTCGCAGAATGTTGTGATCGCAGATTTCAGAGCCTTTGAAAATGTATGTTTTTATGCTCGAGCTATTAAAAAGCGGCCATAAGCAAGTCGGACGGTACTGTGAAGAAATAGCGGTATCTCCACAGTTATTATTAAAAACACGTTATTACTTCAAATACTATATTGTATCAAGGAATTATATCGCAACACGTTTAATATAAAAATCACTTCTTATCTTAAGAAACCTGTTATTCTATATGACTTATCATAACGTCTTAACTTTTTAATCTTAACCCAACAACAAATATTATCAGCCAGTGTTACTTTAAGGCTAGCATACGTAACAAATCTCTACAGTACCACCGTCAAATATTTAACACTACATATTTCTTTAACAACCAATAACAACGTGGTCTGACAACCAGTCTTACCAAGGGGTATCGTATTACCCAGTAACTGGTTTGTGGAGGTCAGATAGGCAGTCGCTACATGTAAAATACTGGTATTCAGCTGCATCCGGTTAGACTGGAAAGCGACCCCAACGTAGTTGGGAAAGGGCTAGGCAGATGATATGATTTCTTTAACATACTTTCTTCTTTCTTGTATGGTATCCCCTTTATTATATTTTAATTATTTTTGTTATAGCGGCCATAGATGTTGTCCCACTGCTGGGAAGTGGAAGACCTGGATAAGACTCGAAGAGACCAGGGCTGCATGCCATGAAAGGGCTATAATCAGCAGTGGGCCAATGATAATGAAGATGATGTTGTCACACAGCTGTACAAAAGACACCCCCATATTTTTCCAGTAGAAAGAATATATTTATGCATTAATTAATTGATTATTTACATACGTCAATTTCATATTAAAACTCTTATTGAATATTGCTACTAGGACTTCATAAGTTATTCGCATCACTAGCAACTATTTGCACACGCCCTGTACCTATCTACATGCTCAGTGTAGACTCGGGACAGTTTCCAGTAAATTGCGAACGTAATTATTAGTTGCACATAGTTATGTTGTGTGTGAGTTGTCGGTGCTCCTAGGACAGGGCACAGCCATAGATGATGGAAACCGTATAGACGTGAAACTCACCTCTAACAGTGTTCATAAGATCAGATAATTTACATTCCATCGCCACTTCATCTGAAGGCCAATTTCTGTAATTAAAAACTTTCAAAATCTAGTCGCAACAATCTCATCAAGTTTTTGACATTGATTGTCGCCGAGATCATGAGATGATTGCGACTAGATTTTGAACGTTTTCAATTACGGCAGCTGGCCTTCAGTTATCTACTTTAGTGAAATGTATTCTAAGTTGATTTTTGAGTGACCATTTGTAACTAAGAGGTCCTAATAAGTTTTTGGTTGCAATGGAAATTGAATTTTGTTAAGTATGACATTCAGTTTTGTTGTTCCATAACTTGAAAATTATCTCAAATTCTTAATTCAAATTCGGCCGGCGAATCATGGCTGGTCCGAATTTTGCGCAGAAGGCTGCGCAATACCATTTTTTAGGAACCAAATGGTGACATGAGGCGAGTGTGAGTGAGAGAACATGCGCGAAAGTTCGGAGAGCCTATATTCAGACCGGCCAAGGTCCATCGGCCATTTTGTTTGTATGTAGGCACGTTCCATAATGCGTGTGTCGATTAAATTAACGACGTCATATTCTAGTTTGTTCATAGTTTTAGTTAGGTTAGGATTTATTATGATTTTTTTAATTGTTAGTTTATTGAGTATAGAAGTTTATCCAGTGTATATATTTCTATTACTATGTTGTCAACATAGCTCACAGAATGAGCAAGCTGAAGTGATAATGGGCCGGCTAATAGATATTAGCCGCAGAACCGATGACCGTTGGGGTAGATGTGCTCTTGAGTGGCCGCGAATCAGCAAACGTGAGGTACGATGCCCTCAGGCTAGATTCAAGCGACGATTTTCGCAGGATGGCTGGTAGCAGCTGGATGAGAGTTGCAGAAAATCGAGTCGAATATCCTGCAATAGGAGAGGCCTATGTCCAGCTACTGCTGTAGGCTGATGATGATGATATTTTTATTTTCTATTAACTTACTTATTTGTGACTTAACGTAACCAGACAAGCAATTTATCAACTAATCTTTACGCCTCGAAATTGTGATTTATTTTCGTTGGATCCCAGTTTTAGATCCCGTTTTTAGGGTTCCGTACCCAAAGGGTAAAAACGGAACCCTATTACTAAGACTTCGTTGTCCGTCCGTCCGTCCGTCTGTCTGTCACCAGGCTGTATCTCAAGAACCGCGGTAGCTAGACAGTTGAAATTTTCACAAATTATGTATTTCTGTTGCCGCTATAACAAAAAATACTAAAAACAAAATAAAATAAATATTTAAGGGGGGCTCCCATAGAACAAACGTGTTTTTTTCGGCGTTTTTGCCTTGTGGTACGGAACCCTTCGTGTGCGAGTCCGACTCGCACTTGGCCAGTTTTTTAGGTATTAACGATGGGCTATTTGCTATTTCCATTGAATCTCATGTTATACCTAACAACATGTGTAGGTACCATTCAGAAGAAAAATGATTTACCTTTATCAAAATGTAAGTAACACTAATATTATAAAGGCGAAAGTTTGTGTGTGTGTGTGTTTGTTACTTCTTCACGCTCAAACGGCTGGACCAATTTTGATAAAATTGTGTATAGGTAGCTGACACCCTGGATTAACGTATAGGCTACTTTTTATCCCGATATTCCCACGGGATCGAAACTTATGCGGGTGAAACCGCGGGACGCAGCTAGTAAATAATAAATGTAGGTAAATCTGTATTTAAGATGCATTCAAAGCGGGATCTCCATTTCTAACCATTCATTCATATTCTATGGTACAACTAGTCAAGTAAACAGGAATATCAGTTGAGTTTGAAACTAATTTAGTTCATTGTTTGGGTAAAGGTTATTGGCTGCTTGTTGTCTAGTTTGTCTTCAACTATCGGGGCTTCTCATAAAGTAACAAGCTGTTCTTGATGGAATCACATATCACACTAATATTATAAAGGCGAAAGTTTGTGAGTGGGTGTGTATGGGGGTGTGTGTATGTGGGGGTGTGTTTATATGTTTGTTACTTCTTCACGCTCAAACGGCTGGACCAATTTTGATAAAATTTGGTATGGAAGTAGCTGATACCCTGGATTAACATATAGCCTTTTTATCCCGTTATACCGACGGGATCGAAACTTATACGGGTTAAACCGCGGGGCGCAGCTAGTAATTCATAATCATAATTTAAATTTAAAAGATAATATTTACATCTATACCTACTAATGTTATAAAGAAGTAAAGTTTGTAAGTTTGTATGTAGGGGGTAATCTCTGGAACTACCAGTCGGATTTGAAAAAATCTTTTTGTATTTAATAGCCCAATTCTTGAGGAAGGCTTTAGGCTATTTAACGTCACGCTATGACCCATAGGAGCCGAGCTAAAAGAAAAAGTCAGAAAGAACGTTAAGCAAAAACGAAGTACGCGGGCAGGCGATGAGATGCGACGGGGTAGGTTGAGGGAACAAGAAATTTCACGCGGACAAAGTTGCGGGCAGGAGCTAGTAATATAGAAGATAACAGTCTTAAAATCATAATAATTATTATCATGTGTATTGTACTGTACAAGTATATAAAAAGGAGGGGAAAGACTCAAAGAAGTCAAAAATTTATCGCACAATCACAAACTTTCGCTTTTATAATATTAGTGTGATTTCAAACTTTACACCATACTTCCAGTCAGGGCTCTGAACCGGTTTAAAAAGAGCGGTTAATTTCGATTAAGTACCGGTAAATATATCGTTCCTTCATAAACCGGTTAAACAAGTGAACTGTTCTTACGAAACCCAAATGATAAAGGTTACCGGTTACTTAAGCACAAACGGTTTTGACACCCAAATTAACCGGTTAATTCCGTAATAAAATTTTGTAACTAAATGATATCGCAACGTTCAGACCGTGCTCGCGAGAGTGGCGGGGGCCGGGGGGGGTTCAAACTTGGTTATAACCGGTTAATTTCCACTATCAAAACCAAAATTCATGAAAAACCGGTTTCCCACATAAACCGGTAAAAACCGGTAAAGTGCAAACCTTAACCTAAATCGATTTCGGTTTAAGGTCAATGACCGTAACCGGTTAAGAATATCAACGGGTTTCCGAGCCCTGCTTCCAGTAAACATCTAACAATATTTATTACTATCAATAAACTTCATTGATCTCTTCATAAACCAAGGAAAGCTACTTTACGAGTTATAAATGTTCTAACGATATACAAGATGGCGGAGTGATGTGGCGTTAAATAGAAAATATAAGAAGTAACAGCTAAGTAAATAATATTGTGTGTAATGAGAAAACTCCATTAGTTCCCACGGAGTCCAGTGGTTAAGGAACACTGAAGGTCAACACTTGACCTTTCCTTCATGTTCTTGGTTTTATTCTGATTATTTTTTATGTAATGGTATGTTATTTATTTAAAATAATGAGGAAGTATAGCTATATCGTGGTGGCCAAGTGGTAGGTAACCGCGGCCTAAGTGTTGTAGGTCGTAGGTTTGAACCTCTGACAGACTTTGGTATCAAGTACCTACAACTGCCGGTCGATTCTGTAAAAATCTCACCGTGAAAACTTAGGTGAAGTGAGTTTGTTTTTGCTAGGAATTTACACTATTGACAGCTCACCTCCACGCTCACTTCATCTAAGTTTTCACGGTGAGATTTTTTCAGAATAGCACCGCTGTAGCACAGTCTATACATCATCCCAAACGAAAATAAAACTCATACTACGCATACTACGCAATGCCTATGCGTGGCTACGCTACGGTATCATCATGTGGGGACACAGTGTAGATGCGAATGATTTATTTATTGCACAAAAGAAATGTATGCGAATATTATTTCAAATAAAACCTAGAGATAGCTGCAAACCCCACTTTATAAAAGAAAAAATGTTAACTCTGCCCTCCATTTATATATTAGAAATAGCCACTTTTGTAAAAAAAAAACTAAAACTGTTTAATTTTGACAAGAACGAGCGCCGCAAAAACAGTTAATTCTACCAGCACCTAGACTACAAATGTACAAAAATAGCCCAGAATACCGAAGCATACAAATATATAATAAATTACCTGAACATATACGGTCCACGGAAACAACATGTGTATTTAAAGCTAGGTTAAAGTCATTGCTCTTACAAAAATGTTATTACAGTATCCAAGAATTTATGGAAGATAAAATGTTAAAATAGAGTTCAAATATAATTATATCTGTGTGTAAATATTATAATTGTATATTGTGTGTGTATAATGTGTGATAAATTTTAGCATTGCCACGTTAATAATACTTAATAATAATATCTTAATTTATAAATTCTTAATAATAATAATACTTAATATATAGTCTGAAATAAAGAATTTGAATACTACTAATACTAATACTAAATACTACTAGTAATACTACTAATACTCATTACAATATTATTAGTTTTTAAGTAATCTTGCTGCGCCCTAACAGGGTCATGTACTGACTAGTTTAAGCCTAGCCTATAACTATGTATGTGTACATTGTGCAATAAATAAATAAACATGACAACATTTACCTCTTGCCACTCACCCTTGTGTACCTTCAACCACACAATCGCTTTCGTTCAATGCCGGGGAGCGGAATGGAAACGATTGTTTTGTACAAAGTATAATGAACTTTATGTCAATACTGTAACGCACAAACTAGATACGAACCAAATAACAGGTCGCGCGTCTTCTGGAGAATTCTCGCGCATTCTCGGGATTCCCGCAGTAACAAGCTTTTGTACGTTAGACAATTGAATGTTCAATATCGTTACAAAACTCGCTTCCCTTCCGTTAGGCTAAATCTCTAAGGTCAGAACAATTAATTCCATACGTAAATAAAATATGACACCAGTCAAGTTCACTTCCAATCTAAATCATTCTGAAGGATATTGTTAATCGATTGCTTCATATGTTCGAGAAATTTGTCTGCGCAATGAATGTTGTTGAACTGTCAAAATGAAAGTCATTGCTACTGTTAATGTGTTACGCAACTACCCCGTAGTTCATACCCTTTTCTGTGTTCCTTCAACCACAACACTACTAATAAAATCTCTTTGTAAGCATTAGAATTAATTGTCTCTGGAGATGGTAGCGATCCTCGTTTCCAGCCCTTCTTTGTGTCATTAATTATGAAGAGAGGGATGACGAAGGTAGGTAGTTTACTGTAAGTGGCTGTTGAATTTTAACGCGTTTTTGGTCCTTTGGTACGCAGATAGTGTCGCAAGTGGTTCGTTTCATTAATATTTATTTTTATGTCATGATGCAACAGAATGAACAGTTAGAAAGAACAGTTGTAGGCTGAACTGACTGTGCAGTCAGTGCAGCCTACCCAAATGTTCTTTCTTTGGTATTGTTCATCAAATCGTTGAGCGCCTTAAGTTTTGAGTTGAGCGGCACGATTACTGATAAATGCGTCCACTGACTGGACAGGTTCACTCAATCCGTGTGGTTCTTTCCTAAAAGACCATTTCAGACATCAATCTGTATGAATCTTCAAATTATCTGACCAAGATTATATTTGGACTTTAAAAGAGACTGTGATTTCTGAGTTTGTTTCGGCTTTTCTTGTCAGAGTAGTCCGAAAGGAAACGCCGAGCTCGTCTAGTTTTTTTTTTTAAGGCCTTTAATTAAGGCTACACTATAAAATGTAATATTAATAATGTGTATTTTATTTAACATGTATTTTTGGTATAAGCTTTGTTGGTTGTCATAAATAAATAAATAAATTATGATTGACGTGTTTGTACTGCGGTGCTATTCTGTAAAAATCTCACCGTGAAAACTTAGGTGAAGTGAGCGTGGAGTGAGCTGTCAATAGTGTCAATTCCTAGCAAAAACAATCTCACTTCACCTTAGTTTTCACGGTGAGATTTTTACAGAATCGACCGGCTGTTCGCATCGGAGGTATGGTAACTCTACCAGAAATAATGAATAAAAGACTATTTACTTCTATATTGCGTAATTATTATGATCTTTAGGGCTGATTTTTTCAACGCCAAATAATTTTATCTGAGAAATAATTTTGAAATTTTGACAATCCTTCATACAAAATTGGTCAGACGTCAATTTTAATCCACGAATAAAAATTATCTGACGATTGAAAAATCGGCCCTGTAACGTGAATGCGCAGTGGTAGACCGTGAAATTCAAATTTTCATACGTTTTTTTGCAATTGGCAGATCAGTTTCAGGTTGTATCTTGATCAAAATATGATACGCGACTATAATGGATATGTATTTACTGAAATATAGTCATAAGAATCATTAATATATCTCTTTGTTCCATAAGCACTTTTCCATTAGAGATTTGTTCTTATGGAACAAATCTAACTTAGAAATATGTATTAATGATTCTAATTATCCTATGTAAAATTCGGCAGAGAGATAGATTGCATTCCGGGGCTTTCCCCGGAATTTAAATATCGAAATCCGTTCAGTGGTTTAGGCGTGAAAAGGTAACATACAGACAGACAGTTACTTTCGAATTTATAATATTAGTATTTATAGTAGGAAGTAGGATAAATACATACAAATAAATAAAATGAAGTGTCCATTTACTAAAAAGCCGTTATTACATTACAAACAGACATTACAAACCTACTTAAAGAAATAAAATCATTTTCATTCATTTATCATACAATGTACTCGTACATAATACATAAATAACTACTTTCGCCTGGAATTTGACCTTTACGACTACCTATCTAACCTTAACACACAACTAACGGTAATTACTACTTTCATGAACGATATGAAGAGCTCTATACTAATCCTAAAGTAATAAGCTTTCAGATAAATAAGACTACCGAATTTATCAGCACACGTAGAAGAAACAAATAATCACACTAATATTATAAAAGCGAAAGTTTGTGTGTTTATATGTTTGTTACTTCTTCACGCTCAAACGGCTAGATCAATTTTAATAAACAATTGTATGGATGTAGCTGACACCCTGGATTAACATATAGGCTACTTTTTATCCCGATATTCCCACGGGATCGACATTTACGCAGATGAAACCGCGGAGCGCAGCTAGTAGTAGAAATATTTCTAAGACTCAACGTCAAATATATATATTTAAACTTATAATATAGCTGTAAAGTTTTTTTGCTCGCGCTAATCTCTAGAAGTACCTACCAGTCGGATTTGAAAATCTTTTTGATAGCCCAATTCTTGAGGGACGCTATAGGCTATTTAACATCACGCTACGACTCTTAGGAGAATTTTGTTTTAGACTCTAAAGTAAATACATCTAGTTAATGCTATAGGGTTACGTATTATAATAACTACAGTTAGTTATCTCGCAAATAGTTAAAATAACTTTAGTTATTATAATACGTAACCTGCCATAGTCCGACCGCTTAACTCAGACGTTGCCTGAGGTAGCTGCGCGGTGGTGGAGGAGGAGTGTTGGTATAACGTTTGCCGCTCTCCCTATCCTCTGCGTCCGAAAATTGTCAGGCGGTGGGGCCAATGGCCTGACCCGTCGCAGGGGGACCAAGGGTGCCCAGACACGGGGTCGTCTGGCGCCCATGTGCTGGTTTGGCCCCTGGGGTGTCACGGCGTGCTATGTGTTCTGGTGCGCCGGTGATGGGGAGGACTCCCCACAGGTTCACGGATGAGTGCTAACGCGTGCCAATGTTCCCACCGTAAGCGGCAGAGGAGGACACCGTGGAGTTTTTAGTGGGTTAGAGTCCCACACAGTTATGTGAAACAAATAATCAAATGCATTCAAATGCAGTTGCACTATTTCCCTGTGGTAGTGCAGAATGCATGAGCATTTCTCAATGATAAAAAATTGGGGTAGCTGCGCGTTGCGGGAGGGGTGATAGTTGTCACAAGTAGACAAATCACTGAGCTCTCGCATCACGTCACCACACCCCTCCCGCACCGCGCTGCTACCTCAAGCAACGTCTCAGTTAAGCGGTCGGCCTATAGAAGCAGCTGTAAAAAAATTATACGTATTATTATGAAAGTCTTAGAGAATAAGGGTCCTTACACACTAGCGGTTGGCCGCCTAGGCGGTTCGTTTGAACGGCCAGCCGCCTGACGCGGTTGCCATAGCGGTTGATCGCTATGGCAACCGCGATGAAAGCGGTCGGACCGCTTGAAGGCGTGTTGGGTCCATAACGATATGGGTCCCGCGCCGTCGAGGTAGCTTGTGTTATCTACTTTTACTACCGAAAACAACGAAAGAAAAATTAAACAGATACTGGATTCATCCTTTACTAGAAACACGCGACGAATTTGTTAACGATTTTCTTTCCATTGTTTCCGTTTTAAATCTCTATTCTTATATAGGTACTGCTCCTTCACAATTTCAAATACATAGCTTCTCGTTGTTCAATTTCAACAATGAATTTCTTTGTGTCTAAGTTCATGGCTGCGCAACTCAAAACACGTGCAAACTTTTCCGGCGGCTCGCCGCAAACCAAAGAGTATAGTAAAGTAACTATATCCGCAAACTGACTGAACCGCCACCAGTGCGCGTACACATTCAACCGCCACGGTTGAAATTTTGTGGCGGTTAAGTGCGTACAATCATAAGCGGTTGCATATTAAACTTTAAAAGCGCGCATCCAGCGGTTAACCGCTAGTGCGTAAGAGCGCTAAGACCGAGGCTGGATTTGTGCGCGGTTGATGGCAATAGAGTCGCCCACTATTTCATAGGACTTAAATTTGAATGGCAAAAGGTGGGCGTAAGTACTATAGATACACCTCTGCTTATCCTTTCAAAGAAAACATGCTTTTATAATACGTCTTTGAAAATAGAGTCGAAATCACGAAATTAATATTTAATTGCTTACACCTACGATCTTTGAATGTAACCAAGCGACCAAAAACTAAGCTTTTGAGTTACACTAAATCAAAATATAGTATAGAAAGGCCACAAATAGGAGTACATTTAATTTTCAAACTAAAGCTCCAAAATACGTTGATATAATTCAAATTACCAAAAGGGTTTGAATGGTATTCTCAGATGTTTAACATAATCAAGTAAAATGAGCCTTGGTAACGGCCGCGTCTTAGCAGTTGTAGGTCGTAGGTTAAACCCAAGCAGATACTTTACTTTGTGTAAATTATTTCATCACCACTGCTCTCAAAACGGTGAAGGATAACATCGTGAGGAAACCGACATACTTAATCTAAAACCAAAAATTCAAAGACATGTGACCTCTACGTACCCGCCCTGGGCCGTGGTGGATTACGTACGGCCCACTCCCACTCACAGAGAGGAGGCCAATGTCCCAGCAGTGGGAACATTATAGGCTGATCATGTAAGTAAAATTAATGAATTAGATTGAAATTCGTAGGTAGTTGTTTGAACAAATGGGAAAGTTCATGATGAATTTCAGTTAGAAAATTCAATGTTGGAAACATGATTGTATTTAATAAATTGTTACTTATGTTAAATGTGCATGTATTTTGTGTTAAAAATACGATAATAATTCTAAGTCTTGTATTACTAATGTATATTTAATTACTTAAATTGCTTTTATATTTTGCACAGTTCAATGTTTTTAGATGTGTTTTTGCTTTATGTAAGTACTAGCTGCGCCCCCTTTTTCACCCGCGTAAATGTCGATCCCATGGGAATATCGGGATAAAAAGTAGCCTATATGTTAATCCAGGGTGTCAGCTACCTCCATACAAAATTTATTGGTACAGTCACGAGCAGAAGTATGTATACACTTGGCTTTATTCAAAGGCGATTTTCTCCTTAATTTTTTGATGAAATTGTATGTTATTACGAACACAGTATTTTCGAACCCATAGGTTTATGTAAAGTGTCGTATTTCAACTTTGCATTCGTTATTTCGTGAAAAAATCTCAATTGAAAGTTGCCAAGTGTTGACATTTATTAGTGCTCGTGACTGTACAGCCGTTTGAGCGTGACGAAGTAACAAACATATAAAGAAACACACAGACACACCCTCTTTCAAAATTTCGCCTTTATAATATTAGTGTGATGTAAGTGTGTATTTATTTATGGTATAAGTAAATGTTTTTGACTGCAGCGTCGGTCTCGTGGTCGCAAGTGCGACTGCTGTGCATGGGGTCCTGGGTTCGATGATTGACCAACAAAATATTGACATAATAAAGATTTCACTTCATTTCATTCATTACATCAAACACCACTTAGAGTAAGTACTGTCTCTCCTTTTCCCTTTAAATCCATTTATAGGTTGTCCTTAAAAGATCGCTTTTAGCGATAAGACCTCCCATTGTGCCACCCTATGTAAAACTTCTCTAGGTATAGATATAAATATTTAAATATAGAACTTTACTACTTACTTTACTTTTTTGTTTTTCTTTTTTTTTATAGAACTTTTTTTTTGTTTATATGTAGGAACCAATATCTGGAACATATCGGATTTGAAAAAATAATTTTGCATTTGATAGCCCAATTCTTGAGGAAGGCTATAGGCTATTTAACATCACGCTAAGACCCTTAGGAGCCGAGCAAAAAGAACGCTAAGCAAAAACGAATTAATAGCGCGGGCAGGTGAGATGCGATGGGGTGGGTCGGGGGAACAAGGAATTTCACGCGGGCGAAGTCGCGGGCAGATGCTAGTCTGTAATATGTATGGTGTACATAATAAAGTGTGTGTGTGTGTGTGACATATAGATAAGTTAAGTAGGTTTATACTAGTAGGTACATCTCTTTAACAGCCGGTCGATTCTGTAAAAATTAAGTAAGTAAGTTTTCACGGTGAGATTTTTCAGAACCGACTGGCAGCACTGGATTGGATCACTGGACTGGAATGCTAGTAAATGCTACTGGATACTCACTTCACCTAAGTTTTCACGGTGAGATTTTTACAGAATAGCACCGCTGTTTTACCTTTGTCCTATGATATTAGTTTATGCCGTCGAAAAAGAACAATATGATCGCCTACAAAATGGAAACACCCTTGCTTACCCTTTATTACGTGTTCGTTACGTGTTATGTCTATAAAATCTCTCAGAACACAGGATTAATTTCGCATTCTATACAACAAAGCATTAAACAGAGCAATATAACACCCTTCTTAAAGCTCTCTGTACATACATACAGTCACGAGCACCAATATGTCAACACTTGGCAACTTTCAATTGCGATTTTTTCACGAAATAACAAATGCAACGTTGAAATACGACACTTTACATATACCTATTGATTCGAAAATACTATGTTTTTTAATTTCATTAAAAAATAAAGGAGAAAATCGCCTTTGAATAAAGCCAAGTGTGTACATACTTTTGCTCGTGACTGTCCATACTGCCGCATTTCAAGTATCCAGATCAATGCCAAGGACGCCGCCGCCATGTCAAGGAAGCATGCACCGAAACCCGGTCCGGGAATTATCGACGGTAATCGGGAGCATTCGGGTTTTTGTAGAATTTGGTGCGGTTGATTGCGGCACGGTACCTCGTTTACATTACTGGGGAAAATGAAAATTATTTATATTTTTGTTAGTTTCGATATTATTATTTAATCTGTTGATTTTATTTTGTTTAGTATGATCTCACACTGACAATGTAAATTCTAAGTTTTTTATTTTATTTTAATAGATTTTAGTTTAGTTTAATTTTAGTTTTTGTTTTTCTGTCTTGCAATAAGCACTATGTGCCTACCACACTTTGAAAATGTCGCAACTCTGTCTCCCAAGATACAGGGAAATGAAAAATGAATGAAATGAATGAATGGATGATGAATGAATGAATGATGAATGATGGTGAATGAGATGTTTGGGGATCACCGTCTTATCTATTATTGTACAAATTGTAATTAATAAATAAATACCTCGGATGTTATTATTGATCAATGAAAAAGCTTACCTTCGTTACGTTATGGAGACTACATAATAACCATTACCGGTCGATACAATTTATGAAGCCGGCTATTCATTTTCTCATACAATAGTGACAGCCTTCAGCAATATTCATAACAAAGCGTGCCTGATTTCATTATTCTCAATTCAAATATATATTGTAAACCACAGAACTTTGAAAATATAGACATGTCTATATTTCTTAACTAGTTGCGCCCCGCGGTTTCACCCGCAATTAACTCGATCCCGTGAGAATATCGGAATAAAATGTATCTTATGTGTTAATCCTGGTTATAAACTATCTGTGTGTCAAATTTCATCCCAATGCGTTCAGTAGTTTTTGCGTGAAAGAGTAACAAACATCCATCCATCCATCCATCCATCCTCACAAACTTTCGCGTTTATAATATTAGTAGGATAAATATTCTTGAGGAGCAGCACCCTAATTGTAAAAAAACTTTTAAATACAATCTGAATCATTTTGAAGGATTTGCTAATCCATTGCTTCATATGCTCGAAAAATTTGTCGGCTCATTAACGTAAATAACGCAATGAATGTTGTTGAACTGTCAAATCAAAATTAAAGCCATTTCTACTGTTAGTGCGTTACGCAACTACCCCGCGGTAATTCTTTTTACGGTACGATTGTGATCTCGTAGAAGATGGCGAGACGAGCTGGAGAAAAGGAAGGACCAGTGGTCCACTTTAGCCCTGGATCGAAACGTCACGCGTCATAACAACCCTAATTATTTTCAATAATGGGGGTGACATATTCATTTATGAAAAAAACCCCTAAATAAACAAAGAAAAAAAAAAAAAACAACCCTAATTGAGTATCACCCTTTTAATCACAACCTGAAGGATTTTGATTGCTATCCATTGCTTTTTTGTTTGAAAAATTCTAATGCTCAACAACGTAAATAACGGAATGAATGTTGAACTGTCAAATTGTAAGGCATTGTGATTGTGATCAGTGGGTTACGCAATTACCCCGTTGTATGCTTACACATACTTTATGCCTGGGTATAAAGAAATGGCGATGTCTATATAGCCTGTTATGCCCTGGAAACACTAAGTATCTTCAGTGCGTTCATAGTTATTTTTACCTCCGACAGTAGCAACTTTATTGTTACGAGAATAAATACCTATCACAATGATTTTGACAGACTTGTCAATGGCAGCAACCTAACAGCAACCCTATTAGAATGACAGTAAAGATCACTGTCATTTGGACAGTGATGCAAAATCAGAGGTAACATTCCTGTCAATGGAATGTACTATCTAAGTACTAATTAGTAGGACAATAAATAAAAAGGTCGTCAGTTGATTCTGACATTCGATATACATATTCTATGCCTTGTTTATCTCTCTAGCGCTCTATGGTAAACACTGAATACAATACAATACAATGCAATACGCTGCGAATTTATCAATTCAAAGCTGAAAGCAATTACAATAGTGTTGCATCAAATCATCAAATTCTGGGAATAGTGACGTTCAATATTGGAGAATCGGGGAAAATCTACCTACTATTAAAGCTTTCGGGGAAAACTGAAGCTTTCCCTAAGGCCCAACCACAACAACAACACGTGGCTTATGCATAAGTAATCAGTCTATAATTTTCCAACTGCTGGGACTCCCTCCGACCAGACGGGTGTTGTCTGGCGGGCAACTGCCCGATGATTCATGTCGGGCCGTTCGTTGTATCTATGCTAGTTGCACGGTAAACTCTGCTTCCGCGATGCAGGATATTGCGTGACGTCAGTATGACGCGTTGTTCGCATGTGGCGTTGTAGATACCGCTACATGTCCAGGTAATTACGGTCGCACCTGTTGTATGGGATTTTAACAAAAGTAGCGAAATGTGGATGTACAGTCAGATAGAGCACACTTTTGCTTATATGGTTGAGATGTTTTAGAATACGAATCGATAGAATTTTATAATTCTTTAATATTTTATTTATTTGTGCAAAGTAAATAAAATATAAAAGAATTATAAAATTCTGACTACTTATACGTATTGCCCTAAACCCTATTTTCATCAATAAAGTAGGTACTACTTAGGCATTTATACGCAGCTGCGCCCCGCCGTTTCACCCGCATAAGTGTCGATTCTATGGGAATATCGGGATAAAAACTATCCTATGTCCTTTCCCGGGACTCAAACTATATCTATATCAAATTTCATCTAAATTGGTTCAGCGGTTTAAGCGTGAAGAGGTAACAGACAGACAGACAGACACACTTTCGCAATTATAATATTATTATGGATTTTCGGGAAACTTACATAGCTGCAAGTTTCCCGAACAAAATAAAATAAAATACTATTTAAGTACAGTGTTCTTAAAAAATATGAAATTGAAGGCCATTAACAAGATAACGCAATGAATTTAATTATGTAGAATGAATAGACAAAACGAAATACGAAACCATTCTGTTTCCCAGTTCATCTCGTAAAAGGTAACTAAAACTTGAACACATATTTGAAATGGATTTCCAATTTCCTGTATGAAACAACATTGTTTCAACATCCATATTTGAAAATCAAATACGTACCATTTATAATCCTAAATTCGGTAAAGGCTTATCGGCTTTATGGGATTATAATTAAATTATGAATAAGCAAATGGGTCGAGTCACTTGTCGTACATTGATTTATTTAGGTAGGTACCGGGTTTCGTAGTGTGGGAGTCTGAAATTACGGCGAAAGCGCCAGGGTAGCCCGCGAAATTCATTTTTTTTTACGTTTTTTGCAATTTGCTGGTCAGTATTAAGTTGTACGTTGATTAAAATATGATTCGCGGCCGTAACAAATATGTATTTACAGAATTATAATCATTAAAGTCATCAACACAACTCTCTAAGACCAAGTAATCCCCAAGAATGACTATTTCATGAAATCTTGACATTTGGGGATTATACTAACTTAAGGCTACTCTTTCGAAAAAAGCTTAAAAACAGCGTGCAGATGAAGCAGCTTTTCTCCGGAACTTACAGAGAAATTACATCTGAAAAAATAGTTGGTAATCTACATGATATGAATCGTAATTTGGTTTAGCCATAATTTTTCTATCGATATCACCTATTAAGAAAAAAACCACCAAATCACCTCCAAATCGTTGAGATGAAACCATTTTACTCCTTCATTTTTTATCAAAAGAATATAAAAAAAATATCTAGTGCTTTGCAATACAAACGAAAATGATTTGGTTTTGTTACTTTTTAAAAACATGTATATTTTTTAATATAATAAATTAAAAATGCGATCGTTTAAAGTCCGTGTCTATAATCATCCCCGCACTCGTCCACGAATTTAGTGCGGGGCGCCTTGTTTTGCTAGGCAACGCGTTGGCATGCGGGTGCATGCGGGTGGCGGAGTGGCGCGGAGAGGGGTAGTTAGCTCCGCCCAAATGCACAAGGTCGTTGGCATGAATACAAGCCTTAACAAGTTGTATTACTGATTGGTATTCAGCTGCATCCCGTTAGACTGGAAACCGGTCCCAACCTATTTGGGAAGAGGCTAGGTAGATGATAAAGCACTAATCTATCTAAAAATTGTTCCAGTAGGTAACCTACAGAGATATTATTTTAATACAGTTCTAGAAATTGCGAGATGTACCGAATGTATTAGAAACTAGCAGCGCCCCGCGGTTTCACCCGCATAAGTGTCGATCCCGATCGAAAGACTCGTGGCGCCATCTATTATCATAATAACGTTAATGTGGTTTTCCTCGGGAACAGCACTTTTTGTCGGGATGAAAGGTACTCTATGTCCGTTTTTATACACCTGACAACGTATACCTATGCAAAATTTCAGGATGATCGGTTCAGTGGTTTAGGCGTGAAAGGTAACAAACAAACTTACTTTCGCATTTATAATATAAAGTTAGGTTATTATCACGTGAATTTTCTCGTAAGGAAAACATTGCGAGGAAACCCACTCTTTCGTACTAAATTCTCTCACACGTGTTGTTCTGTAGTAATGGTGAGCACTTACGCCTGCTATATTAAGATTAATAACGAGGATCAAGAACACGACCGGTTTTGTTTTTAAATTTTATGGCCCTAAGCGCCATTTACACCGGCCCTATCAGAATACCAGTGCTGTGCTGCCTTTTTGGACTCCCACAGGTCTTTCCTTTTGTTGTTTTTAATGTAACTTTTTTAGTATTAAATGCTCCTTTTTTACTGTTTGTATTTCCTGTGTGTGTACCAACTAAAATATTTTTCGTTCTTTCTTTTCCACCCAAAATAAAAAGAATTTTTATCAAAATTTAAAGCACTTTTATTACGACTTTGGTAGCCCTCGGAAACCTGTCAAAATAGCCTTAAATTGAGACTCATTTTATAAATCCGAAAAAGGTATTTTAAATGGTGACGGTAAAAACATTCATTCCAGCTCCCGGTACAGGTGTACAATCTGTTATACCTAAGGGACGCCCTGATCTGACATGTAGGATTACCGATTTTCATAATCATTGTCCTAATTTCTGTTGGCTTGTTGGCGGATGGAGTTCATCGGTTCACGAGGAGGAAGAATTTCCAAGTCAGTGGATACGAGGGGAATATTTTGGGACTCTCAGCATATTAAGTAGGTAGGTGACTACATAATATTATGTATTAATAGCTGCGCCCCACGGTTTCACCCGCGTAAATGTCGATCCCGTGGGAATATCGGGATAAAAAGTAGCCTACATGTTAATCCAGGGTGTCCGCTACCTCCATACAAAATTTTATCAAAATTGGTCCAGCCGTTTGAGCGTGAAGAAGTAACAAACATATAAACACACCCCCACACACACTCACAAACTTTCGCCTTTATAATACTAGTGTGATGATGTTTTGGTTTTTTATTGCTTATTATAATGATCCTCCTGTCCTTACCCTAATTGATTTGCTCCTCTTAGGGAGGGCGCCCACGAGCAACTTAGTTGCCCAGTAACTTCTTTTGTCTCTGCCGCTGTCTCCTCGCCGAGATTTGAACGATGCGCACACGGGAGCGACGCGACGGTAACGCTACATTTTCGTAAAATTTTGCCGCATTTATCAACATATTTTGTCGCCGTGCAACGAAGAGACGTTCAGGTTAAGATCTGGGGGCCTGAAAAGGCCACTTTGGCAGAATCATAAAAGGATAACAGTATGAATCTTATTGAACAGTTAACTGTTAAGTTGATCCTATCAAATCCCATTGGTGAAGGATTTTTCAGTTTTTTTTTGTCTGTGCTAAAATACCAGACAATCTAATCCAAATCCAATCCAAATCCAATCCCAATATCTTTGATTATACCTACGTAGTGCAGCGAAAAAAAGAAAAACGCGGACTGTCTTCGACATATTATGATTCATAATGTTATCCTTTTATGACTCTGCTAAAGTGGCCTTTTTAGGCCCCCTCGTCACGTTCCACCAAGTTCACACACATGATGAGGAAATCAGATTCTCCAAATTGTGACGAGACGTTCATCACCTGTTGGTGGAATGTGTGCGTTACGAGGCGGATCGAGAGTTCTTTACAGGAAATTTCTACTTGAGCAGAACTAATGTGGGTATGTTTCACGTGATGTTGTCCTCTCCTTTGTCTGAAGCCGCTAAAGCGCTGTTTATGTTATTTAGTCGTAAGCCATAATTTTGTAAGTAGATGTATTTTAGTTTAAGTTAGGGTAGGTACGATGGAATTTACATGTACTTTATGTATAAAAATTCCTTATATAAATAGAAAAACAAAAAAAAAAACAACAGACGTGCGACAGTTGCGTCGCCGGCCCGCGGACAAAAAAGTCTCCCAGCTGTCGTGTCGCTACATGCGCGCACTTTCATACAAACCCGTAGACTTGAGATGTGAGAGACAAATTAGTTGCGGAGACAAAAGGGTACTAGCCGTAATAAATAGTTGTAGGTTTTGAGTAAAAGTTCATTTTGACAAAGCAATTTATTAGCTCCCTAGTTTCTGTCCGCGACTTCGTCCGCGTTTTTCGGCCCTCTAGCACTGCGTCACATGTTATAGCCTGCCGGCGCTATTTACTTCTTTTTCGCTTAGCGTTCATTCTGCCTTTTTTCTTTTTGCTCGGCTCCTAAGGGTTGTAGCGTGATATTAAATAGCCTTTAACCTTCCTCAAAAATTGGGCTATCAATTACAAAAATATTGTTTTAAATCCGACTGGTAGTTCCAGAGATTGGCGCGTTCAAACAAACAAACAAACTCTTCAGCTTTATTATTAGTTAGTAATAATAATAGATTCAATGTCGAAGCAACAATGAAAAAGATTACCGTACCATATAAACCTTGTTTGAATAGTGCAACTTGCTCGCTCCGTTTTAGTAGGCCTTGAATTTATACGTCAGCAACTCCAAGGCCCAAGGTTGGCTATTTGATCCAATATTGGCCGTGATTGTCCAACATTTATGCCAAGTAACATCCGGACCCTCATAATATTTATTGATGTCAGCAGCGTCTGTAATGGATTTCATAGGATTAAGTGACCGCTTTCACAGCTTAATATGATTCAATTAATTATTTTGCGCAGCTGCTTTTTTGTATGGAATAAGTACCTAAGTCTGTTAAAGCTTAGTGAGATTACATTATTTATTTTCTTGTAATACAACAACAAGAGGTTTTAATAAAAGATCCATGACCAACACGAAATCCAGTCATTCTGGACATCTAACATTTTACGTTAAATTTTCTAGAATGTTTTGTGGACTGACTAAAAAGATACCCTAGCTTTTTTTTTCGGATGGGTAATCATCAAATGACCCCTCCCGCTCTGGGTGGAGCGAAAGGGAGTGTCAGACTTTTACTGATTATAACCACCCGTGTTCCTTCCTTAGCCCTTTATGTTCCGGGCCAGCGGTAACCCTTTCGGACAATACCACTGACCAGATACCCCTGCTTACATTTACTTGCCGTGAAGCAGCCATTTTGCCTTTTATGGCTGTAAAATCTTAAGAGTATAAACTAATAAAACGAGACAACACAAAAAGAAAAATTGCGGGTGCAGGACGTGATAGAAATGAACTTTGTAAAAAATAAAGCAAGGGCAGAGAGAGAAAGTTATATCTTTCTTCTCCCTCATGTAACGAAATGTGCCTCAACGTGACGCGTCCTTGAAATTTCACTCTCAACAGACTCTCAATGCTCGTCCAATTATCAAATCGCCGCCTAAAAAGTTTCAATTCAAAAAAGTAGGTACTGAAAATTCTCATTTACAGGCACTCATAATATCAATGCTTATCATTGTCAGAAATAAGATTATTACAATCATAGACAAGTACTCCACTCTTCCCAATAAAAAAAAAACATTCAAAAAACGAACCCATTCTAAAAATTCAACAAATTAGAATTGAACGCAAAAAGCTTTCAATATCCGCGATTGTCAATTTTCATCGTTTATTTTTCAGCCAATTATATCCTGGAAAGTGAAGATTCGTACATAATAGGAGTGCCAACAATATGATAAAAAATGGCGCTATTGTTAAGGAGTTTCGAAAACAAAAAAGGTATGATTAAGTAATTAAAAACGCAGTGTCCTTTTTGCTTGAGTACTTAGCTTTTGACAAATAAAAAGGTACAGTCCGTTCACAGGTATTTTACCTCTGAAGCAAAGTGATCTTTATTTTGTTTGCAATAAGGTTGCTGTTGGTTTGCTGCCATTGAAAAGTTTGTCAAAATCACAGTGATCTTTATTCTCATTACAATAATGTTTATATTGGGTTGCTCTGCTGTCAGAGGTAAAATATCTGTGAACGACTGTATGTTTATTTATTTACTGGCCTATCTACAATTGTTACACTGTTTAACCTTTAAATACAAGCAATATACAAGCATAGTGTACATTTTTTATTTTCATCATCATCATCATTTCAGCCGAAAGACGTTCACTGCTGGACATAGATCTCCCCCAAGCACCTCCAATTTGACCGGTTCTGTGCTTCTCGCATCCAACACCCTGCGGCCTTCACAACGTCGTCGGTCCACCTTGTGGAGGCCTTCCAAGGCTACGTCTTCCGGTACGCGGTCGCCACTCCAGAACCTTTCGGCCCCATCGGCCATCTGTTCTGCGAGCAATGTGCCCTGCTCACTGCCACTTAAGTTTGGCAATTCTTCGGGATAAGTCGGTCACCTTGGTTCTCCTGCGTTTATGTTAATGTTAGTTATTTTATTATTCTATGTTTTAATAGTTTACCTACAGAATTTGTTTTTTCTTTTTGTTTGACTGTCAAAATTTGTATTTTATTATGTCTTAGGTAAGTACTTTAATTTGTTAGCGTACCTATTTGTTCATTTTATTGTGCATGCCGTGGTCTCCTGTAATTGAAAGAGTACACCTACCAAATACTTTGTTGTCCATTAACCATAATATAATGTTTAGTGTATATCTTTTGTTGGAGATCCAAAAAATAAATAAATATGATGCGATAGACACAGCATGCAAAAACAAAATTATAACATCAATAAAATTGCAATAATTGTGCAGAAATAACGCTTACAGCACTAGTGGGTAGTTTTAGAAAAGATGAAAAGGAAAGAAAAAAATGAAGAACGAAAAAAAAAAACAGTCAATTGTGTTGGTTACTTTTTATGGACTTGGCTGGATTCATCAACATTCGTTACAAAGGCTACAATCGCGTGACAGAATTTAGCATGACAAAAGGCTCATTTGACAACATCCTGTATAGTGTCGTTGCGTCATAACACCCTGTCAAATTATGATTATATAACTACAACGCTACAAGGCGTGGTCAAAATCGGAAAAAACATCGCCATTTTGTTTTGATAATACAATTTCTGTGACACACTTTCATAATGTTTACCAGCAACTGGGGTGGGGGCGGATTGCAATGTCATTCAGGCCCCAAAATTATAAAAGATTTAATCGCGGGATTTCATGTTTAACACAAGTATATTATTTCAAATTTTCACATTTTTGAAATTGTGTTTATGGCAGAATAGGTAGGTCTCCTTTCATGAGGTTTTTCATCGCTTTTCAAGGCGTTTTCGGTGAAATAAAAAAATCTAGATAATATAAAACATCTAAATTATCATAATAATATAGTACCATAAGAATGTCTCGCATTAAGATTTGTTTTCTTCAACCTAAAGTCACATTTTACCAACATAAGCTTAAAATCCAAAATGAAAGTAAAACACATTTTTAATTACTTTAAAAACATACCCATTAAATGTTAACTTCGACGTTGAAAGGAATTCGTGAACGTGCGCCGTGAAAATTTAATTTATACTCGTTTGTAAGCAGCGCCTGATTCAGTGCCGTAACATAATGTAATGCCGTAATCAGGCCTAATGAATTTTAATTACTTTTCGTCTACCTACATGTACGAGTATAAGCTTATTTGATTGGTTTTAAATACAGAAAAAATGCCTAGCTTATTTGGTCAAGAGCTATCGAAGATAGGATTTTTTGTTTTTTAAATGGGCATGTATTTCATCGAACCTCTAATAATCCCCATTTTGCGCTCCTAAAAATATTATTGGACACTCTAAGATTGCGCCTCTTTTAGGGAACCTCAAATAATTCGTATTTTGGGGTCCTAAAATTAATAAGTAGCCACTTGCTGGCTGCTGCTGCGGGACCGCTCGTTTCGCTCGCTCGGCTCGCGCGCGCAATCGAATTTAGTAACTAAGTAGTTAGAGTAGTTTGATTGGGGTAACAGCTTTGTTACTGCGACCGACTGTGAGAAAAGGCCAGAAAGTAAAAAAGAGGCTCAATTATTATTTTTTAAATGTACAGAAGCGCAAAAAGTTTATACAGGTGTACTAATGAAAAAGTGTTCATTATTAGAAGGTCAATACAACAGGTTTTTATGCTTTAAAACAAGATTGATCACGGATGAGATTGATGAATATTTGTCCTAATTATGATAAAATATGATTGAGGTAGCTAGACATTCCTGTTTCTGGAATTTGCCTCAAATTACTTACCACAACATTCTTTAGAAAAAAATCTTCGAATTTCTGATTCTTTACGTACATAATTTGTTCGCAATCGCAATAATGTTTCGTTTCGAAAAGAATTGACATTTAAATTAAAATACAAGAAACAAGATACTCGCCTCATTAGTTTTAAAAAAGGTTTAGGATTCCTTTGTTATTTGGAACCTTTATCCAATTTCATCGGATGAACTGACCATCTTTTACAAACGGCTGAAGGTTTTTATCAAGCAGTAGTTTTTTTAACATAAAGATAGATTTTCCCCGAAGGTTTTGGCAGAGGTGCACCAAAGTCAAAGCCAAAGCACTTATTTCAAATAGGCACACAAAAGGCACCTTTGAACGTCAAAAATTACAATAAAATAGAATTGATTTTAGTCGCCCACTGACCTGTATTATACATTGTATGATAGAGGTCAGTGTAGTCGCCCCTTCCAAAAGGTAGTTTTCGTATGGAGAAGAATGGGCAAGAAACTCCACCGTTACTCTTGTAGTACACCCACATATCACCAGTTACATATGTTTAAGTCCTATGTAATACGGGGCGAGGCTATTTCCATTAACTGGGCACAAATTCAGACTCCAGGCTGCTACAGAGTTTTTTTTTATTGATATACTAATATAGGTAGTATTAGTAGATAGATGACGACTAATAGAGAAGTGTGGAAGAAAAAGCATGTTGCGCCTACCCAAAATAAATTGGTATATAGGTATGCAAGCCGTTGGTCCCGGCTGTCATTCCTGGATCATTGACAGTCGTTACGGGAAGCCCGAAAGTCTGACAACCAGTCTTACCAAGGGGTATCGTATTACCCAGTGTCTGGGTTGTGGAGGTCAGATAGGCTGTCGCTCCATATAAAATACTGGTATTCAGCTGCATCCGGTTAGACTGGAAGCCGACCCCAACATAGTTGGGAAAAGGCTAGGCAGGTGATGATGACTTAAATACACGAGCGGCACGTTGTCGACGGCTTCAGTCGCCGTACTGCTGTTGACGCGTTTAGATTAAATTTTCATGTTAATAAATCAAAGTCAAATTATTAACAGCCAGACCGGAAGTCCATCCAAGTAATCGCCTAGCATTTTCGTAGCCTTCAAAACTTCTATAATGCAAACTCTAAAGACATTTAAAAGATGTTAATGTTTTTACATGAAGGAACTTTAAGTAACGTAATTAAATGTTTAATTAGATTAATATTCAATCAGAACTCGACTGAAGTTTAATTAGAAAAACACCGAATACTACGAATTATACCTAGGGTTGGCACTCACAGCAAACAAGAAATATTCGAAAGATAAATCTTTTGAAATCATTATGGAACACAATCCTTTCTAATGGTTTTTTCCGTGTCGTGTATGTATAGTATAGACAAAAATCTCAGATGCACAAACCAGGAAGAACTATTTATACCTCACTAAGTAGCGGCCTCACTAAGAGAGCAGTGGTGGCCAAGTGGTAACGGCCGCGACTTACGAGTTGTAGGTCGTAGGTTCGAACCCAGACAGGCGCTTTACTTTGTGTAAATTATTTCATCACCACTGCTCTCAAAACGGTGAAGGAAACCGGCATGTCCTAGAACCAAAAATTCGAAGACATGTGACATCTGCCAATCCGCACTGGGCCCGCGTGGTGGATTACGGCCCACTCCCTCTCACCGAGAGGAGGCCTGTGTCCCAGCAGTGGGAACATTATAGGCTGATTATGGTTATGGTAAGTAGCGGCCCCCCCAATTTCCCACGAGTGTAATTTTTTTTTTCGAATTTCGCCAATTTTCTTTTAAACAGGCCTTGTACTGGCAATACCGAACACAAAGAAAAAAGAATTATCCAATTTGGTGCAGTCATTCGGATGCTATGCGCGTACAGACATTTCCGCTGCTTTTTCTATACTATGTAAGGATACAACAACTAGTATGGCATAGACACCTGACGTATCTAATGTGTATATAGGGTGACTGGTAATTAGTGACCGATACTTAAACACGTGATTTTACTCATCATTATGAACAACTTTTACTATGGGACCAAACCTGAAATCGTGAAAAAAAAAACAGCTGTTCTCTACATTTTGACGAGTTAGACGAACATAAATGTAGGGAACATCTGATTTTTTTTCATCCGCCATTATTTTCAAGTTTGTTCGTGTTAGGTATATTATTCAAGATCTTTTGCAAATGTTCGTTGATTTTGGTGTTCATGTTAGAATGTTTGTGTTGGCTCGTTAGCTCCCCATTTTATTATATTTATTTCGTCTGACAACCTTAATTTCTAAATAACATTGAACTTTCAACAGCACGTTAACTTTATGATTAAGTAGGTACTTATACCTATTCTTCTTGTCAAAAGGTCAGAAATCTTTTATATAAAAATTCTTAGTAATACACAGTCGAAGTTGTTTCAATGTATTGATGAAATACTTTAATAAGTTTTATATGAAAGCCAATTTATTCATTAATTACCTGTTTTGGGAAAATCTGGTGAACTTTATAATTATAAATTTGTGTTGAATTTCTTGAGTTCTTCAAAGCGATTGGTCGGCAAAAAGTTACTCAGACTCAAAGCATTTCAAATAAACCTATTACAGGCACTTTTGAATCGTTAAGGCGTTGAGCTAAGGAAAAGAACGGGCAAGATAAAAAAAAAATATTTCACATAAACCTACATGGGCACTTAAGAAACGTCAGAAGCTAGGTGCACGGTTCCAATTGGTCGTTTCCTATGGAGAAGAACCGGCAAGAAACTCCACGGTAACTCTTTTAAAAAATAATTGGCTTTTACAATATTTTCAAATTACAGTTGGTATGGGAGGACAGCGTAGTAGGCCTGTCTACAAGTACCTGGTACTTAATAAAATAAAAAATGATCTAAAGTCTACAAAGTTCTCACATTTACAAAATAAGAATCTATCAAAAGCATAAATAAAAAATAAAAACCTACTAAAGCCAAGTGATATGATTACCATTACAACCACTAATAAAGAGATGAAAAATTTGAATTGTCTGTATATAATATCAAATAATATAGAGATTATGTCAAAAAAGTATGTAAAAAAAAAAAAAAAATAAACATCGTAATTTGAGAGCAGTTAATAGACATTTACAAGAAACTCCACAGACGCTCTTTTAAATCAAATATTGTTAAAAAAAACTTATACATATATTTAAACAAAATTATTTTAGTATAAGCGAAACCCGAAACGCGTGTCTAGTATTTTTATGTAAAGTAAACTTTTCACAACACACAAATTTAAAACGTGAACTTAGTCGCTCAAATGACCCGATTCAACTGTAAATTAAAAGTTTCGTCGTGGTGCACTTAAACATAATGGATTACCCTCTTGAACTAAAAGTAAACATTTTTTGACATACCTGCACAACAAACATTCATCAGAAACTCTTAAAACTTTTGCTATCGCGAGATAAGCGCTTGGCCAAGATTCCGTGCCGCTGAGTGTATGTACAAAATTTCAAAACTGTATCATGAAAAATCACAAAGTTATAAGCTTGTTAAGTTACCTGTTTGTCCGTACAAAAACATGCTCACCCGGTGCGTAACCGTTCGGCGCGGAGATTGGATAACCTACTTAGTGTCGCTCGGTGTCCAACTTTTAACCTTTTTTAAATATTTTTGGGATAAAATATAACATGTGGTAAAAATTATTGGAATCGTTTTCAGTTACTTATTCTGAACAAACTATATTGAGGTTTCGCATATACTAAAAATAACGTTGTATATTGTTAAATTAACTAGTCTAATCTTGTGATTTGAGGATAAATAAATATTTTGTAAAACTTCATAATTTATATAGCTTGACTTGGCTTAGCTTGGCTTGGTTAGGGCTTGGCTTGGCTTAGCTTTAGCGCTAGATATATCATTTTGGGCTTTGGCGTTGAATACCGTACAGGAAAAAAAAGAAGCCGAGTGCGAGTGCCCGCACCCGAAGGGTTCCATACTGTAGTTCCATACCACTGTACAATAAATATTTAACACTACAGGTTTTTTATAATACTTTATTAAAAAAATCATCACCACTACTCTGAAAACGGTTAAGGAAAACATTATGAGGAAACCGGCATGTCTTAGAAACAAAAATTCTAAGACATGTGACTTCCCGTACCCCTGGTGGTACCCCGGTGGGTTGCACTATGCCCGCGGGGTAAATATATGCCCTACGGCCGGTCATGGGGAGGAGGACCGTGTCCCAGCAGTGGGAACAAAAAAAAAAACGTGGAAAAGAACACGGTCCTGCATGGGGACCCCCTTTAATTTTTTACTTTATTATTTATTCTTATAGCGGCCATAGTAGTTCACACTCTGCCATGTGAAAATGTTCATTGTCTACCTATTACGGTTCAAAAGATACAGGCCTGTGACAAACGGAAGGACAGCGGAGCCCTGTGGGTACGGAACCCCAAAAATGTAGACAATGTTTGAACATGTGAGATTGGTGTTTGCTAACAGTCACTATGCTCGTAGGTACGGGAAAACTCTTAGTGCAAAGCAAATGTTTGGGTAAGAAAAACATGGCAGTTTATCCTGGCTCTATGGTAGCGCCAAATAGTCAACAGTAGCAACATTATGTTCTCTTTGTGTCTAAATTCAAAGCTCTCCTGCGCAGTCATTTAAACAAACATTTAACTGGCTAATGTGTCATACTTCGTTATTTATGCATATTTTAGTTACTTTGTACGTTTATTGTTATTTGTGTAAGTCAGTGTTTTCTTCTTATTAGACTTCATTCAAAGTTGTTGTTTTTAAATTTGTTTAATAACTTTTCATTTTATATACCTAACTAGCTTCTGCCCGCGACTTCGTACGCGGATCCTGTTGCTTATGCCAGCGACAACGGGGTCGTCAAAATCGAAGATCTGAAACGTCTGATGTCGAATTCTAAGAGCCCGGGTCGGGAAAACAGCGTGATGCGCGAGACGATTCGAGACGTTTCAGATCTTTCATTTTTGTAAGTCAACAGGAAATGCCCATCAGACTTAACAACTTTTGCTAAGACGTCATTCCTATATGTTATAGTGTCGCTGGGCTTTGGAGTTCCACAACAGGTGTTCCAGATCTTCAAATTTATTCTCACAGCCTAAAATGCTCTTCACGTGGAATATTTTTTGCTATGGCACCATTTTTATATCTCTTATACTTTAGCTGATCTGTTGCGGTTCTGCATCAGGTGTTCCATTTTCCAAAATAAATTAGTGATAGTTTGTTGATTTACAGAAACACTCAAAAGATGCGTCTCATATTGTACTATAGCTTAGATCCCTCAAAAACTATTTGGCTTAGTAAACTCAAAATTTTAAAGTAATGTAGTTAATTTACTGGTAAGAGACGTCAGGTTAATAAGGAAATCTAGGAGACGTCGAATAACAGAAGTGTTATAATTTACTGTAACACTTCTGTGTAAACAACGTTCGTTGTTTTTCCCTCGGTCTCATTCAATATGTAAATACAGCGAGTCAGGACTGGTGACGCGGGAGCAAGCGACGTACAGTTGTCCGTGTAAGATGCAGCTCGTCCTGAGGTCGACACCCGCAGCCTTCAGTGTCTGCCCCTGCGACTTATTTATTGTCATGGCGAAGCACACGCTCACAGGAAACTGCACGCGCTTGAATTGAAAGGGGTAATTGTGGCCGGGTGTCACCATTGCCAGGATCGCCCAGAAGACACGATGGAGCACACGGTGGAGGTCTGCCCCGCTTGGGCGGAGCACCGCCGTGTCCTCGTAGAGGCGATCGGCAGCGGCGGCGACCTCTCGCGTCCGGCCCTGGTGCAAGCCATGGTCCGGGGCGAGAGGGAGTGGGAGGCAGTCACCTCCTTCTGCGAAGCAGTCATGCTAGCGAAGGAGGTGGCGGAACGGATGAGGGAGAGAGCCTCCCGTCCCAGCCGCCGCGGGACACGCTCCGGGCGTCGGGAGCCACGGGACGACTCCCGGCCACCGTAGGCGCGGGCCTGCGGGCGGAGAGTAATGGGTAGCTCACCGTCCGATCAGGACCAGGCCCGTGCCGGACGGCGCGTACGTGTTCCACGCACGCCTCAAAGAGATGTCAGCATCGAGGAGGGGCCCCATAGGGCTGAAGCCTGCCGGGTCAGCGGGATTGTCCGAAAGGGTTACCGCTGGCCCGGAACATAAAGGGCTAAGGAAGGAACACGGGTGGGTTTTAGTCAGTAAGAGTCTAACACTCCCTTCCGCTCCACCCAGAGCGGGAGGGGTCATTTGATGACTTCCCATCCGAAAAAAAAGGGGTAATTGTGGGGAATCAGTGGTATACGTGGTATAAACACTGTCTCGCCGACACCACAACCCGTTAGAATTTCCGCCTCAATGATATTTCTCTGCAGCGAGACGACTTTGAGCCGGGTCCCATTGCACAGTTTCGGCGGAGTGAGATTCCGAAGAAGCATAATTGGGACACCGACCTTTAGCTTAATGGTGTGCGCTGGTAGTTCACTTGTACTGAGGAAATTGAGAAATTCTACGGGGTAATGTGTAGCGTCATCTTGGTCGATAACAGTGTTTATTGAAGTGTAAATCACTTCATTTCCCTCAATTTTCGCGAGAATGCATTCATTGATCGCTGAAGGTTGGTCGTTTCTGGGTGTTAAAATGGCTCGTTCACACACCCAAGAGTTATCTTGGTGCGGTATCCTATTGATGTCCCCGTACACCAGGCGTATCAAATCTTCTAAGGTGGACACCACTCTCCCAAGTATCTCAGGTAGAACCACATGGCCACCGTCTATTGGTAGCATTCCCTCACCCAATTTTAAGAGAACATCAGAAAATTCTTGGGCGTGTACATTCCCGCCAAGCTGTGCTCTCATATTCATCGTTAAGCGCAACCTATGATTATGTGGCCATAAGAAAGAGCATTTCAACAAAGCATTCATTCATTCATTCATTCACTTCATCAGCCCTAGTTCCTCGCGTCACCACAGGCAGCGTTTGTCGGAAACCGCTTAACAGAACTGTAACGCCACCCATCATTTGCTGGTTCCTGCGGATGTCCTGCAAAGTCCTGTTTACCACCTCTACTGCTTTTCTGTTCGCCATAGTGCATTCATCCCACACGATTAAAGAGCAATCTTTAAGCACGCGCCCTTTGTCGCTGTTGCTGTTGCGTTTGGAGTGTCAACTCCACAAACAACAAATGTGCTTGGTAAGATATAACTTAGAACCAAAAGTTTGACTTGACTTTATGATAGTGTAGCTTGTTGTACCACCAATCAATCTGTTTAGTAACATTGGTGTGAAACTCCCCATACAATTAGATAGGACATGTATAGTTCTCAGATTTCATAACAGTATCGTTCCTAATGCACATAAAAAATGCAAAAACTAAAAAAAAAAGAATTTTACGATAAAAAAATAATAATAATACGGGATTTGAACTCGTACCATTTAGTGCGGTAAACGGTCGCCTGACCATACCGCTAAATTCCCTGTTGACATATTGTTGAAATAGCTGTTCCCTTGCAATTTATAATATTACTGCCCCGCTCCTTTATAAAAATAGCGTGATTGTTATGTTTCCAGGGTTACATTTTTATTAACTAAATAAATAACATGTCATTTTGGGCATTCAATTATTTTGTGCATTCAATTACGAACCAAAACTTTTTAAAATCAATATTGCTTACCTCCCATAACATACGGCGTTATAATATGTAGCCTAAAGCCTTCCTTGGTTTACAAAGAACATTTTTGCTGAATTTCAATTCAATCTATCCAGTAGTTTTGGCGTGAAGCCGTACCATACACACAGACAAACAGACAAACAGACAAAAATTCTAAAAAGTCACTTTTTGTCATCAGTTACGTTTTTCTAACAAAAGCCACTTATTTTTTCTCGAAAATTCTCAATGTACAGTTTTTCTTTCGTTACTGTTTTATTACATGTATAGAAGATATAGAAGATATAGATTTATGATGCTTTTTTATGATGTTTATAATTTATTTTGCGCTTTGTTTGTGGCTAAAGAATAACAACAGCATCTCGGGTCGAATGGTCGATCGAAGGGTAAGCTACACTTGCCGAGGTGACCGTTCTCATATCGAAACCCCCTCCCGTTGGTCTTGGCTACCATTCGTAGATCTTTAAAACAGTCGTTATGGGTAGTCAGAAGCCCAAAAGTCTGACCACCAGTCTTACCAAGGGGTATCGTGTTACCCAGTAATTGGGATGTGTCAGATAGGCAGTGGCTACATATAAATTACTGGTATTCAGTTGCATCTGGACCCCAACAAGCCGACCCCAACATAGCTAGGAAAAGGCTAGGAAAATTGAAACGTGTAATCCGACGCCAACCGGTTTGCTTCTAGAAATGGTATGATTCTAACAATTTCCTTCGTTATTAAGTCTTGATGGTGCTTGAAGGGCACAGAGTAGAAAATTTTAGTTTTGTTTCTCCAGTATGATAACTTTCACGTAGCACTGCGTTCGTGCAATGCAACCAACAACTGTGGCTAATATATAATCAATAACATTCTCGTAATTTTAAGAACGTTCAGTCTTATCTCAGTCTCAATCTGTCAAAAATACCTCTAATTTCCCTACATTTTGACAAGTTTTTGACATTTGTTTGTTGCCGAGATGAGACTGCAACTAGATTTTGAACGTTTTAAATTACGAGAATTGGTCTTCTGATCCAGACGACAGTTTCAAATAAAATAAAAAAAATCGCGAAAAAAAATTTTCTTTCGTTTTTGTTTTGCGATTTGCAGGTCAGTATGAGGGTGTATACAGTATCAAAATTTTATTTTCAATCATAACAAATACCTATGTATTGACAGCATTCAAAATATCAATGGCATGATTTCATTGAATGCTCATTTAATAGGGTGAACTTAGAGAGTTGTATTGAAGGTTTTAATTATTATATCTTTAATACATGACATAATTGATAGGGTCGCGAATCAAATTTCTATTAATCAACATACAACCCGACACTGACCCGCAAATTGCAAAAAACGTAAGAAAATTTGAATTACTTGACTACTAAATTAAGGTGTTTACGGGCGGATTTTTTTAAAAGTGTACCTAAGTTAAAATGAAGGTCCTCATTTTTTTTGTTTGGTTTTCAATATGTGTAGTTGAATTCTTATTGTCTATTAATTGAACTTTAAGAAAATGTATAGAATATTTAAATAGCTGCTACAAATTATTCATAATTGTTATTGAAATTATATTATAAAGGATTTTGGGTTCCACTGAATAACGATTTATTATCTTACTCAGTAAGTTTAATAAAACTGGTATAATGGAAATCATACTTTTATTAAATCAGGTAGGTATTATTTAATTAAAATAATCAACATTTAGTTCGGACAGAGAAATTTTACAATAAAATAATTGTATGTTTATATCCTCTGACTAACTTGTTGAATAATCAGTAGTGTGTTTTTCTTTATAACAGATTCAAATCGTCATTGATTATTATTTTGTTATATAATTTGAAAGTAAAACAAATATGTTGTCTTTATAATAATATTAAAATATCAAAAACTGAACACAAAATTTATAAATAAACCCTTAATTTTGAATTATTCTAAGAGGGACAGTTACTCATTGGAACGCTGAAATTTGTCAGTGGAAAAGTAAGGGCTCTGGTTACAATGAAGGATTTTTTGCCAATTTTGATTGTTTTACCAACTTATTGAAATTGATTTGCTTTGTTACAATATACTTACTAGAAAACTGAATAAACTTCTTAATGAAAAACAATATTTAAAAAACCTTAAAAATATCATTAAAACTGACTTTGTTTTAATGAGTCTTAATGGTGCGTCCAGATCTGACGAATGCGCCGCTCGCGAACGGCTTGCAAACTGCGTGCGAGCGGCGCATTCGCCAAATGTAGACGCACCATAATATATCACGTATAAAATAACAATAGGAACACTGGTAATATATGATCAAACGAACTTCCAAGTGAAGTTCGATCATTATTATGATGAGTTGCTTCATTTGAAGATATGATTATAACAATGTAGTTTCCCTACTTACTTGGTAACTTCGCACATATTTTAAAGATTTTTTAAAACTATTAGGTGACGTAATTCCGGTCTGACTGCACCTCGGTTGACACTTTGACGTGTAGCTCATTTTTTAGAGTCATGAGTATGATATAAAACTTTCTCTATATCTGGGAATCTTCAAGCGTCAGGGAGGGAGGGTGATCATATTATCTTCAAATGAAGCAACTCATCATAATAATGATCGAACTTCACTTGGAAGTTCGTTTGATCATATATTATAACTCGTTGCTTCATTTTTCAGATATGATTATAACAATGTAGATGTTAAGAGTCAGAAAGTTTTGAAATGGAAAACAATAAGGTTTTAAACATTATGGTTTTATTTACCTATAGACAAATCAGCCTTATAGTTATACTTATGTTTCCGTAATGGTACGTTACATTTATATTTACTTATTTCGAATTAACTTCAACGAGCTAAACATAAAGATCTTATCGATCACATGAACATAACATAAATAAACATTTCTGTAGTGTAATATAATCTTATAATAGGTACCTATAGTTAATAGGAATTAATAATCAGTCTGTATGTCTAATCGTAAGCAAACAGATTTGGCAAATTCGCCTTCGTTTATAACGCACCTATTATAAAAACGAGCAAATGAATTAGATGAACTAATAGTCCACCCTGCGCTTTTGCGAATGGTTTCTATATTAACTCCTGGTTAAGCTTGCGGCCGAGGTTGACGCGAGCCGTGTACTGTGCGCGGCGAATACACTGGTATCAATGCCGCTTTCTGACAAGACTTGTTTGATCCATCTACTGATGGTTTGCGTGGTAGTGGGTTTTTGTGGCCGTTTGTACGTCAACAACAGATTGTTTGTACTCTCAGGTCTTATGCTTTTAGTTATAGAAATATAACCTGAGAGCACCGTAGCTGGACATATACGCGTATTTTTCCTGAAGTATGGCAAGAACAATATTGGCTGGTCTCTGCCGGGTGCGGATGTCTTTATGATGTCTGTTATGACGATCTTTATGCCGCTATCAGAGAAAAGTATGTTCTCGAGTTTAATTAAAGACAGCGTTTGTACCCTGTGAGCTGTGTGAGTTAGAACTCACTATTAGGGAACCATGTTGAGACATGGTTTAAAACCAATTGGGGATTCCAGGCGGTGGAGTACTTGGGTTTTATGGGTCTTAATTTATAAACAACGTCGGAAACTATAAGGCTTTGCAATAGTGGGAACCATGGCTGTGATGGCCAGTTGGGATAAACTAGTAAGCCATGTGCGTTTGTCATCAATAATTTTTCTAAGGCATTTTAATACCAGGGAAAATGGTAGAAGAAATGGCTCTGCCAGTCCATCGTAAATGCGTCTACGGATGCTGCGTCAGGGTCTTGTTTCCATGAGATGAATGTGGTACACTTCGCATTATCGCGGGACGCGAATAAGTCTATTTCAGGTTGACCAAAATATTTTATAATGTCTTGGAATGCTTCATCGGAAAGTGACCATTCAGTATCCGGATTGACTACTCTAGACGCGGCGTCTGCCCGGTTTTCTTTGGAATTTACGTATGATAGGTATATGACCTATAGGTTGCGCTGTTCACAACATTTCCAAAGGGACCTAGCCAAGTCGTTTAAGTGGGGGTATTGAATACCCCCATACGATTTATATAACTGATCGCAGTGGTGTTGTCCATGCGCAGTAATATTGTTTATTTTATTTATTTATTGGTTGCATCACTGGCGGAGGATTTCAAACCTAGAAAGGCTGCCATCAGCTCTAAGTAATTGATATGACAATAATTTTCTGAAGACTTCCATTTGCCATGTACTTGAGCGTTGTTGCAAACAGAACCCCAGCCTGACATCGACGCGTCGGTATAGATTTCGATGTCAAAATTTGGCTGTCGCATAAGGTTGCGTGTAGCCACCAGTTCAGATCCTCTAATATAATATTAGGTAGGTTAATTTTAGCTTCGTAATTATTATTATGCTTAAGTAACGCTAGAAACTTCTGGCGTTCTAAAATCTTAGTGTATACCCAAGCGTATTTAAGGGCTGGGCTAGTGGCGACTAGAATACCGATAAAGCGAGCTAATTCGCGGATGGAACATGGCTGTAATTTAGTGAATTTTGTTACTAATTCGATGATGTTACGTCGCTTATCGGCTGGCAATTGTATAGGTACTGAGATACCTGGTATCGTAACAAAATCCTAAGTACTTGCAGAATTGTCGCGGTTTTAACATACTTTTATCGTAATTGACTTTGTTGTCAATTATCCTAGAAACTCGAGTAGTTTCAAAGTTTCATTTACGTTATTATGACCATTCTCGTAAGTATTTCCAATGCATAAAATGTCATCTAAATAACAAACTGACTGAAAACCGTGATGTCTGAGGTAAGTTATGACTTCCTTCATAACCTTAGTGAATACCCGTGGGGCAACGGATAAGCCAAACGCCAACGGCATGCAATTAAAGCCATATGTTCTTAGCGAATTATTGGGCTGAAATTGATAAATATTTACGGTCGGAATGCCTAATGCCTAAGAGGAAATACGCCTCTTTTAAGTCGATGGTAGCAAGGTATCCATCGCGTGGTATCAATTTGCATGCTGTTCGGTAATCCTCCATTTTTAAAATGTTCGCTATTGATTAGCTTGTTTAAGGTTTTTAGGTTTAATATAAAGCGTTTATCGCCGTTAGGTTTTAATGTGAGGAATATTTTAGAAATAAATTGATCTTTAGTCACATTGCACTCTGAGATAGCCCCTAAAGATTTGAGTTTCATAACGGCTTTCATCATATCTGATTTCTCAGTATTTGATAGGTTGTTTTTAGGTATTATTGATTGTCGTACATGTGTATGAAAGGGTATTGGATAACCATTTTTTAACCAATCAAGAACAACATTGTTATTTTTAGCCATCGGTCATAAAATTGGGTAAGTCTAACCGCATGTACCTGCGTTAACGGTGACGCTGAGCGGGAGCCCGAGGTTTGTCCTGCGAGGCCGGGCGTTGTGGCGGCTGTGCTGACATCGTGTACGGACAGCGATTCCCCGCCGTCGTCATCGGCCTCCTGTATGCACCTCGCCCCCCCCCCCCCCCCCTGTTCGCTGGGTATCGAGGAGGCGGGTTCCAGTTTCCCGGGTAGGACTGGCGGGTATTAGGAAGTTGAGGCGATTTTGAAACTTTGCGGTCTTTTTTATGGAAAGGCCTTGCTTTTCAATGGCCTTGGCGGCTTTAATTTTTTCTGATAAGAACGAGCCAAACAGTGATTTATCCCGTTCGGACTCGTTGATGATATTTATGAATGCCTTGTCCGAGCTAGGTGTGATTAATTTCACTCGAGCCTTGATGGCGGTGATTCCCGCACTAGCTGTTGTTGAGACGCTGTAAGTGTCTTGTCGCGGTTGCGAACCATGTCCGGTACCGCCGCCGAGATTTCAGCATTCAACTTGGGTGCTTGAAGGAGCCTACAATTGTCTGGCACAAGGTACTCTTTCAGTACCTTGTCCTTGTTTTCTTTAGGCATTCCTTTCCTTAGCAAAGGAAGCCACAACTGCGATAGATTATCGTGAATGTTATCGCCGTAGTCAGGCGAATCTGATGTCGATTCACCGAGTGGCGACAGTAGATCAGGATCTAACAGTCTAACTCAGGTTCCATGCTACCAGTAGTTGCCTCAGGGGGACAGGGTTCCGCCTGGGCATAGTGTTGGTTAGGAATGTCGCCAGATTCCGATTCCACGTCTTGTGGTACGTCGGTTGGCACGGGTATTGGCTCCATAATAGCTTCATTATCATTGCCTGGGACCACATCAGGATCTTCGCTACCTAAAATTACAATTTGTAATTAAGGTTGTGAAGATAACAATTCTGAGGGTAGTGTAAGAAATAAAATTTCTTAATTGATTTTGCACGTTAACGTTACATCTGTTTTAGATTGTACGTATTTTCTGTGCTTGTTTGTCATCGTTAAAGACTCGCAGTCAATCCCGATGCAATATTAAAGAATAAAATTTCTTAATTGATTTTGCACGTTAACGTTACATCTGTTTTAGATTGTACGTATTTTCTGTGCTTGTTTGTCATCGTTAAAGACTCGCAGTCAATCCCGATGCAATATTAAAGAATAAAATTTCTTAATTGATTTTGCACGTTAACGTTACATCTGTTTTAGATTGTACGTATTTTCTGTGCTTGTTTGTCATCGTTAAAGACTCGCAGTCAATCCCGATGCAATATTAAAGAATAAAATTTCTTAATTGATTTTGCACGTTAACGTTACATCTGTTTTAGATTGTACGTATTTTCTGTGCTTGTTTGTCATCGTTAAAGACTCGCAGTCAATCCCGATGCCATATTAAAGAATAAAATTTCTTAATTGATTTTGCACGTTAACGTTACATCTGTTCTAGATTGTACGTATTTTCTGTGCTTGTTTGTCATCGTTAAAGACTCGCAGTCAATCCCGATGCAATATTAAAGTTTAACTTTTATAATTTAGTTTTGAACAATGTCAAAGTTATTGACTCGCAGTCAATCCCAGAGCATTTACAAAACTGATATTTTTCACTATTCACTTCTAGATCACCAAAGAATAAAGTATACTTTGCTTACCTTCATCATCCGATGACGATTGCAACGGTCTTTGTTTTTCTTCAATTTTTCTAATTTTCCTAGCGTAGTGATCAATTTTTGATTGCGCGCTTCTTTTTGGCATGATGCTTAAGGGCGCGTGCGATAGCTACCGCGCACGAAAAAGGAATGAGCTACACGTCAAAGTGTCAACCGAGGTGCAGTCAGACCGGAATTACGTCACCTAATAGTTTTAAAAAATCTTTAAAATATGTGCGAAGTTACCAAGTAAGTAGGGAAACTACATTGTTATAATCATATCTGAAAAATGAAGCAACGAGTTATAATCATAATAATAAAGCTGCTTTTGAACTGTACATCGGTGATGATGGTTGGGAAGTTCAATATAACTAGAAAATTAAATAAACTTCTTAATGAAAAACAATATTTAAAAAACCTTAAAATATCATTAAAACTGACTTTGTTTTAATGAGACTTAATGGTGCGTCCAGATCTGACGAATGCGCCGCTCGCGAACGGCTTGCGAACTGCGCGCGAGCGCTGCATTCGCCAGATTTAAACGCACCATAATATATCACGTATATAAAATAACAATAGGAACACTGGTAATCTTATGATTACCAGTATAACAATAGAAACACTGGTAATCATAAGATTACCAGTGTTTCTATTGTTATTTTATTATTAATAAAGCTGCTTTCGAACGCATCGGTGACGATGGTTGGGAAGTTCAATATACCTAACTAGAAAAACTAAATAAACTTCTTAAAGCAAAACAAAAAAAAAACTCTTACATAAAATCTCTTAACACAATGTCTTAAAAATATTATTAAAACTGACTTTTTTATAATTAGACAAGAATCACATATTGTCACAATAATAGGAACATTGGTATACAGGATAATAAAACTGTTTTTGAGCTGCAATCATACTTAAATAATAATTAATAACAGTATTCGCATTCATCATGTTGATAGTGATGATACGCAGCATACCCACAATATTTGCACCAAAAGAAACTGCTGGCTACTAACACATTTATTTGTGCAGTATTCATGATACTGGTGAAGTGAGGAGGCATGGACCGTTTTGCAGAACTTGGTAATATGTGTCCACAACCAAAACATTTCGAAGCTAAAACAAAATGTGTCCACGTCCAAGGCCAAATGAGGCGATAGTGTAGACATTGCGTAAAATCATTTTTGGTTAAAAACTTATCTACATCCATAATGTTATTTATTACATCATTTAAAAAGCTAACAGTCTTGAAATAATAATATACATAAACAAGTATAAAAGGAGGGGAAATACTCAAAGGGCATCAAAAATTCGTCCACTTCGCTGTCAACTGGAAACGTGCCCAAAAGACTGGCAGCATTGCCACGTTGTATGGCAATGCTGATTCTTTGGCCAAAAAATAGGCCAGCCCTCTGGTCACGTGAAGAGTCGACCAATCGCTTGGCGATGTCTCGAAATACTAAGTGGGCATTTCTTGACTATTTGAATTATTTGACTTTTAACCGACATTATCAAAGCTATGCTTAATTTCCTTCTGCCAAATTTTTGCGTAGTTAAATAATAAAGAAGAGGTATTCCACTCAGAGCACTGATTTCAACCGCACTTGGATGAACAGCACCTGAGTACTTCCACTAACCGCACTGAAACAAAATTTTATAACGTGCGGTTCGGTGGAACAATTTATCGTTCAACTTATGACACCGCATGTACAGTCACGAGCATAAGTATGTATACACTTGGTTTTATTCAAAGGCAATTTTTTCCTTTATTTTTTAATGAAATTTTATGCTATTACGAACATAGTATTTTCGAACCCATATAGGTTTACGTATTGCATTCGTCATTTCACGAAAAAATCGCAATTGAAAGTTGCCAAGTGTTGACATATTAGTGCTCGTGACTGTACACACCACCACCACCACCACATGCACCACCACCACCACACATGCACCACCTGAACCACCACCTTACACCACCACCACCTCCACCTCCACCACCTTATGCACCTTTTTTTGGTGCATGCACCTTAATAATCCCATCTAAAACACGGCATGGCTTAACTAAAGACTGTTGTCGCGCTGCATATTTTTGCTCTATGCCCTTAGTAGACGTCGACACGGAGGTCGTCGAGGAAATAAACGTTAATTTTTATGTTTTTTTTTTATTTGATGCGCTTCGTGAACTAGGCTGCATGTATCGTTTGAGAATTATGTCAACGGCCTTTGGAGATCTGCTATTAAAATGCATGTTCTTTATTCATTACATACTTTTCTACTTTACAGCCTTGTAAGGTGGATATTGGACGGGTGGATAGGTTATATAGATAGGCCAACTGGTTCCGCATATTTTCCAGCATCTGAGAATACTTCACTTCGTAAGGATTCCAGATGATAGCACTAGTTTCCAAGTTGCTTCGCACCAACGCATTGTAAAATGCTTTCACTGCTGCCATATTAGTGAAGTCACGGGTTTCACGCATGATAAAACCAAGTTTTTTAAATGCTTTCTTGCACACCTGCACTACATGAGCACGAAACGAAAGATCCCCAGAGAAAGTAACCCCGAGATCTCACACAACCCCCAACCGCGGTAAGTTACTTAATTGTTTGTCAAATTGACACACTACGTCAATTTGCCGTCAACTTACATACAACTATATAATAATAGCAGTGTAAGGCTGTTAGTCACGAGCCCCTTCTATTATTACTTAGCCACGAGTCCCTCAACCCGTCAAATAAGTAACTTTTCTTTGAATTACTCACCACAAAACAATTAAAGAAAGAAAGAAAAAAAATTTATTTTGCACAAACTAAACGCACGTTACAAAAAAAAAAAACAAAATACACACTTCACCGTGAAAACTTAGGAGAAATGAGCTTAAAGTTGGTTGAATACGAGGCTTTTGGCTACTATACAAAGTAGCCAAAAGCCGTTGTATACGAGGCTTGAATACGTTGATAATGGTTGAATACGAGGCTTTTGGCTACTATACAAAGTAGCCAAAAGCCTCGTATTCAACCAACTTCAACCAACCTTAAGCTCATTTCACCTAAGTTTTCACGGTGAGATTTTTACAGAATAGTATACTGCTCGTAAATCATTCTAAGGTCACAAGGTATAATAAAACAACAACCAAATACTAAAACAGAATCCCCAGCAGTAGGTACTTAATTCTCAAACACTTGGTAATTATAACAATTACTTAATTCACGTTTTCGCAAACGTTTTAATTTCTGAAAAGTGAAAGTGCCATGTTGTAATGAAGTTTAATGGACTTTTTGCGGTTACATAGTGATGGGACACGCCGGGAATCGAGTTCCAAAAAGAACTGAAATAATGATGCCTAAAAAAAGCAATGAATCCATGAACTGCCTCATTGGTCTAGTGATTGCAAGCGCTACTGCTGAGCACGAGGTCCTGGATTTGATTCCCAAGTCGGGCAAAGTGTTATTTTAAAAACAAGTGCGTTGCCGCGTTGTTTCAAATGTATGTGTGTTGTGTGAGTGTGTGTTTTTTTTTCAAGTATACCTATGTATGTATAATAAAAAAAGGAAAAAAAAAGTCAAATGAGCTCATTGGGCATCAAAAAATTCTTCCGCATCGCTGTCAATGGGATAAGTGCCCAAAAGGCTGGCAGTATTACTACGTTGGATGGCAATGCTTATTCTTTGGGCTTAAAATAGGCCAGCCCTCAGGTCACACGTAGAGCCAGCCAACCGCTTGGCGATGTCCCGAAATATTTGACGACCACTCGGACCATCCCGAAACGGCTCAAACATATAGCTTCCAATAAGTTTGTTCTATTTGCGCCAAGTGTTATTGGGTTTTTCTGTCAGGAATTTCGCCCGCTGTCTGGGTTTGTGCCCAGTGGATGGCAGTAAGCTCACCCCTTATGGCCAACTTCTTAAACATAACTGGCAAAATGTAAAAGTACCACGGATATCTATGGGGTGTACTATAGGTGCATTTCTGCATAACCCACCGGAGTATAGGTACAGGAATGAAGAGTAATGTTGTAAATCCACGAAAACTGGGTTTCTGGATAAAAAACAAAGTTTATTAAACGAAATAATATTATTCCCCTATGATTGAAATATTACGTTAAATAAAATTCGTTGATGAAGTCCTCAAGAAAAAATTCCAAAAGAAAATCTTATTTCCTCGTCGACAGCAAACAAAATAACTTAGTTATACTGGCCGATAGAAAAAAGAACTAAAAGGAAACTCTGTCAGGTAACTAATTCGATTTGCAATGGCAACGGATTTTAGAAAAAATAACCTTAACACTTTGCTTGTAGCGTTTATCCTTTCAACACTTAGGGCGCGTACACACGAATGCGATTTTTTTCGCGCGTGCGTCGCCTACGCATCTCTCTCTCCCTCAAAATTTAATTCCAATGTTTTTAGAGTAAAAAAAAAAACGTAAAAAATCGTGCTCGTGAACGCACCCTTAGGCTGGGGTCATAATTAAGACTACGGGTGGAATCTGCGGAGTAATTCCCGCATTTTTGAGAACGTTTGCAGCCAAATTCAGTCTTAGTCTGTCAAAAATTGTACAGCGTTTACTCACATTTTTAGGGTTCCGTATCCAAAGGGTAAAAACGGAACCCTATTACTAAGACTTCGCTGTCCGTCCGTCCGTCCGTCTGTCTGTCACCAGGCTGTATCTCATGAACCGTGATAGCTAGACAGTTGAAATTTTCACAGATGATGTATTTCTGTTGCCGCTATGACAACAAATAATAAAAACAAAATAAAATAAATATTTAAGGGGGGCTCCCATACAACAAACGTGTTTTTTTCTGCGTTTTTGCATTGTGGTACGGAACCCTTCGTGTGCGAGTCCGACTCGCACTTGGCCAGTTTTGATATTTTATTGTCGCTGACATGAGATTGTAAATACATTTTGAACGTTTTTAATTATGGGAAATAGCCCTCTGCGGGGCAATCCTCGTAATTTTAAGAACGTTCACAGTCTGATCTCAGTCTCAATCTGTCAAAAATACCTCTAATTTCGATACATTTTTGACACGATTTTGACATTGTTTGTCGCTGAGCGTTCAAACAAACAACCGGAGTCAGGTGTAAAGCAGCCTTCTGTGTTTCGTCGATGCGTGGGAGTTCCCAAACAACCGGAGTCCGGCGTAAAGCAGCCTGCTTTGTTTCGTCGATGCGTGGGAGTTCCCAAACAACCGGAGTCCGGCGTAAAGCAGCCGGTTGTGTTTCGTCGATGCGTGGGAGTTCCCAAAGAACCGGAATCCGGCGTAAAGCAGCCTGCTGTGTTTCGTCGATGCGTGGGAGTTCCCAAACAACCGGAGTCCGGCGTAAAGCAGCCTGCTTTGTTTCGTCGATGCGTGGGAGTTCCCAAACAACCGGAGTCCGGCGTAAAGCAGCCGGTTGTGTTTCGTCGATGCGTGGGAGTTCCCAAAGAACCGGAATCCGGCGTAAAGCAGCCTGCTGTGTTTCGTCGATGCGTGGGAGTTCCCAAACAACCGGAGTCCGGCGTAAAGCAGCCTGCTGTGTTTCGTCGATGCGTGAGAGTTCCAGTGCCTTAGGCATCTTCTGGGCATGCTCGTTCCATCATAGACCTCACCCATCGCCATTCAGCAATAAAATCAAACTTTAGCTTTATTATTAATATAGTTAAGTGAGTATGGATTTCATCTCAAAGCTTGGGGTTTCTCAATCCTTAGTCAAATCCAAGCTGCTACCAATGAGATACTGCTCTGGCATTGCGATGGACCTCAAGACTATCGTTGCATGACATTATTTGAAGCCGCAATCCCTTTATCTGCTCCCGACGTTAAGTTACTTAATACACAGCTACTTAATAGCTGCGGTTTTGAGTGTCATCCTAATACCAGTGAGAATTAGTTAGATGGCAATAAGTTGAATCGACTCGCTGCATAGTTTTGTATTCGCTGATGTTTTGTTTCAATTGATAACCGCTTACGTGAGAACGTCCGAGATTCTGCCTCGTGTGCACATCCGCTTTTTGACCCAGTCCTGATCTAAAATGTAGGTACATGTGTGATGACGTAACCTTGGGACGCGGGACACGCGAGCGGGTATTCGTGTCTTTGTGTTAGGATTTGTTACCATTGTTTGGCATTTTTTTAAACTGTCTTTTTTTTTTCTTTTTTCCTGTAAGCATTTCTGTTAAAGGCGTCGAAGTGGTACGATTCTCAAATGCCTCTGATTTATTCTGGGATCAATCAATACATTTTTATATTAAATTAAATTAACTATTCAGGTAGTTAGAATTCACTATTTGCACACTATAAAATGCACAATATAAAATACACTATAAAATGTTGAAATTTTTTGGAATGAGACTTGATAATATTATTTAGTAGGTAAATAATTACAATAATTTGTTGTTATACTATTGACCTTGACATCATGCAATGGAAAAAAATTATCAACCTGTTATTGCTTGAATACGAGGCTTTTGGCTACTTTGTATGTATTTTTTTTTTTTGCGTTTTGTTTGTGAAGAATAAACATTTTTTTTCTCTCTCTTTCTTTGCATTGTAATTGCGATTATATTTTTGTTCTTGCTAAACTAAAAAAAACCTTGTGACAACATAAATACACAACATAAATATTTATAACCTAAAAAAAACATCAAAAGAAACTACCTTAGTTATGTATTTATTCGCTAAGTGAACAATGTAATGTGTTCTTTTAGATTAAATAAAAATCCATAAACCCAGAAATATCTCTCAAAAATATTCAACTGCCAAATCTCATGACCGCACAGCACTAGTGTCACGCCAATTACCCCGAGGTTTACCAACACTCAGCGCTCGCTGGACCGGTGGGCGGGCTTTTAGGTGAACTCCGAACATAAGGTAGCAAATGAATAAGAATTTGTCTTGGTGATTAAGGAATTGGTGTTATTGTTTCTATAAACTGGAGAAATGTAGGTATACCTACTGTACGGCTAAACCTCTGCGTTGCCCTCCGAGGATGGCTGGCTTGATGGTATGTTTCTATAAAATAATGTCCTAAGGTGTGCTTATAGAGTGAGTAGATTAAATGGTAGGTATGGGTAGGTATCTTTCTATTCTCTAAATAGAATGAATATAGAAGTATAGTCCGCGCGGAACTAGTTGGCCGCACCTTAGGTATGTGAGCGGAGGAACGGAGGAGGGCCGCCGCGTGTACAAGCCCTAAGTCACAAATCGCAACCGTCACCCAAAAAGCAGCCAAGCTCAAAAGAGACTGGGCCGGACACGTTTGCCGCATGTCGGATGTATTGTGGGCTAACACCACCACATCATGGGTTCCTGAAAACGTCCAACGGTATCGCGGAAGACCTAGTCGTAGATGGCGGGATGAACTTGACACTTATAGTATGATAGATTGGCCCATATTTGCTCTGGATCGAGTTGAGAAGGAAAGGAAGGCCTTTGCGCAACAGTGGGACAATACAAGTTGATTAATATTATATATATCCATTGCTTCATAAGTTCGAAATATTTGTCTGCACAACAACGTAAATAACGCAGTGAATGTTGTTGAACTGTCAAAATGAAAGCTATTACTCCTGTTAGTCTGGAACGCATTTGTCCCGCCGTTTGAATACGGTGCGGCAATAAAATATAATTGCGTCTTGTTCGGAGAACAGCTGTCATAATGTTTTATGGTGGCAACATTGTTTGCGAGAGATACTACAGTTTATCATTTAGTTAGTGCGTTGTACAGTCACGAGCACTAATATGTCAACACTTGGCAACTTTCAATTGCGATTTTTTCACGAAATAACGAATGCAACGTTAAAATACGACACTTTACATATACCTATGGGTTCAAAAATACTATGTTCCTACTAGTATAAAATTTTATTCAAAAATAAAGGAGAAAATCGCCTTTGAATAAAGCCAACTGTATACATACTTTTGCTCGTGACTGTACAACCTGTTGATTTAGTAGGATTTTTATTTTAGCTTTTTATGAACTTTAGACCAATGATCGCACCGATGTGGCCGGTACAGCAGCCGAGTCCTGGAGTGGGGACCGTGTATCGGCAAGCGTAGCGTGGGACCTCAGCTAGATGGACCGATGGCGTTAAGAAAGTGGCTGGGATTGACTGGATGCGGAAGGTGGAGGACAGTGTGTTGTGGCGCAGCCTCGGAGAAGCCTAAGTCTAACAGTGGACTGTGATAGGCTGAGTTGATAGATTGATTGATTGATGAACTTTAGGAGAGAGGTTCTCATTTAGAGTAATCGACAGTCTTATTCATGAAATTCTTGCTTAGTTAAGTTAAGGGGGAAGCGCTAAGGTAAGCCCGCGAAATTCAAACTTTCTTACGTTTTTTGCAATTTGCTGGTCAGTATTAAGTTGTACCTACGTTGATTAAAATATGAATCGCGACCGTAACACATATGTATTTACAGGATTATAATCATTAGAATCAGTAATACAGCTTGTTAACTTAGTATAGACCCAAAATGTTAAGATTTCATGAAATAGATAGATAAATAGTCATTCAGTAGGATTACTTGGTCTTAGAGAGTTGTGTTCATGACTAATGATTATAATTCTGTAAATACATATTTGTTACGGTCATCATCGATCATATTTTAATCAACGTACAACTTAATACTGACCAGCAAATTGCAAAAAACGTAAAAAAAATTGAATTTCGCGGGCTACCCTGTAAGTACGTCCGCGCCCACCCGTAGCACGTCGCCCGTAGCACAGTGCGCTGCGGCGTAGCTCGCTTCGTAGCAGAGCTACGATCGCGTCGTCTCGCTTTCGAAGTTTTCTATGATTGATAATTTTTTTATGATAAATAATATTTTATTTGTGTGAATTGGATATAAAAAATACTTTTACACGTCACAAGAAATAATAATATTTTAAAACTTGATGAAATCGGAATAACAACAGTTACGGAATACTTTCAATGTATGGAACTCTTTTTGCTCTGCTCTTTAAAGAAAAGAGTCTAAAATATTTCACTTAGGGCTGATTTTTCAATCGACAGATATTTTTATTCGCGGAATAAAATTGACGTCTGACAGTTTTTGTATGGAAGGACTGTCAAAAATTCAAAATTATGCCTTCAAAAAAATATCTAGCTTTGGCAAAATCAGCACTTAACAGTAAATCTATAATGCTTTGTCATCTGTTTTTAAAAAATACCTTTAAATATTCTTTACTAAATGTCTGTAATCACAAAACCTTATTTTGTAGGATACTTTCCAAGATCTGGCATCAGCCCTCAGATCTCACAGACCATCAGCTCTGTGAGATCTGAGGGACCACACTTTTAGGGGTTTAGTTTTGAAAACATATTTGTTTACAAATTCCCAGATTCGTTCTATAATTGTTTTAATATACTACTAAACTGCTAGGATTTTTATTTTGCTACTGCGCCCCGCGGTTTCACTCGCATAAGTTTCTCCCGTGAAAATATCGGGATAAAAAGTAGCCTATATGTTAATCCAGGGTGTCAGCTACCTCCATACCAAATTTTATCAAAATTGGTCGTGAACGAGTAACAAACATATAAACACACACACTCACTAACTTTCGCCTTTATAATATTAATAAACGCCTTTATAATGTGTGATTTCCCAGTGTGGTCCCTCAGTTCAAACGTACATAAAAAGTCTAGAGTATAATTTCGAATTATAATTCAATTTCTACGAAATGAAACGGTTGCAACATATAAATAATAAGTTTTCGCTACGTATCGCGTTACTGATGACTGACGTATACTCATAATAAGTATAATTGTACCGACCGGACCCTCGCCCTCATTAAATAATAATGATGATATTATACCCTCTGGCAGTTACGTAGAAATGATATAAATATAGGTACACACATCAAAAGTGTCTAGGGATCAAGCATTTTTATGCGGATTTCTTGAGATTGAGATGTGGCTTTGTAATAAATTTATGATTTTATAAATTTATATGGATCCTTTTTGGTGCATTTCATAATTTGAATCAGGAACTGTGAATCAAATTCGAGTAAAAGATGAAAATCAGCTGTCAATATTTTCCCTATAAAAACATACAACGCATTGAAGACATTATTAGTGCTACTGTTTCCCTACTACTGATTAAAACCAACGTTATTATGGAGCGGCGACGTCATTTAAGCAGGGAAGAAATGCTCAGAGCCGTGGGAATGATAGAAGCTGGTTCCCGGCAACGTACTGTGGCTTTAGCTCTGAATACAAGTCAGAGTGTTATCAGTCGACTTTGGACACGTTACCGAAGCACTGGTACCGTGGCTGAGCGCCATGGAGGACGGTATCGCTGCACCACACGGAGACAAGACCGATACATTCAAATCTTAACTCGAAGAGCTCCAACAATAACCGCCATGATGTTAGCCGTGAGGCTTCATCACTCTTCAGGGAACTTAATTAGCGACCAAACAGTCAGAAACCGCTTGCATGAAGTGAACCTTCATTCCCGAAGACCGCTACGGGTACCACCTATAGCAATGCACAATCGTAGGATTCGATATCAATGGGCTCTTGAACACAGAAATTGGGCAGAAGAACAATGGCGTTTCGTGTGCTTTTCTGATGAGTCTCGTTTTGGTATGAGACCGGATACAAGACGTATACGACACTGGAGAACCCCTGGACGCCAACAGCGATTAAAATCCTGCCAGGAAGTCCATCCTTATAGTGGTGGAACCATCATGGTATGGGCGGGTATTTGGATCGGCGGAAGAACTGAGTTGATTTGGATCAGAGGCAACCTCAACGCTCAAATTTATGCTGAGACGATTGTATCAGACGTCATCGTTCCTCTACAAGTGCAAATCGGTCCCTTATTTCAGTTAATGCATGATAATGCACGACCGCACACCGCAAGAGTTGTAAGACAGACTCTCGCCGCAGCTAACATCAATGTCCTGCCCTGGCCTGCTCAGTCGCCAGACTTGAACCCGATTGAGCATGCATGGGATATGCTACAGAGAAGAGCTCTGCCGAATATGGAGGGTATCCAGTCGCAAGAAGACCTTTTTTTGTTGTTGCAACGAACATGGGCGGCCATTCCACAGCGTGATTTGGATGAACTCATTTTGAGTATGCCAAACCGATGTTCTTGTGTTGTTAGTGTTCGCGGTAGAAATACGGATTATTAATTGTTTAAGTTACCCAATAAAATTTTAAAGAAAACTGTTATTTCAGTCTTTTTTTCGAACTTTTGTGTTAGTGGTTCAAATGTCAAAAATCCCTTTATTAGGAAAATGGCAAATTTCTTTATTAATGCAAAGTTGACTTGGTTTATCGTTACTGTGACAAACGAAAACACTTTATTTGATGAATCCTTAAAGAAAATTTTAATTAATGTCAATCAGGAGAAAAGTTATTGCAAAAATATATGTTGATCCCTAGACACTTTTGATGTGTGTATTATGTATGTATACAATAAGTAACATAATTAACGCAAGACCTCATACACCCCAATTAGTGTTGAGTTAAAAGCATAATACAATACAATGACCAAAACTTATACTCTTTAAAGCTAACTATTATTATTAAGGAAATAGTGGTGACTCTAGCATTACTTTATGCATTGAAAATTTAATGTTATTGCCTTGAAATAAGATTTCATTTTCTTTGACTAAATCGGCGGTCTGTATGGCAAAAAACATAAATTTTGAAAAATATACCTAGGTATATTAAAAGTTTGAGAGCAGTGGTGGCCCAGTGGTAATGGCCGCGACTTACGACTTGTAGGTTCGAACCCAGACAGGCGCTTTACTTTGTGTAAATTATTTCATCACCACTGCTCTCAAAACGGTGAAGAAAAACATCGTGAGGAAACCGGCATGACCTAGAACCAAAAATTCGAAGATATGTGACATCTGCCAATCCGCACTGGGCCCGCGTGGTGGATTACGGCCCACTCCCTCTCACCGAGAGGAGGTCGGAGTCCCAGCAGTGGGAACATTATAGGCTGATTATGGTTATGGTTATATTAAAAGTTACTGCAATCAATTCAGTAGTCAATTATAAACAAACTACTTTCAAGACTTACGTTTATTCTGTTACACCTTGTACGTATAGGTATATATATGTCGCAGGGAAATGAGGTTATCAGGGATTTCACGAAATCGCTAGGGATATCACGAAATCCTGGTAGATGTCGAATATTCTTGTTTATTAAGTCTTCTTACTAAAACTATCTAGTGATATGACAAAATACTAATATAAAGTCAGAGATATGTCATTTCACTAAACTAAATGTAGTGAAATAAAGAATACTGTTGATGAATAAAGTAATAAAACAAAATTACAAATTAGCTGGTGCATTTTTATTAGAAAATAAAGTTTTAATCAACTAAACAATAAGCTGACAATTATATCAGGTATTATACCTTTTTCTATTACGTGGATACGTCATTAGCTACAAAAAAAAAAAATGTAAGAAGTATTAATAAAAAAAATATAGACTTCTAAAAGTATGCGAGGCTCAACAATTAAGATGACGACTAACTCCTGATGGAAAATGGAAAATCTTCTTATTTATTTAAACAAGGCAGTGATTTGTGGCACCTTGAATTACACAAAACATTTAGCTTCTTGCAAATACATCTTTTGGTTTTGCACTGGACCTTTGATTCTTCACAATTACATTTTTTAAAGCCTTGTCCTCCAAATGTAGAAATTCTTCCAGCTAACTCTCGCAATGACAGTTCAATTTGTGGCAGTGAATCTGTGAATGTTGTATCTGCGAAAATCGAGCGACGCATTTATTTCGCTCCCACTAGTGCGTGTGAGTACTAGAGCGAGCGAGAGAAATGCATGGCTCGATTTTTATTCGGCAGTATCCGCTTTTCTGACATTTTACTAGATTTAGTTTAGTGAAACGACATATCACTGACGATAAATGGTGATTTGTCATATCACTAGATAGGTTTAGTAAGAAGACGTAATAAACAAGAATATTCGACATCTACCGGGATTTCGTGATATCCCTAGGGATTTCGTGAAATCCCTGATATCCTCATTTCCCTGCGACATATATATAGGTAGGTAACATTGCTACAAGAATCTTTTAGGGTTCGATTAACGTCGACAGGGGCGCGCTGTTGATAAATGTTGTACAGACGAGCACATCAAGCTACTACAATCTGTCAGATTTCTTTAATAGATTTTCAACTTTATTGCTACATCTTAAGGTTCAAGGTTGATTGCGAAAATGTGACAGTTTCGGGTAGCTTGACCTGTGGCGTCCGTACAATAGTTTGTGAAATGTCACTTGAAATGTATTTAAGGGGCTTACATGACGTAAAGCGCGGTCACTATCGGACTGCATAGAAAAGATAGAGAAGCGCGATGACACAACGCTGGTAATTTATTGCAAAATATGGAGCAACAATTTAATTACAAAAAATCTATTGTTTGGACTAAAAAATTAAAACTGTAAGTAGTGTTTTAGTATGTTGCTTGTAGAATAATCTGACCAAAAATCAGAATGATTGTAATAACTAATGATTGTACTTGAACTTGCATTTTTTGTTGTGGGAATACGGGTACCTATCCGTGCCAACAAAGATTACACTGTTATTACATAAATACTGCCAACATTTACTCCAACCAGGTTCCCTCTTTACCCAACCCTGGCACCCCAATTAAATAGTAATTAGGGCGAGACCCTTTACAATTGTTTCGAGTTACATTTGGGTTATGTGAGAAACATAGACTACCATCCATAGTAATATTATAAATTCGAAAGTAACTCTGTCTATCTGTCTGTATTTAACCTTTTCACGCCTAAACCACTGAACGGATGTCGATAAAATTTGGCAGAGACATAGATTGCATCCTGGGGAAGGATATAGGATAGTTTTTATCCCGATATTCCTACGAAATCGACACTTATGCGGGTGAAACCGCGGGGCGCACTTATGCGGGTGGATGCGGAAGGCGGAAGACAGAATATTGTGGCGCAGACGTGGAGAGGCTAAAAAAATACAGTAAATATTTATTGATATAAAACAAGTTGCACAAACGCCAGCACATCAAGCTACTACAATCTGTCAAATTTCAAGTTTTAAACGCTTTTTATTTTGGAAGAGACACAGAGTTAGATAACTATAGATGTTTACTAAACGCTTTTTATTAGTACCTAGAGAGACTTTTTTTCTCTGTGATCTATGGAAGTACTGACCAAATAAAGCTAATAGAACGAATAGAATTAACTAGTTCACTGACCGAAATGAACTAGTACGTAGCAATCTTAAAAATGACCGAGCAGGTACAAGACAAGTTCGAACCCACGACCAACATCTCGTAACTCGAGGCAGTTACTTCCAGGCCACCACTGCTCTCAATATTAAAATACACTTTTATTACTGTTTCTTAAGGGGCTTACAGGACCTAAACACAAAAAATGCAAGTAAAACTTGCGTTTTTTGTGCTTTATTATAGTGTCAGGCATTGATTAATTTACAATAAAAGTATATGATCGACTACAGTAAACAAAATATGATATTCTTGAGGATATAAGCTAGGTAGATAGTGTGTTGAAAACATAATACAACTAATTTGATACGATAGAAAAAAATCATGAAGATACCTCTTCGTGTGTACACTGATGAACACTGAATGGACACAGATTTAAAGAAGAGTTATGAGAAAAATAAGTTTTCTATTGAAATTCCTCATATCTCGTCTTTATATCAGAGTCCTTTCAAAATATATATTTGGGAAACTAGATATTCTGTAATCCAATCGGAATAAATACACACTACTACCTTAAGAATATGTTTGAATTACAAATTATTTTGGAATTATGTTTGTATGAACTACGCATTAGCATGCGTAGTTCCTCGGCCCCTTAAGCGATACCATCTCGAAAAGCTGTCAGTTTCGCCTTACCCCTTCAATTTTCTATCTGACACATTAATACCACATCTCATAACATTTCTTGACAACTAAATAACACTTTACTTTCGCTACAAACCCTATATTTAAGGGTAGGTAAGTATCCTTTCCTGGGTAATTTATTGCTAATTGTCAGAGTCACGTAAGGGATAGCGTAAAAAGAAATATACCGTACATTTCGTGTCGCGTTTTATGGTTTTCTTCGCTCTTTATCGGAGACCATTTTATTTATGGGGCTGTTAAAGTTATCTGAATTGATGTTAACTTGTTGATAATTTATAAAATAGTCGGTGTTGAACAAATATAGGGCGTGTAGGAGTAATATAAAGTACCTAATGTAATATTTTACAAAAGTCACAAATCTATTAGAAGAAAAAAAACAAAAAAGTGGGGGAAAAAGTGCATCACACACACGCAAAAACGGCCATCGCTCGACTGTGACATACTGAACTTCGAAGTTCGAAATATCGGTGTACTGTATTCAGAAAGTTTACAAGTACGAATTACGTGAGTTCGAAGGTACGCTATGACGAATTACTTTATTTAGAATGTTCATCATCGCGAAGTACGGAACTTCGAATCTTGGCATAAGCTACGACCCTATGCGAGATAGAACTCCAGCGCTGGTTTTCAGCGACAGCCCGGTCGACGTGATGACATCAACCAAGCAACTAAGCATTCCTAATGCAATGAATCCTATAGAAACCTACTGGACCTAGGAAACAGGCTGAACTTAGGTACAAACTGCTTCCAAGATCGGTGATACTACTAAGCAAATCATTACCTTTAACCACATAAAACTTTTTGCGTTCACGGTAATGGGTGCAACTTTATTTTAAATTTGTACTATTGTAAAGTTAGTACTATTAATTGTACTTCAAGTTTTTTTTCTATTTTAGTCGTGAAAATTTACGCCTTCTATAGGAATCTGAAAGAACAAAAGATTGCCAATTACTTTTTTTTGTCTAGAACTGACAATTGCTTCCACTCTACGTAATTTATTTTTGCAAAGTGAATATACAGATTCGCCTTTCTTAGACAAATACTTCACTTAGCTTTTATTTATTTAAACCAAAACAAAGAATATTTTGTTCAACGAAATTTCCAAACGGCTAGTTCACACTTCCCGTGACCCAAGGACTGGTTTTTACCTTGGTCAGAGGCTAAACATTGCCATACAATGTGGCAAATTGGCAATGGCCGCCAGCCTCTGAGGTACATTACAAGTCGATTTTAGTTTTTTTAATAGTAGGTAATTATTAGGTAAAGATTTTTTTAATTTAATAATTTTAGTTTGATGTAAAATAAACTAACTAGCATGATATTAACACAATACCTCGTTGAAACAGGTAGTAACAGCCAGTATAGGTTGCGTTGCTAATTGGATCACGTTCATACACACGTGGACCAGTCGTGCGACATGTTGTCAACTCGTAAGTTTTTTGTTTTTTCGAAAACACTGAACACAGAGGCGCCTCGGCGGTCGCTGCTAGAGGCGACATTATTAACACTTTCCATACAAATCTAGCGTGTTACCGTTTACTAGCAGTAGCACACATGACACACGTGACGTATACAAACTGACGGCTTTGAATGGCGGTCACAAAAGAAGTTTCAAGTTACTTGTGTTGTGCTCTCAAAGCACTTCCAGCACCAAGAATTTAATAGAAAACCAGCTGCGCCCTGTGGTTTCACCCATATGAGTCCTCGATCCCGTAGGAAAATCGCAATAAAAAGTATCCATGTCCTAATCCAGGGTATGGTTTACGTGCTCAATTCCATCCAAACTAGCTCAGCCTTTTTAGCGTAAAAGCGTAACAAACAAACAATAAAAAAAAACCAAATCTTTTCTTTATAATATTAGTTTAGACTAGCTGACCCGACAGACGTTGTCCTGTCCAAACAAGAGTTCATACAAACTTCCCATAGAAAAAATGACGTTCAGATTTTCCCGGATTTGAATATTTTCCGGGAAACAAATCAAATTTTTCTTTCACTAAAAACCTAATTCGGATTATTACGAACATTTTAAAATAAAAATAGCCAAATCGGTTCTGCCGGTCTCAAGTGATGCCGACGAGCAGCATTTTATTTTTATTTATACAGGGTGGCAGGGGACATCGACGCACTACCATAGACAGTAGATAAAAAAATTCTCCAGTACAAAAAAAAGACAGCACAACACACAAAAGCATAATTAAATAATATTATATTATAAAATTACAATGAAACAAGGTACTAATTTACAAAAAAATAAAAACATAGGTACTAAGGGCAGATTTATCAATATTCAGACAGCTTTTATCTGAAGAATAAATACTTATTTTATTCTGTTTTTAGTATCTGTTATTATAGCGGCAACAGAAGTACAGTCACGAGCATAAGTATGTACACTTGGCTTTATTCAGAGTCGATTTTCTCTTTTAATTTTGAATGAAATTGTATGTTAAGAACATAGTATTTTCGAACCCATAGGTTTATCTAAAGTGTCGTATTTCAAGGTTGCATTCGTTATTTCACGAAAAAATTGCAATTGAAAGTTGCCAAGTGTTGACATATTAGTGCTCGTGACTGTACATCTTCTGTGAAAATTTCAACTGTCTAGCTATCACGGTTCATGAGATACAGCCTGGTGACAGACAGACGGACAGTGGAGTCTTAGTAATAGGGTCCCGTTTTTACCCTTTGGGTACGGAACCTACGGGGTCAAAATGTCTGTACATTTTGCTTTTTTTGTCCAGGTTCAGAAAACATGGTAACACCATGCACCATGGTGGTGCGACGATATCCTGCCACCTTGTATAGATGCCGTCTCTAATCTCTATCGATTTCCTGCTCTGTGTCTGAACATGTTTGCAATGAAAGGCTGTCAAAATATTCTACGAGCCTATAGTAACGTGGGGTTTGAATGGAAACTAGAGTCAGAGTATTGTTCATGCCAATTAATATTCAACCGGAAAATCTACGAAACAAGAAATATTAAGCTGACGAAGTCGCGGGCAGAAGCTAGTGAAGAACATAAAGACGATGATGATAGGTGTAGCCGTTTCACCCAGTTATCATTCTACAGCGCTACAGCTGAGCATAAGGTCCTGGGTTTGATTCCCAGGTGGAGCAAAGTGCTATTGAGTTTTTCTATCGAGAATTTCTCAGTAATAACATCTTGTTGTGCCCGGTTGATGGCAATAGGCTCACCCCCTGTTACATGGGCCTTACACATACCATAACCATAATCAGCCTATAATGTTCCCACTGCTGGGACACAGGCTTCCTCTCGGTGAGAGGGAGTGCGCCGTAATCCACCACGCGGGCCCAGTGCGGATTGGCAGATGTCACATGGACATGCAGATTTCCTCACGATGTATTCCTTCACCGTTTTGAGAACAGTGGTGATGAAATAATTTACACAAAGTACAGCGCCTGTCTGGGTACGAACCTACGACCTACAACAACTCGTAAGTCGCGGCCGTTACCACTTGGCCACCACTGCTCTCACACTCTAACTTACACATAAACCCCTTTATTTATAAACATTGCTTAAAGTAGTGATTAGCGACTGTTTAACCCATGTTTAACCATTCATTTTTTACGTTTAAATGTCACTTAACTTATCATCATTAATACATAAACGAAATTTCGGTGTACTAAGATACACTTCTGCCTAACCACCATCATCTGCTTAGCATTTTCCCAACTATGTTGGGGTCGGCTTCCAGTATAACCGGATGCAGTTGAATACCAGTATTTTACATGGACCGACTGCCTATCTGACCTCCACAACCCAGTTACTGGGTAATACGATACCCCTAGGTAAGACTGGTTGTCACTTTCGGTCTTCTGACTACCCGTAACGACTGTCAAAGATCCACGAATCACAGCCGGGACTAACGGCTTAACGTGCTTTCCGAAGCACGGAGGGGTCTCGGTATGTAAAGATGGTCACCCATCCACAGACCAACCGCGGCAAGCGTAGCCCTGTGCGGCTGTTATTATTTAGCCACGGGCCCCTCACACTTCTGCCTAACCCTGTGTGGAATAAAGGCGCGATTTAAGCTATATCGCTATGATATAACAGTCAACAATGTTAATGTACTTAGATATGCAGTTTACCTTTTTACGCCATCCGTTAAATCTGACAGGTCGAACACCTGTCAGATTTGACGGATGGCGTAAAAAAACGGCTGGACGGGATAAAAAAACTGCGGCTTTGTAACTAAATGGTTTTGAGGTCAAACATGTAGTTTAGCTTTGTGCAGACGACAGGTGACAAGTTGTCGATGGGTAGGGTAGGTAGTGAGTTGTTTCCCAGCTATTTATAGTTGTTTAGTTCAAAGTCAAAGCATTTATTTCGAATACGCACATAAAAGGCACTTTTGAACGTCAAAAATTACAACAAAATAGAATTGATTCTAGTCGCCGTTCGCGTGGAAGGCGTAAGACACCACTCACACCTCTTTCTGACTTTTTTATTTTTGCGCTGGTCCTAAGGGTCGTGGCGTGATGTTTAATAGCCTTATAGTTTTATAGCCTTCCTCAAGAATTGGACTATCAAATAAAACTTTTTTTTTTCAAAGACGTCTGTTGTTCCAGAGATTAGCGCATTCAAACAAGCAAACAAACACTTCAGCTTTATTATTAGTACTATAAGTACAGTCAACAAAAAAGATAAGTATGCAGGATCGTCGGATATAGTTGAAGTTTAATAAGAAACCGATGGATGTTCTCGAATAAAATTTTGTTTTATTAATAGATATCAAACAGCTCAGGAAAAGTAAGCTAATATTTCAGGGAGGACATATTATTTATCATAAACAACTAAAGCCTCAATTCTAGGAAGGCAGAACGTTGATAGCACTAACTTTAGATGCATTCAGCTAATTAAGATGTTTCCAGAACGTTGATAGCACTAACTTTAGATGCATTCAGCTAATTAAGATGTTCCCAGAACGTTGATAGCACTAACTTTAGATGCATTCAGCTAATTAAGATGTTCCCAGAACGTTGATAGCACTAACTTTAGATGCATTCAGCTAATTAAGATGTTCCCAGAACGTTGATAGCACTAACTTTAGATGCATTCAGCTAATTAAGATGTTCCCAGAAACCAATACTATCCGATGTGGTTCAAGCTAGATATAATGTTGCAGATACTAAGGCTTACTCTAAACTTTACTAGTATTGTTGTTGAAGGTACGGTAAGTATAACCATAACCATAATCAGCCTATAATGTTCCCACTGCTGGGACACAGGCCTCCTCTCGGTGAGAGGGAGTGGGCCGTAATCCACCACGCGGGCCCAGTGCGGATTGGCAGATGTCACATGTCTTCGAATTTTTGGTTCTAGGACATGCCGGTTTCCTCACGATGTTTTCCTTCACCGTTTTGAGAGCAGTGGTGATGAAATAATTAACACAAACTAAAGCGCCTGTCTGGGCTGCGTTACCACTTGGCCACCACTGCTGTCACGGTAAGTATGCTTGAACCTAAAGACCAATTCCCGTAATTAAAAACGTTCAAAATCTAGTCGCAATCTCATTTCAGCCACAATCAATGTCTAAAATTTAAAGAAATTAGAGGTATTTTTAACCGACTTCAAAAAAGGAGGAGGTTTCTCAATTCGACTGTATATATGTTTTTTTTTTTTTTTGTGTGTTCGCGGATAACTTCGTCGTTTCTGAACCGATTTTGATTATTCTTTTTTTGTTGGAAAGGAGATATGCCAAGGGTGGTCCCATGATAAGGAAACCAGGATCTGATGATAGCATCCCAGTGAAATCGAGAGGAACATTCGAAAATCGTAGGAGCGACTAGTGCGTTTGTTAATTTTTTCATTAAGTATTTTAAAGCACTACAATTTAATGAAGGCCTGGAGTCGATCTGATGATGGAGCCGAAAGACAGTCGAGGGGACTCCTCAACGATTTACAGCAGTTACCTTGTGTTTGGGCTTGCTTAATTGGTATTGATGTGAACTTTACACCTACATGGGTTGTGACTGTCATTATGGGTCTGATGATGAACACGAAGAACAGTTAAGGGAACTCCTCAACAGTTTACAGTAGCTACCTTGTGTAAAGTAACTTGAGCACTTGCTCTCGGAAATCATCATTTGGTAAAGTGGAGCCGATGATGAAGACCACAGATGGCCATCGGAACTACTCAATGACAAATATTTCACGGGTTGCGATTTGATTACTTTAATATGGTTGCTAAGCAATTTATGCTCGTTACAATGCGTATGGTGAAGTGGAGCTGATGGTGACTTCTCAATCAGCTCCAGTTCTCCTGGTTCATACTAGGAGAACTCAACAATTAACGTCCCTGCATCGGGAAAAGCAATATTTTGTAAAAGGTGATGAGTAGTTGACATTAGGCTATTGTAACTTAAATAAATTACAAACTGACCCACTAAAAAGTGAAAAATAAAAACTTTTTTACAAAAAAAAAACCGACTTCCAAAAAACACTTTAAAGTGAAAAATAACTTTAATTTCGGAAGTCGGTGGCAAAAAACTAAAATACAAATCCAAAGACACCGACTTCCGAAATTAAAGTTATTTTTCACTTTAAAGTGTTTTTTGGAAGTCGGTTTTTTTTTTTGTAAAAAAGTTTTTTTGACAGATTAAGACTGAGATCAGAGGGGCAATTCTCGTTATTTTCAGAACGTTCACAGTCTGATCTCAGTCTCAATCTGTCAAAAAATGCTTATAATTTTCCTACATTTTGACAAGTTTTTGACATTTGTTGGTCGCCTAGATGAGACTGTGACTTGATTTTGAACATTTTAAATTGCGAGAATTGCCCTCTGAGCTATTGCATTTCAGACTCAGAGTACCCTGACTCTAGAGTTCTCACATTTTCAAAATGGCGGGTAATATACATTCCTCATACACATTTTTTGAATACCCCGAAATGTAATTAAAGAAGGTCTTTTTTCAAGACGTCGAAATTCGAACGGTGTCTTGTTGTGAATCCGCGATGATTTGTTACAAAAACAAATGAGTTCGTATTCTAATTGTTTGCGGTCTTTTGCGAGAGTTTGTCTACTCATGTAGCGAGAGGTTCGATGTGGAGACGACTTTTGATTTTAGAATAGAATAGAATATTATTTAATGGTGCTATAGGTACTCGTAGTTCCATTAAAGTTGGTCAAGATTAATAAGAGTATCTCATGGATGTAAAACTGTACCTACAAAGTAAAATTATAAAGAGAAAAGATTGGACTTTTTGTATTTGTTACGCATTCACGCTAAAATGGCTGAACGGATTTGGATGAAATTTGGCACATGGGGCCATGACCTGACCAGCATCATTTAGACCATGACCTGCGGTGCTATTCTGTAACAATCTCACCGTGAAAACTTAGGTGGAGTGAGCGTGGAGTGAGCTGTAAGTAGTGTACATTCCTAGCAAAAACAAACTCACTTCACCTAAGTTTTCACGGTGAGATTTTTACAGAATCGACCGTCTGGATTAGGATATAATAGGATACTTTTATCCCGATATTCCCACGAGATCGAGACTTATGCGGGAGAAACCGTGGGGCACAGCAAGTAAGAAAATTAAAAGAGTAATCAAACGTGGATAAATATAAAACTAAACTATGTACAGTAATTTTATTAAGATGGTAATATAAAGGAAAATATAGCTTTTATGCTTTTGTTTATAAAGAAAAAGAAAGAAAGAGGGAAAAAGTATTAAGTATCCAAGAGCATAAAACATTTCCAAGCAAATAATTATAACTTCTTCATACCTACTACGGAAAATAAAAAACAACCAGAGTAAGTGAATTCCCAAAAAATCGCATTTACATGAAAAGCTGGAATTCGAGAAACGAGTGAAGTTGTGGTGGGAGGCCAGTACTAGTCTGAACATCAAAGGAATGCGGCCGCATCGCGATACAGCTATGCTTTGCGACGAACTTTGTAGTGACGTCATGAACACGACGAATGTACTCCAAGGAGTCACTGAGTTAAAATGTTTTGAGAGCTTTCTGAGTGATTTTGTTTAAGGGGCTTATACATGACGTAAAGCGCGGTCACTGTCGGACTGCATAGAAAAGAAAGAGAAGCGCGATGACACAACCCTGGTAATGTATTGCAAAATATGAAGTATTGTTTTCATTATTTATTTTAATTCGATTTATTCTGATTATGTTCTGATTTATTATGTTTCCATTTAATTTTATTTGTTTTTTTTTATTTAATTTGAATTTATGTGATTTTATACGTGTGCCATTAATGCAGGGTGTTATACCTGAAATAAATGAATTTATTAATTATCATCAGCTTAGTGCAATGTTCTACTGAGTATAATATGCCTATCAAATTTCACGCCATTTAACTCAATTCCACCCACTCTCATCCATTCTTTACACAGACATAATTATTATTGGTTTTGGATCAAAATTAATACCAAAGCGGTCACATAAAAAGCAATCTCAATATAATATTACACAACCACAGATAATGAACAAAGTAATTGACATTTATGGAATTAATAAAAAAGATAAAGACCCTAATAAAATGAAAATGTTGGATATAGTGTGTGTCACCCGATTATCATCTGCGTAAAAACTGATAAAAAAATGTCGTAGAGCGAATGAATTTCGCATTTTTTCTGATTGATTTCTAACCAGAAAAACCAATTCTCCATCCAAATTTGTCATCTCGACGTTCTCGTTTCCGTTTGTGTTTGTAACCCTGACTTGACAAAATAATTCAGAAGTTTACTGATTACATTAGATTATACAGAAGTTGACTATACATCATTTTACATTACTTTGCAGTGATACTGATACACAATGAACATTCCCTTTGATTTTACTCAACGTTAAAATCGTTTGCGTATTTACTGACGTTTTCAAAAAAAATATTGGAGCCAAAATCAAACTGCGAATAAAATCGAATCGTTAACAAAAAGTTGAGCGTAAACAAGAAAAGGAATTGTTACCGGCGCGACGTTGTATTTGATAGAGACTTAGTATAACTTGTAATTCCTGAACAATCGTAGGAGAAATTGACTTTTTGTAAGTTGAAGAAATACTGTTGTAACAAAATACTCCCCAAATCTTTTGTATTGTTTAACTAAAGTATTACTGAAGGTTGTAAGAAAAACTGTAGCGACCCGTTTAGTGTTGGCTGGTTTTGATTTCCAGACTGTTTTGTTTTTCTTCATTGAACTCTATACACAGAATAACTTTTAGTGGGCATCCATTACCAAGATATGGACTAGGACACAAGCCTCCTTTCTGTGAGAAGGTGTGGGCCATAATCCACCACGGGTGCCCAGTGCTCGTCGATGGATGTCACATATATGTCTTCGAATTTTTGGTTCTAGGACTTGCCGGTTTCACCGTTTGAGAACCAGTTACATATATAATGTTAATTTTATTTGGTAATCAGATCAACATCATCCAAAGTTGCTTTCATTTGGCCATATTATTTATGGCTGTAATCTACAACAAAGAAAACTTATACTTTAACTAAAAACTTTTTAATATCAAGACATAACTTGCAGGGTAAGCAAGTTGAAGGGGCAGGGTGGGCTTGCCGTATTTGTCGAAGGACCGATGGCCGGTGGAGCAGACGAGTCCTGGAGTGAAGACCGCGTAATGGCAAGCGTAGTGTGGGACGCCCCCCAGTTAGATGGACGGACGACCTTAAAAGGGTGGCTGGGACAGACTGGATGCGGAAGGCAAAGGAAAGGGTGTTGTGGCGCAGCCTGGGAGAGGCTTTTGTCCAGCAGTTGATAGCTATGTTGAAAGAGAGAAAGAAAAAAGAATTGAATAGAATAAAATACTCTTTATTATGTACACCATATAAATTACAGACATAAATATAGAAACTGTACAAAGGGTGACACAAAGGGCGGTCTTATCGCTAAAAGCGATCTAAAAGATATTTTAAGTCTTGTTCTTAAATAAACGCTTTTAACGCGTACGTCTTTTTTACATCGTTCTCACATATAATTAAATTTAACATTAATGATGCAACCAATATTTTTGTAAAAATATAATTTTAAAAGAGTGTCCATGGAGTTTCATGCCCCTTATTAATTTTAAGTCCATTGTTCAGAAAGGCAACTTGCTAGGAGCATTTCCACAGCACAAGTTGCTTGCAGAAAAAAAACTTACACAATTCAAAATATTACGTAGACATCGTTCGCACTTCCTTAAATGAAAAAGAACAGTCGCGATCAAGATCTTGATATTCATTTAGAATTATTAACAAACATTAATCGTCATTAACTCTCGAGTGACGTAGTTTATAACCTTTTCCTTAGTCGCCATGTTTTCCTTGACTTACCAAAGTACCAATTTCTTCTATGCATCAGGGTGACAGCAACATCGACGCACAACCTGCAACCATGGATTAAAATATTTCATAGGTTATTAAAAAAAAAATTGCTGTTCCATATACTTTGACCACGTAGGTCCCTTTTCTATGAAACATCAGATTTTCAAACTCAAAGCATTTATTTCAATTAAACCATTTACAAACACTTTTGAATTGTCAAGAAGTCGGTCAGTCAGAAAATATGAAGCTAGTTGCCCATTCCAAAGCGTAGGTACCTATGGAGAAGAACTCCATGGACACTCTTTTAAAATTATATTTTTACAAAAATATTAGTTGCATCGTTAATGTTGAATTTAATTATAATATATGTGAGAACGATGTAAAAAAGATGTAAAAATTTTTTTTAAAAACCCCCCGATTTAAAAAAAAAATATTTAATATTTTTTAGAAATCTATATAAAAGAAAAGTAATTATTTTATTAATTTAGAAAGTAAATGTTATGCGTGTAACTTTATAATTATGAATTGTATTAATTTTGTTATTTTATGCATGCACATTTATGTAATAGTAATTTTATGATATATTTGTTTTTTTTTAAGTCATTCATTATGGAAATAAAGAAGCTATAATAATTTAAAAAAAACATGTACCTACTGAATTTGTGGTTACAGTTTGCGCGTCGATACTTCTGCCAACATGTAGGTATAACAAAAAAAAAAGAGCTCTCTTGATATCTTTCACGACGGTCTCAAGAAGCAATGATTTAATCCTGCCGTGGGTGTAATAAACACGTACAACGACCTTGAAATGAAACAATGTTTGCCATCCGTGCCAAAATACCAAGACCACGAACATTTCCAGCGTCAACAACAAAATGCCTTAAATAATGAAATGTGTGCCCCGCTGCGATTTATGTTTTGTAAAAACTAGACGAAATCTATACATATAATAAAATAGTAGCGAATTCAAAATTGTATATTGAATATTTATGAAAAAAAAAAGTAGTTGCTACGTGGGGTGGAAAAGAGTCTGATGCTGAAAATATTATAGATAGATATTTTGGGATGCATGAAGAAGCCTCCTCGTGTAGCACAGTTTGTTCCGCCAGTTACTCAACTGAACCGAGCGCTCGGGGCATCCTGGACAGTCACACCCAACACCTTATTTGACTGGCCAATTCTTCCCTTGCGGTGGTAGGGCTAACGCCCGCCTGATTTTTAATAATAATAATAATAATATTCCACAACTATCACACAACGCCGTCTAGTCTCAAGCTAAGCAGAGCTTGTGTTATGAGTACTAGACAACTGATAAACATACTTATATATTTCTAAATACATACATATATAGATAAATTACACCCAGACACAGAACAAATGATCATGCTCATCACACAAACATTTGTCCTGGGTGGGAATCGAACCCACGACCTCCGGCATAGCAGTCATAATAATAAGTTTGCAACCACCCTCCCGCCGGAGTCCGGCGTCAAGCAGCCTGCTGTGTTTCATCAATGCGTGGGAGTTCCAGTGCCTAAGACATCTTCTGGGCACGCTCGTTCCATCATAGACCTCACCCATCGCTTTCCATCAGGCGTGATCGAGGTCAAGAGCGGGCCCGTTCAGCAATAAAAAAAAAAGATTTTTAGTTCGTTTGACTGTTTGATGTATGTTCCGGATTGGCGCTAAAACTATACGTTTTGTCCCAGTAGTACGTTTCTGTGGGATATTTTCTGACGCCAATGTGGGGGAAGCCGCGGACAAAAGCTAAAATTAATAGAAAATAAAATGAATGACCATTGCGACAGAAAGTTGCGACGTTATCGCTCGTCGAAATTCTAATTTTGTAGCTACAATAGCTTTGAAGAATCTGATAGCATTTCTGTAGGCCGTACTTCTTTTGTGTTTACACAATTTATTATTAGGCGAGGCGAGATTGTGGGTTCAAATCCGGGCAAGTAACAATGTGACTGGTTCAGTACATAGGTATATACTTTCTGACTTTATTGGGACTTTACCAACTTCGGTGAAAGACAAAAATCGTGTGGAGACCTGTTTTTGTAGTGAATATAGTCTCAAATGTGGTGCAATCAATGTTCGTGCCTTCTCAGTATGAGAAGAGGCCTGTAGCGGTATCTACAACGCAACATACGGCCAACGCGTCATACTGACGTCACGCAAAATCCTGCATCTCGCAAGCAGAGTTTACCGCGCATCTAGCATAGATACAACGGCCCGGGGCAGTCTCGCATTGGGTCTTAGCATATATGCACAGCGTTTTGCGTGGATGTGCCGCATATTTTCCCAAATATTTTTTTTTTGCGAATAAATAAAATGTATTTTCTTTCTTTCTAATAAATGCCTACTAAAAGGTTTAGGCCAATGGTACATACTAATTCCATGGTTTAGACCATTAATTTAGGTACCGCTTGCACTGGGCCCACGTGGTGGGCTATCGTGAACTCTCTCCTTCAGAGAAGAGGTCTGTGTCCCAGCAGTGGGTACATGATAGGCTGATTATATGATTATTATTAAATAAAAATAATTAAATCTATACTTGTTGCTGTGCCCCACAGGGTCCATAATTGTAGCCATTGTAACACCTACAACATTATGGAATGCAAATAAATATATGAATACTAGCAGCGCCCCGCGGTTTAACCCGCATAAGTGTCGATCCCGTGGGAATATCGGGATAAAAACTATCCTATGTCCTTCCCCGGGATGCAATCTATCTCTCTGTAAAATTTTATAGAAATCCGTTTAGTGGTTTAGACGTGAAAAGGTAACATACAGACAGATAGACTGACAGAGTTACATTCGAATGTACCTATAATATTACTAGCTGCGCCCCGCGGTTTCACCCGCGTAAATGTCGATCCCGTGGGATTATCGGGATAAAAAGTAGCCTATATGTTAATCCAGAGTGTCAGCTACCTCCATACAAAATCGGTCCAGCCGTTTGAGCGTGAAGAAGTAACAAACATATAAACACACACACTAGTGTGATATATATAGTATGTATGATGCCTGTATTTACACCGGCAACCATACCTTTCAACACAGTACATAATAACCATAATCAGCCTATAATGTTCCCACTGCTGGGACACAGGCCTCCTCTCGGAGAGAGGGAGTGGGCCGTAATCCACCACGCCGGCCCAGTGCGGGTTGGTAGATGTCACATGTCTTCGAATTTTTTGGTTCAAGGACATGCCGGTTTCCTCACGATGTTTTCCTTCACCATACATAGAATCCAACTTTTTTTTTTTTTTTTTTTTTGTCGGGGGGAAACCTTCAAAAGGCACCCAGACCTCCGGGGAGGGTCGGGTCGGGAGTGTGGGATTTTTACCTCACTAAAACCACCCCGGTGATCACCATCAGCACATAGGGGTGGTCCCGGTTCCTCTTAAAAGACCAATTCACATAATAATCCTACCTAGCGACCTAATACGCGACCTAATGCGTCGTTCGTGGTGCGTGTTCCGACACATCATCTCGAGAAGTTCCTCAAGGAAGAGTTCTGGCTGAAGGGTGTTGTATACCGCCGGTTTCGTGGCCGGCTACATGACACCAGTCCGCGAAACACGACGCCGACACTTCGTGTACGTTATTTTTTAGTGATATTCTATTGTTGTATGTATTTATAGTATTTTTAAGTTATATTAATATTGTATTGTATGTGTTTAAATGGGCCTTGATGCCTGAAATAAATGGATAAATAATAAATAAAATAATAGAGTACTATAGTACAGTATATATACTAAAACTTCCTTGAACCGCAAATTACTTCTTTCATAAAGGACGCTGATATTACAAAATAATTTGAATTTGTATGGTTTTTAATCCACTTTGGCCGACTTGCATCTAGACTGTGCTGGCTTACTTACCTGATATTATTTGACCTACTTTCCGCAAGCAATGTACTTAGAAAAGAAAACTGATGAAACAGAAAATATCGAGGATAAAAATGAGGTTTCATTAATTTCTCAAGAACAATGAGAATCTAATGGAAAAGTGTCAAAATCAGGAAGAGTTTGTTAATGAAGTAATGTATTTTCTATTAATTGTTTGATAAATTACACTTTAGCAAAATTTTTGTATTTTTCAAGGATCCTCAGCGCACTTAGGTACTGTTGGTAAGTAAGTAGTTTCATCATCATAAAATTCGGGCTAACGACCGAGAGAGCAGTGGCGGCCGTGACTTACGAATTGTAGGTCGTGGGTTCGAACCCAGCCAAGCACTTAACTTTGTCAAAATTATTTCACCATCACTGTTCACAAAAAGCGTGAAGGAAAACATTGTGGGGAAACCGGGCATGTCCTAGAACCAAAATTCGAAGACATGTGACATCCGTCAACCCGCACTGGGCCCGCGTGGTGGATGACGGCCCACTCCCTCTCGCAAAGAGGAGTCCTGTATCCCAACAGTGGGAACATTATAGGCTGATTATGCATGCATGATTATGACCAAGAGAAATGAACCATGTGGAGTACACCTCTTCGGGCAAGTTCGTACAGAATAATCGTTGAACTCCATAGACACTCGAATTCGGTAACCGCATGCGGGCTTACGATCAAGGAGTTTATTAATAAACGTTGTTTTAAGGTAACAGACGTATAGAAATCAAAAACTGCTGACCATACATTTTTTGTGTACAGTCAACAAAAGAGATAAGTATGCAGGATCGTCGGATACAGTTGTAGTTTAGTAGGAAACCGACAGATGTTGTCGACTGAAATTTAATTTGATAAATGAGCTGTTTGTTTTCTATTTATTAAATAAAAATTTTAGTCGACAACATCCATCGGTTTCTTACTATATCCGACGATCCTGCATACTTATCTCTTTTGTTGACTGTACACATAGACGTACCTAATTTAAATGCGGGAAAACCTTAAAAAAAATCAGTTTGATCGCAAAACAAACTATTTCTGGCCTGAATGAACCAACCTAAGAATAAAAACTGCAGATGACAATGACAAACAGAATTTCTCAAGGGAAAACTAGATGTATCACATACTATTGTTACCTTTGAACAATCTCGTTTAAGATAAAAGAAACAAACGTTAAGTTAAAAGTTAATACTTGTAGAAAATATTTGTTTTCTTGCCCACGGCTCGGGAAACTCCTCAGAGGTATGAAGCTCGAGGGAAATAAGGTCGGAATGCAGGATATTTATTTCATAGTACAGACGCCAGCACATCAAACTACCCGAAACTATCAAATTTTCCCAATGAACTCTGAACCTTATGCTCTAGCGATAAAGTTGAAAATCTATTAAACTAATTTGACAGATTGTAGTAGTTTAATGTGCTGGCGTCTCGTCTGTATGTCTGTACTTATGGTATTAGTTTTAAATTGGTTTTCCTTTTCGTTAGTAATTTGTTAGTGATCTTTTATGCGACTATGGCCGGACACTTACAGGCTATTTTTATACTGCGTCAAATTAAATTAACTAGCAAAACTCCACAAACGTGATGGGTGGGTTATAATTTGAGTACCTTTGTACTCACATTATAATTATGTCATATCATATAAATAATTAAAAAAAAAAAAAACATAAAAAAAAAATTTGCCCACCGCTATCGGGAACGGGGTCCAAGCTACCAGGGCTCCAGAGAAAGGAACCTCTTGACAATGCTGGCCGTGTCCAGAAGTACAGCTTTCTGAAACAAGCCCTTGATCCAGCTGCCCATCGAGAGCCTCCTCAGGTGATGGTTGAGGCTCTTGACTATTAACCCATTGGCTAACACGACTATCAGCACAATGATCGCTGAGTCCACAACCCACACATGTCGACAACCTCGCGAGTCAAATCAAGATACTTGAGACATATAATAATGAGTTTAATTCAATCGATATTCTAAGTATGTTTATCAGTTGTCTAGTACTCATAACACAAGCTCTGCTTAGCTTGAGACTAGACGGCGTTGTGTGATAGTTGTGGAATATTATTATTATTATTATTATTATTCTTTTTCTTAGTAAAAGTGCATTTAAGAAGCAAATCCAAGCAACCCTTAAGGATCAGCAAGGCAATATGTAATGTGTGGCATAACTGATGCAGGACCTCATGCACCTCTTTTCCCACCTTTTTTCTTTTTAAGCCAACTAATATTATAGAAAACATCTTGTTGACCCCAGCGTTACTTGTATGCTTACAATTGTATCTTATTGCCTTGTAATAAGATTTAATTTTCTTTGGCTAAATCGGCGGTCAGCATGGTAAGATACATATATATATATATTTTTTAAGAAATACCTTTGTAATCGATTCAGTAGTCAATTATGAACAAACTACTTTCAGGACTTGCGTTTTTTATTTTATTGTCTTTTTCTTTTTTGCGTGTTTATATTATATATATATATATTTTTCTGTTACACCTTGTATAATAACGTAATGTTTAATAATGTACGCACACAAATTTAGTTTAGAATATATATTATTTTTCTTTCTTTTATTAATTTAAAAATCCAGATAGGTACCTATGAGTTCTAGGACTAATGTATCTGTGTTCCTAGCTAGTTTTAAGTACTTTAAATTGTAATCTGTGGAGAACGTAGTGGGTAGCATAATTGTTTTATTAGTTATATTTAAGACTAGCTTCTGCCCGCGACTTCGTCCGCGTGAAATTTCTTGTACCCCCATCCCGTCGCGTCGCAACACTTCGTATTCGCTTACCGTTCACTCTGAGTTTTTTTCTTTTTGCTCGGCTCCTAAGGGTCATAGCGTGATGTTAAATAGCCTATAGCCTTCCTCAAGAATTGGGCTATCAAATCCATAAAGAATTTTTTCAAATCTGACCGGTAGTTCCAGAGATTATCGCGTTCAAACAAACAAACTCTTCAGCTTTATTATTAGTATAGATTTTATGACTGTTTTTTATTGTGCTACTGTTTGTTTTTCCTTAAATAAATAAATAAATAGATACTTGACTTGTGTATCTTTCTCGGCTTTCACGATATTCATCATCAGCCTTTTCCCAACTATGTTGGGGTCGGCTTCCAGTCTAACCGGATGTAACTGAATACCAGTATTTTACATGGAGCGACTACCTACGGCTTTCACGATGTTATACTCAGATTTATTATTTTCAATGTCATCCATTATTTTTACGCCTAAAAGCCCTAAAAGCATGTCCCAAAATACATTGACAACCTAATGAAATCCGACAATATTTAAATTGATTGATCGTTATATACACGCTCCATGGCTAATAGTAGCCATTCCCTCTGAAAACTAAAGCTACTAACTAAAGTTTCTTTTTCACCAAAAGTGATTGATGATTATGTCAACGAAACTATGGGAGTGACTCGCTAAAAAATACTGGAGGCTCTTATGACTATTATTTCATGACCCTTCCTAGCATTCACGCTGTAGGAATTCGCGGGTCAACCTTATCTGGTTGTTGAACTCGGAGTTTTCACCGACCGATATCGAATGACCTGTCTTCACGTTACAACTGTTGGAATTCACCGGCCAACTTATACAGTTTAGCAGGTTTGACCTTGATATTTTCCTAGAGAAGGGAATATTTACCTACGTAGTATAAATAGAGAGATTCCGGGGTCACGGTTCAGCGGTCAATGACTTCACTTAGCTGGTAAAGGGACCCCTGCTAACGCGATATTTACTTTTGTGAATGTGGTCTTAGGAGTTCTTCGCTTGTGTTTGTATACTTTTTTCCGGGGAATTCGCGAGGGTGGCTGAAATCTCTGCCAAAGTCGAGTTTAAGGGGCTTACAGGACCTAAACACAAACAACGCAAGTTTTAGAAACAATAAAATTATATGATCGACTACAGTAAACACAATCAGAAAAATATATGATATTCTTATTTTTTTTATTTTATTTTTTTTAAAACGTTGCCCCACACTAGGAATTTCTCCTGTATCGTGGGTGCGTTTACAAACATTTAATCTCACATACACAAACAGCCAGACCCGGAACAACTACTTGTAGGTCATACTTAATGATTTGTTCCGTGCGGGAATCGAACCCGCGACACGCAGTGCAGCAGTATTCTTCAGGATATATGCTAGGTAGATAGTGTGTTAAAAACATAATACAACGAATTTGATACGATAGAAAAAATCATGAAGATACCTCTAAAAACTTTCTTTTTACAATAAAAACCATACTAATATACATACAATCATTCTGATTTTTTGTCAGATTATTCTACTACAAGCAATATACTAAAATATTAGTGTTTTAATTTTTTAGTCCGAACAATAGATTTTTTGTAATTAAATAATTGCTTCATATTTTGCAATAAATTACCAGCGTTGTATAATCGCGCTTCTCTTTCTTTTCTATGCAGTCCGACAGTGACCGCGCTTTTGGTCATGTAGGCCCCTTAAAGATATTGTGGAATTGTACCAAACTTGGAAAATTACTCGAAACACCTTATAAATGGGACTCCTCATTCATCGTTCACCCAAATATTTCATATTTTTAAGAATGTAGGTATACTCGATTTTCTTCCTAGATGTTGCAACGTAATTTGTGAACATAAATAAAATAAAATAAAGTTTATTTGGAACAACTTAAGTTTACAATACACAATGGAAAACGAAAATAGCCACAAAAGTAAGATACTGTGGCGCAGCTATCAACGCCCAACTCAAAATAATATACAGACATTGGTCCAGACTTCCCAAAGAAAGCTAATTAATAATTAAAAGAATTACAGATTGGTGAAGCGGGTGAATAATTGCGGGTGATTTAATTTAAATTGGGCGAAGGCGGAAAGAATCAATTCTAGATTGTGCGGATGCTAATGGATATCGCGAATCCTATAACAAATGGGTATGAGCAGGGGACACGCAGCCGAGAAATTACACCAACATGAAGAAATCAAGATAAACACTAACCTTTGACTCTGCTGGCGGCGGCGGATGACTTCCTGGGGCGCCCCGGACTTGCTCTGTTCTAGCTGATTCTTTGGTTCACGGTGCTCAGCAAACCGATAGACCGGTCTATATTTGGTTGCGAGCGGGTTACTTTGCGGATTACAAAAAATTAGTTATGGCGTCTTATTATGAGCGCGGCTCCAGCCTAAACTGACTGAGGGAGTCAAGTTGGCGAGCGTTAATTGGTAGCGGTGCGGCAGTACTTATTGACTGATTGGTATTTGTATGTGACGAAATGACAGTTTTAAATGCGCGAGCGCGGCTTTTTATAAGCTCGCTTCCTCCCACTTCACGTGAGACAAAAGTAGTGCATCTCTTTCATCCAGCACATTGGCGTAACGCAAAACGGCGTAAACACAGATATTTCAAAAAGGAATAATAAAAATTAAAATAAAAGAGAATAGTCTCTATGTGGGGATTAATATGTAGTATAAATGTAGAGTGGAGGTGGGGTGAAGGTGAAGTGTGTATGTGTGTGGGGGTGTGTGGGGGTGTGTTTACCGGGTTTATGATACAATAAGTTGCTCAGTTTCTTCATAAGACAAGGATTTAAGCCAAACAGTTACTTTTCTCTTAAGTAGACTTTTAGTCATAGAGTAAATATTAGTTGTTATATTAATATCGTTTTAAAGTTTACAGCTGATATGGTTGAAGTGGCGACGAACCAACGCTAACCTGCAGCGCTCAGTCCTACAAACTCTGTCGACAGAGTTTGTAGGACTGAGCGCTCGCCGCTTTGGCCGCAACATGGCTTTGATTTTGATAGTTCAACAACATTCATTGCGTTATTTACGTTACTGAGCAATAGCTATATCTATTTAGAATAGAATACTGTATACCAATTTATTTTCTATAAACATACTGTTTTGTTGACAGTACTAGCAACAAGTGCAAGCTACCTACGCAAACATCTTTAAAAAATAAAATTCTTTTGCGTAATAAATTCAACATTCGTCATTAAAATCTAAATCAAAGAACTCACGCTAAACGCAACCTCTCTCAAGTATCCTCCGTAAAGAGAAAACAAATGAGAGCCGCCATAGATGTTTTTAACGAGACAGTTTTGTCACAGTATAAAGATATACAGTATTTCGACTTCATACAAACGGACGAAACGCGAGCTATACCTACGCGCCTCGACCGCGGCATGCGCTCGGCATGCAGACAGTCGCGACTGTGCCGCAGTGACGAATGGACGGTGAGTTGTTTTTTTTAACAATAACCGCGCAAAATAAATTGAAGTAGGGGGAAGTCCCGTAGCGCCGGACGGCACCTAGCGTCGGACACTCGTACTATCTCGACAAACGACAACGCGATCTATTCAAATATTGGTGAAAGGGGTGCGGGGGAACGTAGCGATACAGGATCACGCGACGCGGTTTGCGAGTGAGGCGTACAGCCGCGGTGGGAGAGGTGGATTGCTGTTTTTGGCGGGGAAGCGTTGCGTCTCGTAAATTTCAAGTGAGTATTACTGCTATGGTTTTGTGTTTAATCGTTTTGTTATTTGTTAATAAAGACAATGTTCCATAATAATTCGTAAATTGTGAAAGTTTTTATTAAGTACTTAAACAGTTTTAGTATGAAATACGTAATTTTGGACATTCCCTGTCCCCTACCTCCGGACACAAAGTTGTCCCTTACCACCGGACAGTTTATAGGTTGGCTTTTTACTAAACATGTATACTTATCATAATAATGATTGTTTGTTGTTTTACAGGATAGAAGGAGGGAGATATTTCAACATGGAAGAGACAAAAAAGAAAAGAAAATGGGATCAGCAAAGTTTGAAAACTGTAATATCTAATATGGTAAAAACTACTTGTGGTGTGTTTAGAGGACCACGACGAGGACTGGAAACAATGCTCCAGCTGCCAAGAATGGGCCTATGAAGCATGTGCAAACGTTCCGGAATGTGGTAGATAACCTATATATGTGATGGATGCACAATGTTTTAAGAATTTCTGGCGCTTAGGGTTTGAAGATTAACCCGTCCGGTACTAGGTGCCAATGTTAAAGACAAATTTTTTTCTACTAAAATTTAATTAACGTTCCAAGATTATGTTTACGCAGAGGTTGTATTTTTGTTAATTGATTTTGATTTTATATATTGTTCATTTAACTAATTCATAAATAAACACATATTTCTCGAAGTAGTTTTAATTTTATTTTCGGAAAACCTTATATGTCCGTCACTAGGGGACTTCCCCCTACATATAATATGACGAGTAGGATATATTGTGCTGTTTTTGGTTGCATGAATTCGTCAATAACGCATCCAGAGATAACTTTTTTTAGATTACCTGGAAACTCTGAAAGGTAAGACTATAAAATAATTTTACTTACTAGTAGGTAGATACATAATGTGTGTCTTTTTAATGGATAAGTATTTCCTTTTATCTCCCGAAAAAAAAGATGTCTGGATTAATAAATAAAGTGAATAGAGTAAAGGAAAGTGATAGACACGAGTGAAATAGGTAGTTATAGGCGGTTCATGAATCATTATACGGTAGGTACGCTTGTGTTAAAACCTTGGGGCATGTGTGTTTTGTTTTGTTAGTTTGTAAAATTCAAAGTAAAGACGTGGTTTTTATTATTAATATTTATGTACACACAGTAAAATAAAATAACAAAACTAAATGGAAACACAAAGTAGGCAAATGTAATTAAAATGCTGGAGGCGGGCAGCCCTATCGCATGTTTACGTACCGCGCGGCTGTAGGCATTTATTTCAAGGTTACGGCCGAGTTACAATACTGTATGATCTTTATATTGTGGTTTTGTTGTATTGTGGCTCATAATTAAAGAGCCGGATTCAAGAAGACAATGGAGCCATTGAAGACGAGAACTTCATTGAAAACCTCTTTTGTTTTTAATGTGACGCGCCAAGCCATCGTGACATCATCGTCAGTCAGGTGCGACTTCTTGACAATGCACGCTACGATGCCGCGCGTCAGTCGTTCAAATACGTAATCGTCGCGTTCATAATATGAAATGCAATTATATAAAATCAATGATTTCAAAAGTAAGGATACGCCCGTCTGAACATTTTACATAGAAGTTCTTCGTTCGAAGTTCGCGCGCACCACTGTCAACTGAGTCGAGTTGGCCCTAAAACCGTCATTTTAGGGCCAGTGCGTTGGTGCCATTTAGTCGCGCCGTTAGCCCGGTCCTTACGCTAGTAATATATATGTCAATGTATAAAATTGTTTATTCTGTAAACAGTATATCGGAATCACTTTAACAAGTCATATAAAACATTTTCACAATAATGCATTTTTTGGGATACAAGAAGAAGCTTCTCGTGTAGCGCAGTTTGTTCCGCCAGTTACTCAACTGAACAAAGCGCTCGGCGCATCCTGGACAGGCACACCCAAAACCTTATTTGAAAGGCCTTCCCTTGCGGTTGCAGGGCTAACGCCCGCCTGGTTTGCGGCTACCCTCCCACCGGAGTCCGGCGTCCTGCTCTGTTTTGTCGATGCGTGGGAGTTCCACTGCCTTAAGCATCTTCTGCGCATGCCCGTCCCATCATAGACCTCATCCATCGCTTTTCATCAGGCGTGATCGAGGTTAAGAACGGGCCCATTCAGCAATAAAAAACAAAAGTAATCTTAACTTTACAAACTAAATATTTATGTCATTTCGTTTACAGAGACATCAACTCGCAAACTGATACCATGGATTTAGTTTACGATTCATGACCCCCCCCCAGCGATGAAAAGTTTCGTGTGCTAGCCGTATCTACGGCATTTCATACAAACTTTCAAGCTCTTATTTTTCGAAATGAATGAACCGATTTTAATGAAACTTCATACGCTTAAGCAGAACATAAAGGTCGAAGAATTTAGTAGAGAACATTTTCGAAATATCTAATTTAAAAAAAGATAACTGGAAATCTCTGTTTCTATGGAAAATTTAAAATCGGTCTAATTTGGCTGTAACACAATTTTTCGAAAACGTTCTCTAATAACTTTTTAGACCATGATTGTCCTGCATGCGTATGAAGTTTCATTAAAATCGGTTACTATTACCGGGCTACCATTTTTTATAATTTTTATATCCTATATATTTAAAAATATAATTTATATATATTTAAATAGAGGAAATAAGATTACAATTAAGATAAAAAATTTATTATACGGCACCCTTAGTGCGCAGGTCCAGTGATTGGTTGTAAAACTTAATTTATTATCTTGACTTTACACAGGTGACTATAGCCGCACGATTAAAGGTGCAATTCCAAGATGGACCGCAGGCCGCAAACTGCAGCTGCAGGTTCAAGCGACACTGTTGGTTTCTATGTATGTATCTCTATGAAAACTGCGTTCAACCGCTGCCGCTAGCCGCTTTTTCGCCTGCGGTTGCAGTCTGCTGCCCATCTCGGAATTGTACCTTTACACCGCATGACGAAAATCGACCTAGTGTAAATCCCATTTTAATCGACCTAGTGTAAATCCCATTTTAATCGACCTAGTGTAAATCCCCCATTAGTTTTGTTGTGTTAGCTTCAGGAAGACAAAAGAGCCTAGAAAACGAGACTGTTCATTGAAAACCTCTTTTGTTTCAAGATGACACGCCAAGCTGTCGACGTGACGTCAGGTGCGATTCTGGATAATGCACGTTACGATTTCGTTTATGTAACTAAGTAGATATTTTATTACTTTGTGCTATTCGTAGGTTTTTTCGGTTCATATTGATTTTGCTTGAGGGGCCCGTGGCTAAATAACAACAGCCGCACAGGTCCATCGATCAGGTTAAGCTACGCTTGCCGCGGTTGGTCTGTGGATGGGTGACCCTCTTTACATACCGTGACCCCTCCGTGCCTCGGAAAGCACGTTAAGCCGTTTACTTTTTCTCTATTTTTAGGTAAGTTACCAAGAAGAAAGACAAGGAAGAAAGGAGAGGTTACCGATCCCAAGCCCTAGGTACGCAACTTAAGCCTTTTCCCAACTATGTTAGGGTCGGCTTCCAGTCTAACCGGATGCAGCTAAATAGTAGCCAGTAATACCAGTATTTTACATGGAGCAACTGCACATCTGACCTTCAGAACCCAGTACCGTATAACCCAACACGATAATTACCCCTTGGTAAGACTGGCTGTCAGACTTTTGAGCCCGGGGTCATTAGTACTTCTCTAAAAAAAAACACACACCAATAATACTTGATACCCGAAACACATTCTTGAAAATAGAATAACTATACAAAGGTAAAGCAATAGCATCAACATTCCGATCATAACCCAAACCCATTTCTATTCGATACGTAATAACAATCTTGTTCGAACAGATCTTAGTCTCGCTGTATATGGATTTATATATCCGAAGAGTGCTTTTATAATAAAAATACGATACGATACTGGTAAAAATAGGTATTTGGTAAGTATATGGAGGTACAACTTTTTTTTTTTTTCGGATGGTAAATCATCAAATGACCCCTCCCGCTCTGGGTGGAGCGGAAGGGAGTGTCAGACTCTTACTGACTAAAACTCACCCATGTTCCTTCCTTAGCCCTTTGTGTTCCAGGCCAGCGGTAACCCTTTCGGACAATCCCGGTGACCCGGCAGGCTTCGGCCTTATGGGGCCCCTCCTCGATGCTGACATCTCTTTGAGGCGCGCGTGGAACACGTACGCGCCGTCCGGCACGGGCCTGGTCCTGATCGGACGGTGAGCTACCCATTACTCTACGCCCGCAGGCCCGCGCCTACGGTGGCCGGGAGTCGTCCCGTGGCTCTCGACGCCCGGAGGTACAACTTCAAAGAGAATTCATTTTATTGGTGCATAAACGTAAACAGCCGCTGCTGCTTAAACCTATCGCGTGTATTATAATGTCACCGTATGATTGTGAACACCGCAAGTTTATATATTATTATATCTATGATGTGACCTATAGACTGACCAGATATTGCCAAAGTCATTCCAAAATGTGATTGCAGTAGGTTGTTGTCAACAATCTGCTATAGCAGGTTGGCACCGCTGTCTATCCTTCGATAAAAAGTCAAAAATGTTTATTGATTTAAAGACGAGTTAAGAGAAAAATAAGTTTTCTATAGAAACCTGAAATTACTCATATCTCGTCTGAAAGGACTCTGATATCAATCAGAGTCCTTTCAAAATATATATTTAGGAACCTAGATATTCTATAATCCAATCGGAATAAATACACACTATTACTATTACCTTATGAATATGTTTGATTTACAAATTATTTTGGTATTACGTTTGTATGAACTACGCATGCTCCACCGCGCGCCGGCCCCATAAGGTAGTTAATTAGTTAAGTAGAAGATAATTATATTTCAAATAAACAAGAAAACTAACGTTAGAATTTCTTCTCATTGTTATATACCTGTGATTATTTTATACATTCTCTTTCTTCTGTATCTACTTGGTAACTAAACTAAAAATAGAAAAACAAGCTAACACTAATGTCTTTGTTCTTTTGTTTTAATATCCTGCCGCGGTAACTAATTAGGCAATGTACTTTGGCCCTGCGTATCTTCTGGAAACACTAATTAAGTCTAATGAGGAAAATTTATCAAGTGGGTTGGTGGTAAAGGTTGGTAAATATATGTAGAGTTCTTAGGTTTCTTGCGGGTAGTCGAGAATATTTTATTTATTTATTTATTTCAGGCGACACAGGCCCATACATAAATACCTTAACCTAAAAATACATATTCTTATTATGAAACGGTACTTCACTAGCTAACTCATGAGCAGTTCTGTGGTACTTGTCCGCGGAAGCGTCGGAACACCACGTGCTGCGGCCAGAAGTCTTCTTCCATGACGACGGGCAGATAGCAATTCGGCAGGCGCACCACGAACGCCTTGAAGTTGACGTTGCGGTGCGACTCCAGTAACTGCACCCTCAGCGCGTACCTCGTCTTCTGGCGCACGTACTCCACGATGTCCTCCGCCTTAGTGGTGTAGTGTAGGCGGGAGATGTACATCGGTGTGTTCGGCTTTGCGGCACGCAAGCTGACATCGGGCTCCGTAGGAGCTTTGCCGCAGCGGTTCTTGTTCGTTCGCTATTACTCTCGTGGCTAAGTAATGACTGCCGAACGGGTCGATCGAAGGTTAAGCTACGCTTGCCGTGGTCGGTTCGTGGATGGGTGACCATCCGTATCACATCGAGACACCTCCGTGGCTCGGAAAGCACGTTAAGCTATTGGTCCCGGCTGTCATTCGTAGATCTTTGACAGTCGTTACGGGTAGTCAGGAGCCCAAAAAGTCTGACAATCAGTCTTACCACGAGGTCAGATAGACAGTCGCTCCATAAACAATATTTGTATTCAGCTGCATCCGGTTAGACTAGAAGCTGACCCCAACATAGTTGGAAAAAGGCTAGGCACACGAAAACACACGAACGGCCTGCGTCTGGTGACGGGGACCATCACGGGACACTGTTCGCAAAACAAACATTTCCACACAATAGGTATAACGGAAAGTCCCTTTGCATGGCGGCTGGGGAAACCGTTGCGCATGTGCTCTTTGAGTGCACAGGCGTCACCCAAATTAGGTCAGACACCCTCGGGATACCCAGATATTACACAGATTTTCTCAACAGGCCAGGAGACGTTATCAACTTCTGGAGGGAGGGGGGCGGGTAGGGATAAACACAGACAGACGTCATGTCCCAGGCACAATGGTCCACTTGAAGGACTAAGTTCGATAACCAAACCCATAACATAGAACATTATATATGTGTTCTACAGTAAAAATTACGTCAAAACGTGTTCCAAAGAATCGCCCATTATTATGTATTTTGAATACATAATCAGCCTACAATGTTCCCACTGCTGGGACACAGGCCTCCTCTCGGTGAGAGGGAGCGGGCCGTAATCCACCACGCGGGCCCAGTGCGGGTTGGCAGATGCCAAATGTCTTCGAATTTTTGGTTCTAGGACATGCCGGTTTCCTCACGATGTTTTCCTTCACCGTTTTGAGAGCAGTAGTGATGAAATAATTTACACAAAGTAAAGCGCCTGTCTGGGTTCGAACCTACGACCTACAACTCGTAAGTCGCGGCCGTTTGGCGGCGGCCACCACTGCTCTCTATCTATGCCTACTACTCATTGACATAGAAAATTCCTATCTCAATGCTACTACTTAAGACACTGCAAGGCATTGACAAGTAATGAGGTTACGCCTGGCGCGTAGTGTAAAATGAATTTATTTTATTTATTTACTTTTTGTTTTTATTTGCTAATATTTTACATATTTATTTATATCTGTAACTGCCCGTGACATCACAGCGGGCCCTATCAGAATACCAGCGCTGCGACCTTTATTTTTTTTTTAAATGTCGCAACATCATGCTGAGATAGGAGCCTTTTGGCCTCGTATAGGACTTTGTTTCATTTTCCTTTTGTTACTTTTTTTTTTTTTTTATATAACTTGGTTTTTTATTTTACTGTGTTTAGTTTAGTTTGTGATCTTCCTGTACGAGTCGCAATAAATACTTTTTCTTTCTTTCTTTCTTTTTTCTCTCGCTCATGTATTTTGAATAATTCCTAGAATTTGGGTTTTTTTTTTTTTGTAACGGTGTCCCACACTAGCAATTTCTCCTGTATTATGGGTGATCTATTCTGTCAATCAATAGTGTCAATCCCCAGCATCAGGTGCATACTCACACTTCACACACACACACACAAAGCTCGCTTCAAACTCACTCCACCTTAGTTTTCACGGTGAAATCTTTACAGAATATGTAGATCGGCCGATTTGGTATTCAAAATTATTCAAGAATGTTCTTACCAAGGACCACGTTTTAAACAAATAACTTACTTTACTTCTTTAGTTTATTTCCTAAAGCTCACTTCACCCGTAAGGAGGGGGAATTCTTTGCGTCTAATACATGTATAAGTGAAAGGGGCACGTTTAGAGCAATCGGTCGGAAAACTAATGCACCACGTGAAAGGCTTTTCTATAACGTACAGAAAATGCTTTACCTGAAAAGGTCCAAGGTTTTACCTTTTTTAATGTTTTTATGGGTTCATTTGTGGCTTATTTGGGGAGAAGCCCCAAATAACTCATCAAAAAAAATGCGATAGCAATTCTTAGGTTAAACAAAGTTTTACCAAGTTCTCCATCTCGCATCGAATCCGGTAGGTTAGAAATAGAGCCTATCGCGGTATAGATAAAAGAGGTGGGGACAACCCTATACCGTAGGTTGTGGGGATTTGTGTTAATGAAGATGTACTCGCAGTAAGGAAACAGCCAGTTTTTCTGAATAATGAAGTAATACCAAAATCAATCGTAGACAGGAACACGTTGTCGACTTGTCGCGGCCCGACCCCAGAGGAAAGTGAACGAGACATTCTAAGGAATATGGCTACCGAGAGCGCACGCTAGTGATGTCCATAGTATTAATTTTATTTAGTAATACACACATCAACACTGTCTAGGGATATTTTGGATTTACTCAATTTACTCAAAATTTATTATAAATAACATACAACATGTATATATTTTTATAAAGCCCATTTATCAGACTACACTCCAGAATAAAAGAAAACTATTTTTTTTGCGTAAACAAATTTTTATTCAAATAAAGAAAAAACTTGAAATAATGGTAAAACTAACAATGAATGTGTTTCTCAAGAAAAAGTGAAAAATAAGGAAAAATTAATCTGTTTTTAACAGTTATGTGAAAAATCCGTAGTCAGTAAAACCACCCATGGCGTTAATAACGGTCCTGCAACGGTTTTTCATGCTTTGGATTAAGTTATCCAAGTCTTGCTGCGGTATATTGTCCCAGGTCCGACTAAGATGCAAAAAAAGTTGCTCTTCAGTCGCAATGTTTGCAGGGAAATTCCTCAAAGCCCTTCTTTGGAGCATGTCCCACGCGTGTTCTATAAGGTTTAGGTCAGGCGATTGAGCGGGCCAGCCTAAGACCGATACGTCGTGCTCCTGCAACCAGCTCGTCACTACTCTCGCTGTGTGCGGACGGGTGTTATCGTGCATGAGCGTGAATTCTTGGCCCATTTGTAGTCGATGGGGGTAGATTATTGGTACTAGCACTTCGTTACGGTATTTTTCAGCCGTCATGGTGTTTCTGATCCAAACGAGGTCTGTTCTTCCACCAACACGAATTCCCGCCCAAACCATAACTGTCCCGCCGTGGTATGAATGGACTTCCTGAGGATGTTGCAGACGGCTCTCACGACCAGGAACTCGCCAAATACGTACTCTACGTGTATCGGGATGGAAACCGAACCGGGACTCATCGGTAAACAGCACTACAGACCACTGGTTATCTTCCCAGAGCAAATTTTCACGAGCCCACTCTAGTCGTCGTCCACGATTTCCTCGGCGTAGTGCTGGAGTACGAAGCGGTCTGCGAGCATGAAGGTTAGCTTCATGCAGCCTTCTCCTCACAGTTTGGTCACTCACAAGCAACTGGTGCTCTGACTGGAGCCTCTAAACCAACTGCATGGCCGTAACATTTGGTGGTCTTCTCGCGGCAACTTGCAAAAATCGGTCTTGTCGTTGAGTGGTTATGCGCGTCACGCCTGGGTGTCTTTCAGCCACTTCACCAGTAGCACGATAACGTGACCATAACCTTGATATCACGTTTTGTCTTGTTCCAATCTCCTCAGCAATACTCCGTTGAGTAGCCCCAGCTTGGAGCATGCCTACTGCCCTTAACATTTCCTCTCTGGTTAAATGGCGCCGCTGCATGATGCACACAATAACATTAATTCGAAATTAACCGATAGCCTGTTGTAAAACTCAAATTTGACACAAAAAAATAGCCCAAAAACTACTGTACGTAAATGAAACCTTCGGACTTTGCTACCATTATGCCGCGTAAATCTTTTGTTTTTAATTTATTTTTTCAAATTCAAATTTAGAATCGTTCAAAAAGGTTTACAAAATAAGCTTTCATCAAAAGAATTTAAAACTGGACAGTATATTTTGAGTTTAAGAACTTTATACAAAATATCCCTAGACGGTGTTGATGTGTGTATTTAGTGTTGGGATTCCAACATACCTAACAACAACATACCTTATGCCTAAACTTAATCAGTCTATAAAGTTCCCAGTGCTGAGATACAGGCCTCCTCTCGGTGAGAGAGTGGGCCGTAATCTACCACGCGGGCCCAGTGCGGGTTGGTAGATGTCACATGTTTTCTAATTTTTGGTCCTAGGCCATGCTGGTTTCCTCGCCATGTTTTCTTTCACCATTTTGAGAGCAGTGGTGATGAAATAATTTACAAAAAGTAAAGCCTTGGTTCGGACCTACGACCTACAACTCGTAAGTCAGGGCCTTTACCATTGGACCACCACTGCTCCCACAGATACCTCTACTACACCTTTATACCTCTCCTTTTGAAGCCATAAAAATATCTTCTGACGTCACAACAGAAATAAGACCCGTAACGATGCCATAATTTTCTATGAATGGTCTCAATTACGAGGAGTCCCACTGCGCTATAATATCATCAAAAAGATATAAAATTATATGGGACATCTGCGGGGGATGGCTTTGACATTTAGAAGTAAACAACCTACCTAAGTTATTGTTACGATTGTTTCCACAGGATCGCACTTACCATGGTAGACTCGTCATTAACTTGCTATGTGCAGTCGACCAACAGTGGTCATACTATGATCTTGAGTTGGTTTAGCCCAGCATCAACATCGACGCTCATACTATAACCATGAATTCAGTACATGATTTTAGATCCCTAGCCCCCTTACCGTGACCCCTCCGTGCCTCGGAAACCATGTTAAGCCGTTGGTCCCGGCTGTCATTCGTGGACAGTCGTTACGGGTCGTCAGAAGCCCGAAAGTCTGACAACCAGTCTTACCAAGGGGTATCGTATCAAACCATGCTGACGCCATCAGGGAGGTCGGCCCGCAGCACCCAGTCGTAGCCGATGTCCCACAGGAACGGCCCCACGACCGATCCCTGCGGGACACCGCACGACATCTCTCGCCGGTTCCACTCCCCATCGCGACCGGGGTAGCTGACGGCTCTGTCCGTCAGATACGCCTCGACTATTCGACGGAGGTAGGGCGGCACCGAGTGCCTCCACAATGCAGCTCCAGGGCAGGGTGTTGAACGCGTTGGCGATGTCGAGTGACACCGCCACGACGTCCCCACCCTGGGACACCGCGTCCCCCGTCGTGAGGGCTCTCACGCGCATGACGGCGTCCAACTGAAACCAAACTGGCCCAGAGCGGGAGGGGTCATTTGATGATTTCCCATCCGCAAAAAAAAAAAAAGAAAAAAGGGGTATCGTATTACCCAGTAACTGGGTTGTGGGGGTCAGTCATAGATATCCGTGGGGTCAGTTCACCCTTCGCATGTCGCGCGTACATGGTATGTACCGATAACAATAGAATTTCTATTGTGTCTACTAATTGGACATGCGACGGGATAGGCAGTCGCTCCATGTAAAATACTGGTATTCAGCTGCATCCGGTTAGACTGGAAGCCGACCCCAACATAGTTGGGAAAAGGCTAGGCAGATGATGATGATGATTCTACTTCTAGAAATTTTGCGTGGGGTTATCGAAAATAAATCTGCTGTTTCTTAGAGAAAAGTGAGCTAATTTTTGGAACGAAGTTCTTTAACAGAACTTGCGGTAGGAGTCAAGTTTTACTTACTTTTAGTAAACGAAAAAGTGTTATGGCCTTTCAATGCAACTTTTTGTTACTTACGGAGTGTTAATGCATTAACGCAAAACTTCTGAAGGGGTCATTGTGCTGCTTTGAGCTGATTTTTTTTCGCGATTTCAGGTTTGTTCCGATAGTAAATATTGTTCATAATGATGAGTACAATGACCCCTTAAGAGGTTTTGCGTCAATCAATAACAAAGTGTATAATGGAAAGAGCCAGAGATATCTCTCTGGCTCTTTCCCATTATACACAAATCATTATATATCTCTCGAGAGAGATAGTTGTTATGGTTCTCGAGGGTGCTAAAGCCGATCAAACAATCAATCAATCAACTCAGCCTATCGAAGTCCACTGCTGGACATAGGCCTCTCCCAGGTTGCGCCACAGCACCCTATCCTCCGCCATCCGCATCCAGTCTGTCCCAGCCACCCTTTTATCAGCGGGATTGTCTGAAAGGGTTACCGCTGGCCCGGAACATAAAGGGCTAAGGAAGGAATACGGATGGGTTTTAGTCAGTAAGAGTCTGACACTCCCTTCCGCTCCACCCAGAGCTGGGAGGTCATTTGATGATTTCCCATCAACAAAAAAAAAAACCCAGCCTTTTAAGGCCGTCGATGCATCTAGCTGGGCACACACTATCTCACACTGCGCTTGCCGATACGCGGTCTTCACTCCAGGAAGATGGTGTAAGGTAAACAAATAAATAATACAAAAAATCCAATTAATCATATTTTATTTTGCAACTATTATAATCACATAAATAGTTTAAAAATCACCAAAAACATCGACCAAACGTATACAAAGTAATCTACATGAACTACACGGATTTATATGAATTATTTGTTTAACACAACAATTTGTATAATTTATTTAGTTTACAGAAGAAATTTGTCAGACTTTGAGAATATTTATACAAAATACGTGGGTAGCTGACGATGTTAGTGTTAAAAATATCGTTAAATGTTATACAGAAAAAAAAACAGTAGGACAACTTTGTTCAGTTTTCGAAATATAGCAAAGAGTCGACAGTATCGTTTCTCGTACGCGGTTGACAAGCAAATTTCTGAAACTGAAATCTACACACATAAACTTACCGTTCCAAATTAAAGTTCATTACAAGATCTTCAACCCTTTTACTACAAATGTTTTTAAGAAAACTACATCTCAGTTTCCTTAAAAAGTTACCAAAAAAGTTGTCCTACTGTTTTTTCAAACACTGTGACTTAAAAGTCGAGGACCGCAGGAGGTGGCAGGTATCCATTAAGAAAGTTACAGATTGACTGTATCCTGTATACCTCCTTCTATATTTAGCCGTTTATACCATTAAAGGCTGATTTTTCCAACGCTAGATAATTTTATGCGAGAAATAATTTTGAAATTTTGACAGTTGTTCCATACAAAATATGTCAGACGTCAATTTTATTCCACGAATAAAAATTATCTCTCGATTGAGACATCAGCCCTAAGAACTGATTTTTTAATCATCTGAATTACTTTATTCGAGAAATGACTTTGAAATTTTGACAGTTATTTCACCCAAAAATGTCAAACGTCAATTTTATTCCTCAAATAAAAGTTATCTGAAGATGGAAAAAACTGCCTTAAGATCATCAGGCACCGACGCCAGGAAATACAGAAAAGACACTTAGTATAAACTAATTTAATACATTTATGTGAATTTGTGCATTTTGATGAATTTTGAACCCCTCTCTCCCCTCCCCTCTTTACGAATGCTGTAATACTTGGCGTAAAAATTCTGCCAACTCGTGATTATATCAAGGATAATAGGGCTAGGAACAAGGCTGTCGCTCGTATATTTAAGTACGGTGCTCAAAAACATGAGCGGCATTTTGTCGACAGCTGTCGCTGACACGCGTCGACGGTTGCAGTTGCCTCTGTCGTCGACGCGTGTCGCTCGTGTCGACACCGCGCGTGTTTTGTTTATAAGACGATTCAAAAATACCCGCTTTGGATGTGTTCGGCTGTCCTCGAGATGTACTCGGTTTTAATGTATATCCGATATGTCAGTGAGTGATGGCAAAGTATTCTGTTTGTGTTTTGTTTTCACTTCTGTCGGCATTCCCGGAGTGCCACTGTTTTTTTTTATATTTCGTTTTCTTTTTTTCATATAGTTACCTCTCAATTTGTTGTACCTTGTTGGCCGAATTCAGAATCCAAATTATCCCAGCCACGGGAATATTACGATATGTTCACGAAAAGAGGGGTTCTTAGATGTCATAATGAAAAAATGCACAATCACACAGTATCACAACAAGAAACACACGTGCACAGAGCACATGATCCAACTACTACTACTATAGGTATTTTTAAAGCTCGATCTCCCTTCGAGGGAACGTTGGGGTTTGTGCGAATTTTGCGAAAATGTTGTACAGGGGACGCCCCTATAAGAACTTATAGTATGCTTTTTGGTAATGTCCTTCAAATAATCAACGAGGTAATTGTATTACACACTATAGTAGCATTAGCTTTCATTTTGACAGTTTAACAAGATCCATTGGGCTATTTACGTTGTTGAGCAGACCAATTTTGCAAACATATGAAGCAATGGATTGGAAATATCCTTCAAAATGAGACTGATAGTGTGTTACGCAATTAGGATGCTGATGGAAGGAGGTGTGTTTCTGTTCTGTGGTTCTGTTTCTGTTTGTTTGTGTTTTTTTCTGAAGGCGTGAGTTTATGTATGTATATCACAGACATAGATAGACCTAGATAACGCAAGTGTCGAGATCCGAATGAAAACCAATCGTGCCATTTTTTGACTACCTATTATGATGTCACAAGCATCAATCAAAATCAGTGATGGAAAAATCAAATCGATTCAAAGACGCAGCTGCGTGCGGCACCCGTCTCGCTTCACCCCCGAGGCCTAGCGCAGCGCTCACATACACAGGACTGAGCGCGAAAGTGGTGGCTTATGATTTTTGTACGTAAGCTGGGCACGCGAAGTAGTTGCTCTTGCGTTATCTATATCTGTGATGTAGATATTGTGTTAGCATACTGCTGAATTTTTTATACTGTGTGCAACTTTTATCATATTCTCATGGGTAGGTACTTTAATATTTTACATTGTGTCATTTTAAGGTTGGTATTAAGGTGTAATAAAAACGTAAGAAAACCTTAGGGAGGGGGCATTTTTGGGGGACTGTCTTAAGTAATTTTGACGTTCAAAACCCGCTGACTCTCAGACTAATTTGAACAAATGATTTAATTTGAAAACAACGAGGGCATAATACACGCAATGAGCAAGCTTGGCGATAAATGTCCTGTAATTAATCCTAGTCTGTGAAACTGGAGCAGAAACTTCTAGAGGCCTTTGTTCTGCACTAGGTGATTATACAGGATAAAAATGTAGAAAAACGGTGTTTTAATGTGTTTAGTGTTCCGTACCTAAAGGGGACCCTATTACTAAGCCTTCGCTGTCCGTCCAACCGTCCGTCCGTCTGTCTGTCAACGGACTGTATCTCATGAACCGAAATAGGTTGACATTTAAAAAATTCACAGTGTGTATTTCTATTGCCGCTATACCAACAAATAATAAAAATAAAATAAAGTTAAAAACTAAAGGGGATATCTATATAGGAAACTGGTTTTTTTCTTGTGGTACCCTACCCTTCGTGTGCGAGTCCGACTCGCACAGGACAAATTTTTTTCTAGTCTTTGCTGGATGTTATTTCTTTATTTTCGAATGGTTTAATTATCAAAATCAAGTTTATAGAGGTATGAGGAACAGGGTGTAAAGTTCACTCATACTCTATAGAAAAGGGAGGATCCTCCGACCAGACGGGTGTTGTGTCCGGTGGGCAACTGCCCGATGATTCATGTCGGGCCGTTGTATCTATGCTAATTGCGCGGTAAACTCTGCTTGCACGATGCAGGATTTGCGTGACGTCAGTATGTTCCATGTGGCGTTGTAGATACCGCTACAAGTTCAAAAGTCATTTATTCAAATTAGGCTGAGAATCAGCAGGTTTTTAACGTCAAAATTATACCCTTAATCATTTAAGGGTGGGGCATTTTGGGGGACTGAAAATGTTAAATGTTAAAAAACTAGTTAATGGTAACTAAGGCTAACTTAGATTAAGAGAGAGATAACATTAATGGACGTTATAATTTCCTAGAATCCATATTCCAACGTATTTTAAATCATTTACAGTTGCTTTTATAAAAAAAAAATCTTTAGACTTCCATGCATTTATAAGGATAAAATAGATTATTGTGAAAGGATTTTTTTTTATTAAAAGAGTCCGAACCCCGTTATAGCGGTACAGACAGAAAGAAAAGGAATACGAAAACAAAAATAGCCACAGAAACGCGAACGTAGAAAGAAAGGCTACAGAAAAGTTAATTAAAAATCTCGTACAAATAGAATCATACATTATTTAGCTACCTTTTCCTTTACAAATCATTCGGACGAGAAAATGAAAATCTTGAACAAGAAGAAAAACGTAAGTAGGTAACCACATTTAGCCCAGTTACTGCAGGCTCGTATTATCCGTGGCAATTTTTTTTCGCGCACTGCTTAGCGCTGAGAGCAGTGGTGGCCAAGTGGTATCGGCCGCGACTTACGAGTGCAAGTGGTAGGTTGTAGGTTCGAACCCAAACAGGCGCTTTACTTTGTGTAAATTTTATCCCCACTGCTCTCAAAACGAAGGAAAACATCGTGAGGAAACCGGCATGTCCTAGAACCAAAAATTCGAAGACATGTGACATCTGCCAACCCGCACTGGGCCCGCGTGGTGGATTACGGCCCACTCCCTCTCACCGAGAGGAGGCCTGTGTCCCAGCAGTGGGAACGTTATAGGCTGATTATGTATGTATGTGCTTAGCGCCGAGAGTTTAAAATCCAACAGTGGGTTTTGACGCACTGGAATGCGATTTGTTGGATTCTCAATGCTCGCCTCAACAAGGACAGTTGAAAATCCATTGCGCGATAAAATCCCGCCGCGATATTTTTACGTCCGTGCGAACGTGGGCTTACTCATTCACTGCTCCACAAAAATGGTCCGTTTCGTTCGTTCTTTTACGTCGTTTCTTTATCTCTTTCGTTCATTCACTTGCATGTCTGGTTGCGTTGAGATTTCATTCAGATGTATTTTAAATTGAATTTTTTCCTCCTAGAGACACTTTTGAAAAAATCTCGCTTCTGTTCCATAAAGATTCACTTTCGTTTAGTACAGCAAAACAGAAAAGAGTTGTTGAAAATTTTGTCACGTAAAATAAAAAAAATAAGAGTTAACAAATTGCGTTTAATATAAAAATATAACGTTACCTACCAGTGGGACACATGCTAGACAAAATAATAATTGCTACTTTGAAATCTTGTACATAGTAGGTAGGCTGGGTAGACATAATCAATATGTCATTTAATAATTTTGTAATGTTTCGTGTATGTTTTCTTAAGCTTTTATAATGAAAAGGAAAGTATCGACGGTGAAGTGCCAATACCTCCTAACTTAAATTTTTTGAGATATTTTCTTTTTTATCGTTTTAGAATTTAAAGGCGTTATTCGCAGGTTTTAATGAAATCGCCTCAGTGTATTTTTAGTTGCAACAGCATTTCAATTAAAATGTGGAAATATATACCTCCCAACTAAACCAACGTGTTTATTTTTGAACGTTTATATTCAGTTTGTGTAATTTTTTGACTTTGTCAGTTAGGAGGTAGGCACTTCGCCGTCGGTATACAGATATTATTCATAGACAGCAATCTAACTATTTAGGGCTGAATTTTCAACCGTCAGATAGCTTATATCTGAGTAGTATACATCTAGTGCAGTCTGACAGCTTTTGTAGCGCCAGAAGATGCTTGTCGTGATGAACTTTTGACGCTCAAATGACGTTGACGGGGCACACTGTGGGAGTACAGTCAATAAAGGAGATAAATATGCAGGATCGTCGGATATAGTTGAAGTATAGTAAGAAACCGAAACGACCTTAAACCTTAGAGCAGGGGGGTTTGACATGTCAAATACTGGTGTAAATAACAGATTTTTTCACTAAGCCCGTTTTAATATGACGGAACCGCTTTCGGTTTCCAGGAAACCAGAGCTTCAGTAAAGTAGTCCTTTAATCTACTCCAATTTCAAAACACCTAAAAAGTTCTAATTACGTTAAAATTTCCATTCCGATCCTCTACCCCAAGGCCGTTTACCCGGCAATTAAAAAAATCTCAGTTCCGACGAAGAATTTACAAATTGTGCTTCCTACTCCTTTACCTCTAATTACGTTCGGTGCGGATTTCAAGAAGACTTTTTTTTCTCTCCTGTGTATAATATTTCAGTTTCTCCTTTTGCGAAATTTGAGGTATTCTGCCAAGATTTTCTGTTTTCTCGGGCATTCTCGGCGTTACCTACATTAGTTAGTTACCTACAAGGTAAAAAGGTTAGGTTATAAGGTGAAGTACCTATGTGGTGGGTTAGTTGCTAATTAGGTATTATTTCATGTTTCCTTAGTTGAATATTCTTTCCTTTCTCTTCTTTTTTTTCTTTCTTTTCTTTTTCTTTATTTTTTTCTTTATTTTCTTTACAGTCAGCGTCATCTATATATGTACACAGATTGGTAGCGCCATTGACGCGCAAGCTGTAGTAAGTAAGAATTCATGATTCACACACATGCATGTCCATGCATTCATGTGCATCATGCACATGATTCTAGACATACCTAGTATTTTACACATTTCTATAGTCGGTTATCAAAAAAAAATCTGCTTTTTCATACGAAAGTGCAATAGCTACGCGGTCAAAATGCATAGAACAGCAATTTTTATTTCAAATAACCGATTAAAAATTGTAACGCAGTGTGGTTCAGAATCATTTCAAATTAAACATGAAAATTGATTAGCATAATCAGTCGTTAATGTTCACACTGCTGGGACACAGGCTTACTCTCAGTGAGATGGAGTGGGCCATTATCCACCACGCGGGCCCAGTGCGGGTTGGTAGGTGTCACATGTCTTCGAATGTTTGGTTCCAGGACATGCCGGTTTCCTGACGATGTTGCATGACGAAAAATTATTGGTGCTGTTAAAAGAAATTAAAGAAAAGAAATTCTTAGTAAAAATTCGCACAAACTCCAAAATCATTTGTTTCCTATCTAAATACTAAGAAACTCTCTCGGAGACAAATGTTGGAAACTAAAAGATAGTTCGAAATAAGTTCTATATACTAACAAATAGGTATAGTTAAAGAAATAAGAATCTAAACCATATACTAGGTACAAAGAAGACACATTTTATTTTGTTTTACAAAAAGTATTAGAAGACAATTTTACTTTGTGCCAATGAAAATTTTGCTCCGCACATATCTAAAAATAAAACAGAGAATAATACGATTACGTATTTGATAACTTTTCTAAACATATAGAAACCGTCACACCAGCTGGTAAACGTCAGCCATTTTGGATTCTTAAGAAATAAAAACACGTCACCCCATTATTCTGTTACGAAAACGGAAAAAGGTATTTTTATCCCGTCAGAGGTGATGTGACGTCACGTGACTTTAAATAGGGTGTAGAAGGCCAAAAAGGGGTTGCAAACAATTGAATGACATACATAAAGTTTCCTCGAAAAACCATCAAACTTAAGCCCGCTCTCTAGTACCAAAAAGAAGAATAAAAAGATAAATATTATTTTAGTCCTGTCAAATTAAGATACTCCATAGACAAGTTTAGATGAGATTAAAAAATTGGCTACTAAAAATACGTGAATTTACGTCAAGCAATGACTAATTTGACAGGACTAAACTAATATTTATCTTCTGTCCTTTTCCTAATTAAATAAAAAGAAAAAGATGCGCTGAACTTAAATTTAGTTTATTTTGTGAACAAGGGAGTCGGTGCCATTGTCACCAAAGTTAAATATTAAAAACCGCCTGGCTCCAAAACTATAAATAATCGCTGAACATACATCGCCATGTATGTTCAGCGATTATTTATAGATAATTATGTTTTGGAAAGCCCTTGGGGAGAGGCTTCTAAAATTTTTCTTTGGATGTCATTTTACGGGCCTTTCTGTAAAGTATATTAGAACTCATGATTAAACATAGTTTCAAATACGACCTTAATTTTTAAATACAAAACTTTTGCTAAGAAAAATGTTATCTACATTTTGATGAAAGAGCTTAATGAAGCATAAAGTACCGACAAACAAGGCGACCGCTGTGCAATTTGTTGATATTGACTCAACGGGGCGTAATTGGTGCATTCACCACACCCGCTGATGTATTGATCATAGCAAACTCCGTGAAGCTATAAAAGGTAACGACCCCTATTGTTAACCTTCGAATAAAAATAATTAATTCAAAAAACATTTGAGACAATCGACGGTTCATGGGATTTTTATGGGAATAGTGATAAAGTTTTTCATTGGCACAAATAAAAAAGGTAAAAAACAACTTTCGTCATTTCAAAAGTCATAGAAAGTTTCGTATAGAAAAATATAATTAGTATTCTAATAGTAACACGTAGCTTTACTTAATAACTTACGCTATGTATAGACAAGCGCATGAATTTTTATTTTATGAATTTTATTAATACTGATTTTTGCCACAGTATAAAAAGAGGAGAAGATCCAGATCATCTTTTGATGTTTTTTTCGTTCACCCAAACACCGTTCTGGCATCACGGATTGTTTAAAAAAAACATTTCAATTGCATGCAAAGGAGCAATTCCCGTATTTTTTAAAACTTTCGCATTCTAATCTCAGTCTCAACCTGTCAAACACTACTTACTACCTTCTGCCCGCGACTTCGTCCGCATGAAATTTCACCCTCCCCCATTCATTTATTTAATACCTCAAGTACATAAATGTACAGTGGCGGACTTAATGCCATAGGCATTTTCTACCAGTCAACCTTTGGGTGACCCCATTCACCCTCTTTGGGGTGGAATTTCGAAAAACCCTTTCTTGGTAGATACCTACTCTTCACAAAGAACTCACCCTCCAAATAACATGTCTCTAGGACCAACGGTTTATGCTGTGCGATCAGTCAGTCAGGGCTTTGAATTTTATAGATTACTTTCTTACATTTTTGACACAATTATCTTTTTGACATTGATTTATCGCTGAAATGAGATTGCGGCTAGAATTTGAACGTTTTTAATTACGGAGGCCTACAGGCGAATACAAAAATCCAAATGTGATTTTCAGGATACACATTCATCTCTGATGTTGTATATTTTGCACGAATTGCACGACGTATCGTGGAAAATCTGAACTTTTTATACTGTGTACCCCGCAGGAGTAAAACTTTACATTGAAAATATAGCTCTCGCCAGGAGATTGTTTGCGGGGTATCTTATAACTAAAGCTCGAAAATCTGATATTATTTGCAGCGATACAAGATTATCCTTGCATATATTCAAATAATATAAGATGCTTTAGAGCTTACAGGAATGGCCAAGCTAGCGACGAACAAGGGCTAAGCCTAAGGGGAGTATTAAGAAAAAAAACTAATTTTGAGTCATAAAAAAAAACTTTTTTATACTTCAGACATAAGTAGCAAAGGTATCAGTCCTAACCATAAAAAAGCCTCTCTGGGCAACTACAATTTTCTCAAAACCTTATACAAAGTTTTTCCAACAGATCTAAACCAAAATCGCTCGTTTAGAAACATTAACTTTAAGGGCTATATTTCACCGGGACACCATGGCGGCGCCACCACGGTCACGCTGCCAGCAAAATATACACAGCTTTATGGTGGGTATCTCACCAGGCGTCCAAGCGGTTGCGCAACCAACCATACATTTTGTTGGTATCGGCGACTGGTTGCGCCGCCATGGTGTCCCGGTGAAATATAGCCCTTACCGACATCTTCGCTCCTGTGATCTATTCCTCAGGAACCGCGCATTATTCGGGATAAAAAGTATCATATACAGGCATACACAGGCTGGTAAGGACACTGACGCGAAAGAACTATGAAGCCATGAATTCAGCCCATGATTCTAGACGAAGAAAGTCAATTATCAAAACAAAATTTTAAAAAGTTTCTTAGGAAAGTAGGTACCTACCGCTGTCAAAATTTATGGAACAGCAATTTTTTTTTTTTTTTTTCGTCTGTTCTGAATCATGTACCGACTGCATCTATGGTAACAGGTTGCACGTTTTATGTCAGCAAAAGATTTTCTTGCAATCGAATCAGTATTTCCAGAGATTATATTTACAAATAAAATATTATTTTCTTCATGAACGAGCTTCGTATAGTTACGTAAAATAGATCTTGGTTTAAATCCACGTTAGCCTGGCCGCTCCCCAACAAGACTTAGGTACTATAACTCATGTTTCAAGTCATCCAATTAATCATGGTTAGACATCGCTTTCAGGTATTGATTACTAATTGCACGCGCAAATGTCGGCCATTAATAAGTAAACGATGGAGCAGTCACTGTAGATGTTTGACAAGGCGAGGCCTAGCCAATTGATCAAGTATATTTCTTTGACGAAGACTATATCTAAAGTGATGAAAATGTCGAAAAAAATGTCGAAATGTCGACACGACCTTCAGTAATGAAGCGACCAAGACGAAGAAGGGGAATTCAGTACTAATAAATCCAGATTAAGTCCGCAACTATCATTGTTACTTTAGAAGTAGAAAGGGATATAAAATTCTTAAACAATTCAAATTGGGAAATTGTTTTTGATAACTACGTTTTGTATGACAAAATGTTCTGTCGAAGCTAGTGGTACAAGTGGCAATCACTTTCAAATCGTTTCGTATTTCTACGACGAATTTCAACAGGATTGACATAAGCTTTTCATTAGCTCATATTTATCTAATACGTTTCTCCTGATAGAATATCGCTTTGCCTTGGCCCTCAGGTCGAGTCCCTAGTCCCTTGTTCTTATTTTATAGTCTGACCAATTTGACTAGTTTTCTCCTCAATCAAGCTACAGATTATTCCTTGAAAATCAGTCCTCATGATGCTCAAAAGTATACAAAGAAACCGTTCGGAGTAAGTAAACTAAAAACCTCTTGACCTAAAGATAAAATAGACGTACCAATTGAATTCATACTTTTACCTGCCACTGTACCTACTTAGATAATACAAGTGCCAAAGTAAAACATCACATCAGATACACTCGACGCCATTATACTCATCTAATACCTCAAACCAACTAAGTAATTGCTTGAAACATGAGTTGAGGGCAAACACTAAACATAACAAGTACTCTAATGGAAAATTCTCATTATGTTAACGATATTCTCCATATTTTGATATACGTATGAACAACATTAAATTTAATACTCTATGAAATGAAACATGGTTCTGAATGTCAAATCAATATTTAGTTTAGCGATTAGCAGTGGATTGTTATTTAAGTCTCTCTTGTCTTATTTTCAGCTGAAAATAGTGTCGTTTTTATCCTGTTTTTCTTTCAAAGAATAATTAACATTATTCTTAAGATAGATTTGTTTAATATTCCCAGACGGTCCTAAGGTCATCTATTATTCAAATTGAGACCAGAGCTATGCTTTCCCTTGACGAAAGCAAGCCACCGCTGTTTTCTTACTAAGCAATCTATCTATTAAAGGCCTCTTAACTTTGAAGTTAAATGCCCTCATGGGATTCATGACAGATTTCAAGTGAAAGATGGAGCCTTCATAATTGCTAAAAAAGATGAAGGAATAAATGTAGATCGAGTGAGAGCCAACATAAATCCTACAGATATGAATTCCAATGATATTATTAAACATTCAAAATGGTTATCACTACATACTTAGCCTTAGTTAAACACTAATACTGTAAGAAGGGTTTTGTAACAAATTTTTCATAAACATAGTAGGGCTGGTGAAAGCCAAAATTGTCTTTGACAATTAGTAGGAGCTACAAATAATTATGTTTCCCGCCAAACGTTAACAGCCACTTAAGTTCGATCAATTATTCTAGGAGTTATTTCAAGTGCTTCAATAACGAATTTTCTTACGAGGTATTCGCAGAATTTATTAGCGCGTTCATTTATTTTAAATAATGATCCAATTAGAAAAACAGATGATCAAAATATAACAAGAGAAGATCACTATTGTCTTATTTTATATCAAATTCAGAATGATGAACGTGACGCAGGTGCGTCGAAAAATATAAGCTAACAAGAAACGGGTAAAGTAAATAAAATAACAGCATTATAATCTCGGACAAAGAAAGGCGGGCAGAAATATATCAAGTTACAAAATAATGACTAAAGCTTGTTATAAGAATTAATGGATGGAATACAATAAATCTGAAGGCTGATTTATACGAGTTTCTCGAATGTCTTGTGTATGGGAATATTGATGTCCGATCTCGATATTACCAAGCCATTGTTACCTCCCTATATTCAATCGACCTTGAACAGCCATTTTTCTTACTAAATATGAATATTTTTCGCGAAAATCAACGCTCTTTTCAACAGTCCTCGGATTCGAGCTATTTCGCCTCGAATATTTTCCATAAATTATTCCCCATGATACTTTTGACGTAAACGATTGGGGAAAAATCTGCTATTTTCGTGGTACAATAAGGGATTTGTGAAAGTTAAAAGTAGTTATGGTACCTACTTAAATAAAGAATCCTTGGTGATGTTTACAAAATTGAAAAGGGATGAAGACAAAGGAATGAAAGAGTCTCAAAAAAATCTGCAGTAAATGGAGACGTGGATTCGAGAAACTTTAATAAATATGATATGAACATTCCAGTAACAAAACAGGCAGATGATACAGCAGTTGATACTTATAGCACTTATCGTATACTCAACAAAATTAATCTAAACATTATATCCAGTCGAACATTGATTAAAAAAACAATCAAGACATTAGAATTAGAAGGAAGAATCCTCTATACATTAACAATAAGAAAAACGTTTATAGATATTTATATGTTACCAGGAGCCCAGAAGTTTACAAGACGTGTAAATTCTCGCAAGACTTTGATTTGGAAATGTCATTGATACATATCTTCTGTAGTAGCTCCCGAGCGATGCTAAGCGATATGTGCGTACGAGAGCTCGCGAGTTTAGGCTGCTTCGCTGCTTCCTAAAACAAAATAATTGATATAAAACATCGTTCAAAATACGAAAACGGCTTGGAGCAAAAAGATTTTCTTTTAATTTGAAGGGGAACATGAATTCTTCCGTTTGATCATATATTTTATTTTTACTTTGTCAATAATTACGCAAATATTGAGACATGGCTACATGTGAGCTTATTTTTGTCTTTATCTTTTAAAAAACATTTTGTATCTTTTCACCCTGAAGCTATTAGACATTTTCTCATTAATTTTCTGTCTTGTTTTATTGAACACGAAAATGATACATATTTCAGGACTGCTAAGGTATCTCGCTAATGCCTCGATTTGCTATTCAAGAACTGAATGATTCGTTTCGTCATTGTGTATTTCTAAGTTCTTGTATTTCAATTTAATATTTTTACTATTTCAATCAAACAACAAACATCAGAAACTAGACGGTGAATAAGTTATGTATCGTAGTAAGTGATTGACAAAATATACAGGCTGGCAGGGACAAGAAAAAAAAAACAGCTGTTTCCTATAAAAGTGGAATACCTACGAGGTCAAAATGTATGGAACAGCTAATAGTTTTTTAATAACCGACGAAAAATTTCATCTTGTATTGACTGCATAGTAACAAGTTGCGCGTCGGTGTCCTTGCCATCCTGTATGTGTCAATCACCCACCGTGTGTGTGTGTGTGTGTGTGAATATGAATCAATCCATTATTATCTTGTCTAGATATATTCCAAGACTTTCTTGACAGCACTAACACAGTGGTAAAACACATCACGGAAAACACATATCTTTCATCTATATTATTACCTACTCGTAAGCGTTAAGAAAAGTTACGTCGTTATCTTTTCAAATGTTCAAACTATATGACACTATTTGGAAACAGTGCAAATCACCAAGAAACTATCTGTTTGCAGATGAGTAGACGAAGATTTTATTGGCATGTCAGAAGGACTGCGAGAGAGATTCATGAAAGTGTTGTTATTTTTTCTATTCTGAAACCTCAACTTTATAATTTTCTCTTAGGTGTGCACCTATGTGTCTTTAGTTATTGCAATTGGTTTTTAACTGTTTCAATTAAAGTTAATATAAAGTAATATAGCGGTATAAGGCCGTGGGTGATGACCAGGTATGCGTGGTCGCTGCATGCTGGTGGTCAGGATACCCGTTGAAGCCGTGGGTGCTGGCTGGCTGGGTGACTCGCCGCGCGCGCCGCTCTAAAGCTTGCGGGAGTGATGATGACGTCACGCTGAAGTAGGTGCATGAAGGCTGCGCTGACGTTCATGTTCGGGGTAACAATTATAGAGGTATGAGGAACAGGGTGTAAAGTTCACTCATCCTCCATAGAAAAGGAAGGTTCCTTCGATCAGACGGGTGTTGTGTCTGGCGGGCAACTGCCCGATGATTCATGTCGGGCCATTGTTTAAATGCTAGTTGCGCGGTAAACTCTGCTTGCGAGATGCAGGATTTTGCGTGACGTCAGTATGACGCGTTGTGCATGTGGCGTTGTAGATACCGCTACAGTAATATAATATTCATATTGCAACCCACAAGAGTTAACTTGAGACCCTAGAGGCCCCTCCTGAGCCCCGCGTTGTTACTGCTCTCGCCATCGATGCCTCAGTACGGCGCGCTTACGTCATCCGAGCGAAGTTTCAAGTTCAACCCTTCAAAATCTCAAACATTTCTAAGGTATCAGTTGATAACGTACCTGCTTTCCAACTTTCTTGGCATGCTTCTTGTCTCTGCTCTCCTTCAGTCGGATCTGCTTGAGGATCCCTACCAGCAGCTCATCCACATTGTGCTGGATCCCTGATGACGTCTCTATGAACTTGCAGTCTCTAGATGTGGCTAGGCTTTTGCCCTCTGTACAGAAAGAAAGAATAATGTTTATTTGGGCACAGTTCGTGAAACACAAAATAATTGATAGTTATCATCATCAAGATATACTTTGTTGTTTTTTTCTTCTTTGGTTGGCACATAAAATACATTTTCGAACGTCAAAATTTACAATAAAATGGAATGAATTTTGGTCAATCCTTCTAAAAGGTACTTTTGTATGGATAAGAATGGGCAAGAAACTGTACCGTTACTCTTTTAAAATGTTTTACAATATTTTGTAAACATTAAATATATACTTAGTTATAAAATAACATCATCACGCCTGTAATCCCCGAAGGGTAAGGCAGATGTGTAGGTACACACAGCTCCTTTAACTAGTTACCCCACCAAAAGACATGTGCGTTCAAATCCGTGATAGGCCCAAGTTGGTTTTTGTATTTTGCAAAAACATTTTATTTTAAATAATGTATTGTTTTAGTGAATAAATAAGTTTAAGTAAGTATTTTTTTTTTTAATTCTGTTTTTATTATTGTTTTTTTCAATAAAACAATACTTTTGCGACGACAAGCAACAATAATAGGGTTAACATTTACGACAACTTATTCATCGTCTAAATAGACTGGAGGTTTCAAGACCGCTTACCGTGCATAAGATTGGTAGTTCAAATCCTATATAGGCACGAAATGTGCTTTTTGTTCATTATATTATTTTGATATATTTTTCTATTTTGTTTTAAGTAAGTAGTAATTATTTATAAAATAAAGAATTAAAAAATCAAGAAAAATAAAATACTTTATTAATCATTTAATAATATTTATTATTGCTATTATTTAACAAAACTATGATCTTATTTTACAACAAACAGAACAACTATTTTAGTTCTCATAATATCAGAAATCATTTTAAAAAATAATTGATAAATAGTAGTCGTTTACTCTTCGCCATTTTAAGTGAACGTATACAAAGTTCTAACTTGAAGGTATGGATTAATTTTATAAAGACAACGTAAGTAAGTAAAATTAATGGATACCCTCAAATTATAACATCTTTCGATTAGACAGGGACCTAAAGATATAATGACTCAGCCGATAGTAGATAACAATTTCATCGCAATTCATATGGGCTCGCTGGCTAGTTCGTCAAACTGCCGGTATGAGTATGACGACGTTCGGTGATGCGATGGTTCGAATCCGAGTCAACACAATGGACTCTTTTTGAAGTATTCTTTAGATTATTCGTAAGGAATTCAATGTTGTAGCAGTGTAACATTTTAAAACTTGAGGGGTTAGGACATAGTGACGCTTTCTGTACCTATAGTAGGTACACCCACATCTCACGAATCAAGTTTAAACCCCAGGTAATAGGGGGCGACCCTATTACCATCAACCGGGCACAAGACCAGATTGCTACTGGGAAATTCCTGATGAAAAATCCAATAACACTCACTTGTAATTTTAACGCAACGGGGACAACGGGCATAATTTGAAAAGTATATTACAATAAATTAACGGGGACAGCGCACGGGGACCACGGGAAGTAATTTTAATTATTTTATTAAATTCACTTTGTCCCCTATATGGGGGACAGCGTACCGAGACAACGTGTTACAAATTAATTTTTGTGACCTCTTACGACAATCTAGGTAGGTGGTAAAATAAAAGTAAACAACACACTAAGTCATACACTGTATATTAAAAAAAGTTTAAATTTGATATATAATATTACATATTACTAATTGGCTTTAAAAAAAGCTACATTAGGTAGGTTAATTTAAATAATTTAGATGATTGCCAGCCAGCTTAGACTTCAGTTGAAAGAGCTATGGGCGTGGGGAGTGGAGATGACCCCAGTACTGTTCCGTTATTAAAATTAAATATTATAAATTGAAAGTTCTAGATACATAACCTTCCAGTTATTATAAAACGTTACTAAATTATAAATGGGCGCCAGGGACAATAAGGGTCCCGGATCCCGGAGCCGATGAAGGTGTCCAACCATATAATTCCTGATGCACACCGAATGTCGAACCCAAGATCCTTATGTAGAAGACCGGTTTCCACTATTGAAAACCGGACTATAGTACCTAACCGGTTCTTATACAAACCGTATTAAATGTATTTAAATGTTCTATTATATAAAAAAAACCGTCCCGCCTGCGCTTATCGCTAGACGGACTCCGCCTGCCGCACAGTCGTATCAGCAAGAGGCTCGCAGCTGACTCGAGGGACGGGTCTCGCGTCCAGGCCCCAGACGCTACTCTCGATCCTGGCGGCGAGACGAACCTCTCGAGGTGCCTCTCGGTTGATCGATGAAGAAGGCACTTGACTGTGATCCTCGACTGGCTGGACAGTTGTCTGCGTGTGCGCAATTATAATCCTTATAAAACAGGGAACAGAATTTGCTCCTGTATCGAGCACGTCTCAATGTAAAAAGGACGCCAACTTATCATCGTCATCCTGTCATGGAGATCAGCCGGAAATAGACGGAGCATTTCTAAAATTTCCCATATTGCAGGTAAAATGATACACACATTAAACATTACACCAAGATACTTAATTCTCGAAAATCACTAACAACTACACAACGTGACGTTTAAACGCTGAAACAATCTGAATCTTCATGATCCAGACCAACAATCAAATTATTTTCAATTCCCAATCCTAAAAACCTGTCTAATTAACTAATTACCCCATTGTTTTAATTCGCGCAGAATCGCTTGACACCTCTGGTCACCCTGTGTCAAAGACAATCCACAGATTAAAAATTTCTAGAAATAAGTCTATGCTTAATGAAAAAATTACTTTTATTTCCGCTTTCGGTTATTTAGTTTATTATGATTTTTTACTGAAAGCTGAAAATTATGAAGGATTGCTCCATACGATATTATTTCGATGGTTAGCAAACAATATGTTAGAATATCGATTAAACTAAAACTGTGAGTCGGCGACCGCCAGAGGTCGCCTCTAAACTGTCAAACTGACGTTCGACTGAATGACATATGAAATTTTGTATGTAAACATTGTAACTTAACCTTTCAATATTTAATCTAATTTATTGTGCAAACTTATTTAATAGGTTTTAGGAAAGTAATTAATTGTGAGAAAGTGATACCTAAAGGGTTTAGTGACAAGATACAGTTGAAGGAATGAGTCCCTCTATCAAGTGCAAGCCAAAGTCAATTGTACAAACTACAATGAAATATAATACTCGGAAACCTCAAAATGTACTACTGATGTTTTCAGGTAAATGCTACTTTACTTATTAGTAACGCAGCTGTGTAGGTACAAAAAAAACAACGTAACAGTACCTCCCCAACCACCAGAGATTTGACCCACTAGGGCAAATCTCGAAGCTGGCCCTCCAGCGTCAAAGCAGACTCCAAAGGACTAAGTACGCTTACAAAAATCTACAACGTTCATGCCTGAAAACAGGAACAAAGAAAGAGAAGAAAAAAAAATATGGAAGCCGGTGTACGATTTCTATTTTTATAGATAAGTGATACTATAATGGTAGTTAAGGTATATACATAAACAATAAAGAATTGTTGTTACACTTCAAATATAGAGTAACAGACCGCTCTATTTAGGCGACATTGCAGTAGGCTTTTGTTGTCGGGTCTACAATTCCGCCCGTGTTATATGGCTTATTTTTAATTATCCATGTAACCTGTAGGAAATATACTAATTTAGGTTTTCATTATATATTACATAAACCTATGACCTAAAAGGGTTCTGGACATACTTCAAGTATAGAGTAACAACCCGCTCTATCAGGCGGCATTGTAGTATAGGCTTTGGTTAACGAGTCTACAATTCCGCCCGTGTTTTATGGCTTATTTTTAGTTATCCATATGACCTGTGTAATATACATATACTATTTCTCTTGGAACGAGTCTAATCCATTTACAAACATGTAAAAGACAAGCTCCAAAGAGAGTAAAAATGTGTAGATAACTCCTAGTCTGACCTACTATATTTATATAGGAAAGACCACCCTACTCCATCGTACACCACCTTTCACATCATAAATGAGTTGACTGCCGCTAATAATGCTAAGCTGGAACAACAAAAATACATTAAAAGAAATTAAATGCTACTACGTAGTAAAAACTGGCTAACCGTCTTCCCTAAAAGGAATAATAATATGACGATTATTCGGCCCCTAAAAAAAATACCATCTTAAACAAATTCCATCAATGCAGCCTACACGCCCGCCATTATGGCCTCCAATCTCAGGACTTTCATTATGCTGCCTTACCAGCAATCCGGAGGTTATACACCCACCAGGGGTGTCAATCCAGCAACAACCACAGACTACCAACAACTTTTAAACAATCGCCTTCCCTTCTAAATATAGTTCACAAATGTGAACACAGTTAAGACCTGTGTACCACAACGAACCGCAAAAACAGTGTAAAATATATTTAACCACTGTATTTTAGCATCGTGCATATACAGCACCCAATGCTAAAATAAAAACCAGCAACCACAAGGCATATACAGCCCTCAATAGTCACTGCGACCAACTACTATATACTAGTGAATTTAAATTTTTGTTTAAATTCAAGTTAAATATTTAAAATAAAAAAAATTAATCCTCGCCACCTGGCGATTTAAAATCCTTGATATGCCATGAGCCAAGGTTTTTACCGGAACTACAGCCTTCCAATTCATACACTAAGGGTGAAAGTTTTTTCCTAATTATACATCTCTCGTATTTAGGAGCTAATTTGGCCATAAAGAATTTGGAGGCGTCACTCTGGGGATATGTTTTCTTCCACACAGTGTCGCCTACCTCAAACTCCGCGTGCCTCCTACTACTATTATAATAACGAGCACTACGTTTATGTGACTTGATGAGCGCGTCCTTTACTTTATTGAAGATACTATCCAAAGCCCCTAGCTGATTGGCATATGAACTGCGGGAAGCGCAAGCTAGAGTGGGCTGTTCAACGGTATCATTGCCGAAGACATCACCACTACTAATTGCTTCTCTGCCATGTACTAGGAAGAATGGGGTAAAACGAGTAACTTCATTTGTGGAGGTGTTCATAGCGAATTGGATCTTTGAGATGTTAACATCCCAAGATCGATGATCATCCTCCACAAGAATTGATACCGCGGTCATTATGGTACGGTTATAGCGTTCCACGGTGTTCACGCTTGGGCAATAACGAGGTGTGAAGTGAACTTGAGGTATTTTGTACCTCTCTAGTAGTGAACGAATCTCGTTACCCGTGAATTGCGTCCCGTTGTCTGCTATCACCGTACGAGGTATACCGTGTACTAGGAAAACGCCGTCTTCTAATTTCTGCGCTATAGCCTTACCAACAGCTCTACGTAAAGGAAACAGTAAACAGTACTTCGTAAAACAGCACACGACAACTAAAAGGAATGTAAATCCCGCCCTAGACCGTGGTAACGGACCTACCAAGTCCATGCTTATGGTTTCAAATGGCTTGGAACAGTCCTTCGCATCACCTAAGAGACCGGGAGGAGGCAATTGTGAGTGTTTATATGCGGCGCACGTATCACATTTACCAACGTAGCTAATAACATCTTTATACATGTTGGGCCAGTAGTATCGGAGTGCAAGTCTTTTATAAGTTTTAAAAACTCCGAAATGTGGCGATAATTCGCCACTATGGTGGTTCCTTAATAATTCTTGACGATTGCCCTCCGGTACTACTTGCTTCCAATCATAGTCACTAGCCACCCCGAATTTATTTTTAGAATAACGGTAAAGTTTATCCTCTTTAATAATAAAGTTAGGGCACGATCTGGGCTTACTGACACATTTATCCCACAACCCCTTAAACCAAGTGTCAGTGTCAGACACCTTAATTTCGAGCACCGGAACGCCACGAGATAAAGCATCCGGAATCACATTGTCCTTGCCTTTGCGGTGTTCGATAGTAAAGTTATAAGGTGATAACCGACAACCCCAACGGGCTAATCGACCAGACGGATTGGTTAAATTAAAGAACCATTTCAAACTCGAGTGGTCGGTTATCACTTTAAATGCAGGACCGCCTTCTACGTAAGGACGATAGTGTTCCACGGCGAAGACTACAGCGAGGGCCTCACGCTCCGTTGCTGAATAATTGCGTTCCGCCGGGTTAAGCGAACGACTGCAGTAGGCTATTGGGTGCTCCTCCCCATTGATAACCTGAGTCAGAGTGCCCGCTATCCCAAAACTGGATGCGTCACAATGAATCTCAAAAGGTTGAGAGAAATCTGGACAAGCCAATACTGGAGCAGACACCAATGCCTCTTTCAAGGTTGAGAACGCGGTTTCCGTCTCAGCCGTCCACTCAAAAGGCGGCGCTTTTTTGCTAGTACTCGTGAGTGCGTTTAAAGGGGCCGCTATCGAACTAAAGTTTTTAATAAAACGTCTATAATATGAGGCCGTTCCAAGAAACATTTTCACTTCTTTACGAGTTTTAGGGGTTGGAAAGTCAACAATTGACTGAACTTTCGACGGATCAGTGTGTAAGCCATGCTCATCCACTCTGTAACCCAGATATTTCAGTTCACGTCGAAAGAAACAGGACTTAGGTAAATTAATTGTTAAATTTGCCTGCCTTAATTTGTCTAAAACCCGTTTAAGAAGTGAAATGTGCTCCTCGAAGGTTGATGAACAAATAATGATGTCATCTAAATATACGAACACCTTATTACCAAACTCCGGGCCGAAAAGTCTGTCCATTAATCGTTGTTGGGTGGCTGGGGCTCCTGTCAACCCAAAGCACATAACTTTAAACTGGAACAAACCTCGACCGGGAACCGTGAAAGCGGTTTTTTCTTTGGATGAAACGGAGTCCAATTCGATTTGCCAAAATGCAGATTTTAAATCAATGGATGAAAGGTATCGCGCGTCCCGCAACTGGTCTAAGATGTGAGAGACGTAGGGTAGTGGATATGCATCTTGCTTGCTGACCGCATTCAGCTTTCGGCTGTCCAGACAAAATCTCCATTCCCCATTCGGTTTCGGAGTCAGTAGAACCGGGTTATTCCACGCGCTATTGCTAGGTTCCACCACTCCCATCTCCAACATCTCATCCAGCTGACGGTTTAGTTCCTTGAGGCGTTCAGGTGATAGAGGATAATAACGCTGTTTAATAGGAGGAACTTCTCCTGTGTCTATTTTATGACGCAACAGATGGGTACGTCCTAATCCTTTAGCCTCAAAGGAAACCTTTTCAAAATCTTTAATTAATAACTCCGCTTCATTCTTTTGATCTGGTGTTAATTCGTCAAACGGCTGTAGGTGCCTAACCTCCGAGACGCATGTATGACCTCTATTGTTTTTTAAATATTGTAAAGGTAATTTATTAAAGATTTTTGGTGCCAAATTAAAGGCCTTCCAAAAATCAACACCAAAAATCATCGGTGTAGTAATGTCGGGAATAATATAGAATTTAATAACCTTAGTCACTCCCATGAGAGTCACTGGTAAAAATAAATAACCCTCCACGGATGCCCGCGAATCATTGGCAGTTACGATGCTGCCCAACTGTCTATCGGCGTGTAGAGTAGCACCAGCCCTTATGAATTGTTGGCCAACATCGGAACCCAACACTGAAACGCAAGAACCCGAGTCGAGTAAACCGTAATACTGCTCATCGTATATAGAGACTGTTAAATGTGGACGACTATCGTCCGAAGTCTTATAATGTATTGTATCAACCCTTAGTGATTTTAAAAATAATTTTAAAGTTTTTAAATAATTGTCCCAATCGGACTTATCAAAATTTTGGCTGTAGTTCCGGAAATTTAGTTTTTTGAAATGCAGGTTGGACAGGACTGCTCAACCTTCTTCTTTTTACTGCACGTAGGGCACGATGGTGCACGTACGCCCTTCTTGCCGCAACGGTAACACACAATTTCCTTGGATTTGCATTGTGATAACGAGTGTCCCTTAACCCTACAACGAACACAGAACAACGATCCAGAATCAGTTTGCACGGCTTCAACCCTTTGTGAACCCTTCGGGGCATGGTATGCCAAGTCTGCTGCAACAAAAGAAGACGTTGGTTTGGGCGGCTCATGGAACTGAGCCCTGCTATGGAAACCTAGCTCCAGTTGTCTACACCTCGCCTTTAACTCTACCAGCGTGTTGACAGTCATTATCGACAACCCCGACGTGTATTCCGGTCTCATATTGTACTTGATCCGTGCTAAACGATCGCGTTCTGGAACCCTGTAGGATAGCCTATTATAAAGATTCTCCATTACTGCTATATATATACAAGACAGCTCAGTCGACCCCTGTGTTCTGTTCGTTATTTCTGAAACTAGACGCATATCGTAATCTGGCGGAGCGAAATCTGTGAGTAACTCCTTCTTCAGCTCCGCCCAATCACCAACCGACGCTTTTATTCCCCGGTACCACAATAAGGCTCCGTCCGAGAAAAGGTCTAGAGCAGATTCATGTAGGGAGGCTTCGCTAATTCCTCTGGCCTCGCAAAGCTCCTCCAGACGCTCAATAAACGCTTTCACACAACCTGAACCGTCGAATTTATGACCTAGGGTTTTAACTGTCTCTTTCCTGCAGGAAACGATGACGTCCTTCGTCTGCAAATTCGACAGTGATTCCTCGGCGGAAGTAAACGATTGATGGAAGCTGGCGTTAAGCGAATCAATTTTTGCTAAATAACCGTTAAGCTGCTTGTCAACGGCTGCATAGTCGGTACTAAGATCAGTTGGGGGAGTAATCCTACTCAATCGATGATACAGGTGGAAACCTAAAGCCTTAACACGATTAAATTTTTTGAAACTGGAGGGGTACCTATCCAGTACTTCACCAATTTCTGGCAGTTTGGCCTTAATGGCTTGTAACTCGGTATTCGGGTCTATATTGGTCTCCACAATATCGTCGGAACATACTAATTTATTCAGATCCCTAATTTGGACACGTAGTTCCTCTACGGTTGAAGCTGGTTTCGCGTCTCGGACCAGTACTTCATATACGAGCTCATCTTTGCGAAGTAAATTAAATGAAATGGGTCGTTCCATATTGCAAAGTTTTTAAAAAAAATAATTGATACTGAACTGAATTAAAAACTGGCTGTAACAATTTACAATCACAAGCAATGTGTAAATATGATCTATTATAAACGCCGTTACAAAATTAGCAGTCTTATAGATTATGTAAGTTTGTATTTTAATAATAGGCTTTTATTTCCAAGGACAATTGTCTTGGAGTTATGTTATGTATGAGACACAAGTAAAATAAAATTGTAAAATGTAAATAGCAGCAAGAAGTGTAAAAGTATATAAAAGTGTATATAACGGTACAAACATAAAAACAAGAACACGACAACAAAGGATTCCGCGCGACGGTTTTTTTCTTAAAATTAGAATAACTGGAAGGTTCTATAAACAGCACTCTGGGTTATAAGGTACAGCAATAGACGTAACCTCTATCTCCAACTAATACACACGTTGGTCGCCACTGTTACAAATTAATTTTTGTGACCTCTTACGACAATCTAGGTAGGTGGTAAAATAAAAGTAAACAACACACTAAGTCATACACTGTATATTAAAAAAAGTTTAAATTTGATATATAATATTACATATTACTAATTGGCTTTAAAAAAAGCTACATTAGGTAGGTTAATTTAAATAATTTAGATGATTGCCAGCCAGCTTAAACTTCAGTTGAAAGAGCTATGGGCGTGGGGAGTGGAGATGACCCCAGTACTGTTCCGTTATTAAAATTAAATATTATAAATTGAAAGTTCTAGATACATAACCTTCCAGTTATTATAAAACGTTACTAAATTATAAATGGGCGCCAGGGACGATAAGGGTCCCGGATCCCGGAGCCGATGAAGGTGTCCAACCATATAATTCCTGATGCACACCGAATGTCGAACCCAAGATCCTTATGTAGAAGACCGGTTTCCACTATTGAAAACCGGACTATAGTACCTAACCGGTTCTTATACAAACCGTATTAAATGTATTTAAATGTTCTATTATATAAAAAAAACCGTCCCGCCTGCGCTTATCGCTAGACGGACTCCGCCTGCCGCACAGTCGTATCAGCAAGAGGCTCGCAGCTGACTCGAGGGACGGGTCTCGCGTCCAGGCCCCAGACGCTACTCTCGATCCTGGCGGCGAGACGAACCTCTCGAGGTGCCTCTCGGTTGATCGATGAAGAAGGCACTTGACTGTGATCCTCGACTGGCTGGACAGTTGTCTGCGTGTGCGCAATTATAATCCTTATAAAACAGGGAACAGAATTTGCTCCTGTATCGAGCACGTCTCAATGTAAAAAGGACGCCAACTTATCATCGTCATCCTGTCATGGAGATCAGCCGGAAATAGACGGAGCATTTCTAAAATTTCCCATATTGCAGGTAAAATGATACACACATTAAACATTACACCAAGATACTTAATTCTCGAAAATCACTAACAACTACACAACGTGACGTTTAAACGCTGAAACAATCTGAATCTTCATGATCCAGACCAACAATCAAATTATTTTCAATTCCCAATCCTAAAAACCTGTCTAATTAACTAATTACCCCATTGTTTTAATTCGCGCAGAATCGCTTGACACCTCTGGTCACCCTGTGTCAAAGACAATCCACAGATTAAAAATTTCTAGAAATAAGTCTATGCTTAATGAAAAAATTACTTTTATTTCCGCTTTCGGTTATTTAGTTTATTATGATTTTTTACTGAAAGCTGAAAATTATGAAGGATTGCTCCATACGATATTATTTCGATGGTTAGCAAACAATATGTTAGAATATCGATTAAACTAAAACTGTGAGTCGGCGACCGCCAGAGGTCGCCTCTAAACTGTCAAACTGACGTTCGACTGAATGACATATGAAATTTTGTATGTAAACATTGTAACTTAACCTTTCAATATTTAATCTAATTTATTGTGCAAACTTATTTAATAGGTTTTAGGAAAGTAATTAATTGTGAGAAAGTGATACCTAAAGGGTTTAGTGACAAGATACAGTTGAAGGAATGAGTCCCTCTATCAAGTGCAAGCCAAAGTCAATTGTACAAACTACAATGAAATATAATACTCGGAAACCTCAAAATGTACTACTGATGTTTTCAGGTAAATGCTACTTTACTTATTAGTAACGCAGCTGTGTAGGTACAAAAAAAACAACGTAACAAACGGGAAGTAATTTTAATTATTTTATTAAATTCCCTTTGTTCCCTTTAACGGGGACATGGCCTACGGGGACAACGGGAATACAGGCTTTGCTCGACCTGAGAATCGAACCCCCTCAAGCTCAGCAGTAGCATTTGCGATCACTAGAACAACGAGGCAGTCTAATTTGCCGTCAATTCAAACACCAATTTTCTTTCGGATTCGCTTGTTTTGGGATTGTACATACCATGAATTTATAGTCACACAATGTAGGTGCTCCATTGAATTACTGATTAATCAAACAATTGTGTGTTTGTTAACTCAAATAATTGATTAATTAGTAATTCAATTACTCCACTGAATTATTTAAATGATCTTGCTCCCAGTAGCAAACCAAATTATTATTGAGGAAGCTTTACTTGTTTCCAAAACATAGGTTTTGTTAAGGTTTAGTTAAATACTTATTATTTAAATATCAACTTTATGTTTGTGAAAACTATTTTGATTTTAGATTGACTAGTATTTATTATTGAAAAAGTCTTTTTTTTAAGTTGTAACGCAAACTGAACTTTATGTGTGAGTATCTGTTTACTTGTTTGCAAAATAAATGGCGAATGCAGATGAAATAAACATCAGGATTCTTTCTCCTTGTTCACTTACCATTAGTAGAGACCTGCCGAGCCCTGGCCAGATCAGCTTTATTCCCGACCAGCACCACAGTCCTCTCCACTGTAAACTGTTCCCTGGCGAGGTAAGCCAGGAGTTCTGCTGAGCGGGTGAATGAACTCTTGGCCACGACGGAGTAGACCACCACGCAGGCGTGAGGCTCGTAGGTTGAGAGGCAGTTCTCGACCTGTGGTAGAAATGGACGGGGTTACTATGAGAACAGGAGTAGGTATGAGACTTTTCAACTCAGGAAGTGCAGCTGCAGATTATTTCTGTTGTGTGATTATAGATCAATTTTCTTTTTTTATTCGAATTAACTTACTATCTTTTTATGTGCAAGTATTTCTGTGACAATTAGACCTATTTTGATTAATTTTCTTTTTCTTTCAACTTCGTCTATGGGTATGATGCATTATGTCACTAACACATTACGACAAAGTTATGACGTATGGACTTGACCTACGTGGTACCTAAGTTGAAATTGGCATGGGTTATCGTCTTGTATTAGGTAGATCAACTACCAGGTCATCAGTTCAAAATATGGTCAGCAATTACTTTGAAAAACGTGATCATAATGGCAATTCTTCCTATCTCGTATTGCCACGATGTACTTTTACGAGGTCGAGAATAGTCTGATATACAAGGTTATTGGTAAAACATTAACAACCTCTCAGGACTATATTAAACCAAAACTTTTGTTGTATGACTTTTATTAATTCATCAGACTTTTATACAAAAATAAAAATACGAATCAACGAATTGAAATATTCGATTTTCTGTTACGCTAACTCTACGCAAAACAAAGCGCTAGTTAGGTAAACAAACTGCCGTGTCTAGTACAAAATTTAGTGAAGGGGAGCGGGGGTAAGATACATAATCAGCCTATAACGTTCCCACTGCTGGGACACAGGCCTCCTCTCTGTGAGAGGGAGTGGGCCGTAATCCACCACGCCATGTCACATATCTTCGAATTTTTGGTTCTAGGACATGTCGGTTTCCTCACGATGTTTTCCTTCACCGTTTTGAGAGCAGTGGTGGTGAAATAATTTACACAAAGTAAAGCGCCTGTCAGGGTTCGAACCTACGACCTATATCTCGTAAGTCGCGGTCGTTACCACTGGGCCACCATTATTCCCTCTACTGTACTAAGATAGAACAACAAAATCTTAAAGGTTTGTTTTTGGTAAATGACAAGAAACTGCGTAGGTTCGGAATTGGGCACCTAATTTTATTTTCCTAGTGTATTATGTTTTGTAAGAAGTCATAGAACAAAAGTTGTTGCTTATGATGTTAGCAATCCAGTCCTGCAAGGATATCAGTGTTTTACCAATAACCCTGTATTACGTTGGTATATGACAATAAAATAACCCATACCGCTGTGAAAATATAAACAAATCAGAAAACATTGGTAGCGGGACCGACAGTGAATTACACTAAATTCAATTAAATTTAGTGCGGCATACTCGTTAAATTGTCGTCACTCATGGGGTTCTTTTAGTGAATATCAGAATTTTTTGTAGGTTCTGAATGATGTGAATTGGAAATTTTGACTTTTCTTATATACTATCTTGACTCTAACCGCTTTATTAAAATGCTCTACCTAAGAGTGCTACCCGTTTCTCTTAGATAGGACATGTCTGATCTATAACTCAGGACTCTTACTTCAGAAATCCTTCTTTCTCTATTTATGATTGTGTATTTTATTAACCAGTGCCTGTAAAAATGATGTTGAGTTATATAAAGATTTATAATTTTAGCGTTGAAGCCGTGCTGGCTGGCTGGGTGACTCGCCGCTCTAAAGCTTGCGGGAGTGATGATGACGTTACGCTAGAGTAGGTGCACGAAGGCTGCGCTGACGATCACGTCGGGGTCACCAGTATAGAGGTATGAGGAAGAGGAGAGGTATGAGGGTGTAAAGTTCACTCATACTCTATAGAAAAGGGAGGATCCTCCGACCAGACGGGTGTTGTGTCTGGCGGGCAACTGCCCGATGATTCATGTCGGGCCGTTGTATCTATGCTAGTTGCGCGGTAAACTCTGCTTGCGCGATGCAGGATTTGCGTGACGTCAGTATGACGTGTTGTTCGCATGTGGCGTTGTAGATACCGCTACACACCTATCGCAACAGCTGCCCCTAGTTGGATATTGTGATACTTTTCGTAAAATAAATTAAAACTTACAGACATTTCAGCGCTAGGATGGTCAATGAATATCATTTCGGACTCCTCGCCGTCCAGCAACACGGAAACTGACTTCTCTCCGAACTCGTCATCTGAAACAATGTAGTATATGTATAGTTTAATACCAATGAAATAACTCTTTTGTTCAATGACAACAAGGTATTATTAATTGAGATTAAAACACACTTGGAATAATGTATGGAGGTGTGAGATTATGTTGATTTAAAAGTGTAAGGGCCTGTTGCAGTTTCCGGATAAGCAGTAGCACTTAGCATCTACCAGAATTTGAATGAAATTATCTGCCAGACAATTTAACAGAATTTCATCCGGAAGCTGTGAAACAGTCCATAGACATGTTTACAAATTCATTCGAAACACACAATTTATGAATCACTACTACTAAATATACTTTAATATGAAACTGTGTATGATTAAGTATAAGCTTTTTGCCATAAACAAACAAATGAACTATAAATACTACTAGAAGAAACAAGAACAATAACAAGAATAGTTTTCTAAAGCTCATAACTTTCTAAAAAGCACAGTTTATTAACTTACTGTATTAAGTTTGAAGCAACAGGTAGCACAAAAATAAAGCAAGCATATAACGTGCTACATGGAACTTCGTTACACTTGTAAATATGTATTAAATATGTTTGTAGGTAAAGCAAATTGTAACATCATAATAAATCCATACTAATATTATAAATTCGAAAGTAACTCAGTCTGTCTATCTGTATGTTACCTTTTCACGCCTAAACCACTGAATAGATTTCGATACAATTTGGCAGAGAGACAGATTGCATCCCAGGGAAGGACATAGGATAGTTTTTATCGACATACCTCGCGGGCGAAGCCGCGGGCGGAAGCTAGTCATATCATATAATGATAGCTACAGAAATAGAATTTCTAAGATTTTACCATGAAATAATAAACCGAATATGCTAATCTGCTAAGGAATAGCTTTCACAGAATATTGACCATTACGGCCCATTAGAATAGAAAAGAATAGAATAGTTCTGTTGTTCTGTAGTTTCCATTACAATAGAAAATCAATTGAGTCTCATTGGCACTGATTAAGAGGTTAACCTCATCATTTCAACCGAAACACGTCCACTGCTGGACATAGGCCTCCCCCAAGCACCTCCACTTCGACCGGTTCTGCGCTTCTCGCATCCAACGGGTTCCTGCGGCCTTCACAAGGTCGTCGGACCACCTTGTGGGTGGCCTTCCAACGTTACGTCTTCCGGTACGCGGTCGCCACTCCAGAACCTTTCGGCCCCATCGGCCATCTGTTCTGCGAGCAATGTGAATTGCTCGCAGAACACTGCCACTGCCACTTAAGTTTGGCCTATTCAGTAATATTATATCAGTTGAACATTACTATGGTACGGTGTTCGATGTATACATTCTCGGGAAATATTATTGCTGCTTTGTAAAGCCTTTTCACATGAATTATCTTGTTTCTCTTTGCGTTTAAATATCATTGAACTAATTTAGTACTTTAAAAGGAGCTTATGGCTAAGGAGTGGCTTATGGCTAAGGAGTGGCTTGTGGCTAAGTTAAGCTCGCTTGCCGCGGTTGGTCCGTGGATGGGTGACCGTCTTTACATACCAAGTCCCCTCCGTGCCTTAGAAAGTACGTTAAGCCGTTGGTCCCGGCTGTCATTCGTGGACAGGAAGCCGACCCCAACATAGTTGGGAAAAGGCTAGGCAGATGATGAATTTAGTACTATATAAAAGTAAAACAGGAAAACAGCCCAGAGTCGGCTTCTACGGCGTGGTTTATGAACTATAACCTAGCAAACTAGCCCTTTTTTTTTTTTTGAGTATGCGAAATCATCAAATGACCCCTCCCGCTCTGGGTAAATCGGAAGGGAGTGTCAGACTAGGTACACAACTTTAAGCAACGTTTATAAAAAAGAGGTTGTATGTCCAAGCTAGTCCTTCATCTCAAACCATTAAATACAAATGACCTTTTATAACATTTTTATGTATCTTCTGCATATACATTATTATAATAAAATAGTAGCGAAGTCAAAACTGTTCATTGCATATTTAAAAAAAAAAATTGGTACGAGGTGTGGGAGCGATTCTTAGAATATTTGGCCGTTTTTAGAATATTTGTCCGTTTGTCTGGATTCTATGTTCCGGAATGACGCTCTTGGCGAATGACATTTAGCTGTCATTTTCTAAGTGTATATAGGTACAGAGTATAACGTGCGAAAAGTGAAGCGACTTGAGGGCCACTTCTGATGAGGACAGTACACGAAACCTTTTTTTCATCTGACGGCGTAGTGTCAACAGAATTAATTCAAGTGTTCCAAAGACATTTCAAAACGATTCTACTTTCACACTTTGCGCGAAAGGGACACGACGTATTTGAAAGCACTTTACTGTTTCATTTTGCCACTATATACTAGTATATGTGTTATTTGAGTGACAAATAGCTTTGCTGCTGGGGATTTTAATGCGCCATTTCTTCTTCCCTGCTAAAACACTAGGAAGTGGTGAAGGGCGGGCGTTTTGGGGGACTGTCTTATGTAATTTAGACGTCCAAAAAGGGCTAATTCTCAGCCTAGTTTGAATAAATGACTTTAGATTTTCAAGGGTTATTTATTTATTTGTTTCTTGGATTGCCAATAGAGGCTACACAATTACGGCGATCGGCGGCGGCGATCTCCCGCGACCGGCCCTAGTCCAGGCCATGGTACGGAGCAAGAGTGCATGGGAAGCCGTCACCTCCTTCTGCAAAGCAGTAATGCTCGCGAAAGAGACGGTGGAGCGCGTGAGGGAGAGGCAATCTTTGCGCTCTCACGCCCCTAGTTGCCGCAGGAGACGCCCTGGGCTTCGGGAATCGACAGTCGAGCCGGTCACCGCAGGCGCGGGCTTGCGGACGGCGAGCAATGGGCAGCTCGCCGTCCGGTAAGGACCAGGCCCGGGTCGACTGCGCGTTGTATTCCACGCGCGCCTCAAAGAGATGTCAGCACTAACTGACGGGGTCCGCTAGGGCCGACGCCTGCCAAGGTCGCGGGTTTTTCGAAAAAGATACCGTGGCCCCTGGCACAGGCAACTGAAGGAACACGGGTGGGTTTTAGTCAGTTAAAGTCTGACACAATGAGCGGGAGAAGTTATTTGATAATTTCCCACCAAAAAAAAAACAGACAGAAATAATAAAAATAAAATAAAGTTAATAAAAATTAAAGGGGATTTCCATCCACGAAAAGTGTTGGCGTTTTTTTGCCTTCCGGTACCGGTATTTTTCCTTTCGTGTGCCGGTTTTTTTTCTGCAAATCGTTCATATTTATCAGGTGTGAGAAAACTGCAACAATTTTACTAAATTGTGAAGTTTTCTTCGTGGCAATGCTACAGAAACATTCAGTTCACTCGAGCGACAACTCATCCTACAAAGGTTCTAACTCCTAGACTCTGTGATGTGTGAATATCAAAGGCACATTCAGAAGTTATTGCTTGCTAGTATGAAGTTATTGCTTGCGAACTCGTATAAAGCAAGCAATTTACGACCATTCACCATGTCGCTGAATTTATGTCAAGTTAAGTACCTACTTCACCGGAATCCGCTGGTTGCAAGAAGCGCAGAACTGCACCTCAATTGGATACCTCACTTTAAAATAAAGAAGGAATACAGTTATTTGCGGCAAAAATAACTTTAGTAAATTTACTTAAAAATGATGAAAAAAATATATTTGAGATTCTGACAGTAAGTCCTTTCATTTGGTATGCCACACGGTATAGATTGCGAAACTTTTTTTTTTCTATTTGCCCCTAAATGACCCCCCATATTCAAAATTCATTTATTTACGTTACACCTCTGTGTTTGGGTCACAGAGATTTATAAATGTGTACCAAATTTCAACTTAATCGGTCCATTCGTTTCGGAGCAAATTGGCTTTGACAGACGGACGGTCAGACACACGAGTGATCCTATAAGGGTCCCGCTTTTTCCTTTTACGGTACGGAACCCTAAAAAAAATAACAATTTGGGGGAAAACCACATCCACGCAAAACTACTTTCTTTCATAATCCTAAACTAAAATTTAATTTGTTGAAAATATGCGAAAAAAGATTATGTTGAGGATTGGTAGGTACCACAACATAATCTTTTTTCGTATAAAATAAAGAAAAGGTGAAATAATTATCACGCCTACAGCTATGTGACACCGACGCGACGTGGTCCAGCCATTCTGAAGTCAGAATGTCAGGCCACATTCCTCGTAATAGTTCTCCCTTTTTTGCGAGGTACCAATTTGATGTCTTGTACGAAATAGTACTTAAACATCCAAAATCTCTCTTGGTTCAGTAATCCTGACACATGCTCATCAGTTTGTGCCTCTCTTCTGCACCAAAAAGGTCCGTTTCAGAATTAAGGTGATATATTGAAAAAAATGTGGTTTTTCCTATTTCGTGTAACTTGCTAAGTATGTGGAATAGGGATTTAACACTTTGGTATATGTTTTTTGACTCTTTGGTCTAGTATCATGTAAAAGGAATACCTACGATTCAATGACTTTTTCTCGATACAAAAAAATTGCAAAGTTATATCTATTTTTTTACTTTTTTCGACATCACGGCGTAACTCTTAAATTGTTCAATAGAATTTACTTTAAAACATAGAAAATTACTCAAAGTACTTTTAAATTTAATTCATTTATTTTGTTAAGAAAGGAGTAAATTCGTTTTGGCACATACGTCGTTTTATTCCGAGCGCACGCACATTATAGCAATCTCTCTTCTTTTGCATTTCAAAAGTAATTCCATCACTTACGCTCAGTTAGTAGATCAGTCGCTACGATTTATTTTCGAGGTAGCACCTTAATGCGTGCCTGTATGTAGGTATGCCTGACTGGTTTTTCTCAATAAACTTCACATAACCAACATGGTGTAAGTACTAAATTTTTAATCTTCTAGTCTACCTTTTATTCGAAAAAGAATCAAAGTTCTCAAATTAGATTCAACAAAAACTTTCATACAATTTTATTCGACACCCGCGAGCTATTTGGCAGCCTGGTAAACTTATAAGACAGATATGAGTGAATATCTTTCTCCCCTTGTTTTTTTTGTTGTTGTTTTTTAGGGTTCCGTACCCGTACGTACCCGTACCGTAGACAGTTGAAATTCTCTTTTATGTAATCTGTGGCAGGTTAGTGTGGAGTAACAATAATATTTTTCTGCCAGTTACGGGTGCAAGTGCTCTTGAATGTATATGCATTATCACTGAAGAATTTCCAAATCCCATTTCAAACCAAAAACAAAACGTAAATCGAACGCTGTGAGCAGTTTTACTGCGTTGGACAATCTTTAACCGACTTCCTTTTAGTAAAGTAGCAATGATAATTATTAGAGGTACGATTAAATACATGCCTTTACGTAATAACAAGCAGTTATCTCTTTATTTACTCAGCTATAAGTATACAGTAACATACAATATACAATCTATAATAATGTATTTACATCCGGACGAATGTGTTCATCATGTAATTGGATAAAATGGCCCCGAGGGTGTCGACGTTATTCGTAAAGTGCTGCCCCACAGAGAGGATGGGGGACAAACTGGTCAGATAATAATGGACTGGTAGGTCCATAGATATATGTTTTTTACATTTCTATGGGTAGGTCCGTCTTGACCAATGTACAGACGCCAGCACATCAAGCTACTACAATCTGTCAAATGTCTAGATTTTCAACTTTATTGCTAAAGCTTATGGTTCTAAGTTGTTTGGGAAAAGACAGTTTCGTGTAGCTTGATGTGCTGGCGTCTGTACACTCACATGCATAAATACAAGGTGGCGGGACATCCATCCATCCAAACTGTAACCATGAATTAGCACATGATTCCACGAAGACTACCATGAGCGTAGAAATTTATCGTCGGTTATCAAAAAAAAATTGCTGTTTTATAGAAAAGTGCAAAACCTACGCAGTCAAAATGTATGAAACAGTTAATCTTCTTTTCCACAGGTTATAAAAAAAACAGCTGTAGCATAGAAAATTCCAAAATGTCATCATCATCACCTGCCTAGCCTTTTCCCAACTATGTTGGGGTCGGCTTCCAGTCTAACCGGATGCAGCTGACTACCAGTATTTTACATGGAGCGACTGCATATCTGACCTCCACAACCCAGTTACTGGGTAATATGATACCCCTTGGTAAGACTGGATGTCAGACTTACAAAATTCCAAAACGTATGCAGTCAAAATGTATGAAACAGCTTTTTTTTTTTAATAACCGAAAAATTTCGACGCACACCTGCTGCGTTGAAATTTTTCGCTGAATCACATGCTGAATCCGTGGGTACAGGTTGCACCTCGATGGTCCTGCCACACTATATAGTTAATTAGTTATGTTATGGGAAAGTTTGTTCTAAAAGTCAATAAGATTGATAACAGCTGGCATTTAATTTTACATAAGTACACAAACTCCGAAGGAAGGACACTATTATAATTTGATAAACAAGAAACTGCGTAGGTTCGGAATTTGGCACCTAATTTTATTTTCCTAGTAACTATTGTGCTGGCTTCTAGTAAATAATAGTTTGTTTCTGAATTTAATTTCTTAAATTATGTATTCTGCTATACAATAATCTTGCAAGGGGATTCATTTAGATTACCTATTTTACACATTTTTACCCACGAGATACCTATTTTTACCCACGAGATACCTATTTTTACCCACAACGGTACGGAGACGGAATATGCGTTTGGGGTGAGATGGGGGTGTGTTTGTTTGTTTGTTATTTTGTTTGTGCAAACCAATGTTGCCATTTATCTTTATCTTGTGAAAGTCAAGTCAAGTTACATACATGTAAGTATTGGGTACCTGATAAGCTTTAAATAACAAAGGAAGTGAAAAACAGACAGGAGGAGTCGTGGGACACGTGGTCGGAACGGAGTTCCTTTTGCACCTGGGGGCCTAATCTCTATTCCGTCAACTAAGATACGGGCCCATCCGAATGTATTTCCATTCATCGGAATGAACCCTGATCTCAATCTTAACTTTCCCTTGGATTAATTGCGTAACACATTATCAGTAGCAATGGGTTTCATTTTGACAGTTAAACAACATTCACTGCGTTATTTACGTTGTTGAGCAGACACATTTTTCGAACATAAGGAGCAATGGATTAGCAATATCCTTCAAAATGATTCAGATTGAGGTTGATAGTGTGTTACGCAATTAGGGTCTCGGATTTATTCTTCGGGCCCCGAAGTAATTTTATATCCGTAGGTGATAAGCAGTAAGAAACGCCCGTAACTTCAGCCAAAATTAAGGATTTGGTGTTATTTGTCTTGTTTTGTTTCATTTACGAGTATGTTAGGTACCAAAAATGTCGTGACTGTCAAAATGTTACACTTTTTTCGGACTATAGGCCGCCCTGAACTAGTTGGCCGCGCCTTAGGTATGTGAGCGGTGGGACGGAGGGGCGGGGGCGCTTTGTCATTACTCAGTACGTGGGTTGCGAACAATAGGCAACTCCGCCGCCCTCACCCCCGGCCCCACCCAAGGCGCGACCAACTAGCTCTCATTTGCCAACTGTGCAGAGTATAACGCGTGATAAAGAACTTCGTTCCAAAAAGATTGTAACACAAAGAAACAGTGTGAAACGACCTTCGTATTTACTCCGTGGAAACGACAGAAGTGAAAACAAAACACAAACAGAATACTTCGCCATCACTCACTGATATCGGATTTAAAACCGAAAACATGCCGAGGACAGCTGAGCACATCCGAATGTAGCGCGGTGTCGGTACAGTCACAGGTCGCGAGCATGGACGTATTAAATATATTTCCATACATATATTACGTCCATGGTCGCGAGTTCAATGGTTTATTACCATCTCAAAAATTGCCCAACGCGCCTGAAGAAGTTTTCACTTCAAAAATATGGCACATTATGAGACTATACGAACTTTGACACACGAATTACAAAACTCCCTGTAGGTACCTACTTATAGTTTATTATTTCTGAAGCTGTAGAACATTACTCTAAAACATTCAAAACATACGGCATTTGCAAATAACTGTGACATTTATAGATTAATGTTTTAACGTTACCGGTACGCATTAAATGTGATATCTAAATTTAACGGTATTTTCCACGGTCACTGTTAGTAAAATAATAGTCAACAAGTACCTTATGTAATGTTGTCTGAAAGTGGCACCAGTAAGTGAAAAGTTGTGTGGAAACATAGTATGGAAATGTGATACGAAGGAATACGGAAAATGTCGTAAGAAAAGTGTTGAGTTTAAATTTCGATGGCTATAAGATTAGGGGAAGACCAAAGAAATGGTGGATGGACTGTATGAATGATGATATGGTTAAAAAGGGGGTAGAAAGGGGAAGTGTGGAAGAAGAATACATGTTGCACCGACCTCAAGTAACAAGGGTCAAGGGCAGGAAGATGATGACAGATATAGATACACCTTGCTAACGCAAGAGCAGCTACTTCGCGTGCACAGCTTACGTACAAAAATCGTAAGCCGCGACTTTCGCGCTCAGTCCTGTGTACTGCTGGCTGGGTGAGCGTGAGTGCTGTCGCTAGGCCCCGTGGGGCGAGACGGGTGCCACACGGGGCAGCGTCTTTGAATCGATTTGATTTTCCCATCCCTAAATAGTGCTAGTGTAGGTAGTCAAAAAATGGCACGTTTGGTTTTCATACAGATCGTGATACTTGCGTTATCTAGGTTTATCTATATCTGTGGAATTGACCGAGAGGACTCATAAAAATCATTACATAATGAAATACACTCGTATTTACATTACCTAGGTTTTGGCATGACACAACATCAATATCAAACAGAATGCAGATAGATAAGAGATGGTCATGAGTAGGTGCCATATTATGCATCATTTCATAATCTTGCGACCTATTTTACAAGAAAATGCAGACACACTGTTGCTTATCAAAATTACGACAAATTGCTTGAGTATGCACTAATCTATAGATACCTATATACTTACATTTATCATCATCATCTGCCTAGCCTTTTCCCAACTATGTTGGGATCGGCTTCCAGTCTAATCGGATGCAGCTGAATACCAGTATTTTACATGGAGCGACTGCCTATATCTGACCTCCACAACCCAGTTACCGGGTAATACTATACCCCTTGGTAAGACTGGTTGTCAGACTTTCGGGATTCTGACTACCCGTAACGACTGTCAAAGATCCACGAATGACAGCCGGGACCAACGGCTTAACGTGCTTTCCGAGGCACGGAGGGGTCTCGGTATTTTAAGATGTTCACCCATCCACAGACCAACTGTGGCAAGGGCAGCTTAACCTGATCGATCGACCTGTGCGGCTGTTATTATTTACATTTTTAACGAACGCAAAATACGCGCTTAGACGTGGAGTTGCGGACACCAGCCCATTATCATCATCATCATTTCAGCCGAAAGACGTCCACTGCTTGACATAGGCCTTCCCCAAGCACCTGCACTTCGACCGGTTCTGTGCTTCTCGCATCCAACGAGTTCCTGCGGCCTTCACAAGGTCGTCGGACCACCTTGTGGGAGGCCTTCCAAAGCTACTATCCTACAAATAAACATATAGATAGGTATTTAATGTTAAAAGTTAGTTAGTGTTTGTTTATGTTTTTACATAAACGTATTTGTTGTTAGTAAAATGTACCAGGACCACAGAATCGATAGGGTATTCCGTATTAGTGATATGACAAAGTTCATGGTCATAGTAGGGTGGGCCACTATCAGAATATTCAATCTGATGTAATAAATGATGAGTGTATGATAAATGACATTTGATTCCCAGAGTTGGGGTCATTGCTCTCCAAACCAAGCAAACATATTATATACATGGTGGCAGGGACGCAAGCACAGCCTGTTTGTTACCATATACCTATTCAGCACACGATTCCGAACCGAAAATTCGTGGGTTATACAAAAAAAATTTGCTCCGCCATTTATTTTGACCTTTTGTACTTTTGCACTTTTCTAAGAAACAGCATATTTTTTTTTTTGACAACCGACAGATAACTTCTATGCTAGGGGGTTCAGAATTATCTGTACTGAATGGTAACAGGTTGTGCGTCGATGTCCCTGTCACCCTGTATAGAAAATAAGTCATGAAAACATGTGTTTTCATGACTTATTTTCTACACAGGGTGAAAAAAAAATCTAGGTATACACAACACACAAACGCTGACAGCGGGGTGTAAAGGCAAGGTTACACACTATAATAAGGGGTGACACACACTTACCACGTTTAGCTTCACCAGATGCAAGCAGCAAAAAGAAGTTATGTTATTTACAGAAGAGCTACAAGCCACGTTTGTGCTTATTATAAAAAATACTATTGATTAAAGATGAGAGCAGATCTTTTTTTAACGAGAAAAACGGTGTTGGTAAGTTGTAAGTCATAAAAACTTAGGCACTAATCAAATTTTACTACTATTCGGCGTTCGCACCTTAGTTTCCAATACTGTAAATAAATATGTGTATTTGGAAAAATAACTTTAAAAACTACAAATTTAAAGGTTAATTTTGCGCTGCAACTTCAACAAGATATCACTGTATCTTTTAAATAGTGCTAATCATTCTAAAATCAACTTAATTTACAATCGAATAAAGTTGAAATTTGCTGTGTAAATAACATCAATTGGAAACAAGATTTGAATATACTTTATACATATTATATTTTTATTTTACCTAGTATAATTTTTGAAGGTTTTGAGTGAAACAATGTCAATATTTATTTAATTTATTGTACGTGAACCTTTATTTGTTCATGGATACCCCCCGTCTGGGGAAAAGGGGGGCTATGTTATGACGGACTCCGACTGTCTAAACTCCCTCGGTTCCTCTACTACCAAGAGTAGAACGAAATCCTTGTACATAATGTGTATAGTTATAACTCTTCATTTATAACGGGCACATGGTTTCGGCCTAAAAACCTAAAATCAAGATGGCCGAGACAGTTCCAGAAATGGAACAAAAATATTTCAGATAAGTGTACCGTAGAACGAACAAATATGTGCACGGCACGGTTTCTTTGCGGTACAGCCACAGGTACAACGTATATACCGTGCCGCAGAAAAAAACAGTGGCACTCCGGGAGTGCCGACAGAAGTGAAAACAAAACACAACAGAATACTTTGCCATCACTCACTGACATATCGGATATACATTAAAACCGAGTAGGTACATCCCGAGGACAGCCGAACACATCCGAAGCGGGTATTTTTTTAATCGCCTTATAAACACGCGCGTTGTCGGTTACGGTGACAGTGGCGCGAGTTCAATGGTGTTTTCCCATCTCAAAAATTGCCCAACGCGCATTCAAGAAACGTGTCCGTCAACAAGCTTCCATAGTGATCCATACAACACTGACGAGTGTACTTACTCACGCGAATAAACCGTAGTTTTTCTTGGCAAGAAAAACGTGTGTGTACAAGGACCTTACAGTATTAAGGAAATATTATTGTAACTTGTCCGGCCATTATCAGGGTCAGACTGTTTAATATACTGACTTAAGCTGAGTATCATATTCAATACGAAAAGGTCATGGACCACCGTGACCTGCCTTACTAATAGACGAGGTTTACTTAAATTCCAGCCGAACTTAATTTACTTATTTATCCAAATTAATGACGTAGATTTTATAAGACATGTCATTAAAAAGAAATGTCTGGCTAAAAATGTTAGAAGGAACCTATTTCATAAGGGAGGCAGCTTACATCAGAAAAAAAAGTGTAGGTAATTAAGTTTTTGGTATTGAATATAATGGCGCCGATTCTGTTGTTCACAAATTAAACTAAATTTAAGTTCATGCATCTTTTTCTTTCTATTTCATTAAGAAAAGGACAGAAGATAAATATTAGTTTAGTCCTGTCAAATTAGTCAGCGCCTGACGTAAATTGAGGATTTTTTTAATCTCGTCTAAATTGTCTATGGAGTATCTTAATTTGATAGTACTAAACTAATATTTATCTTCTGTCCTTTTCTTAATGAAATAGAAAGAAAAAGATGCCTGAACTTAAATTTAGTTTAGTTTGTGAACAACAGAATCGGCGCCACTGTTACTGTTAGCGTGCATCATCCCACTGCTGGGCAATGGCCTCTCCCCATGACTTCCAGCTCTTTCGATCCAGGGCTAAAGTGGACCACTGGTCGTTTGTTTTGTCCAGCTCGTCCCGCCATCTTCTATTGGGTCTGCCGCGACGCCTTCCAGCTGTGTCTAATCTCCACGTGATGGTTAACGTAATTTGTTAAAAAGAACCAGTATTTTTTTTATAAAATAATTACAATCTAGCCAAAATGACTGTCAATTTAAAACTAACTTAATTTTTTATCCAATAATTATTTTAATAAAATTAGAACAGTTTTTCTTCTTCTTCGTGTCGCTGGCACGACTGTATTTTTTAAATCTTGTTTTCCCTAAACTTTGCCACTTCCACGGCGTTGTCGGTGGCAGCGCAGAGGTCACTTTGACTGCATGTTTTGGGACACAGAGGGCAGGATAAGAGGTGGAGCATGGTTTGTGACAGCTCCACAATCACACTCTACTGCTATAATAGTTCTCATTGTACTTTACATAATTTAAAAAATTAAATAGAAGCCTTCCCTTCCTGTTTATAGTTCATCATCGCGATGATGAGTAATGAACCGTAAACCTTAAACCTACACCATCTTTAAAAAAAAACTGTTTACTCACATTATGACACAAACCATTTTTTTTTCTCAAAATTTAATATTTTCTTTATGTATTTTACTATCATTTTTTATACCTACTACGTTTCAAATATACCGAATATAAATGAATATACCCGTCAGCCTTCAAAGCAAGAGTGAATAGCCCTTTTCTGAGCTTACTCATTCCATCAGAGACCTCATCCATCGCTTTCCTCCAAGCGAGATCGAGGTCGAGAGCGGGCCCAATTCGCAATAAAAAAAGGAATATACTTCTAAGTTAATCAAATCTCATATTTAACTGAACCACAATATGGAGTGCCATTATCCCAAAAAACCCTAAAAAAACTTTTGCTTGGCAAAGACAGAATTTCTTAGAATTCGATTTCATTGGCCATTCAATGAGAGGGTCGGTTCTCCCAATCTAATTACATTTTGTAAATACAAACAAATTAATATTATGGCCGTCTGAGATCGAACTTATTTGTGAATATTTGTTAAGATTAACGCTATTTAAATGGGTTTTAGATGTTGTGTCTCTAAATTATTAAAGTGGCAGCCCAGGTGGTAACAGCTGCACCCTACGAGTTGTAGGTCGTAGGTTCAAACCCAGACAGGCGCTTTACTTTGTGTAAATTATTTCATAACCACTGCTCTCAAAACGGCGAAGGAAAACACCGCGGGGAAACCGGCATGTCTTACACTGAAAAAAAAAATTCTTACTACACCACATTAAACCTTACTGACTTTATACAGTAAGAAGAAATGTTTGTAAAAACAGTTTAAGACAAAACAGTCACTTTTAAGAGCGTAGACGGGCTGCATTTTTTCCATACAAACGTATTCCCCTATTCTCTTCCTGGATAATAATAATAATAATAAATTTATTTCAGATTAAAAATCCAAAAAAAAAATAATAATAATAATGCCTCTAGAGTAATCATTTTTATTTATAAAAATCTAGGTCTATTGAAGGCATGCCCCTGTTACTTATTTTTCAAAAAAAATATTACAAAAATAAATATGATTTTCCGAAAACGTACGTACGTAATCAGACGACTACCAAAGAAAATTTAAAAGTTTTTAAGATAAAAACAAATGTTAGGGGCATAGATCTATTCTTCCTTTAAATTTTGATACCAAAAATATTTTAATCGGCTTAGGTTTCGAGGAGAAAACAGGGAAATACGAAACGTCGATCGGTCATGGTTTTTTCTAGGTAAAATCGTTCTGAGCTGCAGTTGTCCCTGTCGCACTCTACGGGGGGAGACTAGAGAGAGAGAGACGCCAATAGTTTCTTCAAATACCTATTTCTCAATTCTCGCGCAGCCCGTCTACGCTCTTAATGATTGAACATACTATTTACCGAAATAAACAACAATAAAAAGGAAAACCACCATTACTGTAATGTAAGTAAATTTCATTGGTTTGACCGATATCACCAAATGAATAAAACAGTTAATTTTGTGACCTTTTAAATAGTTAAAACGTTAAAGTTTACTGTCATGACGGTAACATTTTTCCTCAAGCTTTAACTGTTTTCGGATCAGTAAAACATACTGTTTTAAACGTTAGGCTCATATGGAACTGTTGAAAGCAGGTCAGATCAATGTTTTTTTAATTTTTGAAGTTAAAACTTCATTAGGCGCGACACCGTTACCGTAACCGACACCTCTCTTAAGTTTTGGCCATTATAAAGACATCAACGCGCAGTACATTTTCTTTGGGAAGAATGACCTTCAAAAATATTGATAAAATTAGTATACTTTTTCAAGTTTTCACTTCTGTCGACACTCTTGGAGTGCCACTGTTATTTTTTTTATTTACTGCTCTTTTCTTTCTACTGAAAGAAAAGAGCAGTAAATAAAAAAAAAACAAACAAACACCAAACATTCAAAGAGATGTGACATCCACCAACCCGTATTGGGCCCGCGTGGTGGATTACGGCCCACTCCCTCTCACAGAGAGGAGACTTGTGTACTCGTAAGTCACGACCATTTCCACTGGGCAATCACTGGACACTCACTGCACTGCTACTCGTGTATGCCGGGGTCCAAATCCATCCATACTAATATTATAAATGCGGAAGTGTGTCTGTCTGTTACCTCTTCACGCTTAAACCGCTAAACCGATTTAGATAAAATTTGGTATAGAGATGGGTTGAGTCCCGGGAAAGGACATAGGATAGTTTTTATCCCGATATTCGCACGGAATCGACACTTGTGCGGGTGAAACCGCGGGGCGCAGCTAGTCATCACATATATTTGCCGTCATATAATAATGGATGAATCATGATATCCGATATTATTGCCGAGCATATTGTCCAAAGTAAGATATTAATGCTGTACATCATTATACACTCAATGTAAACAAACCAAGTAAAAGACAAATAGTAATTAGCGAAACGTTTAGAATTTCGTTAATTAGAAAAAATCGCTAATCATTTTTTCTATATTTGTTTTGTTAGCTGATCTCAATGTGTACCGCCTACCAAGATACAATTTCAGCAAGAAATAATTGAATTGAGCCGCCATTTTGATGTTTTAACGATTTTCTCGCACAAGGAACGTACAAAGGATTCTTGGTCCCTTGTAAGCAAAAGAGATCATTATATTCAAAAGTTGATAGCTGACTGTATAGTAGGTATTCGTTTGCTGCAGCGACAAGAACTATCAAAAATAGTGTTCGCTTGGTTGGCAGAACAATCGCTGAGAGATTCACGCTTGGTGTAAATCCCGTCGCATGACCAATTAGCAGACACAATAGAAATTCTATTGTTATCGGTACATACCCTGTACACGCGACATGCGAAGGGATATGTCGCAGTCGGATTGTATAATCCGCCATATTACATTACGGCTAGCCGTTATCAAAAACAGGGCCGTTCTGAAATGCGGCGCGGCGGTTCAACGATTAGCCGGATTGTCATTGCGATACGTTCTTCAATAAGGCGGGCCACGTTTATCCCGTGGGTAGTAACTTAGATTGTAACCAAACCGAACCTCGGGGTGCCCTTCTCTCGCTCTTGCATCCTATGTCGACGTAGTTCTTATCCGACGGCATTGTTGTTGTAATGTCGGATCGACATTTACGCGGGTGAAACCACTGGGCACAGCTAGTATAATATATTTTTCTGATTTTGTATACTATAGTCGATCATATACTTCTATTATTTCTAAAACTTGCGTTTAGCTCTACTCGCTTCTCGTTAATCGCAGGCAGAGGGACAAGTGCCTTACTTCAGGTATTTATATAATAATTTTAAAAAATAGTCTGCTCTCATCCACATCATAGGTACTAAGTAAAGCTTATACATAACCAGCCAGCTACATAAATAATAATTATGTAATAAAGACTCCTTTTGCCTCACAAAAACCTATGTCATGGTAAATCATACCTATTCTACTTTTAAATAAATAAATCCTATTTCGATAAAGACCTATACGGTAAAGTAATAAGGTGAACATTATGTATACCTGCTGTTTCAAAATTGAATAAAGTTCCTTCGAAAAAACATTGCGTAAAATAGTGTTGCGGTTACTGCACCTGATGCATATCACTTTCTATCACAATCCGAAGAAAATTCGTAAACCATTGCTTTATATGTTTTAAAAACTGCGTCTACTCGACAAAGTAAACAAAGCAATGTATATTATTGAAATGTCAAAATTGGGATTGTGAATGTCTCACGCAATTACTCGTATTTTACCCCGCTCTGGTTTAATTTTTAATAAAGAAAACTATAGTTATTATGATGCTTTTCAGACGGATCAAAAGCCTGACTTACGCGAGAAAAAAAGAAACACCCGACGCCATTTCATTGCAGAGAATAAGTGCTTTCAAGCTAATTAACTGAATACCCAGTAAGTCGGTATTCATTCCATTGACAGGCAAAGTCTTACTTATTTCAATGTCTAGGAAACGCTGTTAATTATCAAAAAGCATTAAAGCTCCGTCAATACAACTCGTTACAAGTTCGGGTATGACTGGCAAATGGTTTAGTGACGGCTGATTTTTCAATCAACAGATATTTTTTAATCTTCGAATAAAATTGACGTCTGACAGTTTTTGTATGAAAGAACTGTCAAAAATTCAAAATTATTCCTCGGATAAAATTATCTGGCGTTGGAAAAATCAGCCCTTAGTCGTGTAAAGATCAGTGGAAATTATATTTATTTTATAAACCGACTGTCTTGTTGGTGTAGTGGTCGCAAGCGCTAACGCTGAGCATGAGATCCTGGGTTTGATTCCCGGGTCGGGAAAAGTGTTATTGGTTTTTCCGTCTTATTTTTTTTAATAGAAGCCTGGAGTCTGGATTTATGTCCGGTTGATGACAATAGGCTCGCCCCCTATTACATAGGGCTTAAACATAGCTGGCGAAATGTGGATGAACTTGTGATGTAGTCGATAAGTATATTATATTCTACCAGTGTGAGTACATTATAAGACCTATCAACACACCAAATATAATCAGTATTTACTCGGCATCTGAGATGTTTCATTCTCCTTAACGTCCCATCCTTATATGGCGACCCTGCCACTTGAGCGAACATTTGTCAATCATCATCATCATCATTTCAGCCGAAAGACGTCCACTGCTGGACATAGGCCTCCCCCAAGCACTTCCACTTCGACCGGTTCTGTGCTTCTCGCATCCAATGGGTTCCTTTGTCAATCATGTGCGCATTTAATCTAAATCGTTCTCTGAGCGAGTGTCATCGAGTTGAAAGCTCATTGAAAGGAAGTCATCATGTGTTAGTCAAAAGTGCAGAATGAAGAGGTTTTCGTAAACCAGAACAGTGGGCAGTGGGGGCTCCTCTACCTACCCCTTCACTTCACACAGGCGTGATGTTATGTTATGAAATTGTAGAATACCTACTTAATCTGCATTCGCGATTTATTTGCCAAAAATGAAAACAAATATTACTTTATGGAAAAATAACTTTAAATCCTACACAATGAAGTTCAGTTTACACTACAACTTCAAACATTTTTATAACTTTTTCAATAGTGCTAGTCACTCTGAAATCAACTTAATTTCCATTAAAATAAAGTTGATATTTGTTTAACTTGAAATAATATTAATTTTCTTCCCATGTGGTTAGGCAGAAAATACAGAACGCCACCTGGCTACGATCCTTACATACTCCTTTTGAGAATTCTTACGTACATAAAATAAAATTCGTTACAGCATAATTATATCAACTTTTACAGACTTGCGAAGGTCGTTCTTACCCCCTTACTAATAAACGTTGTATAGCGTCTGTATAGTTTCACAACGCTTTGTCTTCTTCTTTCGAAAGTCAAATTACTGACGACTGAAAGAGAGAAATCGGTGTGTAACTATTCATCTGATAAAATACGTTTATTAGTAAGGGGGTCATTTTAGTTCCAATATCAACTGAAATTTCAATTTCGATTTCAATTTTTTATTCAGTAACAATTCACATTGCGTTCGAACATAATCCAGCATGAAACATTAAAATAAACAACATTATAAGATATAGGTAGGTACAAATATATAAGAATACATGCAATTCAATTTAAATTATAAAATATGATTATGAATAATACCATGAAAACAAAAATTAAAAACCATACGAAAGGCGACTAACAAAAGGTATTTACATATTTACAAGGTAGATTTGAGTGGAAAAGCCAGGAGGGGATTATATACATAATAACTTTATTGGTGGATTACAGCCAACTCCCTCTCACCGAGAGGAGGCCTGTGTCCCAGCAGTGGGAACATTATAGGCTGATTATGACTATGAACCTTATTGGTGATGTACTTCAGAAAAGTCAAATGCGTAGTACCTACTCGTAACCGGCGTGCGTGTATGACCAGGGGGCCTAAAAAGGCCACTTTGGCAGAATCATAAAAGGATAACATAATGGACAGTTAACTGTTAAGTTAATCGTATCAAATCCCATTGGTGAAGCATTTTTCAGTATTTTTTTTTTGTCTGTGCTAAAATATCAATCAATCCAATCCCAATCTCTTTGATTGTACCGACGTAGTGCAGCGAAAAAAAGAAAAACACGGACTGTCTTCGCCATATTATAATTCATAATATTATCCTTTTATGATTCTCCAAAGTGGCCTTTTTAGGCCCTCTGATGTATGAACATCAACGAAGCAAAAGGAGTATGTAGGGATCGTGGCTGGTAGCGTTCTGTAGTTTCTCCCTACCCGCATGGTAAGAAGGCATGACTGTATGACGTGTAATTTATGGTGATTTACCGATTGATAACAATCAAGCAAGAAAAGATACGATTGACTGATCGGTGTGAAAGATGATATGGCTAGAAAGGGGGTGACGAACGAGATGACGACTAATAGAGAAGTATCGAAGAAAAACACATGTTGCGTCGACACTTATACAAAAAAAATATATTGTATTGTGGTGAGAAATAAACATTTTTTATTTTATTTTTATTTACACTAAATAAATAAATTGGAATAAGGGGAAGAGAATGAAAAGATATAAAAATATTTCATTTTAGACACACATAAATACAAATGGTGAAATGAGGGCTCCGTGGCTAAATAATAACAGCCGCACAGGTCGATCGATCAGGTTAAGCTACGCTTGCCGCGGTCTGTGGATGGGTGACCATCTTTACATACTGAGACCCCTTCGTGCCTCGGAAAGCACGTTAAGCCGTTGGTCCCGGCTGTCAGTCGTGGATCTTTGACAGTCGTTACGGGTAGTCAGAAGCCCGAAAGTCTGACAACGAGAGTCTTACCAAGGGGTATCGTATTACCCAGTAATTGGGTTGTGGAGGTCAAGTAGGCAGTCGCTCCATTTAAAATACTGGTATTCAGCTGCATCCGGTTAGACTGAAAGCCGATCCCAACATAGTTGGGAAAAGGCTAGGCAGATGATGATGATGACATAAATACAAATGATAGAAAGGAGCATTTAAAACTAACAAAATTGGAATAAAGATCAACCAAAAAAAGACCTGTGCGAGGACAAAAATGCTCCTATCTCAGCATAAAGCTGCGATATTTTAAAAATACCTAAATACCGCAGGGATGGTAATCTGGTGAATAGTAGAATGATGACGAACAATTGAGCAAAACTGTACCTACGCACCTATAGAAAATTTACAATGTAATTTACTTCAGACAAATTGAAATTTTCTTGGATCAATTTGTATAAAAAAAAGGTCGCGAACGGTTCTTTTGTAAATGGATAAAGAAATAAGTAATAGATTTAAAAGTTTCCTCCAAAATGGCTGATTTGGGTCGCAGTAAACTTAATTTACGCGAGAGTTTATTGTTACTTTATTTTTTCTTGTTTTATTATGTCTAGCGGGTTGCTAGTAGGTAGGTAGTCAAAAAAACCGTGCAAAGCTGGGGTGGGTCGCTAGTATTAGATAAACAAGAACATTATTTCTTATCGGAAAATCTACACTATGAAGGCTAGGTATGGGCGATTTGTGATCTTTTTCTGAGAAGTTTATTATTATTTTTTTCTGTATTTTTTTTTTGTTTTTTTTTTTTTTGAATACGTAGTTTTTTTTTCGGATGGTCGACAATTGACAACTATTTTACTATATCTACGTGTTGCATTTAAGCTCGCACACACTGAGCGAAATATCGCACGGAATGCGGAATGGGACTGCGCACGTCGCTTGTGATTAAGGCGGGTATCACATCTCCGACGCGAAACCGCAGTAGTTCCGCAATGAATTGTGTGCTGTACGACAAGCGAAACAGAAGCGAAACTGCTTGTTCTAAAGCACAGATTTGATTATGATTCTATCTCTTTCCCGCGTGATTTCGCCGATCTCCTCGGAAGCCATTTACACCTCCACGCTCAGCCTGCTATTTTGTTGCGGTGCCGTGTTGGTTTCGCACGTATCTATGGCAGTTAAATCAATTTTTTTGTCAAATGGATGTTGATATTACGGAAAAACTAACCTAAGAGGACGAAGTAGACCTATACTTTATTTACTAAGTCGAAAAAGACGACATTTTGCTCCGATTGCTACAATTCAACTTTCATGATGTTCTGCTACTCAAGTCGCGACATAATGTAGTAATGTTTCTTAGCGGAATTGCGGGGGAAGTGTTAAAAGGTCCTAAACGTTAAAATGAGCCTTAAACTATCCGGTAACCACAACAGCACTATGAAATTAATTAACGCAAGCGATTAAAATAATTATTACCAATATGCTACGGCTACCCTGTATCTACACAAATTGAAGGTCTTGAACTAACAATTACGTGGTAATCACTCAATTACTCGAAGAGCGCCGATGGTGACCAAAGATGACCGAAGGTATGTCGGGTCATTACTGAACACGGAAAATCGAGACGCACCTGTCTTTATGGCTCTTAGATAATGTTGTGATTAGTTGTTAAGGTGGTTTATAAACCGGACTGCTTGAAAAAAGTAGGTATTGTGCCCATAAATTGCTAATCAAAGAAGACGTAGTGACAAACATTGAGAAGAGTATGCTTAGATATGATGTATGTGATTTGATGTATGTGTGATGTATTATATTGAATTTTATAATATTGTTGAGTCTTTGTAACTTGAATTAATAATGAAATAATAATAATTAGATGGGTTGGTCATGTTAGGAGGATGACTGAAAGGCGACTAACAAAAGGTATTTAAAGGCAGACATGAGTGGAAAAACCTTATTGGTAAAGTCCTTCACAAAGGTCAGGTGCGTAGTAGGTGCTCTTAACCGGCGTACGTGTATGACCAGCACCCTAAATTGCGTAACATACTATCAATCACAAACTGAATAACTTTGAAGGATGTTGCTAATCCATTACCTACTTAGTATGAAAAATTTCATCAACAACGTAAATAACGCAATGAACGTGGTTGAACTGTCAAAATGAAATTAATTCCTACTGTTAGTGTGTTACGCAATTACCCTGCAGATCATCATCTGTCTAGCCTTTTCCCAATTATGTTGGGGTCGGCTTCCAGTCTAACCGGATGCAGCTGAATACCAGTATTTTACATGGAGCGCCTGCTTACCTGACCTCCACAACTCAGTTACTCGGTAATACGATACCCCTTGGTAAGACTGGTTGTCAGATTTTCGGGCTTCTGACGACCCGTAACGACTGTCAAAGATCCACGAATGACAGCCGGCACCAACGGCTTAACGTGTTTTCCGAGGCACGGAGGGGTCTTGGTATGTAAATATAGTCATAGTCACCCATCCACGGACCAACCGCGGCAAGATCGATCGACCAGGTTACCCCGCAGATGTATGAACGTAAAGAAAGCAAAAGGAATATGTTAGGATCGTAGCAGGTGGCGTTCTCTAGTTTCTGCCTACCCCCATGGGACGAAGGCGTGAGTTCATGTAAGTGTATGTAAATTGCTAATCAAGTTATCACTAAGCTTAGCATAGCTGATGAAATTAAATCAGTCAATCCTACAGATATAGATAGACCTAGATAACGCAAGTATCACGATCTGTATGAAAACCAAACGTGCCATTTTTTGACTACCCACTATGACGTCACAAGCCTATTTAGCGATGGGAAAATCAAATCGATACAAAGACGCCGTCGCGTGTGGCACCCGTTTTGCCCCACCCCCGGGGCCTAGCACCAGCGCTCACGCTCACCCAGCCAGCAGTACACACGACTGAGCGTGAAAGTGGCAACTTACGATTTTTGTACGTAAGCTGGGCACGAGAAGTAGTTGCTTTTGCGTTATCTAGGTGAATCTATGTCTGTTACAAGTATAATAAAAGTCAAAACTAATAATGTGTTATCACTCCCGTTATCACATACTTATTAGTGGACGACATTATAGGCCGTGCCTGTCGATAGCACGTCCTTTCCGGTACTCAGGCAGTGACGTAGATGTGTCATATCCGGTATTTTGCCTGTCGCAACATGGTCGGAACGTGTTGTACGAGATGAATTTTTAGTAGAAAAATGTGAAATACTAAAGAAGAAATTATTTGAGAAACAGACACATAGTCTGTTTCTCAAATAATTTCTTCTTTAGTATTCTTTTTTAAGTGGTAAAAGCCAGTTAGTTTGGTAAGAACAACTTTGAGAGGGAGGCTAACAGAAGAATCCAGCTGAGCTGGCCAGTGTTTGGGAAGCTTCGTCGAGTCTTCTCGTCACGTATTCCACAGAACCTAAAGACTAAGGTCTTCAATTAGTGCGTCTTGTCTGTTATGACTTACGGAGCCGAAAAGTGGTCAGGGGTTCCACAGTACGGCTGGTTCATAAATTCAAGGTCGATCTGCGAGCTATGGAACGGAATATGCTTGGGGTCTCTCTGAGGGATCGAATCCGTGACGACGTGATCCAGCAGAGAACTAAATTTGTCGACATAGCTCACAGAATAAGCAAACTGCCATAGGCCAGCCATACTAGCCATAGAACCAATGACCGTTGACCCCAACGGTAAACAAGAACACGTCTACCCAGACGTGTTCTTTAGTGGAGTCTGAGAGAATTGGCAAACGTAAGGTAGGACGCCCTCGGGCTAGGTGGAGCGACGATCTCCGCAGGATGGCTGGTAGCAGCTTGATTTGAGTTGCCGAAAATCGAGTTGAATGGCATGCAAAAGGAGAGGCCTATGTCCAGCAGTGGACTGCTGTATGCTGATGATGATGATGAAAAGCCACCTATGGGAATCTGCAATATGGGTGTGGTTTTGTCCTTTTCATATTTTTTTATACCATAATCAGCCTAGAATGTTCCCACTGCTGGGACACAGGCCTCCTCTCAATGAGAGGGAGTGGGCCGTAATCCACCACGCGGGCCCAGTGCGGGGTGGTGGATGTCACATGTCTTCGAATTTTCGGTTCTAGGAGAGCAGTGGTGATGAAATTATTTACACAAAGTAAAGCACCTGTCTGGGTTCGAACCTACGACCTACAACTCGTAAGTCGTGTCCATGACCACTGCTCGCAAATTCATCATTTTTTCTATGTCACTTTCAATTTATTAGGTACCCTTTTTAAGACAACCAAGATCGTTTGCCCAAAATTTTATCGAAAGCATCTTAAGAACACCTACCAATAACATTTATTTACTCACTAAAACATGAACGACCATCCTATAGAAACTGTATTCTGACCGCACTTAACCTAAAAACCTTACGAACTAACATAGGTACTGCCAACATCATAAATTTTTCAACAGAAAACGTCTGAATGGTGGTACTTCGCCAAAACCACTTCCTGAACACTTATAGTTGATAAAAGGAAGATAAAATCAGTTAGTTGGCCTATTAAGAACCTCTCACGGCTTTTGTGTTGTGAAAAGGATGTGATAACATCTGAGAGTGTTGATTATTATTTATGTCTATTTTCATTTAGTGAAAGGAAAACTAAAATGGCCGGCGGGTACTATCGATTGTATAGATTAGATTAGGCTTTGTTTGTTGAAAGTATTCGAGTGGTAATAATGATAAAGTTATGAAACTGCTGGATCTGAGTAAAATCAGGCTAAAATTTTGTTTGAAAACGGAGTTTGTAGTGAAATTATGGACAGCATTAACTACAGTAGGTATCTTGAAACTATCTGTGAGGAGTATTGTCCAAAATCTTACTGAAATCTGTTACTGAAAGTTTTACTTGATATTTGGACATGAAATCAAAATAGGTTTTTTATTACAGTCTACGTACAGAAAGCGTCACTATGTCCTAACCCCTCAAGTTATAAAATGTTACACTGCTACAACATTGAATTCCTTACGAATAATCTAAAGAATACTTCAAAAAGAGTCCATTGTGTTGACTCGGATTCGAACCATCGCATCACCGAACGTCGTCATACTCATACCGGCAGTTTGACGAACTAGCCAGCGAGCCCATATGAACTGCGATGAAATTGTTATCTACTATCGGCTGAGTCATTATATCTTTAGGTCCCTGTCTAATCGACAGATGTTGTAATCTGAGGGTATCCATTAATTTTACTTCCTTACGTTGTCTTTATAAAATTAATCCATACCTTCAAGTTAGAACTTTGTATACGTTCACTTAAAACGGCGAAGAGTAAACGACTACTATTTATCAATATTTTTTTTAAATGATTTCTGATTTTATGAGAACTAAAATAGTTGTTCTGTTTGTTGTAAAATAAGATCATAGTTTTGTTAAATAATAGCAATAATAAATATTATTAAATGATTAATAAAGTATTTTATTTTTCTTGATTTTTTAATTCTTTATAAATAATTACTACTTAAAACAAAATAGAAAAATATATCAAAATAATATAATGAACAAAAAGCACATTTCGTGCCTATATAGGATTTGAACTTCCAATCTTATGCACGGTAAGCGGTCTTGAAACCTCCAGTCTATTTAGACGATGAATAAGTTGTCGTAAATGTTAACCCTATTATTGTTGCTTGTCGTCGCAAAAGTATTGTTTTATTGAAAAAACAATAATAAAAACAGATTTAAAAAAAAAAACTTACTTAAACTTATTTATTCACTAAAACAATACATTATTTAAAATAAAATGTTTTTGCAAAATACAAAAACCAATTTGGGCCTATCACGGATTTGAACGCACGTGTCTTTTGGTGGGGTAACTACTTAATGGAACTGTGTGTACCTCCCATCATACAACCTAAAACACTGCCACACCACATTTTCTAGTCAGAGGCTTCCAAATATTAAGCTTATATACTCATATTATTTATGAATGACCTAAAGCGCAGTCACTGTCGGACTGCATTGAAAAGAAAGAGAAGCGCGATCACAAAACGCTGGTAATTTATTGCAAAATTTAAATATGAAGCAATTATTTAATTAGGACTGAAAAATTAAAACAGTGTTTTAGATGTTGCTTGTAGAATAATCTGACATAAAATCTGAATTATTGTATGTATATTAGTAAGTATGGTTTTTATACCTCTAAAAACTTTATTTTTAAAGTTTTTAGAGGTATCTTCATGATTTTTTTCTATCGTATCAAATTAGTTGTATTATGTTTTCAACACACTATCTACCTAGCATAATATATCCTGAAGAATATTATATATTTTTCTGATTTTGTTTACTGTAGTCGATCATATACTTTTACCTATTGTTTCTAAAACTTGCGTTTAGGTCCTGCTAATTGAATTATATTGAATGGTTGGGGATATGACGCAACGCACGTCACATCTATCGCGCGCGGCTTGCGTCTGACAGCTGTCACCGACACCCATAATAACGTTGTAATGTCGACACACTATTAAGAACAACCCAGATTTTGACGCGTTTGCTTTATATTTCATAGATTTACCATGGTATGTCGTTTTTCCAGAATGCTAATGAAATGTATGGTCATTTAGGTAAGTATCATAAGAACAATTTAATACGTAACAATCACTACAATAGTCGCGAATATGACGCGTGGCACGTGACAACATGGCGCATGCTATGCATCTGACAGCTGTCAGCGACACCTATAATAATTATTTCGCTGTAATGTTATCACACTAATAAGGCAACCGCTGTTTTTGACGCGTTTGCTTTATATTTCAGGCATAGTTATGATATTAAGCTAGTGTTTTAGACTGTGTTCTTTAAAGATAAATTATTAATACTTAAAATAAATTTTTGTTCAAAGCTTTCAGATTTTATATTTTATTTTAATTTGAGAAGCATTAGTTCTAGTTATTAGTTCTAAAATACAGGTCCAAATGTTAATATGGTTTTAAAGGCTTCGGTTGAAAAAATACTTACTGAAATCGACATCGTTCAGTCGTAATAAATTAAGTAATTTAGGAAAATTGTTTCCTTTTAGTGTTTAATGGAATTACAAAACTAATTCTAGCGAAGAATGTTATTCCTACTTTTTTGGCTCATTAGGCGACATTAGGAATACGACTACTACGTAAATACTCGTAGCCTAAAAGCATCATAATAACCAGTTTTTTTTTCTAAATAAACTTTGAAACTTATTTACGCTAAATGACGAGAAAAACAAATAATAGATAATATTTTTAAAATAATGTTCAATCTCATCACCTGTAAATCATCCTAAAATTACGCGTTAATTCAGCAAAGAGGTTTAAAGAACCTAAAACGAAACAGAAAAGTAGATAACACCTACATACATATAAACTAATATACTAATACTAATGCTTTAAAAAGAAAAGAAGTAGATAAGTATTTTAAAATGTATTACAAACCATTTTTATTTTTGCTACTGTCCCTCTTATCTAAAACAAAATATCAGTGAATTAACTATTTCATTCTATAGAGAATTTATGGTAAAATTATTTTATTTCAATCGAATAGGAGGAATTCGAAATTTTCATGCAAAAAATGCTGGCTCATGTCATGCTTTGGAGTTTGGAAATTCGCACATGCTACTCTTATTTTCGAAGCGATTCCTAGTTTTCATGCTAGCTTAGTAAATTAGTATAATTTAGGATTAAAAACTGATACTTATAGATTTTTTTTTGTATTTTATTGTACAGTGTTACAAGGAAAAAAAATTGACACAAAATCTCGAGAAATTCTGAAAAGATAAGTAATTAAAAAAACTCTCAAACTAATTTTCTGGACCAAAAAACAAAAATTATAAAGGTAATTCATGATCTCAAATGTTTGGGGAAACATCTCAAAAATGTGATGTACCAGGGCTGCATAAACCGGAGGAACTGTATCGTAGGTACAAAATAAAAATAGGAGGAAAAGTTCGGGAGTGTTCGATAATGTTTGTTAATGTTCAAAATGTGTGGCTCACCTAAACTGGCGTCGTATGTATTCATGTATTCTGACGTCATAAATTGTGATACTAGAGCTGTCTTTCCCACACCGGCGTCACCAAGTAACACCACCCTGTATTTTGGTATCTGTAACAAAAAATATGTTAAAATAGATGCATTAGTGGTTGTGAATAATTTAGGACACTGGGGAAAAAAATTGGGCTGGATACGAAAATACATTACGAAAATAGACATATTTGAAGACCAGTTCTCCACTTTCCCGATCACATGCCTGTGAAATTGGCTCACTGTTCTGGGGAGAAAATATAATAATTACTCTGCTTTTTCAGGCACCCTCCAAATTCCATGTCTCTAGGACCAGCGGTTTAGACTGTGCGTTGATATATTAGTCAGTCAAGACTTTGTATTTTATATACAGAAGATTCACGAAGCGTGTTTTTAGTTGTTTTTACACTATATATTTTTATTAAATTCAATGAAACTACTCGTGCAATTTTAAATTTCGTTACAACAGCAAAAAACAATACGAGTAGATACTATTCTATTGAAATATTTTTCCTAACAAACATTTTGTTAAAACCACTATCTATTATTTGTTGATACAACAAACAATGCATTTGATAAAATCTCTTTGTTTTCGATATTGTTGAACAATCAATTAAATTTCAATTAGTTAATGGATCAATGAGCAGTGGTAGCCCAGTGGTACCAGCCGCGATTTACGAATCGAAGGGTCGTAGGTTCGAACCCTGACAGGCGCTTTACTTTGTGTACATTATTTCACCACCACTGCTCTCAAAACGGTGAAGGAAAACATCGTAAGGAAACCCGTATGTCCTATAACCATTAATTCGAAGACATGTGACATCTACCAACCCGCACTCGGCCCGCGTGGTGTATTACGGCCCACTCCTTCTCACAGAGAGGAGGCCTGTGTCCCAGCAGTGGGAACATTTTAGACTGATCATGCTATTATGCTAATGGATCAATTTATTTCAGAAACTGTTCCATCTATACGTGTACAACTGGCTGTAGGGGGTAGTACAGCTATTATTGTACCAGCGAAACAGGGATAGAGGTAGACATCGCATATCTATGGGTAGACAGAACAAAGACCATTATCTAATTTGATTAATATTTGCATAACGTACTTTGAATCCCAATCCGAGGGATTTGAAGGAAATTCCTAAACCATTGCTTCATTGGTTAGCGCAATGAACGTGACTGATTTGTCAAAATGAAAAGAATAGCAATCAACTGTCAGTTTATGTGTGTTACGCAATAGCCCCGCAAGTACTGGCCTGTTGGTCTAGTGGTCAGTGACTATGACTGCTATGCCGGAGGTCGTGGGTTCGATTCCCACCCAGGACAAATGTTTGTGTGATGAGCATGATCATTTGTTCTGTGTCTGGGTGTAATTTATCTATATATGTATGTATTTAGAAATATATAAGTATGTTTATCAGTTGTCTAGTACTCATAACACAAGCTCTGCTTAGCTTGAGACTAGACGGCGTTGTGTGATAGTTGTGGAATATTATTATTTCCTTTATTCAATTAAATTCTTATAAATTCTTATAAGTACTTGTTGACAGGTCTACACTGTGCTCTCATACCTATTCTTTTCTCCTTTCCTTTTATTAAACACACTAATTTATTATTCAAATAAAAGCCAATTTTTTTTAAAAGAGTAATCGTGGAGGTTTATTGCCGGCACTTCTCCATAGGAAACGACCAATTGGAACCCCACCCAGTTTCTGACGTTTCATAGTTAAAAAGAAAAAACTGGTCTTTCTTGCAACCAAATATCTGAGTGATTGATTGACAAACAACATAATGTAGGTACCTACAGTTTATCCACTGAATGTGCGGCACATCGTAAAGCAGGGGATTTTCTGATGACATTTAATAATGTATTTTATTTTCACTGTCTTAGAGTGCTAAATTGTATGATGATCATCGATCGTTCGAGGAACCCGAGAAGCCGTTTGATGTCTTCGTCGATGTTCATCTTACAACTTTGAGGGCTTTGAGGTGCGCTAAGAAAGCTGCAAAGTTTAAAATCTAGACGAATTATGTTGGAAACAATGTTCTTGTATGATCTGTGCAATACTTATGACTGTATTGATATGCGCAACAAGATAAGCTACGTAGTACCCAGAACAACGATATGCCGTGGGGTGCGCGCAAGACCTCTATTTGTAGTAAGTTCCTGTCGCACAAACACGGGCTTGCGAGCACCCCTACGCCGCCTTACCAATCAGTACAATAAGATCTTTGAAGACATCGACTTCTTCTTCGTCTCTGCTCAAAAATTTAAAAATCTTACCAAAAAAATAACTTTAGAATACAATAGTTAGTTAGTTACTTTAATATTTGCTCATTCTCTGTCTCTTTCTCTGTTGCTTGCATGCCTGTCTATGTTTAAGTTCAGTTTTAACTACTTTTCTGTTTAAAATTCTCAGAATAGCGCACTGTTTGATAACACTTTTAATATGTTGTGGAAAATGTCGTAGGTTATACATTTATAAACCTTGTATATTTATAACTTAGTGTAAGATTTAATGTATAGCTGTTTATTTTCCCGAATAAATAAAATAAAATAAAATAACAAAGGATTTTCAAAACTCCACCCGCGAGCGGAGAGAGGTTCGAAGTGTTTACGCGATTTCAATGGGATTAAAACTGAAAGCTCGTCATAGATGGCAGCACTGTTCAGCGTCTTTAAATCGCCATTGTTTTGTTTATGTTTACTTTTGTATCGATCACAAATTAAACGAAACCTAGATAACTATATAAAGTCCCATTAAAATAGATAAACAAACTTTTAGAAATCTTTCAGACTACCACACAGACAGTTGGTAAAAAAATATATAAGAAAAACGCTTTAGATACTTACAAGAAAAATAATCAGCTAACGAAAATACACTAATGCCGGCAATTTATTATTTTAGGTCAAAATAAAATCACTTTAATCAGTGTTTTTTTTTTGCTTGGATATCTTTGGTTAGACGTACCTACTGAGCGCTGCTGTGTTAAAATTTGACCATCTATTTTAATGGGACCCTGTTTGAGAGACTTGAAGAAAGCAAACAAGACTGTCAGAATAATACTAGAAAAAAGATATTTTGTTTGTTCATATTAACTACATAATAATATGATATTAATTTCTCTTGAGTGTAGGACTAGTATAAGAAGATTAAAGAAAAGGGAAGACGTTTTATCACTGGTAAAAAAGATTTTGTAGAAAAGACAACAAATTCTGAACGTTTTATAATTTTTAGGTCCTCTAGCTAGTGTGTATTAACTTGAAGTTCATTTTTTGGTATGTCTGTTGTATTATCAAAACAAAATGGCGACGTTAGTTCCGATTTTGACCACGCCCCACTGATACCTCGTAGCGTTGTAGCTATGATAATAATTTGACAGGGTGTTATGACGTAACGACGCTACAGGCTGTTGTCATGCTAATATTATTTCACGCGATTACAGCCTTTGTAACGAATATTGTTGATGAATTTGTGGATTGCGAAATTCAAACTAAAATTTACAAAAAAATACATTAAAACTACTGGCTGCCTTGTTGGTGTAGCGATCTCAAGCACTACTGCTGCGCATGAGGTCCTGAGTTCGTTTCCCAGGCTGGGCAAAATGTTATTAGGTTTTTAATCTGGATTTTTTCAGTAGCAGCTCGGAGTCTGGAATTGTGCCCGGTTGACAGCTATAGGCTCGCCCCCTATTACATGGGACTTTAACATAACTGGCGAAATGTGGGGTACCCCTCAGCCCTTCGCGGAGTACAGGCATGATGTTTACGTAAATTAAAACTAAAGAGATATATATATTTTTTTTTAGTTAAAATGGATTGCTCTTAACTCCTGTATAGGTCAGAGGTGACAGAGACAAAGTCGACGATGGAGTGAGCTTACCCAGAAGAAGCCTGTTGACTCTTACTTTGAAGAAATTCGGGTTGTATGCCCTCGGAAACACAGACACATTTATATTTCATCAAATCACACAGCTAAGGCGAAAACATCATCATTATCTGCCCAGCCTTTTCCAAACTATGTTGGTGTCGGCTTCCAGTCTAACGGGATGCAGCTGAATACCAGTATTTTACATAGAGCGTCTGCCTATCTGACCTCCACAACTGAGTTACTGGGTAAAACGATACCCCTTGATAAGACTGGTTGTCAGACTTTCGGACTTTTGACGACCCATAACGATTGTCAAAGATCCACGAACGACAGCCGGGACCAACGGCTTAAAGTGCTTTCCGAGGCTCGGAGGGGTCTTGGTATGTGAAGACAGTCACCCATCCACGAACCGACCGCGGCAAGCGTAGCTTAACCTGATCGATCGCCCCGTGTGGCTGTCATTATTTAGCCACAAGCCCCTCCAGCCACGGCAAAAACAATTTGACTTTTTTACGACAATAAAAAACAGATTTCCAAACAGCGGAATAAATAGGCCTTTTGCTTCAATATAAATTTAAATTAGCTTCTTCGCTGTCATGGAAATTCCCGTCAAATAATTTTGGCACGTAAAGCTTTGGATTAAAATTGAAATTCGCTTGAAAAGGGTTCGCGACACGTATATTGGATTTACGTCATGTTCGTATAAGGAATTATGATGTTATATTATTTGATGTTTATTAGGTTTCATATAATAATGCATGGTGATGGATATATGGATCTTTGACAGTCGTTACGGGTAGTTAGAAGCCCGAATGTCTGACAACCAGTCTTACCAACCAAGGGGTATCGTATTACCCAGTAACTGGGTTGTGGAGGTCAGAGAGGCAGTCGCTCCATGTAAAATACTGGTATTCAGCTGCATCCGGTTAGACTGGAAGCCGACCCCAACATAGTTGGGAAAAGGCTAGGCATATGATGAGATGATGATTGGTTTACTTAAAATGTAATGAGTGCCTATTATTGTTACAGACTCTCTATCCTACGCAATTTAACGCTACGAATGACTCATTAAAACCTACTTTAACCCAAATTTAACTACCTAACAGACGAAAACAATGTTAATGCTAGGCAAACATATAAAACAGCTACTGTTACAAAACCTATTTCTTGCTACGCAAACGCTACGCTTCGTAGCTCCGCGCTACGCAGACGAACGCTACGAGTCTGTTCTACGCACGTCACTGCTACGACAATACCCCATACCACTGAAGTGATGTTTATTTGACTTGTCTTATATTTTGATACTGAAGATATTTTCATACCGTGCTTGCTTACGAAATAAGTCACATAAGGGGAAAAAAATATCCCCGAGAGCAATTTAAAAGTTCAAAATACAGTCCAGTCGAGAGAATGCGTTTCTGACACCTCTTAGCACGACAATTCTAGTCACACTAATATCATAAAGGCGAAAGTTTGTGAGTGTGTGTGTGTGTGTTTATATGTTTGTTACTTCTTCACGCAAACGGCTGAACCAATTTTGATGAAATGTTGTATGGAGGTAGCTGACACCCTGGATTAACATATAGGCTACTTTTTATCCCGATATTCCCACGGGGTCGAAACTTATGCGGGTGAAAACGCGGGGCGCAGCTAGTAATTAATAAATATCAAATTCGCAAAACACGTATTCGTTTCTACGAAACTGAAAGATGTGAGGAACATTAGTCCACTTTTCAAGCAGTCTAATGCAGCTGTTGGCTACAGTTACATAATCAGCCTATAATTTTCCCACACCTGGGACACAGGCCTCCTCTGTAAGAGACTGACTGACTGACTGGTGGATTGGTAGAAAATGCCTATGGCATTAAGTCCGCCTCTGTACATTTATGTGCTTGAAGTATTAAATAAATAAAAGGGAGTGGGCCAAAATGTGCCATACGGACCCAGTGCGGAGATGTCACGTGTCTTCGATTTTCTGGTTCTAGAACATTGTGGTTTCCTCACGATGTTTTACTTCAGCGTTTTGAGAGCTGTGGTGATGAAATAATTTACACAAAGTGAAGCGCCTGTCTCGGTTTGAACCGCGACTCGTAAGTCGCGGCCGTTACCATTTGGCAACCACTGATCAATTCTTTGCTTCAACATCATCATCATTTCAGCCGAAAGACGTCCACTGCTGGACATAGGCCTCCCCCAAGCACTTCCACTTCGACCGGTTCTGTGCTTCTCGCATCCAACGGGTTCCTGCGGCCCTCACAAGGTCGTCGGTCCACCTTGTAGTGTTGTGTAGGGAGGCCTTCCAACGCTACGTCTTCCGGTACGCTTCTTTGCTTAGAAATGTTAATTCTCACCGGATCCATTTCATCCTCATCAGGAGTGTCGAGGCTTGCGGAGTCCACGGGCCGGTAGCCGGAGCAGCAGGAACCGTCGAATGGAGACCGGTCTGAAGCTCTGAGGACAAGGAAACCATACAAGTTAATTCTGCTTTCTTTGTAGTAAAAATTCGCTGGATTATTTATTGTCATGGCTGAGAAAATTTTGTGGGTGGATTGATGCTGAAATGAAAAAACTGAATCAATACGTATATTAAGATATATGGTATTTGGCTTCGTATGGTTCCCTGCAAATAATAATCCATGTTCAAAAAGTCCGATAGTTACGGGTAGTCGTAGTCAGTATCAAGGGGTATCGTATTTACCCAGTAACTGGGTTGTGGAGGTCAGATAGACAGTCGAACTATCTAAAATACTGTATTCAGCTGCACCCGGTTAGACTGGAAGCCGACCCCAATATAGTTGCGAAAAGGCTAGGCAGAAGATGATATAAGTAATAAAAAATATATCAGTGTTATTGTATATTAGTCTTATATTAGTGTTGTGTGTATTATGTATTAGTGTTAGCTTGTAAATTGTAATGTTTGTGTCTTTGTGAATAGTCAATACCTAAAAAAAAAAAAAAATATCCTTATTCTTCTTTATCCATAGGGATTTTGATAAGGGCATATGAGTTACCGCAACCACCTGTCAACTTTGGTTTCGTGAACACTTCCGTGTATTCCCGTTCGTCCTTCTGCCGTCGTTGGGATTAAAAGCATCCTATGTGTTAATTCAGGATAATCTATCTGTGTACCAAATTTCACCCAAATCTTATTAGAAGCATAATATGAAATCACAATATTATTTCAATCATTAGGATTGAAATACTATTGTGATTTCATGCAAGCCTAGTACTTTTTGTCGTGTCGTAAACAGAATACCGTCTTGTATGCATGAAACGTACCTACTAGCTAAATAAAAAGTATAATATGTCCTAACCCAGTTCTTGATCTACCCATATGCAAACTCTCATCCAAATCCGTTCAGCCGTTTTAGCGTAAAAGCGTAACAAATAAACAAACTCACTTTCGTTTAACACATATTATTAGTTAGGACAATTATGTGTTATTTTACCATTGAACCAGACTCAAATTATTTAATAGGACCAATGGGAATTAAAATGACTAAATTATTCCCTACCATCCCACAAACAAAATCAGTGGGACGAATGGGAATACATGAACACGTATGCCACGCAAGATAAATAAAAAAAATCCCATTTGACTTCATTTATAGCTATCAACTAAGGAAATAACCATAATAAATTAAGTGTATTTATTGTAATGATCTCATAATATTTTAAGTTACCACTTATGTGGGTACACAATTTGGAACGAAATAAATGATTCAGTGTTGTGTATGCCCTTGGCAATACAAATCTCTGTAATTTCTCGAAGCTCTTACCAACACTTAGATAACGTACAAATATACATATTAACTTTAAAACCCAGTCAACCGGGTACAGATAAACGAGGCTCGAAGCGACACATCCGCTTAACACAAACAATAAACCAATCACACGTCTCTAAACCGCTTTTAATATGAGTGAGGATGTAATAAAGAACGAATTGAATGGCCATTTTTACTGCCTCATTGGTCAAAAAGACTGAGGGTATAATGAAAACACGGAATGCTATCATCATCTGTGCTTGAGGCAAGATAATTTATTACTGGGGGTCTAAAAAGGCCACTTTGGCAGAATCATAAAAGGATAACATAATGGACAGCTAACCGTTAAGTTAATCGTATCAAATCCCATTGAAGCATTTTTCAGTTATTTTTTTTGTTTGTGCTAAAATACCAATCAATCCGATCCAAATCCAATCCCAATTTCTTTGATTATACCTACGTAGTGCAGCGAAAAAAAGAAAAACACGGACTGTCTTCACCATATTACGAGTCATAATGTTATCCTTTTATGATTCTCCAAAGTGACCTTTTTAGACCCCCTGTTCACATTCGTGACCCCGGTAAGCCCGTTACGTTTCCAATAGCATACCAGCGAGGAATCACTCGACGCCGTCGTGCACTCGCCGTTCGGTGCTGGCTAACTTGTTTTTAGTTGCTAGCTTTACTCGCTTTTCGTTAATCGCCGTCGGTGGGACAGGTGCCCAAAGACTTTGGGTTTCGGACTTTTGGACTATGTAAAGCCAGTCCAGTAATTTCCTATAGACTGGCTGTATCAGATTCCAATATACGAGTTATTCCGGTCTGATCACGACCATTTAATTAACTGATCGAATATTCGAATCATAACTGCCATTCTTTGAAAGTTGTTTGAAATGGCTGAAACACGGAAAATTTACGTAATTTATCAATTTGATAGACAATTTTCCTTGTCTGTACGATAAATAGGTAGACAAAATGGGCAGTCAAACAACTAGTATTTTTTTTAGACTATCCATACCTTTAGGAATCTGAAATCACCAAGAAGATTGCTGATGCATCCCTTTACGCCTGAAGGCTTTTATTTAGGTATTAAGTTCTATTTTAGAATTAATAAATTTATTTCACATTTTCGAAAAATAGTGTTATAGTCATTGATATCAATGGTTACAGCCAAATTAGACCGATTTTAAATTTTCCGTAGAAACAGAGATTTCCAGTTATCTTTTTTTAAATAAGACATTTCAAAAATGTTCTGTAACTTTTTAGACCTTTGCATCCTGCTTATGCTTATGAAGTTTCATTAAAATCGGTTCATTAATTTTTTCAGAAAAACAAGGGCTTGAAAGTTTGTACGAAATGCCGTACGGCGTAAATGCTTTTAAGGCATTTTTGCAAACATTATTTGCTCCATAAAACACATTGTGAATATACAGAATTTTCTTATTATATCTGAAACTTCTAACCAAATCGGCCTGTTGAATTTCCCTAATGGAATAACTTTATAATATTCAGTGTTAGCTTACAGTCTCGTCACTAAAATATGTTGCCACGGGTCGTTGTTTATTTAATACCGAACATTCTTCTAAAGTTTTGTCGAGTTCAGATATTATGTGTAAATTCATGCTGAGCCGCTATTATGACCTAGATGTGTTGTTGTGCGTAAGAACAAATATTACTTTTTAGGGTTCCGTACCCAAAGGGTAAAAACGGGACCCTATTACTAAGACTTCGCTGTCTGTCCGTCCGTCCGTCTGTCTGTCACCAGGCTGTATATCCAGAACCGCAGTTGAATTTTTTACAAATTATGTATTTCTGTTGCCGCTATAACAACAAACAAAATAAAATAAATATTTAAGGGGGGCTCCCATACAACAAACGTGTTGTTTTCGGCGTTTTTGCCCATGGTGCATGGTGCGAGTCCGACTCGCACTTGGCCAGTTTTTATGTTTTTTTCGTTCTTAATATTTCTATTGCTAGAACTTTGGTATGTTCACTGAAAGAACCAACTAGACCATGGTCTACGAAACGGACTGTTTAATGGATTTCATATAGGTAGACATACCCACCAGTGTGCCAGACAAGAGAAGACGTTCTCGACAGTTTCTTGTCAGTTTCACAAACGATACGTGTTTTGCGAATTTGATCTTTATTAGCTACTAGAATGGTCGTACTGATAGGGGTCAGGAACGAATTTTCGTGACGCCCGGACTATATGTGACTGAAAATTTGATCACATATACCACCACTTCATTTATACCTTCACCTTCATTGAGCAACCAATACGATATACAGGAAGTTAAAGAAAAATCATCACTGACCTTTAATAACATAAAATAACGGTTCAAATGTTTAAAAGGTCCTCAGAGTCTACGTCAAAATAAATTTTTAGTCACATATATTCCGGGCGGCAAGAAAATGCGTTCCTGACCCATATCAGGGGGGGGGGGGGGGGTGGAGGGGGCTTCAGGGGATCAGTCCGGAATAAATCGACAATTCTAGTAGCTAATAAAGGTCAAATTTTATGTCAGAAAAACGCATATTTCCTGGATAAAACCGCGGGATACGGCTTATATCTGCAATGTATTATAGGTCTCAACAGTATCCATATATCGTATCCTTTTAGACACAAAACAGTCCTCCAAGCTCAAATAGATGTTCTGAAACAATATTTTGAGAAACATGAATAATTATGAAGTTAACCAAACTCGATATGTATCATGTTATTTGTGTTGTTTCGTTTGTTTTCATATTTATGAACGATTTCCGTTGAGAGTTAGGTGGATATAAATAAAATATGTTTAACTTAGGGTTGATTTTTCCGCGGGAGACGCTCCGGGCGTTGGGAGCCGCGCGACGACTCCCGGCCACCGTAGGCGCGGGCCTGCGGGCGGAGAGTAATGGGTAGCTCACCGTCCGATCAGGACCAGGCCCGTGCCGGACGGCGCGTACAGTCACGAGCACTAATATGTCAACACTTGGCAACTTTCAATTGCGATTTTTTCACGAAATAACGAATGCAACGTTGAAATACGACACTTTACATAAGCCTATTGGTACGAAAATACTATGTTCCTAATAATATAAAATTTCATTCAAAAATAAAGGAGAAAATCGCCTTTGAATAAAGCCAAGTGTATACATACTTTTGCTCCTGACTGTACGTGTTCCACGCGCGCCTCAAAGAGATGTCAGCATCGAGGAGGGGCCCCATAGGGCCGAAGCCTGCCGGGTCAGCGGGATTGTCCGAAAGGGTTACCGCTGGCCCGGAACATAAAGGGCTAAGGAAGGAACACGGGTGGGTTTTAGTCAGTAAGAGTCTGACACTCCCTTCCGCTCCACCCAGAGCGGGAGGGGTCATTTGAAGATTTCCAATCCGCAAAAAAAAAAAAAGGGTTGACATTTTCCTACGCCAGATAACTGTATCGGAGGAATAATTCAGAATTTTTTACATTTCTTCCATACAAAAACTGTCAGACGTCAATTTTATTCCACGAATAAAAATTATCAGTCGATTGATAAATCAGCCCTTAATCGTTTATGAAGACGATTCTGTTTCCCGTAGTGGATTTTTTTTCACAGTATGTACAGACGCCAGCACATCAAGGGTAGCTTGTCAAACTGTCAAATTTTCCCAATCAACTTTGAACCTTATGATTTAGCGATAAAGTTGAAAATCTATTAAAGAAATTTGACAGAATGTAGTAGCTTGAGGTGCGTCTGTACTGTAGAGGCTGTAACCTGACATCATTGTAGCATGCAACCTCCGCGAGCCCATTATAAATAAATGTCACAAACAAGGGACAAACATTAATTTGTATTAACCGATCAAGCTCCGCGCGTACTACAATCATGTGGCACGATACAATAGAAAATCAATTGTGTCTCATAAGCATTAAGGACTATATTAGTAATAATTAGGGAGTGCCTATTGTTATTTACCTATACTGTTCGACGTAATCGAAAACTGATCAGAAACAGTAAATTACTGATCGTGATCAAAGAATTGAAGCTGTTACGATTAGCAATCATCGTGATCAAAGAATTGAAGCTGTTACGATTAGCAATCATGCTTTATCATAATTCATACCTACGAATAATCAGTTTATAAAATACTAGCTGTGCCCCACGGTTTCATCCTTGTGCTAAATTTCATCCAAATCCGTTCATCCGTTTGAAAGTGAAAAATTTATTGTTTTACCGACCCACTCCGTCGCATCGCATCGCCTGCCCGCGCTATTAGGTCGTTTTTGCTTAGCGTTCTTTCTGACTTTTTTTTTGCTATCCTAGCCTGGTGGGCCTAACCTATATAGCCTTCCTCAAGAAACGGGCTATCAAAACGAATTTTTGAAATCCGACTGGTAGTTCCAGAGATTAGAGCGTTCAAACAACTAACAAAAAAAAAATCAAGCGAATTGAAAACCTCCTCCTTTTTTGAAGTCGATTAAAAAATGAACAAGCTTTTCAGATTTCTCATTTTTATAGCTATTATAGAAATTAGTTTAGATACTGTTGATTATTTATTTATTCAAACTTTATCATCATCATCATCTGCCTAGCCTTTTCCCAACTATGTTGGGGTCGGCTTCCAGTCTAACCGGATGCAGCTGAATACAGTATTTTACATGGAGCGACTGCCTATCTGACCTCCACAACCCAGTTACTGGGTAATACGATACCCCTTGGTAAGACTGGTTGTCAGGCTTTCGGGTTTCTGACTACCCGTAACGACTGTCAAAGATTCACGAATGACAACCGGGACCAACGAACGGCTTAACGTGCTTTTCGAGGCACGGAGGGGTCTCGGTATGTAAAGATGGTCACCCATCGACAGACCAACCGCGGCAAGCGTAGCTTAACCTGATCGAATTTAATTTATTGAAACTTTATGCACAAGTAAAAAACTGTACAAAGGCGGATATACCTTGATTATCTAATAGGTTTATACCAAACTGAACAATACAAGCCAGCAACACTACCTAACTACCGAAATCTGTTCAAGATTACCAATTACTGATATACAATTCCCATACAGTCAAAGCACCGAATCTGCAAACAGTTACAATAACGTTTCTTTTATAACATCAGACACAGATGTAAATTGTGCTAGACACTGAATCTAATTCAATTAGGAATGCTTACAGCGTGTTCAGGTTAGATCTAATTTCGGCGAGACACGGCGGGTAGTACAGTCAGTAGCGCTAGGGCTGTCTCGCCCAGTGTCTTAGCATTATGCTGAGCGATGGCCGTTTTGCGTAGATGTGACGCATGTTGGGACCAACTTGTTTTTTTTTTTGTGTGTGTGTTCTTTTTCTACGTCATGTTTACCGAACACGGTCCTCTCAATCTGTGTGGTTCTTTCCTCAAAAGACAACCTCAGACATCGATCTACATGGTCTTCATATAACCTGACCAAGATTATGTCTGGACTTTAAAAGAGACTGTGACCTCTGAGTTTGTTTCGGCCTTTCTTCTCAGAGTAGTCAGATAGGAAACGCCGACTTCATCTAGTTTTAAAAAAACATGATTGACGTGTAAAAGTGTTTGTACAAACCTACTTACAAAATAAAAATCATTTCATTTCATTTCACTTCATTTCACGTGTTTTCTTTCTTCTTTACTTTCAAAAGAAAAATAGTTGAAGTTTAGGAAGAAACCGATGAATGTTTTCGAATGAAAATTTTGATAAATAAATTGTTTGTTTTTTTTATGGATGTTATGTTATTTGCCCGAGAGGGGGGAGGGGCCCGTGGCTAAATAATAACATCCGCACAGGTTGATCGATCAGGTTAAGCTACGTTGCCGCGGTTGGTCTGTGGATGGGTGACCATCTTTATATACCGAGACCCCTCCGTGCCTCGTAAAGCACGTTAAGCTGTTGGTCCCGGCTGTCACTCGTGGATCTTTGACAGTAATTGTTACGGGTAGTCAGAAGCCCGAAAGTCTGACAACCAGTCTTACCAAGGGGAATCGTATTACCCAGTAAGTGGGTTATGGAGGTCAGATAGGCAGTAGCTCCATTTAAGATACTAATATTCAGCTGCATCCGGTTAGACTGGAAGCCGACCCCAACATAGTTGGGAAAAAGGCTAGGCAGATGAGATGTTAAGTTATGTGAAACTCCTATTCTGAAGTTTACAAGTTGAAATTTCTATGGTGCAATATATAAGGTGACTGGTAATTAGTGACCGATACTTAAACACGTGATTTTACTCATCATTATGAACAACTTTTACTATGGTACCAAAACTGAAATCGCGAAAAAAAAATCAGCTGTTCCCTACATTTATGTTCGCTTAACCCGTCAAAATGTAGGGAGCAGCTAATTTCTTTTTCGCGATTTCAGATTTGGTCCCATAGTAAAAGTTGTTCATAATGATTCGTGAGTGGATGTGAATGAGTCGAATCACGTGTTTAAGTATCGGTCACTAATTACCAGTCACCTTATATAATATACAGCGTGTTACGGAAAGGGTATATCCATAAAAACGGGTTGAAGAGTGTATCTGGTCCAGAATCTCTGTACAAAGTTTCAGCTCAAAAGCAATAACTTTGAAAATGCTTAATATTTTTTTCATTTCGATAGTTTATTAAATTAAAATCATATCAAACGTGTCACAGCACTACGAGGGTCATTAACATTATCCATTACGTGTCTGTGCGCCTAGCACACACGCACATCACGGCGCTGCAACGGCGGCGGGAAACAAATCTTTTACCGAGTTGTTCTTTTGTGTGTAGTTTATTGACACCGATCAGCTGACTTGGTCTAGTGATGTGTAGAATTCAATTGGAAGCATAATTGATTTTTAGTTAAATGTTTCTTAACTTTATAATTATGTAGGTATAGGTATTAAAAAATGTTGCCATGTAGTTCATTATCACCAAAAGAATCAGTGTGTTTGATATGTCCATACCCTTTACGTAACACGCTGTATACTCATGCCTTTTTCCCACGGTGGTGTGTGTTAAGAGGAACCGGGACCACCCCTATGTGCTGATGGTGATCACCGGGGTGGTTTTAGTGAGGTAAATATGCCACACTACCTGGTCTTTTTCCCCAAAGTCTAGGTGCCTTTTGAAGGTTTCCCCCCGACAAAAAAACAAAAAAAAAAAAGGTGGAGACTACACAACGCCACCTGCTACGATCCTAATAAAGAGAAGGTATTCAATTTAGACCAGTTTCAAGCGACAAAAAAAAATACCGAAAATATTTCCCTAAATACGTCTTTTTCGCAAGTCACGGGTCAATGAACTATGAAAAGCGTTAGTCAAGGTAAAAGTCTGTATACAGGGTGGATCACTCCGTGAAACTTGTAGGGAACATTTATTAAGGTTCCGTACCCGAGAGGTGCCATCGGACCCCTACTAAAGCCCTGTCCGTCAGAGTACCTATATAACCTACCTATCTTTAATACCGTAATTCGTAAGAAGCCTGTTACTAAAATTTAAAGTGATATATTGAAAAAAAAATTGGTTTTTCTATTTCGTGTAACTTGTTAAGTATGTGGAATAGGGATTTAACATTTTGATATATGTTTTTTGACTCTTTGGTCTAGTATCATGTAAAAGGAATACACGATTCAATGAATTTTTCTCGACCCAAAAAATTGCTAGTTTATATCCATTTTTTACTTTTTTCAACATCACGGCGTAACGCTTAAGAGTTATTCAATGGAATTTACTTTAAAACATAGAGAATTAATCAAATCAAAGTTTACTCAAAGTAATTTTAAATTTAATTCATTTATTTTGTTAAAAAAAAGAGTAAATTGGTTTTGGCACATACGTCGTTTTATTCCGAGCGCACGCACATTATAGCCATCTCTCTTCTTTTCCACCCAATCAACCAACGTATTACCCAGTATCTAACTGGGTTGTGGAAGTCAGATAAGCAGTCGCTTCATGTAAAATACTACTATTCAGCTGCATCCGGTCAGACTGGAAGCCGACCCCAACATAGTTGGGAAAAGGCTAGGCAGATTGACTTAGCTCTTACAATACCTACAGAACCTTTATTACACAACTCGACTCGCACTTCACCAGTTTATTTCATAAATGGGGAATGCCTTACCATGGTTTATGAACGATCGATCACCTTCATAGTTATTAGCATTAGAATTCGCGACATTTAGTAGGTAAATGAACTGACCTGGTTTAGGTGGCACCTTTTAGGCAAGTCGTTTGTTATTGCTTATCTTTTAGGTGCCATAGATTAGTTTTGTAGGTTAAACAGTCTTTGATTTTAACGTTTTTAACGTAAAATGTCGTGATGGCCCAGTAAGCAGGCCCCTCTAATCCATTGGGCAATCTGGAAAATCTGCCCAAGGCCCCGCGATCGACGGGGGCCCCTGCCTGCCGTCAAAAAATCATTCTTTGCAGGCAATTTTCTTTTTTCTATCCATTCAACGTATTGTTAGTACCCCATTCAATGACAAAATAATTGATTAGCATTGCGAATTTCAATTGTGATTGTAAAAAAATAAAAATAATTTTAGAATTTTGCTTAACTAGATACTCTTATCTACACAGGGGCCCCGTGATTCTTATGTGCCCATGGCCTCCAATAGGTAAAAAAGACGGTCCTGCCAGTAAGATGGCTAGGCGAGTACCAATGTGACTTTTTCAATTCATATGTGGCGACAACTACACCACGACATGCGAACTACGCATCACACTGTCGTCACGCAAAATCCTGCATCGCGCAAGCAAAGTTTACCGCATAACTTGCATATACATATACAACATCCCGACATCAATCGCCGGGCAGTAGCCCACCAGACACAACACCCGTCTGGTCGGAGGATCCTCCCTTTTCTAAGGAAGATGAGTGATTTTTACACCCTGTTCCTCATACCTGGATACATTATGTACTTTCTGAGTTTAGTTTAGCTGGGTCATCACTGACATCGGCAAAGAAAAAATATCGTGAGGAAACCAGAGGGGCATTTCTCGTAATTTTAAAAACGTTCAAGTCTGATCGTAGTCTCAATCTGTCAAAAATACCTCCAATTTCCCTTCATGTAATAAGTACCAATCAATGTCGAATCTTTTGAATTAGAGTTAAAATGTCAGAATATCAAACAACTTTATGAGTGTCAATGAAGTTTTTTTGCCTGTTCTTCTCCATAGAAACGTACTACGCTTTAAAATGGGCAATTAGTTTCATATCTCTTGACTGACCGACTCTTTGACCATTCAAAAGTGCCTGTGATGTTTAATTGAAATAAATGCTTTAAGTTTGACTTTGATAAGTATGTCCACCAAATTTCTAAAAGTAAGTACAGTGTGAAACTCAAAGAAAACTGCCTATTAATGCATAATTAAATTAGGTATGATCCCAATATTTACTTCAACACTGAAGGACGTTAAAACGCAAGCCGTTGGGCCATGTAAAAATAGACCTTATAAAATAGGCAGATGGTGTTTAAAAAGGCTTGAAGTCAGGCATCCCTAAATACGTAATAAGGCATTCAGGCAGAACCACTGAATCGGTTTTATTTTTAACTGACACGGTTTAGAATGGAAGACTTTGAATCGTGTATCCATGTTGTTTTTCAGATCACTGTTTTGAGTGCATTAATGACATTCGAGGAAAAACTATGAGTAAACCAAGAAGTTCAAAAGTCTTTTACAACGACGAATAGTCTTCTAGATCGAATTTCGGCGTGGGAGATACTTTATGAGATGTTTTATTTTTATAGATAGTTTTATTATTATAGATGTGAAGGCCTCCCACAAGGTGGTCCGACGACCTTGTGAAGGCCGCAGGAACCCGTTGGATGCGAGAAGCACAAAACCGGTCGAAGTGGAGGTGCTTGGGGGAGGCCTATGTCCACCAGTGGACGCCTTTAGGCTGAAATGATGATGATGATGAGATGTGAAAGTAGCTCTGTATGTCTGTTTGCATGTTACCTTTTCACGCATACACCACTAAACCGATCGTGATGAATTTTTAAATTGATCGGTTGAAAACCTGGAGAAAGAAGCTACTTTTCATCCTGAATATACAGCTCAAGGTTCTTTAGACTGTAACAAAATCAACCAATTACATTTCTCTTGAGCAGTTTATTTTCTATAATAAACCCATTTAGATCAGATTAAGTCTACCTAGCTAATGGGGTGAGAAAATCCCTCTTAAAGGAAAACTGATTTTCTAGCCAAAGCTAATGAAATCTGAAATCAATTAGCTGAGTTGATTGAGGACCTTCAAGATTAGTTTTTGAAAGCAGGTTCTATAGAAAATGTGAAGAGCGTAGTTATTTAATAAGTTTGTTTCTTTTTTGTTCTTTTCTGGCACCATGGCAATCTGTCCTAGAACAATAAACCAATGTGTTGACCAACTTTTAGTCTGTTTGAATTTATTTTATTCTTTTATTTCATTACTATCAGCTTATAATGTTCCCACTGCTGGGACACATGCCTCCTTTGTGTGAAGGAGTGGGCGGTGATACACCACGCGGGCCGAGTGCGGGTTGGTGGATATCACATTTCTTCGAAATTTTTGTTTTAGGACATCATCAACATCCCTCACGATGTTTTCCTGCACCGTTTTGAGAGCAGTGGTGATGAAATATACGTCCGATACTACGTTAAGATTGCACTATACCGAATCCATGAGACTGGTTTGAAAAGGTCCTCAAATACCTACATAGAAATACGTTCAATCGAACAAAAGGTCACCGGTCAACCTACAAGCAATAACACTTTAAACCGGCAGCTACAGATACAAATAGTAAATACTAGTTGCCTTTATTTGTGACCCATTTCTACCGTACACTCGTGAGTCTTGAGGCACCACTCTATTCTACCACATTTCTTATTCCATTAATGTTTGTAACTTAAACAAAAATTAATGGAATAAAATTGAGGTGGCGCGGGAAAAGAGTTCCTTTGCCAAGCAGTGGGACAGTACAGGCTAAAAAAAAAATGTTTGTACCTAACTTACAAGTGGAAGGTTTTACAGTCGTGTTTTTAAAATTTATAGGGCACTTATGCTGCTTTTCCATTATAGATACAATGTGCTATGCTACGTTGCTATGGATACGATTGATATCCACCAATCATATTCAATGGTCCACATAGCATAGCACTGGTGGAAACGGGGCAACTGAGCTAGTATGAAACTGTCATGTGATCCTTAAATTATCACACTAATATTATAAAGGCAAAAGTTTGTGAGTGTGTGTGTTTATATGTTTATTACTTCTTCACGCTCAAACGGCAGGACCAATTTTGGTAAAATTTTGTATGGAGGTAGCTGACACCCTGGATTAGCATATAGTCTACTTTTTATCCCGATATTGCCACGGGATCGACATTTACGCGGGTGAAAGCGCGCAGCTAGTAGTTACTATATTCACCCGTGGTCATTATTTTACACACAAGTGTACAAAATACACACAGAACAGAACAGAAACAGAACAGAACAGAATATACAGAATAGAATGTGTACAGAATATAAATAAAAACGTAACTATGCTTAATATAAATAGGTGACAGACATGTGTAAATAAGATTAGATATTCACACAGGCCAGTGCATAAGCATGCATAATTTAAGCTACCTCCAATAGTATCGTGGTATCGTGTTACCCAGTAACTGGTTCGTGGAGATCAGGTAGGCAGTCGCTCCTTGCAAAATACTGTAATACAGCTGCTTCTAGTTAGACTGGAAGTCGGCCCCAACATACTAGTAGTTGGAAAAAGATGATGCATTTTTTTTAACCCTGTTCATCATCTGTGAGTAAAATAGTGAGAATCTTATCAAACTTTTCTCATTATAATTACAGACAAAAGACGCTTCGACTCCATACATGGGTATCGGCGAGCTGTGTCCTTCACTGACTTACTCCTTCGGCCTATGATACCTTGGTAATATTTGGCCAGTTTTAACAAATTAGGGGGCTTATTACAAACAGCCGTACATGGATACAAATAACTAATTACAAAACTAACAAACACCTCCACATAAGATCAAACGGTTACATTACAACCAAAACCACACATTTCCTTCCTTACCACAGAGCGGAACGAGTAATGACTCCGCTTAGCTCGCACAAACACCTGAGGGACCTTACAAATCTCAAAGACATAAATTGATTCAGTGCAAAAACGAGATGGAGCTATACAGGATTATAGCGCCATCCCTTGTTCGCATTTAAAAGTCAATAATGACCGATGACCGTGGAACGAAGAACGGCCGGTCTTACGTACACTCTTACTGAATGAATGGTTCCAGTTTGAATTTCGAATTTCTTGTTCATTGTCCAAGTTTGAATTGGGAATTATGCTCAGGTGTGAATTATTTTGAAGGTCGTGAACCGTGGTAGGGGAGAATTGGATCGGGGAGATTGGGAGATACTTACTTGTACGCGGTGTGGAACGCTTCTAGATATTTAGACAGAGTGTTGTCGTGGTTTCCTAACATTCGGTTTTCCTACCGTTCCTTAACGTATTTTTAATGGGTATTTTTATGCAATAATATTAGTATCTGTCCTACTTCCACAATAAATAAATAATCAAACTCAAAGCATTTATTTCAATTAGACCATAGGCATTTTTGAATTTTCAAAATTAAATAGTCGGTCAGAGTCAGAAAGTTGAAGCTAGTTGCACATTCCAAAACGTAGATCTCTATGGAGAAGAACGGACAAGAAACTCCATGGACACTCTTTTAAATCAAGATATTACAAAATCCTGGGTACATTATTCTTGTTGCTTCTATGTGTGAGAATAATGTAAAAAAAACACAAATGATGAAACAATTCAAAACATAAGATTAAAAATAAGCCTTGGCAGTTAAGAGATGACCAGTCTGAACCGACGCGACGGCGCCCGTTCACGAATCTTATTAGTGTACCAACATAAGTGGTGGTCCAGCCATCTGACATAAGAAATATGTCATAATTATTCTCTGTTGTACGCCCACGGTTCAGGTGGGCGGATTATTTTTATACGAAGACCACTAATTAAAAAAAAAATATCTATAGAAATAAAACAGTGTGAACAGGGCATTTTTCTATTTTTAGTTGTAAAAACTACTAAACTGTAGGAACACAGGCAGAGAATTGCTTATCATAGCACAAATGACGGTCGTTTCTGCCTACTAAAATTGTTCAGCGGCGTGAGTTTTAAAAAGCACCCATTAAACCGGCAATCTCGATCGCTATCGTTGATTTTGATCGAGATCGAGAAAAAAGTTTTCATAAAAAAGGTTCTTTTGGCGCGTGACTACAATCGGAACTAAGGTTGCCATTTTGTTTTTAGGGTTCCGCACCTCAAAACAAAAAAACGGAACCCTTATAGGATCACTTTGTTGTCTGTCCGTCCGTCTGTCAAGACCCGTTATCTCGGGAACGCGTGGAGATATCGAGTTGAAATTAAAACCACATACTCAGGTCTGCAGTCTCTTGAAACTGTGAAAAAATCAAACTTCTAAGTTAACATAAAAAAGATACGGCCGTTTATGCCGCAAAAAACGTATATTTCGACACTCTCAAGGGAATCAAAATTTATAGGGTACTTCCCGTTGACCTAGAGTCATGAAATTTGGCAAGAAGCAAGATCATATAGCACAAGTAAAGGAAAAAATCCGAAAACCCGTGAGAAACTATGTATTTACATACCTAAAAAGTACGGAACCCTCGGTGCGCGAGTCCGACTCGCACTTGACCGGTTTTTTTTTCAAAACAATTCCACGAAACATTTCACAAAGGACAAAATAATGTTTATCAGCAACTTCGTTTCGGGCGCCAAACGATCTTGTCACAGAAATAGTATTCAATAGAGTTTCTTGTCCTTTCTTCTCTATGCGAGCTTTCTTGTACGGACTTATACAAATTTTCCCAATCAACATTAAACCTTATGCTTTAGCGATAAAGTTGTAAATCTAATAAAGAAATTTGACAGATTGTAGTAGCTTGATGTGCTGGCGTCTGTACTACGCTTTGGAATGGGCAACTTGCTTCATATTTCTGACTGACTCCTTGACAATTCAAAAGTTGCATGTAAATGCTTTATTGAAATAAATGCTTTGATTTGAGTTTGAAAAAAAAAACAAGATGGCGGCATTATATCCGATTCCGGCCACGCGCCAAAAAAATCCTTGTACCGTTTTACATAAATTCTATCGACTCGAAAAGAAGAAGAAGCACTAACAGTCCGTTTATAGTTATTTTACCTCTGACAGTAGCAACCAAACGGCAACCTTATTGCGACGAAAATAAAGATCATTATGATTTTGACAGACCTGTCAGTGGCAGCAATCTAACATCAACCTTATTGCAATGAAAATAGAGATCACTGTGATTTGGACAGTGATGAACGGACTAGGTATGTTCCTTCGAGCAAAACATTCGCGCCGAGAATACTGGCCAGTGACATATGCACAGATTGAAATTTGATCGAGCTACAGTCTCGTTAACCTCTATGCTTAGTTTATCGTTGTCCATTAATACCTCATTGTTGATCAATGACTTACAGACCTTCGATACAAGTCTATTATCATTTATCAAGGTCCTATATAACACTGTCCATTATTACTCATCATAGTATAAGGCTCAACTCACACCAAAAGAGCGTCGAAGCGTGGCGAAGCGGAACGCAGTTTCAGTGTCATATGAATTTTAACTTTATTTTCATTAGTATAATACTTAATATCGCATGAGAAACTCGAACGAGTCGCGCGGATGCCAGCGGCGCCGCTGGAATTCCGGCGAATTGCCTTCTCTACCGAGCGGTTGCGATAATAAGTATTATAATAATGAAAATAAAGTTAAAATTCATATGACACTGAAACTGCGCTCCGCTTCGACGCTCTTTTGGTGTGATTTGAGCCTAAGACGCGCTGCTCAGTGACCGCCCGTTAATCAGTGAGGGGTGCGAACGAGTAAGTAGGTCGCGGGTAGGGGTGGCAACGTAAGGAAAAAGTAAATTCTATAGAATACAACCCGCATTGGGCGCGCGTGGTGGATTACAGCCCACTTCCTCTCACAGAGAGGAGGCCTGTTTCCCGGCAGTGGGAACATTATAAGCTGATTATGATGATCCAATTTATTCAACAGCTGCTGTGAAATACATTATACGGGATGGCAGGAATGGCGACGCGCAAACTTGAACCATGAATTCAGCACATACTACTAAAAACAAATTAAAAAAAATATAGAAATTTTTCATCGGTTTTTAAAAAACATATTGCTGTAAAATTTTGACGTATTGCACTTTTCTATGAAACAACTGATACTTTTTTTTAATAACCGACAAATTAAATTAAGTCTAGAATCATGTGCTGAATTGGGGTCCGTGGCTAAATAATAACAGCCGCACAGGTCGATCGATCAGGTTAAGCTACGCTTGCCGCGGTTGGTCCGTGGATGGGTGACCAACTTTACATACCGAGACCTCTCCGTACCTTGGAAAGCACGTTAAGCCGTTGGTCTCGGCTGTCATTCGTGGATCTTTGACAGTCATTACGGGTGACTACCCGAAGAAGCCCGAAAGTCTGACAACCAGTCTTACCAAGGGGTATTGTATTACCCAGTAACTGGGTTGTAGAGGTCAGATAGGCAGTCGCTCCATGTAAAATACTGGTATTCAGCTGCATCCGGTTAGACTGGAAGCCGACCCCAACACAGTTGGGAAAAGGCTAGGCAGATGATTACAGTTCGTGGGTCGATGTCCCCGCCACCCTGTATTATTCATCATCATCTCATAAAGAAGTTCTTTGGACTACTAAACAGACAGATCTCCAATTGCACGCCACTCGTTCGCACTCCTTAGTTACGACCTCCCTAGTAAAATTATATTCTGTTTCAGCCCATACCAACTTTCTGTTACCATCAGCCACTCATCTAAGATGGTCTCTCCTCTTGTTTGCCGATTCGCGGTCTCCGCTCTAGAACAAACACCCAACACCTGATTTGACCAATTCTTGGCCAATTCTTCCCTTGCGGTGGTAGGGCTAACGCCCGCCTGGTAACGACCATCCTCCCACCGGAGTCCGGCATCAAGCAGCCTGCTGTGTTTCGTCGATACGAGGGAGTTCCAGTGCCTTAGGCATCTTCTGGGCACGCTCGTTCCATCATAGACTTCATCCATCGCTTTCCATGAGGCGTAATCGAGGTCAAGAGTGGGCCCATTCAGCAACAAAAAAAAAAAAACAACCACCACAACGGTAATCGGTTCTTTGTTTATATGGCCCGCCCATAACTACTTCAACTGGCTCATTCAATGCTTTGTTAACTACTCTGGTTTTATATCGGATCATTTCATTCCAGCACCTTAATTGCGTAACACACTATCAACCTCAATCTGAATCAAATTACTCTAAAAATACGGTAAATAATGTATAAATGTATCAATATAAACAAAGCCGAATATAACAAGATTTTATTCTAATCAAATCCACTGAAATCTATTAATAATTCTTTCTATAAGCTGATAAAATTCTTAAATTCGGAGGGTACTTTCCTTAAGTAAGTTTCCCTAGAAAACAGATTTTTGACGGGAAACGCTCACACAACGGCTGGCTGCGAGCGCGTCTGAGTCGTCACTGTCAAAATTTTTATGGAACCCTGAAGAAAAAATGTTGCCCTATGCGGGAAAAAATATTGCACACATGTAAGTAGCGCGGTCTTTTATATTTTTTTATTTTTCGCTCGATCGTTCATCTATTGGGGGTCGTTCATCTTTTGGTGCCACTACCCTATACAATGCGTAGCATAATGAACGCAAGACCTCATACACCCCAATTAGAGTATTGAGTTAAAAGCGTAATACAATGATCAAAACAATTATTTTATTTTAAAGCTAACTATTTTTATTAAGTAAACTATGTTGTCCCTATCATTACTTTATGCATTCAAAGTTGAGTCTTATTGCCTTGACATAAGATTTAATTTTCTTGGCTCAATCGGCGATCAGTAGGGCAAAATACATAATCAAAAAAAAACCTATCTTAAATGTTACCGAAATTGATTCAGTAATCAATTATGAACAAACTACTTTCAGGACTTGCGTTTATTCTGTTACACCTTGTATATAAAATAAGAAAATAATATGTATGTACCTATACTAATTGCACCGAGTTTGCCGTGTCTGGCCAATGTACCGCTGTTAAACCCGCGATGGTTTGTGCGGTATGTTTGATTGTTCATAATGTTTTGTAACTTTTCTTTGAATATTAAACAAAAAAAAAAAAAAAAAAAACATTTTAAAGGATCCATTGCTTTATTTGTTCGAAAAGATTGTCTGCAACGCAAGTAACGCAATGAATATTGTTTAACTGTCAAAATGAAGCCGTTGCTACTGATAGCGTGATACGCAATGACTGGTCAGATGGGTGGCCAGTGTCAACCCTAGCCCGGTCACGCAACACGGTAATCAGTTACAAATCTCTTTTAATCTGATTAGACACCGCCCGTCTGTTCTTTGTGGGTGACTATTGCATTGTCTTTGGTTTCCCTCATCATGGCGTGATGTTGTACACTATCTCATTGGACAATTTATTGGTGATGTAGTATAGGTATCTACCTATTTGTAAATGTAGCTTCCTTTGAAGGGCACGATATTTCAATGGAAGATTGAATAATACAATGATTCTTGAAATAGAATATTTTAAAAGTAGTAACTTATACAAAACCAGAATGCCACTACAAAGTAAGAGAATTTTCTTACACAGTGAAGAATCGACCTTTGGTCAAAGTGCGTGATTTTTGACCATTGAATACAGATTTAATGACAATGGACCAACATAAACTCAATACATACTCCGACCAAATGTTTCATCACCATCATTTCAGCCGAAAGATGTCCACTGTTGAACATAGGCCTCCCCCAAGCACCTCCACTTTGACCGGTTCTATGCTTGCCGCATCCAGCGGAAGCCAGCGGCTTTTTTTTTTTCGGATGCGAATTCATCAAATGACCTCCCTCTCTGGGTGGAGCGGAAGGGAGTGTCAGACGTCAGACTCTTACTGACTAAAACCCACCCATGTTCCTTTCTTAGCCCTTTATGTTTCGGGCCAGCGGTAAACCTTTCGGACAATCCCGCTGACCCGGCAGGCTTCGGCCCTAAGGGGCCCCTTATCTGCTGCTGACATCTCTTTGAGGCGCGCGTGGAACACGTACGCGCCGTCCGGCACGGGCCTGGTCCTGATCAGACGGTGAGCTACCCATTACTCTCCGTCCGATGCCTGCGGCCTTCATAAAGTCATTGGACCAAATGTTATCAGCTGTCTCGTACGGACAGCTGATAATGTTTTCGCTATTACGATGTTGGTCCCATGGAGAAAGATGTTCAGCTTGATGGTCTGTAGCACACCCTTAAATATGAACACATATCTCTGATACTACTATATAACTACTCTATTTCATAAAAGCTTGAATTATCAAAAGAAACATTTTCTGGACCTATAATATAAACTACAGGGCTGTATCTGTCTGTGTTCATGAATGTTCAGACGCCCGCACATCAAGCTACTTCTTTAATAGATTTCCAACTTTATCGCTAAAGCATAAGGTTCAAAGTTGATTGGGAAAATTAGACAGTTTCGGGTCGCTTGATGTGCAGTGCTGGCGTCTGTACAGTCACGAGCACCAATATGTCAACACTTGGCAACTTTTAATTGCGATTTTTTCACGAAATAACGAAAGCAACGTTGAAATACGACACTTTACATATACCTATGGGTTCGAAAATACTATGTTCCTATTATTATAAAATTTCATTCAAAAATAAAGGAGAAAATCGCCTTTGAATAAAGCCAAGTGTATACATACTTTTGCTCGTGACTGTACATAATATATTTATTTATTTATTTATTAACACTTTATGCACAAGTAAAAGAAATACTGTACAAAGGCGGACTTAATGCCTGAGGCATTTTCTACCAGTCAACCTTAATATAGTACATATGATTTTGGTATTATTGGATTTTGGTATGTGATAAAATCCTCTCGGAATCTTAAATATCTAGGTACTCATTATAAAGAAATAGGTTTACTTAAAACAGGGTAAAATTACTGTCATTACCAAGAATGGTTTCCTTCATCGGAAGCAAGTCATGATAGTTTCGAACACGCGACCGTACGATTGCCGACTGTGGTTTAATATAGGTATTTTGAACAACAACAAGACGCAGTTCGTGTTCAAATCAAAACCTTGAAGATTTGCGTAAACCGGAAGCATTTTAATTTTTGTGGACGGGGCTTATGGCTTAGTAATAACAGCCGCACGGGTCGATCGATCAGGTTAAGCTACGCTTGCTGCGGCTTGTCCGTGGATGGGTGACCATCTTTACACATCAAGACCCTCCGTGCCTCAGAAAGCAGGTTAAAAAGCCGTTGGTCCCAACTGTTATTTGTAGATGTTTGACATTCGTTACGGGTCGTCAGAAGCCCGAAAGTCTGACAACCAGTCTTACCAATAGGTATCGTCGGATATCTATGGGTATCGTTTTACCAAGTAGCTGGATTGTAGAGGTCAGAGAGGCAGTCGCTCCATGTTAAATACTGATATTCAGCATCCGGTTAAACTGGAAGCTGACCCCAACATGGGAAAAGCCAAGCAGATGAGGGTACAGACCATCTCCAACATCGCATTCGCAATTAAATCTGTAACTATTTGGCCCATCTTTTTACAATAAGCGGTAAACTATAGAAGAATACGAATATTATGCAATATTGCTCATCCCCCGTAGCAAAAAGCGTGATCATTTATAGCCTACAGACTGCCCAGACTTACAAGGAATATCTATGCAAAATTTGAAGAGAATCTATTCTGTAGTACCTATTTGCCTGATGAAATTCTAAAAACTATAAATTTCCGACATTAGAATTGTTCCCAGACCTCACACCAATTACGTTTTTTTTTTAGATTCCAATGTTCAGTTTGGTTTCGCTACGATTTTATTATAATTATGTATACCTATAGATCTTGCGTATTAATTCACGAAGCCTTTTAATTTGTTTTCTACTTTAGAGCCGTACGTTTTAAGACATTTGTTTCCAAATACTTGCTAAATCACCATTGGGACTAAACTATTTGCAGTTGCAAGTACACAAAGTATCACTTACCTACACGCATTTGCTCCTTGCTATGTTAATTTTAGTTTAATGAAAACCTAAAAGTAGTTATGTCCAGGATCAGTGGGTTTATAAAAACACATTGCCAATTTTTTTTTTCTTTCGATTTTGTTCACAACTCGGGACAGAACTAGCGTATAAATGATAAATGATGATAAATGATTTTTATTTCTGTAAGTAGGTTTGTACAAACACTTTTACACGTCAATCATATTTTTTTTTTAAACTAGATGAGGTCGGCGTTTCCTAACTGACTATTCTGAGAAGAAAGGCCGAAACAAACTCAGAAGTCACAGTCTCTTTTAAAGTCCAGACAAAATCTTGGTCAGATCGTGTGAAGACCATGTAGATTGGTGTCTGAAATGGTCTTTTGAGGAAAGAACCACACAGATTGAGCGGACCTGTCCAATCAGTGCACGCATTTGTCAAAAATCGTGCAGCTCAACTCAGAACTTGAGGAGCTCAACGATTCGACGAACAATACCAAAGACAGGACATTTGGGTAGGCCGCATAAACTACTCAAACTGCCAGATCATGATTAAAACTAAGAAGGAAAAAAGAAATGACCCACATAGTCCTCACATTCACAATAATTAAATAAAAAATAATAATAACAAAAAAAAAAACCGACTTCCAAAAAAACACTACAAAGTGAAAAATAACTTTTATTTCGGAAGTCGGTGTCTTTGGATCTGTATTTTAGTTTTTTGCCACCGACTTCCGAAATAAAAGTTATTTTTCACTTTGTAGTGTTTTTTTGGAAGTCGGTTTTTTTTTTGTTAAAAAGTTTTTATTTCTCGCTTTTTAGTGTGTCTGTTTATAATGTATCTAAGTTACAATAGCCTAATGCCAACTTGCTCATCGCCTTTTACAAAATATTGCTTTTCCCGATGCAGGGACGTTAATTGTTGAAGAGTTCTCCTGGTATTCCACCATCAGCTCCATTTCACCATTCGCATTGTGACGAGCATAACTTGCTTAGCAACCATATTAAAGTAAGTAATCGAATCGCAAACCGGGAAATATTTATTATTGAGTAGTTCCGGTGGCCATCTGTGGTCTTCATCATCGGTTCCACTTCACCAAATGATGCTTTCCGAGAGCAAATGCACGAGTTACTATAAAAAATACCCAAATCGCTATAGGTGTGCCTATAATACTTGAAGAGTTCCTTCGATTTCTCCAAGATCCCATCATCAGATCCTGACCTGATGACAATGGGACCACCTGGAAAGTATACTCTTTCAAACAAAAAAATCATTTTTGAAATCGGTCTAGCCGTCTCCGAGTAATCGGGGAACATACATAAAAAAAAAAATAAAAAAAAAAAAAAAAGGTTCCGACGAATTGAGAACCTCCTCCTTTTTGAAGTCGGTTAAAAATTATTTACAAACTAAATATTCATGTCATTGTCTAAATAAAATTCATCAATGTCAATGTGTATATAGAAAATCCGGACATAATCTTTGAGGACCATGTAGATTAGTGTCTGAAATGGTCTTTTGAGGAAAGAACCACACAGATTGAGCGGACCTGTCCAGTCAGTGCACGCATTTGTCAGTAACCGTGCAGCTCAACTCAGAACTTAAGGAGCTCAACGATTCGACGAACAATACCAAAGACAGGACATTTGGGTAGGCCGCATAAACTACTCAAACTGCCAAATCATGATTAAAACGAAGAGAGAAAAAACAAAAAAATTACCCACATAGTCCTCACATTCACAATAATTAAAATCATATAATACTTTATACAGTAAATGTACATGTCATTATTAAAAGAAAATTATAACTTTATCATTTTACATTGTTCCATTTTTCAACATTTTCTCTTTCAATTATAATCATTTTTGTAGTGTTCCGGCTTTGGGTAGGCTAGTGGGTTTATATCTGTGACCGTAGGTGTTTCCGTAGCATCATAATAGAACCTATCCAGATCAGATAAATACCAGCACTGCGGATTTTTTGATTACTGCTTTATGCTAAATAAGGCTGTCTTTCCTATAAAAATAATGAAAAAAAAGACCTTTCCAGGTCTTTTTTTAAATTATTTTGTTAGTTTTTAGCGTTAATCTTTTTAGCTAGACTCTAGCTAACCCGGTTCTTGAGATACACCCTGGTGACAGACAGACGGACGGACGGACGGACAGACAGCGAAGTCTTAGTAATAGGGTTCCGTTTTTACCATTTGGGTACGGAACCCTAGATCTAGACAGTTGAAATTTTCACAAATTATGTATTTCTGTTGCCGCTACAACAACAAATAGGTACTAAAAACAAAATAAAAATAAATATTTAAGGGGGCTCCCATACACCAAAGTTGTGTTTTGGCCTTGTGGTACGGAACCCTTCGTGTGCGAGTCCGACTCGCACTTTGCCAGTTTTTTTTTATTGTTTATCTTTTCTGAGCGTGTCCCAAATCACATATATCTTTCTTGCTTTTTAATTATACTCTGGCCTTAAAATTGTTACCTGCTATTAGTAGAATTAACTGAGGTATTGGAGCGACTCCGGCGGTTGCAGATGGAGTCGCCGCAGTTGACCACGCTGCCCTTGGTGGTGATGCTGAAGGTACGCAGGCGGTACAGGTCGTCTGACACGCGAGGGTTGTACGGCTTCTCCGGTAGCGAGCAGACGCGAGGACGTGAGTGTTCCACCACTGTGAACGAAAAAAGGAACTGGTTAATAGAAAGAAAAAAGTTTATTTGGACACAGTTTGTGAAATACAAAATTAACAAAATAAAAATTATGTTTCAACAACAATAGCGGGTGCCTCACGGCTGCGCCAAAAAGGTTCATTTCAGCATTAATGCCACTTTGCCAGACAGATGCTGTCTGACGCTGGTTTTCTAAAGAACCTTTAGGGAAAAGTAACGGGGAGTACACACAGTTTCAACATACCTAAAACATACTTTTTATACTTATAAATAACTAAATAAACTAGTAATCAAGAACATAATATCATTACAAAAACAAAAAAGAATAACGAAAACAACAGTCTCATCAAAACCTGTTCTTCGCGATCAATCTAGATGAGACAAATATTGCTCCGTGCACGATGCACTCAAAGCGCAACAGGCCGCCGAGCGCGATGGACACCTACATGTTATTTAGTTTTGCGACAAGAAAACTGGGCTGTTTGAATAAAAGCATGAATTAATGAGGTTATTTAATAGTAGTCCTCCAGACCGAGTTTCGATCATGGCGGCCTATCTCAGCGGAGACTAGCTATCGACGCAGGAGTTATTATAGTGCACAAGTGTGTGCGCAGACAAAGGTGCACTCTCTCTTCCCTCACTCCTATAGTCCGATGGGACGGCAATCCGACACGACCGGGGAGAGATCAGGCGCAGGACCGACGGCTTAACGTGCTTTCCGAGAAACGGAGTATCACACCGCTGACTTCCAAACTCCGGGCTGTTTCTGAGAAATTCTTAATAGAAAAACCCAATAACACTTTTCCCGACCTGGGAAACCAACCCAGGGCTAGAGGTACCATGGAAGATGGATCAATAATTTTAACAGGGTGATTGATGGAGAATCTCAATAGCTTTGTAGCGGTATCTACAACGTCACATGCGAACAACGCGTCATACTGACGTCACGCAAAATCCTGCATCACGCAAGCAGAGTTTACCGCGCAACGGCGCCACTAGCATATATACAACGGCCCGACATGAATCATCGGGCAGTTGCCCGCCAGACACATAACACCAGTCTGGTCGGAGGATCCTCCCTTTTCTATAAAGTATGTGAACTTTACACCCTGTTCCCCATATCTCTACAGCTTCATCTTCAAATTAAACCCCCATGGATGTTTCTTAGAGCTGTGGTGGCCCAGAGATAATAGCCCCGACTTACCGATCGTGATCGTGAGTTCGAACCCAGGCAAATGCTTTACTTTGTGTAAATAATTTCATCACCACTGCTCTCAAGTTAAGGAAAACCGCATGCTCTAGAACCAAAAATTCGAAGAAATGTGACATCTACCAGGCCCGCGTGATGGATTACAGCCCAGCCCTTCTCGAGGAGAGGAGGCCTATGTCCCAGCAGTGGGAATATTATAGGCTGATTATCCTTCTCGAAGAGAGGAATCTTGTGTCCCAGCAGTGGAAACATTATGGGCTGATTATCAAAAGTGGTCTTATACTGCCAGCTGTCTTGAATCTCTATAATAGTTTCTTTTCTAAGGCTTTGTCAGAAAGCTTATGAAGTAATTTTGGAAAGGATTCACTCTTTTCATACCAAATTAATGGAATATGATATTCTTTTGTGTGAGTATTCGACGACCCTCCGTGAAAGTTAATTTGTTTACGAGTTTACATTATCTTTTATCTCGTCTTTTCTTTTTATATAATATTTATTAAAATGAAAGAAAGAATAAAGTTTATTTGGACACAGTTCTTGAAATACAAATATAAAACAAAAAAGTGAATATAATGTTTTAACAACAATAGTGTGTGCCTCATGGGTGCGCCAAAAAGGTTCATTTCAGCATTAAAGCTAGGCATTCTCTCTGACGCTGGTTTTTAAATGAACCTTTTGGGACAAGTGACGGGGAGTGCAAACAGTTTCAACGTACGTAACGTAACGTATTTATACATAAATGTACTTACAAATTCTCTCAGTTTATACACCAGGGGGTCGCTGGGGTTCCGGTTTGACCCTCAAAAGTTGTTGAACTCTTAATCTACACACCCTCTTGACTTTTAGTGGACATTTACAGGGAAAAATAGCTCTCTTTAAAGGACACCTCAATCAACAACCAACTAATCCTACCGCAGTCCACTGCTGGACATAGACCCCTCCTAAGCTGCGTTACAACAGCCGCGGGGAAATCTCGTAACACACTAAAAGCAGCAATGGCTTCCATTTTGACAGTTCAATCAGCATTCTTATCTAAGCGTTACTAGCTACGCCCCGCGGATTCACCCGCGTAAATGTCGATTCCGTGGGAATATCGGGATAAAAAGTAGCCTATATGTTAATCCCGGGAGTCAGCTACCTTCATACAAAATTTTATCAAAATTGATCCACCGTTTGAGCGTGAAGAAGTAACAAACATATAAACACAGACACACACACTCACAAACTTTCGCCTTTATAATATTAGTGTGATTAGTGTGATTTACGTTGTTGAGCAGACAAATTTTTCGAACATATGGATATGATGGATTAGCAATATCCTTCAAAATTATTCAGATTGTGGTTGATATTGTGTTACTCAATTAGGGTGCCGGTCAGTCCTATGTCTTCCGAAGTCAGTCGGTCCCAGCCAACCGTTTTAAGGTTATCGGTCGACCTAACTGGAGGGCGTAGACTACGATTGATATCTGGAAGGGGCCATTCTACTTATCCTGAAATTTTGCATATATGTTGTCAGGTGTACAGAAACGGACATGGGGTACCTTTAATCCCGATTATGATAATAGATGGCGCCACGTGTCTTTCGAATCAAAAACAAGACAACTTCTGTCGGGTCAACTGGTCGAGGGGTCGTAAAAACGATTCGTTGTCTATAATAATTATACGAGTGAGATAAAGAAATCGGGCTTTAGCTGTTAACCAGTGGGTTAGTTTGACAATACACAACAAACAACAACAACAACAAACTACAACAAAAAACAACCTGTCAAACACAAACAATAATACAACAAAAGTGAGTTTGACAGTTTATTGTTACTATAAACCCATCCTTTCGTTTTCGCATAATCGGACAACAAACTTCAAACAAATTAACACAACTTTCAAAAAAATTAAATCTCATCACTAATATTTGAAGTAACAGAACCGTTCACATTTGATACTTGATCCCCGCACAAGTTAGTTAATTTAATTTTACATAACTAAGTTCAGTACGTGTTCATTGGAAAGATGGGAACTAAAGGCAACAAAACTTTCCAATTTCATGTTAGAGTATTTATGGGTAATTCTTCAGGGACAAAATTTTCGATGTCTGTGGGTATATTTCTGTAACCAACTAAAAAAACGGCATGTAATATTTTTTTTTGTACAGTTTAGGTTTATCCCTTACTGGGACAAATGATTTTTTTTTAATAATTGCTGTCTATGTACAAAATAAAAATATTTGAAGGTCGTTCTTCTGATTCATATAGCGCGTCCGTTTGCCATTTTCCGGAACAAAATGATCGATGTCGCATTTTCCCTTTGATACATCAATATAAATTATAATTATATCGAAAGGAAATGAATTGTACTCTTACAAAAAAAATGTGTATTAGTTATAACTACGTTAGTCTGTTTATAAATAAGTAAAAAAGAAGTGTCCGGCGTATAATACTGATTAATGTGGCGTAAGCTGCGCTTGACCGTACTTGGTCGGGTAATAATAATGAGAGTCTGGCTTCCAGCGCGGGGGGAAGCCAGTCGTGCAACGGACGACCTAGAAGGTGGACGTGGGGCTGGTTGGCTTAGATCCGGTGTTACGAAGGAAAATACCTGATTCATCTGTGTTTGGTTCAGGTGGCATCCTGATTACAATGCCTACTTTATAAAATTTATTTTATTGTTTTAAAACTTCAATCTGTGTTTCGTGTGATGCTTTTGGGTTATAGATTCGTGTAGAAAAATGAAAATAATGAAGTCTGTATGTACGATGAGTTATGCATGATTGTAGGCAAAATCCTGATTCATCTGTGCCTGATTCGTATGGCCAAAACCCCATATGAATAATAAAATAAATTAGTTTTTCCCCTCTCCAGCACGATAGGAGCGCTTTTGTTACGTAATTCTCCTTGTCCAATTTTTGACCGTGTACAAGTCAGTAGTTTTAATCTTATTTATTATTATTTACTTAGCTATAACCTTTTGAATAATAAAAAAATGACAGGAGTATAACCTTGTTCTAAATATGATACTTTTGATATGTCTTAGTCCTATTTAAGAATTAATAATTATTGTTTAGAATTTACATTCATAACTAACGGTGTATTTATTACTTTTTATTTCTGTTTCTGATTAATATGTAACACATTCTGATTCATCTGGGCACAAAATTAATATCTTATAAACTACTTTATAAAAACGAGTCCCTCATTCAAATATATGTTATTTGGTATACCTATTTTCATATGAACATGTGTTACAGAGCTGAAAGTGAAATTAAATTTTGGCCATATGGATCAGTCAAAGAATCAAATTTCGAAGAACTACCCTTATAATTTAATATATTATTCATCCAAGTATGTCAAAGTAAGTACGTTGAACTTCTCTAGTACAATCTTTCACTGCTACTTTCCCTCTGATTTTGCATCACTGTCCAAATCACAGTGATCTTTATTCTCATTCTGATAAGGTTGCTGTTGGCAAGTCTATCAAAATCATTGTGATCTTTATTCTCATTCTGATAAGGTTGCTGTTGGCAAGTCTACCAAAATCATTGTGATCTTTATTCTCATTCTGATAAGGTTGCTGTTGGCAAGTCTATCAAAATCATTGTGATCTTTATTCTCATTCTGATAAGGTTGCTGTTGGCAAGTCTATCAAAATCATTGTGATCTTTATTCTCATTCTGATAAGGTTGCTGTTGGCAAGTCTATCAAAATCATTGTGATCTTTATTCTCGTTACAATAAGGTTACTGTTAGGTTGCGCTGTCAGAGGTAAACTAGTTGTGAGAGGACTGTAGAGGGCTCCCCAAACAGACACGTAACTATTTCGCTTGATGTGTCGTGTAAAGGTCGAAACATAGTGACGCATTTTTAGTTAGTTACTAGCTGCGCCCCGCGGTTTCACCCGCGTAAATGTCAATCCCGTGGAAATATCGGGATAAAAAGTAGCCTATATGTTAATCCAGTGTGTCGGCCTACCTCTGTACAAAATTTTATCAAAATTGGTTCAGCCGTTTGAGCGTGAAGAAGTAACAAACATATAAACACACACATACACACAAACTATCGCCTTTATAATATTAGTGTGATTAGAATTTTGGGTTGAAGTATTGATATAATCCAATCAAAGCACTCCTTTTGTAAGTGACTCTATAAATAAAGTACCCGCCACAGGTACATTTGGAATGGCACGGAGTAATACAGGTTAAGCTACGCTTGCCGCGGTTGGTCTAAGGATAGATGACCATCTTTACATACCAAGACTCCTCCGCAAAGCACGTTCAGCCGTTGGTCGTGGCTGTCATTCGTGGATCTTTGACAGGCGTTATGGGCTGTCAGAGGCCAGAAAGTCTGACAACCAGTCTTACCCAAGGGGTATCGTATTACCCAGTAACTAGGTTGTGGAGGTCAGATAGGCAGTCGCTCCATGTAAAGCTGCATCTGGTTAGACTGGAAGCCGACCCCAACATAGTTGGCAAAAGTTAGGCAAATGATAAGTGCCATAAGGGTGTTAGAAGTTTGACGGCTCTGTTGTTCTTTGTGCCTGTTAGAAGCCTAATTTAATAGGGGTGGTTTTAAGCAATTTTTCATAAATCTGTTCCGCCATTTTGAAAACCTAGCATTTCTTACGTTAGGGATACGATAATTCATTGGTATCCTGGGGAAGAACATAGTCAACTTTTTTTTCTCGATAGCACGACGGATAGGCGAAACCGTTGCAGAAGCTAGTGATATTAAATAATAAAAATAAAATTGTTCATTTGATTGTCAAAATTATATGGTAAGTACATTTGTGTTAATCGGGGGTTATTAAATTTGCATTTTAATCATTTGTTTTAACTCGTGTCTGCAATGGGTATAGGCTATTCGGCCATGAATGTAAGCAGTACTAGTTTGCAATCTAAGAAGCTGTTACCGTAAATCTAGAACATGGCCTGAAGAAATCTTTAAATTTTTATGACAGTGCTAATGCCTCGGTGTAGGTCGATGAAAATCCAACTACGCCGTAGCATTGGCCTACGCCGTAGCATTGGCCTACGCCGTAGTATTGGTCTACGCCGTAGCTGCTACGCAGTGCTTGTATTATTTTTTTAGATGAAATTTGATATAGAGACAGTTTGAGTCCCAGGAAAGGACACAGGATAGTTTTTATCTCGATATTCCCACGGGATCGACATTTGTGCGGATGCAACCGCGGGGCGCAGCTAGTCCATCTATAAATGCGAATGTTACTTTGTTTGTTTCGGGTCTGTTACCCTTTCACGTCTTCATGGCTGAACGGGTTTGGATGAAATTTGGGACACAGGTAGACCATGACCTGAATTAGGTCATAGGATTTATCCCGGTAGTAGGTTCCCATGGATAATATATATCTGAATATCACGTGAGCAAAACCAAAGGCAAAAGCTAGTATTTAATATTCTTCAAGGATTAGACACTACACATTATGTATATAAGAAAAAATCTACATCTTTTTAATAAAATAAGCGATAGACATAATTTTAACACTAGAAATAAAGATAAAATATATCAACCATTTTTCAGATTAGCCAAAGTACATACATCTTTTATGGGGTACTGTGTTAAATGTTACAATAAAATACCTTGTGATATATTGCAATTAAATGAAAAAAAAATTAAAACTCACATTAAACGTACACTTTGTAAACAAGCATACTATAAATTAGAAGATTATATCCAAGATAAGAATGCTTGGTCCTGCTCCATAGGACAATCTAGAGTCTAGACAAATCAAACTGGTTGCTAATTTAACTGCATAATTTATTTATTTTTTGACATTCATTACATTCTGTAATTATTTTTCTTTAACTCACACCCTGACATTGACCCTGACAACTTGAATATTTTTTTTTTTTTTGTTTATTGTTTTAAATGAAAATCATTTACTTTTACCATGTTTGTAAATATGTGAGCACCATGTATCTATCAGATAATTAATTAATTTATATATCATGGTTTCATTTTTAATTCTTTTACCTATATTGTGGTATAGTAATTTTATTGTAGGTGCATCGTCTTCACATATTATTATTATATAATGAATGTATGCAAAATATTGTAAAACTTTTTAAAAGAGTAACGGTGGAGTTTCTTGCCCGTTCTTCTCCATACGAAAACTACCCTTTCGAATGGGCGACTAGAATCAATTCTATTTTATTTTTCGTAATTTTTGACGTTCAAAAGTGCCTTTAATGTGCCTATTTGAAATAAATGCTTTGACTTTGACTTTGACTTTGACACAGGGTCACAAGTAATTCACAACGAAAACAGTAGGTAATCTTGAATCACTACCTTCAATCTCGGCGTAGGCATTCTATCATAATATTTTATTGATGACTTTCGAAAATAGTCGAATGACCCCGAATGGCCCCGAATGACCCCGAGTAGACCCGAATGGCTAGAAATGTGGTCGGTACTTTCGTCTTGAACGATAAAGTTATTTATTAGGTTGACCGTCTCGTCGTAATAAGAAATAAGCTTAATGGCGAAGAAGGTACAGACGCCAGCACATCAAGTTACTACAATCTGTCAGATTTCTTTAATAGATTTTCGACTTTATTGCTAAAGCATAAGGTTCAAGGTTGATTGGGAAAATCTGACAGTTTCGGGTAGGTTGACCTGCTGGCGTCTGTACGTTTACGGACACTCGTTTCGAAGATTGATGCATTGTAATGGGTAACGGCTGCGGCGGTCGCGCGCCTGTGCCTCGCGGTGCCTGCTCGCGGCGCCGCCAGCGCGTACCCATACTGCTCGCTTTGCTCCCACAACCCAGGCGATCAATCTGCTGAACGCCCTGATTGCTCAGGAGCCTGAAGTCGATATATTTATGTTTAGCAGTAAATCTATGTTTAATGTTTGTATAAAGTTTTTTAGTTAAGTAAATATTATGTATATGTTTTTGGCTTGCTGCGCGCTTTGGTGTCTTACTGTAAGTGCAGCATGCAATTGTTATATAAATAAATAAATAAAAGTGAATAATTATGATCATTAAAATGAGGGTTTGTGGCTAAGTAATAACAGCCGCACGGGCCGATCGACCGCTATTCCTAAACTACCCTAAAAAAAAAATCGTATGTCCATCTCCTGGTTCTAAGCTACCTCCCCACCAATTTTCAGCCAAATCGATTCAGCCGTTCTTGAGTTATAAAATTCGAAAGTAACTCTGTGTCTGTCTGTATGTTGATACACACATGAGGAAGCCCCCACTGAACGGATTTCGATAAAATTTTGCAGAGAGATAGATTGCATCCCGGGGAAGGACATAGGATAGTGTTTATCGACATACCTCGCGGGCGAAGCCATGGGCAGAAGCTAGTCCTTAATAAACAAAGATAAATCTGAAATCCCAAATTCCAATAATCCCTCACAATATCAACACAGACAAGACAATAACCTTATCAAAGCTACTGAAGGCAGTGTTCACACCTAAATGAAACCCGTACAAGCACGCTGTTGGATTTTCAACTCTCGGTTTAGCGCCGAAAGTTGAAAATCCAACAGCGCTCATTCTTTTAGGTCTCGCTTAGCTTACTGGAATACTTCGATCATAATGTTAATTGTTGTAGTGAATTGATGAATGAACTGATAATTTATCATAAATATATCTATACAAATAAATAAACTTGAAGCGTCTGTTTGTAATATCAAAATAAACAAAAAATATATTTAATTTTTTTCGTCTATGTGTCTGTCTGTTTGTTTCGGCTAATCTCCGAAACGGCTGGACCGACTTTGACGGGGCTCAGGTTGCCGCGCAAAATAATTAAAACCCATGAAATCCAATTTACACTTACTGACATGCACGCGAACTAAGTCGCGGGAACGGCCAGTTTGAAATAAAACTTAAGAATGGTTTTTATTATTATTTTTACCGACTTCAAAAAAAAGGAGGTTATTATTTTTTACTCTTTTTTAGGGTTCCGTACCCAAAGGATAAAAACGGGACCCTCTCTGTCACCAGGCTGTATCTCAAGAACCGCGATAGCTAGACAGTTGAAATCACAAATGATGTATTTCTGTTGCCGCTATAACAACAAATACAAACAGAATAAAATAAATATTTAAGAGGGGCTCCCATACAACAAACGTGTTTTTTGGCGTTTTTGCCTTGTGGTACGGAACCCTTCGTGTGCAAGTCCGACTCGCACTTGGCCAGTATTTTATATATTGGGTACCAATTTGAAATCATTTGTGACCATATCTATATGGGGTGTTTAATTGTTGCAAATGGGTTACACTATCATGTCATGGAAGGAATTATGTCCAATTACAAGTTATCCTGTATACTAAAGTATCATTGCGTGTAGAAGATATTGTAATGCACAGTTCAAGCTCTCGTTTGCAATGACCATACAGTCTTAGACATGATCTAATTACTAGGTTCAATGCACTTAATAACAAGTCTTGTATGTTAATGACATAATGTCTTGATGGCTTCATTTGAATGCTAATGCGGCTGTAGATAGATGCATGAATAGATCATTAGTTTTCATAGATTTGCATTTATTGGAGGCATACAACCATACTGAGATTACTCAATTATCGATACTTTTATGTAAGTTGCACAATTAACACTTTTGTGGTAACTTAAAGTTGAGGGGCTTAGTAATGACAACCGCACGGTTCGATCGATCAGGTTAAGCAACGCTTGCCGCGGTTGGTCCTTGGATGGGTGATCATCTTTACATACAAAAGGCCCCCCGAGCCACGGGAGGCACATTGAGCAGTTGGTCCCGGCTGTAATTTGTAGATCTTTGATAGTCGTTACGAGTAGTCAGAAGCCAAAAAGTCTGACAACCAGTCTTACCCAAGGGGTATCGTATTACCCAGTAACTGGGTTGTGGAGGTCAGATAAGAAGTCACTCCATGTAAAATACTGGTATTCAGCTGCATCTGGTTAGACTGGAAGCCGAGCCCAACGTAGTCGGGAAAAGGCTAGGCAGATGACTGAGAATCGATACATTTATGTAAGTTGCACAATTGACAATTTTGTAGTGACTTAAAGTTATGAAGTCAACTATAAAAACATATAAAAACAGATAATATTATATCGCCTAGCTATAAGGCGTTTATGAACCCTGCCGGGTCAGCGGGATTGTCCGAAAGGGTTACCGCTGGCCCGGAACATAAAGAGCTAAGGATGGAACATGGGTGGGTTTTAGTCAGTAGGAGTCTGACACTCCCTTCCTTTCCCCCCATAGCGGGAGGTCATTTGATGATTTCCCATCCGAAAAAAAAAGGCGTTTATGAACAAAGAATAAGAGAAAATCTTGAACAGAAAGCAGGTACTGTTAATTAAGCGGGCACAGCCGTCGGCTCTGCTTCTTATAATATACATTCTTTAATATAAGTAGGCTGACACAACACAGTATTTATATTTCATCATCAAATTATTAAGATAATACTCCAGAAAAAAAACAGAATACAGTCTTGTCTTGCCCTTAAGAATATCCTAATTAAGTTAGGTAGGTATGTTTCTCTTTCATACATTTTGTACCCAAAGAAGATGTCCAATATAAATTTTCATTATTGTGTTGTTTTTCTTACATAAAACACAGTTAATTAATTTAGTTTCGTTTGGGAAGACCAAATGAAACCAAATTAATTGGAACGAGTAATTAATTATACTATAATTGTTAGCATACAATATTAGTTTCAACCAAGGTTCGCTGCTATATAGGTATTAGTGGATATATATCATAATATATATCAATTGATATTTATTGTCAAAACTAGAAATTTTACAGATTCAACGTTTAGGTACCCTAACAATACTTGACAAAAAACCATCTTTAACGTGGCATATTGAAATGAAAAATTATGATCAGCTACAAAAAATTGTGTTATAATTTTTTATTACCAGCAGCGCCCCGCGGTTTTACCCACATAAGTCTTGATCCCGTATGGCTATCGGGATAAAAAGTATGCTCTGTATTATTCCTGGTTATTATAAGCTATCTGTGTCAAATTTTATCAAAATTGGTCCAGCCGTTTGTGCGTGAAGAAGTAACAAACATACAAACACACTCATAAACTTTCGCCTTTATAATATTAGTGTAGCGGTATCTACAAACGCCACATTCGAACAACGCGTCATACTGACGTCACGCAAAATTCTGCATCTCACAAGCGGAGTTTACCGCGCCACTAGCACAGATACAACGGCCCGACATGAATCATCGGGCAGTTGTCCGCCAGACACAACACCCGTCTGGTCAGAGGATCCTCCTTTTTCTATGAAGAATGAGTGAACTTTACACCCTGTTCCTCATACCTCTATATTAGTGTGTTTATTCATCAAAGACTATTTGTCGATCACTTTTATCATAATAACCTCAATTAATCAAAAACGAACTTTTTATATATCTGATATTATATCAAATATCGGATATTTTGATATTTATTATAAATATAGGATTTTTACGAACCCAGGTTCAATTGACTGAGTAGGTATTAGTGGCCATTGCTTAAGATCTGTTTTCGCTGAAATTTTGATAACCAGAATGTGTATCCCAGTACCTACAGGAAAAGAAAGTTATTATATCAATGTACAACAGCTGTTTGTAACATTTATGTTTTAGCTTAGATTTATTGCCTTAAGAAACGTACAAAGTCGATAGGAAATATTAAGAGATTTCATTTCCTGCGATCATGTTCCGAACTTCCGTCCTGTGTAAATAAACTGTCAATTCAATGCGTTGGCGTGGATACTTACTGAGATTAGTGTACATAAATGTGTTTTTATTTCTTTTAATGGAGTCGTGGTGGATTACAGCCCACTCCCTCTTATCGAGAGGAGGCCTGTGTCCCAGCAGTGGGGGGAACATTATAGGCAGTTACTGCGTAGGTAATACGATACCCTTTGGTAAAACTGGTTGTCAAACTTTCAGGCTTCTTGACGAATTTATCGATGAATTATCGATATTGTTAAAGGTAAGATGTCAAAAACCCCGCCTTTTTCCCGCATAATGCCAACCTCTAATAAATTCCCAATTAACTTTAGATGTTAATGGGAATATTTTTTTACTATAAATAGAAATATTTCGCCTTATGGCGAATTCCCTACAAATTGGCAACGTTCAAAAGCCACAAAAACATATAACTGTCACCATATCAACTGAAAGACGGCACACACAGCTTACAAAAACATATAACTGTCATCATATTCAGAAAGACGTTCTTGGCTGGACGTACCTAAGCCTCTTCCAAGACCTCAAACTCAAACTCAAACTCAAATCATTTATTTCAATTAAACCTTGTACAGGCACTTTTGAATTGTCAAAATTAAATAGTCTGTCAGTTAGTCAGAAAGTTGAAGCTAGTTACCCATTCCAAAGCGTAGATCTCTATGGAGAAGAACGGGCAAGAAACTCCATGGACACTCTTTTAAATCAAGATATTACAAAATCCTGGGTACATTATTCTTGTTGCTTCTATATGTGAGAACAATGTAAAAAAGACAGAAATGAAGAAACAATTCAAGACGTAAGATTAAAAATAAGCCTTGGCAGTTAAGAGATGACCAGTCTCAACCGACGGCGCCCGTTCACGAACATGACGCGTGGATCAGCACCATCCAGCTCAACCATTTTGTAGGGAACCGAATGATCCAACACACGCGCCACCATCGGTGAGACATTTAAGTGAGCATGACACGTTCTCAACTGCCATGCTATTTCAAGTCAACATCAAAAATCATAATAAACGGAAACATGGTTCTTACATTTACAAAATTAAAAAAAAATGATTCTAAATTATACAAAACTACAGTTTGCAATTTATTTAAGAGGTAAATAGAATTTTATTACCTACCAAACATCTAAACACCTTTATAACAAATCAATGTAGCTATATCGTGGTGGATTATGGCCCACTCCCTCTCACAGAGAGGAGGCCCGAGTCCCAGCAGTAAGAACTTTATAGACTGATTATGCAAATGCAGCAAAAAAACATAAAAACGTGTGCGGTCGGGGACCGCCGCCGTCAGGAAAGAAGTTTTTACGCGATACTCGCAAAACGACAACCATGACGAAAAAGTTTAAAATTTTCGCAGCCGCCATTTTGGATTTTCATTTTAACCAAATTGACACTTTCTTTCTACTTCTTTTTAGGGTTCCTTACCTCAAAAGGAAAAAACGGAACCCTTCTACTATCACATTGTTGTCCGTCTGTATGTCTGTCAAGACCCTTTATCTGGTCAGCGGGATTGTCCGAAAGGGTTACCGCTGGCCCGGAACATAAAGGGCTAAGGAAGGAACACGGGTGGGTTTTAGTCAGTAAGAGTCTGACACTCCCTTCCACTCCACCCAGAGCGGGAGGGGTCATTTGATGATTTCCCATCCGCAAAAAAAAAAAGACCCTTTATCTCAGGAACGCGTGGATGTATCGAGTTGAAATTAAAACCATATACTCAGGTCTGCGATCCCTAGAAGCTATGAAAAAATCAAACTTTTAAATTAAAAAAAGATACGGCCGTATATGCGGCAAAAAACCTATATTTCGACACTCTCAATGGAATCAAAATGTATAAAGACTTCCCGTTGACCTAGAATCATGAAATTTGGCTAGAAGCAAGGTCATGTAGCACAAGTACCTAAAGGAAAAAATCCGAAAACCGTAGTTACATTAAAAAAAAACATCCCGTGATAAACTATTTACATACCTACAAATTTGTACGGAACCCTCAGTGCCCGAGTCCGACTCGCACTTTTCCAGTTTTTTATAAGAATGTCGCATGGAGGGTGCATGACGTTTTTTCGTTACGGGCCGATTTCTACCAGTCTACTCCTACCACCAGCCGTGTTAAAGACCTTCGTTCTATAACTCCGAACGGGATTCCTATCAAATCACCACCACTGACAACCCTATGTGTCATATCAGATTCCACAAACTGCCTCAAAAAACGGCAGTACAAAAATACACAGCTAGTTAATTAAATCCCTAACTATCTTTGTAACACCAACATTCCTCCCACGAACAGGTTTAACAGTACCAGACCCACGAGGGGTCTTGATATGTATAGACGGTCACCCATCCACGGACCAACCGCGGCAAGCGTAGCTTAACCTTTGACCGACCCATGTGGCTGTTATTATTTAGCTTCTAGCCCCTCGAGCCTTAAAGTCCTAGCTTAGGTAATGTTAAATAGTACTATATGTATTAAATCACCACCACTGATAGGTACCCCAATGTATAAAAGCAGACCTCACAAACTGCCGTAAAAACTGCTTAATCAGAAATAAACAAAATGAAAAAATAAAAAATAAAAAAATCCCTAACTATCTTTGTAACACCTACATTCCTCCCACGAACGGGCTTAACAGTACCCGATACCGGTACCTGGTACCGGTTTCCTGAGAAAAATAAGAATAAATTTAAACAAAAGAATGATTAATTTCCTTTTTTCTAAGAACGTCTGTCTGTCTTCATCTCGCGCCGTTAATCTGTGGGACTGATATTAGGGTTGACAGATAGTCATTATTGCTTTATTATTTAACTTATTGTTAGCAGAATATTTTTAAAAGGTTATTCGTATTTTTAAATATATTCGTATGATATGCTTGAATTGGCCCTTATTATTTCATAATTGAGTGAATACCTAATCCTTAAAACTATCGTAAGCTAATTTTACCTGTGATAGTTACTTCCATATGGGAGGGTCTACTATGCAAAGCTATGAGGTATTTGCTTCATTATTGGTAAAGATGAAGATTCTTAATTCTAACCCATAACGATCCGTAAATTATAGGAATCGGCCATTAATTGTGTATTTTATCTATGGGCCTTAGTTGCCTGACAATAAAATGATTATTATTATTATTAACCAGAGACTCTTGACTATAGTCATTAACGACCGATTCAGCTTTCTCAAAACGACAGCTTGGGTAGCAACAATTTACTCATAATCCCAGCAATCACCTTCTACATTAATAACAATAGCACTAATGCGCCATTGAATAAATTCCATCAATACTTTCGGGAAGTATGAATAGATTGCGACAGGAATCGAACACGACTGGGTCTTTCTAATCTACGGCTGATTGTACAGACGCCAGCACATCAAGCTACCCGAAACTGTCAAATTTTCCCAATCAACTTTGAACCTTATGCTTTAGAGATAAAGTTGAAAATCTATTAAAGAAATTCAACAGATTTTAGTAGCCTGTTTTGCTGGCGTCTGTACCTGACGGCGAGTGGAGGAAAGAACATTTTCTAAGGTAACTATTGTATTCCGATTTTACAATTTTCTTGAGTTGTAAATCGAAGGCAACAGGATTGATTTATAAACCGTTTGTTAATTTTAAAACATTGATTTCTTACAGCCACATCTGTTATTTAATACTCAATATCAGATACATATTTTTTTTAATCCGACTCCTCTGGGCAGCGTTCGCTACGCAATATCAAGTAAGTACAAATATTTCTCGTCTCACATAACGCAGGGTCTCAAGAAGAAGAAGTCTTTGATCAGTGTGTGACCCATAGATATCCGTGGTGTGACCTCTGGCACTAAACTGTGGTCGCTCACGATGGGCCTTATTAGAAGGCTAAAAGTCACCCTAAGGGCAATGAAGAGGGCTATGTTTGGAGTTTCCCTACGTGATCGAATCAGAAAAGAAGAGATCCCCAGAACCAAGGTAACCGACGTAGCCCAAAAGATTGCCAAACTGAAGTGGCAGTTGGCAGGATACATTGCACGCAGAACAGGTGGCCGATGGGGCCGAAAAATTCTGACCTGGCGACCGCATACCGGAAGAGGTAGCGTTGGAAGGCCTCCCACAAGGCGGACTGATGACTTTTTGAAGGCCGCAGAAATCTGCTGGATGCGAGAAACACAGAACCAGACTAAGTGGCGGTGCTTTGGGGAGGCCTATGTTCAGCAGTGGTCGTCTTTCAGAAATGAATAAACGATGATGAAGATCAATTTTAGTGAATAATTGGTTAATATTAGGTCCTGATCACAACCTTACACAACTACCAACAACCAAACTAAAGCCACACCACAACAACAACACGTGGTAGCGTTGGAAGGCCTCCCACAAGGCGGACTGATGACTTTTTGAAGGCCGCAGAAATCTGCTGGATGCGAGAAACACAGAACCAGACTAAGTGGCGGTGCTTTGGGGAGGCCTATGTTCAGCAGTGGTCGTCTTTCAGAAATGAATAAACGATGATGAAGATCAATTTTAGTGAATAATTGGTTAATATTAGGTCCTGATCACAACCTTACACAACTACCAACAACCAAACTAAAGCCACACCACAACAACAACACGTGGATGGGCGCCAATTTGTATGAAAATAAATAGTTTATTCTTTAATCTAACATCAGACTGCATATATTTTATTGTCCATCAGCTGTATCATATTTTTCCAGCCAGTCAGTATAATTTTTATATTCTAGCAAAAAGCGGTCTAGACATCTAAGATTTCGCAAAATTAATGTTTCAATAAATGTAAATATTATAGTCAAGAAAATTTTATTATTGGCAAATAATACCTTATCTGACATCCAATAAATCTAATAGAAAATAATATGAAATGAAGAAAATCGTTTTTTTTTTTTTTTTTTTTGCGCTGTTGGAGTTTCATCTATATTTTCTATCAGACCTACATATATTTCGTGAGGCCCGTAGCATAATAAAAACAGCCCCACGGGCCCACCTTCAGGTTAAGTAACGTAGTCCGTAGATTGGTGACCATCTATTACATACCGAGATCTCTCCGTACTTTGGAAAGCACGTTAAGAGGCGTTAAGGGGCTTACAGGACCTAAACACTTAGAAACAATAAAAGTATATGATCGACTACAGTAAACAAAATCAGTAAAATATATGATATTCTTCAGGATAATATATTCTAGGTAGATAGTGTGTTGAAAACATAATACAACTAATTTGATACGATCGAAAAAAATCATGAAGATACCTACCTCTAAAAACTTTCTTTTTACAATAATAACCGTACTAACCTATACATACAATCATTCTGATTTTTTGTCATATTATTTTACAAGCAACATACTAAAACACTTACGTTTTAATTTTTTAGTCCAAACAATAGATTTTTTGTAATTAAATGATTGTTTCATATTTTGCAATAAATTATCAGCGTTGTATCATCGCGCTTCTCTTTTTTTCTTGCAGTCCGTCAGTGACCGCGCTTTAGGTCATGTAAGCCCCGCAGTTGGTCCCGGCTGTCATTCGTAGATCTTTGACAGTCGTTACGGGTAGTCAGAAATGAAAATTATTTTGTGTAGATACGGCAGTTATGGAGCGTGTTACGACTGAACAATGTGTTTTAATTAAACTATCATCAAACTATCAGCACTAGTCCCCGGGCTACACCCACATGTCACCCTGTTAGGTTGAAGTCCCATGTAATAGGGGGACGAGCTTATTGTAATTAACTAGACACAAATCCAAACTTCGGGCTTCTGTGAATATATTCGTACCTAATTGTAAACCCAATAATATTTTACCCGACCAATATAAAAAGGTTTTTTTTTAAGTAAACAAAAGCCGCTTCATTTATATACCGTGACCCCTCCGTGCCTCGGAAAGCGCGTTAAGCCATTGGTCCCGGCTGTCATTCGTGGATCTTTGACAGTCGTTACGGGTAGTCAGCAGCCCGAAAATCTGACAACCAGTCTTACCAAGGGGTATCGTATTACCCAGTAACTGGGTTGTGGAGGTCAGATAGGCAGTCGCTCCATGTAAAATACTGGTATTCAGCTGCAACCGGTTAGACTGGAAGCCGACCCCAACATAGTTGGGAAAAGGCTAGGCAGTTGAAAAGCCGCTTCATCTTTCACAAAAGTGTATAAAAAATGCGATACAAGCAAACTAAGTAAAAGTTACACAGGCTCAAAGTCCACCAAGTTAATGTTAAGTTAGAGTTAAGTTAAATAATTGGAAAACTTCGGTTTCAAAGTATCACAGTGTTTAACAATTTTAAAGGGTACTTCCGATCAAATTGTAAAGTGGGCTGCAAAGTTATCCACTTAGGTTGTAACATAGCACGGTTGTTGTTTAGCTTAGGAAATGATTCAGTACGGTAATATGAAGGTTTGGGGTTGCAACAATGTTTTAAAAGCTGTACTTAAGTTATTTTACTTTGCTATTGGACTGAATTTTGCTTATGATTATGATGCCCAATAAACTTGTGGTCATAATCTGCCTAGCCTGTTCCCAACTATGTTGGGGTCGGCTTCCAGTCTAACCGAATGCTGGTATAACTAAAATACTAGTATTCAGCTGAATACCAGTATTTTACATGGAGCGACTGCCTATCTGACCTTTACAACCAATTACTGGGTAGGGTTAAACAATATCTCTAGGTAAGACTGGTTGTCAGATTTTTGGGCTTCTGACTTCCCGTAACGACTGTCAAAGACCTACGAATGACAGCTGAGACCATTGGCTTAACGTGTTTTCCGAGGCACGGAGTAGGGGTCTTGATATGTAATACAGTGTGAGTCTTCATAATGTACCTACACATAACGAAATGAGGGAAACATAGCTTAATTTTATCGACGTAAAAAATATTAAAAAAATAATTAAAAGTATCTTTGCCTGCTAAAGTAATGGTGATTGCAAGGCCTTTCTTTAACAGTTGATAGGAAATGTTGTGATTGAGTTATAAACATGGAATTTTTACGTTTAGAAATCTGATACGATGGAGAATAATTTAAAGTAATCAAAAAGGGTAGGTAATCGGGGCTTTTATTGAGTAATTTTACAATTATTGTAAAAATGCAAAAATATCAGATTTTTGTTAAAAAAGAAAACCATAATTCTCAATTGAGGGGCGATTGTTTACACAGGGGTCACAGAAGCGAATTTTTTTTTTAAAAAATGCTACAAAAAAATTTTTTTTTATATTTTTTTTAATTTTTTTTCCGTCGATAAAACTAAGCTTAGTTTCCCTCATTTCGATATGTGCACATTATGAAGACTCACACTGTATAATGATCACCCATCCACAAACCGTTCTCGGCAAGCGTGACATAGCGTGTTCAGTGACATACAGACACAGAAGAGTGGTGGCAGGAATATCGACGCACAACCACGTTCCCTTTATTCCATTCCATTTTGACGATTTATGCGAACATAAATGTAGGGAACAGCTGATTTGTTTTCTCAACCGATTTCTTAATTTTTTTCTATATCGTCAGAAAAGGCAATTACAAGTATGTGGTATAATTTATACCAAAATCCTATTTCCATAATGTATAAAGTTATCGAGTTAAAGTTTTTGTTTTTCCTCATATTGATGCAAACACGCTATAAACAAATAAGAACCTAAGTCTAAGTTCATCAGAACTCCTTAGACAACCAAGTTAAACTTTAATAAAACTTCGTAATAAACATCGTCCTGAATAAACACAACTCCTGTATATGAAGACAGATTAACTTGTAACTTGGACGCATGCGTTCGTAAGTCGAAGTTAGTGCAAACAGAACTTAGGTAATTTAGATTGCTTGCAGTCAAATGTGTGTGTGCGTTGCTGTTTTAGATCCTAAGGGGCCGTCTCCACGCCCTGGGCGTCGGGAATCGATAGCCGATTCCCGGCCACCGTAAATGATAAATGATTTTATTTTTTAAAGTAGGTTTGTACAAACACTTTTACTCGTCAATCATGTTTTTTTTTTAAACTGGATGAAGTCGGCGTTTCCTATCTGACTACTCTGAGAAGAAAGGCCGAAACAAACTCAGAGGTCACAGTCTCTTTTAAAGTCCAGACATAATCTTATATGAAGACCATGTAGATAGATGTCTGAGGTGGTCTTTTGAGGTAAGAACCACACAGATTGAGAGGACCTGTTCAGTCAGTGCACGCATTTGTCAGAAATCGTGCAGCTCAACTCATAACTTAAGGAGCTCAACGATTCGACGAACAATACCAAAAAAAGGACATTTGGGTAGGCCACATAAATTACTCAAACTGCCAGACCATGAAAAATAAAACTAACAGAACAGAGAGAATAATAAAAAATTAATAAAATGAATAAAATTACCCACATCGTCTTCACATTCACAATGAAAAATAATATAATACTTTACAAAGTAAGCAAATGTCATTGTTTAAAAAAAAAATCATCATGAATCGTAGGCGCGGGCTTGCGGACGGCGAGCAATGAGCAGCTCGCCGTCCGGTAAGGACCAGGCCCGGGTCGACGGTGCGTTGTGTTCCACGCGCGCCTCTAGGAGATGTCTGCACCAACTGACGGGGTCCGCTAGGGCCGATACCCGCCAGGGTCGCGGGTTGTTCGAAAGAGATACCGTGGCCCCTGGCACAGGCAACTGAAGGAACACGGGTGGGTTTTAATGAGTAAGAGTCTGACACTCCCTTCCGCTCCGCCCAGAGCGGGAGGGGTCATTTGATGATTTCCCACCCAAAAAAAAAAAGGGCCGTCTCCACGAGCGGGAGAATCGCGGCGATAGTCTCTCCGTGCTATCAAATTTTCGCGGCGATGATATTGCCGTGTGAAGACACGTTCTAAGAGAGTGTATAGAAATACGTGGCACGACGATAATATCGCCGCGGTTCTCTCGCTTGTGGAGACGGCCCCTTAGAAAGATGTTGAACGATTTTATTTAATTTTTGTATCTCACTTGCGAATAATAAAGCTGAAGAGTTTGTTGGTTTTGTTGATGTTTCGTTTGTTTGAACACGCTAATCTCTAGAACTTCCTTCGTTTTGCAATTGATAGCCCAATTCTTGAGGAAGGCTATAGGCTATTTGACTTTATGCTAGGACTCTCAAGAGCTGAGCAAAACGAAAAAGAGTCAGGAAAAACACTTAGCGAAAATGAAGTAATAGCGCGGGCAGGTGATGCGATGTGACGGGTGGGTCGGGAGAACAAGATGAAGTCGTGTGCAGTGGCTAGTTTTTTATCACACTACCTAATATTATAAAGGCGAAAGTTTGTGAGTGGCTGGACCAATTTTGATAAAATTTTGTATGGAAGTAGCTGACACCCTGGATTATCACATAGGCTACATTTTATCCCGATATCTCCACGCGTTCGAGTCTTATGCGGGTGAAACCGCGCGGTGCTGCTAGTATATTACAAAGATATCGAGTTTTCTTTTTCCTTCCAACGATCGTTTTTCCATGTTGAAGTTTTATTTTTCTCATATTGATGCAAACACGCTACTTCATTCTACAATTATAAATAAAAGTCTAAGTTAATCAGAACTCCTTAGACAACCAAGTTAAACTTTAATAAAACTGCTTAATAAACATCGTCCTGTATAAACACAACTCCCTTTAAATGAAGAACAAAATCATAATTTTTTTTCTGTTTTTTTAATTCTAAGCTTGAGTACGAGGCTTTTGACTACGTTGAATGTGTTTATTTTTGTCTTTTTTTTTAATTTGTACCTAATGTGCGTTTTGTTTGTGCAGAATAAACAATTATTCTTTCTTTTCTTTTTATGAACTGAATTCATGGTACCAGGTTACGCATCCATGATCCTGCCACCCCGCATATTAAAACAAATGACCATCGAATGACCTTTCAAAAATATTCTCCTACACATTCTCATATCAAGTTAAGAGCCTATTACTACCTCAAATGGCTTAGCATGATCCTCCGTTATGTCGAAAATACTGCAGCATTAATTTTGAAATAAATATATGCTAAAGTTGAGGATTAATGTAAGGTCTTATGTTAGACGAAAACACGATTCCATAAAATTTTCTCAATAGAAAAAAATTCCAAAGTTACCTCCAAACCGAACAATAAACCGCTGGTATTCAAAAAATACTTCAAAGTAGATCATGAAACTTTGCATACTAACTGAACTAACTATAAAGCAGGTCTTATGTTAGGTAGTTTTTTTGAATTACCTTTATTTTCACCGTAATAAGCAAATACCTAAACTATTGGCGCTGCCTCCCGCCCAGCACCGCACTCTGTCTCGCTTTCACACAGTCCGCGAGCAGTATCGTGCGAGCGAGATAAAGAGTGAATTTTAGCTGAGGTAGTATAGGCTCTTAAGGATTATTTCCACCAAATGGCTCGCATCGCATCGGATCGGAAAGAACACGAACGGATGCAGCGACAGCCGATCGCGTCCGGCAGGATGTCAACGCATACGATCGGCTCCGTACCGTCGCTTGCGAACGTCTGTTTCTGCGCCTAGTCAAATAGTTTCATTGCATTCCTACGATATTGACGTGTTCTATTTTTTTTTAATGGTTGAAGTTCACGTAGTGTTGTTGTCTATTGCATTCCTCGTAGAAGAACAAGAAAATAATCATAAAACACAGAAGAGGAAAAGAAAAATTTGGATTGTTGATTTATGGCAAAAATCGGATACGACGACAGGTGAACGGAGCCGATCGCGCATCGCAGCGTACTTTCGGCTACGATCGCGTGTCGCGGAAGATGCCCGCGGTCAAGCTGCTGTGCGCGACTTGGTAATAAAGACTTTAAATACTGTGTACACAATTTAAGGGGCTTACAGGACCTAAACACAAAAAACGCAAGTTTTAGAAAGAATAAAAGTATATGATCGACTACAGTAAACAAAATCAGAAAAATATATGATATTCTTCAGGCTAGGTAGATAGTGTGTTGAAAACATAATACCTATAACTAATTTGAAACGATAGAAAAAAATCATAAAGATACCTCTAAAAACTTTCTTTTTACAATAAAAATCATACTAATATAAATCATTCTGATTTTTTGTCAGATTATTCTACAAGCAACATACTAAAATACTAGTGTTTTAATTTTTTAGTCCAAACAATAGATTTTATGTAATTAGATAATTGCTTCATATTTTGCAATAAATTACCAGCGTTGTGTCATCGCGTTTCTTTTTTTCTTTTCTATGCAGTCCGACAGTGACCGCGCTTTAGGTCATGTAAGCCCCTTAATATCGTTTAAAGATTGCTAAATCCCTTCCGATACGATGCGATGCGAGCCGTTTGGTGGAAATCATCCTTTAATCAAGAAATAATTACTACCTCTCTACCCTCTGAGATCCCTCTCAGATTAACGACGAGATGATTAGAAGTTCTTAGAAGGAAATTAATCATTCTTTTGTTTTAACCTATTCTTATTTCTCTCGGAAAATCCGGTATTAGATACTGTTAAGCCCGTTCGTGGGAGGAATGTATGTAGGTGTTACAAAGATAGATTTAATTTACTTGCTGATTATTATTGCGTTTTGTCTATTTCTGAGCATTTTCAGACCGTTTGTGGAGTCTGCTATTACACTACGTTGGGTTTTCAGTGATTTGATAGGACTATTTAACATCACGTTAGGACTCCAAGGATTCGAGCAAAGGAAAAAAGTACTGTTTGTCTCAATCAATCAACTACGCCTATTGCAGTCCATGCTGGACATCTTGTTTGAGTCTTGGTCACTGTAATAAAGAAAAATTCTATTCTATTCTATAGGCCTCTCCCAGGCTGTGCAACAACACCCTGACCTCCTTCCACATCTCCGTCCCAGCCGTCGTCGTCGTTTGTCTGTCTGTTTGCTACCTTTTCACGCCATAACGGCTGAACAGATTTCGATGAATACTTGGCGCTTTGTGCACACAGATGGACTATGACCTGGGATGACTTTTTATCTCAGTAGTACGTTACTGTGGGATAATTTATGACCTCGACGTGAGCCGCAGGCAAAAGCTAATGCTCCATATAATTATTTTATGATGGTATTTTTGAACATGTTAACGAATTTTTCATGTAAATTACGATACAATAACAGACTTCTTGCCTATGTCTCTACCCAAGCGGAAAGTATATCTACCCAAGTACTATACCAATGAAATGACAAAAATTAATCCCTCCGCATCACAAAAAAAAAAAAAAAATAAGATAAAAATATTATTAATACATCCTACATGAGTGAAGTTTTAAAACAATCTTCGTATAAAATATGCAAAAGCCACTGAGTATTTATATCACAATAGCAAAACGACCTAGAATCTAAACGACAATTTGAATTTTCGTTCAACCCGTGTCAATGTTTGACTTCTAACTGAACTAATATCCTGGGAACAATACCTCCACTCCACAAGCTTTTACAGCGGATTACTGCCTCCCTATTATATGATATTTTTAGTGGCACTTTTATTTCTCACCTGAACCCATAATAACGAGTAATGGCCGCGCTAAGAGACCTTACCTGGCTCGACTTGTTGCTTGTCGTGACACCGACAACGTGAAATAAATATGAGAAAACTAGCGCGGATAGGTTTTGAAGCTTTGTGTATTTCGCACTGTGTGTATTTCGCACTGTGTGTATTTCAATCTGTGTGTATTTCGCACTGTGTGTAGATTTTATACTTTGTACAAATATTTGCTCTGGTGTTAAGCTTTAGAATTAAACAGTTAATATAATCAGCCTATAATGTTCCCACTGCTGGGACACAGGCCTCCTCTCTGTGAGAGGGAGTGGGCGGTAATCCACCACGCGGGCTCAGTGCGGATTGGTACGTATGTCTTCGAATTGTTGGTTCTAGGACATGCCGGTTTCCTCACAATGTTTTCCTTCACCGTTTTGAGAGCAGTGGTGATGATATAATTTACACAAAGTAAAGCAAGTAAGTAAGTAAGGTAAGTCTGGGTTCGAACCTCCGACCTACATACAACTCGTAAGTCGCGGCCGCCACCCCTTGGCCACCACTGTTCTAACGTTTCGTACTGTTGGTGTGCCTTTATAAATGAATAAACTGATAGTATGTGTTTTTTTTTTGTTGCTTACATGCATATTGTAACAATACGAGAAAACCAGTTCCAGCTCATGTCTAGATTTCAATACATAGCCGGTACCTACACAGGAAAATCAATTCAACACAAATATTTAAATCGGTAGATTCGCCTCACCGCGTCAAAAGATGTTCGCGATTCTGTTTCTTTTTGACAAGTCCTGCTCACACAACGTCGCATATACTTGACTGAATCGTCATGGAAACTCCATTATTAAGTTTTGCGTGAGCTCACTCTCAGTATGGATACTTTTGACGGCGTGACTTAGTACGGAGAGGACAAATCTATTGATTTTATCTTTGTCTTTTTGATTTATACTTGAAGATGTCTCAGCGTGCATAGCTGGTTCTGCCCAATTACGATTAATTGGGCAGAGATAGCTCTGCTTGTCTATGTTTTTAGCTTTAAAATGGAAGAGAACGAACCAAGAAACATGATATTTTGCGGAAAATAATGAGCGATTGAAGGTACATAGAACAGCACTATGGTACAAGAAATCCGGTTTTGATTAGTGAAGCATTTCAGCTGTAATGATGCCATAAAACAGTAGCAAACTTAGAACTGTGGTGGCCCAGTGCTAAAGGCCACGATTCACGAGTACCAGTTGTAAGTCGAAGGTTCGAACCCAGACAGGCGCTTTACTTTGTGTAAACTATTTCATCACCCGTGCTCTCAAAACGGTTAAAGAAAATATCGTGAGCACATGTCCTAGAACAAAAAAATTGAAGATAATATGTGACATCTACCAACCCGCACTGGACCCGCGTGGTGGATTACGGCCCACTCACCGAGAGGAGGCCTGTGTTACAGCAGTTGGAGCATTACCGGCTGATTATGATGCCTTAAAAATGCAACTCTAGTAGATTAATTACCTTCCTATTACGTCAGTAAAACATAATTTTAACACTGAATTATGATGATTTCCAATTTCTCAATAATTTTCCGTAACGACAACAATATCAATGTATCAGTAACGAGATTCTCAGTTAATCTGAAATCCAATTTGAATCGTAAAGCTGATTTGGTATTGATTTACATTGAAGAATCTTATTAACTCCGATTTGCTTGTACTTTTGGTATTACCTACTATACCAAGTTTCGAAAAGCGGATTATTTCTACCTTCCTTAGCAGCGGGGTAGTTCCGTAACACACTAACAGGTAGCAACGGCTTTCATTTTGACAGTTCAACAACATCCATTGCGTCATTCATGTTGTTGAGCAGGCAATTTTTTCGAACAAATGTAGTAATGATTATCAATAACCTTCAAAATTGTTCAGACTTCGAATATCACCGAAAAGGTCGAATAAGAGCGACACTGGTTGGTGACAATCACTCTAAGCAGAGCGTCGCATCGAAGGTTGCTTCGCGGCTGTCTTCTGAGGAGCAATTCTCGTAATTAAAAACGTTCAAAATCTAGTCGCAATATCATATCAGCGACAATCAATGTCAAAAACTTGTAAAAATGTAGGGAAATTAGAGGTATTTTTGACAGACTCAGATCAGACTGTGAATGTTCTTAAAATTACGAGAATTGATGACAGATGACGTCAGCTCAGAGAGCCACTGTCGTACCACGCCCACGACGAACTGCTATATTCCAGCACAATCCTGATGATATTGGATCTGCTGAACTACTAATACGATAAACACTTCTGGTAACGGCTATCCTGCGTCGTTAAATATTTATTTTCCAATTATCTAAATTGCACCTACTACATTATTAAGCCGGCATTAAGCCCGCCTGTGTACGTTTGTGTAATAAAGTATCCGTCACGAGATGCTATATATTTTGTAAATAAAGAAATTCTAATAAGTTACGTAGCGACAATTCAATCAACAACAAATGATCCCAAATTCAATTAACTCAAAGTAAAATACGCGTAATACGAAACTAACGAGCAATTTCACTTGGTCGGGTTATATTTTTAGAGATATATAGCGCTGTCGTCTAATATTTTGTGGTACTGGAACGCGTCTGACTTATGGAACGTAAACATTTGGGCCGCCATTTTGAAGTAAGTTCACGCTGACGCTCAATGCTGCAGAATGCAGATGCAGAATACTCGGAATCGGAATCGTATAATTAGATGTGTTCGTTAGCATAATTATATCCCTAGGTAAATAAAAATCATTACAAAACAGTTTTTTTTTTTATTTAGGTAATTCAAAGGTGAATGTGTGTTTACAAAATTTATAGCTTCTCGTGACGTATACTTGAGTGTGTTGTATTCAATAAATAAATATACCCATAGTGGTTTTAAGCAGAACTGTTGAGCATAGATTCCTTGGTTCGATATAAAGTCGCAGTGTTATTGGGTTTTTCCAATAGAACATTTTTAGTAGCAGACCGGAGTCTGAATGTGTGCCTGGTTTAGAGCAATACGCTCGGCTCCGTCCTCGTCATGTTATAAGATACTTAAATCTACCGTGTGTCTGATTTGTGATTAATTTAGCGGAATAACGTTATACCCTACTTACCCACAGTCGGTTAAACAGGATCTGCATAATGACTTATGACAGTTAAATTACGCTTTATTTCTTTTCAGCATGCATGAGTCACGTAACTTTATCTTACTTTATCACTTGTGAGTGATAAAGTAAGATAATGCTATGTGTTGCTTTAAGTGCTGTTACAAAATATTATGCAAAAATATTCAACCAAAAAAATGAGGTCGCCATCATTATCTGATACCTTTATCCCTAGGGATAAAAAGGAATTATTAATATGGCACGTTTCCGGATGACAGCGATGCGGACGAGTACTTCGACGCCTAAGACTCCTTAGTTTTTGTATTTATTTGTATAGTAAGTTAGTTAGTCATTTAATTTAGTATGTATACAGTTAGTTACGAAAAATTTTTTTTTTTTATTTAAAAAAAATTTACTCAATTTGATTCATAGATATATGAAAGAAGGTTTGAATCAATACGTGGGTCTCATCAAAATCATATCGGTGCATCACAACTAGCTTTCGTTCATGGATCGATCAAGCGCCAAGAGATTAGATAAAGGTACTCACCAGGTAGCTCCAAAAAGTTTGACGTCCTCCTTTGTCGGCCTCTCATTGTGTTCTGAAAGTTGAGCGGCCCAATGTCTTCGACAGAGTCGCAATTCGACATTGTAGATTCCCTCGAGCCTCGTCTGCTCGCCAAGTACGCCAAACCGCCCTTCATGGAACCTCTACGCATCGGAGAGCATGGTCTACTGATACTTGTTGATCGTGTGTGAGGAGTATCATCCGTCATGTCCGTTAAATCTGATGTCGATTTTCGACATATCTTCGAGGAAATCGTCGTGCACTCATCGTCCGCATCGTGTAGGATCGCAGACGGTGTTCCAGGCATCGCGTCTGTAGAATCATCAGTGTGACTGGAGACTATGCTCGGTGACGTCACCAGCATCGGTGAGCTTACTGTGGAAGTAGAACCGTATAGTTTTCTGGTATGCTTAGGGGACACATAGCCAGGGTTCGTATGAATGTGCACGGGGGGCGGTTTTGGCGACCTGGACTTCTCCCGGCGACTGTGCTTTAGAGACGTGGTGTAGTGCAGGCTGGTTCGATCCACACAAGGACTTGATCGCCCTGATGGGGATTTCTGGGGGAAATTAAAGTGCCTTGGAGACATAGGGCTTCTGTGCCCGTGGGCTAATGGGGACTTTGGGGGCTGGTTGTGCTTGTCATAACTGCAGCCAGACTGGGGCGTGTAGTAGCCTGATGAAGAAGTGCTGGATGCAATGGATGGACTTTTCTGGGGGAATATGAAGTGGCGAGGACTTTTTGGAGTGTGTGGTTTGGGAGATAGGGGCGGATAACCTCCGGGGCTGTTCACGGCCATCTTGTTCACTTTAATGATCACTCGGTCACCATTTCACTGGTCACCTGGAAAGAAAGAGACGTAGATATTATTATTGGCTTCACTTCTTACCAACGTATTTCTATCAGCTATCTTATATATTATTTATTATTAGTGGTTATTTTAATAGTTTTAACAATTAAATAAATTACTCTTTGTATGTTCACAACACAAATATGTTGTGTTACTCAATTCACTCTTCTACCATTATGTTGACATTTCATAGTTTCTTGTGGCTAAGTAATAACAGCCGCACAGGTCGATCGATCAGGTTAAGCTACGCTTGCCGCGGTTGGTCCGTGGATGGGTGACCATCTTTACATACCAAGACCCTCCGTGCCTCGGAAAGCACGTTAAGCCATTGACCCCGGCTGTCATTCGTAGATCTTTGACAGTCGTTACGTCAGAAAAAATACAGGTATTCAGCTGCATCCGGTTAAACTGGAAGCCGACCCCAACATAGAGCAGATTGATTTCATAGTTTCATGAGATTTTAAAATCTACTTTTTAATGGTAAGGTTAATCAAATACCATACTATTTGTATGAACTTCTTTGAATAATTTCGCCAACGTAAACTCAAACATAATGCATTTATTTCAATGAAATCAAATAATTACTAATAATAATTAATTATTACTAATTATTAAACTTTTGAATTGTCAAGGAGTCGGTCAGTCATAAAGATGAAGCTAGTTGCCCATTCCAAAGCCTAGTAGGTTCCTTTAGAGAAGAACGAGCAAGAACCTCCAAGGATAATCTTTTAAATCAAATCTAGTAATACTTATGATAATTTCCCTGACCATTAACACTTTTAAAACCTTACCGAAACGAACCAAAAATGGAACCCAAACGAAAAACTTAGGCTCAACTCACACCAAAAGAGCGTCGAAGCGCGGCGAAGCGGAACGCAGTTTCAGTGTCATATGAATTTTAACTTTATTTTCATTAGTATAATACTTATTATCGCATGAGAAACTCGAACGAGTCGCGCGGATGCCAGCGGCGCTGCTGGAATTCCGGCGATTTGCCTTCTCTACCGAGCGGTTGCGATAATAAGTATTATAGTAATGAAAATAAAGTTAAAATTCATATGACACTGAAACTGCGCTCCGCTTCGACGCTCTTTTGGTGTGATTTGAGCCTTAGCATACGCAAACCGTTAGTTACCAGGTACACCGCACGGTTTCCTTACGGCACAACGTTTAAGCCGCGCCGTAGAAAAAACATACAAGTCTGTCAACAAGCTTCTATAGTGACCCATACAACACAGACGACCGTGTCTACACACGGTGAATAACCCGTAGTTTTTCACGGCAAGAAAATGGTACCTATATGTCTACAAAGGGCCTTACCTTGTGTACGGCTGTACAAACACAACTTGCCTGCCAAACAGCGAACCGTATTTAAACTTATCCGGACCGTCTCGCCGGGACTTACGACAGACTTCCGAAGGGACTCGAAGGATGAAATAAAACTTATTTCAAAGACGAAGTTTTTAAGATCATTGTTTTTTTGTTTTGTTACGTTTCTTATAATCTTGTTTCTGTTTTAAGCTGAGTTATTTGTTTACTTTCGTTTTGTAAAAAGTATGGAGAGAATATTCTTGAGGCTTTTTATGGAATTTTAAAAGTAATAAGTTTAAGTCCCTGAAGTAGGTACTAAAGAAAACATAATCATCAGCCTATAATGATCCCACTGCTGCGACACAGGCCTGTTGGTGGGAGGGAGTGGGCCGTAATCTACCACGCGGCCCCAGTGCGGGTTGGTAGTAAATGTCACATGTTGTCTTCGAAGTTTTGGTTCTAGGACATGCCGGTTCCCTCACGATGTTTTTCTTCGCCGTTTTGAGAGCAGTGGTGATGAAATAATTTACACAAAGTAAAGCGCCTGTCTGGCTTCGAACCTACGACCTACAACTCGTAAGTCGGGTCCGTTACCACTTGGCCACCACTGCTCTGATGTACTCTGAAGAAACCTTTATTTATAACGTTAACTTTCTATTGTGGCAAGACTGAAAGGCAATCTGATATTTAGACACGCATGATTGATGCACCGGTTTGATGGATTAAGCTAATAAACTTAATTAACTCGGTATTTTATTTAAGTATATTGGTTTTGAAAATCTTTATAGAAGATGGATTTAAATACCAGTTTCAAAACCATTCAAACATAATCTATTCAAAACATCACAATCATTTTATAAAACATATAACAGAATAAATAAAAGCTTTTTAGGGTGAAAGCGTTATCCCAATCCCACGAAATTCAATATTTATTTTACGTGTTTTGCAATTTATGGGTCAGTATCAAGTTGTGTTGATCTAAATATGATTCTCGGGCGTAACAAATATTTATTTATAGAATTATAATCATAAAAATCATCAATACATCTCTCTATGTTCATATTGTTGTTTTTGTTTTAAATATCTAATCGTATGCTGCACTGGCTGACGTGTATCACGTCAACGCCGGCTGTCGCTGAAAACCAGCGCTGGGGCTCTGTCTGCTGAGCGATGGCCGTTTTGCGTAGATGTGACGCATACTTTCTCCCAAATTGTTATTTTGTATTATTTTTCGTTTGTGTTTTTATTTTTGCTGCAAATAAACGTATTTTATTTCTTTCTTTTTCTATATTACCCTATCTATTGTATGACCATTTCATGAAATCATGACATCTGAAGCCAATTTCATTCAGGAGTTGTATTGCTGATTCTAATGATTATAATTTGGTAGGTACCCTCATTTGTTACGGTCACAAATCATATTTTAATCAACATACAACCTGACACTGACCTGCAAATTGCAAAGAGCGTAAGTAAAGGTAAGTAAGTAAGTAAGGGTAAGTAAGTCTGGCAGTTTGAGTAATTTACGCGGCCTACCCAAAGGAGAAGGGGACTTCTGGGCCCAGCAGTTAACTAGTTGAAATGTGTATTAAAAAAACCGTTATATTTTTCTAAAGGAAATCACAAAATATGGTACCAGGTTTCTACCTAGAAACCGAGAAAACTTAAATTAAGTTAATGAAACGAAATACTCGATTAAATCTACTAATCGATTATGAATAAATCGGTAAAATATGAGAATATGTATGAAAATCGAGTGACAAGTGCATTTCAAACTTTCGTGGAATCGATTGAATAGATTCGTAGTGATTTTTTTTCTTCTGGCAACACTTGGGCCTGACATCCGTCAGTCACTGACTGACAGATGCACTCGTTTGTTTTCTTTCGTTCTGAGTGCGCACGTATTTTCCTTGTTTTATTGTTTAGCCCCACGACCTCGGCTTTGCACATCATAACGGACTATTTGACGGATCTTGCTACTCTAAATTACCATTACACATTCAAAGTATTTCGTAAATAACATAAAAAACTACAATGTTATAATATAACCTCAGTTTTACTATAATTCATTTAACTTGGTGCCTGGATAGCCAAATTTCACCAAATTTTCAGTGAAGCCTTGTTATTATATCCTCTTACAAATAAGGCTAGTTTGATTCAGTTAACACCTGGGCCCAGGAATCTATGGAGTCATTCCCTTCTCCTTTCCTTTCTTTGGTATTGTTCGTCGAATCGTTGAGCTCCTTAAGTCTTCAGCTGAGCTGCACGATTTCTGACAAATGCGTTCACTGACTGGACAGGTCCTCTCAATCTGTTTGGTTCTTTCCTCAAAAGACCATCTCAGACAACAATCTTGGTCAGGTTATATGAAGACCATGTAGTCTTCATATAACCTGACCAAGATTATGTGTGGACTTTAAAAGAGACTGTGACCTCTGAGTTTGTTTCGGCCTTTCTTCTCAGAGTAGTCAGATAGGAAACGCCGACCTCATAAGTTTCTCAGAATCTGCGTCTGCATCGATTTCAAACATTAAGGAAATAAAATAACTAGCCACTGGTCTCCTAGACCATTTAACCCTCTCAATGGTCCAAGACTGTTTTATATTAAGATTATCAATTAAATATTTAAATAAAAACAGAAAAAAAAAACTTTTGCTTGTTCTAAAAAGTAGGTACTACTACTGAATTACACCACAGTATAAATGTCACGACAAAAAACTTCACGGGAAAGTTTTCTAAGAGCAGCAAATAAAAACAGAGCCTTACTAATCTACTAGACGTAGTATATTCCAGTATCAGTAGTTTCCTCATCCTGATTAAATAACGTCAGCTGTCGAGTGTTGCAGCTAATCTACGTGATAATCCTCACACATGCGACCGCTCGCTCGCACGTCTCGGTCGTTAATGCCATTAATACGGTCACTACCCCCACCACCGCGGTTGTACGAGATAGTTATCGTAAATACCCACATAGATGTTTGCTGTATTCGAGTTGGTGAAGAGCCTTGATCTTTATTTTGTGACTGAGGGTGTTGGTACTTACTCATTTTGGAAAGAGCTATAGTATTTTTTTTTATCTCACGAAGCAAGGCGCGCTTGACTTGTGGTTACCAAGTGTAGAAATACGCTGTAAATGTGTGTATAAGCGCGGGAGCTCTTGGTACCGGTCGAGACGATGCCGAAGTTACTGGATAACACGATGCTCCTTGGTAAGACTGGTTGTCAGACTTTTGGGCTTCTGACTACCCGTAACGACTGTCCACCTCCCTTTGTTCCTTCCTTTCTTTCCATGGACACGTCGTCGTATTATTACAAGGGTTTGCCTTAAAAATAACAGCCGCACACTGTTATTATTAAGGCAAACACTTATGACGACTCATTATAGCAGTAATTCATTACGAAGCCTTAAATAATGGTATACTAACAAAAGGTTTGCCAAAGAGCTATGAAACGGAGTATTCTGGGTATTAAACTTGTGGACCGGCTTAAGAATACAACAATCCGGTCCATCACTAAAATAACTGATGTCACTCGGAAAGCTGATGTCTTCGAATTTTTGGTTCCAGGGTATGTTAGATTCCTTGGGAGGGGTTTTGAATTCAATTTAGCTTTCCACCAGGCTGAGGTCAAGAGCTGGTCTGGACACATCTACCGCATGTCAGACGATCAATGGGCCAAAGTACGACCCAGTGCCCGCTAGACGGAGATGGCGGGATGAGCTGGACTCCTTTGATAAAGATTGGTCCTTGGCAGCTCTGGAGAGAGAGAGGTGGAAAGAGAGTAGGGATGCCTTTGCCCAGCAGTGAGTCATTAACGGCTAAAAATAAAATTAAAATAAATAGACGCCCTATAGTTAACTATAGTCCGCGTGGAACTAGTTGGCCGCGCCTTAGGTATGTGAGCGGTGGGATGGAGGGATGGAGGCGCTTTGTCGTTACTCAGTACATGCGTTGCGAACACTAGGCAACCCCGCTGCCCTCACCCCCGTCCCCAACTAAAGCGCGGCCAACTAGTTCCGCGCGGATAGTATCACAGGTCTTGATATCCGTTTATCTTTACGAGTATGACGGGTGTCATTACTTTACGCTACATTAAACTTGGTATTTACGATGACTAGTGGGACTGTAGTCTCAGTGTCAGCGAAATGTCGGTTTCGGCCTTTGCAAAAATAAGCTGAAACCGAATAGGTATTGTAGAGGAGAGTAATGATTGCTTAATTATACTGGTATTCAGATTGGTTAGTATTATGATGAGTGAATCTAATATTTGATGTATTTGTTACTGGCTTATCCGATAGATGTCCTGTCCAATTATTCATACAAAAATTGCATACGAAAAAGGACGTTCAGTTTTTTCCATAAATACCTAATTCGGAGTATTACTCAAACGAAGAGCATTTCATTTTTATTTATTTATGTATAGAAGATAGATAGATAAATTTATTTTGGCCATAATCAATTCAAAGCAGTGTATTAATTATGAAATAACTCATAGATAGCTATGAGCTAGATTGTATTGATTGTAATAGTACAATAAATACAATCTAGCGTATAAGTTAGTGTCAAGATGATGTGTAAAAGTAGCAATGCTAACCGAATTTTGTCGCTGACGGTACCTATTATTTAATTTCTCCGGTAGCTTTTGATGAACTAAAATTATTTGCACAGATGAATAAAAAAAAAAATCTCTCTTCAATTATTTAAACAAGTAGGTACATATCGCATGACCCAATTCCCGTGTCTATGTAAACCATTGAAACCTATTCAATAACGAATATTTGCATGATCCTGAGCAAACAGAACCCCTTCGTAATATTATTAGGATCATTTAGCACGAAAACATACACAAAATTAGGTTTTGGCCGAAACTAATACTTACATATGTTGGGGTCGGCGGGTTTCGGCGTCGGCGTTCGGAAAAATATTGACCTTGAGGAAAACACTAGTAAAGTTCGCATTCGCAGTAAACTAGCGATTTTCATTTCACGCTTCGTCCATAATGTTGGGAAATCGGTATTTTCTACTTGTCGCACCAGAAATAACGTTTTGCAGATATAATGTGATTATTTACTAATATTTGGGTTCACTTATGTCTGTTGTGTATAAAGCAGTGGTGGCCAAATTCTCATAATTTAAAACGTTCAAAATCTAGTCACAGCATGGACTTAAAATACATACTAAGTCCATGAGTCACGGTCTCATCTCGGCGACAAACAAATGTCAAAAACTTGTCAAAATGTAGGGAAATTAGAGGTATTTTTGACAGATTGAGACTGAAATCAGACTGTGAACGTTCTTACCTTTGCGCCACCTTGTAGTTATACGAATCACGATAGACCCAAAATTTAAACCAACACTACATCCAATCCAGATTTCGTCGATACTCGTTACATCGGCGTCATAAAAAACGACACGAACCAAAAATGGAGCTTGCCCGAGGCGCTGCTTGAAATCCCCTCGTCGGATTTGTACAGTGTGGGGATTACAGCTTTGCTTTTACAAAAAAATACTCCATTAGTACAGTTGGTATAGATGCAAATGCAATAGGAGGAGCCATCAGCCGGGTCGATTAGATGCTTTTCATGTGAAATTAATCCGCACGGCTGGCTGTGTAAAAGATCATCTCTGTGATTTTATTTTTTCTGCAGTCTGTGCTCACAGATGCGAAAGTATACGCACGGTCCCAGGAAAAAAGAACTACTGTTTTCGTATTGTGTTTTTTCCATTGTGTTTTTTCCCTAAGCCTCCTTGGCTTAGGGAAACCAGATAATATTAATAAAGGAAATTAATATGACTTATCTATTTGCGCCCAGACGGAGATGGCGGGATGAGCTGGACTCCTTTAATAAAGATTGATCCTTGGCAGCTCTCTCGAGAGAGAGAGAGGTGGAAAGAGAGTAGGCCTTTGCCCAATAGTGGGAAATTAAACGCCAATAATATAAAAAAAACTGGCCAAGTGCGAGTCGGACTCGCACACGAAGGGTTTCGTACCACAAGGCAAAAACACCGAAAAAAAACACATTTGTTGTATGGGAGCCCCCCTTAAATATTTATTTTATTTTGTTTTTAGTATTTGTTGTTTATAGCGGCAACAGAAATACATAATTTGTGAAAATTTCAACTGTCTAGCTATCGCGGTTCTTAAGATACAGCCTGGTGACAAACAGACGGACGGACAGACAGCGAATTCTTAGTAATAGGGTCCCGTTTTTACCCTTTGGGTACGGAACCCTAAAAAGAATCTATTTCGAGATCGCTTACGAGGAAATGCCGTCGGAGAGACTTTTTGAAAAAGCCTAAGTAAAAAGTCATAATTCGAGGTTTGGCTCTCGTCTATTTTCTCCTCTTAGGACCAATTTAAAAGATATTTCATAAACAGAATAAGAAGGACTTAAGCTATGTCCCTATGTTTTACTTTTTTTATTAATAGTTGTAATTTAATTGTACCTACTCTTTAATTTGTACACTAGGCCTCTGTTGACAGCGGCCATTTTAAGCATTTTTTGAAGGTTCTAGTGCTTACAAAAATAATGTATGATCAAAAAGGAAAACAGGGAAACAAAAATAAGGAGAATTTAATTAAATTCTATGAATTTATACTTTGATCAGCGAAGCATTCAATAAGAGTCTGGTGCGTTAATAAATTATGTCGTGTTCACATCACAATTATCTATACTGATTTAATGAAAATGTACTTCAAAGATTTTGTAGGTAAGTTACTTTGTAAGGAAGCCATTTAATTACTTAAAAGGGTAGGCATACCGTCCGAGGCCACAATCGGATTTTAAAATTTTATTTTTGCGACTGAATAGGTATGTTTTAATGTCATTAGATTAGTTATATTTATGTATGCTAGTAATTACTAGCTGGCGGAAATCCGCAAACGAATCTACGGTCCATGACCCCACAAAAACTAATGAAATTAATTTATTTTTTGTTTGTTTTGTTTTTTGTATTCTATTCTATCGTATTTAGATATCGAGACCCATCACGTCTGCAGAGTTTTGCTAGCTAATTAAATTTCACCCTTATAAAAAAATAGTAACGAACTCAAAACTATAAGTAGATTGAAAATTTATGAAAAAAAGTAATTGCTACGTGTTATAGGAACGAGTCTGATGCCAAAAATATAGTTTTTAGAATGTTTTGTCCGTTTGTCTGTTTGTCTGTATGTTCCGGATTAGCGCAAAAGTGGCTGAATAGATTCGGATGTGGCTCACAGATAGTTTATAACCTGAATACAACACATAGGGTACTTTTAATCTCGGTAGTGCGTTCCCGGGTAATATTTTTCTACATCCACGTGGTGAAACCGCGGCCAAAAGCTACATAGTAGAACATAGTTCGTAAAATAATGTTCCAAAGTATTCCTAAGTACTATTATTCTTGTAAGTTAAAACACTCGGCGCTGGCTAGCCAGTTCCTTTGCTTGAACTTGGCTTGACACGCTGCCGCGTGTCTAGATACTAGGAATTTGAAATATGTAAAACAAATTAGGTATGATAACGCTGACGAATTCGTTTTAAATGGTCCTTCGAGCCGGATAATCAAAAGTGCGGCAGAGTAGTGAAATTTAATAGGTAAAATTAGCCTTATAGATGATCTCCATCTATGCAAAGATTGTCATTAAAACCTCGCTTCTACATTAATATCTGTAATATTTAGAGTACACATAATACTTAATATGGTATTCATAAAGAGTATCCTATTCTAAAAATGTCACTTTATATGGAAGTTAGATTGCTATCTACGAAGCTTTACTTACACAAAGTCTCAACTAAACGTAGGAAACCTTATCTTCCCACTGTTAGCACCAGGCACCAAGTATCGCAACAAGAGCGGGAAAACTGATATCGTTTATGAGTCTTATATTACAGACTTACATAATGATGGCTAGATTATCTATAACAAACTTGTACCGTTATTCTCTAAAAACGAAAGACTCCGTTCAAAACGCGCACAGTGTCGAGGTGTCACACTAATATTATAAAGGCGAAAGTTTGTGAGTGTGTGGGGGTGGGGGTGTGTGTGTGTTTATATGTTTGTTACTTCTTCACGCTCAAACGGCTGGACCAATTTTGATAAAATTTTGTATGGAGATAGCTGACACCCTGGATTAACATATAGGCTACTTTTTATCCCGATATTCCCACGGGATCTATATTTATGCGGGTAAAACCTTTAAGGGGGGCTCCCATACAAACGTGTTTTTTTTTCAGTGTTTTTGCCTTGTGGTACGGTACCCTTCGTGTGCGACTCCGACTAGCACTTGTTTTGTGTTCTTTCTCTGCGTCATGTTTACAGCGAAAAACGTATTTTCTTCTTCTTTCTTTACCTCCTGCCCGTCTAGCACCCTCTAAAGAACGTAACAGGTTATTGCCACTCAGGACGACAGGTCTTAAAATTACATAGCCCTTTGAACAAGGTTTTACAACTTCAAAATGAAGGAAGTCGTACGCTTTACATCGTCAGACCATACAATACATTTATTATACAATTTTTATCACCGGTCTGTTTACTGCTGGGGTCTAAAAGCACTTGGACTGAATAGGAAGATACAAAAGGGACACTTTGGAAGACATACAAAAATTAATAGCCGTGTCTACAATGTAGGTCGTTACTGTTAGGTATGTGAAGTCAGGCACATTAATTGCAAAGCAAATTGTCATAAAATTATCATTCTTTGACAATGGCTATGACACGGTGATGTGCCACATTAGCGCATCCGCGCGAATGTAGCCCTTGAAATTTACTTTGCTTTTTTGCAATTTGCAGGTCAGTGATTCATACAAAGGATCCACAAAATTTGTTTTTCCAAACAATTTAGCAGGGGTAAAAATAACATTATTTCGACCGTGATTTCGATTATTTATGCAGCTAATTTGAACAGTATTTTTTTTCGAAAGATTAAAACGTGCACACCTAAGTGATTAATGCAAAAACTCGTGAAATTCGTACCTACCATGTGTGTTTGTTAACCAAATAAGCCATCTAAGAAAAATACACCTTACCTACTCCAACTATTCGCCAACTTTATACACATACTAACACTACACCAAAAGAACCAGAGCCCTAATTCTCAATCACAATTTGAATCAACTAATCCATTGCTTCATATGTTCGAAAAATTTGTCTATGCAACAACGTAAATAACGCAATGAACGTTGTTGAACTGTCAAAATGAAAGCCATCCCTACTGCCAGTATCTTACGCAATTACCTACCAGTTTTGTGTATCCATCGTAAATTGAAGCTACTGCATGAAGGCCGGAGGGTGTCTCGTAATTTGTCCTTTGAACCGCGTCGTTACTTTCCATTGGAGTCACCCACATCAAAGTAATCGTTGTCTATTCAGTTGGCGTGTCGTGACGTCAGCATGTAAGTCAATATGGATTGATATAATTTTCGTCTCATCACGAAAATTATATCAATCCATATCAATTGAGGTTAAGGGGAAAGCGCTAAGGTAGCCCGCGAAATTCAAATTTTCTTACGTTTTTTGCAATTTGCTAGTCAGTATTAAAATGTACGTTGATTAAAATTTGATTCGCGGTCGTAACAAATATGTATTTACAGAATTATAATCATTACAATCAGTAATACAACTTGTTAAGTTAGTATAATCCCCAAATGTCAAGATTTCCTGAAATAGTCATTCTTGGGGATTACATGGTCTTAGAGAGTTGTGTTGATGACTTTAATTAATTTAATTCTGTAAATACATATTTGTTACGGCCGCGGATCACATTTTAATCAACGTACAACTGAAAACTGACCAGCAAATTGCAAAAAACGTAAAAAAAAATTGAATTTCGCGGGCCACCCTGGCGCTTTCGCCTTAAGGGGCTAAAACTTAAGTTTTTTTGCGTTTAGGTCCTGTACCTAAACGCAAAAAAACTTAAGTTTTAGAAACAATAAAAGTAATTATGATCGACTACAGTAAACAAAATCAGTACCCTTAGCGTGTAGTCGCTTAGTTTTTAAGTTTTCTCAGCCCTGGCTGGAGGCCTTAATTTAAAGCCCGATTAAGCAGACGACAACCTCATCGGTTGAACTGGGAAATTCCAATAAAAAAAAGTACTCGCCACCGGCGTGCGTGTATGACCAGGGGGCCTAAAACGGCCACTTTTGCAGAATCATAAAAGGATAACATAATGGAAAGTTAACCGTAAAGTCAATCGTATCAAATCCCATTGGTGAAGCATTATTCAGTAATTTTTTTTTGTCTGTGCTAAAATACCAATCAATCCGATCCAAATCCAATCCCAATCTCTTTGATTATACCTACGTAGTGCAGCGAAAAAAAGAAAAACACGGACTGTCTTCGCCCTATTACGATTCATAATGTTTCCTTTTATGATCTCCAAAGTGGCCTTTTTAGGTCCCCAGATGTATGAACGTAAACGAAGCAAAAGGAGTATGTAATGTTAGGATCGTAGCAGGTGGCGTTCTGTAGTTTCTGCCTATCTCTTAGGAAGTATGTATGTATGTGTATTTACCTAGTTTTGTATTACATTAACTGCCATTATAAAATTCGAATAGTCATCAAAAAGGTAAATGCTGCGAAAAGAGGCTCGCATTGTAAAAAATGCTTCCATTTCATATTCCCCATTTTAATTACACCTTGAATACATTGAATTCTCTTTTCTGTTTTCGATTCAATAGGCTTTATGTTCGAACGAGTAATTACTGTTCCTCACGGTGCATGAAAATTGAGTCTTTATTTTTTTTCATTCAAAATAATTCGGGTTGAAATGGCCAGCCGGTAAATGTTGAGTCTTTTTTATTTTCATACAAAATAATTCTAGATATGGAACAGTATGAAATGGATATTCGTCGAAATTAAAATAATTATTTTTCACGCAACTTTATTTATTTGCTAAATGCTATTTATATTTTGCAAATTGCGCGTGAGATACATACACTATGGTTCCACGTACTTTTAATAAAATGTTTACTATGCTCTTCAACAATAAACAAAACATAATATCACGCCTGTATTCCATGAAGGGTAGGGCAGAGGGATCGTCGGATATAATTGAAGTTTAGTAAGAAACCCATGGATGTTATCTACTGGAATTTTATTACAAACAGCAAATTTATCAAATTAAATTCCAGTCGATAACATCCATCGGTTTCTTACTAAACTTCAACTATATCCGACGATCCTGCATACTTATCTCTTTTGTTGACTGTACATTCAAATTTCGCCAGTTATGTTTCAGTCCCATGTAATAGAGGGCGTGCCTACGGGCATCAACCGGGCACAAACCCAAACTCCGAGCTGCTACTGATAAATTCCATAATAAAAACCCAAAAACCAAAAAGATTCCACAAAAGCGTTCACACCCAATTTTTTTAAAATTATTTATTCAGTTTCGGACAACAATACAATCCATCTTGTTAGTGAAAAAATACCTTAATAACTAATGTTAGTAATACAAAACACACAATCAATATCGGCAACACCAAGGCAAGTGGCTCAAAGAACGATCAAGCCAGAGATCAGCTACCTAGCTGACAACCCTCTGCACAAAATGCCTCAAAACAGGGGAGTAAGGACTCTCCGCCACTACTTTCAGGATACCATTGTTACTGACCCGCACTCGATGCATCAGTGAAGCAACTTTTTTGCGTATGACTGCGTGAAAACCGTCAGTTCGGCTTAGCGAAAACATCTCTGATGCACTACAGAAACGGGGCAGTCCCAATAGCATCCTAAAAACATTATTATATTGGACGCGTAAGGCATCTAACGATCTTTTGGCGTAGCTGACCCACAGACCCTGACAGAAAGCCTTGAATAGGGTGATCTTCACTTGGTCACTACAACTGGAGAATCTACGGGCCAACATATTCCCTCCGACCGCTAGTGCCCTACGTTGCCTCTCAATGTCTACTATGAATTATGCTTTATCTAGCTAACTGACCCAACGAACTTCGTACCGCCATCGAAATCAGTCAATCCGTTCTCAAGATAATTATCATCAAAAATACAAACAAAATGTATGAGAAAATGAATTATCTTCTCTTTTTTTTTTTCGTGAATTTTCCCTATGTTTTAATAGTTATTCTGATATTCGGGGCGAAGACAAGTCCAACAAATAAAAGATCATAAAATCAGTCCAGCCGTTCTTTAGTCATAAATAAATGGTGTAACTAACCCGACTTTGTTTTATACAGGGTTATTGGTAAAACATTAACAACCTCTTAAGAGGTAATTGTACTCATCATTAAGAACACTTTTACTATGGGACCAAACCTGATATCGCGAAAAAAAATCAGCTGTCCTGTGTCCCAGCAATTAGAACATCACAGGCTGTATGCTTATGAAATGACTTCATCTTCGTATATGTAATTGGGCCGAAAATAAAATATATCAAACAGTTGTACCTACAATTTGTCCGAGCAAATAAGGAATCATTTATTTGATCTCCTATCTCTCATAAAGCGAAACCGATAAGTATCAGTTTATACAGCATCAAAGGACCTTTGACACAAATGAATGCAGCCAATATCCTATTGGCAATCAGGGCACTACTCCGATTGAGTGATGCTCATTGATAGCAAGTGATTGAATTGAACGTCAACAAGCTGTAATATCCAGCTGGATTATTCTGATTTCAAACTGGTTCATTAAAGAAAGGAATCTAAAATGGCGGTGCTTATCATGTTTTCTCGCTTGCACACTAGTGCCGTCGTGCCGTCGTAATATAATGTGACATGATCAAAATTTCTATTATATACAAGAAACTGGAGTAAGATTAACAGCTGAAAGCTAATTTAATTAACAAAAATTATAGCTACATTCGTGGTACCCGACAGCTGAGCATCCCATCAGTCACGTGGCCTTCAACCCTTCGCTATAAATAGAAATACCATCCAATGGCGCCGCAACCTTCCCTGGGGCGTCATATGGGAAGTACGCTAAGTTATTACGTCAAGGGAATGATTGGAAATATGTCCTTGAACTGCGTCGGAACGAAGGACCAATTGCTCTAAAGGATGGCGAAACTAATGAGAAAGTTTGCGAGTGTGTTTGTTACTTCTTCACGCACAAACGGCTGAATGGTTTTGGATGAAATTTAGCACACAGATAGTTTATAACCAGGATTAACGCATAGGATACTTTTTAGGGTTCCGTGCCCAAATGGTAAAAACGGGACCCTATTACTAAGACTCCTCTGTCCGTTTTGTCTGTCACCAGGCTGTATCTCATGAACCGTGATAGCTAGACAGTTGAAATTTTCACAGATGATGTATTTCTGTTGCCGCTATAACAACAAATACTAAAAACAGAATAAAATAAATATTTAAGGTCCCATACAACAAACGTGTTTTTTTCGGCGTTTTTGCCTTGTGGTACGGAACCCTTCGTGCGCGAGTCCGATTCGCACTTGGCCATTTTATCCCCATATTCTAACGGGATCGAGACTTATGCGAGTGAAACCGCAGGACGCTGCTAGTGTAGTTATAATATTAACTCTCTTATGTAACCCCTTACCCCAATTAGGTTAAGACCCATTATAAGCATTAAGGCTCCTTCAAACAGGCGCGACACGCGATAAAATCGCGCGCGACACAAAGGCACCGCAAGTCGCGCAACGAGTGGTGCCTTTGTGTCGCGCGCGATTATAATAACCTGTGAAGAACTTAGTAGAAAATTAAGGTTAGTAGTAGCTTTCAGTCTACACACACATAATCAGCCTATAATGTTCCCACTGCTGGGACACAGGCCCCGTCAATGTAAGAGGGAGTGGGCCGTAATCCACCACGCGGACCCAGTGCGGGTTGGTAGATGTCACATGTCTTCGAATTTTTGGTTCTAGGACATGTACACACGAGTGGGATACGAGTTGGAAGGTCGTGGGTTCGAAACCAGGCTTACTTTATGTGAATAATTTTAACACCACCACTGCTCTCAAAACGGTGAAGGAAAACATCGTGAGGAAACTGGCTTATAGTTTACCATGATGCGAATATAGACCATTTTACATAAAGCAACTGTTATCTGACATAGCTACATCCCAATCATTGGATACTTAACACTGTTATTAAAAGGTTACACGAGTTGTCGTTGGTTATTTCGGGCATCTGACTGCCCGTGTTGACTGTCACAGATATTCCTACGAATATCGAAACCATAATACCAACGTAAAGAACGGTACTGTAATGCTATTCTGTAAAAATCTCTCCGTGAAAACTTAGGTGAAGTGAGCATAGTTAGCTGTCAATAGGCTATTTGACAATGTAAAAATAAGGTCATAATTATTGACACTCGTATAGATTATCGCTTTTAAAATCGATTTGCATTAATTTTACTACAAAACAATGTATTATTTATAAAAAAAAACCCGAAAAAACTTAATCTTTTTAAATCTGGCGCCACGTAATCGAAAACGGTCTGGATTGGCTGAACTTAAGATGACGTCATGATTTCGTAAATTTCTGTCTATCGTTGACAGAACTGATGACTTTTGTCTAGTATCTCGACCGTTTCAACGTTTGTTTACGTGAATCGTGACGTCACGACGCCATATTGTTAAAGATAGCGTTTTGGCGGCTTATTTAAACAGTACATTTTTATTTACTATTTTTTAAAAGAAATACATTATGCAATTTGAAGTAATAGGTTTTTGTGGGCTCGTTAGACACCATTAAATAATCTAAAATGTTTATCAGAAACCAGTCAAATAGCCTATAGTGTCAATGCCTAGCATCAGGTGGAATGACAGCTCACTTTAAGCTCACTTCACCAAATCTTTAAGAATAGCACCGCTGAATTAAAGATAGTACAAAAAAAAACAGGCATGAAACAAATGACCAACGCTTAAAAACGTAAAGAAAACAAGCTAAGATTAGAAAACAAAATACTACTAACTATCCAGCGTAACCATGACCTCAATTAACATTTTACAACTATAAACAAAAACTAACGAAGCATTTATCTACGAAAACAAAAGCTAAATTACTTCCAAATCCTGAACAAAAATTGGTTTTAAAAAACGTAAAGTAAATATTTTATGCATTTTTTTATCGGCGTGAGAGCGTAAAGGGTACGCCACAGCAATATGTGTGCAATGCACTTGACTGTGAAAGCGAATGGTGCTCGCTGAAAGCTAATAGAGGTCAGGGCTGCTAGTCACATTTGTCTATTTTATTTGAAGCTCGCTTTTATGAGGCTGCAAATCTTGTGAATGTTATGGTTATCCAAATTAAAGTTCTCAAATCTTTAGTTGAACTAACAGACGTGTTTTTCCCAGGGATTTCTCTAAGAGCATCTTTGTACTGAGCGTTTGTCTGGCGTAGGTGACAAACAACCTCTTAAGAGGTCATTGTACTCATCATTATGAACAACTTTTACTATGGGACCAAACATGAAATCGCGAAAAAAAAATCTGCTGTTCATTTTGACGAGTTATACGAACATAAATGTAGGGAACAGCTGATTTTTTTTTTTGGTCCCATATTAAAAGTTGTTCATAATGATGAGTACAATGAGCTCTTAAAAGGTTGTTAATGTTTTACTAATAACCCTGTATAAACAGATAAGAACAAAAACAGAACATACAAATGGTACAAAGGTAAAAACAAAAGGTTCTTTGGTGTTGTTTGGTATTTTCATAAGAGCATCGCGGGTGCGCATTCTTGAAAAAAATCGTGTAACTGTTCTGTCGAGTTACCCGATTTTTTTCAAGAATATAAATTTTAGAAATTACAATTTATACCTAATGATTATGGGGGATATTATCAATAGGATTTCGCATCAACATATTAATGTGTGGGCTTTGCTAGTGACTGAGAAATCACATGGCAAACGCAGAAAGGCTACAAACGGAAATCATAAACACATACACGTAGGTACATATACCCAAGAAATCATACCTTACTCCAACATAAATAGACAAGTTTTCCTACAAACAACGGCATTCAAGTTTTATTGAATAACTGAATATCAAACTTGTCGTATTCTTCCAATTTGACCGGGATTACATTATGTCCATAAGGGAGAAGGCTATTTATACCTTAACCTTTTCAGGACGAGTGATACCAAAAATCACACTAATATTATAAAGGCGAAAGTTTGTGAGTGTGTGTGTGGGGGTGGGGGTGTGTTTATATGTTTGTTACTTCTTCACGCTTAAACGGCTAGACCAATTTTGATAAAATTTTGTATGGAGGTAGCTGACACCCTGGATTAACATATAGGCTACTTTTTATCCCGATATTCCCACGGGATCGAAACTTATGCGGGTGAAACCGCGGGGCGCATCTAGTAGTACAATAAACGTAATTGTTAGCTGGTTACCGTGTAAATTTATTTTAAAGCTTTTCTATTTTTAGTTTACCTACATCAACCGCGGTTGGCTATCTGGCTTCGGTTAAAATTTTAATGTAGGTTTATTAAATAGACATTTTAGTATGACCAAGGGATATCGTGTTACCCAGTCACTGGGTGGTGGAGGTCAGATAGGCAGTCGCTCCATGAAAAATATTGGTACTCAGCTACATGCGGATAGATTGGAAGCTGACCTCAACATAGTTGAGAAAATTAGGGCGGATTGATTGAGGTAAATTACAATAATATACCTATTACTACAATTTTACAATATTAGTACTTTCATTAAACCAGCTACTACGGTGCTCTTGTATTTAAATTTGCTGAAAAATTCGATTCGAAGATAAAATTTGATGTCCATCCTAAAGCGACTAGGGCATAGACAACTTTTTGCGCGGGGAGCGCGTTCCGCACGCAGATTGTGTTTGTCAAAGTTAAGGGGCTTACAGGACTTAAACGCAAAAAACGCAAGTATAAATCCAGAGACACATTACTGTGTCGTGTTCTGTCGTGACTCGGGATACACCAATCAAATGAATCTGTTCAGGACTACGTCAAATTACAACGAGTTTTGATTGGCTAACACTGCGTCAGAAGGCGTCACGACACGCCACGACACGTAAGTATGTTTCCGCCATTAGAAACAATAAAAGTATGTGATCGACTACAGTAAACAAAATCAGAAATATATATGATATTCTTCAGGATTATACGCTAGGTAGATATTGTGTTGAAAACATAATACAACTAATTTGATACGATAGAAAAAAATCATGAAGATACCTCTAAAACCTTTCCTTTTACAATAAAAACCACACTAATAAATATACAATCTTTCTGATTTTTGTCAGATTATTCTACAAGCAACATACTAAAATAGTGATTTAATTTTTTTGTCCAAAAATAGATTTTTTTGTAATTAAATAATTGCTTCATATTTTGCAATAAATTACCAGGGTTGTATCATCGCGCTTCTCTTTCTTTTCTATGCAGTCCGACAGTGACCGGGCTTTAGGTCATGTAAACCCCTTAAATCTAATAATAATAATTGCCTAATCATTCCGATCTTAATAAGTTGATGATTGATTCATTTTCCAGTGATATAATATCGTATCCCATTGATATTTTTGAGCAAATGGTATTAGCGTTACAATTTTTAATGTAATATTTTTACTTTTTAATTGTATCGTGCTTAGATATCGACTCATGGCGGAGTTTAGCTAGCCAATTTAAAATAACCCAATATTTATTACAGGACCGAGATTATCAGGTCAGTATTAACATGATTGATTGTATAATTACCAATTTGTACCTACTTAAGATATTTGTAGTGTGGGACGCCCCCCAGCTAGATGGACGGACGACCTAAAGAAGGTGGCTGGGGTAGACTGGATGCGGAAGGCAGAGGACAGGGTACTGTGGCGCAGTCTGGGAGAGGCCTATGTCCAGCAGTGGACTGCGATAGGCTGAGTTGATTGTTGATAAGATATTTGTCAACAGTCGATTCTCCGCAAAAACTGGTTTATTATCCTAGTGCTATTTTAGTGGCAGCCCTGAGATGAGACATCGGGCATACATCGAAAGGTCACAAGTGCCATCTTGCTGTATATGTGAGTAGGTACCTACCAATGGAGCATCTATTTTTACTCGCATAAACTTCAATTTGTTAGCTTCGAAGGACGGTTGACTTTGATTTTTATCGGAAGCTAGTAAGTAAACAACTACCTAAGTATTGCAGATTTGATTGAAAACTCAAGGATGAATGGAGTTTATTTTTACCAAACCAAAGACAGGAATGATTCATTCAACATTTAGCGTCGGAGTGCAATGGACCAGTAGGTCGCCTAGTGGTAACAACCCTGACTTAAAAGTTATGTCGCAGGCACTGTACGTTGTCTACTTTATTTTTTTAAACGGTGAAGGAAAACATCGTGAGGAAACCGGCAGTTCCTAGTCCAAAAATTCAAAGACATGTGACATCTACCAACCCGCAGGGCCCGCGTGGTGGATTACGACCCACTCCCTCTCACAGAGAGGCCTGTGTCCAACGTGGTAACATTGTAGGCTGACTATGGTAAAGTCAAGCAATTTAGCATCATACACTTGTTAAGAGGAAAATCACACAATGATTGCTCTTGATTTTCTATGCTACCCACAGTCACATAATAAGATTACACATACAAATCTTAATATAATCGGCTTCTCGCCGCAAGTACGCAAACGCGTCGGTGTGATATTTAGGTATGCACCAAACACAACAACGCGATTGCATAAAGATCCATTTCTGTACAACATCACACTAATCCCGTTCATAACTAAATGTCACCTGTAATCACATTGCTCGCTTCACAAGTTTGACCTAAATACTCGAAATGCCAGACAAATCTAGTTGACGGGTTAAATAGCCATATAGATAATCTGGCCCTTTTAAACGTTACGAAATAGCCTGTCAATAGTGTCAGTTAGTGAGCCAGAAAGTTGGGGAGCACTCTGTCCAGTTGGAGCCTATAAATCAGCGGAGAGACGGATGGGTGTAACGTTGGCGGAAAGAATGTTGGGTAAAGATGCGGGCACATGAGGCCCGGTAATGTTAAATAAAATTTGATTTAAGAATAAGAGATCATTTTCAAGTTATGGAACAACAAACTGTATGTCATACTTAACAAAGTTCAAATTCCATTGCTATCAAAACTTATTAGGACTTTTGTTACAAATGGTCACTCAAAGTTCAACTTAGAATACATTACACTAAAGTAGATAACTGATTACCTAAGTGGCGATGGAATGTAAATTTTTTGAGATTATGAACTATAGCTATAGTAATACTTCTGACAATGCAAAATTATTAAAATACATAGAAAACGATTAAAAATAAATAACTTGGCCTATTTTATAAATTAACGTGTCAATGCTGCCGGCCTTTTGAGCACTTTTCACGTTGACAGCGATGCGGGCGAATTTTTTGATGCCCTGTGATTCTCTCCCCTCCCTTTTTTATAATATACTTTTCCACATTATTATTTTAAGTTTTTTTTTTTTTGACAGTCTGTGTTTTTCTATTTTTCGATGCACTACGTAGGTACAATCAAAGAGATTAAAATATTTGGGATATTCTAACAGAAAATAACAAAATTAAATTCTAACTTAACTAAAGCTATACAGAAACTAAAAATAAGCATCGAAAAATTCATCCGCATCGCTGTCGACTGGTAATGTACCCAAGAGACTGGCGGCATTACCACGTTGTATTATTTTAAGACTGTTAGCTCTTACTGATATAACATAAAATACACACGACTGAGGAACCTGCTTAGTGCAGAATTCGTTATTTCCAGTTTTTTTTTCCATTGCTTGTTTTCTAATCAATGACCAGTTCAGTCAGTCATCATTATATCACAAGTCACAGGCACTGCCGTAGGTAACGCAAGCGAAGTTTTTCCGCTATAAAATAGTCACTACACATTACCCAACTTTGTTCAATGGCTGTTTGTTCTCTTCGGAAACTACTTAATATCTTAAGTAGTTTTTGAAGAGACACGCAATTGCTCCGCAGTTATGGAAGCAGGGATATCTCCCATGACTAACTGCGGGGCAATCACGTGACACACTATCAGTAGCGAAGGCTTTAAGTTTTACAGTTTAACAACATTCATTGTGTTATTGAACAGACAAATGTTTAGAAAAGGATTAGAAAACATTTTTATTTTTGGACTTTTTTATTTTTGGTAAATTTTTATTTTTTGACATTATTATGATTTGGACATTATTATAGTAGGTAATACCAATATCTTTAAAAATGATTTAGATTGAGATTGATAGTATGTTACGCAATTAGAGCGCAGTTTTGTCATTATTATATTACCAAATTTCCCGACATAAAAAAGTCATTGCCCAACTTTGTTCAATGGCTGTTCGATCACTTCGAAAGCATATAAGGTGTTATATTGAAAAAATGTGTTTTTTCTGGATCCCTTTTTTCGCTTATTGTTCTTTTTCCTAATATACTTTGGCTTGGCATAACTCTTTTAGTATAGTTTGTTTTGCCATAATAATATTTTGCCATATTTTTATTGGCATACAGCTTAGGTTGGTATATTTATCTTTAAGGCTAATTTGTTTTGGCATAAATTTAATTCGCATAATACTAAACTAAAGTACTTTTAAATATAATTAAAGTATTGTCTTAAAAATTCAATATGTTGTGCTACTAGGCGACGTGGACGCAAGAGCGAGCGAAGGGCACCCCGAGGTTCGGTTTGGTTAGGTTCCTTTAAACCCTGCAGACAGAAATAGGAGCCTCGCGCAGCTGAGCTGGGCTCCGTCGACCTGACGTCGTCGTTAGAAATAAAACATGCAACATGCTAAATTAATGCTTTAGAATGTTATGTTATTATGATTAGAGAAATGATGCTTAAAAAAATTATGCGTAAGCTGTTATGCGTAAGCTGTTATGCGTAAATAATGTTATGCGAAAATATAATTAGGAGGAACAAAAGTATGCTAAGTTACATTAGGTCTTAAAATTTTATGGTCTTTATATTTTACTAACTCCCTATTATACCCTTGCCCTAACATTTCAGGAGAGTTGCGTAAAATAGCACAAACGTAGTGATGAATCGAAATGGACGCGTTTCAGTGGCTCGACGTACGCAGTTTATTTACGTTCGCTACGGTTCGGTGGCAATATTTAAATACGGTTATAGCGAACTACGATTTATTGAGCGTCATATTGTTGTAGTATTTGAAGTAGATCGATATGATTTTGAGGGTTTTGTTAAAGAGCATTGTGCAATTCACACTATATTAATCTCGAATTTTGAAAAGATTGTTTTCAATTACTCGGTCTAAAACGTTAGAATATATTGAAAGGGGTCGGTCGGTGGCCCCGACTGTCATTTGTACATATTTGACCGTCATTACGGGTCTTCAGAAGCCCGAAAGTTTGAGAACCAGTATTACCAAGGGGCATCGTATTACCCAGTAACCGGGTTGTAGAGGTCAGATAGGCAGTCGCTCCATGTAAAATACTGGTATTCAGCTGCATCCGGTTAGACTGGAAGCCGACCCCAACATAGTTGAGAAAAGGCTAGGCAGATGATGAACTGGTCTTTATTCTGTCTCAAATCACTTTATCTTTCTAGGGTTTAGATAAAAAATCTTAATTTTAATATGAGCCTACCTCTGTACTTCTTCATATGCACATTTATTTTCGTCCATCGTATCGCTCGCAACTAATAACCTTCTACCAATTCAAAACAAAGCTATTGTTAGCATCAGGTTCATAGGTAGGTCGGCAATCGTATTCAGGTCATTCATTCATCATTTACTAGTTCAAGGGTTTGTTCATGAACTTCTGACAGTTCGAGATCGATCTAAAGTAGGCCCTTCTGTTAGAGATGGTTCTGCACAGTCAACGATCTGGTAGCTATTGTTATTTCAACCTTGGTTGGCAAATATTATACTAAATATACCTAGCAGTTATAAACTGTTTGATTACTAACTGTTTTTGTTTTACAACTGTAGGTACCTACAGTGATGTCGAGTGATTTATTATAATCATTCATGTTCAGGGTTTAGTATGTGTAGAAACAGTATAGATAAGGACTTTGCTGATAGGATGTATGCTACCAAGACCTACTTGGAAATAGCCGCGAAAAGTTTCTATTTTAATGCGCAAAAGAAGAAAGAAGTGAGTTGTTTAAACCTTATGCTATAAAGCGATAAAATTGAAAATCTATTAAAGAAACTTGACAGATTGTAGTAGCCTGATGTGCTGGCGTTGAATTGAAGCAAAATTAGCTCAACAGTTTGTTAAAAAAGTTTATCTGACTCACTTCAAGAACTGGCAACTGTCAGTACAAACAGGAAAAGAAAGAATCAACGTCATTCACTGAAATCTCAACAAGAAATGCAAATATTTGCTCAATTTGATATTTCACTTTCTGGTAAAAAAGGTAAGTATTACTTTCCTTCCCTAAACGCTTTGAAATTAATTTTGTTTATATAGCAAAGTTTGTAGAAGAAATTCTTTCATTACTCCATGTTGGCAGGTGAGTTCAATTCACTGGCTTTTTATTTTATTGTTCTGAGTTAATAACAGTATTGTTTGTGGCTGTTATTACGATTTGTCTGTAAACTGGGTTTGTTTACATTCTCTGCGGGGTAATTACGTAACACACTAAAAGTAGCAATGGCTTTCATTTTGACAGTTCAACTACATTCATTGCGTTAGTTACGTTGTTGAGCAGATAAATGTTCGAACATATGAAGCAATGAATAAGCAATATCCTTTAAAATCATTCAGGTTTTCATTGATAGTGTGTTACGTAATTAGAGTGCTGTTCCGGACTAAGAAAATCATTGGGTCATTATCATCATCATCATTTGCAGCCTATTTCCACCCACTGTTGAGTATGCTTCCTCCCTTTCGTGCCATGCTTCCCTGGTATGTGCAAATCTCATCCAGGTTTTCCAGGTTCACCCATCTGGCTACTGGTCTGCCAACGTATTATACCGTTTCTCGGGAACCAATTCCGTTAGAGCTATAACCACGTCTAGCCAATGGTAGTTAGGTACTTCTTTTTTTGTTTTTCTGCCTGGCATTACTAGTCACGGATTTTACCTAGTTTTCTCGACTTGCCTGAAAAAAAACTTGGTGCCAACATTGTTTTGTAGAAATAATAATTCATCGAAGCGTTCCTTACGGTAGGAGCGGTGGCAGACCAACCACCAGATGGCTCGATGACCCACAAACGATTGCGGGGAAGACCTAGATGCGACTCACCAGGGAAGCATGGTACAAAAAGAGGAGGTCTATACAATAATAGACTGTATAATCTATGGTCTATACTCAGAACGCTGGCAATCACGTTCTTTACGACTATTTTGGGCCTTGTACAAAGATCAATTCTAGCTTTAAGTCTGATGTGTATATTATTATAAAGCCATGTATAAAGAGTATAACAGTATCCAGTTCATAGACAGATAGTTTTTTATAAGCATCTGTTTCTGTGATAATAAAAGATAGCCTATGCTTATGACCACACGATAGAAGAGCAAACTTACGACTGCAACCAAGTATACACGATTCAACGCCGAGTATACGATAGTCAACGTCACCGACCGAACTGGAGCCGAGTACATCCCATTCAGTGTCACCCGAGAGTGACGGCTCAGTTTCGTTCACTGTTTAAAAAGAGCGCAAAGTGTGCGGAGTTTTCACTTCAGTAAACCTATTTTTCTTTCTTTTTATAAATATCAAAAGATACACATACTTGCACAAGTTAGGCTACCGCGTCCGCAATTTCTGTCCACGACAATGATTGGTTTCACTTCTTTGTCTGAAATTGTGTTTCCATTTGAATAAATACTGGAAAGATTGCGTCGGCGGGAATGTTCTCGAGGTTATGTCGATCGTTTCAAGTGACAGATTCGATTTATTGTGACCTGAAAACTATTACACGTAAATCGAGGTGAAAGGAATTTATTGGATAGACTTTGTTTCTTCAAGAATGAATTTGATTGGATACTTTAAAGTAGGTACTAGCTGTTGCCTGTAACTTATGTATTTCTATTTTAATTTTGGTTTTGTTGCAATAGTGAAAAAACCTTATACCTAAAATTATTCACGATAAAAATCGGTCTATGTCGTTTTCCTAATCTGAGGCTACCTTTTTGCATTTTATTACCATCGGTAGCGTAAGGTCAGCTAAATTATGTAAAGTAAGGGAAATTAGTTGATAAGCAAATGAACTGTCAGTCTGCCTAGCCTTTTCCCAAATAATTTATGGGATGCATGAAGAAGCCTCCTCGTGTAGCGCAGTTTGTTCCGCCATTTACTCAACTGAACCGAGCGCTCGGCGCATCCTGGACAGTCACACCCAAATCCTTATTTCAGGGAAGAATTGGCCAGCCAATTCATCCCTTGCATTGGTAGGACTAACGCCCGCCTGGTTTGCGACCACCCTCCCACCGGAGTCCGGCGTCAAGCAGCCTGCTGTGTTTCGTCGATGCGAGATAGTTCCAGTGCCTTAGGCCACTTCTGGGCATGCTCGTTCCATCATAGACCTCATCCATCGCTTTCCATCAGGCGTGATTGAGATCAAGAGCTGGCCCATTGAGAAATACAAAAAATATGTTGGGGTCGGCTTCCAATCCAATCGGATGCAGCTGAATACCAGTATTTTACATGGAGCGACTGTCTCTTTGACCTCCACAACCCAGTTACTAGGTAACAGTTAACTGGTTGTCAGACTTTTAGGCTTCTGACGACTCGTGACGACTGTCAAAGATCCAAGAATGACAGCCGGGACCAACGGCTTAACATGCTTTCCGAGGCATGGAGCGGTTTCGGTACGTAAAGATGGTCACTCATCCACGGACCGACCGCGGCAAGCGTATAGCTTAACATGATCGATCTACCCGTACGGATGTCATAACTTAGCCATGAGCCCCTCTCAATAAGCAATTTGACTATCACCTTAACTTCACCATATATTCAAACCACAACTGTCACTCTTGACAGTTGTATGACTGCAGTTGCTTCGATAATTTCCAATACTAGCAGGATATAAGCTCAAAGACTAACAGCAAATTTATATTATTTCTACTACCATTACTTCCAACTACTCATAGTTCAAAAGTCTTCAACATTTTCCCTCTTTTCTCTAGTCCCTGCAACAAGTCTAGCGGTCAGTATACAACCGACTTTTATTTTATTTATTTAAGACTCTGTTTAGAAATAATTTTTCCCTCGCTTCTAGTTTCATTCCTAGTAGTGGCATTTAAAGTTATACTTTTGAAGTTAGTTGCAATGGCAGGGTTGGTGGAGTTGGACTGAAGTGGGGTTGAACTAGAATTTTTAAATGTGATATGTATAAATAGTTTTTTAAATTATGAGTTTTTGAGTACGACGGAAAAAAAATATAGTTCAAAAAGTTTAATAGGTCCTTATCGTCCTCCACAGTACGACTTATCCTATGGCTGAGCACAAGCAACGAAATAAAGGTACCAACTTCCGATTTTAATAGTATCTAGATTGTTTGCCAAGGGAGCAAATAACTATTTTGAAGGCGAGAGTGTTGCTCCCGAGTTGGATGCTGTACTTTTTATTACCCTGTATGAAAAAATCAGTAAGTGCAACTTATGGATAAGAATAGTACTTACTTTTATTTATTTACATATGATATATGAGGAAGGGGGGTCCGTGGCTAAATAATAACAGCCGCACAGGTCGATCGATCAGGTAAAGCTTCGCTTGCTGTGGTTGGTCTGTGGATGGGTGACCGATCTTTACATACCGAGACCCTTCCGTGCCTCGGAAAGCACGTTAAGCCATTGGTCCCGGCTGTCACTCGGCGATGTTTGACTGTCGTTCCGGGTCGTCAGAAGCCTGAAACTCTGACAACCAGTGTTACTAAGGGGTATCGTATTACCCAGTAACTGGGTCAGAATCGAGGTCAGATAGGCAGTCGCTTCATGTAAAATACTGGTATTCAGCTGCATCCGGTTAGACTGGAAGCCGACCACAACATAGTTGGGAAAAGGCTGGGCCGATACAATGGTTCACCCTTGTTTGGTATAACAACGTTTTGTAGAAAATCGCTTCGACTAATTTTAGTTACAATCAAGTCATTTCGTATAGTTATTCATTTGACCGAATAATTAATTGGTAGATTTTTATTTAGCATATTTATTTCTTTGAAATAATGTCATTTGACCGAATTTTCACATGCACTAATTTTATTTAAACTAATGTTTCACTAGACTAATAATGATTTAGTCGAAAGATCGTATCAAATATTCAGTTGACCCCAGGGCACCCCGAGGTTCGGTTTGGTTAGGTTACTTTAAACCCTTTACACAGAAATAGGAGCCCCGCGAAGCGGGGCTACGTCGACATAGGATGCAAGAGCGAGCGAAGGGCACCCCGAGGTTCGGTTTGGTTAGGTTAGTTTAAACCCTTTACACAGAAATAGGAGCCCCGCGAAGCGTGTGTGTGTCTGTGGTGTGTGTTCAAGTAACATAACCAAACCGAACCTCGGGGTGCCCTTCGCTCGCTCATGCATCTTATGTCGACGTATTACATTACACCAATTGAATATTCGATAAAATACATGTTATACCACCTGAACATTACATGAAATGAACATTATACCTTTTGATCAATAGCGCAAATGTTGTTGTTGCAAATAAATATTCGATGAAATGAAAATTATGTTAATCGATATTATACAAACTGATTATTTTCTTAAACGTTGTTCGAATTAGTAACATTACATCAAACGTTGTTATACCAAACAAGGGTGAACCGATACAATTACTTGAGGAAGACATACTCATTTTTTATAAAACTAAGTAAAATCCTAATTTCAGTAAACAATTACGAACGAAGGCAGAATGCTTTTCGCGCGTTTTTTATTTTTTCACAAACTTTTTTTTTTATTTAGCTCGCGCGTTTTACTTTATCATACAGCCTGTTACTTCTTCATACAATGTTCGGATTGGAACTTTTACTAACAATATCCACATTCCAAATTCAAATCACTTTTAGTCCCTAGGGATTAAAGAGCTATTTTAGTCCCTGTTTACGAGGAATACACAAGCTCTTTTTGAATAGATGTGATAAAAAAGTTTTTTTTAACATTATGCACCCCTCGACGTAATAACAATAAAACTTCTATTGTGTTTCGTTCAGTGTCCTTCAATGTGTTAATAATGCCAAGTACACAGAAGCTATATTATGCGTAGGCCTAGGGAAGATAGAAGCAATACAATCTACCTAGCCTTCGCAATCCTGCCTGCGGACGGAAAGTAATGGGTAGCTCACCGTCCGATGAGGACCAGGCCCGTGCCGGACGGCGCGTACATACGTGTTCCACGTGCGCCTCAAAGAGATTCATCAATGATGGGGCCCGTTAGGGCCGAAGCCTACCGGGTCAGCGGGATTGTCCCAAAGGGTTACCGCTGGCCCGGAACATAAAGGGCTAAGGAAGGAACACGGGTGGGTTTTAGTCAGTAAGAGTCTGACACTCCCTTTCACTCCACCCAGAGCGAGAGGGTCCCTCATTTGCTAAATTATTCGTAGGAGTTAGTAATATCAGTTATTCTGTGGCGTAGGGAAGATAAAAGCAATACAACCTACCTATACCTAGGCTTTTCCCAACTAATTTTGGGTTAGCTCTCAATCTATTCATCATTTCAGCCAAAAGACGTCCACTGCTGGACATGGGCCTCTCCCAAGCACTTCCACTTCGACCGGTTCTGTGCTTCTCGCATCCAACGGGTTCCTGCGGCCTTCACAAAGTCGTCGGTCCACCTTGTGGGAGGCCTTCCAACGCTACGTCTTCCGGTACGTGGTCGCCACTCCAGAACCTTTCGGCCCCATCGGCCATCTGTTCTGCGAGCAATGTGCCCTGCCCACTGCCACTTAAGTTTGGCAATTCAATCTATTCGGATGCAGCTTAATACCTAGCATAAATCCAGTTACTGGGTCACATGATATCTCTTGGCAAGGCTGGTTATCAGACTTGGTGTCGACTGTTATAGATCTACGAATAACAAACACGACCAACGGCTTAACGTGCTTTTCGAGGCAAGACAGCATCATTATGTGCCATCGACAACCCCAAGGATCTGTTTTATAACCAAAATAGTAAAATTGAACAAAGTGCACCGAACAAGAAGAAACAACACTGTTAAACGATCTCATTCAACCTTGATACTTTCTTCCTCTTACGTCAAACTCCCCTCCCCCTTCCCTCCACCCCCCCCCCCTAATTGTATCTCATGAAAGCCATTAGGGTGTAAAGTTTTTATGACGTTAATACAGTTCAGGGCAAAAACATGGAGCCACTTTTCAAAATTCAAAAACAAGTTTCCCTGTTCAGTTGATGTAATGAGGGGTTTGAAAAGGAGGAAGGGGGTCAGAAAAAAACACGATTAATGACGATGGGAGGGGTGGGATAGTTTGACAATTGTGTGTATTTTTTCGTGTTTATTAATAATTAAATTAATTATTATGCACCTAAAAAATACATGTGATGCTGGGAAGGGGGGAGGAGGAGCCTAAAAATCACCAAGGGGGACGGGGGTTATAAAAGTGGCCTATAAAAAAATACTTGGTTAAAGGATGGCTTCAATGTGATAGAATACACTTCACCAAATTATTTGTTCAAAGATGCTTTAAATCAATACTTTAGGAGGAAATCGTTGTCGAATTTCGCTAACTTTGTATATGTGTTTGCTCCTGACTGTACCCGTTAACATTTTATCGTGACGCCCAAGTGTTGTGTTCGAAGAGTTTTTGTTAGGAGTTTTATTACCTACCTATCAAATTAAATGGTCGTTTCTAGTTTACCTAAAGGCACTTCTAAATAAAGGATGCTGAGACTTGATTTGACTACTTAAAGAATTTGTATTTATTTCTCAAGGAAGAAGAAATAAAAACTGGCCAAGTGCGAGTCGGACTCGCACACGAAGGGTTCCGTACCACAAGGCAAAAACGCCGAAAAAACACATTTCAAATCATCATCATTTCATCATCATTTCATTTCTTAAATATTTATTTTGTTTTAATTTTATTATTAAAGTAAAAATACAACTGAGTATTTTGTGAATATTTCAAGTGCCTGCCTGTTGCCATTATTGATATCGAGCAAAAAAGGCCAAAAAAGGGCAAAAAATATGCGTTTGTTGTATGGGAGCCCCCCTTAAATATTTATTTTATTTTGTTTTTAGTATTTGTTGTTATAGCGGCAACAGAAATACATAATTTGTGAAAATTTCAACTGTCTAGCTACCGCGTTTCTTGAGATACAGCCTGGTGACAGACAGACGGACGGACGGACAGCGAAGTCTTAGTAATAGGGTTCCGTTTTTACCCTTTGGGTACGGAACCCTAAAAATGAATATCAATATATATAATTATGTATATCTATTGGGTGCGCTCTGGGAAGTAGGTCTTTTTACAAATGCTTTTGCCTAAAATAGACAGGCAGCTTAGTAGCCCGTTCACGACGTGACATCTTTTTTTTTTAATATATTTATATTTATTTATTCCGTTACAATTTTATTTTAACATAACACCTGCCAAACTGCAAAGCAATTTGTCGGCAGTAGGTTCTCGTGGATTTTGCAAGACTAAATATTAAAATTAAATCTAAGTTAAAACTAGAACTAAAACCATGGCTCTGTAGGGCTAGGCAAGCATTCCATATGTGAATACTGAGTATAATAGTTACCCACACAACCATCGATTCTACAACCACAGCTACTACACTCAGCGGCATCAGCCAACAAACGTCATGAGCCATCCTATAGTAGGTACCTAATCTGCATTCGCGATCTATTCGCCAAAAATGTAAACTCAAACAAAACTCATGTTGAGTTTATGGAAAAACAACTCCAAATCCCACACAATAAAGTTCAGTTTACGTCACACTTACTACGCCAGTCTTATTGAATGCCTAAATCGCACTGTTGGATTTTCAAGTCACAGCGCTGAGCCCAGCGTTGAAATTACAACAGCGCACTTTCATTTAGACATTCCTTTAGATGTCGCCAAGTAATAGTGAAAACGGGTGTAAGTCGCCTTTTAGACACCTTGAAGAATAGATGTTCTATTCCTACGGAAATAAATGATTTAATAATGAAGATAAACTCATAAACCCTATCACAACATTCATCCTAAACCTTGTTATGAGCCTAGCAAGCAAGGAGTTTTCTTCAACATTAGAACTTAGAATAGAATAGAATAGATTTTTATTTTCTTACCACAAATTACAGCTTAAAGTAAAATTAGTCTACAGATACAGTTTTGTACTTAATTTGTGGAAGACTGGCGCCTAAACTAAGTTTTTAAAAAACCTGTAAGTCTGGTCACCAGGCCCCCTTAACAATTTATATATTTCACATATTGTACTGAAGACGTTTGTTTGAAATCACAGTAGTATTAATTCATTTATTATTTTAAACATTATTTTATTTATTAAAATTATATTATTATTATATTATATTATTACTTACTTAAGTCATTTCCTTTCTTTTTGACGTCGATGACGCCTGATGTAAAGCAATAGATGAGATCTATGATGAAACGAGCGTGCCCAAAAGATGCCTGTTTACTCTTGCTTTGAAGGCAGACGGGTTAAATGTGGAAGAGAACACAGACGCTGGTAGAGAGTTCTTTGGCTGTGCGCATAATAAATGTGTGGAGGAGAAGCGCTGAGTACAGAGCCCACACATCAAGCTACCCGAATCTGTCAAATTTTCCCAATCAACTTTGAACCTAATGCTTTAGCGATAAAATTGACAATCTATTAAAGAAATTTGACAGATTGTAGTAGGTTAATGTGCTGGCGTCTGTACAACTCTCTCTGGTCGGGATATCAACCACGTATGGATGGTACCCTGCAGCACGGTAGTCTGGCAGTAGAAGGGCGATGGAGGTTGCGGATGGATTTTCCATTCGATAAAAGGCAGTATAGTTACCTAGTCTTAAATTAGTCTAAGGCAGGACATCATCTGCCTAGCCTTTTCCCAAATATGTTGGGCTTACCCAGTAACTGGGTAATACGATACCCCTTGGTAAGACTGGTTGTCAGACTTTCGTGCTTCTGACGACCCGTAACGACTGTCATATATCCACGAATGCCAGCCGGGACCAACGATTTAACGTGTTTTACGAGGCACGGAGGAGTCTTGGTATGTAAAGATGGTCACACATCCATGGACTAACCTCGGCAAACGTAGCTTAACCTAAGCGATCGACAGGTGCGGGTGTTATTACCTACTTAGTCTAAATGAGGACACATAGGCATATGCATAATCAGTCTATAAAGTTTCACACTCCTGGGACACAGGCGTCCTCCCTGTAAAAGTGAGTGGGCAGTAATCCACCACGCGGGTCCAGTGAGGGTTGGTGGATTATTGATTGTGTATTTCGCCTCACTTTAATAACGCCTACGGCTATCCCTGGTTACCTAGCCGACGCGCGACGTTAATATAAAGAACGGCTTATTTGCACCCTTTTAGACCAAGCCTGTTTGTAAAGAGGCTAAGTTTGGGTCAAATTAATATTAAATCAATGAAATATAGATGAAGTTTCTGTACACTTTCGGAATAAAATTGATTACTCTGTGAAAGTCTCGAACGAAATTTTAACCGGCTTCGAAAGTACGAAAATACGAATTCACTATATTTTGTACTGTACATATTTATATTTAAAATTCAAGTTTCAACTCTTTATTAATAGTTGTAGAGGCAATCATATAATTTAGGTTTAATAGACTTTTATATTTTACTAGCTGCGCCCCTCGGTTTCACCCGCGTAAATGTCGATCCCGAGGGAATATCGAGATAAAAAGTAGCCTATATGTTAATCCAGGGTGTCTGCTACCTTCATACAAAATTTCATCAAAATTGGTCCAGCCGTTTGAGCATGAAGAAGTAACAAACATATAAACACACACACACAAACTTTCGCCTTTATAATATTAGTGTGATAGTGTGATTAATTTATTTATCTATAAGAGGGGCCCGTGGCTAAATAATAACAGCCGCACAGGTCGATCGATCAGGTTAAGCTACACTTGCCGCGGTTGGTCCATGGATGGGTGACCATCTTTACATACCGAGACCCCTCCGTGCCTCGGAAAGCACGTTAAGCCATTGGTCCCGGCTGTGATTCGTGGATCTGTGACAGTCGTTACGGGATTTTGTAAACCGTATATACTTTGTGGCCGTCGAGTAGAAAGTTTTCTACTGTCTTTAGCGATTACAAAATCTCTTCACTACCTTAGACAACTGTCAGTTGTCAGTGTGATTTTGACAGTTTGGAATAGAAAACTTTCTTCTGAAATAGTCTACATAATAAAGGACCTAGACAAAGATCGTTAGAAACAAAAGACAAAATGACAGATTGTAGAAGGATTTCTATGGCGGTATGTGAAAAATGAAGAAAACAAATGTCACTTTGTATAGAAAGCATTGGTCCACTCTTGGTAGAGATAGAAGCGTTCATGCTACGCGTGCAGGTAGTTTCAGAGATTACCTCTACATACAAACTTTACCTCTTTATAATATTAGTATATAGATATAGATTTGTTTCTGCGATACAATAATAACAATAACCACAAACAAGAAGTCACAATACATCACAGAAAACATTATCATCACTCTCCTCCCCTTATCCCGACTTATTTAGGGTCGGCGTAACATGTCTTTTTCATCCTTATATCACAGAAAACATACATTTCCAATTACTACACAAACGTTACCAATCTTCCCGGAATTATATTTGTACCTGCTACTATAATAGTGTTTCACTACTCACAAGGGGCCCGAGAGTCCGTCCGGTGAGCAAACAGGAACTTCACCAGTTTTCCTGACAGTCTGCCTTGATCGTTGCCATGGCTCCCAGGGGATGAACGATAGCTCTATCCGTTAATAAATACGAGAATAGGTACACTGCAGGGTATGAAAGGATATATGGAGCGCTCACAAGTAATAGATAAGTGTTATTTTATTTGTGTAAATTAGAAAAAAAATATTTCTGGAGTGATTCTTTAAATCTGACACACCCTGGGCTGGTTAATCAAATTAAAAACTTTAATTCGAGCGAAGACTCATATAGGGTTAGTAACATAGTCCTTACAACACGATACGATGGCACATGTTACTGACAGCAATCACAGTAATATTATAAAGGCGAAAGTTTGTGAGTGTGTGTGTGTTTATATGTTTGTTACTTCTTGACGCTCAAACGGCTGGGCCAGTTTCGATAAAATTTGGTACGGAGGTAGCTGACACCCTGGATTAACATATAGGCTACTTTTTATCCCGATAATCCCACGGGATCGACACTTATGCGGGTGAAACCGCGGGGTGCAGCTAGTGAATCATATACGTACAGTTCACTCTATTTTCAGAATCCTGTTGGAGCTGGCCATGACTCGAGTCACCATCGATGCTATGCTGCTAAGATGTTATGCTTTGCTGGATAGCGAAAATCTCTACTTTTATAGGCCAGTAGCTTCTGTCTTGGGACTTCGTTCTCGTGGAAGTCGTAAGATACACAAATACAAGGTGTTGATTTCCATCCTAGTCAAATTCAAGGACGTAATTATGCTAATGATTCTCGACCCAAATCAACAATAAAATGGGTAGGTTTTTTTTTTTTCTTATTTACGGAAATCCGTAAGTGTGAACCAGCCGTATTTAAACGCGGCCCGTCTGTTACTAGCCCTATAACCGCGCTTTCACACACAAACAAACGCCTTTTAGGTACTTTACTAAGTACTAAAATACTAAAGTACCAAAGTACTAAAAGAGGATGCAAATCAACACCTTGTATACCTACTAAAAACACAGCCACATTTTTATAAAACTCCCTCGGCCCGGGGGCCCACCGCATCGCATCGCGTCGCCCGCCCGCGCTGGTACTTTGTGTTCGCTTAGCGTTCTTTCTTACTTTTTTTAAAGTGAAAACTTCTTTAGGCGGGTTGGGCATTTTCTGAGATGGGAAAAAACCATTGAACTCCCGCCACCGCGCGTGTTTTGTTTATAAGACGATTCAAAAAATACCCGCTTCGGATGTGTTCGGTTGTCCTCGGGGTGTACTCGGTTTTAATCTATATCCGATTATGTCAGTGAGTGATGGCAAAGTATTCTGTTTGTGTTTTGTTTTCACTACTTTCTTTTTGCTCGGATACCTACTAGGGCCGTAGCGTGATGTTAATTATAAATAACCTTCCTCAAGAATTGGGCTATTTAACAAAATTGCAATTTTTTTCTGTTAAATCCGGGTGTTAGTTCCGATATAAACTCTTGAGCTCTAGCAGACAGTAAATACATTTAACAGACTTGTTCTACAGCATATCTAATTCAGACTTTAAGGTACTCGATCGAATAATGAAAGGAAAGCTTTTCCATCGGACAGGATACTAATATTCGTTATATTATTATAATAAATAGCTATTCATTACCTAATGGAGATATCCAATAAGCTAGTTATTACATCCTGATCTTGGAAAATAGATATGTAGGTATCTACTACATATATATTGGCCAATCCCTAAGCCATGTTTGCGAAAGGACGAAAAAGGGTCGAGTTTCAATTAATTAGGTATACTTTTCGACAGAATCTTATATGTATAGGTAATTAGGTAGTACTAGGCGTAGTAGTAGGCATATTCTGGGTCCATAGCTTGTTAGGGCCAATTTTACCAATGACACTAAACGCGATCAGCACACCTAAACTGCAAACTTTAGTCTAAAAAAAACAACATTAACTGGGAAAAAATAAAAAAACATAAGTACTTCCTCTAAGTTTTAGTTTGCCGTATGTCATTACTTCCCAGAATTTGATCCTTATTAAGGACACTATCGAATGGTCTAATAATACAGTGTGTGTTTTTTTTTAATCAAAATCAACGGGCTATAAATATTGTTTTTCTCAAAAATCAAATGATGCAGTTTTACTGACACTGAGACTCCTTTGAATACTTTTCGCTATTCCTCATAGTTTCGAATTTGGCCATCCACGCCCACTTGAAAAATTCACCCTGGATATAGCTAGAAAGCCAATGACAACTGAGAATACGGCTGATAGAAAAGGCTACAGAGCGTGCCAAAGAAATATACATACAAACATACATACACTCGAAACACATAAATAGTTTGGGATAAATATTCTGTACGAATGGAATATCAATTAAATTCCTTTTAAAACAGCTTATTTAATCGTTTTATGTTCCTTCAAAAATGTATAAGAGAACATACAGTAAATATAGCCAACAAGGCTGATAAACAAGCAAGTATGATCTTCCTAATAAGTCCCATAGGAAATTATAATCATACCTACATTTTTAAACCGAGGTGCCTGTGGCTAAATAATAACAGCCGCACAGGTCGATCGATCAGGTTAAGCTACGCTTGCCGAGGTTGGTACCAAGACCCCTCCGTGCCTCAGAAAGCACGTTAAGCCGGCTGTCATTCGTGGATCGTTGACAGTCGTTACGGGTAGTCAGAAGCCCGAAAGTCTGACAACCGGTCTTACCAAGGGGTATCGTATTACCCAGTAACTGGATTGTGGAGGTCAGATAGGCAGTCGCTCCAAGTAAAATACTAGTATTCAGCGGCATCCGGTTAGACTGGAAGCCGACCCCAACATAGTTGGGAAGAGGCTAGGCAGATGATGACCTACATTTTTGAACCAGAAACACAAGTCCTAATCAACGTAAGTGTTTTGTTTTTCTAATGTTCTAGTGAACGGTAACTAACAAGACAGAACCAGGGTGAGTTAGTAGATAAATTAATTACGGTAATGGTTCTAGCAAGCGATTGTCTGTTAAAGTGACGCTGTAGTTTTACTTCATTGGACAAGTGTCGTTCTTGAGTTACAGCTGGTGTGATTGATTGAGACAACTGAGAGTAGATTAGAATGGAGTATCCTTATTGTCTCCAGTATTTCAGCTGGTAGTAGTAAGTACGGGATCCTGCCGTTTTGCCGAGAAGATTTTGCCAAAATTTCACTACCCAAACAAATTTTAGCAACCTTTCTTTATGCCAATGCAATGTTTGAAAAGATTTTAGTACCTACGCACAATTTTCATTTGGTAAAATTTTTATTTGGCCGAATATTATCAAGGATAATGTCATTTAGGCATTTGGTCTTTAATCAAATGATTTATTACAGCAAACAATCTTTAGACAATAAACATTTAGTTAAATGATTTGTTATAAAAAAAAAATATAGACAATTTTTTTTTTTTTGGAAATGGCATGGTTTTACTTACATAATTACTTTTTTTAATTACATTGCATGGTTGCATTCAATCGATAGGCGACGTAGGATGCAAGAGCGAGCGAAGGGCACCCCGAGGTTCGGTTTTGTTAGGTTATTAAACCCTTTTCACAGAAATAGGAGCCGTCGACATTGGATGCAAGAGCGAGCGAATGAGAAAGGTTCTCATTCGCTCGCTCTAACTTTAAAAAAACGTTCTCTACTAACTTTTTAGACCTTTGTATCCTGCTAATGCGTATGAAGTTTTATTAAAATCGGTTCATTCATTTCGAAAAACAAGGGCTTGAAAGTTTTTATGAAATGCCGTACGGCGTAAACTCTCTTAAACACATATCGCTACTGATGGTAGCCACTAATCATAACTGTCAGTTTAATATAATTATACAAATCGCTACTGATATAGATTACCTATTGGGACATTTTCTGTATAATAGACTGAACAAGTTAATAAGCTTCTATAGTGTAAGCTATAAAAAATGTAGCACAATGTTATCAGAATACTTAGCGTTACTCAATTACACAGACACAGAAAAACTTCTAGAAATTTTGTCATGATCATAATTTGATTCCCTTGTAAGTATTTACTTTTGTATGTTTACATAGACTTAGGTATTAGGTAATAATAGTACCAATGTGCTTTTTCTCAGAATTGTTAATTAATTATTTTTATATCAGTTTTATTTAAAAATTAACGCTCCAATTTAATTGAAATGTAAAGTGATGACCTGAAACACAGGTTTGAATAAACCTAGTTCGGGCGGGTCGCTATCTAACACTCTAATTCCGAACCATCACTACTTGCACCTGTTATAAAAAATATATTTTAGTTTTAGTTTATTTTTAGGCACTATAATTGTATGGAAAATTGTCTACTCTTGGATTAATGTACACCTTTTGTAAACGTTTTTATTAAATAAAATTATTATTATTATTAATTATTATTATTAAAACCAGAGATAGATAGGCTTTTCTTCCTCTAGTATCCCAGAACTGGTGATAGATAGGTAATTGGGTTCGGTCGTTAGTCAGTTTTAAAGCCTCACATTTTAGCCAGCAGACTAAAACGCTAAACTAAAGTTCTAAATACACCGCCTTATTTTATTCAGACGAGCACATGATTTATTTAGTGGGTACAACGCGGACGCCTTAATTTCGCCCGTATCGCCGAGCGAACTTATCTACTTCTGATAAACTTATTGATTATTTGCCAACACGTGAAAGCCAACGTTATGTATTTTAGGAGGCTTCTAGGGTAATATTAAATACTGTAGTTTAAGCCAGATAATTTCTTAGTTTTATTACCTTGAGATCGAATGCTTTAGATCTTTGTAAGCACAAAATACGAGCTTTTTTTGATGTGGAGTTGCAGACACCAGAGGAGCAATCGTATCGAAAATAAAACAAAAATTAGGTAAAAAAAACATGTTAAGGCTTCGTCTAAGACAACCATGGCTTACATGGTTCTAAATTGTCTGTACTATCTTCGCCTCAAAGCTTTGCACCCATCTTCCAATCCCATATATAATACTAGCAGCGCCCCGCATTACTGTCGATCCTGTGGGAATATCGGGATAAAAACTATCCTATATTCTTTTTCTTCTTCGTTATTCTGGTGTATATGCTATTTTACTGTAAAGTTTCATCAAAATCCGTGCAGTACTTTTTGCGTGAAAGAGTAGATACCTAACAAACATCGATTTATTCCGTTCTAATCCCCTGAACAAAATAAATATTGGGAACTATATTTTCTATCACCAAAATTTATATTTGTCATCAAGTTGTATCACCTAATAAATAGATCTATCGCCACGAAATATTTTCGTTCTCAGATAAACAAAAATTGTTCCCAGGGATGAATTATCAAATTAATGTTAGTGTATGTGTAAAATAAGAGATCGATAACCAATAAAATTATATTGCATTACATGAATATAAACTTCGTTCTTATAATAACAGTTTTGTTACTTGAAATGGACATTATCGAGAACCGAATTAGTTATGAGGTTAATTATTAAAAAAAAAATGCTTAGGTTAGGTTAGGTTAAAACTGTGACCTCCTACGCACGAGCCGAGCGAGCGAAGCGAGCGGTGCCGCGGCAGCGGCCGGCGAGTGCCAGAAACGACTAAATTTTAAAGAAAAAAAATATGGAAAAAGAGATTATTTAAAAAAAAAATTATTATAGACCTTATATCTCAGGATTTTAGGTGATTTATTGTGGAACTGATTTTGCATTGTTTGGTGACTACATTTTGGTGACAGATCTACTAGTTGGAGGACAAACCCTATTATTTAAGAAACACAAAACTAATTAAATTGGTGATAGCTTAAATGATACCCATAAATATTTAAGAGGCAACAAACGTTTTGTTTTCGGCGTTTTTTTTTTCAATTGTCTTGAATTACGTTATCGATAGGGTCAGTTCACACCAAGACGCGACGCGACGCGTAGTTTTCAAGATTGAAATACAATTACAGACCTTACCTACTACACAAAAAGGTACACGATTCAGTGAGCTACGCCGCGCGGCGGCGGCGCCGCGCTGCGTAGCTCGACGTAGTAGGTAGACACTGAATTGTGTACCTTTTAGTGTAGTAGATAAGGTCTGTAATTGTATTTATATCTTGAAAACTGCGCGTCGCGTCGCGTCTCGGTGTGAACTGACCCTTATTATTTGACGTAAGTCAAGGCCATAATTTTGTGAAACAACACTTTTTTTGGTTAGACGATAGTTAGCGCCATTTTCGACGTATACGCGTGATACAAGTGGACGTGAAACAACCTGTCCTAATGCTAAGGTTGTAACAGTAGGTAACTTGTATTGCGTCGGTCTAGCGTTCATCGAAATTTGGGCTGTCGGCGGAGTTACCTACTTGTAGATTCTGTCTCAATAACCATTTGTCAAGTTGACTAGTTTAGTTTTAAATACAATCACATGACGCTTCTTACATGAATTGTGTTGTTAAAGTGGTTATTACTAGCGCACCCCGGCGAATTCTGCAGAATATTCAAGCAAAGAATCCATCGAGCTGGAATGAGGTGATTATAATTTACTACTCACTCTGATTTCTGAGCGCCTAGTAGATCAAAGTGATCGTGTCTCAAATTAGCAAATCGATTGTCATATCACACGTTAACAGTTTGTTATGTTTCGTCTACGTCAATCAAAATATCGATCAAAAAACAACCAATAGTATTCGCAAGTCTAAATTAGTCTCATAACAGAATTTGAACAGGGACTAGGGTCTCAGAAAATTGGAGAGGGTAATTCTTTAAGCGATGATCCGCGAAAGTTTTAACGGTGTTATCTGGCGCAAACTTACAAGAACCACTTTGATACGAAAGAAAAGCTCTGTTCAGAGCTCTTAAAGTGTCCAACAAGAACTCGAACATAACTTAGTACTAGTTTGCAACAATAAAATTGGCAAAGTGCGAGTCGGACTAGCACACGAAGGGTACCAAAAAGCAAAAACGCCGAAAAAAAAACAGGTTTGTTGTATGGGAGCCCCCCTTAAATATTTATTTTATTCCGTTTTAAGTATTTTTTGTTATAGCGGCAACAGAAATACAACATCTGTGAAAATTTCAACTGTCTGGCTATCACGGTCCATGAGTCACAGCTTGGTGACAGAAAGACAGACAGACGGACAGTGGAGGGTCCCGTTTTTACCCTAACCCTTACAACGTACGTATGTTACGTTAACCTACCGTTTGAAACAACCGGCCATTACTATGTGTATATCCTAAAAAGTGTGTAAAGTGTACAAATTCTTAATATTATTTGCACGATGTTATGTCTCCTGAGAATAAATCATCTGACAAAAGCCTTTATTTTACACCTATACCTACTTGTCAGCGAGCTACTGGGCTATTTTAAAATATAGAAAAAAATAAAGAAATTTACTTTGTGTGCAAATAGAAGAGATCATTTTAAACATTCGGATGACAAAACGCCCAAAAGCCGTTGTAATGCTCTTTTTAAGACTTTACACCAACTAAGAAAATAGTTATTAAAAGTCTACAACTAAAAGCTATAATTATTCATAAGCCGTTCGCAAGATGGCGCACGTCTTAAAACAATTTTCAAGTAATTACCAACGTTGTAAAGTTGTAAACACTAGAGGCGCCGTTCAGGTGGAATTATATTCACTTTGATGTTATATAAGGGAGAGCACATACTGGAGCAAGAACCGAACAAGAGTTGCTGTTGGTGTAAGTACAGAGTTACAGACACCAGCACATCAAGCTACCTGAAAGTGTCTAATTTTCCCAATCAACTTTGAACCTTATGCTTTAGCGATAAATTGAAAATCTATTACAGAAATTTGACAGATTGTGTAGCGTCTGTACCATAATCTACCCAGCCTATTCCCAACTATGTTGGGGTTGGCTTCCAGTCTAACCGGATGCAGTTGAATACAAGAATTTTACATGGAGCGTCTGCCTATCTGACCTCCACAACCCAGTTATTGGGTATTACGATTTCTTTTTGCATTTGATAGCCCAACTCAAAAGTTAAGTAGCCTCTCTTCGTTCCTCAAGAGGAAGGCCTACTTAACATCACGTAAGAACGGTGAGCGAAAACGAAGTACCTAATATCGATGCGACGGGATCGGTCGAGGGTACGAGAAATTTTCAAACTCACTTTTACCTCTTTATAATATTAGTATGGACATGCGAACATGACCCAATTTAATTACCGTAACAGAATTTGCAAAAATAAATATATTTCAGTAAAACCTGTTGGTTCATTATCTTGATTTTAAACATGATTTAATAATGTGATACGCGGAATTTTGTACCTGTTTTACGAAGTTAATTATCGAGCTGAGTTTTTAAAAATTATAGAAATTCCTTTTAAAATAACATAACATTATGCCTGCAATCCTCGAAGGGCTTACTGTCCCCTACAGTAGAAGCGTGGTCCTTCGAGCCGGATTGTTCATTTTACCGGTAAGCAACGTTTGTGATACTGTTAGGTAGAGCTGTACCGATAAGTCACTTGTCACGATCAGTCACTTCTAATTGTACCACGTTGGCAACCTTTACTATGTGATATAATGGGGGCCTGGAGTACTAAAATACAGGCCTAGGCTTAGTTTAGAATCCAGATCTCCCACAAATTACAAAATTTTGTCGAAATACCTGTCAACTTAATGTGTATAAGAATGTAATTTGTGGAGATAAATACTTAAACATAATTTTATTTTATTAGAAAGAAAGAAAATACTTACGTTTATTTGCGGCAAACATGACGCATAATAGGAGCAGTGGTGGCCAAGTGGCCGCGACTTACGAGTTGTAGGTTGTAGGTTCGAACCCAGACAGGCGCTTTACTTTGTGTAAATTATTTCATCACCACTGCTCTCAAAACGGTGAAGGAAAACATCGTGAGGAAACCGGCATCTCCTAGAACCAAAAATTCGAAGACATGTGACATCTGCCAATCCGCACTGGGCCCGCGTGGTGGATTACGGCCCACTCCCTCTCACCGAGAGGAGGCCAGTGTCCCAGCAGTGGGAACATTATAGGCTGATTATGGTATGGTATGGTATGATGCATAAAAAAAAAACAAAATAACAAATTGGGAGAAAATATGCGTCACATCTACGCACAAATTAAGTAGTAACACCCACATTTCGCCAGTTATGTTTGAGTCCCAACCGGGTTTAAATTCACACTCACAGTGCATACACCAGACACCCACATCCTCACAACACTACGTTATATTTGTAACAAAAATCACGTAGGGATATAACGCCAGAAATAAATCACTCCCACGCTCTTGGAGGTACAAATCAATATTCTAAATCCGGAAACAAATATCTGTTAAAACGCGTGATACAAAACAGTGATCTAACAAAATTAGATGCTCCGAAATTATGTGGATAAGGAAAAGTGTTAATGGTCAACTACCCATTCACCTTAAGAATGGGTAGTTGACCATTAACACTTTTCCATAAGAGATTGGTGGTTGGTGGTAGAAATCTAACTTAGAAAGATATATTAATGATTAAAATTCTCTAAATATGTACCTGTTATTGTCGCTAATCATATTTTGATCAAGTTATAATCTGACACTGACCTGCAAATTGCAAAAAACGTAAGAAAATTTTAATTTCGCGGTCTACCACTGAAACCCCAAGTAAAAATTCCAACGTCCACACATAGGGATTAAAAAGGTTATATTTTTAAACAAACGTTTTAAGTCTCATGCTGTCTCTGTCACTTTAAAGTAAATTGGAGCGACAGAAACACTCTAACGAATGCCAGAGTAGCCCACGAAATTCAAAGTTTTTTACATTTTTTTTATAATTTGCAGGCCAGAGTCATATTGCATGTTGAAAAAATATGATTAGTGACTGTAACAAGTAGGTATGTATTAACAGAAATATAATCATTTAAATCATCAATACAACCCTCCAAGTTTATATAACCCACGGAAATCGAGGGATATGTCATGGAGGCGTGGCACATGTCATCTCCATTCCAATCAAACTGACCAAAAGTTTAATTTCGTACACACAATCTGTAGCAATGGGTTTGGTCAGTTCAACAACATTCATTGCGTTATTTACGTTGTTGAGAACGATGCAGCCGACGAACTTGCCAGAAGAGGGTCGAGCATGGCACCAGTGGGACCAGAGCCCATCGCGCCACTCCCCTTCGGGTACATACGCACTCTGGTAAGGAAACGCACTAGAGACCAACATAGCAAACTATGGACGGACCAAGGCGAATGCAGGCAGGCTAGGGAAGCACTTCCCACACTGGATGGCCGCCTCACGAAACAGGTTCTCCGTCTAACTAAGCAAAAGCTGCGTATAGTTACCGCAGCTTTAACTGGCCACGGGTCATTCAATAAACACCTCTTTGTCATAGGAGTAACAGACAGTCCGCTGTGCAGGGCCTGTATGGAGGACGACGAGACAGCGGCACATGTGCTTCTAAACTGCCCGGTGGTCGCCACGTACAGGGCAAAGTACTTCGGTAACCCAGGTACCCTACGTGAGACGGTCAGTAACATAAAGGCGTTGCTGGCCTTCCTTGAGGAGCTGGGGTGGATCGAATAATCGATTTTCCCACCCGTACGCAAAATACGCGCATTGACGTGGAGTTGCGGATACCAGCCCGTAGTACCATTACCGTTGTTACCAGTACGTTTTTGAGTAGACACGTTTTTCAACATATGAAGCAATGGATTAGCTTTCTAGTGCCCGCCCCTTTTGAGTACAATAAGATAGCACAAAAGTGTTACGCCTACTTTCTTGCGTGTGTGCCAAAAAAGCATCATTTGGGCCGTATCTATTTCTTTTGTTTTTGTGTGAGTTTCAGGAGTGGAAAAAAGGTAGCGACATTTGAACTCGAACAAATATAAGTAGAGTGAAGGCATATCTCTCGGATATCTATGATATAACCCTATTGAATGAATAATTCATGAAATATCAATCAATGGGGTTGAAGGTTGCCCCTTAAAGTTAAGTGTCGTTTGAGAATTCGGGGGCACATAAGTGTGTCAAGAGATCGAAAAGATGGACCGACGAACTAGCCAATTTATTCTGTAGAATTCTCACCGCGAAACTTAGGTGAAGTGAACTCGAAGTGAGCTGTCATCCCATCTCAATCAACTGCCAGTCCATTCCAGAACGTAGGCCTCTCCCAGGCTGCGCCACAACTCCCTGTCTTCCGCCTTCAGCATACAATCTGTCCCAGCTAAGGTCGTCGATCCATCTAGCTGAGGGGCGCCACTATGGAAAATGGTAGAACAAGCGCATATCAAAAATGCTTTTTACGAATATCATAATTTGGCTAATATGGCTATTTTATTAGGTTCTCTAATAGTCAAATTATAATATTCATTAGGATTTTTTCATTTAATACGCGAAATTATTATTTTTTTCATACATAGAAATACATAGAAGACAGAAGTGCCAAACTCAAGTCTTTGCGTATACATGTTTCAATACCATATTGTGAAAAAAATACTTGGTACAGATATGCAGTATAATACATTTTTAGAAAGGTTATTTTATGCTTTTTGCGATACAGCTTAATGATTTTAAAAGTAAAGAAAAATGTTTCAGTAATTACTTAAAAAGTGCCATACCTTATTTTTCACTTTTATTTTTTTTCGTCGAAGGTTTTCAGTGTTACCCACGTTTGCCCAAGCGCTACTTTTTGTGTTGATTAGTAGTCTAACTCAGGGCCGTCTTTACCTATTGTGCAGGGTGTGCGGTGCACACGGGCGCAGCGGTCCTAGGGGCGCCGTGCCCCGCTCGCTACGGAGCCCCACTCGGCCGTTGGCCGGCCGCGGGACTTTCAATGACCAACGTAAAAAGAGCTCCGCTTAGCATACATTTTGTATAGCATCTGGAGCTCTTCTTATATTTGTCGAATTACAGCAAAGCAAGCCGCGCCACGAGCGCGCGAGCGGCTTTTACAATTTTAACTTTTTTTTTAAATGAAATAAACCTTTTTACATACACATTATTAAAGATTTTAATTGGTGTAGTAGTTAGTGTCGCATTGGTCGGCGGCACCTGTTTCAATGATTCAATTGAAAACACGCCGACAATCATATAGCGAATAATGCGAATTCAACATGTGCATCTGGACTGAGGGCCTATTTTTTGAACCCTAGCGAAACGAAATAAGACTATAGGGAAAATTAGTTAAAAACTTGTACTTTGTACCCATTCCATTTGGACCGCGCGCTTACTAGGGGGCGCTTTTTTTTTTTTTTCGGATGGGAAATCATCAAATCACCCCTCCCGCTCTGGGTGGAGCGGAAGAGAGTGTCAGACTCTTACTGACTAAAACCTACCCGTGTTCCTTCCTTAGCCCTTTATGTTCCGGGCCAGCGGTGACCCTTTCGGACAATCCCGCTGACCCGGCAGGCTTCAGCCCTATGGGGCCCGTCCTCGATGCTGACATCTCTTTGAGGCGCGCGTGGAACACGTACGCGCCGTCCGGCACGGGCCTGGTCCTGATCGGACGGTGAGCTACCCATTACTCTCCGCCCGCAGGCCCGCGCCTACGGTGGCCGGGAGTCGTCACGCGGCTCCCAACGCCCGGAGCGTCTCCCGCGGCGGCTGGGACGGGAGGCTCTCTCCCTGAGCCGTCCCGCCACCTCCTTCGCTAGCATGACTGCTTCGCAGAAGGAGGTGACTGCCTCCCACTCCCTCTCGCGCCGGACCATGGCTTGCACCAGGGCCGGACGCGAGAGGTCGCCGCCGCTGCCGATCGCCTGTACGAGGACACGGCGGTGCTCCGCCCAAGCGGGGCAGACCTCCACCGTGTCCTCTGGGCGATCCTGGCAATGGTGACACCCGGGCGTTTCCTCCCGCCTGATGATGTGCAGGAACCTCCCGAAACTTCTCCGAAACTCCAGAAACTAGGGAGCGCTTTTTTTTTTTTTGCGGATGGGAAATCATCAAATGACCCCTCCCGCTCTGGGTGGAGCGGAAGGGAGTGTCAGACTCTTACTGACTAAAACCCACCCGTGTTCCTTCCTTAGCCCTTTATGTTCCGAGCCTGCGGTAACCCTTTCGGACAATCCCGCTGACCCGGCAGACTTCGGCCCTATGGGGCCCCTCCTCGATGCTGACATCTCTTTGAGGCGCGCGTGGAACACGTACGCGCCGTCCGGCACGGGCCTGTCCTGATCGGACGGTGAGCTACCCATTACTCTCCGCCCGCAGGCCCGCGCCTACGGTGGCCGGGAGTCGTCGCGCGGCTCCCGACGCCCGGAGCGTCTCCCGCGGCGGCTGGGACGGGAGGCTCTCTCCCTGAGCCGTCCCGCCACCTCCTTCGCTACCATGACTGCTTCGCAGAAGGAGGTGACTGCCTCCCACTCCCTCACTCCCAACGGAGGGAGATGTGGTGGCCGCCGTTGTCAGGACGGGCGGGTGTCTGGCCGACCAGGTGAAGGCGGGCACCTTACGTCCTGACTTCGCGGGGATGCGAACCGTTACTGTTAGCTGCCCCGTGACGTGGAGGGCCGAAGGCTCCTGGTGGGCTGGGTTTCAGCGCAGGTCAAACTCCTGGAACCCAAGCCTCTCCGGGCGGGGAGCAAGTCCTGCGCCCCACCCGCCGGAACCAAGAGGAAAGGCAGGCCCTCCGCCGCTGTCGCCACTCCCACCGTCGCCGCCGCCGCTGCCGCCGCCGCAACCGCCGCCGCCGCTGCCGCCGCCACAACCGCCGCCAACTAGGGGGCGCTTGGGTAATGTTTGCACACGGGCGCTACATGGGCTAGAGACGCCCCTGGTCTAACTATTCATAAATAGAATGCAAAAAAAATCAGCTGCGGATATTTGCGGTTTTAGAAGATATGAGAAAAAAACTGATACAAGTCAGAACCCGAAAATTGTTATCTTTTGCGGTTTACCACTGACACCATTCACATGAATAATATGGAACTTTTTGGATACTTTCTTAATTATTTCGTGATAACAAAGGGACCTTATCAAATTTGCACTCGGTTTGCGTGGGAAATTACAAGAAAATAATGATGTAGGTACCAATTCGATATTGTAAAATGAGTATATAAAGGGAAGCAAAAACTATTCGAACCATCTACATCAGTGTAACTTCAAGTGAAGCAAACCTCATCCTACGCCTATTATTTCTGCAGATTGTGAAGTGTTAAAATGTCTTCCTTCAGCTGTACCAAACGAGACATCATAATCCCCTATATCGAGGGCGGCAAGACCATGGAATCATTATCCAAAGTTTTGGTGGAAAAGCTCAATGTTTCTGAAAACAGCTTATGTTTTATAATTAGCGACATACAAAGGCACATTCTTTCTATTTTCAACAAGCGCTGGGCCCTGGCATCTCGGAAAAAAGAAACATTTTTACAGAAGAATTGTACTTGGTTGGACTCAAGGTATTCGTTAAATTTACCGGATTCTGAACAATATTCTACGCCATCAACATCTGGCCAACGAGGAAGAGCATGCGTGGCTTATGGAGACTCCTCAGAATCGACCAAGAAGAGGAAAAACACTCTTGTACTCCAAGAATATGGCTTCGAGCATATAAAAAACGCCTATGTGCAGGGACTACGGGCTTTACGTGAGTACACAGAAGCTCATCTTGTCGAAGAATTAAGAACCGCTGACATTCAAAAGAAATTAGATATCTCAAGTAAGTGGAACGACTCAGACCAGATGAAGATTCTTTCCGATACGGAAGCATTGAGTGCTTTTATAGATTTGGATCTAACAAAAGCACAATACATGTACCTGAGAAACTTAACCAACGAACGAAAGTGTTGTATCCCGCCTTACTACAAAATACAAGAAATTAAAAGATCCTGTTATCCATCATCTTCTACAATCCAAATCACGAATACTTATGCTAAAGTGATTAATATCCAAGATTTATTAGATCATACTGCTGCTAGAATTTTGAAAATCGATTCTGTTTTCCAAAAACAACATAGAACATTGATCCTTTATTCTAAATGGGGATGTGATGGTTCGTCTGGTCAAAGCCAATACAAGCAAATACTTGCAGAAGAGTCGGAAACAATTTCAGATGCCAATTTGTTCATCACTTCATTAGTCCCCATCAGATTAGTTGATGAACAATCGGGATCCGTTGTTTGGCAAAATCCGGTACCTTCATCTGTTCGTTTTTGCAGACCCATTTCTATTGAGTTTTGTAAGGAAACTCCAGAAAAAACCAAAGCAGTTATCGATGATATTAAAAAACAAATTAGGGCTGCACAAGCATCACTTATAAACAAAGATGGTGTTTTAGTAAATGTGAAGCATGAACTATTTCTAACGATGATCGATGGAAAGGTGGCTCAGGTCCTTACAGATACTCCATCTGGTTCCACATGCACGATATGTGGGGCTACTCCGCGGCTAATGAATGACCTATCGAAAGTAACTGCCAGACCTGAAAACGAAAACGCCTACCAATACGGATTGTCCACCTTACACGCCTGGATTCGCTGCATGGAAATGATATTGCATATTTCCTATAATCTTTCGTTTAAGACTTGGTCTGCTTCAACCGAGGAAAATAAGAGATTAAATAAAAAGTAATTTAAAAAAATTAAACCGCCTTCAAAAAGAAATTAACTCAAAATTATGAAATAACTTTAATTTCGGAAGTCGGTGTCTTGGGATCTGTATTTTAGTTTTATGCCACCGACTTCCGAAATTAAAGTTATTTCATAATTTTGAGTTAATTTCTTTTTGAAGGCGGTTTAATTTTTTTAAATTACTTTTTATTTCGTAATTTTTAGTTTTTGCACTAGTATTTGACCAAGGTTTTGAGATGTTTTCCCTTTGACACTACACCCGTAGCTCTTATCAATAAGCCAGGCCGTCACACTTACACGTGAAAATTACTGAATCGATCTTGATGAAACTTTCACTGTTCCCTAAGTTGAAGAAAAAGTAAGCCAATAAAAAAAAATGGTCACGATCTGATTAATAGTTCCGGAGATATGCGTGGACAAACATACATACATACATACATACATACATACATACATACATACATACGTCTATGAAATTTTGTATATTTGTTTGGAAGCCCTAATAGATCATCATATGTGAATATAATGCAATTCCAATAATATTACATACATACGTATCGAATTGATAACCTCCTTTTTTTTTTTTAAGTCGGTAAAAAAGAAAAGAAAGAACTTGTTCAAAAACGTTTCAGAGAGGAGTTGGGATTAATCGTCGACAAACCTCGGCAAGTTAGCGGGAATACGAACGATGGCAATACCGCACGAAGATTCTTCTATAATAGCACTTGCTCATCGGAAATAACAGGTGTAGATGAGGCATTGATTAAACGCCTATACATTATATTGCAAGTTCTTTCTTGTGGAATGATGATCGACCCTGAAAAATTTGGGGAATATGCAATAGAAACTGCAAGAATCTATGTAAGTAATTACGATTGGTATTATATGCCATCCTCCGTTCATAAAATACTCATACACGGGGAAAACGTTATCAAACATTTTGCGGTGCTTCCTATTGGACAGCTATCGGAAGACGCACAAGAGTCTCGCAACAAAGACTACAGAAACATACGACTTCATCATGCCAGAAAATGTTCCCGATCTGCTACAAACGAAGATGTCTTTAAAACGCTTTTATACACGTCAGATCCATATATAACAAGTTTGAGAAAACCGTACGTAAGAAATGTGAAAGAACTTGAAGAAGAGGCACTAAGTCTGTTAAACGTGGCCCCTGAAAGTGAACCCACATTTACTGACCCTGATCCTGAAGTGGTATAAATTAAAAATAATATTTATATTTAGTCATTACTTATTATATTTGTACCTAGCTACATCATTTCCTGAAGCCAGAGTATAGGATGTACCTATTAGTAATATGATTTTAATTTAGTAAATTGTTTTCATATACATAATATATTTTGTTTACTTTGCTTGTTCTAATCAACCATGGTTTAATCTTTTTAGTCATTATAAACTTGTATTCCACTTGAAATAAATTGTTAGCTATTTTTTTCGTGATTTTTCCCATTTCTTTCATTCTATGCAAAAAAACATACATAGATATACAAGAAAACACTATAAATTACACATCATTCGAATCTCCAAACCTTACTGCATATTTGTGCCAAATTTCATCACGATACGACAAAAATTCATGAAGTTACAGATTTTTGATCCGATACCGACCTATATTTTCCATAGTGGGGCGTCCCAGACTACGCTTGCCGATACGATAATGATGGATTTCAACTTATAAAACCCGTCATTCAAATTAATTCGTTAGAAAGAAAATTGTAAAGCATATTTCTACATCGTTTTTACTTTTTTCCCCTAATACAAATTATCTGACACATTTCCTAGAAAATTGAATTGTGAAAAAAAAAAAAGCTACATCGTTGCCGGCTTGCGACGGAAGCTTTTTTTTTTAGGGACATGGCACAGACATGCTTTTATAACTTTTTTTTTCGACATTTTCTAGCGCTCGCTCTATTCATTTCATCGATTTCAATCATGGAACAACACGGGCCACCTGCGGACCGTGCTGCTCTCTATGATTTCAATAGCTCCTAGTGACACGTGCAGCGGTTTATCGACATGTGACATGACATGCCTTCGAATTTTAAATAATTGAATGATATTTAAAAATGGCGTCTTGTTTGGCGCGTAATTTAATTTCAAATTCAAAATAAGCAAGTTTAATAGAGTAAGTACCTACAAATAAAGATAGGTTAATATAAAAAAGGGTTTAGCCTAGTTTGATTTTTAGTAAAATTTTAAAGAAAAGCATAGAGGTATGAGGAACAGGGAAGGAAGTTCACCCATCCTCCATAGAAAAGGGAGGATCTTCCGACCAGACGGTTGCTGTAAAAATATTGAGTTCATTGGAAATTTCTCTACACCAAGATGAAATTCCAAATAGTTCCTATTTTCCGGGATCGTCACTACAGTTAGCAAATAACCATGCATTTGTAATCTGCCGATTTATTCTGTAAAAAATCTCACAACACGTAAACACTTAGGCAAAGTAGGCTTGAAGTGAGCTGTCAAAAGTGTCAATCCGTAGCATCACGTGGAATAGTAATTGTATTTTATTTTGAAGTGAAAACTTCTTTTGGCGCGTTGGGCATTTTTGAGATGGGAAAAGCCATTGAACTCGCGCCACTGTTACCGTAAGCGACACCGCGCGTGTTTTGTTTATAAGACGATTTAAAAAATACCCGCTTCGGATGTGTTCGGCTGTCCTCGGATGTAGGTACTCGGTTTTAATGTATATCCGATATGTCAGTGAGTTATGGCAAAGTATTCTGTTTGTGTTTTGTTTTCACTTCTGTCGGCACTCCCGGAGTGCCAACGTTCTTTTTTTTATTTTTTATTTGGCTCACCAAAAATTTAATACCGACACATGAGATACATCCAATAGACTTATGACTAGTGTACCAATTTCTTACAGGTAAGCACATCGTGCATTACTTATTTGTCGATTGATATTGATCGCTTACTTAAAATTAGATGAGTTCTTATACTCACCTAACTTAATCATGTTTTTATCACATCTATTCAAAAAGAGCTAGTGTATTCTTCGTAAACAGGGACTAAAATAGCTCTTTAATCCCTAGGGACTAAAAGTGGTTTGAATTTGTAATGTGGATATTGTTAGTAAAAGTTCCAATCACCAAAGAGATCAATCACGAACTTTGTATGAACAAGTAACAGGCTGTATGATAAAGTAAAACGCACAAGAGCCAAGTTTAAAAACAAAGTTTGTGAAAAAATAAAAAACGCGCGAAAAGCATTCTGTCTTCATTCGTATTTTGTGTTTCACGAACTGTGTCCAAATAAACTTTATACTTTATTTCTTTCTTTAATTTATTGTTTACTTAAAATTGTACGTAAATAAATAAACGCATTATTCTTATTCATAAGTCCCACTTACTTATTTTTTCATAGAGGGTGACAAAAAGTAGAGTGTCCACCTCGGGAGCAACACTATTTTAAGCTCGAGTGACGTACTTTGAATCCTCGCCTTCAAAATAGTGGTTTGCTCCCTTGGTAAATAATTAATCTACTATTTCATCCTTAAAACTGTTTTAAACGTTTAATTACATACCTACTGTTCCACCGGACCGCACATTACAAAATTTTGTTTCAGTGCGGTTAGTGGAAGTGCTCAGGTGCGGTTTGGTCAAGCGCTGTTGAAATCAGTGCTCTATGTAGGAGTACCTCGGAATGACAGCTCACTTCATAAATGATTTCAAAGATTTTTAAAGAATAGACCCGGCTGCTTTCAAAGATGGCCATTGAAACACAAATTTCAAAATGTAGCTCAAACAACTTAATTTGACTATGTAGTCAATTTGATTATCTGTAGGAACTTGTAGTTATGTTTGAGCCCTTTTGAATTAACCCTTTACGGACCCTAGTTGACCTCGTCCTGATATAATCATATCGACCCGAACATCCGTTGCTAAATAATTTCGCTGTATAGCTATGTTATTTTCTATGTGCACAACACGAAGAGGTCAAGTTTGATGGATTGGGGAGTAAATGTAGTGCTTTTCGGCTTAGGTTTCAAACTCTGTTGTTTTTCACCTGCGTGAGGTCGGAAATCATCCCACAGGAACGTAATACCCAGATAAAAAGTATCCCATGTCCTAAGCCAGCCATGGTAATGGTCTACCTGTGTGCCAAACTTCATCTAAATTCGTTCAGCCGTTAAGGTGTGAAAAGGTAGCAGACTGGTAGGGTTGTGGCGACATCTACATCGCCTCATGCGAACTACGCATCAAAATGACGTCATGAAAAATTCTTCATCCCGCAAGCAGAGTTTACCTCGCGACCACATGCGAAAAACGCGTCATGCTGTCGTCACGCAAAATTCTGCATCGCGCAAGCAGAGTTTACCGCGCAACTAGCATAGATACAATGGCCCGACATCAATCGTCGAGCAGTAGCTCACCAGACACAACTCCCGTCTGGTCGTAGGTTCCTCCCTTTTCTATACAGGATGAGTGGACTTTACACCCTGTTGCTTTCGTATTAATAACATTAGTTTGGATTAGGCCTGTGTTGCCCATGAACATGGCCCCACATGACAACAGTGTTTATAGACATCTCATATAACCTGGCCACTAATTCTTCCCATTAATAACGAATGAACTGGTGATCTAGGCGCGGATACAGGCCCAAACTAACTTTTTCGACCATACTAAATCTAAAACTCTAAATTATCTAACCCATTAAAATAGATGGACAAACTTTTAGAAATCATTCAGACCACCAAAATAAAGACGACGGTAGAAAAATATATAAGAAAAACGCATAGATACTTACAAGAAAAATAATCAGCTAACGAAAATACACTAATGTGCCGGCAATTTATTATTTTAGGTCAAAATAAAATCACTTTCAATCAGTGTTTTTTTTTGCTTGAATATCTTTAGTTAGACGTACTGAGCGCTGTGTTAAAATTTGTCGATCTATTTTAATGGGACCCTGTACAGTTATATAATTTGTATTTTTACTTTATACCTATACAGTATATTAGTCCGACATGTATAATTAGTCGTAGACATCCTCGAGAAGGACCCCTCTATGTCTCGTTCATTGTTGAGTTGACAGAAAATTGGTGCTGATGGTTTATTTTTAAAGGGCTTTCAAGGCTTGAAAAATTCTCCCTGTCCTCTCTGAGACATACATTTGTGTGTGTGTGTGTGTGTGTCCCCTTGAGCGCGCTTGTGGTGATCACAAGAAAGAAAGAAGGAAAATACATATTACAAGAGACCATTATTACTGCAAACACCATTATTGAATTGCCTCGCAAAGTCTATGCCGGCAGAACCTTATTGATTTACAGCTCTAACCATCATTAAACAACCTTTGTTGAAAATGTGTTCCATTTAATTTAGGTTAACAAGAAGATTATTTTGATTTAGGAACAACAACATCTTTTGTTTTACCTTTCATTATTTTGACTACGCGAGTACCACTCGACTTATTCAAAGGTTAAAAGGTAAATCTAAACAGAAGATAACAACTAAGCATTCCTGTTCTTATTAGGGAAGCTGTAAGAACATTCAAGCATCCCGTGCTCTTGAATCGAGCAACTATGGCGCTGACGGCTCTTAACCCTGCGAAGAGCCTTTAATGAGCATTTGTGGGTGTTCGATGGTACTTTAGGGGCAAAGGGCACGTGCAATGTCAGAGGACACTTGACCGGGTCGTGGTGGTTGATAAAATTGTTTTTTTTTTCGTTTTATTTATTTTGATGTAGTGTTTTGAAGCGAAATGTGAGTTTAGTAAGTATAGGTACACCTCGGAATAACCCTTTGGGGTATACACGCGTCATATGTATGTTGTTAAGTTTTAAAGCATAAAGTTTCTGTGTAAACTCGCGGTTATAGTTATGACGTGTGAGGTTATGAGGACTACAGGACCTAAACGCAAAAAATGCAAGTTGTATAATGCCTAAAACTATATGATCGACTATAGTAAACAAAATCAGAAAAATATATGATATTCGTCAGGATATATCCTGGGTAGATAGTGTATTGAAAACATAATACAATTAATTTGATACGATAGAAAAAAATCATGAAGAAACCTCTAAAAACTTTCTTAAAACAATAAAAACCATACTAATATACATACAGTCATTCTGATTTTTTGCCAGATTATTCTATAAGCAACATCCTACTAAAGTACTAATGTTTTAATTTTTTAGTCTAAACAATAATATTTTTGTAAATAGATAAATCACACTAATATTATAATGTTTGTTACTACTTCACGCTGAAACGGTTGGACCAATTTTGATAAAATTTTGTATTGAGGTAGCTGACACCCTAAATCTTTCTAAGTTAGATTTCTACCACCAATCTCTTATAGAAAAGTGTTAATGGCAGAAATCTAACTTAGAAAGATGTATTAATGATTCTAATGATTATCATTATCTAAATATGTACCTCTTATTGTCGCGAATCATATTTTGATCAAGATACAACTTGACACTGAACTGCAAATTGCAAAAAAACGTAAGAAAATTTGAATTTCGTGGTCTCAACTACCCATTCACCTTAACAGAATAAAATAAAAGACAATTCCGCACCAGCTCTCCCGTTAAACGTAAATGCAAATTCTGTATCTCTTCGTCAGTTATAATTGTATACGAATTTATACACGTAATTGAATCACATGTCAATTTTTTTCCCTATACAGTATCAAAAGAAAAGGAAAAAGAGAAACAATTATAATTATTTAGTTGAAAAGAGAAACATGATCCGCAACACTATTATTTTATTCCATTGAATAATATAATATGAAAAATACTTCAGTGTTTTCCACAGTATTTCTGTTGCAGTATTTTACATTACTCTCAGTCTGTTATTATCATTATTCTTTTGTTTTTCTGTTGTGAGTAATAAGTAAGAACGTTGCCTACATACGGCGAATTTTCACGGCAAGACAAACGTGTGTGTGCTTATTAGGTAAAAGATATTTATTTAAACTTTATTTTTATTCGAACAGTTTTTCTTAACTCTGCACGCGTAGCATGATGACGTTTTGTCGACGGACCGTCACCTATTCAATTTCATCCTGTATATACGCAGCACATACATTACTGTCTTCCTAGATGCTGATTGTAACATTTGCACGCCATGTTATGGCAGGATATGCTGAAACAAATTCATTGTAACACCCTATGTACCATATTCTAGCAAATAAATATTTTGATTTGATTTGATAGAATTCTAGATACTGTAGCGTCACAAGAATTAGTCTCACAGCCGCATCATAGCCAATTTCGCGGAGCGCGAGTGTACATTTTAACTTGAAAACGATTGTACCGTCGTCGCCGCGTCGACGTCGTAATGTAGTGGGGCACTTGTATTCTCGTCTGTACCAGCCTTGTCCTTGTTCAAAAGTAATGCCATTTGTTCCATACCGCTACGTCGCTACGCCAAACATTTGCGGTAGTCACCTACGTTGCTACGCGGTATGCGAAGCTACGAGGTATGCAAGCGGTACCGTGCGGTGGGTTTATTTTACATTGTTATGTTCCACAGTTCGTATTCCGATTTTGTGGCATTTTGATTAACTACGCTTTGCAGTTTCGAAGTTAGTTTTGTTGTTATGTAGTTTTAAACTACCCCCTCCGCTTCCCGCGGTTTTATGACTTACAAAACATCAAGATTTCTTTATTAAAATATTTAAGTTTAATATGAATGTTTTATAAACACAACAACTTTGATTTTTTTAATGAGCATACGTTGAAAAGATTTTACCGTACGAAAAAGCGAAATGTTAAAACTAAGAACTTGTTTGCCATTAAATAACGATTATTTAATGGCAAACAAGCAGATACATAACGGAGAGTATAGGTTACCGCCCCCTATGGACATTTGCAATACCAAGGGGCCTAATCTGTAAGTCCGTCAACAAAGATACGGGCCCATTCGGAAGTAACACAATACATCAGAAAAATCCCTACTCCCGATTAATTAATTTTTTTGGACGGGCAAAAACAAATCGGGAGTAAGGACAACTGACAAATGGTGTTGTCATTCATACTTAGTTCGGGCCTCAAAGTAATCTTATGTCTGTAGGTGATACGGAGTGGCAAACGCTGGCAACTTCGGTCGAAACTACTTGAGAGCAGTGGTGGCCAAGTGGTAACGGCCGCGACATACAAGTTGTAGGTCGTAGGTTCGAACCTAGACAGGCGCTTTACTTTGTGTAGGTGAAGGAAAACATCGTGAGGAAACCGGCATGTCTTAGAACCAAAAATTCGAAGACATGTGACATCTACCAACCCGCACTGGGCCCGGGCTGGTCTAGTATTATAATAATAATGCCGATAGTAATGGGTTAATAGCAAAGAGCCTCGACCAAGACCTAAGGAAAAAAAAAAAAAAATCTAGTCTCTCGTTGGGCAGCTGGATCAAGGGCTTGATTCAGAAAGCGGTACTTCTGGACACGGCCCGCATTGTTAGGAGGTTCCTCTCTCTGGAGCCTAGACCCGTAGCTTAGACCCTGTTCTCGAACTGTTTTTTTCTAATATTTAAAAATATAATTTATATGTATATAATGAAATAAAGTAAATAATATTGAATAAACTGTTTGATACAAATACATACAAAAATATGTAAAATAAACCTGTTATCCATACATATTAACGGAGATTACCCCTTGACAGCACAGCGCTGCCATGAATAATTCGTTTTCAAACCTCTCCATTTTAATTATATGCCGATCGATAATCGTAATCAGTATTCATTAAAACGAACCTATTTGTCAGTAGAATACAGTTCACTGAGATTAGCTATCGGAGACTGTGGTGCATTTAGAAAAGATATTAAATATGATGTCCAATGTTTTGATGAGTCAATCTTTTAAAGAATAGTGACCCGATTCATTTTATTATGGTTGTATAATTTGTATCGTCATGGCCCATTGGTTAAAGACTTTCCCCTACAAGCACGTTATATCGGTCGATAATATCGGATAATAATGTGTCCCGATTTCTTGCCACACAACACCTGCGTTTTTATCGTCCGATACTTCTAACGTGTGCGTGTAACCTACAGTCCCCCGCCCGTACTACGCGTTACTTCGTTATTAACGCAGGTATAAGATCGTATGCGTCCAAAATGTTATAAAAACTCATACCGGAATATCGCAGGACGGAGGAACACAAGCGTGCTATTTCTATTGCGTCGTTAGTATCGCAGAAGTGTGTAACTTCGTGACCCGATACAAAATGTATTGAAAACTGATATCGCAATACCGCATCCGATATTATCGACCGATAATAACGTGCCTGTGGGCTTAAGGCCTCGCCTGTCCTGCACAAGGTAGTGTCTGAGTTCAAATCCGAGCAAGTCCAATGTGACTAACCATTCATAAATAATTTTGAGTGTATCTTGGACATTACTGATACCGGTTCAGGAAAAAATTCGTGAGGAAACCTGGACTTATAGTTAATACAAGTCTGAAATCGCCAACACGTCTTGAGCAAGCGTGGTGTCAGTGCTTGTGCCTTCTCTGGATGAGAAGAAGCTTTTGCCCAGCAGTGGGACTGTAATAGGCTGTTATTATTACTATATAAATTGGAACCCCTAACCTTTGGCCAAGCCGAAAGTCCGTACTAAAGAAAAAATAGCTAAGGTAAATATTTACTTGAAAACACAAAGAATATTTAATTTTATGCAAAAATCAATCAAAATGCAAGACTACACAATTTCTCGTACTTTTATGAAAGGTAAAATTATTAAAATTGTAATATTTTCATACCTCAGTGTCATATTAATTTCATACGCATTTTATGACACCAACGTTCTTGTCGTAACATGAAAATGATTTACTCATGCGGCATAAAGTGTAAAAGAAAAAAGAATGTAATTCCTTATTGGAATATGTATAGGTACCTACTTAAATATCCTCACAGACATGATGGGTATGTTTCCTTATCTAAACATAATTTATAACAAAAATAAAAATATATTGATGATAATATAAATTGTGGAGTCAACGACAGTAATGTTAGTGTAGCTACTTGAAATATCAGTTTAAGAAATCTGTTTCACTAACATAATTTGAGCCGACCCTTTGTTGACCCCACGGCACGGTTTTTTTAACGTGACTGTCAACAAGCTTCCATAGTGATCCATACAATACTGACGACCGTGTCTACACACGGCGTATAAACCGCGCCGCAGAAAAAACTTATCTGTCAAGAAGCTTCCATAGCGATCCATACAACACTCAAACTCAAAACTCAAACTCAAAGCATTTATTTCAATTAAACCATTTTACAGGCACTTTTGAATTGTCAAGAAGTAGGTCAGTCAGAAAAATGTGAAGCTAGTTGCCCATTCCAAAGCGTAGGTACCTATGGAGAAGAACGGACAAGAAACTCCATGGACACTCTTTTTAAATTATATTTTACAAAAATATTAGTTACATCATTACTTTTGAATTTATAATTAAATAATGTGAGAACGATGTAAAAAAAACAAGACGTATGCGTTAAAAGCGTCCAGAGTACAACAAATAGTACTAAAACAACAATCCAAAAATAAAAATAAAATAATTAAAAATAAGCCGAGGCAGCTAAGTGATGACCAGCCCCAACTGACGGCGCCCGTTCACGAACATGACGCATAGATCAGCACCATTCAGCTCAACCATTTTGAAGGGAGCTAAATGATCCAACATACACGCCACCGTCTGTCACTGACAACTGTGCCTTCACACGGCGTATAAAGGCTCCTACAAACAGGCGCGACACGCGATAAAATCGCGCCTGTTTGTAGGACCCTTAAACCGCGCCGTAGAAAAAACGTGTGTGTCAACAAGCTACCATAGTATAGATGTTTTATCTCACGACTTGTAATCCACACAACACATGACGACCGTGCCTACACACGGCGAATATACCGTTTTTTTTTCTCGGCAAGAATAACATGTGTGTACAAAGAGCCTCATTATATATTAATATATAAATTGATAACTATGCTAGCCTGGTAATAATCTTATCACCTGGAGCATGTGAGTGGGCGCCCCCGCCCATTCCACTGTCACAATTATATTTATTTATCTTATGAAGCCTACGATAACAGGATGGGGGGAAACCTTTGTGCGAAAATATGCCTTTGTCGTCTGTTTCCTTAATAAAAGTCTGTTTTACGAGCGACTGGTAATTGTCAAATAGGTTCTTTATTTTGATTTCAGATAGCAATGGCGTTTTGATTTATCTGCCTATTTTTTTTTTCAACAAAATCAAAATATTTTATTTCACTACATTGGCATTTCTTAAAAAATAGATAGTCACCCATCCACGAACCGACCTCTGCAAGCGCCGCATAGCCTTCAAATAACCCGTGTGGCTGTTATTATGTAGCCACGAGTCCCTTTGTTGAGCTGAAATTAGTATGGCGTATTTTACAAATGAAAGGTCACTCAATAGGCGCAGAGCTGAACACTTTTTTAGTTTTAAACGAAAAGTTTTGTAACGGTTAACTATAGGAGTTTAATTAATAAGTTGCAGAAATCTTACTATTAGAAATCTAGGTAATCTTCAAAAAAAAAAAAACCAATCGGATTGAGAACCTCCTCCTTTTTTTGAAGTCGGTTAAAATAGAAATTTCGGGCGAATGATTTTCAGAATACCTACCTATGTAGAGAATTAAAAACAAAAGAACGTCACCATCCCGACATTTTCCTGTATACATAAATGGAAATAGGTAGTATATCTATACTAATAATAAAGCTGAAGAGTTTGTTTGTTTGAACTTCCCAAATCATTACTATACTCTATGGTTTGAACGCAATAATCTCTGGACCGGTCAGATTTGAAAAAATCTTTTTGCATTTGATAGCCCAATTATTGAGGAAGGCTGTAGGCTATTTAATATCACGCTATGACCCTTAGGAGCCGAGCAAAAAGAAAAAAAAGTCAGAATGAAATTTTAAAAAGAAAAAAAAAAGAACGCTAAGCGAATACGAAGTGTTGCGACGGGGTGGGGGTACAAGAAATTTCACGCGGACGAAGTCGCGGGCAGAAGCTAGTAGTCAATAAATCACCCTCTGTATAAGAAGAAATCTTTAGTGTTTGGCCAGACTGGGGTGCGGGCGCGGGACGGGCGCGGGCTGCTCGGCGCGGGGAGCTCGCGGGCAACTCACGCCATAGCTCGTTCATACGAAGTGGAGTGGCCGCAGTGGGTGCGAGGCGCGGGCGCGGGCGGGTGCGGGCGACCCGCGCGGGGACCGGGGTTTTTAAACTAGTTCGAGCTTTTTTCTATTAAAAATAAGTCTTCTTCATCCATGTTAAATACATTGACAAACACTGGACACGACAACACGCAGAACGCAGCCGCGCTCCAGTGCGTTCACACTAACTGTAAACGAAACAACATAACATACCATAACATTACGCTCATAATCCTCAAAAGGTTGCGCAGAGGGAGACCTGTACCCACATTTGCCAGTTAAATTTAAGTCCCATGCAATATGGGAAGAACCTATAATGTCCATCAACCGGGTTGCTACTGAAGCAAAACCCAATAAAGAAAAGTTTTATTGGGTTTTTTGATTACGAATTTCCGTGATCAAAAAACCCAATAAAACTTTTCCTAACCTTGCCAAACTCAATTCCTTCTGCGTATACAGGCGGATCTACTGTGACGATACCTCATGTTTTATTTAAATACAACATCTCTACATCGTCAAGCCGTCAGTTCGTACGTGCTGCAGTGATGCAGAAGGACATTATTGCTATAAAAACTACGTAATGGCGTTCCGCAACATTCTGTGATTTATCGAACTAATATCGAGCCCATAAATTTATAGTGGCTGTTGGAATACAAATGTGGGTACAAATGGAATTGGTTATCTAAGTTCTTTTTAAAATATCACATATTTCACAAAGCTCACAGAATAAGGAAGCTGAAGTGGCAATGGGCCGGCCATATTAGCCGCACAACCGGTGACCGTTGGGGTAGGCGTGTTCTTGAGTGGAGGCCGTGAATCGGCAAACGTAAGGTAGGACGCCCTTCTTTTTTTTTTTTCGAACGGGAAATCATCAAATGACCCCTCCCGCTCTGGGTGGAGCGGAAGGGAGCGTCCGACTCTTACTGACTACAACCCACCCGTGTTCCTTCCTTAGCCCTTTATGTTCCGGGCCAGCGGTAACCCTTTCGGACAATCCCGCTGAGGTAGGACGCCTTCAGGCTAGTTGCAGCAACGATCTTCGCAGGGCAAGGCAGGGTGGCTGGTAGCAGCTGGATGTGAGTTGCCGAGTATCGAGCTGGATGGCGTGCACTTGGAGAGGCCTATGTCCAGCAGTGGACTGCTGTAGGCTGATGACGATATTTCACATAACATTTCCCTCATCTGTAATTTCTCAGTAGCAGCCCGGCGTCTGGATTTGTGCCCGGTTGATGGCAATAGGCTCGCCCCCTGTTACATGGGACTTAAACATAACTGGTTTAGTGTGAGTGTACACTGTATTACAGGTAGGTACACCTTTACCTTTTTTTTTTTTGCTGTCGGGGGGAAACCTTCAATAGGCACCGGACCTCCGGGGAGGAGGTCGAGGAGTGTGGGATTTTTACCTCACTAAAACCACCCCGGTGATCACCATCAGCACATAGGGGTGGTCCCGGTTCCTCTTAAAAGACCAATTCCGGAACCCCCCCGTGCAACGCCTGTAAGGCACATCCCTGGGGAGGTACACCTCTACCTAACTCAGTGTTTATGTTATGTGTGTATCTCCACATAACATTGCCTGTGTACTCCGAAAGAGTTGGGAGAGGTGTATATCTACGGTAAACTTAAAAAATACACAGGAAAATGGCCTCTGTGAGTCGCAATAGCACGGAACAGTATTTCTCAAAGTTGGTTCCGTATTTCCAGTATGAGAGAAGAATGTTTTAGTAAAACGATTCTTATGAATAAAGGATGATACCTCAACAAGATTACTAGATGGATGAGACTGGACGTCGATGATCGAGTTATCTAGTTCTCGCAACTGCGACTGTCAAGTGTGGGGTTCTGAGTGATCCCCAGATCAGATCCCGGCGAAGTGTTATTGGGTTGTTTACCTGTGACTGTTAATGGCGAGAGTTTTGTTGAATGTTCACACGATCTGACCAAGAGTTTGTCTGGACTTTAAAAGAGACTGTGACTTCTGAGTTTGTTTCGGCCTTTCTTCTCAGAATAGTCTGATAGGAAACGCCGACCTCATCTAGTTTAAAAAAATATGATTGACGTGTAATTTAAAAGGGTTTGTACAAACCTACTTACAGAAATAAAATCATTTATCATTTAGAGACTCGCCCCCCAATTTCTTCTTAGCGTGTCAATGGAAAACTAGATTGGGTTAGCCCAGAATTTGGCTTCGAATTTGGCGCCATCACTCCCTGTAACTTGCAGGCAACAGACACTGGGATAATAGGCTATTTGACTGGTTTCTGATAAACATCTCAGATTATTTAATGGTGTCTAACGAGCCCACAAAAACCTATTACTTCAAATTGCATAATGTATTTCTTTTAAAAAATAGTAAATAAAAATGTACTGTTTAAATAAGCCGCCAAAACGCTATCTTTAACAATATGGCGTCGTGACGTCACGATTCACGTAAACAAACGTTGAAACGGTCGAGATACTAGACAAAAGTCATCTGTCCTGTCAACGATAGACAGAAATTTACTAAATCATGACGTCATCTTAAGTTCAGCCAATCCAGACCGTTTTCGATTACGTGGCGCCAGATTTAAAAAGATGAATTTTTTTCGGGATTTTTTTTATAAATAATACATTGTTTTGTAGTAAAATTAATGCAAATCGATTTTAAAAGCGATAATCTATACGAGTGTCAATAATTATGACCTTATTTTTTACATTGTCAAATAGCCTATTAAGTGGGTCTTATAACGTAACTTGCTATGTGTCTTTTCGAGGAACACAGACGTGAGTTTACGTCATTTACATCAGTATTTTTTATTTATCCCAACCTATGTTGTCCCACTGCTGGGCAAAGGTCTCCCCCATAGCTTTCCAATTTTCTCTGTGTTTTGTCTTCTTTGTCCAATCGGTTAGAAACGAAGCCAAATCGTCATACCAGCGTTTCTTAGGCCTCCAGTAGGTCGTCTTCAGGCCTATCCACACACACAGGTGCTATCGGTCATGTAGGTATAGCTCCGTCTCTTTCTCACTGGAATCATGATGGCATTACAACGTCATAATACGGCACCAGGCTCATCTATCCTGGTGCATCCTACAAATGTGACCCGCCCGGTCCCATTTCAGCCTCGCTGACTTATCCCCTTCGGTATTGTATTCGATAACACTACCATAACCAAACTCTGCCAACAGGTAACGACATCAACTTAAGCTTAGAGTTTTCATACAAAGGGGATCGTTTACGACGCGTGTACCGTCGTGTTACCTTCGTGTGTTTGGCAGTGACGTCACTGCTACCTGTGGCTTCCACCCGGAATGTAAAGGGGAGGCGAAGCGCGTAAGTACCACAGAATAAAAATACTGTATATATATAGAAGCGAAATGTATGTATCTTTCTTGTCTTTGTTCATCAATCGCCTATGGATAACGGAGCGCTCCACACAAACCTGTATTCATTGCGGTTAGCTCACCATACGCGATTGCTCATGGGATGGGATATTTGCAGAAGCGCGAATACTTTTATTCAATCTTGAGAAAGCTTGTCGCCTCCCTGTTGCGGCGGGTGCGGGGCAGCGCCAACCACCTTTTGGTCACTGTGGCCGACAGGCAGTATTCGACATGGAGCGACTGCCTTATCTAACCTCCATAACCAGCTTACTGGGTAACACTTGGTAAGTCTTGTTGTCAGACTTTTGGGCTTCTGATTACCCGTAACTACTGTCAAAGATCTACGAACGTCTGTAGGGACCAACAGCTTAACGTGCTTTCCGACCCATCCACGAACCGACCGCGGCAAACATAGCTTAACCTACGATCGAGCAGTGCGGCTGTTATCATGGAACTCAATAATTACAAACTCACACTCAAAGCATTTATTTCAATTAAACCATTTACAGGCACTTTTGAATTGTCAAGAAGTCGGTCAGCCAGAAAATATGAAGCTAGTTGCCCATTCCAAAGCGTAGGTACTCCTATGGAGAAGAACGGGCAAGAAACTCCATGGACACTCTTTAATTTAAATTATATTTTTACAATTATATTTATATTACAATTATATATTATTTATATTACATAGTCCATGTGCGCGCAAGCCAGGCATTTCATATACGATCGAAGGAGTTTCTCTTCTATAAAATCTTATTCTATTCCAAGTACCAACCTAACGTAGGTTACTAAAGAACTCGGCTGAAACGAAGGGCGATAATTTACTTTCGCGCCGAAGCTAATCGGGCGTTGACGGCAAAAGCAACTACGTCCCGCGTTTTTCCTCGACTTAATTACTTTCGCTGTAAAAGGGTTTTTTAATCACAACTCCTTTGATGTTATCTTGTCGCAAAGTGTTCTTGTGATGGTCCTGGAAACACCATTAAAAGATTCAATTTCAGTATTTTTGATAGACGGAGCAGCGGGGTAATTGCGTAACACACTAACAGTACAGCTTTAATTTTGACAGTTCAATAACATTCATTGCGTTATTTACGTTGTTGAGCAAACAATTTTTTCGAACAAATAAAGCAATGGATTAGCAGTATCCTTCAAAATTGTTCAGATTCTGATTGATCGCGTGTTACGCAATTAGGTTGCAGGTTAGACAATCAGCCTATCGCAGTCTACTGCCAGACCTCCCAGGGTGAGCCACAACAACCTTTCCTCTGCCTTCCGCATCCAGTCGGTCCCAGCCACCTTTTTAAGGTCATCGGTCCATCTAGTTTCGGGGCGTCCCACACTACGCTTGCCGATACGCGGTCACTATTTCAGGACTCGTCTGCTCCTTGGACCATCGATCCTTCGACAAACATGGCCAGCCCACTGCCACTTCAGCTTGCTTACCCTGCAAGCTATGTCCGTAACTCCGGGCCTTTTCCGGATAATTAAGGGATAAGCTTTGATGTTAATTGTTCTTGACCAATAAAGGGTGATCCAGACCGTATCGGGTTTGCAGCCGGCAAATGAATCGGGGATATACTCGGCTCCAGTTGGTCAGTCACGTTGAATCGCGTATACTCATGCTGAATCGCATCTAGTCGGCGCTGAATCGCGTATACTCGGCGCTGAATCGCGTATACTCATGCTGAATCGCGTCTAGTCGGCGCTGAATCGCGTATACTCGGCGATGGATCGCATATACTCGGCGCTGAATCGAATACTCGGTTCCAGTCGTAAGTTTTCACTTCTATTGTGTGGACATCAGCACAGACTCTTTTTTTTAATAGTATATAATATATCATTATATCACCAATTTATTTTTAAATGGCATTCTATATCATAATAATACATCAATCAATATATCAAACTGAATGATCCATACTTTCTTATTCGAAATAATAAAATATAAAAATATTCATAAAAAAAAGTAGAATAAAGAGCCGATCATTCAAACATGTGACGGGTTATCTTACGCTAAGCTCCGTATCGATGACAGGCTATTATTAGAATATGAATAGTAAACAGAAAAGATAAGCAGATAAATCGTAGGTACCTAAGCTTAGTAAATCTGCATTTTAACATTGTTATGCGAGAGCTGGCAACCCACTATTTCAGAATGCCCAGAACATAGACAATAAATACCGGAGTGACCACAGATACAAAACTGAAATGTCTCATGTGCCCTGCCTGTAATTACACCAGCACCCATACCTTTTTATCTGAAACAGCAACGCTGCTAGGCGGCACGAAATAGCAATGGTTGCTCAATGTGAATTTGTGAAAGGGTTCTTCTGGGGACATCCCAGAAGAGCTCCTTCACAAATTCACAATATGGGATGGCCCCAGAAGAACCCATTCACAAATTCACAATGAACTCTAATAATGTTGAGAAACATATTATACGGGGTGGCATCACATCGACGATCTGAAACCATGAATTCAACACATTATTAGAAATTGTTAGACCGTTATCAAAAAAAAACCTACGAACAATTTCAACGCACGGGTTTTCAGAATCAAGTACTTTTAATCCATCTCATTAAGTTGCGCATAGATGTCCCAGGCCCTGTATAGGTAGGTACTATGTCCTATATTTCCTGAACCATTCCACTAAATCCCACTTTCCGATAGGCCTTCTTCCGTAAACATTGATTAAGCGAAATACTTTGTAAGCCCACACAATCCATGCAACTATTTAAGTAGTAACACTAACTACTTACGTCAAAGTTTACGTCAATTGCAATAAAATCGGTAAATATAGACATTGTGATCCTATTACTGTACGTTTATGAAAGGCTATTAACGAACTATCGAACAGATTTAGCGGTGAAACCGTGAAAGTATATCGCTGACGAATTTTAGTTACCTACAGATTGAATTGTGGAGTGAACTATAAAAATGAAATATACGAATACAGTGAGATACTCGAATCAGCCTAGTGCAACAGATTTGGATTGCCAAATTCGCAAATTCGAATGAACGCAAGTGCGAAAATCCCCAATCAGCAAAGCTGTGATCTGTAGATTGTGTGCTTCTTTCTTCAAAAGACCATATCAGACATTAATCTAAATGGTCTTCACATGATCTGACCAAGATTAATGTCTGTACTTTAAAAGAGACTGACCTCCGAATTTGTTTCGGCCTTTCTTCTCAGAGATAGTCAATTAAGAAACGCCAACCTCATCTAGTTTTTAAAATATGATTGACGTTCATATTCGTGGTGAAGCATGTGGTAAGCACATGCCTCACTACGAATATAACGTCCACACATTGCGAATCATGCGACAAGCGCCGTGCGCTGCGCATGCCTCGCACGAACTAGCAGGGGATCGAGGAGGGGGGAGGAGGGGTTTAAGGAACGTGTTCGTTCTGTATCAGCCTTAAAAGTGTTTGTAAAAACCTACTTACAGAAATAAAATCGTTTATCATAAAGGAAGTATTGCACCTGTTTGAGGTAGAAGTGTCTAACATAAGTTGGCCCCAGTCTTCCCTCAATTAATCGGATCAAAGAGTTGTCATTAATCAATGACACTCCCTGCGTGTGGGTCTTTAAACTAAAAGCCGAACATTACACTATGACAGGAATCCATTATTTATATTTTAGTAAAATCATATTTTTCAGCATCCTAGACCTTAAGACTCCCGTAGACAGGCGGGGCGCAACTCTGGTGGTACCTATAAAAACTTCATGGAAATTGTTCTACCGGAGATGCGCTGCGCCTGTCTGTGTGTCTGCTGTCAAGAGCCTTTATCCTTTATACTACTAAAATTAAAGTGAGTAATGATACCGTTTCAGGGAAACCGCCACTAACAACGGTAACAGAACACGTGCCTAAAGAAATGTAACGAAATTCATAATACCTGTCTTGTCTCAGTGCGTGCCAAACTGCGTCTCATTATAATCAGAAATATGACAAAATTCATGGACGTTGTCTTGTCTCACTAAGTGGTAATGTCGGCTGGTATACCTAATCCTTTGTTACGCCCACGTGTCTCGAGACTGAAAGAAAAGGCGTAGTATTGCTCAAAAGACGTAATAATGCTGAATAGAAGAAAGAAAGAATATACGTTTATTTGCGGCAAATATGACGCATAAAAATAAAAACAATTTGGGAGAAACTGAGAAATTATGCGTCACATCTACGAAAAATGGCCATCGGTCAGCATAATGCTAAGACCTAAGACCCTATACGAGACAGAGCCCCAGCGCTGGTTTTCAGCGACAGCCGGCGTTGACGTGATGACGTCAGCCAGTGCAGCATACGATTAGATATAAATGAAAACAACAATCAAAATAAGAAATAAAATATACAAGAATTGGCATTGTATTTATAACTGTCAACTTTACCGTGCCGTGCTATAACTGCCATATTGTATTCTAAAGCCATAAAAATAACGAGGAAACGTAATGGTCAATTTTGGTCCCAATTTGGGTCCTTCTTAAAAGAAAAGGACATCTTTCAACATCCAAACATCATAAAAAAAGTAGAAAAACCGTTGTATCTGTGGAAAACGTTGTTGGTTATAAAGTTGTATATCTATTTTTTATTTTATTAACTTTCGCCTTTATAATATCAGTGTGTTAAACAGTGTCATAGGGACATATATAGGCCCGTAACCTATTTCCATGAATTCAGTACATGATTGAATGATGATGATTGATTGATTGATTGATTTTTGTTCATGGTTGATTGAATAGAATTGATTTTTCGTCAGTTATTTAAAAATAAAAAGTAAATTGCTGTTCCATACATTTTGACCGCGTAGATATTGCACTGTTGTATGAAACAGCTGTTTTTTTTTTTATAACCGACGAAGAATTTCTATACTACCCCTAGTGTAGAAATTCCATCTAGAATCATGTACTGAATTCATGGTTACAGCTTGCGTTGTTTTGTATGTTTTGTTTCTGTCACCTTGTAAATGTGTAAGTTAGTTTGTTTCTAGGTTCGTTGTTAATAGACAAAAATTAAAAAAAAACTTTTTCCCCTAGAGGAAAATAAGCTATTTTTTCCTCGCTCTGGTACGCTACAATAACGGTCTTTTTGAGCATGAGAAATGAAAAATAAAATTCAACCCATCTAAAGCATAATGACTCTGACGAAAATGCATCCAATTTAGTTTAAATAAGAAGTGGAAGCGAAGGTAGGTACTCTTTCCACAGTGCACATAACTTAGATTGTTAACTTCCCAGTAACTCTACGCCTCTCAACTTTATGCACCAAGTCAGAAATGAATATGCTTATTTTGCAAATTGTATGGCGATTGGCGCGAGCATATGAAACGAAGTTTTGTTGGAAAGAAGATGAAGAAGCTTCCATAAGACGCGCTTCCATAAAAAAATCGCGCGCGACCCAAAGGCACCGCAAGTCGCGCAACGAGCGGTGGCTTTGTGTCGCACGCGATTATATCGCGTGTCGCGCCTGTTTGTAGGAGCCTTAATGCAATAGAAGACCGTTCTACTTTCGATTAAAGGGGTTAGAGGAATACTAGTAAGTAAGTCAGGGAAAATAATAAAGTAAATTGACTACTTACCAACTTAAATTGTCTGTATAATCAATTTACAGCTGTAATTCTTTGACAGTTGTATAAAATAGCTGTCACATGGCCATTTGACGTAAGTTGTCAATTTCCTTAACAATTATTTACCCTGACTGTATCTTTATTGCAATGCAAAGAGCTTACTACAACATAATTACGTATCTTCTTAGCGCAGATTGAACTACAAAAATACCAGAGTACATTTCAAATCATACTCTTTACAGAAAACCCACTAATTACTAAAGTCCCAAAAATTACCTCACCCTTTTACTGAACAAAGCCTGTCAGAGATTGTAAATGATGTTGCCAACAAATAAAACGGCTAACTAGTTACCTAACTAGTGACATGACGTCGGCGGGCACAAAGGGTGCACCTCTAGCCGCCACGATTGGGATTGAATCAGTAAGCACTCGTTGAATCGCTATAATTGGAGAATTTTAGAGAAGGTACTAAAGGAGGCCGGAAAAGTATCGATATTTTTAGCTGCCTATTTATTCTGCAATAAAGATGATAATAAATTAAAACACTGACAATACTAACGAGTATATTTTGAGTAGTGGTGGGCTGACTGACTATGGGTTTTGCTAATCTTTGACTAGCTATAGTGACTAATCTATTGGATATATTTGGTTAAATTTTCGTATGTTGATTGGGAACGTCATTAGACATACCTACGTAGTTTAATTTATTTTCGTATTGTCGCCTCCACTTTGTATATCAATGTAAACAAAGGTAGTTTGTATGAGCTAACTAAATTAATATGTTTTACATAAATAAAAAAAGAATGGATTAATATTATTTAAGTAGATATACACACGAATTGACCTGATTGTTTTAATCAATATTTAAGTTTTACATTCCGTGACCCCTCCGTGCCTCGAAAAGCACGTTAAGCCGTTGGTTCTGACTGTCATTCGTGGGTCTTTGACAGTCGTTATGGGTAGTCAGAAGCCCGAAAGTCTGACAGTCTTACTAAGGGGTATCGTATTACCCAGTAACTGGGTTGTGCAGGTCAGATAGGCAGTCGCTCCATGTAAAATCCTGGTATTCAGCTGCATCCGGTTAGACTGGAAGCCGACCCCAACATAGTTGGGAAAAGGCTAGGCAGATGATGATGATGAGATTTTTTAAGTCATAATTATACTTGATAATGGATGTTAACCAGTAGGCCACTTTGTTTAGGTAACAGCATTGTGACTGTGACCCAGCGTCCTGACTAAAAGTGATAGACGTCGCGCGAGCACGCAATTGTCGCGTTCTAATGTCACTTTTTGTTGGGTGATCCGGAACCCGTGGTCGCGGCAACAGAGGACGCCATTCGGTTTTCCGAACAAAAACTGACATTTGAACGAGATGATCGCGTACTCGCGTGATGGTCGCTTTTGGTTAGGGCGCGGCTTGACAGACAAATTAAACCCTACACCCCATGAATGGAAGACTAAACCAAGACTGTGCATAAGTTCTTCAATCGAATGTCAACTAAAGTTATAGTAGTAAATTATTTAAACTAAGTAATTGGTGTTTTTTTTGTTACGCAAGAAAATGCCTTATTAATTAATTAATGGAATTAACAAGAAAATTGTTACAATATAAATATTATAAAATCATCGATATTCTAAAGAGATGGACCTCTCTTCGCCGAATTAATTTACTTTTCAAGGGTTACAAAACGTCTGTTCTGTAACACTTCGGGTCGTGTCGACGAAAATACCTCTCTTTGTCTTATTAACAGATTAAAATACGCAAACCCTTTGACAATGGCGGATTATTTCTTGATTTTCCCTCTATTCTATTAATAAAATTAATTATAGTTATAAATAGTTTATTTAAGGCAATAGAACTGATACAGATCTCATTGATTTGCACGCTAAGGGTGTGCCGCTCGGACAAAAGTGTTTCAGATTGCAATATCTATCTTTGTAATGGATTACCTCCAGCCAACTTAAATGTTTTTCGTAAAATACTAAAAGACGCGGGAAAGACCCCTTTTTTCTCTTCCCCTACTCTCTCTCTCTACTCCACTCTGCTCTGTCTCTCTACTCTACTCTGCTCTCTCTCTAATCTATTCTGCTCTCTCTCTCTCTCATCTATTCTGCTCTCTCTCTACTCCACGCCGCTCTCTCTGTTACAGACTATAGGTACGCTTTACGCTTACTGGCTCAATTTGTGGTACCAGTAGGTATAATAAGCGAGTTGCAATTTCAACCGCTAACGGTCGGTAAATTAAATAGTACCTAACTAGATCCAGTCATATAAAGTTACGAAGCACTTGTGGCTCAGTTATAAATGTCCTACATCGACCACTAATGTCTAGAAAGGCACAAGATCTAGGCTAACTAATAAAAAATAGGTATTTCTGCTAGATTTTCTAGTCTTGCTTAACAAAAAGCTTTTCATATTATGTGAAATTCATAAGCATTAAATTCTTTAAATAACTTCCTAAAATAATTTTGCATAATAGGCTATTTGACAATGTAAAAAATAAGGTCATAATTATTGACACTCGTATAGATTATCGCTTTTAAAATCGATTTGCATTAATTTCACTACAAAACAATGTATTATTAAATAAAAAAAATCCCGAAAACTTCATCTTTTTAAATCTGGCGCCACGTAATCGCAAACGGTCTGAATTGGCTGAACTTAAGATGACGTCGTGATTTAGTAAATTTCTGTCTGTCGTTGACAGAACAGTGACTTTTGTCTAGTATCTCGACCGTTTCAACGTTTGTTTACGTGAATCGTGACGTCACGACGCCATATTGTTAAAGATAGCGTTTTGGCGGCTTATTTAAACAGTACATTTTTATTTACTATTTTTTAAAAGAAATACATTATGCAATTTGAAGTAATAGGTTTTTGTGGGCTCGTTAGACACCATTAAATAATCTGAGATGTTTATCAGAAACCAGTCAAATAGCCTATTATGTACTTATGTAAAATTTGCTCGCCGAAATTGAAGAGATCAATGTAATTATTAAGAAGAACTTTCTATTATTATTACCATATACCAATTATTTACGCAAATAAATGATTTTGATTTTAAATTATTTACGATGGGACTGTCGTACCTACGCATTGCTGTCATAAAAGTCTCTAATTAATTAAAGAATTTAAAAAACACTTTTTAATGTATAACATCAGCGAACCCAGTTTCAGTTTTGAACCCGTTTTAGCGCGCTAATTATAAAAAGTATGTTCCTTTTCGATTTTTTAAATATTTGAACTAAGGACAACGACTGACTGGGATGGCGGACTTAAGAGGAAATGCGGTCGGAGAGACTTTTGAAAAATCCTAAATAAAAAGTCGTAATTCGAGGTTTGGCTCTCGCCTATTTCCTCCTCAAATATTCGACCAATTTAAAAGATATTTCATCAACTGAATAAAAAGGATATTACTGTTTCTCTATATTTTTCTTTATTCATTAATAGTTGTAAAATTTTTACACTAGGCCTCTGTTGACCGCGGTTTAATTCGGCATTTTTGGAGGGTTCTAGTGCTTATAAAAATAATGTATCATCAAAAAGGAAAACATAGGTACATACAAGTAGTTAATATTTATTATTCTGTAAAAAAATCATTGCTTTATGGTCATTAACCAAAAAGAAAACAGGCGAGAGCGTTTCTATGAAGAAATCTAAGTAGTACCTGGTACTTGTTGACAGGCCTACGCCGTCCTCTCATACCTACTGTAATTTGAAAACATTGTAAAAGCCAATTATTTTTTTAAATAGTAACCGTGGAATTTCTTGTAATTTGAAAACATTGTAAAAGCCAAATATTTTTAAAAAGAGTAGGTAACCGTGAAGTTTCTTACCGACTTTTCTCCATAGGAAACGACCAATTGGAACCGTGCACCTAGCTTCTGACGTTTCATAAGTGACCATGTAGGTTTATGTGAAATAAAATATTTTGATCTTGAAACGACCACCCACATTTCCTCTTAAGGCTTAAACCTAATAACTACGATGGTCTGAATCCTAGCATTAAGGACTAAGGAAGTTTACCCATTACATTTCCTTATTACTAAGCTAATCATTGTAGTATCAACATCATCGCGTCATAAGAGACAGATAGCAAATCTTATCTAGATATTTCTGGCAATGGATATTTCGTGGAAGCGCGTAATATTATAGGAATATTCTGTGCGGAAATCGCAATCAAGCAGTTATCAGTGAATGTAAGTATAGTATATGTATGGTAGGTATAGATATAAATACATTGTGCAGAATTTGAATACGAGAACACAATGGATAACAGTCAATTATCCAATTGCCAGCCGTATATCCTTAGGATATTGCAGTGATCTACCAATTTGAATAATCGCATCCGCGATTGTCATTCATACAATCTTACTTTATTTATAAAGCCGGCCATACACACTACGGTCCACCGGAGAGGTCTTCCCGTGCAGGTATGTGAACCGGAGCGTGTGTGAGAATAGACCAGTGCAGTTTTTTTAACCTGCGCAGGCGACCGGCGCAAAATCGAAAACCAATTCTTTCGAGTGACACCGTACGGTGTACCTGTAAAGACCGTTTCGGTACACCGGAACGTCCCCATACACGCTTAACCGACGTGTGCTTGACCTGCGCAGGCAAACCTGCACAGGTAACCTCTCCGGTAGACCGTAGCGTGTACGGCTTACATTACTGTGTCACGAAAATCTCTGGCGAAAGCTGTTTAAACCCTCTAACAATTTTGTTGAACCATCTGAGAGCCTTCCACTGGGGCAGAAGTTACCATGGCCGACTTTGAAATCTCTAAACAGACTTCTAACCTAAGTCGGCTGGAGCAAAGACAATCTCCACAAATGGGGGTTCGTGGACGGCTCCGATCTCAAGTGTGTTTGCGGCGTCTCCTCACAGACAAACACCCACCTTTCATCTTGATCCGTATGCCTAGTGGCCTAGGTTCTTGATGACCGTACAACTGTATCATTGAGTGCAGTTCGCGTACCTGCATTTTAGGCCAAACATAATCCATACTAATATTATAAATTCGAAAGTAACTCTGTCTGTCTGTCTATCTGTATGTTACCTTTTCACGCCTAAACCACTGAACGGATTTCGATAAAATTTGGCAGAGAGATAGATTGCATCTCGGGGAACGACATAGGATAGTTTTTATCGACATACCTCGCGGGCGAAGCCGCGGGCGGAAGCTAGTAATCATATAAACTTGTTGCCGTAGATACGCTAAGAAGAAGATTGGCGTGAGGAGTAAGTTAACGGAAACGAGAAGTCATAGTATCTTCGTAGGTATAATATCCTCTACAACATCAGTTGCTTTCATCTTCAATCACACTATCACCACAGCTATCACCATCACACTTCACACTAATATTATAAAGGCGAAAGTTTGTGAATGTGTGTGTGTTTATATGTTTGTAACTTCTTCACGCTCAAACGGCGGGGCCAATTTTGATAAAATTTGGTATGGAGGTAGCTGACACACTGGATTAGCATATATGCTTACTTTTTATCCCGATATTCCCACGGAATTGAAACTTATGCGGGTGAAACCGCGGGGCGCAGATAGTATGAACAAAAACTTCTTGGTACATTTTTAGTTTAAATATGTGAACGAAAGAAAATTGTTGTAATTCATGACCTCCTCAGTCTGAATTCCGACAGTTGAAATCGTTCAATTCAAGAAACCTTTAATTGTAATTTATAACATACAGCTTTTGCCCGCGACTTCACCCGCATGAAATTCCGACCCACCCCGTCGCAACGCATCGCCTGTCCGCGCTATTACCTTTCTTTCTTTTTGGTCGGCTCCTACGAGTCGTAGCGTGATGTTAAGTAGCCTTCCTCAAGAATTGGGCTATCATCATCATCATTTCAGCCAAAAGACGTCCACTGCTGGACATAGGCCTCCCCCAAGCACTTCCACTTCGACCGGTTCTGTGCTTCTCGCATCCAACGGGTTCCTGCGGCCTTCACAAGGTCGTCGGTCCACCTTGTGGGAGGTCTTCCAACGCTACGTCTTCCGGTACGTAGCGAATTGGGCTATCAAATGCAAATAATTTTTAAATCCAACCGGTAGTTCCAGAGATTAGTGAGTTCAAACCAAGTCTACAGCTTTATAGTATGCAGGGTTACTGGTAAAATATTAACGACCTCTTGAGAGGTCATTTATTTATTTAATTTATATTGCATTCATGTCGTTTACAAGGTTGTTAAAATTTTAATATAAGATTCGTACATGAGCCCTGCTAGGGCACCGCAACATTATGTTTCTTAACTATAAATTAAAATAATATTGCATGCATTATTATATAAAGTTATTCAGAAATATATGAAACCTGAAATCGCGAAAAAAAACCGGTCAAAAGAGAGTCGGACTCGCACACCGAGGGTTTCGTCTCGTTCCGTTCCGTCGGGTGTCTTTAATTTTTCATCGGCGAAGCCTATATTCGTCAGAGAATTTTAACACTGTGCACTGCGGTGTAGAATATGATTTATGACGTATTAAAAAAAAACTTCTTACTAGATCTCGTTCAAACCAAGAGGTGGTTATACTTCTTACTAGATCTCGTTCAAACCAATAACCTTGCATAGAGGTTTGGCAAAAGAACATTCCAGTGACACGACTCTTCAGGTCCACGGAAAATTACAACTTCCTAGAAGGACCGACTCTCAAAATTTCATTTTGTTAAAAGCTCCTTTTCCCAGAAAGGGCCCTCTTTCCTTATATATAATAACATACATAAACATCCTTATATATAAGTACTATGAAATAAGGTAAGTTTGCCCACAATATTTGCTTGGTCAAACCATTTTAAAAGGAACTCTATTACTACGAATGTATGAAAGGGGTCGTAATATGAATTAGACCGTGTTCTTTGCCTAACCTTCAACAATTGTAATTAGCGGATAGAGAAATCAATTACATAACAAAATGTACCATTCGCTACGGAGGTTTTCAGCTAAGGGACTGCCTAGGTTATTATTATGCTGGTTTTTTTGCTAAAATCATTATGCTTTTTCGGACCAATTAAGTATTTAGGTACAACACAAAACTGAGTTTATTTTATTTTATTAAGTTACTTAGTTGCGGGGCCCGTGGCTAAATAATATCAGCCGCACAGGTCGATCGATCAGGTTAAGCTACGCTTGCCGCGGTTGGTCTGTGGATGGGCGACCATCTTTACATACCGTGACCCCTCCGTGCCGCAGAATGCACGTTAAGCCGTTGGTCCCGGCTGTCATTCGTGGATCTTTGACAGTCGTTACAGTCAGAAGCCCGAAAGTCTGACAACCAGTCTTACCAAGGGGTATCGTATTACCCAGTAACTGGGTTGTGGAGGTCAGATAGGCAGTCGCTCCATGTAAAATACTGGTATTCAGCTGCATTCGGTTTGAAATGAAATGATTGAAATGATTGAAATGAAATGATGAAATGATTTTATTTTTTGTAAGTAGGTTTGTACAAACACTTTTACACGTCAATCATGTTTTTTTTTTAAACTAGATGAAGTCGGCGTTTCCTATCTGACTACTCTGAGAAGAAAGGCCGAAACAAACTCAGAGGTCACAGTCTTTTTTAAAGTCCAGACATAATCTTGGTCAGGTTATATGAAGACCATGTAGATCGATGTCTGAGGTGGTCTTTTGAGGAAAGAACCACACAGATTGAGAGGACCTGTCCAGTCAGTGCACGCATTTGTCAAAAATCGTGCAGCTCAACTCAAGACTTAAGGAGCTCAACGATTCGACGAACAATACCAAAGAAAGGACATTTGGGTAGGCCACATAAATTACTCAAACTGCCAGACCACGAAAAAAAAAAAGCAGAACAGAGAGAATAATAAAAAAAATATATATAAGTATGTAAAAAGACCCACATCGTCTTCACATTCACAATGAAAAAATAATATAATACTTTACAAAGTAAGCAAATGTCATTGTTTAAAAAAAAATATTCATCAATGTCAATGTGTATTAAAAAGAAAAAAATCATTCAAAATGCAGAAATTGGAAGCAGCTCAATCCCAAGCCTTTTTGTCCTCAATATAATCTTTAACGGTATAAAAGGCTTTCTGGCACAACTTACGTTTAATGAAAGGTTTGAATTTATTAAGGCTTAGATCTTGAACGTGGCTTGGTAGTTTATTGTAAAAGCGTATACATTGGCATCTGAACGAGCCACCTATTTTCTTGAGCCTGGTTGTAGGTACAACATATTTGTGTTTGTTTCTAGTATTTATATTATGGATATCACTGTATTTTTTAAACAATTTTATATTTTTATGGGCATATAAAAGATTTTCATAAATGTACTGAGAAGGCACAGTCATTACATTAATCTCTTTAAATTTGTCTCTGAGAGAGTGTCTCGGACTTAATTTATAAATTGATCGAACAGCTCGCTTCTGCAAAACAAAGATAGTCTGAATATCGGCGGCATTTCCCCACAATAGAATACCGTACGACATTACACTATGAAAATAGCTAAAGTACACTAAACGAGCAGTCTCTATATCAGTTAAATTTCGAATTTTTCTAACAGCGTATGCTGCAGAACTTAGCTTTTTTGACAATTTATCTATATGTGGACCCCACTGAAGCTTAGCATCCAAAGTTATGCCCAAGAATACTGTGTTGTCTTCAGGATTCAATTCCTCGCCCCTTATCAACACATTAGTTTTCACCTGCCTTACGTGGGGTAGCGTAAACTTAATGCATTTGGTTTTCTTCTCGTTTAGAAGCAAATTATTAACATTGAACCAGTGGACTACTTTCGAGATCGCGTTATTTACATCGTCAGTAACCAACTGCTGACGTTTAAGTTTAAACAAAAGAGAAGTGTCATCTGCAAACAACACTATATCATGATGATCCTTTATGAGGTACGGCAAGTCATTAATATAAATGAGAAACAAGAAAGGACCAAGAATTGAGCCCTGTGGGACTCCCATTGTTACTATAGATCCGGGTGATCTTTTTCCATTAACGTCAACGCTCTGAATCCTTTTACTCAAGTATGAAATAAGAAGATCCAGAGCAGTGTTTCGGATCCCGTAGTGGCGGAGTTTCCTGATTAACGTTTCGTGAAGAACGCAATCAAATGCCTTGGACAAATCACAAAAGATGCCCAAGGCATCGCATTTATCTTCCCATGCATTATAAATATGTCCTAATAGTTCAACGCCGGCATCAGTAGTTGAACGACCCCTTGTAAAACCAAACTGTTTGCTATGTAATAATTTATGTTTATTAAAAAATCTTTGCATTTGGTCTAAAATTAATTTCTCAAAAATTTTACTTAAATTTTACTTAAAAATTTTACAGAAATAGGTCTATAATTTGTGGGATCTGATGTACTACCTGATTTAAACAAAGGTATTATTTTACTATTTTTCATAAGGTCAGGAAACTCCCCATTGTCAATACAACTATTAAAGATAATAGCTAGAGTAGGCGCTACAATGTCAATAATAGACTTGGCTACTTCTACAGAATTACCCCACAGATCTGCAGTCTTTTTTACATTTAAAGTGTGAAAGGTTTTAATTATATCTCTACAGGTAATATATTCAAAATGAAATTCCGAATCGCAACCATTAACATTTTCTTTAAGCAAAGACTCAGCAACAGAAGGTGATGAGTTTAGTGATTTAGTAGTTGAAACGGGAATATCTGAAAAGAAATTTTCGAATGCCTCGGCGACTTGTGCGTCTGATTTTATTATGTTGTCATTAATAGACAGGCTGTAGTCAGTATTTCGGTTACTAGATCTTCCCGTTTCACTATTAATAATATTCCAAGTCGTTTTAATTACATTACTGCTGTTTTTAATCTTTGAACCCAAATAACGTGACTTGGCCATATAACAAACTTTTTTAAATAATTTTGAATAATTTCTAACATACAAATTAAATTCATCAGTGTTAATATAAGTCCTTTCATTGTACAGTTCATAAAGCCGTGTTCTACTTTTATGAATACCAATGGTAGCCCAATCACTGAACGATGCATTACTATTAACCGAAATAGTCTTGGGAATAAAGGTGGAATCAAATTGTTTACAGTATACATTAAAAAAATTATCATAAAGATGATTAGGATCAGCATGAATAGACAAAACTGGTAATTTATCAATGAGTTTAACTTTAAAAGCCTCCAAGCGACTTGCAGTTTTGGGGTTAACAGTGATATCCTTTTTAGCCACTTTTTTGTTTTGATTTTGAATAGTAATCCTTTGCCCGCAATGATCAGAATCTAGTAAAGTTATAATTTCTTTGTGGCTTGGTATAATATCTGTATATATATTATCTAGGCATGTGGCACTAGTAGGGGTTATTCTTGTGGGCTCTAAAAATAGGTTTAGAAGATTGTAGGACTGAAACAAACTTAAAATTTTACTACGAGAACCTGAGTTTTCTAATAAATTGACATTAAAATCACCGCAAATGATAACGGACTTGTTTGAGTTACAAATCCTGTGTAACACTTCATCCATTACCTTTTCAAAGCAGTCATACAATCCTGAAGGGGGTCTATACACACTTAATACAATAGAGTGCTCCAATTCTACACAGGCAATTTCAACCGTACGCTCAACTGATAGGCTCACAATATCTATACGATCTTTAAATTTGAGCTGGTTACTTACTAAAATTAATGAGCCACCATGTATAGCATTTGTTCTGCTAAACGAACTACCAACCTGGTGATTATTAAAATTGAACAAGAACTGGTGGCTTTTCAGCCAATGTTCTGTTATACAAAGTATGTCAATACTATTAAAATTCATAAATAATTCTACTTCTAATTCTTTGTTCATAAATCCTTGAATATTTTGATGCACTAGGTTGATACTATTGACTGATTTTAAGCTTTTTTTGCGTACATTATAGCTAGAGGTTGCCTCTATTGTCTTAATTTCTAATTTAAATTATTAGCAATGTCATTAATAGTGACCAAATTATTGGCAGAATTATTTATAATGTCATTGCATTGCTCAAAAGAAGCAAGTTGTTTAGCCAAATTTTTGGCTGTAATAGAAAAAAAATAAGATAGCGACACAGCTATCTGTCTTTTATAATAGTCAGAAAGATAGTACATAACAATGTTATATCTATCTTTTGTCAAATAGAAATTATTACTAACATAATTGTTAATATCGACTAAATGGAACATGTTATTATTAAATGTCAAGTTATGCATTGTCATATTCAATTCAAATCTTAAGCTATTTTCTTCCTGTGGCAAACTGTTACTATAAGGGAATGTAAACAATACAACTTTTCTTAAACTAAGGTTGCATAATGTTCTATGATACTGGAGCAGTTCTCCTTTGTTTACATTTCCCCTATTACCCATAAAAATTAATAAAGTTGTATCCTGGGTAAAGTTACATTTAATAATTTTTTTCATAATATGAAACAAAGAACAACCAGGTATACAGTAATTTATTATTGAGTGTCCCGGATATTCAGCTGTTAACAAGTGTCCTAAGTCCTTACCGATCTCATCACAAAATAACACAATATCATTATTTAAAGTTTGTTTACACTTTTTATACGAACTATTAGTAGAAGGAATTATCAAATCAACACAGGGCTGCACTAAGGTGGTATTGCAAGTTGTCAATGAATGCTCCGGTGTGACATTGGTTGGTGTTTGACAATGCTCACAGTTGTTTTTTTGTGAGTTTACCAGCTCATTCATTGCCAACACATATTCCCTCATTAGGTCTTCAGAGGTATTATATTTGTTGGTCATTGAACTAAGTTTCTCCTGTAGATGGTCAAGTTCAGATTGCAAGGTCTCTGTGTCAATGTTGTACTTCCTAGTACTCTGCTCCAAATTATAAGAATACATGTCTAATTGTTTAATTAAATTCAACCTTTCTCTATTCAATTTAACGTTTTTGATAAAGAACTTTTGTCTTTTTACCATTTTTTGTGTTTTAACAATGTATTTATTAATTTTAATGTATTTTTTAAGTTTATTTTTACTGCTTACTACCCTCACTGAATTATATGATTTTGATTCATCATCAGCTGTCAAATCCATAGTGTATGTGGGGTTTATGGTAGAAACCATTGACGGGGCAATAGGCATCAACTCACTGAACAGACTTTGGTTCAGCGAGGCGGTGATGTTAAGATTGGTCGTCTCAAGTTGTGTTATTTGACTTTGAGCCTCATGTAGCTGCTGTTGTAATAAATGTTTTTGACTAAGAGCTTGTTCATACTCTGTGCTACACTGGCTGAACCCGTCCACAACAAGTTGAAGTCTATCCCGTTCTTCGTTAGACTGGAAGCCGACCCCAACATAGTTGGGAAAAGGCTAGGCAGATGATATAATGATGTTTTATTTTTTTTACTGAATTGTTTATGATCTTATGTATTTTATTTTCTCAGTTACTCTTACACACGCTGTCCACATCCTATCGAAGGAATGCTGGAAGGAAATAAGCATCACTTTTGTACTTATTTTCTGTATTTACTTCTTGTCTGTTTATAAACCTGTGTAGATAAATCAATAAATAAATGAATAACTTGTTGGCAGGTATGTATGTATATTGATCTGGACACTGGCTGACTATTAATGCAGAAAAAACTCTAAACATGGCGAATAAACCTTGACTTGACTTAAAATTAAGAAAACGGACGGAGTGAGTACGCATAAAGTCTAAGTACAATATAAGAAGAGAGGCTTTGTTGTTATGGCTATAATATCACTTTATGATACTTAATTTTAGTTTGAAAACAACATTTATCACGCTACATTTTATATTACGAAACTATTGAAAACTGTTTAATAGCTGTAAGCTTCGCCTAAGTAGGTATCGCAATATATTTTTTCTGCTACAGAATTTATAAACGATTCACTTTAGTTCTGAATAATAAATAATACTAAAGCTTTCACCTATAAAGTAATGGAGTGAGACGTTAATGTTTTGTAGCGAGTTCAGGCCCGAATAATTCGTCTCGAAGGACCAAATTAGAAGGAGCAGCGAAGTACAGTAATTCGTACATATCGTGTAGTTATACTTCGGAACAAGAGGAAGAAGGAGGAAGAGGAGGTTATCGAAACATTTATCTTCTTGACAAAAGCCCATATATATATGTCGCAGCCAACTGGTTTAATTAGCCGTTTAGTTAACCGCCTAGCCTTTTAACTAAACGGCAGCCGTTCAACTGAATGATATTCAATTATAGTTTAGGTTGGAAGTCTGTAACTTCAAATTCAAAGTCAAATTGGTCGCAGTAACTACGCCAGGGCACCCCGACCAAATGGGTTAGGTTAGGTTAGAACTGTGATCAACCGCGTGCGAGCGGAGAGAGCGAAGCGAGGCGAGCACTGCTTCCAAAGGCCAGGCGGTTAACTAAACGGCTAATTTAACCAGTTGGCTGCGACATATACATACACCGTTACATTTTTACGTCTTAATCATTAAAAGGGGACATTATTCCCGACATCGTGAAAAATTAGGAGATTTTTTTTTACAGAGCTAACCTATTGCAGCTTTCGAGGGCGATTGCTGTTAACTTTGCCAAAAAAAGAATTATTATCTTTGATTGTGGAAAAGTCATTCACCTTGTGAACCTCCTCCCCTCGCACGGACACGTAAAAATATCGTGGGGGGATTTTATCGCGCACTGGATTTTCAACACTCTGTGTTGAGCCGAGGATTAAGAATCCAAGAGAGCGCATCCTAGCGCTTCAAAAAAAAACTGTTGGATTTACAACTCTCTGCGCTAAGCAGTGCGCGGAAAAAAAATCGCCGCGAGAAAAATGCGCCTTTCGCACCTGGGCATACGTCAGCCAGGGCCGTCTTTAACCTATTGGAGGCCCTGGGCACATAAGAATCACGGGGCCCCTGTATAGTTAAGAGACAATAAGAGAACCATACTAATATGTCATAACTGGGGGGCTAGAAAGTTATTGTAAATCGCCCTGAAAATCAATTATTTTGTCATTGAATCAGGTACTAATAATGCGTAGACTGGAACGGCGGCTGTAAAGAATGTTTTTATGGGAGCAAGCCGGGGCCCCCGAATATCGCGGGGCCCTGGGCACTTGCCCAGAGTGCCTAATGGAAAAGAGGGGCCTGACGTCAGCTGCAAATAGCTTTCATTAACGGACTTTAAATTATGATTCATCTTGTTTCACAACTTACAAAGATTAGTTACCTATTTACAAAGGGATTATTCGATCTTTTAATCTTGACGCTGAGAACTTCATAGTTTCAGCCAATTACGTCAACAGACTGTAGCAAGGTTTCGCACCCACGTCGCTGTAAATACGTTCGTCTTTACATTTTCACAACATCATAATTATGTGTAGTAGCTTAGAAAAGAAGTAGAATAGCTGTCTAGCGACTTTGTGTGCATGTATTTTTGATTTCATTTTTTTCCAGCTTCCAGGCTGCCTATCTGTCAAAAGGTAACAGACAGAAATAGTTATTTCTCATTTATTATTTATTTGAAGAGTATGGATTCTCAATCCTACTAATATTATAAACGCGACAATTTGTGAGGATGGATGAAAGGATGAATGTTTGTTACTCTTTCACGTAAAAACTATTGAACGGATTTGCATGAAATTTGGCACACAAATAGTTAATAACCTGGGTTAACACATAGTATATGTATATTTCCCGTTGGATAATTTCCGACCTCCACGCAGGCAAAGCCGCTGGCAAAAGCAAATGCTTTATAAAGGTAACTTGAAAAAAAAACACGCAAACTCATTTTGCTACCCTCCTACGATAAAACGGATAAATGAAAAACGCTGACGAGACAAAATGCAGCGGTGTGGAGAGTGTTCCGCGCTATTAACCTACCTTATATCTTTTGGAACACCTGTGGCTTTTGCACAAGTGAGAAAAAGCTTTTGTCTTAAGTCGGTATTTTGTTCCTTAAGAAATTAAAAAGTTCAAGCAAAGAGATTGAGACCGTGGTGACCCAGTGGTAACGGCCGCGACTTACGAGTTGTTAGGGCGTAGGTTCAAACTCAGTCAGGCGCTTTACTTTGTGTATATACTTTCATCAGCACTGCTCTCAAACGGTGAAGGAAAACATCGTGAGGAAACCGGCATGTTCTAGAACCAAAAATTTCGAAGACATGTGTGACATCTACCAATTCCCACTGGGCCCGGGTGTAGGATTACAGTTCCCTATCTCGAAGAGAGGAGGCCTGTGTCCCAGCAGTGGGAACAATTATAGGCTTATTATGTAAGCAAAGATATATTAAGTAAGCAGAGAGAAATGTCGTAGAAAAAATGTCATCCCATGTCTCTTGATGCCGCGCACCATTCAGCATAATGTATGTATGTATTTGATAGCTGAAAGCCACCCAAACACAATAAAATAAAATAATATAGCACATCATTTTCTTTTGCACACAATGCGACCTGTCAAGTCAGTTGTATGATGACACGAGATAATTGTATGATGACACGTAAACACGTAGAAACAGTCACAGCTGTCATGACTGTGATTAGAACGGATAATTATTTTAAAAAAAGCTTTTTTATGCCCTTTGAGAGAAGACATTAACCTTTTGAGCGCCACGCGTCAAAAAATTAAAAACGTGCCCTCGTCAGCGTCAAAGTCTGTCATGTAGTCGAACCGTGGCGTGCTGGGCACATTTCGGTTTGTCATCTATACATGACTGTGGCGGTCAAAAGGTTAAAACTATTCGAGTATCTACATGTTTTAAACGTTTCACTCACAAGTATATACCTACATTACAATTCAGTCAGCATTTCGGCGGAAAAGGCATTAGTTTTCCCACCCAATACGGCATTTATTATCCCCCTGAAATGCTACTACAGCGCCGTTCAGTTGGCACTCGTGTAACAACGCACTAATACATTTGCCCTACGCTTTATGGCTTGTGTTGGACATAAAAAGCTCCCAACGATTGATTACTGACTACTTAAATACACTTTTCCTTGTAGAAGTTTACTGAAATTTCTTGTTCCCCGACTCACCCCGTCAAATCGCATCTCCGGCCCGCGCTATTACGTTTTAGCTTAGCATTATTTCTGATTTCTTTTTATCGGCTCCTATAAGGGTCCTAGCGCGATCTTAAATGGCCTATAGCCTTCCCAAGGATTGGGCTAACAAATGCAAAAATATTTTTTCCAATCCGACTGGTAGTTCCAGAGATTCGCGTGCTCAAACAAACAGACCCTTCAGCTTTATCTTTAAATATATAAAAATCTCGTGTCACAGTGTTTGTTATCGAACTCCTCCCAAACGTCTTGACCGATTTTTATGAAATTTTTTGTGTATATTTGTGTCTGAGAATAGGTCGAAGGCTACTTTTTTTTTGCAAGACAACGTTTGCGGGGTCAGCTAGTTGTTAGTAGGTATAGATAAACATCACACGAACGAATGGCCGGATTTTTATACAATAAATAACTATGACTAGACTTGGACATGGCCGACGGTCTACGATTTTGACCGAATGGTGGCCAAGGTCAGGTCAAAGAAACGAGTACTTAATGTCTAAAAGATGAATGAAAGATGATGAAGGGAAGGCGATGGAGGTAATGTCGCGTGGCCGAAGGATGCACGAAGCCGTGAAGTTTGGCAGAAAGGAACTGAGAGCCAGCAGAACACAAACTGGTTGTCAGACTATTGGGCATTTGTGTACCCGTAACGACTGACAAAGCCCGAAAGTCAGACAATGATAGTCAATACTCAATATCATCATTGTTTTACCATAACGTGTACGTAGTTAAGTGGTAACTTTATTATAATTTAGATCATTATGGACCCTGTAGGGCAAAACGGTAGGAGAGAGGAAGCCCTGGTTTAGGAGATATTAAATTATTATTTTTATTATATTATTTATTAATAATTACCGTATCTTTAATATATTTTAAACATTCCTATAAATTGCGTGATTATCATTAATTTTAATATTGTTTTGTTTTATTTATGTTTATCATTTAAATATTCATCTAAGGAGTAATAACATTGTTTGCCAGTATTTTTTTAAGTTTTTTTTATAAATATATTTAACTTTTCTTCTTTCTTTATGATTGTCAGACCTTGCACACAAAGGGTTCCAGGTACAATATTAAACACTACATATTTTTAACGATTTGGGAAACGCCGAAAAAAACACGTTTCCTACTGTTCTATACAGTAGGAAACGTGTTTTTTTCGGCGTTTTCGGCTCTAAATTCCCTTTAATTTTTTTTTCTTTTAATGTGTCTTACACAAGACACATTAAAAGAAGTTCAAACAATAACTTTGTAAGTTTCTGTCCTCCAATGACAGATCTTTTCGTTACGTACGTTGGTCTTCTACGTACCTACCTACTATAAATTATCACGAAAATTATTAAAGAAGTAAGAAGCAAAAACGAAGGACGGACGCATCAATATGCGTACCCACTGTCATTATTTTTTTGGACAAATAACAGGTAAGTAATATAAAATAAATCGTAAGTATTATTTTTTAAGTAATTATTAAATGTCCTGAATTACTAGCAACCCCTAAAAATAATAACATAAAAATAAATGGATCAATAAGGATATGCTTGCATCGCTAAAATTTAAAAAGTTATCTCGTGTTAAATCAAAGATTAACAAAAATTGTACCTACCTACAAAAATGTCAACTAATCTTTGTGTTTACGTCATCTTTTATCTTAATTTATATTGTTTTCAATCCTTACGTTCTATCATGTTGATATTGCCATCCGAAAATCAACAGGTACCGCACGAAAACACGATAATAACAAAAAACATATCTAAAATCCAACTTACCGATAAGAAAATCCAATAAACAGCAATTGAAGTTCACAATAAACACAGTTATCTCACACAATATTTATGTTTAATACACAATACTGTTTTTGGTACACACGGGAGCACGAGACACAACCGCTCAACGCGACGGTGCGGGACCGACTGTGGAGAAAATTGAGTGGACTTGTGGAGCCGAGAAAATTATGAAGGAAAGCGAATCCTTCTAATTTTCATGCTAAGGGCATTGATAGCCGCCGCGCGTTCTTCGACGTGGTCTGAAACCTTAATATCAATTTTATTTAATTATTACTTAGGGTTTCAGCTACATTTGTAAGAATCCATTTTTTATTTTCCATTTATAAAACTGACCGCGGTTGGTCTGTGGATGGGTATCTTTACATACCGTGACCCCTCCGTGCCTCGGAAAGCATGTTAAGCTGTTGGTCCCAGCTGTCATTCGTGGATCTTTGACAATCGTTACGGGTAGTTAGAAGCCCGAAAGTTTGACAACCAGTCTTACCAAGGGGTATCGTATTACCCAGTAACTGGGTTGTGGAGGTCAGATAGACAGTCGCTCCATGTAAAATACTGGTACATAGTATTCAGCTGCATCCGGTTAGGCTGGATGCCGACCCAACATAGTTGGGAAAAGGCTAGGCAGATGATTTATAAAACTGTGAGCTATTTCAATACAATGTTTGCTAATTGTCAGGTATTGAGCGCTGTTAATTGCAATCGAATGCCAGTATTGATGTTGTTTTGTTTATTCGGCATTTTATTCGTTTGTTGTCAGAGTTCATGATTAATCTTTTGACTAAATTATTGCGTTTTTCTTATGTCGGGGCTAAATAATAACACCCGCACGGGTTCATTCTCAAGGTTAAGCAACGCTTGACGAGGTCTCTCTGTGGATGGGTGACCATCCATAACATGTCGAGACTCCTGCGTGTCTTTAGAAAGCACGTTAAACAATCAGTCGGGGTTACGGGTAGTCAGAAGCCCAAAAGTCTTGCCAAGGGATATCGCGTTACCCAGTTGTGGAGGTCAGATAGGCAATCGGCCAACGCGCTCCATGTAAAATACTGGTATTCAGCTGCATCCGGTTAGACTGGAAGCCAACCCCATCATAGTTGGGAATAGGCCAGGCAGATTGGTTATCTGAATAAGGATTGTAGGTAGGTACCTATAGTCCGACTTTTAATTATCTGCAGTAAAATGACACTTCATAATAACTCATTTCGGACTGAGTTTAGAGATATGCATGTCAAATAAGCTTCGTTTGATACACTATTCTGTACTAGAAAAACAAGATTTGGTTGATGGCCGCGAAAAAACAAAAAGACGCCAATTTCAGTCATTTATGTAATACATAAGCTGTCATTTTACTGCAGCTAATTAAAAGTCCGACTATAATAGAGTCGACATGAATAACACTTAATGGTTGACAAGGGAAAATGGAAAACTGGCCAAGTGCGAGTCGGACTCGCACACGAAGAGTTCCGTACCACAAAGCAAAAACACCGAAAAAAAAAAACACGTTTGTTGTATGGCATGGGAGGGGCCCCTTAAATATTTATTTTATTTGGTTTTTAGTATTTTTTGTTATAGTGGCAACAGAAATACATAATTTGTGAAAATTTCTACTGTCTAGCTATCGCGGTTCTTGAGATAAAGCCTGGTGACAGACAGACGGACGGACGGACAGACAGCGAAGTCTTAGTAATAGGGTCCCGTTTTTACCCTTTGGGTACGGAATCCTAAAAAGGAAATCATTTTAAGCGGAACCCACGCAACAAGGACAAGAGCAGACAGAAAGATTTTATGACTTTAAATTTTGGTGATAATCTCGTGTCTCGAATCTAGCGGGAATCGAACCCGCGACACGCAGCGCAGCAAGCTGCGTGTCGCGGGTTCGATTCCCGCACGGAACAAATATTTGTATGACCTACAAGTAGTTGTTCTGTTTGTGTATGAGAGTTTAAATGTTTAGGAGAAATTCCTAGTGTGGGGCAACGTTTTTAAAAAAAAAAACCTAATTAACCAATAAAGATTTAAAAAAAAAACCGTGCCGTATTATATACACGAGCCTAGCTTAGGTGGTTAATCTGCTCAATCAAAAGTTTAGACACAATTCGCAACCTTCATTTAAACAAAGTATCCACTCAGTATCTAGGTACTGGTAAGAAGTCTTTGAAGATAGTGCCCGAAAAAATTAAAACTTTTGAGACAGATTAAGATAACAATAATCTAAAACTTTGACTTATACTATACTACCTACAAATTGGACAAGAAATGAAAGCTAGGTCTGAAAGTGGTCAACATTGGCATCCTACCACTAAGTTTAGACCTCCTTTCACGTCATGCTTCCCTGGTACGGGAAGTCTCATCTAGCGGGGTAATTGCGTAACACACTAAGAATTGCAATCAATTCAATTCAATTTATTTATTTATCAAGTATCATAACCATTTGTTAGTAAAAAACTTATCCTATGTTAGTAATTATTAATTTTTACATCCTAAACTAAACAAAACACAAATGCACATGCAATGCATTTCATTTTAATAATTCAACATTCATTGCGTTATTTACGAAGAATTATGAAGCAATGATAGATAGAATAAGTTTACACTTGAGAGGTGCAGGTGTAACCCGCGATCCTTTGTTTGTCGTCCACCCAAAGTAAAAGTGCTCCTTAAGGCTCCTTCAAACAGGCGTGACACGCGATAAAATCGCGCGCGACACAAAGGCACCGCAAGTCGCGCAACGAGCGGTGCCTTTGTGTCGCGCGCGATTATATCGCGTGTCGCGCCTGTTTGTAAAGTTATTTACAGATCTCTCGGAAGCTTAGGTAGTTCAACTTGCACTTGACCGATTTTCTGTCACAAGGATTTTTGGGTTGATAACTCGCAACAACGTCGTCGGTATGTAGGTAAGTACCTTGTTAGACCTCGCAACTAATGATTTTATTTTACTTCACTCGTGGACTCGTTGGTATTTATTAACTGAGGCTAACGTTACCGTACCACGGGCGTTAATATCATCAAGTTTTAGAAAGAGACTCGCACAGGTCGCTCCCTAATGATAAAGCCAAACTTTTTCTGAAACGCAAGTTCGAATCTTGACGTCAAATGCACTGAAACTATTACTTTAAAAGTTGATCAATTCAATAGAGACTTCCAATTTTTTTATTCTCTTCCAAAAGAATATTTTCGAGAACTTAATAGCAAAGTTTTCGTTAGGAGACTAATTTTGGCATCACTAGACATACATACGTAGTTACTGCCACACATACCTACCACAGGTACCTACAGGACCTACTATATTATATTATTATGTAGGTATTTGCTGACCCAGTGGTAACAGCCTCCGACTTATTATACGTGTGGTTGTGGGCCCAGGCAGGCACATTACTTATGTGTAATTTATTTCATCATCACTGCTCTCAAAACGGTGAAGGAAAACTTCGTGAGGGAACCGGCATGTCCTAGTACAAAAAACTCGATGACATGTGTCATCTACCAACCCGCACTGGGCCTGCGTGGTGGATTACGACCCACTCCCTCTCACAGACTCTCACAGAGAGGACGCCTGTGTCCCAATAGTGGCAACGTTGTAGGCTAATTATTTTGTGCATGTGGGCAACATTGATTTATGATGATAAAGTAACTAAACTAACCATGAAATGTCACTAGATATTAAGTAATAGATTAATGTATAGTTTGCCTACGTTGTCAGTGAAGCTAGGGTGATCAATCTTATTTATCAGTCATTGGCTTTTGCCCGTGACTTCGTCCGCGTGAAATTTCATGTTTTAACATACAATATATCATTCTGTCGCAGCCAACTAGCTTAATTAGCCATTCAGTTAACTGGTCTAGCCTTTTAACTAAATGGCACCGTTCAACTAGCGGCCTGAATGATATTCAGCCATTCAATCAAACAGCTAGGCAAATGACTTGGATCGTGTAACTATTTGCCTAGCCCAGACTGATTAATTTCTGTAAATTTAAATAATATGTAAGTAAGTAAATGACAACTAATACCTAATTAATTAATAAAAATAACAAGATGCGACCATGTAATCGTGAAAAGATGCGACTAATCCGTAATCGCAAACTCAAGCGACCATTTAGTCGTGAAAAGATGGGAACATGTAATCGCGAAATCATGCGACCATGTAGTCGTGAAAAGATGCTTCTATGTAATCGCAAAATCAAGCAACCATTTAGTCGTGAAAAGATTTGTAACCTAGCTGTAGGTATTTTTTTAAGCTAGGTGCACGAGTATGTCATCTCAACTTGTGATAACGTGTAAGCTTATTCAGCCTATAATATTCCCACTGCTGGGACACAAGGCCTCCTCTCGGTGAGAGGGAGTGGGCCATAATCCCCTACGAGGGTGTAGTGCTGGTTGGTGAATGTTACATGTCTTCGAATTTTTGATTCTAGGACATGCCGGTTTCCTCACGATGTTTTCCTTCACCGCTTTGAGAGCAGTGGTAATAAAATTAAATACACAAAGTAAAGTGCCTACCTTGAAACCAGCGGGGTAATTTCGTAACACACATAAAAGGGCAATTTATCGAAATGCCTTTCATTTTGACAGTTAAGTTACGTTCATTGAGTTGAACAGTCTCTTTCAAACGTAGACAGAGTAAACTATAGACTGCTGCTTAACTTCTTTTTCATTCGCACAAGAAAAAGAGAAACATATTAACGTCACTAGCAAAAAAAAAGAGACAGAGTAAGAATATTTCTGTCCCTTACTGCGTGTCGGCTAAGCACATCAATGTGCCCAACAAGTTTGACGTTTATGAATAACAAAAAACTACACCGCGATTAAATGGAAAATAAGATATTTTTCATGCATAATTCATTAATGCAATGCAAGTACATTTTCGCAACTGTGAAAATGGTAAGGTGCAGTGTACCTAATAAGCTGTAAAAATGATAGTAAGTATGATGAAGATTGCCGAAATATTTTGTCCCTTTCGGTGACACGGATACCATGAGTCTATAGATTACCCTGTCTACGCTTTCAAACCTTTGAAACAATTAATGTCAAGCTGACAACATGTATGGCATATATTGCAATTGATTCCCACTTTATGTGTGTTACGTAAACTTACTGTGCTGCTTACCTCCGGACTTTAAAGACAATAAACAATTTCTATATTTTTTTTACTTTTCATACGTTTATCGAACATCACAGAACCGGAATCCATGCAATCTTTTAGTCTCTCACCCTGCGCAGTACACGAACCTCTTTCCGAAGCAGAAGCAATACCAGTGCTAGCCCTAGATAGGTAGGTAGGTACCTACTTTAGTTCTCAGTCGGACGCTTCCGAATCGAGACTGTATTGAAGTGAAGTAATAACGTTAAGCTTGGATGCATCCTATAGAAAGGAACGTTTCGCTGTGTGCCTCTGAATGAGTGATGAATCCATTTTAATTTTGGAAGGATTTTAAACTACCTATATCAAAATAGGTAGGTCGGTCCGTTTCTAGATTTCGTTGAAAACATGACTGTTATTCTCAATAGCAGCCCGGAGTCTGGATTTGTATCCAGTTGACGGCAATGGCACTTGAATATAAATGGCGAAATGTGGGTGTAGGTACCTAATAAGTACACTTCTGTTCTGTCTAACCCTTCGGGAATTATAGGCGTGATTTTATGTAAGATTTCCTTAAACCTACTCAAGGTAATGAGCGTATAACGAGATGTCAAAAGATCTAAGGTGTATTAATGGTACCTACCTACAGGCATCGCATGAAAAGGACTCTACAGACGCCGCGACCGCCTCCCAACCGTGGTGAAATTAATGAGATAGGTACGTACTGCTTTCAACGTTGAAAAGTTAAGCTGAAACCCCTATAGGTACTTATATTATTTCGAGGGCGGGTATTCGGAGTTAAATTCGTGTGAAACGGGTGGATACGAAGCTGTTCTGATCTTATTGCACGACCCTTATTGCGAAGTATTAGAGAGTGCTTTACCTACTTACTTATTTTGTTATACAAGAGTGCAAAGTTGCTTTTTAACCGCGTACCTACTCAATTTTGATGACCAAGCAAGCGAATGCGCGAGTGATTCAAAAATTAGAATCCTCAGCGTTAGCGAGGCGTTCGACATGCTCCGTTTATACCAATAATAAGAACAACCTGTAACGTAGAGTATTTTTTTTTATTTATTTATTTAATCAGTAGTAGGTACACATACATTTTATACATTTAAGTTGGTGCCAACATAAACTCATTAGAGTTTTACCGTGCACCCAAAATCATCGAATACATAATTTAGATAATTATAATTACCTATATAAAATAATTATTGTAGTAGACACGGAATTTCCGTGGTAGTAGATAAATTAATAAAATTGATATGCATGCATAATTAGATATGCCTATCAACATCTACTAAGTACGTATTAGATTATGTTAAGTAGTTGATTATTGAATATACTTAAGTAGATACCTAGTACTGAATGTGCAACTGACCTACTTTTGTCGCCAAATATACGGAATCAGGCAATCAGGTGCTTCGCTAAGAAACTTTTCAATTTCAGATGCTGTGAAAACCTTCGATTTTTTTTGGTTGAGGACCAGTGTAGGTATGTAATATTATTGGAATTGCATTATATTCACATATGACAATCTATTAGGGCTTCCAAACAAATATACAACATTTTATAGACGTACCTATGTATGTATGTTTGTCCACGCATTTCTCTGCAACTAAGTATTATTCGGATCGTGACCATATTTTTTGTATTGGCTTACATTTACTTCAACTTAGGGAACAGTGCAAGTTTCATCAAAATCGATTCAGTCATTTTCAGGATATATATATATACGTGTACCTAAGTGTGACGGCCATACTGGCTTATTGATACGAGCTACGGGTGTAGTGTCAAAGGGAAAACATCTCAAAACCTTGGTCAAATTCTAGTGCAATATTTACAACAAAACTATTACCTACTTACTACAGACAGACGGACATGACGAAAGTATAAGGGTTCCTTGCAAGAACTACGGAACCCTAAAAACTAATTTAATATACCTACCTTATAAAGAATCTATGGTTTTAAAAACGATCAAATGAGCATTAGGTATGAGTCGTGCACTTTTGGATTTCCCAATTTTTTTAATTTACTCAATAGAATGAGTCGTAAATCTAAGGTACCTTGCTCGTGGTGGCTAAATAAAAACAGTGGCTCGGGTCGATCCCCTGATCCACGTTTTTAGGGTTTCGTACCAAAATGGTAAAACGGATACCTTATGGTGAGCCTCAGTCTGTCTGTCTGTTTTCACAGCTGGATATCTCAAGAACTAATAATGCTATCAACTTGAAATTTGGAATACCTACCTACTTAGTTTTAGATGACGTTTGCCCAACTATTTTGCAAATAAGAAAGAAATAAAAATATGTGTATATTTTTTGCAACAGGGACTGAAAGGGGGTCTGAAAAGTTCGAAGTGAGCCCCACTTCTAATTTTTCAGACAGTTGTCAATGGTAATGGCGCCGATTACTTTGTTCACAAGCACAACTTAATTTGGTCGGGTTATACGCGGAAATTTAGTATGGAAAAGTCTTCGATCAATAATAGTACTAGATGCCCGATAAGCGCTTCAAAAACGGCCCGAAAAATACAAGCACGAATACTTTTGTGCTCTTATTTCAAATTAGTATGGTCCAATCATAGCCAATGTTAAGACGTAAAAATGCCTCAGTGCACGTTCAAAAGTTGTGTAAATAACCACCGTAACACCAAGATTTTAAAAGGAATATCTTTTTTTCGGTAAGTTTTTATCATTAAATGTTTTTCATAAAATAGTAACACAATTAAATAGTAAATATAAATCAATTAGCAAATATTATGATTGTTTGGCCAATGTTTGCGATAACGCGCCAACTATTCCAACAAACATTGAAGCATTGGAATGTAATTCCAAGAACTACGTCTAGTTCCAAATTCGAGTAAGTACGAAATTGTCAACAAAATGTTTTTAACCTTATTGCTTAGAAGTTAAGTTTCATTTTAGAATAAATATTTTTGTACTTATTATAAAAATGACTTTTTATTTTCAAGTGACATTTTAAATTTATTGCTTCGATGACAGAAGGACTTAAATATTAATCATTTGCAAACGTAATTAAACTTTATGTGAGTGTGTTAAGGTTTATAATAATCTGAAGTTGTTAATATTATTAAACTTTTTTCTATAGTTCGTAGTAAGAAATACAATGTTTATGTGTGTGCAAACGTGGCCACTTTAGCGACTTATTTTTGTTCCTAATCATTCATCTAGTACTATTATTGATCGAAGGGAAAAGTAATGAAAGCTAATTTCTCTTAAAGTAGAATACTTAGGAATCTGAATTTTTGGTCGCTATAACTTCTTTAGGAGGAGGTTCTTTAGGGATTCTTTAGGGATTTTTTGTATAAATTTGGGTAGAAATCACAGAGTTTTTAATAGGGAAATCATGAAATGAAAATTTGGCACCGTGACTACCGCCACCCCACCAATGGCATGGTATATCTCGTAAACTACTGGAGTACTAGTTTTGAATTTTGGGTACTAATTTTATCTTGCAGGGTACTATTTTTTATTTAGGTTTGAGGAAAGCGACAAGCTTCTCTAACTTGGAATCAACATTCAAAATCGTGATCCTGCTGAACAATTGCGAGAAAGTTATCATCGTTGATTTCTCGGTAAATACAAATGTTAGAGTTCTGTTTTTTTTTTACGAAATAAATCATATTTATGGGTACTAATTATTTGTATAGGTACTTAGAATAGCTGTAGCGTGACCCCTTTTTCGGCGCTCATGGTGGTCCTGCTGAAGGGAGCGTGACTACCGCCGGACCACCTTCAAAGTCGATTTTCTAGAAAACTCCTAAGGTACCAATTTTGTGGTTGGAGTACTAATTAGTACCAATTGAGTACTAATTATTTACCAAGTATGGAAGAGATTGGCGTTGGTGGGGCGGCGGTAGTCACGGACATTACGGAACCCTCGGTGCGCGAGTCCGACTCGCTCTTGCCCGGTTTTTACTTACATGGGACCTACAATCTTTTGTACAGACGCCAGCACATCAAGCTACCCGAAACTGACAAATTTTCCCAATCAACTTTGAACCTTATGCTTTAGCGATAAAGTTGAATATCTATTAAATAAATTTGACAGATTGTAGTAGCTTGATGTGCTAGTCTGTAAGTTTCTTGAGCGAGAAAATCGTTGACAGCTGTATTTATAGGGTATAAATATGTCGCTCCTCGATTTTCGCCCAGGTACAGACACCAGCACAACAAGCTACTACAATCTGTCAAATTTCTTTAATAGATTTTCAACTTTATCGCTAAAGCGTAAGGTTCAAGGTTGATTGGAAACATTTGACAGTTTCGGGTAGCTTGATGTGCTGACGTCTGTACATGTAAGTAAGCTGCGCCGGAGAACAATAAAACACAAACTGACATATTACTTTCTCTTATAATTCATTCACAATTTTCTTAAAAGTAACTTATTTCTACAACATTACATTAGATTACAATGTACTTAAAAAGTGTGAAAAAATGTGATTGCCATGAGCAAACTTTTTTTAAGTACAGTCAGCGCCAAAAATATGTTGTCACTGTTATTGCCTACTACACTAATATAAACACGTGATTTAGGATATTATTTAGGAAACAAAAATTTGATGAATTCTATCTAGCGTTTTAATAACTAGTGACTTAATAGTATTGCCGTGTAGTCCGAATAGGGTAAGCCTTCCTATTGCTACGTGTGTAATAAAGCGATCATGGAAGTTGGACCTGCGCCCACTGCAGTTATATTTATATTCGTCGCATAAAAACCCCTTGCCGTGCCGTGCCATGCCGGGAGTGGGCTCAGGCTGTAGAAAGGAAGGGTATTCGCACCGATCTATGCATTTAGCAAGACGCTACAATAAATTACATTCCTAAGTAATCTTGTGAAAAGTAGAAACTTGTTGTATTGTTCAGGACTTCAGATATTGGTGCTTCAGATAATAGAAAGAAAAACACGCACTGAACTTAAATTTAATTCAGTTTGTGAACAAGGGAATCGGTACCATTATCATCATTATTAAAGGAAGTATGTTTTGTCTAAACTTAAACCTACATCTTCTAGTATTGATTTGAGAAAAATTTGCATTAAAAAGGTTTTTGAATTTAACTCTTTTGTTGCCCCTTCATAATCTTTATTTTTTTAAGTGGCGGAAACCAGGGGTAAAAAAAACCGGTATTTTTGAGAACCAGTACCATTGGCCGCGGTGTGATACTGGTACCAAAGTAGTAGCTGTACTAATGGTACCGATACCAAACGTAATACCTGTACTATTGGTATTTCTAATCAGTATCGATACTGTACCGGTACCAAACAAATATTTCCGTAAGTCAGAGTGAGAAAAATACAAATATGAAATTTATGGTACAGGCCGGATACCTGAATTTAGTACCGGTACTTGTTAAGTGGAGTACCGGTAGTTACCCGTCTGGAACCGGTACCCAGATACCGAAATGGCAAGAACCGCTAAGTACCGGTACAGAACCGGTGCTACCGGTTCAAAGCTGACACAAGGCACAACAATAACATATTTTTCTAATTTAACGGCCTCACCGCCGCAAAACATTTTTCTTTTTAAGTAGTGGCTATAACTTGCCACATAGCATTTTTTGCACTAGCGATTTAAGGGGGAAGCGCTAAGGTGGCCCGCGAAATTCAAATTTTCTTACGTTTTTTGCAATTTGCTGGTCAGTATTAAGTTGTACGTTGATTAAAATATGATTCGCGACCGTAACAAATATGTATTTACAGAATTATAATCATTAAAGTTATCAATACAACTCTCTAAGACCATGTAATCCCCAAATGTCAAGATTTCATGAAATAGTCATTCTTGGGGATTACATGGTCTTACAGAGTTGTGTTGATGACTTTAATGATTATAATTCTGTAAATACACATTTGTTACGACCGCGAATCATATTTTAACCAACGTACAACTTAAAACTGACCAGCAAATTTCAAAAAACGTAAAAAAAATGAATTTCGCGGGCTACCCTGGCGCTTTCGTCGTAAGGGACTCGCGCCTCCTCCTCGTAAAATTTTAATTGACACTTCATTTCACTCAATAATATTTACCTAAGTATACCAACACATTAATTTACACTTTTCTATGTATATTTCTTTACGCGCATTTTATTTATTATCATCATTTCGACAGAAACTGTCACCTACATTGGCCTCTTACACCACCGGTTTTTGTTTTTTAATTTTAACTATTAAATTAAGTAAATGGCACTGACTGTACTTGTCTATTTTGTACATCGTGTGCACATCACTAGCCGCATTCGCGTCACTATTATTGACATAATAAGGGTCAAATTACACTGGCGGTGTATTTATCGATATATAAATAAAATACAGCACCCAAATTGCGCAACACACTAGGCATGACAATGCCTTCCATTTGACAATTCAACAATATACATTGCGTTATTTTTTTATGTCGAGCAGACGAAATTTGAAACATATAACGCAATGGATTTCTTTGTAAGTTTTATAATTCAAGTCAAGTTTTATATTTGACTTGTAAAGTGTTATTTATAACCAGCTCAGACACAATTACACATACATAAACTCACGCCTCCTCTGCGGGTAGGCAGAAACTACAGAACGCCACCTGTTAGGGTCAGTTCACACCGAGACGCGACGCGACGCGACGCTGCACGCACACTTTTAAAAGAGTGACTCAAAATATACTTTATTTTCTACACGAAAAGGTACACATTGCATTGTGAGACTTCAGAATACGTTGCGCGGCGTCGCGCTGCACCGCGCGGCGTCGCGCTGCGCCTCGCGGCGTAGAGCGGCAGCGCGCGGCGTGCGAGAGCGGCGCTGCGCAGCGCGACGCCGCGAGGCGCAGCGCGACGCCGCGAGGCGCGGCGTCTAGCTGCGCCGCGCGGCGTCGACCTCGCGACGTTGGGATGCGTCTCACGGCGGCGCGCGGCGCAGCGCGACGTCACTAGCCTCTTCTAGTATCGTCACGTCTCGTCGCGTCGCGTCGCGTCTCGGTGTGAACTGACCCTTACGACCACCTTTTTTTTTTTTGGTGGGAAATCATCAAATGACCCCTCCCACGTTCCTTCCTTGGCCCTTTATGTTCCGGGCCAGCGGTAACCCTTTTGGACAATCCCGCTGACCCGGACCTTTACATACTCCTATTGCTTCGTTTACAGTTTGTTTTTTTTTTAATAAATTAATATAATTTTATTATATTGACCGTGTTACGCAATTAAAGTGCAGTGTGACCTATCACTAAGCCACAATATTTTAAATATTAGACTTTCTTAGTGCTACATAACGATCATTTTTGCTTGTCTCGCCGCCAGTATAATTTGACGCTTAGTATAAATCTCATACGCCCGGTATGAGGCCCGGTTTCCGGCCGGGCCAGGCTTCTTTGGCGTACTTCTTCTTTCTTGGCTCGCTCGATGGTCCCGCGTCTTCTGGAGCTAGAAAATTAGAATTGTATGTTAGTTTATTGTGCTGACTGTACTAGAACACTCAGCAAGAACTGAGACAACCGCTTTTCCTCGATTATTTAGACAATAATAATTTATTGACAAAAATATCCCACTATTTTTAGGGTTCCGTACCCAAAGGGTAAAAACGGGACCCTCCTATTACTAAGACTTCGCTGTCTGTCCGTCCGTCTGTCTGTCACCAGGCTGTATCTCAAGAACCGCGATAGCTAGACAGTTGAAATTTTCACAAATTAAGTATTTCTGTTGCCGCTATAACAACAACTACTAAAAACCATACAACAAACGTGTTTTTGCATTGTGGTACGGAACCCTACGTGTGCGAGTCCGACTCGCACTTGGCCAGTTTTTTTCTTAAAACTTTTATTGATAAAACATCGAATCTTTAATTCTCCGCAAACTGTATCTCTCTTTGTGTCACATCGCCATCCTGTATTACTATAGTATAATTTACCTGTATGTGGTAGCGGAGGATGTATATTGAGGTGTGGTTCTGGACCTTCCAGTTCCACATCAGGTGCAGGATTCGGTAGTGATAGACCCAATCTGAAATCATAACCGAATTATTATCATCACACCTGTATCTCGGGAGGGTCGGCAGTTGTGTGTTACACTCACATTTTGCCAAAGATTGCCATTTTAGTAGGATTAACGATCATTTCGGTAGGGTTAAAGATCAGTTTCAGTTTTCAGATTCAGTGGGATTAGGATCATTGCAATGGGATTTAGGTGGGCCAAATGATGCTAAGGGCCTGTGCACACCACGTTTTTTAAACGCGCCGTTGACGCGCGTTTGTAGCGATACAGACGCGATACGCACGCGCGTCAGACGCAGCCTGTAGACCTTCTGTAGGACAAAAGCGCGCCGTCGACGCACGTTTCTAAAACGCGCGTCAACGGCGCATTTAAAAAACGTGGTGTGCATAGGCCCTTAGGCAAGTTTTATGTACAAACCTGGCTCCAATTAGACTAAGATGTGAGCTAGGCGCCGGTAGGTCTGAGTATAGGTTACTGCCTCTTGATATCTCCTGCAGCCTTAGTGAATGGTGGTGATTACCTGCACAAGTAAATATTTATTAAATTCACATTTATATGGGGCTGCGGCGGGCAGAGGGGCTTGTGGCTAAGTAATAGCAGCCGCACGGGTTGATCGATCAGGTTAAGCTACGCTTGCGGCTTTTGGTCCGTTGATGGGTGACCATCTTCACATACCAAGACCCCTCCGTGCCTCGTAAAGCACGTTAAGCCGTTGGTCCCGGCTGTCTTTCGTGGATCTTTGACAGTCGTTACGGGTCGTCAGTAGCCCGAAATTCTGGCAACCAGTCTTACCAAGGGGTATCGTTATTACCCAGTAACTGGGTTGTGGAGGTCAGATAGGCAGTCGCTCCATGTAAAATACTGGTATTCAGCTGCATCCTGTTAGACTGGAAGCCGACGCCAATATAGTTGGGAAAAGGCTATGCAGATGATGACATTTATATGTTGTAGAAATTAACGCAAAATTATTCATTACCGCGAAGGGGTTTCGTGGCTAGACTAAATAGGGTATTTGACTGCTACCAATAATATACATGAACTAGCTTCTGCCCGCGACTTCGTCCGCGTTAAATTGTTCCCCGACCCACCCTGTCGCATCGCATCGCCTGCCTGCGCTATTAGTTCGTTTTTGCGTCCTTTTCTTCTTTTTGCTGCGTGATGTTAAATAGCCTCTAGCCTTCCTCAAGAATTGGGCTATCAAATGCAAAAATAGTTTTTCAAATCCGACTGGTAGTTCCAGAGATTATCGCGGTCGAACAAACAAACTTTTTAGCTATATTATTAGTAAGATTAATATTTATTTTAAAGGTGTTACTCAAAAAACAAGTGAAAGTGTTACTAATTCCCTTCAGCAAGTGACTGCATAAGAATTTAACCTAAATTGGTTTTGTTTACATTTTTATCAGTTACTTTAAGAACAGACAGTACTTACTGTCATCAGCACTCTGCAACTTCAGTTTCTTTGGCTGAATGTTAGGATTTGGCACTATCGTTGACTTCACCAGGTTCCGGAACCTGCCGATAGTCGGGTCTATATCCTCAGGGTTGATGATGTCCACTTCCTCATTGAACGAAACATTACGCTTCATTTTTTTGGCAATACCACCTGTCATTGATGCCGACCGTTTTGTGCCAGTTGCAGGCTAAAAAAGCAGGTTGTATGTAAGTAGGTTCTAATGTCAGTTGGTGATAAAACCTTCTTGATAAAAGAGTATACCTTCATGACGTCACTGCCATCATCAGTTGATATACCCAACATGGAAATTCTTCTGTTGTGGGCTGTGTTGAATTCTGTTAGATTCTGGAATTTTCAAAAAATTACACATTTATTGTTCTATTTGAATATATAAATAGTACGTAGGTAGAAATAACGGCAATTAAACAAAAGTATGTCAGGACAAATTTCACACAAGTTGATTAGCCTCAAAGATGAAGTTACAAAGTTTGATTGAAAAATAAAAGTATTTGTGATAGGACTTTTTTATTGAGGTTTAGCAACAACTAGTCTTTCACCAGTTATGCGAAGATTACGGTTCATACGGTCCATTTAGCAAGCCGCAAGTGATCCTAGACACTAAAGCAATTGTCTACTACTGCAACTTGCCAACCGAAAAGCCATGTAGGAAATTTGCCTTGTCTTTTGTGTATCTCCAGAAATCAATAAATAATATTACCCTTTTATACTCACATCTAATTCAGTTTGTGTCTCAGGCAGACCCAGTAAGGCACCCTCTTGTTCTGTGTTAGGCAGATCCTCCATTATGCCTCTAGAATTGCCTGTAGGACGCTCTCTGTGTGGAGAATATTATGTAAAAAAACAATTTACAAGGTTTTCTTGGTGGTTAAACACTTGTATGACAATGTAATCTGTATTGTAGGTCATTAGAGTCCTTTTAACAGGTTCCAGCACGGTAAATGAGACACTAGAGAAGTTTTATAATTATAATGGCTGTAGCCATATAGTGCCCTTGAAAGTGTTAAAAAACTTGGGATTAGTTGTAGTGTGTTGAGATTATAGACAGACTAGCTTCTGCCCGCGACTTCGCCCGCGTGAAATTTCACCCTCCCCTCCCCACATTCACCCTCTTAGGGGTTAAATTTCGAAAAACCCTTTCTTAGTGGATAACTACTCTTCAGGTCTCCAGGATCAGCGGTTTAGGCTGTGCGTTGATATATCAGTCAGTCAGGACGTTGAATTTTAAATATATAGATGTGAAGAGTATTTTCCCATTATGAGGGGTATTTACGTAACACACTAACAATAGCAATGGCTTTCATTTTGACAAATTTTTCAAATATATATGATGCAATATGTTAGGTACGGGTCTTGGACAGCAAAAGATAATAATAGAAGTAAATCGGCCTGTTATTCCACTGCAGGGCTAAGGCCTTCCTTTCCTCTTCCCACTCAATTCATTCCTAACATCGACCAGCAAAAGATATGAATGTCTTTTGATGCAGGAAAGTTTTGTCATTCTAGTCTGCCTAAGACCTGTGGTGGCCCAGTGGTAATGACTGCGACATACAAGTTGTAGGTCACAGGTTCGAACCCAGACAGGCACTTTGTATAAATTATTTCATCACCACTGCTCTGAAAATGGTGAAAGAAATTGTTGTGAGGAAACTGGCATGTCTTAAAACCAAAACTTCAAAGACATGTGACATCTACCAATGTGCACTGGGCCCCCCTCTCTCCAAGAGGAGGCCTGTGTCCCAGAAGAGAGTACATATTGGGGCTGATAGTGCTAGCTAGTCTGCTTATGTTTGTATAAGTAGCTAAAATTGTTTTCTGTTTCTTAGTAATAGTTAAAACCTCTTGTTATTTACTGATACATGCATACCAGATTCATATTTACATATTACCTTATAATGTAATTTCTCGTAGAGGCTCCAAAGTGGAAATTGGAATCTATGGGCAGCTGCGTCGGCTTGTTTGACTCCAAACGCATTTGTCCGATAAAAGTTCCATGAGCTAGAAAATGTCAATTTATAACCACACATAAGTGTTTCAGTTTCGTCAAAACCGAGTGGTGAATGGTCCTTATGATTCATACTCACTGCTGCCTAAGTCAACCAAGAATGCCCTGTTCAAGTGCTTATGATAAACAAATGCAGCATGCACTCGGGAACAGCTAGCATGGTCGATGCAAAAATCATTCATCTGCGGGTTTCGACCAAACAAATAACACTTCTTCTCATCAAGCATTAGTTTCTGTATCAATTTGTCGCCCTTTAAAACGTCCAAGTGAAGCCCAGTAGGTGGTTTCCCAGCCCTAAAAGAAAATTAAAATTTATGACCGGCAAACTAGGTATTCAACGTGTGCCGATAACACAAGGAAAGAGACATCCCTTACCAGTTGGGCACCTCATAGTGATTAGCCATGGCTAATATTAAAAGCTCAGCTGTAATAAAAGAGAGCTAATTGGCATTCAGATGTGATTTTCAACACATCGAAAGAACCACAACGCTAAAGTTTAATTTAATCGTCGTTGTCAAATTTGATTGTCTGAATTTGACATCCAATCCATCGAGAATTCGAGACCAACCCTGCGTTCCGTGTTGGGAAATAATCGATGTGAGCGTGCTTAAACCCCCCTGCGTTCCGAGATGGGAAATAATCGATGTGAGCGTGCTTAAACCCGTACCGAATTAGCGTGAGCGCGATAACGACGTTCTGTGAATCGTCATAGATGACGTCATGACCTGCGCCATCTTGCGATAACGCCGACCATGCCCTAGAATAATATCACCGTGAGCGCTGTCAAAAATGACAGTGTGTGTGTGAGGATGTGTCAGTGTGTGTTTTGTTTTGATTTGCATCTTATCATAAAATTAAACTAACGTCGTATTTTTGAAATTGTGCTTCTGGCTGATAGTCGCTACCTAACCAAAGAAGAAGAAATGTGGTGTTTATACAAAGAAATACTGTAATAATATCGTTTTTACATTGAGTAAGCACTGTGAGCGCGCTCACGGGCGTTCCGAATTGTTGACAGCTCTCAGCTGTCATAATCGTGATATCTAAATCGGAACGCCATGTGAGATGATGTGAGCGCTGTGAGCGATTATAGCTAATTCGGAAAGCGCCCCCCGTACCGAATTAGCGTGAGCGCGATAACGACGTTCCGTGAATCGTCATAGATGACGTCATGACATTCGCCATCTTGCGATAACGCCGACCATGCCCTAGAATAATATCACCGTGAGCGCTGTCAAAAATGACAGTGTGTGTGTGAGGATGTGTCAGTGTGTGTTTTGTTTTGATTTGCACCTTATCATAAAATTAAACTAACGTGGCATTTTCGAAATTGTGCTTCTGGCTGATAGTCGCCACCTAACCAAAGAAGAAGAAATGTGGTGTTTATACAAAGAAATACTGTAATAATATCGTTTTTACATTGAGTAAGCACTGTGAGCGCGCTCACGGGCGTTCCGAATTGTTGACAGCTCTCAGCTGTCATAATCGTGATATCTAAATCGGAACGCCATGTGAGATGATGTGAGCGCTGTGAGCGATTATAGCTAATTCGGAAAGCGCCCCAAGACGATACATAGACAATAGAAGAATGCACAGACTACATAAAGATACGGGAATAAAATACTCGTAGACAGAGTAATCTATAGACTCATGGTATCCGTGTCACCGAAAGGGACAAAAAATTCCGGCAATCTTCATCCTACTATCATTTTTACAGTTTATTACACTGCACCTTACCATTTTCACAGTTGCGCAAATGTACTATTATTGAATTATGCACGAAAAAGATCTTATTTTCCGTTTAATCGCGGAGTAGTTTTTATTATTTCATTCATAATTTTTACTATTTCATTCATAAACGTCAAACTTGTTGTGCACATTGATGTGCTTAGCCGACACGCGGTAAGGGACAGAAATACTCTTACTCTTTCTCTTTTCTTTGCTAGTGACGTTAATATATTTCTCTTTCTCTTGTGCGAATGAAAAAGAAGATAAGCAGCAGTCTATAGTTTACTCTGTCTACGAAAATACTAGGACTCGCGTTTAGTTGTTCATGTTCAGTCAGATGATAGAGTCTGTCTATTGAAAGCTGAGAGTGAAAATGAGCGGCAAATTAAAAAAAAATAGGTCGTGTATCCCCGGATCAACTAGGAAAAAACATATTTGATACTTGACTATCTTAAAATTTCTTGAATATCTTAAAATATATTAAAATTTCTATCAAATATGTTTTTTCCTAGTTGATCCGGGGATACACGACCTGTTTTTTTTTAATTTGCCGCTCATTTTCACTCTCAGCTTTCAATAGACAGACTCTAACACCACAGCTTATCACTTTAGGTAACACGACATAATTATTCTTCTACAATATGTAACAAAATCTCTGTCCGATCTGTTAGGGTTGTGACGTTACGTATAGTGCTAAGAGTCTATAAAAAAACCGCCTTTCTTTAAATTATGGGGAATTTTATACTACAATTATTAAAATTCTTAATCACATTAAATTTCTTGGGAAAATAGGTCGCTTTCTTCTTCCTCTTCTTAGTACGTACTAGTCTTCTGCTTCTCGTTTTACTTCTAATCGAATTCATGTCAGTAAAAAACGATTATACATAGATAGAATATTTCGGTATCGTATTTATTGTAAGTTATTCAATATTGTTCGGGTGTTTAAAACATGCCTGATTTGACAAAAATATGGGTGTGCATAATCGAAAGGCTTTCTTGAGCTTAGAAACATCTTTAAAATAACACAACACAACATTTTTTATCATTATATTTTGTATATTTCGAAATTCGAGAACTATTGGTCTTGGTCCTACGAGACTCTCTCTCATCTCCAGACCATGGACGTAATATAATAGTATAAATTATAATTATATTACGTCCATGCTTATCTCACGTGCGTTCCGATTTAGATATTACGATTATGACAGCTGAGGGCTGTCAACAATTGCTGTCAAAAATTGGCTGTGAACGCGCTCACAGTGCTCACTAAATGTCAAAACGATAATACAGTATTTCTTTAACACACCAACAAATTTTTCTTCTCCCTAAATTAGGTGGCAACTGTAGCCATGATGGGGTTGGCATATCTTTAAGATAAAAACCCCTAAATAAAAACAGATAAAAAAAAACTGTAGCCAGAAGCACAATTTCGAAAATGCTACGATAATTTAAAAATATGAAAACAGCACAACTATCATTTTTAACAGCGCTCACGGTGATATCGTTGTTATCGCAAGATGGCGCATGTCATGACATCATCTATGACGATTCACTCCCGTGAACCGTCCGAATTAGCATGAGCGTAATAACAATGTCCCCATTGCTATCACGCTCATGTTAATTCGGTACCGGGGACACTCAAATCGGTTACAGCATAACTCGGAACTCATAGCTGCTGCTGCATGCTGTGGTCACAACCTATAATTTTAACTATGGTCACACTTACAACTGTCAGTTGTTTTGTCAAGTTGTGAATGGGCGTCGTGCTGTAAAATTGTAAACAGTGCAAATATTTCTAAAGCAATTACTGAAATTTACAACTTTCATGTGATTAGTCTGTCAAAATAAAATGGTTTCTAGCGAGGAAGAGCCGGAAGTGAAAATCGGCGACCCATTAACATGGGACGTCGATATGGAGATTCAATTGTTTTACGCCATGGCTAACCACAAGCCGGTTGGTATAAACAAACATTTTCACATGGCATGCATTTGGGAGAAGCTTTCTAACTCTATCACTAAAGAGATTTCCACCCAAGATATATGGAAGCACATAGGAAGTTTGTACGATTTAAATATGTTGGAAGAGACAGAGCAAGTACCGTTTCCGAATCATGAAATGCCGTTCAGTTTGCCCGAAGGCGAGTTCGGTACGCTCATGAAACAGAAGTTTAAGGAGGCTATTTTAGCGGATGATAGTGAAGGTAATCTATGGTGTTCTAAATTTAAATAACTTTGCCGCCATCTCTTGCTATTTTCAGTGGCATGGCCTTGCAGGCCCACCATGTTTACGCTTATAATGCATTATAATGTTAACATCTAGATGGAAGGAGTCCTTCACCTAAGCCTTCGACACCTAGAAGCAGTTCTAGGGGCACTGCGTCTAAAGATAATACACCCAAAGGTAGAACTTGTCTATTACCAATTGTTTTTTTTTTATTGTTATGGTTTGTGGTGTTTGTAGCTAGTGATGTGGTTTATAGAAGGACAAATGTTCAATTAGTACTAATTTTTACTGCATTTTACATTCAATAGTATTGAAAATTAAGTTTTAATTATAATTTTCATTGTTTTCTGCAGAAAATTACTTTGAAATGAAGATAAGACTAGGATTGACCTCTCACGATCATTATACTGAGACATCGAAATGTTGAATCCGTTTATGTAAGATTTTTACAGAATATGCTGTATCAAGTGAAGTTACTTTAACAACATAAAAGGTCAGTCGACTCAGTCCTATTCTTACTTTGTTGGATGATAATTATTGTCATCATTCACATTAAATGTCTATAAAGGATGAAATTAAGTTAGTTAGCGCAACTCCGCAGATGCGATGGGTATCTAAACATGATAAAACAAAAACCAAATTGATGTAATGGTTCTTTTTTTGGCTACAACTGTAGTTAGTATTGTTGTAGGAAATATCAGTTTAAAACATCTATAGTTTTTTCATGTATATTTCACAGACGTAATATCTAAACACGATATACAAAAAACTGATATTATCACCATCACATCTGCAGAGTTTCATTCACTATCTAATTTAGTTTGATCCTGTATAAACATATTTATAAGTACATATTTAACATATGAGTTACTTGACCAGGCAGCCGTAAGGATAGTGTGAGCGCACTGGCCACTAAGACCCGCAAGGAAAGCGGCAGTTCCCATGCTTCCACTGACACACCTAGCATCAAGTCTGAAAAAGATTATGGTAAGGAAATAATCGTCTTTGATACTGCTGCTACACTCTGCGGTTTTACCCGCATTAGTTTCGATCCCATAGGCATATCGGGAAAACAGTATCCTTTGGCCTAATCCAGATCATGGTCCACCCATGGGCCAAAAATCATCCAAATCAGTTTAGCTGTTTTAGGGTGAAAGCGTAACAGTGAACTAAGTGTTCAATCATAGAATATAAAAAAAGAATCATAGAATATAGTAGTCAGTAGCGTTGAAAGGGAAGAGGAAAAGTCACCGGAAAGATGTCTTGTGGATTTCTTCCTGGAAAACATCAGAAAACTGTCTTACAGAAATCTTTTTGATTCCAGAAAGACGACATAAAAAATCGGTCCCCTTTGCCTAAAATCTGCCGCGTTCGGCCAACTCAGCTTGTTGGTAAATCCGCCACTGCACACACACAGTCCATCCATCGTTCGACTTTTTAAAGGATTAGAGAAGAGAGGCCTTTGCCCTACAGTGGGTCAAAAACAGTTGATCTAATCTAACTAGCGTGTACTGTCCCACTGCAGGGCAAAGGCCTCCCTCTCCCTTTTCCACACAATTCTGTCTTTTGCTAGTGGCCGGCCAGTACTTACGGTGATAATCTCCGGGCGAGTGTCTCTAACTGTCACACGACCAATGCTAGCCATAAGGACTCCGAAAAACTAAACAGTTGATACTTAATAAATAAATAAAAATATATTTAATTGTTTTAATTTATGATTTCCAGACCGCAGAAGAGACTCTCGCGACTCCAACGCGTCTGGTCCTCGAGACAGCTCCAGCAGTAGAAAGTCTACATCACAGAGAGATAAAGTGTCGAAATCGAAAGTTAACTCAGTGGCAGGTAAGGAGGAATTATAAACACTTTTTCAAATTAATGCTGGGTTCATTTTTAGAACACTAATCTGGGCGAGTTTTTTTGTGCACTTTACTGGGCGCGTTTTTGTATTCTTTAGTTAGGTTTTTGTACACTTTATACTGGGTGAGCTTTTGGACACTATACTGGGCGAGGTTTTTGTACACTATACTGGGTGAGGTTTTTGTACACTATACTGGGCGAGTTTTTTGTACACTATACTGGGTGAGGTTTTTGTACACTATACTGGGCGAGTTTTTTGTACACTATACTGGGTGAGGTTTTTGTACACTATACTGGGCGAGTTTTTTGTACACTATACTGGGTGAGGTTTTTGTACACTATACTGGGCGAGTTTTTTGTACACTATACTGGGTGAGGTTTTTGTACACTACTTGGCGAGTTTTTTGTACACTATACTGGGTGAGCTTTTTGTACACTATACTGGGCGAGTTTTTTGTACACTATACTGGGTGAGGTTTTTGTACACTATACTGGGCGAGTTTTTTGTACACTACTGGGTGAGGTTTTTGTACACTATACTGGGCGAGTTTTTTGTACACTAAACTGGGTGGGGTTTTTGTACACTATACTGGGCGAGGTTTTTGTACACTATACTGGGCGAGTTTTTTGTACACTATACTGGGTGAGGTTTTTGTACACTATACTGGGCGAGTTTTTTGTACACTATACTGGGCGAGTTTTTGCACTCTCTATTTAGGTTTTGTACACTTTATACTGGGCGAGTTTTTTTGTACACGGTATAGTTTTATTTAACCACCAAACCAGCCTTAGACCTGTTAGCAGAGCTTTAGTAGGTACTTATCTATTTCATATCGACGTTTTTACGAGTTTTTTCCTTCTCAAGTAATTATTTTTTAAACGCCTTTAGACTCTGTCGGAAGTTAGGTTCTGTAGGTATGTACGGTCTGCAACAAATTTGCATAGGCACAATAAAGTTGAAATTTCTGTGAACGATGGCGCACACCATCCCCACGCCCGCGCCGCAGGCCCGTACCTACATCTGTGTGTGTACACTGGCTAACGTCGAACGAAACAAAAATAATGATACCGTCGCTTTTTCACACGCGCGGCGTAATTACGTATGACCTTGGTGGGTTCATACGATTGCTAAAATTCACATCTTCATAACAAGTACCGCTAGCGGCTAGCGTTGCGTATTGGATTATTAAACAAGTTGGCCTAGGTTCGAATCTCGAGATGAAACTTTAATTTATCTTTTCAACAATATTCTTATCTTTTTTATTATTATTCGATTAATTAATACACGAGAATAATAATGTAATATTTATTTTATTTGTATTATTATATTGTTATTGAAATACGGGATTAAAAAAAAAAGAAGATTTTTAAGTGATTTCCAAAATTTTATTCGTTATAATTTTATAAATAAACTTTTAAAACAGTTTATTTTCTCATAAAAAACAATTTATTGAAGTAAAGCATGTGAACTACGACCGTTAGACTTAAAATATTGTAAGTATCTTTAATAAAATAATATAGTTCTATAATTGCGATTATAGCTTAAGTATTCATTTTCATTATGAAAAGAAGATTGAAACTATAAACCTCAAAATAATCCTTAATACGGTTAAGACACAATATTATTTTAATATTACTAAAATCAATTTGTAATTTATAACTTAATACGTTGTATAACCCCCATTATTATCCATGCTATCAAGTAAACGCTGGCGTATGGATCCTATAATATTTAAACATATTTCTGCATATTTCCTTGCAATACAACTTCATCTGGTAACTGGTTGGTTAAAATCACTTGTTTCTTATTCACTGACCAGCTGGGGCCTTCCACTGTCGATCGCGTTCGACTGGCAAGGACCCTCCGACCTTTTGACCTTCCTACTCACAGTAGGTAGGTAATTTCTCTAAAACAAAAAAGGAATATTGTAAGGCTACTAGCAAAATAATAAAATATTATTATCTACCATTTTGAAAATAGTTCAAATGTTACAAAATGATAAGATTATTATTTATACTTAATGCTATATTCATCATTCCAAAAGTAAATAAATAAACTCTTGGAAATATATATTTTTTCTTCTATTTAGACCCTATGGTAAATATAAAACGTTTAATAAAATAACTACAAGGATCAGCAGTTATACATTAATTAAATAAATGTTCGATAAAAGAATTAAATCATAATACTCACAGTCAGTCCGGTTTCATCAAATATTTGTGGTATAATATTAAGTCCACTTTTACGCAGCGCGATAATATCCGCTTTCATCTCAATATTTAAATTTGCTTGCGTTTCAAAATGAACAACACCTCTAATAGATTAAACACACTTCACTAACCCACAATATCAAATTATTATCAACCAACAAAGAACCACAACATTCTTTCGCGGTGAATGGTGCATCTGTCCACCTTATAATTTATTTATTAAGATTTCTGTGGGTATAATCATTAAGTTTTACGAACTATGTGAACAAGACGAACATGACACGGAACTATATTCAATAGCGTGATTATTCGAGTAATATGCGGGTGTGTGTGTCAAATTACTCATTAAAAGAAGGTCGTAAGTCACTAACTAAACTTCAAACTATAACTTTGCGATTTTGCTTAAGGACTTTTGATCGACACTGTACAACCAGTTTTCATTTCAACATACTGATAATAAACTAATCTTCTCCACAGCATGGGACTCTCCTTTGATAGACGAAGACGGGGGTTCCCGTCGCGGGCGCCGAAGAGCAAACACATCGACTCCCCCAGCTACAACACCCGCTAAACGTAGACGCACCTGACAGACGCACAAACACACATACAACAAGTACTTCTGACAATCACAACCACGCGCCTCGTGGAGATCCCACACAGGCCGGGGTAAAAGGACGCACGCTGTTAACAAGTTTTTCTTGTGAACCGTGGTTCTACTTGTGTAAGGATAGTATTTTTCTGAATAAAATGCATTTGAACTTTACTGTGGACTTTATGGTGATTCGTGAACGTTTTACTGATTAAGGATTACTGTATTTGTTTAAGTAATCTGTAATAATGTTAAGGAAATACAAAATTTGTAATAATAAATCTGAAGTTTTATTTTTCTCCTAAGTTTTTTTCAGTTGGGCTGGCTTTTTTTTTACTTTGTTGTAGGTACTCCAACCATAAAACTAATAGATGGCTTGAATACTAAAATACTAAAAAGTTATTAGGCTCAACACACACCAAAAGAGCGTCGAAGCGCGGCGAAGCGGAACGCAGTTTCAGTGTCATATGAATTTTAACTTTATTTTCATTACTGTAATATTTATTATCGCATGAGAAACTCGAACGAGTCGCGCGGATGCCAGCGGCGCCGCTGGAATTCCAGCGAATTAGCCGTGCGACTGCGCGAGAAGTCGCGGGAAGTCCCAAGAATGCTCGAGCAGTCGCGAGCGGCCGCTGGCAATATCCCGCCCCGCGCGCGTCTGTTGCGCGCGAACATTCGCATTCATTCCTTGCAGTGCAACGAATACAGAAGTGATGGAAATGGATGAAGAAAAGCTTATTTATTTGGTGCAAATGTACGACTGCCTATACAATATCAAATCAAGGCATTACAACGATAAACACATGAAAGAAGAAGAGAAGGCGCGCGGAGTCCCGCGACTTCTCTCGAGCATTCCAGCGACTTCTCGGGCAGTCGCTGGAATCCGCGCGCCTTCTCTACCGAGCGGGTCGCGGCGCTTCGCTGCCCTTCGCCGCTCTTTTGGTGTGAGTTGAGCCTTATTGTGTGATCTGCTCAGACTAGCTCAGTGCATAGAACAACGACTGTTGAATAACACCATGACACGTTTCGAGTGCCAGTTGACTGATGGTTTATAAAGAATGCAATTTTTTCTTCTCTCTTGCAGACTTCTATACCTACTTACATAATTTATGAGAGGTATTCTTCGAGACGTGTATTCGTACCGGTCATACGTACTCAGATGGTCTAAGTATACCTTTATCAATCTGCCTAACCCTAAATCTTTTCCCAACTTTGTTCGGGTCGGTTTCCACTCTAACCGGATGCAGTGCTGATTAAATACCAATATTTTACATGAAGTTAGATTTTTGGGCTTCTGACTAGGTACTCGTAACGACTGTCAAGGATCTATGAATGATGGCTGGGACCCACGGTGCTTTAAAAGGCACGGAGGGGTCACGATATTTTAATGGATACCATCCATTAAATATCAAGTCCTGGATGGTCACGGTCACCTATCGATGAACTGACCATAGCAAGCGTAGCTTAACCTTCCGATCGATCCATGCGGCTGTTATCATTTAGCCACGAGCCCCTCCGAAATGCTCTAAGTAGACATCTAAATAAAATTTTCTCTTATCGGCTCAAAATGCCACAGGTCAAAACTAAAAAAAAGTTACGATTGACAGACTTCCAAACTTCTGGTAGTGACACCAGTGTTGCCAACTTTGGGGTTTTCCCCCTAAATTTAGGGGGAAGAAGTCTTAAAAGGGGTATTTTTAGGGACAGATTTTTTTTGGGGTTATTTTTAGGGGCTTTCTAAAAGTTTGCTGTGGCGTTATTGACGCTGCTCGTATCTATGGGTATGAATATGGGTCTTGCGTTAAGTTTGAACCTACAAAAATGTATGTTACAAGCCTTTAGCGTACGAATGTATGATTTAAAAAATACATGGACCTTGAACAGTAGCACCGCTGGCGATGATGATGATGTCGTTCTGGAACTGATTAACAATATTACAATTTAGTTAGTAGTTTAGCAATAGGTATTTAGGTACCTAGTCTTTTTTTTTACAAACTATGTACGGACGCCAGCAGGTCAACCTACCCGAAACTGTCAGATTTTCCCAATCAACCTTGAACCTTATGTTTTAGCAATAAAGTCGAAAATCTATTAAAGAAATCTGACAGATTGTAGTAACTTGATGTGCTGGCGTCTGTACCTATGCGTTTTATTTGGTGAGTTACGAACGACTTAGGGAGTTGGGAACTGCATCAAAGAAATTTACCCTATGTGAACCTATACTTAGGGTTTTTTTAGGGGGATTTTAAAAAAATCTTGGGGGCAAATTTAGTTATGGGTTGGTAACACTGAGTGACACTGACATGTTTTCCTTTACCTACATGCTACATGTCAAAAATTATCATCGAACGAAAGCAAAGTTGACGAAATCACGATACGATTGTCTTAGCCTGTACGAAATTATTATATTTTACTGTATCGCGAGTGTTTTTTAATTAAAACCATGGCTTTACCAACTGCTCAACCCGCTGAAGTTCTTCGAGCGTGGCAGAAAGACGATCTTTATGAGAAACAGCTGGCTGAATCTTTATCTAAGTTGATGTCAGTAAGATACGCCTCCAAGGCAATACCATTATCTTCTATGGTGTACAGATCCCTCACAACTCTAAAGGACCTTCAAACTCTAGGAGAAGAATACTCTGGTATAGTGCAAGTCGACGAAAATTATAATAAGTTACCATCATACTACAGCCGATTATTCAGCATCATTCTATCAACTTTTGGGGAGAATATCACTAGACATCTGCTCCAATGCATAGAAAAGCGTGTTGAACAAAATCCATCCCTAACTGTAGAAGCACAAAATATATTTTTAATTGGACTGAAAACTTTGAGCAGTATTGTGCCTCAGATTCAAAGTATTCACAGAGGATTAGCTTTTATCAATGGAGGGCCACTGCAGTTAAGTAAAACGGTAACTGGAATAGACTATGTGCATGTTAGACCAGCTGCTGCAGCTTACTACGCACATTTAAGACTCCTTGGTATAGTTACTCTTTTACATGCATTTGTATCTTGTGGGCAAAGTTTATACAGAGCCAAAACTCATATGGATCAAATGAAAGAGATCCCTAATGAGGTAGATAGTAGCAAAACTTGTGTGGCCTGCCTAGATGAGATTCTTCAGCCTTGTGTCTTGCCCTGTGGTCATATATTTTGTATGAACTGCTCCTATGGGGCACTGGAAAGTTGTGCATTATGCCGCACACCATTCACCAAAAATTGTGTTGTTCCATTGATGAATTATTTTCCAGAGGGATCATAGACAATTTGGTTGTTTAGGTAGGCTTAGGATAATAGGGTCAAGGTGTATTATTTACTGTTTAGCATTAATTTTACTTGTTATAGTAATTATTTTGGTAAGAGAAGTTAAATGCGTATGCTAGGAATATTTAACCAAAGACAAAAATTAGTTATGTGGAATAGTAACTTAAAAAATGCTTCTAAGAACTTCAAATATGTATATTTTTTTGTACTACATTATAATGTAGCTTACGCATACTATAATAATATATTGTAACCATGGAATTAGTACTATAAAGCTAAGTACTGCCTCATCGTTATCTTATAACAGCTTTTACCTGTGTGATAAAAAATTATGTGCAATGTTTTTGTCTGTCTTCAGCGGGGCACTATCAGTAGCAATGGCTTTAATTTTTGACAGTTCAACAACATTAATTGCGTTATTTACGTTGTTGAGCAGTAATATCGTAATCTATAAATATGTAAATATATATAATAATCGTTGAGCTCCTTAAGTCTTGAGTTGAGCTGCACGATTTTTGACAAATGCGTGCATTGACTGGACAGGTCCTCTCAATCTGTGTGGTTCTTTCCTCAAAAGACCACCTCAGACATCGATCTACATGGTCTTCATATAACCTGACCAAGATTATGTCTGGACTTTAAAAGAGACTGACCTCTGAGTTTGTTTCGGCCTTTCTTCTCAGAGTAGTCAGATAGGAAACGCCGACTTCATCTAGTTTTAAAAGTGTTTGTACAAACCTACTTACAAAAAATTAAATCATTTCATCATTTCATTTCATCCTTCAAAATGATTCAGATTGTTATTGATAGTGTGTTACTTACCCAATTAGGGTGCTGTAGTAGGCTATTAGATAATTCTGTTGGTGGTGGGAGATTGGCTATCAGCTAAGGCGATTCTCACACTGCACCGCATCACGCAGCGGGTCGCAGATAACGCACTCACGCGCGTGATTTTTTACATACAAATTCAATAAAAACGCACTCACGCGCGTGGAATTTGGCACCATTTCACGCACCCCGCTGCGTAATGCGGTGCAGTGTGCCAATCGCCATAGTCATAAAAATAAATATATTTTTCCAGTTAAATAAAATCTTTTATTACATTTATAATATTAATAAATTAATATGATAACAATTTCAGCAAAGGAAAAGGCTACCTACTGCAATTAATACAAAAAATGGCAAATAAGTTACAAGGAATAGAGGTAAGGAATAGGTATACAAGAAATGTTTGTGCATAGATATACCAAATGGTGACTTGAGGCTAGTGTGACTAATGGCCGATTCCTATAATTTATGGACCGTTATTAGTTAAAATTAGAGGACTCTTGTATCTTTACCAATAACTAGCTTCTGCCCGCGACTTCGTCCGCGTGAAATTTCTTGTTCCCCGACTGCATCGCCTGCCCGCGCTATTACTTCGTTTTTGCTTAGCGTTCTTTCTGACTTTTTTTCTTTTTGCTCGGCTCCTGAGGGGCATAGCGTGATGTTAAATAGCCTATAGCCTTCCTCAAGAATTGGGCTATCAAATACAAAAATATTTTTGGAAATCCGACTCCAGAGATTACCCCCTACATACAAACTTTACCTCTTTATAATATTAGTATAGATGAAGCAGACAGAATTGCATAGTAGACCATCCCATATGGAAGTAGCTATCATAGGTAAAATTAGCTTACAAATCTATTAATAATATGCCCAGTTTGGCAACAGAAAATGCTACCACTGGTAAGTAAAACGATTCGTATTTGTTTATAGGAACCGAGCAAAAGAGAACACGTGAGCAAGTTTGTAGTGCCTGTGTTCGGACCGGCCATGATTCATCAGCCATACTGTATCTAAGGACACAAATGTATAGGTAGGGTCAAGTCTCACAAGTGTTTAAGTGCCCAAAAAATGCATTGAAAACATGAATCCCTACAGATCATAGCACACGTATCAAATCGGAAAGGGATCGACACCGTATCGCCTTTCGCCTCGCCGTCAAACAGGCGTCAACCTAACGTAAGCACGTAACCAAAGCGGATCAGCAGCTCCGATACGTCGACTCGGCTACGACTAGGCGACGCGACGCCGCGCTTACGACTCGCCGACCGCTGGTTGATGGTGCAGCAGGCAGGCCGGAGGGGTGAGAGGGGCAAGGGTGGACGAAGAGACGTAAGCTCGGGTACGGAGAGACGCAAGCGCGGGGACGACGAGCCGTAAGCGCGGGGACGACGGGTCGTAAGCGCGGGGACGACGAGCCGTAAGCGCGGGGACGACGAGCCGTAAGCGCGGCGACAACGAGCCCTAACGCACCGCACCGCGGTTCGTGAGCTTGTCCCGAGGCGAGGCGATTAGGTTACGATTCCGATTATTATTATTTATTTTTATTCCGTGCGTTGCTTTAAGGAGTTTCATACAAAGAATTATACTGAACGGCTCGAGTAGATACGGTGCCGATCCCTTTCCGGTTTGATAATACGTGTGTTATGACCTTAAAGGTGATAAAAGAGGTGCAGTCGTTTCAGTTGTTTTACTTCTGATTTTGCATCACTGTCAATATCACAGTGATCTTTATAGTTGTTGCAATAAGGTTCCTGTTGGGTTGCTGCCATTTACAAGTCTGTCAGAAACACTGAACTTTATCGTTGTAACAATAAGGTTGCTTTTGTTAGGGCTAAAAAAACTGAAAGGACTAGTCAAGCGCACAATATGACAGCCGCAACGGGCCGCAGCGCAACGCATTTTCATCCAAAAATAAGTGCAGTGATGAAAGTGATGAAGGATTATTTTTATAATGCGTTGCGTTACGATAAGCAAACACTAATCATATTTTGTTTTAAATACATTAGAACTATTTATTCAATACAATCTATTCATATTCAAAAATAGGCCACTTGCCAACGCAAAAACTTAATTGGAAAATCAAGGATTAAATATAATAAATTTTACAGATAAGCGCAGAATACAGATTAGACAGGTACTTATAGTCAGCAACAAAAGTCGATTAACACTTCAGTTTTTTTAATCTCAGTTAATGAGCAAAATATTAACAGAAAAATATTTGTTCAAAATTGCAGCAGAAGTACAATACAATATTGAACAAATATTTTGCTCATTAGCTGAGATTAAAAAAACTGAAGTGTTAATCGACTTTTGTTGCTGACCGTACAACAGTATTAGACATAGGTATTCATAGTATTTAAAAACTCATTGTAGGTTTTTGTTTGGAACAACAAATTCATAGTATTCTTTGTTAAGTATTTAAAAACTCTTTGTAGGTGAACAAGCTTGGTCAATGCTTGTTTCTTCTCTATATGAGAAGATACCACTGACCTGAATGCCGAATTTGTATGATTGAGGTCAGTGGAAGATACCTTTTCCCTGCAGAATGGGATACAATAATAGGCCAGTAATTTTATTACATTAAAAACTTTTTTGAGAGACTCCAACATTATATTATAAAGCATGACCACATAGAAGCCATGATTGATTTTATTCACAGAGGCCATGTTTATAACAATATCAATAAAAATCTAGTCAAATAATGATCTCAGACATCTTAGCTTGAATAATATAAAGCACGATATACACGGTTTGCAACGGTGGTTTCAAACCTAAGTTTGAAGTGTAGGTAGACAGTGGTTTGAAACCTTTCGTATGACCTTTAAACGTCCTAGGGTAGAAAGCCTGCGTTGCAAACCAGTGGCAGAAGATGTTGGGTTTAAACCGTGTATCAGGCATCTCGCACTAACAACAACTTCAAGGTCCTTGGTTTGTAGACTGGTTCCAAACCGTGTATATCGTGCTTTAATTAATATGTAAAAGCTCTTTTGCTGTCGCGTTTTTAGCATGGTAATAGCCGTCAGCCATTTCTCTAATATCTCTTTGTTGGAACCCTAACAATGATCTATGTATGGTTGTTTGTTATTGGAACATGTTGAAGATCACAAGAAAGATTTTGATTCAGGACGTCAAGAGTCTCTTGACGTCCGACTTTCAGGTTTTAAATGAAAAATGCTAGAACATGTAGGTGGGTCAATTATTATTATTTGGGACACACTAGCAGCTAATTAGCTGATGCGTGTGTTTAAAATGCTTAGAGATATTTAATCTGTCCAGTCAGTTCTTAAAGCAGTACCTATCAGTAGTTCTATACCCTTCCATCATGTTTTCTATTCCATTCCTACTTAAGCTTACGTTCCATCACCTAATTGGATACTCTAGCAAACTATGGTAAAAAAAAACAGTGGCACTCCGGGAGTGCCGACAGAAATGAAAACAAAACACAAACAGAATACTTTGCCATTACTCACTGACATCCGACATATCGGATATACATTAAAACCGAGTACCTGAAGACAGCCGAACACATCCGAAGCGGATATTTTTTAAATCGTCGTATAAACCAAACACGCGCGGTGTCGCTTACGGTAACAGTGGCGCGAGTTCAATATGGTCTTTTTCCCATATCAAAAAATGCCCTACGCGCCTAAAGAAGTTTTCACTTCAAAAATCCTTATAAGCAGAGTATTTGTACAATAAAAGATCTAATATAAACATCACAAGTAAGTCACAAACCCAATACTGTTTTAAACAATTATTATAAACATTTAATGAGATTTTTGTCAACAATATTATGAACACATGTTGGTCATAAACATTATTCAACACGTATTAGTTCAACGTCAAATATTAGGGTTGCATTCGGTGGTATGACGCCGGGATGGCCTCTAGACCCATACGCAAAGTCGGGAGAGCAGATTAGTCTTGCACGCTCACCGACAGACATCTGAAAGTGGAAATAATATTTATTAGGTAATAATAGGTAATTTGGGCTGGTGTCCGCAACTCCACGTCAATGCGCGTATTTTGCGTACGTTATTTATTAGGTATTCACATTATTGAGTGATGGATTGCAGCCAGACTTGATGCCCTAAGCAATCCAAGCCTGTACGCCTGTAGGGCCCTCCTATCCACTAGTCGCCTCGTATTTTTCCAAAACATCGACGAGCGAGCGATTTGTAAAGATTGGCGCACAGAGTGACTTTTGGGTCTTGTAATATCTTGCTGATACACAGCCTTGCCATTGTGTGCTAGCAAATACTGTTTCGGTGCTGTTTCTGCCTTATGGTGCCCCCCGAGACGTGATGCCCTAAGCAATTGCATAATTTGCTTAGGGGCTAATCCGGCACTGATTGCAGCATTCTGTGTAAAAAGATGACCCAGAAAGCAGAGATGACCTGGACGCGTAACGCGAGGGCTGCCTGGTTCGAGGTGGCGCGGGAAAAAAGTTATTAGAAGGGCTTGGTATAGCCCTTTGCCCAGCAATGGGAAACGAAACACATTTAAAGTAGGGTAAGAAAAATTATCTCTGTATCAACATAGTGGATAGCCACTGACCAAAATTGCATTTGCACTCTTGTCCAGTATGGACAGGAGTGCAATTGGTGAGAGGGGGGTGGCTCCAAAGCAAGTATAAATGTGTTCTATGCGAGCATGCTACTTGATTTGTTTGCATAGTCACGATGGCTCGATGGCAAAACTTTAAATTTTATATTTCTATACCGATTTTATGAATGTATATGGAATACACGCTTACCACAATAAAAAAAAAACATCAAAGAATTTAATTCATTCTGTAAAGAAACATTAATTTTGAATGCTAATTAGTGAGCATGTGTATCTCAGACGTGCTAGAAAGAAGTATGCTTGTAATAAGTATGCTTCTGAGGTCTGTGCTTTCATGAGCAAATGTTCACACTCGGAGAGCATGCTGTAAATGAGCATACTACCTAGTAGCAAACAAGCGTGCTTTTCTAGTAGCTTGTGTGTTCTAGGCGTAATGATTGTTTAAGCTAGCTAGAACATGACTTGGGTGCATGACATGCAGTGACCAGGAAAGTCAACAGTGAAAGATACTAAGGACAGCCAGCATTTAATTTACTATTAAGTGTATGCTTACCCTACAAATACCTTGGTCCCATCCTTGTATAACATCTCCTCGTCCCAGCGTAAACTTAAATGGTTGTCCTCTATCCCGCGATGAATCAAACTTCTTGCCATCTTCTAGCGTTCCTGTATAGTGAACCACTACAGTTTGACCTGGCTTCGGGAATGTATTACCTAAAAATAAATGATCTTTTGAGGTTATACAATGGGTGTACTAATAAGAGTTCTTGATAAATTACGTACCATCCCCAGCTGAAATAGTTTCTACTTCTACTCCCATGTTAGTTTAGAATAAATAAAAATGTTTCTTCTTTGATAAATAATAATTGTTTATAAAAAAACAACAACACAATCGTAAACGTCAAGGCGTCAAGGTTACTCTATGAGGTTTTGGTTTCATGCGTCAAGTCAAACAACCTTTGTGTAGGATGATATTCTCGATTAAGTATACAAAATGTTTCGTGTAGGTAAGTAACGACCTCCGGAAGAATTTTGCTATCATCTTCCTGCCCTTTTTCAACTATTAGACAGTTAATGCGATACCTCCTTATAAGATGAGGTGGGTGTTAGACTTTCGGGTTTCTGACGACCCGTAACGACTTTCAAAGATCCAGGAGAGGTGAAACTAACGACTTAACGTGCTTTCCGAGGCACGGAGGGGTCTCGCTATGTAAGGATGGTTACACCCATCCACGGACCGCGACCTTTGCGACATGTGCCGCTGTTTACTTACGGCCGATCTCAATACTCTACAGAGAGTTAAACTCGGTTAGCTACCAGAGCTTTACTGTTACTTCTGATCTATCAATAACTGCCGTCTCAATAACAAAACTTCCGTAACGATACCTACAGTTAAAGACAGATAGGTCCTTTCCCTCACAAAAAATGCGTTACGTTTTGTTTCTCGTGAAAAATATTATTTTTGCTTAAACGATATTAGCTTCAGTGAAAATGTACTTTTAAAAAACCTGCTTTTATAATTTATACGAAAACGGTGGACTTTTATACTAAAATAATGATGAAATGCTTTCTAACATGATGCAATAAAACGCATTTTTGACATTTGCCAGCAAACGACGCGACGCTGTCAACCTTCGTACTCCCGCGCTCGCTCGCATCTGTTTTGAAGTGTTTCGACTTGTGATTTGTTTGGAAATTAATAACTTATTTGTATTTATATAAAGTATTGTGCAACGATTTCATAAAATGGCTGAACAACAAAATGTAAGTATTGCCTGCGTACCCATTGATTATATTTTGTTTAAAACACTTTATTATATCTGGAACAGATATAAACAAAAGGCTTCCCATGCCACCAATTCGCGCCTAAATTATAATTTACTTTCAGATTAAGGCTAAGCCGCTTGTAAAGGACAGCATAATTCTTCTTCTCGACATGATTAATAAACATCCAGTAATAACAACCAAAGCGACGAACGCAACAAACAATAAACTTAAAGAAGAAGCTTGGAAATCCATTGCACAGGAGTTCAGTGCTGTTACGGGAAATATGCGGCGTCCTGAGCAAATTCGACTCAAGTGGGAGAATTTAAAGAAGTCTGCAAGGAAGCGTAGTGCTTTAATAAGACAAAATAACCTTAAGGTCAGTATTTAAGGAATATATAATAATAATAATATGTAGTCATGCATTTTATTGTGGTTGCTCTAAACTTTGTTTTTAATTTACAGACTGGAGGGGGGAAGTCTTACATCCCTCCTGATGAAGTTTTGGACCGAGTAGCATCTATTTTAGGTGCTACATGCAATGGCTTAACTGCAGAGTTTGGTGGTGATGGGGCAGATGAAGCTATTGCTAGCGAAGCCAGCTCTGAAGCAATTGTAGAAGTTTTAGACTTCCAACCATTGCCAGAATTAGCTCAGGGCAGTAGCGTTGTGGTATTGGGTGGTGATTGTGGTGGTAATGGTGGTGGTGGTGGTGGTAGTTACACACCAAATAACTTTATTTTTAACACTCCAAAAAGTGCCTGTAAGTTACATATTTTTAACTTTAGTCGCTAGAATTAATTTACAATGTTAGCCACATAGTTCAGTAGTATGGGTTACCGTTTTCAGACAAATATTATTTACAGTACTGGTTAATGGTTGTAAGGTGTAAAAATTGGATTAATTAGTAAGCAGTGGTAAAGTAATTTTGTGCAAATACTGTTTAAATTAAATAAAACTCTTTTATTTTTACAGTGAATAAACGGAGGAAGCTCTCTGAAGAAGTACAGAGAGCTCAGAGAGACAAGGATCTGGGGTTGGCAGCTTACTTTCAAGCTAAGGCACAAAAAGTTGTGTTAGAAAATAAAAAAATAGAATTAGAGAATGTAAAACTAGAATTAGAAATAAAATTAATGAAACAGAAAATTAACTGTAATGAATAGTTTAAGTTCCCAATATTTATACCTAAATTAGTCTTGATTTATTACATGTATTGATTAGTAATTAAGTTTTGTCATATGGTGTATAGTTAAGGGGTGTGTAATTGTGTATTGTGTTGTTTAATTAAAAATATTGTGTCAGTATATTCTCTTTGTTTTTCTTAATTATATTTTATAAAAAAGAAACTAAAGGTTAAGGATATAAAAATTAAACATTTGAATATTCTTTATCATTTAGATATAATCAGAATTAATGATATTTTTTTTACAATATTCCTGTGTTGAATCTAGCCACAAATATTCTGTGTAGAAATCTGAAACAAAAAAACATTTATACCCTTGATTATTTTCATATTATTTTCTAGAACCATAAGACCGACGTCAAATTGTATGATGTAGGTACATACCAACTAAAATAATTATCTATTAGGTGTTGTCTAACACGATGATGTTGGTGACCCACTCCCTCAACTAGGATAATATCAGCTTGCTCAAGCGGTATCTCAACTTCAGGTTCTACATCACTTATATTATTCAACCTGCAAATGTTGTGTAACACAGATGTGGCAATAATAACTGCTTGTGTTGTTTGTAATGCAAGACGGATTTTCAACGAAAGCACTGGAAAGCGTCTTTTCCATACACCAAAACACCTGAAAAATTTATAAAATTATTAACAATATTTGAGTTACCTACACAACCTATACATATTCATATGAAAACAAATAGGCAAGTGATCAATGATAATAGCTATCAACCTTTCTATGGTGTTTCTGGTCTTAATATGTGATTCATTGTAGCGAATTTCTGCAAGAGATACCGGGTTGAGCAATGGCGTCAATAGGTATGAATTACAAGGATATGCACTGTCACCAATGAGCCATCTATTTTCAATGATCCCATCTTCACATTGCACTGAAAATAATTATAAGAATGTTAATTTATGTAGGTGATGTTATCAGATAGGTATGCTTGAAAAGTTTAATAAATAATAGAAAATGTTAGGGTTATACTTACTTTTAATAATGGAATTGTTAAATATAGTAGCATCATGAGCAGACCCTGGCCACCGAGCAACTACATTCATAAATAGCAAGTCTGCATTACAGACTCCTTGGACATTCATTGAAAATATTCCTTTCCTATTTCTGTACTCTTCTCCTATATTAGAATCTAAAAATAAAAATCTCTTATTTATTACTTTAGATTTGAGTAAGTACAAGCTTTGTAAAAGGAATGAAAGCATGACTTTTACCAAAAACATTTTAACAGTAAAAATGCCAACTCACTAGGTGATTGTATGGGTATATGTGTACAGTCAATTGCCCCAAGTACTTTAGGGAATCCTGCAATGGCATGAGAGGCATGCTGGGTGTTTTCCAAAACTTTAACGTATTCAGGATACAGTCCAGCTATTGCACGAGATACATCAGACACAATTCTGCTAGCTGTTGCTTTTGAAACTCCAACGAAGTCCGCAACAGATACAAGCATTGTGCCCAATGCATAAAATCTAAGTGTGAGCAACAACTGGTGTAGTGGAGATACACCATAGTTCCTGAAATAAAATGTTTAATTAGTTGTAGTCATAAATAAATAAAAATATCTCATGTTTAGCTACACTAGTTGGTCCATTACTTTTGTTGGTTCTACTTGATAGTACTAGAAATAACTTACTCACCGGGAGGATTTTACTCTCAAATTTGGTAACATTTTTACTAATAATTCATTTACACTAGTTTTATTTAATCTAAATGTAAATTCCGAGTCAGAAAATTCACTTTCGTAGTTAATGCGACTGTACACTCTGCGTTCACCTGATTCTGTAGTTGTCGCAGAATCAAATACACCGGCCTCATACATCTCATTATCACTTTCATCACTGAACAAATCCATTTTATTATGAAATAAGTTGTAATTAATATGTAAACCAGCAGTAAATCGCCCGATTTCGGGAGATAGCAAATTTTGGACTGACAGTAACGAAAACAAACTAAAGTTAACTGTCAAAATGTTATTGAGACGCTCTATGTTTTTTTTCTATTGATCTACATAGCTATGGTAGCGGTAAGCCCTCCCAAAGATAGATCGAAAGTAAAGGTAGATATTCCTATCTATCTTTAGTTTATTGAAACGCACAAATGCGGCTTTAGCTACAAAAGATAGGTAATTTAACAGATTGTTAAAGGTAAGTGCGTTATTGAGACCGGCCGTTAGTCATGAGCCTGTCAATAAAATTGTCGAGAATGTCTTACTTTAATTTTCACAATGTTTATGGTTTCTAGCACCAACCAATCACAAAGCACCATTATACAAGCAAAATGTCTGTCGTTTTCAGGGATTGACACCGAAAACAAAACAGTTGAAATTGAATTTCGTGGTGAAAATATAAGTTTTTAAAACTTTTTTATTCGTTTTATCAGTAATATTTTGATATATTTGGGCGTGAATTGTTGTTCATCGTACAAAGTAGGATTTGTAATTCATATCAATACAATTTTAATTTTATCTCTCTTCTAAACATGGATGTGGACATGAAATGTTTGGAATGTATGGACACGAAAGTCGAAGGGTTCGAAAATTTGAGTAATCCATCTGAAGGTGGGAAGTTCTGCAACTTGAAAGCATTTGTGACTGCTGCCCGCGAATTTGAGGCAACACACAGCGAGTCAGCTGTGAATTTGATGACACGATATCTTGGGGTAAGTTGTTTACGTTGAAGATGCACCATAAAAATTATAAAATCACCACACTAAACCTCACGAATGGTGCCTGAAATTGCAGTACATCTGTACATCTAAATCATTCAAGCATTCGAGAAAATGTACTCACTAGTTTAAGCCTAGCGTGTAAACAAGTTTGTGTACATACGACATTGTGCATTAAATTCAATAAATAAATAAAACGTAACTTTATAATAACTTCATTCATTCAGTTCGGGCTTATGTCTGGGTTTGTCTTAATTTTTTTTATTTTGCAGTTAATAGCCTCATCATGCGACCTCTCAATATTTTCGCCGGGTCGTTCTGAAGTGTGCGCGTTCTTCAGCTCGCTGTGGCGCGTGCTGTGTGATGGACGTGGCCCACACTGGGCCGGCGTGGCCGTGCTGGCTAGGGCCGCTATTGAGCCCAGTGCTAGGCATGCTTTAACTCATACTTACAAGTTAGTAACATTCTTTCTTTATTCAAGTTTATTTGGCTTCCAGTTCAACCTGATGACTTTCTAACCAATCGTTGCTTAGCCTGAATAGTAAGTCATAGGTCAAATTACCAGGACTAAAATAGCTATCATAATGCACAACAATACATGGAGACATAAATACTGCATAGTAAAATTTTAAAAGCAAAACATAATTACACTATGGAAGAATTATATTAATTATCTTATGTATAAATTTAAAATACCTTCTATAAATATACCTTACATCTATTGCTAACTTCTCTTAAATAGTTTAAGGATTTTAAATAATTTTTAATAAAAATATCTTTTCCAGGTTCATGCCGATTCTGGCTAGATTATTATCTGACTCAATATCTAATGACAAGAAAATTAAACTGCTCTCTGTAATGCAAGTAAGTCCACAACTATTTAATTTTTGAGCTCCTAATAAAGCTGAAGCCAACGGGAGAGCTTGTCCTTCTTTCACATGTTACAAATTTTTTTCAACAGTATTTTAAAAACTGGAATTCTGCCATGCACATTTTGTCACTCATTGATTATTCTCCACAAAAAGGGTGACAAAACAGATATAAACAATTACCGTCCTATCAGTCTGGTTTTCGCACCTGTACAAAGCTTTCATTAAAGTGATAGAGAACAGAATAGCCGGAACCCCTTGACAAACATTAGCCTCCTGACCACCTCCATTCCATCAACCAGGTTGTCGAGAAACACAAGAGTTCCAGCTCCGACTTTATATTGCATTCGTAGATTGCTGAAAAGCTTTTGATAGCATCAACCATACCTCAATTTTCAACACCTTACAGAAACAAGTAATAGACACCACTTACATAAATCTTTAACCAAATATTTATAGAAACAGCACGGCAGCCATTAAAATATATTCTAAGACAGGACAATCTTTCCCAAATTAATAAAGGCAAAAAAATATTCACGGCCTTACTGGAGCAAGTCTTCAGAAAGCGGTAAGCAGGCTGGGCAGAAACCATTATGGTTTGATAATGGAGATTATCCAATCTACGTTTTGCCGACGATATTGTCCATTTTTCGTCTTCAGTCTCCGAGCTGATACAGATGCCTCCCCGCCTGCCTTTTGTGGACAACTCTTAGGACAGCAATACCATTATGTCTTAACATATCTACCTTTATTAATTTCAGGAAATATCCTATGGCATCAAAATCAGTTGGCAAGAGTCCTACCTATCTAACCTGATGAAGCAACTAACAGAATGGATCACTCAGCCGATGGTAGAGCCCCAACACCGCACCATAGGTCACAAGTCCCTGACTGTCTTAGTCAATATTTGCTATGGAAACCTGCCAGCAATATACGCCTTGATGAGGACTGTGGATACTAAGGATTTTGTTGTGCATCTAATTAGTTTGAAGGTAAGATATTGTAAAAAAAAACTGGCCAAGTGCGAGTCGGACTCGCACACGAAGGGTTCCGTACCACAAGGCAAAAAGCCGAAAAAAACACGTTTATTGTATGGGAGCCCCCCTTAAATATTTATTTTATTTTAGTTTTATTATTAAAGTAAAAATACAACTGAGTATTTTGTGAATATTTCAAGTGCCTACATGTTGCCATTATTGATATCGAGCTAAAAAGGGCAAAAAAATCGCGTTTGTTGTATGGGAGCCCCCCTTAAATATTGATTTTATTTTGTTTTTAGTATTTGTTGTTATAGCGGCAACAGAAATACATAATTTGTGAAAATTTCAACTGTCTAGCTACCGCGGTTCTTGAGATACAGCCTGGTGGCAGACAGACGGACGGACGGACGGACGGACAGACGGACGGACAGACAGCGAAGTCTTAGTAATAGGGTTCCGTTTTTACCCTTTGGGTACGGAACCAAAAAAAATCAAACAATCAACTCAGGTTATGGTAGTCCACTGCCGGACATAGGCTGCGCCAGGCCACCCTGTTGTACGCCTTCGGCATCCAGTCTGTCCCAGCTACCTTTTGAAGATGTCCATCCAGCTGGCATCCTACACTATGCTTGCCGAATTAAAAAATTGTATGCTGATGAAAAATAGTTTTCAGTATTGACAATGCCAGGTTCACAGTATGCACAGTATACTGTGAACCTGGCATAGTCGCCAGGCTTTAAAAATAAATGCAAGAGGATGATTTATATTAATAAGAGACTATTCAGTGTACCCATTGACACATACGATATAGGCCTTTCCAATCGCATGCCATTCTATTCGATTCTCGGCCATCTAATGCAGCTGCTACCAGCCAGTTCGTCGTTCTACCCAGCCTGACAGATCGTACCTATCCTATGCTTAAGGGGAAGCACCATGGTACGACGCGAAATTCAAATTTTCTGTTTTTTTTTTGCAATTTGCAGATCAGTGTCATGTTGAATGCTGATGATGACTTTACAGAATTATAATTGTTAAAATCATCAACGTAAATTCATATAATCCTATTGAAGGACAATTTCATATGAAATATTAATCAATAGGATTGTATGAGCGCAAACCATTTCACTAATCAACTATTGAACATTCTAGGATGGTGGCTATGGCGGTGTGGAAGTGTGCAGACTGCTTTTATGTCTGTCTGGAGCGACGAGAGGCGCGGCATCAACTCGACAGCCAGACGTGCATAGTTATCTGTGTTGTACTATGCGCACTTTCAGTAAGGCAGTCAGGTATGTCTCAATAGCATATCAATGCTATTTATAGAAAGCCAATCACCATGAATTTCTGGTGTAAATGACAGACCCAAAATTACCCACGGATACGTAAACGCCACTTGGCTAAAATTGCTAAAAATACATTTTAATGCACAGTAATATCTGTTCGCCTGATAATAAGGACACGTATTGGTGGTAATCCGCCATCTGCAGTTCAATTTTCGTAAAAGAAAAAGGCTTTACAGCCGTGTGTGGTCCTCGAGTGTTGCCCATTTGCTGTGATTTTATTCCCTAAGATAAATTATCTCACACGATCACGGCAAATGACTCGATACAGTGCTAAAAGCATCTTACCAAGTGATAAGCAGGGCGTGTAACACAGTTAAGGTCACAGCTCATTAAAGGCACCCTGCACCCTCCCCGCACCGCCTCGTCGCACGGCATCCACTCGTTGTCGACAGGTGGTCCACGGGTGGACGCCGCGTTATCACCAATAAACGTCGCGCGGTCAACCAGTGGACCTCGCGTCGTATAACATTATCGTGTTGGCAATGCGCAGTCAACGCAAGGCAAGCATGCGAGCAGCGAGTTGTCACCGAGTGGTCCTCCCGCCGTCCGCGCGTGGAGGGCTTACGACCGAGGTGATCCGGTGACGCTACGGAGTTGATGTAGTGAGCGCATACCCATAAAAGACCATATAAAGATACTAGCCGCAGGAGGCGAGGCGGTGCGGAGTGGGTGCCGGGTGGCTCTAATGAGCTGTGAACTTTTTTCGGTTCGGTACATTCGATTCGGCAGTATTTGTTCAACAAAGCCGACCCGAAGTAAACAAATTATACCTTTTTATAATTTATAGTATTAGTAGGTATAGATTTTGCCGCCGATTAATGCCAGGCCCGAACAAGTGTATAGCACCCTGGCCCTTACCAGTAATTGTATTTCAGTGAAGGAGACGCGACCCAGTTACTCCACGCGTACACGTTTGTCAACGATCTATGTTCAGACAGCAACTTGCGAAGTTACGTGCTGACCTACCCACATTTTGTTAATACGCTCACCGATGCACTGAAGGTAATTAATTGTGTGTGTGTGTAAGTTTCTGTAGCATCTAAGGCTCGAGCAGACCGGATGCGTACGCGTACTGTATGAGACAGGTGTGTCCTGTCTCATACAGTTCCATACATTACAACTCAGTGGTACGTGCGCGTCTACGCTTACGTCTACGCATACGCATCCGGTCTGCTCGAGCCTTTAAAGTGGCGTCTAAAGATCATCGTTATTCAGCTGAAAGATGTCCATGCTGTATATAGGCCTCACGGCGACACAACGAACAGTCCCATGCTTACCGTGACTGACCAGCACCCTAATTGAGTAACACACTCACAATTTTAATCATTTTGAAGGATATTGCTAATCCATTGCTTCATATGTTCGTAACATTTGTCTGCTCAACAACGTAAATGACGCAATGAATGTTGTTGAACTGTCAAAATGAAAGGCATTGCTACTGATAGTGTGTTAAGCAATTACCCGCAGCTCGTTGGGCGCCTAAAGATACTGATACGTTTAAAATAATAATCACAAACTACAACTTCTCTATCATGTCTTTCTGTATGACTATGATCATAGAAACGTCGAAGAAACTTGCTGTAATAATGCTATTTTCAGGATGTAACAGAGCTCTGTAAGGCTGCGCCAGACGATATGGGTGAACCGGAGAACGCGACCAACTGTCTTCGTAACGTGCTCAAGTTTCTTACCGTTTTGGTCGGTTTGGGTATGTATTTCTTGGCCAGACTGCAAACGCGGGCGCGGCGCGGCGTACTCAAACATTAGAACTTCATTGGTGCGTCTAAAGTGGGCACGCGGGCGCGGTGAGCGGCGCGGGCGGCCCGCGCGGGGACCGGGGTTCTACAACTATGTAGTTCGAGCTTTTTTCTAGTAAAAATAATTCACATTAATCGTAATCGAATGAACCATATTTTAGTCTGTCTTGTAAATACGATTACCAAAGAGAGAATCATTTTTTTCGCATTCTCAGTAGGCTTGGTTAATGATCAGTGTTCATACATGTATTTTCAGATCTATACTCTCTGAGATGTCACCACAGCGCTTTAGTCAACCTATGTATGGCAGCCAGTAGCATGTGTCTGCCGGAGTCGCTAGAACTATTTGCTGCTATTGTCTCACAATATAGAGGTAAATATATTTTTTCAATATTTCATGAATAGTGGCGAAATTGTTAGCAATATGGCTAGTAGACTATAAGATTTTAATATTACATTATGATTGATTTAGCAACCTCATCATCTGCCTAGCCTTTTCCCAACTCTGTTGGGGTCAGCGTCCAGTACTAACCGGATGCAGCTGAATACCAGTATTTTATATGGAGTACCCCAGTACAACCCAGTTACTGGGTAATTTTGGTAAGACTGGTTGTCAGACTTTCGGGCTTCTGACTACCCGTAACGACTATCAAAGATCCACGAATGACAGCCGGGACCAACGGCTTAACGTGCTTTCCGAGGCACGGAGGGGTCACGGTATGTAAAGATAGTCGCCCATCCACAGACCGACCGCGGTCGACCTGGGTGGCTGTTATTATTTAGCTATGGACTCCTAACCTAATTATTATTAGCCTGTGGTGTCCCACTGCAGGGCAAAGGCCTCCCTACTCTCTATCCACTTCTCTCTGTTCAAAGCTGTTAAGGACCAGTTCTTGTTGAAGGAGTCCAGCTCATCCCGCCATCTCCGTTTGGGCCTGCCTCGATGTCGTTTGCCATTAAGTGGGACCCATTGGGTCGTAAGTTTGGCCCATTGTTCGTCTGACATGCGGCAGATGACCTAATGATATAAATTATTACGTGGCACAATTTGTCAGGAAATTCGAGTAAACTACGAAGCAAATCTTGTAGTCTGTACTTAGCATAAGTGAGGTGACATCGAGGTAGCGAGCTAAACCGCGACGAAGATGTCTCACTGCAATACCTCGCCGTCGCGGCATGTAATTACCTAAGGCAATATACATAAAGCAGCATGACAGCTTAAGTTATTCAAAATCAAAATGATTAATTAAGCAGTCAATCAGCACTTATTGAATGTCAAAAATTTAACCTAGTGTATTAGCTGGGCAGAAGTGTCGCAACAAACTCCCCGCAGCGATTGCTTGTTACGTAATTTTTGTTTGGCAATGTTGCTTCCTGTATTTACTTAAATATGCCATTTATACGGGCTGGTATCCGCAACTCCACATCAATGCGCGTATTTTGCGTACGGGTGGGAAAATCGATCCATCCCAGATCGTCAAGAAAGGCCAGCAACGCCTTGATGTTACTGACCGTCTCACGTAGGGTACCTGGGTTACCTAAGTACTTTGCTCTGTACGTGGCGACCACCGGGCAGTTTAGAAGCACATGTACCGCTGTCTCGTCGTCCTCCATGCAGGCCCTGCACAGCGGACGGTCCGTTACTCCTATGACAAAGAGGTGTTTATTAAAAGACCCGTCGCCAGTTAAAGCTGACTGTACGCAGCTTTTGTTTAGTTAGACGGAGAACCTGTTTCGTGAGGCGGCCATCCATTGTGGACCTTACCGTAATCAATGGGCTTTGGCGCTCCCGTTAACCTTTTGAACGCCACGGTCGGGTATAGACGACAAACGAAAACATGCCCAACACGCGTTTTCTTGTCGGCAGTAGACGACAGTGGCGTGTTGGGCACTTTTTCGTTTGTCGTTTATACCCGACCGTGGCGTTCAAAAGGTAAAGAAGTCTAAAAAATATAATGTGTATTACAGATGAGGGTCGTCTACCACAGAAGTTGATATCAGTGATAAGTGACGGATTGCCGGGACTACTCGTGCCTCCGTCACTGGAGCCGGGCAAGGCGGGCTTGCAGTGGGTAAGGAAACACAAAACAATATTTGATTGAAATCCATACTTAATATTATAAATGCGAGTGTGTGTCTTGTGTCTGTTTCTCTGTTACCTCTTCACGCTTAAACCGCTGAACCGATTTAGATGAAATTTGGTATAGAGATAGTTTGAGTCCCGGGAAAGGACATAGGATAGTTTTGGTCCTGATATTCCCACGGGATCGAAACTTACGTAGTCTAAAGTTATGAAAAATGATTAATTTACAGTTGCAAGTAGTCGGCGCTCTCTGCGAATCAGCAGAAACACAAGAAAGAGTTCTGCAAGAAGTGACACCAGACGCGTTCGAAGATACCTTGTATAGTGTACTGGAGTATACAACACAGGTAATTTTAGTTCTATTTTTATACAAAGATTGAGTGTTTTTTTTTTTTTTTGAGGATGGGAAATCATCAAATCACCCCTCCCGCTCTGGGTGGAGTGGAAGGGAGTGTCAAACTCTTACTGACTTAAACCCACCCGTGTTCCTTCTCCCGCCCGCGCCGCGTGTTGCCCTTTATGTTCCGGGGCAGCGGTACGGACAATCCCGCTGACCCGGCAGGCTTCGGCCCTAAGGGGGCCCCTCCTCGCTGCTGACATCTCTTTCGTGGAACACGTACGCGCCGTCCGGCACGGGTCTGGTCCTGATCGGCCATGTCCTTTCATGGGCCCCGGAACAGGCCACCATCAAGATTGAGGGGCTCATGGCTAAATAATAACAGCCGCACAGGAGTAACTGTAGGCCTAGCTAGGCAATCAAAAATAAATAAACTCGCACTCCGATATTTCCCTATAGTTTGGGAACGCCGTGTTTGACGAGTACCGAAAGCATTTCTTTTTTCGTTACAGGCTTCTGACATAACGCATGCTTTATAGAATAATATTATGGCTTTACAAAAAAAAGTGGATTTCTGGAAAATGGCCGTTACTTAAATGTTTTGCAATCGGCGGCCTATTAGCCAATATAATCATAAATATAAAATAAAAATTCCTGACTGACTGATATATCAACGCACAGCCTAGATCGCTGGTCCTAGTGACATGAAATGTGGACGGTGTATTCTTAGTGAAGAGTAGGAAAGGGTTTTTCGAAATTCCACCCCTAAGAGGGTGAATGGGGGGGGGGTGAAATTTCACGCGGACGAAGTCGCGGGCAGAAGCTAGTTAGCCAATATAATAAATATGTAATGAACAGTTATGATTAAATCTGTGCATAAAAAAATGCAGAAATCCTAACTTTGACTCAAGATCTAATAGGTCAGTATTCTAAAGCGTGCCATATTTTTTTTTGTGTTCATGAAAATTGTTATCATTTAGTTTTACTTTTGAGTATTGTGCTTTTCCTTTTGTGTGCACTAAATAAACGATAATCTATGTATCTGAATAATATTAAAATATTTTTTTCCGAAGTCCGACTTTACTGTAGACGGCACTTAAAAAGCCCACCCTTCAGTCTAGCAGAATATTAAAATAGTTGATGTTTCCATATTTCATGACTGCCCCGTTGGTCTCGTGGTTGCAAGCGCGACTGCTGAGCGTGGGGTCCTGGATACGATTCCCGGGTCGGACAAAGTGTTATTGGGTTTTTCATTTGGAATTTCTTAGTCCGAACTTTGAAAGTTGGCGGTTTAATACCCCCGTGCCTCGGAAAGCATGTAAAGCCGTTGGACCTGCGCCTGATCTCTCCCCGGTCGTGTCGGATTACCGCCCCATCGGACTATGAGAGTAAAGGAACAGAGAGTGCACCTGTGTTTGCGCACACACTTGTGCACTATAATATCTCCTGCGTACCTGGCTAATCTCCATTGAGATTGGCCACCGTGACCGAAAACGGTCGGGGAGGCTATTATACGGACTGTATGTTCCAGAACGGGGAAGTAGGCGCTGAAGCATCACAACAAGCCGTGGTAGTGGGATGCCGCACAGCGCTAACACTAGCACCTCTCGACAAACCCTGGGAGGCTGCCCTAGCACGCATGCTCGCACACCATCAGGTCAGTAAAATCTATATATATAAAATGATAAACTGACTGATTGTTGATATATCAACGCACAGTCTAAACCGCTGCTCCTAGAGACATGAAATTTCACGCGGACGAAGTCGCGGGCAGAAGCTAGTGTAACATAAAAGGCCTATAATGTTCTTACTGTAAGAGTGAGTGGGCCGTGATACGGTGAAAGGGTTATAGACAACTCATCATCATCTGCCTAGCCTTTTCCCAACTATGTTGGGATCGGCTTCCAGTTTAACCGGATGCAGCTGAATACTAGTATTTTATCTGCTACTGAACTCCACAACCCAGTTACTGAGTAATACGATACGCCTTGGTAAGACTGGTTATCAGACTTTCGGGCTTCTGACTACCCGTAACGACTGTCAAAGATTCACGAATGACAGCCGGGACCAACAGCTTAACGCTCAGAGATCAAGGAGAAAATCCGAAAACCGTCAATTTGTTTTCCCGTGAAAACATACCTATACCTAACTGTAAGGAACCCTCCCTCGGTGCGCGAATCTTTTTAAATTTTTTAAACTTATATATTGCTTTTTTTTTATTTTTCATGGTTTTAACACAGGTCAGGAAGCTTCTCTGTGTTGGTCTAACAAGCACTAACGGCCCGCGGCGGCGACAGATACTGCAGCTAGTCAAACATCACTATTTCCCTTCTGACCAGATGAATCAGGTAAACAATGGTTTATGTCAAAGTATATTTCTTCTATCTATACTATTATAGATAGCGTTATCCACGAAGACGCGCCCCACCTGTCAAAATGGAGGTGCTTGAAGGAGGCCTATGTCCAGTAGTGGACATCTTTCAGCTGAAATGATGATGATGTTGATGAATTTGCGGGCAGAAGCTAGTTGTTAGGGTCGTCTAGTGTAATGCAAGATGTCTGAAGCCACTATTTCCTGGGTCGGCCTGGGCGGCTCCGTCCAGCCTCAGGCCCCACCATGTGGAGACTGTTTCCCAGCGGCCACTGTGCATGCGGCTGACGTAGGTAGGTACTATGGGCTGGTATCCGCAACTCCACGTCAATGCGCGTATTTTGCGGCTGACGTAACCAGCCCAATTCCTGTTTCAGCTATTTTCCTGAAATTTTCTTCTGTAAGTATAACTTTAATGCATGATTTTGATTACTGTAATGAATTCCAGGTATTCGGCGAGTCCCTGCAAGGCATATCGGAGTGTCAGTCGGGCGTGTCGGGCGGGGCGGGCGCGGCGCCGGGCGCATGCGCAGAGGGCGCGTGGTGCGCGGCGCGGCTGGCGCCTGCGCAGGAGCACGCCGTGGACGCGCTGGTGGCCGCGCTCACCGACAAGCTGCGGGACGGGAAGGTAACATACGCAGGAGTAGCGAGGATACTGCGGGTATCTTTGTTTATTACAAACAGAAAACCTTGAAACAATAGAAAAATGCTTCATGTAATCTGCATTTGTTTATTTTTAATGTGTAATTTAATATTTTTCAGATATCAGACATCGCGACCTCAAGCGTGATGGAATTATACGGTTACAAGATGACGTGCTTAGAACAGAGACTGCACTCACACTCCGTAGCTTTACAGGTAAGCAGATATAAGAATTCATACCAATCTTAGCTTAGGAGAAAGTATGATTTCATTTGCAGAAAAAATCAGCTGTGTGATCTGTAAAAGAAATGCGTCACACCCTAGACACTGTTGAAATACCGCCTGAATATACAAGATAGACCTACCGTGCATTCGCGATTTCTTTGCCAAGGATGTAAACAAATATGAAAAAATAACTTTAATCCGTACACAATAAAGTTCAGTTTACGCTACAACTTCAAACATTTTTTATAACTTTGTCAATAGTGCTAGTCACTCGGAAATCAACTTAATTTGTCATTAAAATAAAATTGATATTTGTTTAACTTGAAATAGGATAGGGATGTGCAGCACTGCGCACTTTTACTTTAATGTATTATAGTTTTTATCAACATCGTTCTTTTTCATTCAGCATTGTTATTCTAGGGGCTTGTGGCTAAGTAATAACAGCTGCACGGTTCGATCGATCAGGTTAAGCTACGCTTGTCGCGGTCGGTCTGTGGATGGGTGACCATCTTTACCTATCAAGGCCCCTCCGTGCCTCGGAAATCACGTTAAGCCGTTGGTCCCGGCTGTCATTCGTGGATGTTTTACAGCCGTTACGGGTCGTCAGAAGCCCGAAAGTCAGACAACCAGTCTTACCAAGTGGTATCGTATTACCCAATAACTGGGCTGTGGAGGTCAGATAGGCAGTCGCTCCATGTTAAATACTGGTATTCAGCTGCATCCGGTCAGACTGGAAGCCGACCCCAACGATGATGATCAACATCGTTCACAGCCAGACTCTTACATCTGGGCTCTCTGCTTGTACCGATCTCTACGCTACTAAGCAGATAGTCACCGAGATTCATGAGAATGTTACTATTATGTTATCATTCATTCTCCTGTCCTTATCCCAATTTATTACTGGTCGGCACAACATGTATTTTTCTTCCATACTTCTCTATTAGTCGTCATAGAGTAAGTAAACATGTAAACATATATAAGAGACGGAACTCCCATAGAAAAAGTTGAAAAACGTCGCTTGTATGAAACGTGCACTAAAACTGAATACCAACAAAACAAAAATAACACAGACTGCAGACATGACGTAAAGCTGCCAACATAATAACAAGATAGGGATGTACTAAACATGATAGAGTCGAATAGATTTTAAAGCGAGACAGCGATAGCCGCCATTATGTTTAGTGCACGTTTCATAGTTTCTTTTTTAACCGACTTTTTATTAGACAGTTGCGTCACACTGTTAGTCGTCATCTCGGTAGTCACCACCTTTCTAACCATATCATCATTCACACCCTCCAACCTGATTCAAATAAATGGAACATAACCTTTTAAATAAAAATCTCGTGTCACAGTGTTTGTTATCGAACTCCTCCGAAACGGCTAGACCGATTTTTATGTTTTTTTTTTGTGTGTATATTTGGTAGGTCTGAGAATAGGTCGTAGGCTATTTTTTATACCGCTAGGTGATAGGCCCTCTCCAGATTTTTTTTGGAATCGAAACTTACACGGGTGAAACTGCGGGGCGTAGCTAGTAATAATGTAATTGTTATGTTATGTTCGTATATTTATTTAAGTCGAGTATTTAAATTAGTAATATTGGTTTATTATAATGTTTTCAGGGAGCCAGCGAGCACATGGCGTCACTACAACACGCGCTCGCGATGCTACAGGCCACTAACTCATCTCAACAAGATGTACTGTACACCACACAGATGCAGAATGAAAGGTAAATACTTATTTAGTCCAGTCCCACTAGTGGGCAAAGGTACTGTACACCACACAGATGCAGAATGAAAGATAAATACTTATTTAGTTCAGTCCCACTAGTGGGCAAAGTATAATTCTGAATTTTTTGGGTTGTTTTGATGTACTGTACACCACACAGATGCAGAATGAAAGGTAAATACTTATTTAGTCCAGTCCCACTTGTGGGCAAAGTATAATTTTGATTAATTAATAACATATTATTATGGTTCTTGTCAATTTTTTTGGGTTGTTTTTGATGTACTGTACACCACACAGATGCAGAATGAAAGGTAAATACTTATTTAGTCCAGTCCCACTAGTGGGCAAAGTATAATTCGGATGATTAATTAAAAACATATTATTATGGTTCTTGTAATTTTTTTTGGGTTGTTTTTGACTTTGACCTTAACATGCGGCTGAAAACCAATTTTCCAAAAGAAAACATATTTCGTTAAATGACTACAAAACCTGCTTAGCTTCCAATTATAAAGAGCGTGAATATAAAACAGAAGCATGAATAATAAACTATAACTACTGTTATTACTATAAGCACATCCGAGCGTACATAATAATCACTATGTTGACATTGACATCACGAATACCTATAATCGATTGATTTTCGGTGACGTAATAGGTTAATGCCCGTAATACTATTAGTTTATCTACTTTTACTTTAAATACCATTCGTATGACGAATGTGAACGGTAAATTGAAACTATAATATATAAGCATCGATGGTTCAGTGGTAGAATGCTCGCCTGCCACGCGGGCGGCCCGGGTTCGATTCCCGGTCGATGCAATATTCTTTTTGCATTTTAAAATATTTTTTTCATTTTTATTAAGTTTTCTATACAATATTATAGTAATTTTTCTTTATAATGCTTTGATCAACAATAGTACTAGATTTCCGATGAGCGCATCAAAAACAAACAATGTGGTCTTATTTTGCAACAAAGTTTTTTCAACCTTACTGCTTATAAATTATGTTTTATTTTTCCATAAATATTTTTGTTTATAATAAAGAAATACTTTTCAATTGAAGTAGTAAATATTATTATTGTAAGCGATACTAAACTTTATGTTTGAAAGTTAAGGTTTATAAATCAAGTTATATGAAATCGCGGCCACTTTAGCGATGTTTTTGTTTTTAATCTTGAATCTAGTGTTATTGTTGATAGAAGTTATAATGTCACTAAAATTGTTAATTTATAACTAGTAGCGCCCCGCGGTTTCACCCGCATGAGTGGGGAATATCGGGATAAAAAGTATACTATGTGTTAATTCTGATTACAAACTATCTGTGTGCCAAATTTCATCCAAACAAACACACTCAAAAACTTTCGCCTTTATAATATTAGTGTGTTAATAAATTTCTAGGCACAAGAAAACTATAGAGGACCTCCACAAACAACTAGAAGATGCAGAAACCACGCTGCGAGGGTTCCGAGCGAAGTTAGCCGCTGAGAAGCTAGATAAAGAAAATCAGAAGGAATATCTACACAAAGAAATGCGCGCGCAAATGGCTGTACGTATTATAATAAGTTTAAGAGCGTTTACGCCGTCCGGCATTTCATACAAACTTTCAAGCCCCTATTTTTCGAAATGAATGAGCCGATTTTAATGAAACTTCATACGCATAAGCAGGATACCAGGTGGCCTGGCCCTAACTTTTTTTTATGGTGAAATCCTAATGGGTACCCTCAGTCTGGGAAAAACGGAGGGTCATGTCGGACTCCTACCGACCGAAACCCCACTGTTCCTTCTACTTCCGACTTATGGTCGGGGGCCCGAGAGATACTTGTATATTCGCCGCACCCCCGACTGATTCCGACGTGCGCCCGCTTGTCACTTTGAATTGTGGCGCGAAATTTAAATGTAGGTATATTTGATAAAGACCTATATTTTTGCTGATAATTTTTTTTACGTTACAGAGTCTTGAAAGTGAAATGAAAGTTCGCGACAGAGAGTTCGAGGAACGTCTGAAAGCGGCCGAAGCTGACAATAGAACAATACAGAAGAAATTGGAACAACAGGTAACCTCTGAAAAAAACATTTACTATTACATTTATATACTTCTTGATGGTTATTTTTGTAACGTATGTAAATTTACGTTAGAGGTAATAGAGGGGTCCGTGGCTAAATAATAACAGCTACGCTTGCCGCGGTTGGTCTGTGGATGGGTGACCATCTTTACATACCGTGACCCCTCTGTGCCTCGGAAAGCACGTTAAACCGTTGGTCCCGGCTGTCATTCGTAGATCTTTGACAGTCGCTACGGGGTAGTCAGAAGCCCGAAAGTGACAACCAGTCTTACCAAGTGGTATCGTATTACCCAGTAACTGGGTTGTCGAGGTCAGATAGGCAGTCGCTCCAAGTAAAATATAGGTATTCAGCTTGGGAAATTAAAGGCTAGGCAGATGATGTAAGTATGTAAATCGTTTGTCTGTGTGTATCTGTGATTTCTAGCCCGATTTACGAGATTCTTTATTTGAATTCTGTCAACGCAACATCACGCCTGTATCCCGAATACCCACATTTTCTTGGTAAATTTGACAGATTGTAGTAGGTTGATGTGCTGGCGAATGTACATGATTATGAACACCCTGCGTTGCGTTGTTTGTTGCGTTGTACTTAGTCAATAATGAAAAAAAAAAAATAGCTGTCCCATACATTTAAATCGCGTAGGTCGCGCACTTTTCTATGAAAAAGCTGTTTTTTTTTATAACCGATGAGAAATTTCTACGGGGTTTCGAATCATGTGCTGAATTCATGGTAAAAGTTTGCGCGTTGATGACACTTTTAGCCTGTATACCAAAACAAAACAGTATAGACGCCAGCACATCAAGCCACCCGAAACTGTCAAATTTTCCCAATCAAATTTGAACCTTATTCGTTAGCGATAAAGTTGAAAATCTATTAAATAAATTTGACAGATTGTACCAGCTTGATGTGCTTGGCATCTGTACATTTACTAAAATCTTATTTTTCTTACAGACAAGTAAAAACAGCGAGTTGGCGGGTGTGCTCATAAAGTTTGAAGAGCGAGTCAAACAACGGGACAAGAAGTTAGATGAGGCAGCGGCCAATGAGGTCGCGCTACGGAGAGAGATCGACCAGAGAGACACGGTAACAACTTCACTTACTCACTCTCGGTTTCTGTAAACATGAACAAGTTTCTGAGACGTAATTGGACGTAGTTTAGCAGAAAGGACTCGACAAAAAAAAATTACAAACAAAAAAATGCGTTAGACATGAATCATCGGGCAGTTGCCCGCCAGACACAACACCCGTCTGGTCGGAGGATCCTCCCTTTTCTGTAGAGTATGAGTGAACTTTACACCCTGTTCCTCATACCTCTATAACGTCATAGTAGGTAGTCAAAACATGGCACGTTTGGTTTTCATACAGATGGCGATTACGGGTTTGAGTCTCGATGCATTACTGAGTCCCGGAAAAAAAAAACGAGACTCGATGTGGTATCGAAATTCCCGTGGAAAACGAGACTTTTGAGACTGTTTCAAAACTAGGTTTCTTACATAAATGCTATGCAATTAAGCAGTCACAACAAGATACTTATTTAAAAAAAAACGCAAAATAAAAAAAATATTTGTTGAAGTTTTTTTCATTTTTGTAGTGGGCACGTAAGAAACAAAGGGCGTTTCAGACAGAGAGGACCTAATTTTGTTACAAAAGTAACGAAGCCTCAAAAGTCTCGTTATTATCGTGACCGAAAATGTTAGTCTCGAGTCTCGAAAATACCAAAAAGTCGTCGAGACTCTCGAAATTTTCGAGACCGAGATTCCCGGGATGAAAGCCTTAATGGTGATACTTGCGTTATCTAGGTCTATCTATATCTGTGACCTAAACACTCACGATATCATACAATTTAATAATGCAAGTTTTCTGCCCCCTGCAGACAATAAAACAATTAGAAAAGACAGTCCTAGAGCGGGAAAACCGCTTGTACCAACTCACAACACAGCTGGAGGAAATGAAACGCGTGCAGGAGATGGTCGCCAAACTGATGAGTAAGAGTACCTCTTCTAACAGCTTGGGGAGCTAACAGCAGCCACCGTGAGTAGAATTATATGCTCTATTTGTATGGATATAAGAATCGAATTGGTGTAGAGGAGGAGGAAGTAAAAAGGTCATCTCTTTACTGCCAAGGCTTATTTTTAATCTTATATTTTGAATTGTTTCTTCATTTGTGTCTTTTAAGCAACGAGAATAATGTACCCAGGATTTTGTAATATCTTGATTTAAAAGAGTCCATGTAGTTTCTTGCCCGTTCTTCTCCATAGAGATTTACGTTTTGGAATGGGCAACTAGCTTCAACTTTCTGACTGACAATTTAATTTTGACAATTCAAAAGTGCCTGTACAAGGTTTAATTGAAATAAATGCTTTGAGTTTGAGTTTGAAAGGGTACCCAGCATCTTGTATATTCATGAAGTGTATAGTCTAAAAAGTCGTGCCCGATGGCTTTTGCCATCTGCAACTTCCATACAAACATTCATCCCATTAATTGAATGATTAAAAATCTTTCCTTAGTGCTGACTTTCGTTGTCGTGCAAAATTTAATACTTCTAGAACGCTGAGTTTGAAAGACAACGCACAACCTACACCGCCACAGTATTTTTGTGTGTGTGGGGGTGTGTGTATGGGTGTGTGTGGTGTTTATGTTTGTTACTTCTTCACGCTCAAACGGCTGGACCAATTTTGATGAAATTTGGTATGGAGGTAGCTGACACCCTTGATTAACATTTAGGCTACCCCGATATTCCCACTTATGCGGGTGAAACCGCGGCGCGGGGCGCAGGTAGTAGAAAATAATTACAATGTCATTCCTCTTTTTGCAGATCATCAACGAAGTAATAATCGGCGGGACTGGAACCTCAGTGACAATACAACTAGACAATATTTTTATACTGATATATCCTGCATCATGATAGATTTTAATATTATTTTACAAGTATTTTTCATATTGCGTATATGAATGGGCTGAATTATAATGGAATGCGAACAAATTGATAATGTTTATTGTATAGATATTTTAAGGTCGGACTAATAAAATTATGAATAATATGTTGTATGTGTTTTATTTGCAACTAGCTGACCCGCACCCTAATTGCGTAACACACTATAACTCTCAATTTGAATCATTTTGAAGCGTATTGCTAATCCATTGCTCCATATGTTCGAAAAATGTGTTTGCTCAACAACGTAAATCACGCAATGAATGTTGTTGAACTGTCAAAATGAATTACCCTGCCGAACAACGTTGTCCTGTGGTTTTGAGTTCATACAAAAATCCCATATAAAAAAGCACTTACTTCTTCCCGAACTTTTTCTTTTCTGAACTATTACGAACATAAAAAAACTGGCCAAGTGCGAGTCGGACTCGCACACGAAGGGTTTCGTACCACAAGACAAAAACGCCGAAAAAAACATGTTTATTGTATGGGAGCCCCCCTTATATATTTATTTTATTCTGTTTTTAGTATTTGTTGTTATAGCGTCAACAGAAATACATAATTTGTGAAAATTTCAACTGTCTGACTATCGCGGTTCTTGAGATACAGCCTGGTGACAGACAGACTGACAGACGGACAGACGGCGAAGTCTTAGTAATAGGGTCTCGTTTTTACCCTTTGGGTACGGAACCCTCAAAAGTACCAAACATCCAGCTGTTTTCAATTAGTATGCTTACCAACGAATCAAAAAAAGACGAGACATTTGCGTTATCCATCAATAAGTGTCGTGAATCTTTTTCTTATTTATTACTAGCGACCTGTCCCTGCTTGGTACTACCGGGATTAAAAGTACTTACCATAAAGGAATCATTCAGTAATAAGTAGTTGTTACTTCTTAACGCTGAAACGGCTGGACCAATTTTGATAAAATTTTGTATGGAGGTAGGATATTCCAACGGGATCGATACTTACGCGAGTGAAGCCGCGGGGCGCAGCTAGTTAATACATAAAACCATAATGGAATAGGCTATTTGACAATGTAAAAAATAAGGTCATAATTATTGACACTCGTATAGATTATCGCTTTTAAAATCGATTTGCATTAATTTTACTACAAAACAATGTATTATTTATAAAAAAAAATCCCGAAAAAACTTCATCTTTTTAAATCTGGCGCCACGTAATCGAAAACGATTTGGATTGGCTGAACTTAAGATGACGTCATGATTTAGTAGATTTCTGTCTATCGTTGACAGAACAGATGACTTTTGTCTAGTATCTCGACCGTTTCAACGTTTGTTTACGTGAATCGTGACGTCACGACGCCATATTGTTAAAGATAGCGTTTTGGCGGCTTATTTAAACAGTACATTTTTATTTACTATTTTTTAAAAGAAATACATTATGCAATTTGAAGTAATAGGTTTTTGTGGGCTCGTTAGACACCATTAAATAATCTGAGATGTTTATCAGAAACCAGTCAAATAGCCTATTATACTTACACCTAAACTTTCCTCATGAATCACTCCAGTCCATTGGTGAAAACTGTATGAAAATCCGTTCGGTAGTTTTTGAGTTTATCGCGTGCAGACAGACAGACAGACGCGCCGCCCCGGACTTTATATTTATAATTATATACCTATGTAGTAATAGATCTCTTTATTTTCTATTACATTCATGAATCCATCTTACTAATGAAAAACAGTTCTGAGCAATTCATACACAAAATGTTCTTATTCTGACCTCTACATACCCTTTACAAAACACCAGGCAAGCAAGCCCCCACACATCTCAATACGAACCTAAAATCGGTGAAAATAAAGTAAACATGGCGCGAACAAGACTGATGACGTCACCGTGTTCCGGCGCAGTAACCTTGAACTAGGGAGACGAAGCGGTTTGACATTGAACAAGTACAGTCAACAGCAAAAGTAGATGATCAAAATCAGAAATTCAATACTAATTAACGGAGTTCGCGTCAGAACTGTATGGCAGAGCTGTCGCTGTTGTTGTTGGGCTGTGTGCAGAGACTGTGTGGCTGTGTGGCAGTTCTGACGCGAACTCCGTTCATTAGTAGGATTGAATTTCTGATTTTGATCATCTACTTTTGCTGTTGACTGTACCATATTCGTGCACATGCCCCATAATTATTGCGTAGGTAGGTACTTACGTGCGGTTGGGGGCGAGACAGCGTCGAGAAATGAAATGAAATTGTTCATTCTGTAAATGAATAGTGACAAAGGAGCTACTAATAATTTGGGAAGCTATATGATTTTCGTACTTTGAGATTGATCAATTACATTTCCGGTGCGGAATGATAAAGTGATTCTGTAAATAGGGTAATATCGGAATCACTTTTACAAGCCTTAAACATGACATAGTCATATTATAAATAAAAATTGCTAGATGGAAAACACTTACTACCTAACTACCCCTGAGAAAAATGACAAACTAACTGAAGGGTCAGTCTCTTTTAAAGAAAGAAAATACGTTTATTTGCGGTAAACATGACGCATAAAAAAAACCCAAAACCCAGATAGTTTTTTTTTTTTTTAAACGTTTCCCCACTCTAGGAATTTCTCCTGTATTGTGGGTGCGTTTACAAACATTTAAACTCACATACACAAACAGCCAGACCACACCAACTACTTGTAGGTCATACAAATATTTGTTCCGTGCGGGAATCGAACCCGCGACACGCAGCGCAGCAGTCAATCGCTTAACCACTGCGCCAACCGTGCCGTCAAATACGCCAGATACATAATCTATCTTAGTCAGATCATGTGAAGACAATGTAGATTAGTGCCTGAAATGGTCTTTTGAGGAAAGAACTGCACAGATTTTATTAGGTACCTACCTACGTTTATTTTATTGTTGGTACTTAGTATATCTGTTAGAGGAACGAAAGGAGAGATTTTTCAATCTGAATAGAACCGGTCTCTTCCAAATCTCTCTTCTCTCAGGTCGGATGCGTGTATTTATCAAAACTTTTGAGGGTGATGCACTAGGGTAGGTACCTACAAGAAGAAGAAGAAGAAAGTAAAGAAGCCCGAAAGTCTGACAACCAGTCTTACCAAGGGGTATCGTATTACCCAGTAATCGGGTTGTGGAGGTCACTCCATGTAAAATACTGGTATTCAGCAGCTGCATCCGGTTAAACTGGAAGCCGACCCCAACATAGTTGGGAAAAGGCTATGCAGATGATGATGATGATGCACTAGAGTAGGTACCTACCTACTCCGAAATTCATATTTTTTACGGTTCATTAAATTTTACAAAAATAAAAAAATCACGGACTACCCTGGCGCTTTCATCATAACAGTTTGTTTCTCTTAGTAATCGCTCGCCGTTGCTTTGCTCGTAGGTACCTAAGGTTTACCATCCATCCGGACTTTTCTACTTCAGGGTTTTTTTAAGTGAAAACTTTAGGCGCGTTGGATATTTTTTGAGATGGGAAAAAAATGTTGAACTCGCGCTACTGTTACCGTAAGCGACACCGCGCGTGTTTTGTTTATAAGACGATTAAAAAAATACCCGTTTCGGATGTGTTCGGCTGTCCTCAGGATGTAAGTAGGTATGATAATAATATGTCAGTGAGTGTTTTGTTTTCACTTTTGTCTTCTGTTTTTGGAAGTATAAATAGTTCATTGAGTACCTACTGGAAAAAAAAGTTTAAAAAGTAAAACGTCAGCAAAACGCCCGGTACTTTTTTAAGCCTTGCCTAACCTAACCCTATTCGTAGGCGCGAAGATCTTGAGGCCCGTAACAGCCACCTAAGAAAAGATCAGACGGATTTAGAGGTAGAACTGACCATGAATATGGGCAGCCTTTTATTAAGAATTTATATTATGTACCTACACGCCGTGTGCCCGATAGGATTTCCTATTGCCGAAAATGACGAATTAGTGGATGAATTTTCAGAAATCCTTCCTTAGTGCTCACCTACCTATAGCTACGCTATATAAACTTTTGTGCAAGAGCGTTAGGCTGCAAGACCGCTTAGACTGTGCGTTGTCACTTGTCTGTTAATGAATTTAAGATTTTTATTATGTAGGGTTTCAGAGGGATCCAGTTTTCCTCGAGTCTAAGTTGGGTCTGTTTATAACTAAAAGAACTTTGTCCTTAAAACGCCAGAAATCAGTACATATCTTGAGTAATGTTTATTTACACTACAAATGGAAGGAAATGAGTTAAAAGCTTCTTGAAAGCCTCCGCTAATGTTATTACATATGTGATTAGTTTACGTAGATATTATGTAGGTAGATACCTACTTACTTAAGGTTGAGGTTTTGTTCATTTTCTGATTGATAAAAGCATCTGAGTGGGTATTTCTAAAGTACGTAGGTATTACCTACGATGACAGGTGTCACTGACTCTGGCAGAGCCACCATCAGGGATTTTCATTTGGATAACACAAAAAAATTGTCGCTAATTAGTCGAAATTTCTCGCCAAATATCAGAACCAGTGACCGACAAGGTCACTGGTTCAAAAGATATAAGGGTTTATAGGTGTAGGTATAGTCCAAGAGCTCGAACTGTTCACGAAAAAACTCTTCGACTAGCTCCTTACAATTATGATGTTCAATTATGAACTCATTGTAAGTCCTAAACTAAGACCCGATTAAATCTGTGACTTGGCGACTGATTCCTTCTGACTGAGTCTTCGCCATATTATGATTCATAATGTTATCCTTTTATGATTCTGCCAAAGTGGCCTTTTTAGGCCCCATCACCTCGCCAGTCGCCATCTATTTCTAGGCCGGCCTCTACTTACTAAAAGATAATTAAAGCTACCTACTGAAAGTAGATCATTACGGGAACTCCGCGCCATTTTCAATTTCATCAAACAAACTTCCAGCAAACCTACGTAATCGTGATAAAATAAAGCGATTCATCATATTTTCTCAGTGAAAATGATAAATCGCTTTCAGAACATAGTAAATTAAAACCTAACTAGGTCCCCGGACTTATTGAAACTCATTTGGTATGACTATCGGAGGCAGGTTACTTGACAGGCAAGTGATTTGTCTAGTTTTTTCAGTCTAGAACTGTTCGTGGTCGTTGTTTTTCTATTTAGGTAGCAAATGGTTTTAGATATTATAGTTCTCAGGTTTTTGTTTTGCCTCAAGTGATTGTGAAGGTTTTTACTCTTCTTTTCATTATTTTGAGAGCAATGGTGGCCAAGTGAACTTTGTAGTTGAAAAACATGATCTCCCATACATTGATATACCAATTCAATTCTCCACCTGCAAAATGTGAGTTTGTAATCGCAAAAAAAAATTACTTTGACTTTGAAAATATTTGTTATGTGATAAAACTGAAAATTTACGATTTTCGGTCATTTTCCTTTACTTGTTCTTACCACATAATTCAAGGTCCTATATTATGTAGGTTTTTATTCATTTGCGAGTAAGTGTGTATCACAAAATATCGCATATTATGGCCGTACTTTTTATTGCGTTGACCTAGTTTACAGCTCCAAGGGACCGTAGACGTACCTACGTATTTGATAATATTAATTTCTAAGTGATACCTCCACGCGTTCCTGAGAAAAAGGGTCTTGACAGACTGACAGACGGAAACAAAGTAATCCTTTATGGGTTCATATTTTTTTCCTTTTGAGGTACGGGACCTCAATTGAACCATCTTCCAAAGATTTTTCTATCTGCAACTATTTCATTTCACACTACTAGTACTTCCTTCCAACTACTAGATCTTTATATCCATTAAACCAGACTTTAACGTAGTACATTTATAAGAACGTAGGTACTGCGCGTGGAAATGACTTACCTGAAGTGCAGAGAGGCGCCGGAAATTGTCGTGCGACTGACTGCCAGACGTAGCTAGTTTATATTGCGATAGTAAAGTGGTAAATAGCTTTTATGGAAAGCTATAAATGCCATGGGTGGTAATAAATATTTAGAATAGTTTATTTATTTAGCAAACGTAGATTGCTAAGAGGGGCCCGTGGCTAAATAATAACAGCCGCACAGGACGATCGACCAGGTTAAGCTACGCTTGCCGCGGTTGGTCTATGGATGGGTGACTATTTTTACATGCCGAGACCCCTCCGTGCCTCGGAAAGCACAAGCCGTTGGTCCCGGCTAGCATTCGTGGATCTTTGACAGTCGTTACGGGTCGTCTGAAGCCCGAAAGTCTGACAACCAGTGTTACGAAGGGGTATTATATTACCCAGTAACTGGGTTGTGGAGGTCAGATAGGCAGTTGCGCCATGTAAAATACTGGTATTCAGCCGCATCCGGTTAGACTGGAAGTCGACCCCGACATGGTTGGGAAAAGGCTAGGCAGATGATGAGATAGGTAGATTGCACTAATCATCTTTTCTTAAGGTGCCACATAATATCTCGCCTGTATTCCCCCAAAGTGTTTGGCACAGAGGTGTACCTATAGTACACCCACATTTCGGCAGTCCCATGTAATAGGGGGCGACCCAATTACCATCAACATTGGCTGGCCTCCGGGCTGCTACTAAAAAATCCAGATAGAAGAATCCAATGCCACTTTACCTGACCCTGGAATCGAACCCAGGACTAGCGACCATAAGACCAACGATCGGCAGTCCTAACATAACGTCTCTACTCCCCGGAGGCACGCAGATTTAAAAAAAAAAAAAATATTGATTAATGGGCCCTCTTGGCCTCGATCACGCCGTCATGTCTGATGGAAAGCGATGGATGAGGTCTATGATGGAACGAGAGTGCCCAGAAGATACCTAAGGCACTGGAACCCACCCAGTAACGGTGGAGTTTCTTGCCCATTCTTCTCCATACGAAAACTACCTTTTCGAATGGGCGACTAGAATCATTTCTATTTAGTTTTTTTTTGACGTTCAAAAGTGCCTTTAATGTGCCTATTTGAAATAAATGATTTGACTTTGACTTTGACTTTGCATCGACGAAACACAGCAATCTGCCTGACGCCGCACTCCGGTGGGAGGGTGATCGCAAACCATGTTGTAGTACCTACACTCTTGTTTCACCAGTTATCCCTTGTAACAGAGGGTAAGCATATTACCTACCACTACCCGGATACAAAAACTTGATTCCGGATTCTGAGAAATTCTTTATGGGAAATTACAATTTGCCTGACCTGGAAATCAAACCCACGATACGCTCCGACTAGACCAATAATGCAGTCTTCATCGTAGTTAGGAAAAAAATTAGGAAAATCCATCCAATAGTGCACGAGTCTTAATGCTCATTTGATCGTTTAAAAAACCATAGATATTATATTAGTCAGTTTTTTATTAATTATAAATAAACTGCTTTAATTAAAAGAGCCATTTTCAATAGGGTCCCTCCTAAGGGAATCTATTAAAAAAATTTGACTCAATTAATTGATATTTTCTCAAGTTACAATGTTTTCAGGTTTCACAGTTGATTTTTTTTTTATATATTGATGTTTCTTTTCGTTTCTACTACATTAAATCAATTTTTGAAAAGTACAAAATTAATCTCCATTAAATTACCTATCTATACAATGGTAAATAAATTAAGTAGGTTCTGTGTACTAGCAGGAGTATAACAATAGAAACAGTTGCAGAAAGGAGGCAAATTAAAATAAAACACACCACTTCACCATACATTAACATATTATGTAAATGTATGGTGAAGGTATCACATCAATAAAGGGAATTTCTATATAAAAATAAAACCACAAAGCATTTATGATATCTATTTATTGATTTCATAGTACAATAGATAAGTCTCGATGAAGTGAGTGAGTTCATCCAATAGTTTGTTAACAGTAAGTAAATAAAATTTGCAGCAATAACATACTTAGAAGTAGATAGATGTGAGCTTAGTATCAGTCAGCGATATAACTATTTTATACAAGGTGTCATTGAAATGACTGATAACCAGCACCCTCATTGCATAACACACTATCAATCGGAATCTGAATCATTTTGAAGCAAATTGCTAATCCATTGGTTCATAAGTTCGAAAAATTTGTCTGCTCAACACGTAAATAACGCAATGAATGTTGTTGAACTATCATAATGAAACCGATTCCGATTTTTAACTTACTTTTTCGCGCACCGGATTTGAAACGCTCCCCTCAGCACCAAGAGTTGAAAATCCAACAGTGTGTTTTTTTTTTGACCCGCTGGGATGAGCTCTGTTGGATTCTCAACGTTCGGCTCAGCGTCGAGGGTTGAAAATCCAGTGTGCGATAAAATCTCGCCACGGTATTTTTACGTCCGTGCGAACGTGGGCTAACCCAAGTAGTCGCGTGGCTTATCCTTATCATTAAAACAATAGACGTGCACTATCACGCCCCCGCCTGTGCCCAGGCCTTAATGATTACTACGGTTGTTAAGCTTATGTCGATACTTTACAAAGACAATCGCGTTGTTTCAATTGCATTTATACAAATACCACATATTGTTGGAAGTTCGTGATAGGCGTAGTTCAATGCGATGCCGAATTATGCTAAGTTACAACGCATTGTAATTCAGGCGTTGTAACGCAAAGCATCAACAACTAGAAATCACGGCGTAGCGGTCTCGTAGCGTGACGTAAGGCGTCGTAGGCGGCGTAGCGCGTGTAGCAAGTAGAATATTAATAATGTGCCTCACAGATTTTACGTTTCATATTGTATGAGAAGATGTACTAAAGTGGCACGTGTCTTGTCACAATTGTGCGTGTCTAATAGGTTATATTGCGTATCACCTTCTGCAATGTACGATTCTAATCGTAGTGTAGGTTATTGATAAATCAATATGATTACATATCTCGGGACCATGGGGACCAGTCCTTTGGATGCAGTACGAAGGGCCCAAGTCAGCTCGCAGAGGCCCCTTATACAATTTTAATGAAATGCTGCATCAACCGACGATTATCCCTGTATGCACTATGCAAGTGCAGCCAAGGACAACCGCCGCTTGGTGTAGGACTATTGCAGGATATGTATTATTATTATTATTTAAGAAAGCTGACAACGGTCATAACAATAACAGCTGTCCGAATACAGAGCGTTTTTTGTGTTTAATGTCAAATAGTGCTGCATACTTATGTATCTATTCAAACTTATGTTTCAAACTAATATTATTTCAAGTTAAACAAATATCAACTTTATTTTAATGGTAATTAAGTTGATTTCAGAGTGAGTGACTATTGAAAAAGTTATAAAAATCCTTGAAGTTGTAGCGTAAACTGAACCTTATTGTGTACGATTTAAAGTTATTTTTCCATAAACTCCTATTTGTATATATTTTTGGCAAATAAATTGCGAATGCAGATTACTAGTTTATTTAATTCGTTTTACTATAACTAACAAAAAAGATAGTATGCACGTTAGCATTTACCAAGATACAAACAAAAGGCCTTTAACATCGGAAAACGAAAAAAGTTAAATCAACCGGAAGAAACTGGTTTTCATTTCAAATAATTAGCATCTTTTTCACATTCTTTATTTCAAAGGGTTGAAATAAATAATTTCTCATAAAAACTCGTTGCCGAGTTGCCGACTAAAGAATTTATATTGAAAGATGTTACTTTTCTCGTTTTTATTCCGTTTTTAGGGTTCCGTACCTAAAAGGTAAAAACGGGAGCCTATTACTAAGACTCCACTGACCGTCTGTCCGTCAGTCACCAGGTTGTATCTCATGAGCCGTGATAGGTAGACAGTTGAAATTTTCACAGATGATATATTTCTGTTGCCGCTATAACAGCAAATACTAAAAACTGAATAAAATAAATATTTAAGGGGGGCTCACATCACATACAACAAACGGTTTTTTTTCGGCGTTTTTGCCTTGTGGCACGGAACCCTTCGTGTGCGAGTCGGACTCGCACTTGGTCAGTTTTTACCTTTATTGGCATCCCGTTCATTAGTTCGACAAAAGGTCAATATTTCCGAAAAAGATAACAAGTCAGTGAAAAAGGAAATTTAATTTTTATCTGCTTCGAGAGGTGGAAATCGAAAAATACGAGCGTTTATTCTTTTTGAAATTATTACGTTGACATTTCTTTATTACTGATTTACGAATACTTATTTATAACAGTGTTCATAATCTCAGATAATTTACGTTCCATCGCCACTTATTCAGTTATCTACTTTAGTGAAATATGTTCTAAGTAGATTTTTGAATGACTATAAAGGTATGATTCCTCATACCTTTATTATTTATATTTATTTTTTAATAAAACGTTGCCCCACACTAGAAAAGGGAGGATCCCCCGACCAGACGGGTGTTGTGTCTGGCGGGCAACTGCCCGATAATTCATGTCGGGCTGTTGTTTATAATTATTCTAGTTGCACGGTAAACTCTGCTTGCGAGATGCAGGATTTTGCGTTACGTCAGTATGACGCGTAGTTCGCATGTGGCGTTATAGATACCGCTACATGACAATTTCGAACAAAAAGGCCCTAATAAGTTTTTGGTTTCAATGACATTTGAACATTGTTAACTTGTATGACATTCAGTTTATTGTTCCTTAACTTGAAAAATATCGAATTCTTAATTCAAATATAGTAAAAAAATAATTGGCCTTGTCAAAGGAACCTTGGTAGTAGATCAAAATATGCTCGTTGTAGATTAGATTATGTAAAGGTGATGGAAAATCTATCATAATCAATTGTTAGTATTAATTTTAAACTGGTCGCAGCCAACTGGTTAAATTAGCCGTTTAGTTAACCACTGTTTAACCGCACATCGCACCGGATCAATCGGATGTCTCAAGTACCACGCAGCTACAATTTCGTAGCGGCGTAGCACTTGCGTAGCGCTTTGGCTACGCATCTGGCGTAGCTAACGTACGAGCAATGGGTTTTGGGATGTATCGTTTGTCGTCAGAAATATTTTTTTTTTCAGTCCTCTGTTGCGATTTTATATATCCACAACGTTATTACGGCTCGTTTCAGCCCGGAACACAGAAGTTTTTTTACTTAATATTTTTTGAAGGAACTAGGTATCCCCGTAAAACGCACGATGTACCTACTACCAATATTTTTGTGTCCCAATGTTACATGATAAATATCCCAACCCGTCTGATAGCCGCGACTGTTTTTTGGGAGACAACAACGAGACGACAACTCGTACGCACGCACAAAGTATGTATTTCAACTAAAAACTAGTTTTACGCGGACAGCACTGCACGGTACCGGCCGCCATCTTGTTTTTTCAGTACATTTCACAAAACAATTGCACAAGTTTTTACTAAGTAGGTACTGCTACAAAAATCGAGCCCCAAAACTTCTTAGTAGCAGTGTACAGACGCCAGCACATCAAGCTACTACAATCTGTCAAATTTCTTTAATAGATTTTCAACTTTATCGCTAAAGCTTAAGGTTCAAAGTTGATTGGGAAAATTTGACAGTTTCGGGTAGTTTGATGTGCTGCCGTCTGTACTTAGTTACCTCGCTGACTGACACTACCCACGATAATTAACGTTACAATATATTAATTAGCTAATAATACTTTGATCTGATCAAATAACAGTCGAACTATGATTAACACAAATTCAATACTGCTATAAATACTAGAAATCATTTTGGCTTCGATTTAAAATCTGTAGGGAAGAAATTAATAAGAAAAGTATTATTTATGTCTAGATTTGAATTGTATGTAGGTTCAGTGCGATGCAATGTTGAAGTTTTGAAGTGAAAACCTCTTTTGGCGCGTTGGACATTATTTCCTCCTCCTTAGTCGTTCACTCTTGACAGAGTGGTCGTGGTTGATGATGCTGCATTTTCTTTGGCCAAAGTAGCCCTCGCGATGCATTATTTACATACATACATATTCAGCCTATAATGTTCCCACTGCTGGGACACAGGCCTCCTCTAGGTGAGAGGGACTGGGCCGTAATCCAGCACGCGGGCCCAGTGCGGGTTGGCAGATGGCACATGTCTTCGAATTTTTTGTTCTAGGACATGCCGGTTTCCTCACGATGTTTTCCTTCACCGTTTTGAGAGCACTGGTGATGAAACATTTACACGAAGTAAAGCGCCTGTCTGGGTTCGAACCTACGAGCTACAACTCGTAAGTCGCGGCCGTTACCACTTGGCCACCACTGCTCTCTATTTTTTGAGATGGGAAAAAACCATAACTCGCGCCACTGTTACAGTAAGCACACACACCGCGCGTGTTTTGTTTATAAGTCGATTAAAAAAATACCCGTTTCGGATGTGTTTGGCGGTCCTCGGGATGTACTCGGTTTTATTGTATACCTATCCGATATGCCACTGAGTGATGGTAAAGTATTCTGTTCGTGTTTTGTTTTTACTTCTGTCGGCACTCCCGGAGTGCCACTGTTTTTTTTTGTAGTTTCAGGAATTGGATTAGCTTTTCTAAGCAATACAGTATTTAAATAGGACTTATAACACCCCTCTGTTTTTGTCGGGGCTTAAAAAAAAGATGTAGACGACAAGAATTCATTTGCAGCTGGCGTCTGTAGAAAATGCACGACGCCCTTTGGTTTCTTCAACATTGCACCGCACTGCACTTATAAGAGTAGAATCAGAGACATTTCAATAAAAATATAGCGTTGTATTTCAATTACTTCCTAATTAAATGTTACGATAATGGTTGAAAAATAACTACATTTAACAACGCCCATACCCCGAATTAAACAGCTTAAAACTATCTTTAAAGTTATTATATTGTAATCACAAAGCGATTGCACCATTGCCTTTTATTTATTTGTATTACTGAATATAATTTATTAAAATAATTTTACAACAAAAAAAAAAAAAAACATTCAAATATTGCATCGATGTGGCCTGATCCTCGTATACTTTTACCTACTAACCTTGTACCATATCCTACGAATAAGTGTGCATACACACAAGCGCTGGTACACTGGTACATATTTACTTTCGTGTAAATGGGTATCTTTTAATGAGATTCAAGCCATAAATACCCTTAAGTACGGGAAAGTCATAAATTATAACTAAAAGCAGGTCTCGGCTGTATTTCAGTAATAACCACGACAGTTTTAACTAATGTTATCTTCGAAAGATGTTAGGTGGTTATCCTACTAATATTATAAATTTGAAGGTTTGTGAAGATGTTTGGATGTTTGTTACTCAATCACGCGTAAACCGTTGAACAGATTTGGATGAAAATGGGCACATAGATAGACCATTTACTGGATTAACACATAGGATACTTTTTATCCCGATATTCCCACGGGATCGACATTTACGCGGGTGAAACCGTGGACCGCTGCTAGATCTTTCATAATTAATTTATCTACTTTTACTATATTCAGCAATACAAACAAACTGGTTGCTTAAAAACAAAAACGTTAACAGCGAGAACACCGATAAGGCAAAAATCACAATCTGTGCGTTTTATTTGTGTTACTCGAACGTGCTAATGTATGCCAAATTGCCAACCTTTAACATTTTACACTTGACTAAGGCACCTCTTTACATCTAGCGTTTTCGTCCGACATAACGGTATCGCCGCGTGGCTACGTGAGCCCTGGTGCGCACGGGCATTATTTTTTGCTCACTGGATTTTCAACGCCGGATTTTTTAACACCGAGAGTTGAAATTCCAACAGTGTGTTTTTTTAAAGCGCTGGGCTGCGTTCTGTTAGATTCTCATTGCTCGGCTCAATACTGAAAGTCGAAAATTCAGTGCACCATAAAAAAACGCTGCGTTTATAAATCGCCCGGGCCGACCTGGGATAAGTTTCGATACTGTCACGTCTACACAACGCTAGCGTACCGTCAACGCGACATCAAGCAACGCCAGATATGAAGACATCCTTATGTACACATTCAAACAAATGAATTTGTATTATTTAACTTATTTTACCTACATTCGATCGATAGGATTTATACATTGAAATTAAATAAGTATACAAATTATTACAATAAAAACAATTTGCTTTAAAAATACGTAATAATAGTACATTATGATACATGTGTATATTGATTAATGCACACGCGTTTCATACGACGTTTTTCAACACACTTGCGAGGAAAAAAAACAGACTTGTATTGTTAAATATTAACTTGTATGGAAAATGGCGCGCTGGTTTTGTTTTCCCGCGCGCCGTGCTAGCCAGCACTAGCGATGCGCGCGCAACATTGACTCATTTTAAATATATTAATCTATGGCACAGACAAAACCGATACAGTCTATAGAAAAAATATAATAAACACAAACCTGAAAATTGCAAAAAACCTAAGAATTTCGCGGTCTACCACTGCGCATTCACCTTAAATTGTCTGTGGTCCCCTGCGAGTTCATTTTGCGACCAAGGACAATACAGACTATTAAAAAAAAAATTGAAATATAGTCCGCGGATTTTTTCTTTCGGCGCTTTCCGAATTAGCTATAATCGCTCACATCACAGCGCTCACATCATCTCCATGGACGTAATATTACGTCCATGCATCATCTCACATGCGTTCCGATTTAGATATTACTATTATGGCTGCTGAGAGCTGGCAACAATTCGGAACACTCGTGAACGCGCTCACATGACAGTGCTTACACAATGTAAAAAAGATATTATTACAGTATTTCTTTGTATAAACACCACATTTCTTCTTCAGTTCTTCTTCTTTGGTTAGGTGGCGACTGTCAGCCAGAAGCACAATTTCAAAAATGCCACGTTAGTTTAATTTAAAGATGATGCAACTCAAAACAAAACACACACTGACACAACCTCATACACACACTGTCATTTTTGACAGCGCTCACGGTGATATTATTCTAGGGCATGGTCGGCATTATCGCAAGATGGCGAATGTCATGACGTCATCTATGACGATTCACGGGACATCGTTATCGTTATCGCGCTCCGGTTATTTCCCAATTCGGAACACATCGATTATTTCCCAATTCGGAACGCAGGGTTTGATGAGATTAAAAAAGCGCGCGTCTCCGACTAGTAAATAGTTATCTGTGGTATTACAGAACATGTGGATTAAAGTAAAGAAAAAGCACGCGTTCGTAATACACTCCATTATGGACTTAAAAGCGGTTCAATAAGAGCCACTTTACGAGCAAGTGTGTTGAAAAATAATTTTTCTAACATGACTTAAGTACAATCACGAAAAAAAAAAACCTAATTTATTACAAAGCAAAAGACGTAAAATCATATGAAATGAAAAAAGATTTAACAAAACTTCCGATAAGCCGACTTTTACCGACAAACGCGTATTCGGCTGGAATAATAATCTAATGACGAAATTTCCGTATGAATCTAATGTACTTACAATAATTACTTACACGGAAACGTACGAGATAAAACGACGCTTTTGGCACTTAGGTCTTTCCCTTATTCTTTTGAACAATCTTTTTCGAGCATTGCTTCACTCAACTTTATTATTTGGAACATTCAACCTACAATAAAGAGCAATTTTTCTAGCGGCGTATTATTATTTTTTCGTATTATTTTCGCGATAGTACGCCACTAGTGAAATATTATTTTAGTAGATATTTTTGTAGATTTAGGGCAATTGCACCGACATGTAATTGCATTCGATCGTTACTTTAGTTAAAATGTGTGCAAACGTCGGGACTAGATAAGAACTCGTTGGCTTGTCTAGCGCAGACACTCCTACTAAAGTATTTAACGATTGGCGTTCGTGCATAGAAATGTCACAGAGTTTGTATGCAAACCCAATCGTATGTGCAAAAGCTCTAATTGTTCGATTCTATAGTTTTCTTCATAATTTTTAACGCTTCAAAATTCCTTTTATACAAGTGCTTTATCGGAAGAGTGCTTACTTACAAAGGAGGTATTTTATCTATTAAATTATTGCTATATTAGTTACATTTCAATAAAACTTTTTTTAATTTCAAACTTCGCTAAGGTAACTAATGCACTAAATCTTACTAGTTATTTCAAAATCTTCACTAATTAGTTTTTAAAACTTTTATTTTCTTTAATAAAATATTTTTAACGTACTATTGGTCTTTAATAAAATTTAATATTAAATACTATTAATACTATAAATGAAGTGACTAGAAACATGCAAAACTTGATGAGAGTGAGCAATTTTATACTTATAGATCAAATGTTTGGATATTTTTAGTAAATAAATATATTCTACCAAATATATGAAAATACCACTTCATAATCATTATCACGATTTTTTATCATTCACGATGAATATTCCTCTGTTATGATTCTTCCATACATTTAGTATAATACACAAGAAGCGTATTATATTATCTAAATGGGAAATATTATATTAATATCTGTACAATTATTTGTCATTTAGAAATTACACTTTACCATCATCATCGTATGCGATTAAAATTAATGATTAAATTATCATTCGAAGTAAATTATTCACATTGCAAAATATTGCAATGGCTTTAAGTATGATTCATGCGGACTCGAGTATCTTTCAGGACTTGGCCTAGTTAGAGCAGCAATAGTAAGAAAATGTACTCATGTTACTTGATATTCGAAGATCCAAATACATAAATAACATATTTTTTTGTGTCACTCAAATGTTTATTTAAGAATTTGTTTCTCCAAATATAAAGTTTTTAGAAAAAATATAGTTTTATCTAACTTGATCTCATGAGTCAGTTATGTCACTAACTTTACATCCATTCATGGGCTAGATGAGTTGAAAACGGTTCTCATGATGGAAAACAGAGATATTAACTTTTAATGAAACCTTGTAACTTTAGTTGCAAAACTATAATTAACAATGTGTTATCCACACATTAGTTACTTGTTAGTTTAGGAAAATATTCAGCGGTATTGTAGATATATGAAACTATTTACTAGGATTTTTACAGGAAAATACTCAAAAATCGATTACTGTCATTAATCTACAATTGCACAAACTCGGCCATGGCCTCATAAAAAACAATGCCCACCTTTTCAAACATTTTCGATCAGCGAACATTCTACATTTTTCAAGGAACTTTTCCTCGAGCGTACATGACAATGAATACATGAAAAGGTACCACTAGCTATAACAATTTAACTACTAGATCACAAACTGATTGACTAAAGAACTATTTATCAATTCCTTTATTAGTCACTAGATGAAATATTGCGTTTTATAAGCTAAATGTTGAGAAGACGCGCTTGCACAGAGGATACAATGGAAGAATCTTGTGTTTGTGCAGAAAATAAGGCAGCGTATAGTAACATTTCAAAATAGATAATAAGTTCCGAATAATTATTTTTGAGTTTTGAATAGGAATAATAAATCTTGGAATTTACCGATATGTGTTTGTGTAAAATTACTGCTGTAAATATCGTTTATTTATACTTAAATATAGTTGGCGTTATTTTTCATTTGAGGTTAAAAATTAGTGCTATATTATGGTTTGTTTATTATAATAAGAAACTTCATATGGGTTTCTGTTACGGTTCAGCCACACTATCGCAACGGCGTATTATTACACAAAAAAAAAATTAATATTGTTTAATTTAAAGTACGTTTCACTAATTTACCATTCAACCAGCATCAATTTTACTATCTTTCCAATTCATCAAACATGACTGAATACGTTTCAAATTCACCGCAGCCTACGTTTATATCAACATTTCCATACGAATATTAATACGCCGTTAGAATAATATGGCCGATTAATGATCCAATACTTTTAATGACGTCATGAACGTTGCCAGGATTCCTTTTAGGCATCAAAAGTTCTAGTTAGTCCTTTAATAAGGAACTATTTTGCCCTACATACGTTAAATAAACCAAAAATTCTCATCCGCGAGAGACTATGGTCACGACGGCCCCCTTAGAAAACCTACAATACGAGCTCACTCTAGAGAATCACTTTTTTTTTAAATAGAGATTATAGTATCTATATTTTTAATTTCGGAATTCTCTTGCTCTATTTCTCTATCGTGGATTAGACGATAAAGTCGAGACCAATACTCTAAGAAAAAATCGTCAATTAAGTACCGTTTACAGAATGAAAATTGCACCGTCTGAACAGTGTTTAGACGATGCAAGTCATTTGTTGCTTCACTTTGATGCCACAGGCAATTTAATCAAACCGTGTAAATCGCGCCTTACTCAAACCAGTTTTTCTTTCAATGACTGCATGGTTATAATCCTTTTTCATTTATCTACCCTTTGAGATGAGAAGGGGTTCCTGGCTCCGTCCATACTGTGATGATATTAAGACCTGTATGTGTATGACGGTGGCAGTTGTCGAACGCGTTGGATATGGAGTTAATTGTACTACGGGTTATTTTATTATCACTACACTCTCTCTTCGGGTGCTAGTCCTCGTTTGATTTATTATTACCTGGAAACAAAGGGAACGGAATTGTTAATTTATTTGTTTTGATAAAATAATTAGAGGAGAACTGATTACAACTTAGGGAACTCGCGTACTAAGCGGCCATGACAGTTTGCTTGACCGGTCACAACTGTTGGATGAACGGTGATGCGGCCAAACTTTCTTCTTTGTCGGAGCTTCTGCGGCCGGTCGTGCGATTAGTCGTGGTAGTAGCCGCGTAGTGCACGAGTTCCTAAATTGGACTTCATCAAAAAACTAAAAACAGCACCTAGCAATTGTAAAAACAGGACGCCGCAATTCTTTAAAAGATCCTAGTAGGTTTTATTATAAGTGGAAATACGGCAAAGTTAATCATTTTAAAAGATCTGTATTTAGATCAAGCAAACTTTATTAAAACTAAGAGCTCAATACATTTAGGATGTAAATATTAACAAAATAAAACTGGCCCTAATATGCTTCCTTGGAGAACGCAGACATTTTTATTGAGGTGCCAAGGTGACATAATAGATGAAAATTTGTTTTCACATACCTCTCGTCGGAGTCTTCTGGCTCAGAGTTGTCCTCTGCCCGTATTGGTGAGCTGTGAAGAATTACATACATTACATACATGTCAAATTAATCAAAAGTTTATTTAAAGTCCACTTACTTAACTAAGAATTGGAAAGTTGTGAATTTTGTTAGGGAAACCGAAAGCGTAGGGTATGTTTTAAATTAATATCTCTCAATAAACCGCCGGAATCGGATAACTGCGAACACGTACATGAAAAAAATATGCTGTCAAACGTATAGCTGGAAATGTGATGGTACGCATATAATTTTGAGACAAATTCTGCATTGTCAAAAAATACTGACTTGATAAAATTTTTAAACCGGCAAAATGACGATTAATTACAGCATTCTTTGTTACGACGGCAGAGATATTCTATCATCATTTACATACGAGAACCATCTGACATACATTTAGGCCCGGATTATTCTCCGACCGGATTACAACAAGCCGCAGTTGCAACATGTATGAGGGGTACGTATATCTTGCCATTGTGTCCGGACCGCAAGGCATTGATGCGGGGCTACTACCGGCCTCTCGTAACTTATGTATTCCTGGTACGATTCCACTTGTCGCAGTATTGCTGTCGTATTGTCCGGTTAATCTTTAAACTTTGAAGCACTTAAATGATTAATGATTTTTGGGCAGGTTTTGTTTGCCTATTTTTGCAGTATCCTGTTTCTTTTAGTAGTTTTTTTTGTGCTTGTACTGAATGATCTTTCTTCTTGCCTGAGGACAAATGCGTTGCGCTCAATGTGGCATCAAAATAACAAACTGGGCATCACTTATTAAAACAATTTATTTTCAGTCACCTTGTTTGTGAGCCTTTCAAGAATTATGAGGTAAGGTTTTTCGTGTGCCGCTTTTAAGCACAAACTGGTTTTAAAAAAAAATCTTCATACGTCCTCTTTCAACTACAAAACGACGACTTTATTGTAGTTTTAAAAGCACTTTGCCAAGCAATATAATGCGGCTATGAAACATATTATAATAAAATGATGCCTATGTTAAAGTTAAAGATAGAATAGATAATGAGAACAGACCAAGAGATTCAAAATACTAATGTCTTTGTGAGCTAATCATATCACTGAGAATTATTCTCAGCGTTTGTCAAAAAGCTCCAAAATCAACGACAGCCTGTCTATTCTGAAATAATGTCATCGTAAAAACTTAGGCGATGTGAGCTGACATTCCACCTGATGCTTATTGGAATTGATAATATTGACAGGTCACTTCACATAAGTTTTCACAGTGAGATTTACAAATCAGCTTATCCAAAAGCTAGTACCGTCACAACTACCTACGTCAAATCTCACCAAGAGCACAACTCCTCGTCTTTCCACGTATCTCAGTCTAGGTTCCCCCCGTTCCTCAGCCCCGCCTTGGTCTCGGGCGGCACCTGCTTGCGGAAGCAGTCGTCCAAGAAGGCCGACATCGTGCGGTACAGGTGCCGCTTGACTCCGTCCAGGCTGTGGCCCTCGTCGGGGTAGATCTGGTGGAGTAAGGAGGATTTAGCATAGTAAAGATTAGGAAAAAAGAAAAAAATATCGCCACAACACAGTCAGCCGGCCAGTAATATAACATAATAAAGCCTTTTATTTCCATATCCCTAAATTACATTGCAAATAATAATTAATAATAATTTATTTCAAATAATCAGACAACAGAGATCAGAGAGAGAAATGTTGTTAGAAGATTGTTAGTAGTTTTACTTATTTTCTAGATGTTGGTACAGATTAGTTATTTTGTCGGATATGGGCCCGTGCTCGGATGAAGATCTCCTTCAACTTCTTCCATGTATCTCTTTGGGAATAGTCTGCCAGTCTATAATATCCCTAATGCTAACATAGGCCACCTTGTGAGAGGGAGTGGGCCGTAATCCACCACGAGTCCAGTGCGGGTAGGGTTTAATGGTATTTTATTTTATCACAAAATTGCATCACGTATAATGAAATAAGCAGGCAAGAACAACGCCAAGATAACAAGTTGAAGTTACAAGACTATCAGTAACATTAACTTCGCCGAACTTATTATTAGATAAGCTTTGCTTCTCTTTCCGAACATACTTTTATGCTCCTGTTACTGATCGGGATTTGGATTGGGATAGGTAAAATTCATCCAGTACCTATTTCGTATTTTTTATAGTCAAAATGCACACATTTGCACATATTCTGACCATCTTCACCAGGTACAAAAATAACTCTGCGAATGTCACCTTGACGTACATGTTCTTCCTGGCAGCTATTTATATTCGTCTTTCAAATGTGTTATCCTAGTACTTTTATAATATCTCTTCATTATAAAATTAAAAAAAAATCGATGATAATGATGATGCTAAATTAAAAAATCTATGAAATATTTTTGAACTCTTCTAACTCACCTGCTGTCGGAACATGCTCCCCTGGTCAGCGAGCGCCCTCGCAAGCGCCATGCTCTGCTGCACATGCACATTATTGTCTGCAGTCCCGTGCACCAATAGCAGCATCTTATCGTGCAGTGCTGCTGCTTGCTTGGTGACATCAGCGTCGGCGTACCCTCGGTAGTTGCCGGTCGCGTTCGGGAAGCCCATGTAGCGTTCCGCGTAGGCGGAAGCTGTTGGATCGAAGGTTTCTTTTAATACTTTTGGTTATTTGAGGAAAGGATATATTTGCCCTGCAGTGGGACAAAACAGGCAAAAAATAAATTAATAATACTTCGTTGGAAAACAAGTAGCCAGCCCACTTTTTGATGGTTAGTTGACCTCCAAGTTGTGTCATGTGCTTACACTGGCGTCTAACTGAAACACAGCTTGCATGTGGCGTTGCTATGTACCACTATTTGTGGTTCCACATGGTGACAAAAATTACCGTACATAGGCAATTTACTACAAAACGTACTACTTACATGTTTGTAGAAAGAAAACTCAAAAATTAAGGGAATTTAAACCCATTTGACTGAACAACATGTATCAACCAACAATCCTAGTTGACTAGGATTTAAAGTATGGACAGCAAAAGCTTTGTTCAAAAAAGATTTCCAGCTACATTAAGTTTACAAGGTACAACATTAATTCAGACATTGTTGAGAAGCTGTGAACGAAAATAAAAGAGGTGAGAAAAGGACTTTAAAACAGTTTTAGCAGACAAGACGTCCAATGGGAATAGTACTTTTATTATAACCAAGAGTAAAGCTAAACCTGCGAAGGAATAATTTTATTACAATGTCTTGTCGACGCATGGGAGATTTGATGTGATCGAGTTGTTGGCGATCATGCGAAACAGCATTTAAGTGAGTATTTTTCTTTTGTTTCTAATGGTTCACCATTATTATGTTATTCGATAATTTGTGAGGTCCTGGGTTCGATTGGGCAAAATGTTATTATTCTCAGTAACAGCCCGGAGTTTGGAAGTTGGCGGTGTGATACCCCCGTGCCTCGGAAAGCACGTGAAGCCGTTGATCCTGCACCAGATTCTCTCTCCGTTTGTGTCGGATTTCGTGCTGTCTCATCGGACTATGAGAGTGACGGGAAAGGCAGTGCATCTTTGTCTGCGCACTCACGTGGCACTATAATACCTATCTCCCGCAAAGATGGCGAGTCTCCGTTGAGATTGGCGCTGACATGGCCGAAATTCGTGGAGAACATTTGATATTTCCGCGTGGCCAATATCGGTACCAACGCCGCCATTTTGTTTTTGAATACATTTCAAGTGACATTACACAAAAAAATGCATTAATGTTACCGACAGCGCCCCCTGTTAACGTCATCCGAAGGCTTTGTAGCGGTATCTGTGTATTAATCACCCAAGATTATCAAACGACATTCCCTCTAAAACAAAAGCCTACAAATTCCAATAGATTACCCGAGCAGCGCCTGTCATGTACCCTCCATTAAAATAACATTAAGGACCATTAGAACGAGGCTGAATTACTGTATTTATAACAATTACAATCGTCATTCGATTACTATTTGAGTTCCTTTGTTGTCTGACTTCTAATGAAGGAATTTTGTGGTTGCTTGGTCGTTTAATAAATGGGAGAAACTAAGTGCTTTAAGATGCGAAGATTTAGACATAAATGTGAACTGTTTAATGTAGGAAAATCGACTACCTATATTTAAGAGGTCCCATAAAAATAGATGGACAAACATTTAGAAATCATTTAGACTACCAAAATAAGGAGGATGGTAAAAAAAATACATAAGAAATACTCATAGATACTTACAAGAAAAATCAGCTAAGTAACGAACGTATACTAATGTGCCGGCAATTTATTATTTTAGGTGAAAATAAAATCACTTTAATCAGTGGTTTTTTTTTGCTTGGATATCTTTGGTTAGACGAACTGAGCGCTGCGCTGTGTTAAAAGTCTATATATTTTAATGGGACATAAAGTTCAAAATCCTGACTTACAGATATATCAACGCACAGCCTAAACCGCTGATCCTAGAGACATGATTTTTCGAAGATCCACCCCTAAGCGGGTGAATGGGGGGAGGGAGCGTGAACGTTTCACGCGGACAAAGTCGCGGGCAGAAGCTAGTACAATATATACAAGGTGTTGATTTGCATCCTAGTCAAATTCAAGGACGTAATTATGCTAATGATTCTCGACCCAAATCAACAATAAAATGGGTAGGTTTTTTTTTCTTATTTACGGCAATCCGTAAGTGTAAACCAGCCGTATTTAAACGCGGCCCGTCTGTTACTAGCCCTATAACCGCGCTTAAAATAAATACTAAAGTACTAAAGTACTAAAATGTCTTTTATGACAACCTCCTGAAATTTGACGAGGATGTAAATCAACACCTTGTATAATATCGTAAGCTGACGTTCCCAAGGACGTTAAAATATCGCGGCGGGATTTTTTCGCGCACGTGATTTTCAACGCACTGCTTAGCACACAGAGTTGAAAATCGAACAGTGTTGTTTTTTGACGCGCTGGGATGCGCTCTGTTGCATTCTCAATGCTCGCCTCAACACCGAGAGTTGAAAATTCAGTGCGCGATAAAATCCTGCCGCGATTTTTTTACGTCCGTGTGAATGTCGGTTAAGCGTTTAGAATCGCGCTAATACCAGTCAAGATTCCCAGAAACAATCCTGGTTAGTTGAATTTATGGCGAACTAGCTGCACCCCGTGGTTTCTCTCGCATAAATTTCGATCCCGTGGGAATATCGGGATTAAATGTAGGTACCTATCCTATGTGTTAATCCTGGTTATAAATTATATGTGTGCCAAATTTCATACAAATCCGTTCAGCAGTTTTTGCGTGAAAGACAAACATCCATCCATCCATAGGTCTCACAAACTTTCGCGTTTATAATACGAGTATTAGTAGGATGGCATTATTAGTGTTGGCTCTTTACGTTTTCAAAATCGTGCTAAGCAATAAAGCAATAGTAGGCTTTTTTTTAAGTTCAACAACATCATGTGACCACCACAATCGAGAGGGGCTTGTGGCGAAGGCATAACAGCCGCACGGTTCGCTACGCTTGCCGCGGTTGGCCGGTAGATAAGTGACCATCTTTACATACCAAGACCACTCCGTGTCTCGGAAAGCGCTTTAAGCCGTTGTTCCCAGCTGCCATTCGTGGATCTTTGACAGTCGTTACGGGTCGTCAGAAGTCCGACAACCAGTCTTATCAAGAGGTATCATATTACCCAGTAATAGGTCAGATAGGCAGTCGCTCCGTGTAAAATACAGGTATTCAGCTGCATCCGCTTTGACTGGAAGCCGACCCCAACATAGTTGGGAAATGGCAATGCAGATGATGAGGTGGCGATCAAACAAGGATTTAAGGTCCACCTGATGAGTCCTGATGGAAAATGATCTCCGCCATCTATGGACATCTGCAATTCCAGGACATCGTAGATAAGTTACCATCCTTTTCAAAATGGGACACGCGCTGTTTACCTATCGAATTAATTAAGTAAGCTGGACGAGCATTCATCATTCAGAATTGTAGTCAATTTCGACAACCTCTTCCATAACGCTTGTTTCCCTAACCATTACTGACCGTAGTACCGCCAGCGTACGATGGGCGTCAACGCGATCCCGCAATGGAACACGTTCAGCGTGCTAGCTAACGCGAGGGCTGCTAGGAAGCCGCCGTGTGCTCTCCCCCATACGGCCACACGACGCGCATCTATGAAATGAAGGGAGTCGCGGAGATACCTGTAAAGAATCAAGGTTAGTTACAATACGACCGATGTATCTTGGCGAGTCCGAACTTTGCGCAGAAGGCTGCGCAGTAAGATTTTTTAGGAACGAAATGGTGACATGAGGCGAGTGCGAGTGAGAGAACATGCGCGAAAGTTTTTAGTGCCTATGTTCAGGCCCGCCAAGTTACGTCGGTGGTCGGTCGTATTGTACGTTTTTAACACGATTGTAATTCTAGTCAGAACCAAGGACAGGCCAGGGGCTTACTTTTAATGGGCATTCATAATCTCCTAGCCTTTCTAACATTCAATTTCTGAATTTTGTTATAGGTAGATATTCTCTTCTCTCTCGATGTCGGGAAGTGATTATAGATAAAACCGAGGAGTACCGTGTCTAATTCATGCCCAAATTACATCAGTTAAAATTATTCATAACGATCTAGCACTTCTTTAACACTGTATTTTTGATTGCTATAACCCGAGGGCCACGAAATGCGACGCTCCAAGCGAATTCGCTTTGCGCTGCAAGCGTCAGCCTCGAGCGTCAAAAACAAATGTATGACTGTTATCTACAAGGCCACGAAGTAGCGCTGCAAGCAGCAGCGGAATTTGCTACGAGCGAATTTGCACGAGCGTTGGATGATCCGACGCGCGTTTTTTATGAGCATCGAAAACAATTGTATGAGAAAATTTTACAGCGACATTTTCACTTGTAATGTCGACGCGTGCTCACTCTGTACTCACAGAGCATGTAACCTTTTTCTGTACTGAACTGATTCATCCCCCCACCGACGTACACGCTACAGGCGAATACTTGAAGTTCGTGGCCTTGCTTTTGACGCTTAGAAATGACGCTTGTAGCGAATTGACGCCTCAAGCGTGGCGTTATTTTCGTGGCCGAGGCATAAGGCCCTGTTCCCACAGGCGTAAAAATATCGCGGCGGGAAAATATCGCCCATACGTACCTGGGCTTAGTGGAGTCCAAAGTCAAAAAGTAACTCGTAGCACCTATAGCTGAACATGTTCAGTTGTGCTTGGCTCTCCAACAAATATTAATTCTTTAAACCGCGTTTTTACGTCTTTCATCTTTACTATCACTAGATATTTACTGCCATTTCTCATAGTTAGCTATAACTTACTCAGCAACTTCCAACTGGTCCTGGAGCTCAACAGTCCCGAGCCGGCGATGTAATGAGTGATGAGCACCGAGCCCCCTGCCTCCCGCTCCCCTCGCGTCCACTGAAGCGAGAATAGCCCCCGCACCAGCAGCTAGCGAGCCCCAGTCTAGGGCCCAACGCTCTGTGACCAGCTGTGTCCCTGGTGCCCCGTGACTGTTGGAGAAACAATTGTGATATCAAAGGACGTTAAAGTACTAGGCGAGCATAAGTTGTAAAGAACATTGAAGCAGCAACTGCCTTACACCAACGGTTAGTGCGTTCTAATCTAATTTTCAACAATTCTGTGACTTTGATGGAATTTTATTATTTTCTAAAGCCAACCTCAACGGAGGTTCTGTATAACCACAAATGTCTAAAAACTTGAAAGGTAGCAACGTCACTTGCAAAATGCTTGCAAATATAAACTGTGGTTTTCCACCTGTTGTGGTACAACTCTGTGGAGGATGGAAAACCAAACAATGAAAACCAACTTAGAGAATCGTCTATTGTTTTCAAATGTAATCGTCTTTTGTTTTGAGATTGGCTTGCTTTTTCAAACTTGACTGAAAAAGGGTGATTGATCGACCGTTCGATCAATATAGCACTAGATTATGGATTAGGGACAAAACACATCACTGAAGTGGCCGCGATTGCATATAACTTGATTATAAATAAACCTTAAATTTCAGACATAAAGTTTATTACATTTATTACATTATTGTTTATCACATTTAGTTTGCAATATATTTTTACTACTTTGATTGAAAAGTAAACGTATTTTTTAAAGTAAGAACAAAATATTTATGGAAAAGTAAAATATAATTTCTGAGGTTGAAATAACTGTTTCAAAATAAGACCACAACATGATTAATTGTGGTCTTATTTTCTTTTTGCGGCCGTTTTTGATGCGCTCATTGGAAATCTAGTAGGTACCTACTATTGTTAAACGAAGAGTTTACTTATAGATAGATTTGAAATCCTTATCATTTCAAAAAAAGATTTCTATTTCTTTTATATTTCCTTCAGTCACAAAAAGTCTTTGACGAAATTATGATAATGTAATCCAGATTTAAAGCTAAAACAAACGACATTTTTTATTTGAAAATTAAAGTGAAGATTACTCAGAAAACCTTTTATTTGAGAACATTAACGACAGTAATAAATCCGTCCATAAATGTCTCTTATTACTTACAAGGAATGTTAAGCATCAGATATTTTTTCAGTCCATTGTCCCAATGATTTGTGAGATCTCAGGCCATTACGGGTCTTATTACTTTTCTAACAATGACTATAATGGCGCGCCTATCGGCCAGGAATAGACTAACAGTCTTATAAAAAGTAAGTGCGGTTATATTTTTCATTTACAGTTTCATTCTGAGAGAGAAACGAATCTTTTAGATGTTCAGTTGTTTTCTGATCTTCGAATTTGGTTGAGAATTTCGATAACTGTCAGTTATTTATTCAGGGTTAAATTAAATTTGATAATGATGGGTTCCGTTAGTTCAACACGATAAAATAAAAACAATAAAGAAATAATTTTTTTTTCGGGGCCAACGACCGCTAGTAGTGTTGTTTGGATTGAAAAAATATTATTTATTTTATTTTATTGTGTTTTAAATATATCGATGGGGAGAGTGGCCCGTGGCTAAATAATAACAGCCGCGCAGGTCGATAGATCAGGGTAAGCTACGCTTGCCGCCTGTGGTCTGTGGATGGGTCTTTACATACCGTAACCCCTCCGTGCCTCGGAAAGCACGTTAAGCCGTTGGTCCCGGCTGTCATTCGTGGATCTTTGACAGTTGTTATGGGTAGTCAGAAGCCCGAAAGTCTGACAACCAGTCGTATCAAGGGGTACCGTATTACCCAGTGATTGGGTTGTGGAGGTCAGATAGGCAGTCGCTCCATGTAAAATACTGATATTCAGCTGAGGTAGTACTTACTCTGTGAAAATTTCAAGTGTCTACCAGTAACTGTTCAAAGATACAGCCCTGTGACAGACAGACAGACGGACGGACGGACGGACAGCGGAGCCTTAGTAATAGGGTCCCGTTGGCATTCTTTGGGCTCAGAACCCTAAAAAGGAATTACATATTTGAACTCACACTTTCAACACCAGAGGGTACTTGGTAACCTCGTCTTCTCTCAAACCAGGTGGTAGAAGCAGCCGCACCCGGGCTGCGTGACCGCTGGATAGCTGCACCGAGAATGTTCGGGGCGTCGGCAGTGCTATAGCAGCTAATCTCTCCTGTTACAAAGAAATAAAGGTAACACGTTAGTGTCATCATCATAAGCAGCCTATAATGTTCCCACTGCTGGGACACAGGCCTCCTCTCTGTGAGAGGGAGTGGGTGTAATCTACCACGCGGGCCCAGTGCGGGTTGGTAGTGTCACATGTCTTCGAATTTTTGGTTCTAGGACATGCCAGTTTCCTCGCGATGTTTTCCTTCACCGTTTTTGAGAGCAGTGGTGATGAAATTTAATACACAAAGCAAAGCGCCTGCCTAGGTTCGGACCCACGACCTACAACTCGTAATTCGGGTCCGTTACCACTGGCACTGGGCTACCATCACTGCTCTCATTCACACGTTTGTTTGGGACTAATTAATGTTAGCAAGTAAGAACAAAGGCATATAGGCTAGCATAGCCTGGTCAAAATGGTCCTGGATAAGTAATCAGCCAGCTGTAATGTTGTGTCAGTATCTAAACAGCAGTCAAATGAGACGCATCATCATCATCCATAGCCCAACTTTACCCACTGCTGGGCATAGGCCTCTCTTGTCTTGTGTCAATCCCCACGCTCTCCTGCGCCAGCCTTTTTTTTGCGGATGGGAAATCATCAAATGACCCCTCCCGCTCCGCGTGACGACTCCCGGCCACCGTAGGCGCGGGCCTGCGGGCGGAGAGTAATGGGTAGCTCCCCGTCCGATCAGGACCAGGCCCGTGCCGGACGGCGCGTATGTGGTCCACGCGCGCCTCAAAGAGATGTCAGCATCGAGGAGGGGCCCCATAGGGCCGAAGCCTGCCGGGTCAGCGGGATTGTCCGAAAGGGTTACCGCTGGCCCGGAACATAAAGGTCTAAGGAAGGAACATAAAGGGCTAAGGAGGGGTCATTTGATGATTTCCCATCCGCAAAAAAAAAACCCCTCCCGCTCTGGGTGGAGCGGAAGAGAGTGTCAGACTCTTACTGACTAAAACCCACCCGTGTTCCTTCCTTATCCCTTTATGTTTCCTTTTTGTTTTGTAATAAAGGTTATTCTATTCTATTCTATGTTTCGGGCCAGCGGTAACCCTTTCGGACAATCCCGCTGACCCGGCAGGCATCGGCCCTAAGGGGCCCCTCCCTCGATGCTGACATCTCTTTGAGGCGCGCGTGGAACACGTACCTACGCGCCGTCTGGCACGGGTTCTGCGCCAGCCTCATCCAGGTTCTACCCGCGATGGTAACAATGTTACACATACTGGCAGGCAATTTTTTATATTAAGTTTTGACTTTAGAATTTATTGCACATGTGCAATAAACGCGTCTAGGTCCTCGCGCCAGCGTTTCCTAGGCCTCACTCGGTGTCGACGCCCGTCTTCTGGCCTCCACTGCGTGACGACTTTGGCCCACTTGTTCCTGTGGCGGAACTATCACTATCTACATCGCCATATGTGAACTACGCATTACACTGACGTCAGGCAAAGTCCTGAATCGCGCAAGCGAAGTTTACCGCGCAACTTGCGTATATACAACGTCCCCAAAATCAATCGTCAGGCAGTAGCTTACCAGACACGACACCCGTTTGGTTGGAGGATCCTCCCTTTTCTATGGAGGATGTGTGAACTTTTTACACCCTGTTCCTCATACCTCTGTATCCCGATGCAATCTGTATACATGGCATGGCCCGCCCAGTCCCACTTCAGATAGGTATGTTTACGGGAGAGTGGTCGGAGAAGGCAACACACAAAGAACTAAAAAGTGGAAATCTCTGGGGGAGAGCTTTGCACAGCAGTGTGACAATGAAGGTAATAAAAAAAAAGTGCAATATTCAATGTCTCTGTCATCTTCAAACGCTTGACGGAAATGGAGCGATGTTTGAAATTCGTTTAGCGCTAAACGAAGCCTTAATGTTGCCTAAAGTAAGTATCACCGTATAAGTCACATATAATATATTACAAGTTTAGCTACATACATGGTATATTTTGTTGCAAACATTACGTTATTAAACCAGCATCTTCGCCACAAACAAAACCACGCATTGTATAATATTCTTATCATTCGCTCAATACGTACGCAAAATACGCGCATTGGCGTGGAGTTGCGGAAACCAGCCCGTATTACCTATTACCTATCATTCGCTCATTATCTTTTCCCCTATGTTTCCTCAATTACAAAGACCCTAGTTTCTTGCTGTTGTACGAATCGAAGCTATGTGATTAATGGCCCTTTTTACTGTCACTACGTGATACCTAACTGAATGCCTAAATTAAAGCACGCTGCTGGATTTTTAACGTTCAGGTTAGCGCCGAAAGCTGAAAATCCAATAGCACACTTTATTTTAGGCATTCATTTAGGTGTAGCCTAGTCTTAGTGAAAACGGCTATAAGTAAGCCTACCATAGAGAACTAGACAATGCTGTGTCACATATTTTCCTACATAGTATGTATTTGTCATAAACATTGCTTTATTAAACCAGCAACTTCGCCACAAACAAAACCACGCACTATACAGGGCGTCCCACGTATTAAAAATGTTAAAATTTATGGTCTTCCTTTTATATCTGACACTATGTTATTTAGCAAAAAATTATCCTTATGATGAAGCCTTTCGATCGGTATGATAAAGCTACAGGCAATTTTTTTTTCTCGTGTAGCGGGTTCGATTCCCGGTTCAACCATGTAATTATTTAAAAATCTATGAATGCAGTTTAAATTGTTTTTTAAATTAAAATAATGTCTTCTTTCAGTAAAATGTTCCATCTACAATATTCAAGGTACTTTCCCTCCATGTGGCATAGCCGTGGGACGCCCAATCTATACTAATATTATAAAGCTGCAGAGTTTGTTTGTTTGTTTGTTTGTTTGTTTGTTTGTTTGAACGCGCTAATCTCTGGAACTACTGGTCCGATTTGAATGATTCTTTTAGTGTTGGGTAGTCCATTTATCGAGGAAGGCTATAGGCTATATAACATCACGCTACAACCCTTAGGAGCCGGGCAGCGTGTGACACCGCGGGGAACAGCTAGTATTCTTATAATTCTCTCATTATATTCTCCCCTATATTTCCTGAATTACAACTACATAGTTTCTTACTGTTGTGCGAATCGTATGTGACTTAGATACTATTTATCACTTCGCAAAGTATAAGGTCGACTACACAGTAAAGCTTTAGTTTCATAAGAAAGCGTTCCGCCATATTATAACGACTGTCATGAACATCTGTCATTTTCACCAGTATTTGACATAAGGTGTCAAAAAACTCTCTGTGTTAGGACAGCAGAGGGACAATTCTCGTAATTTTAAGAACGTTAATAGTCTGATCTCAATCTGTTAAAAATACGTCTAATTTCCCTACATTTTGTAAATTTTTTGACATTAGTTTGTCGCCGAGACGAGACTGCGACTAGATTTTGGTCGTTTTAAATTACGAACATTGCATGGCCTTCAGTTATTGTGTAACTGTTCACTGCTTTCTAAGGCTGGATTTACTGTTATGCCGACGTCTGTCGCTGACATCGGTCGCGTACCGATTTATATGGACTCGCGCTCGCTGACCGTCGGTGCTACAGTAAACACGTCCATTTATCGTCAGTCTTGGTACGCGTGTCCGACGGTACGCGACCGACTGACGTCAGCGTGAGAGGAATTCAGGCCTAAGGAAACCAAACCTTAAAGGCTCCTGCAAACAGGCGCGACGCGCGACGCGAATCGCGCGCGACACAAACTTGCGCGACTTGCCGTGCCTTAGTGTCGCGCGCGATTTTATCGTGTGTCGCGCCTGTTTGAAGGAGCCTTAAGAGAGGCGGGATTATATAGCTTAGCGTCATTTTAATGGGCCTGAAATCTCCACTTTATTTTGGAGGATATTTGGATTATGATTTTCGAGTTTTCGAGGGATATTGTTTATCCTCAGAGCTTAGCATTGATACATTAAATAAACAGGAAAAGATTATTCTTATCAAAGTAAACAGACCACAGATATAGATAAACCTATATAACGCAAGCATCACGATCTGTATGATATCCAAGCGTGCTATTTTTTGACCACCTACTATGACGTCACAAACACTTATTTAGTGATGGGAAAATCGAATTGATTCAAAGGCGCCGCCGCGTGCGGCATCCGTCTCGCCTCACACCCGGGGCCTAGCACCAGCGCGAGTGCACAGCACACCCAGCCAGCAATACTCGGGACTGAGCGCGAAAGTGGCGGCTTACGATTTTTGTTCGTAAGTTGGGCACGCGAAGTAGTTGCTCTTGCGTTATCTAGGTGTATCCTATATCTGTGGAATGAATATTTTATTATGACTAGGTATAGCTGTTCTATACATAAACTTCGCCTTCTTCCTATGCGGGTATGCAGAAACTATGGAATGCCACTTGCTACGATCCTTACATACTCCTTTTGCTTCGCAATTGCGTAACACATAATCAATCTGAATCGGTTTTATTTTGACAGTTCAACAACATTCATTGCGTTATTTACGTGTTGAGCAAACAAATTTTTCGAACTTATGAAGCAATGGATTAGCAATTTGCTTCAAAATGATTCAATTAGGGTGCTGGCAAAGAGAATACATACACGCACGCCAGTTGCAAGTACTACGTACCTGACCTTTCTAAATGTGTGATGTGATGTGTGTCATTAACATCTGCCATGTAAACCATTTTGTTAGTCGCCTTTCATTCATCCTCGCAACCAAAGCTAATGTGTTGGTTAAATCAAAAGACGGTCAAGCAAGGTTGCTAGCGAAACTGCCCAAAATGCACCAGAATTTCAAAAGTCATACATTGTTTACAGACAACCTGACACATTTTAAAACAAATCCTTAGCTACCTTAGGAATAATAAGTATCCTATTATTTAATAAATTCCAGATTATTCTTATTTATACAGACTCACAGAGACGGAATCGCCGCCATCTTGGTTTTTCAACATAATTTAACAAATGTTTACTCCAACAGTACGGACGACTCCCCTTGTTAATGTTATTTAAGTGCCAAAAGACCCTTGTGGCACTGTATGTTTATTTTTTATTCCGCCCTCCCTTTTTCAGGTAATAACGCATTTTATCTCATCTCTCAGACAGCGTCAAATTAAATTACGTAGTCTAAACATGTTGTAACAAAAAAAAGTAAGTTTATATATTTTTTTGGGTGAACGACTGTTGGTAACGAAGTGACTTAAAATATCAGTTTTCTTGTGTAAGTTTCACAGACATAATGGGTATCGACATTTTAATACGATAAATAAAAAAAAACGGTCAAGTGCGGGACGGACTTGTGCACCGAGGGTTCCGTACAAATTTGTCGGTACTATGTAAATAGTTTATCAAGGAGATTTTTTTTTAATACTGTAACTACAAATTTACGGTTTTCGGATTTTTTCCTTTACTTGTGCTACATGACATTGCTTGTTGCCAAATTTATCATATCATATCATTTATTTGCATACCACAATGTTTAAAAAGATGTTGTTAACAAAAGGCTTAGAGCTAAGGAATCATTGTATACCCTGTTAGGGCACAGCAAAAGGTGTTGTTTTATACAAAACAAAAACAAATCATAATAACAAATAAAGAATCGTGGAAACTTAAATATAAATGTTTACATGACAACTAAAATTTAAAAAAGTTAAAAACGAAAAACAATAAAATATTATTTCTATAGTTAGAATTAGTTATTTCTTAAAATACTATTTTTACACTTTATATTATGTTTAAGTAATTTTTCAAACATTATTCATTAAAATATTATAATTATTTGGTTAAAGCTTAAGAATTATAGATATAAATGATATTAGATAATTAGGTACGTGTATCACAATTTGAGACAAGTAGGTAGGTACTTAGTTCTGGAATATATATATATATATATATTACTTATTTAATTTTATGATTCTACGTCAGCGGGAAGTATCCTATAGGTTTTGATTCCGGAACATAAACGTATCTTTTGATTGCGTTGACTTAGAAGTTTGATTTTGTCAGCAGTGACAAAATCAAAGGATTGCAGCCCTGAGTATTTGATATTAATTTCAACTTGATAACGCTACGCGTTCCTGAGAACAAGGGCCTTGACCGACGAACAACGAAGTGATCATATAAGGATTTCGTTTTACCTTTTGAGGTACGGAACCCTAACAACAAATGACATGCGTATTATCCTGTTGCGAAATGGAAAAAGCCAAAGAATTTCAGCGTTTGAAGCAAAAAGTCATTGTAACATCGACCCGTGATAAAAGCAACGATTATCCGGGATAATAGGTAAGCTGGATTTTCCTCTTGGTCGGTTTCTACCATTTCAATTTTATGCTCGTATTTCAAAATAAATAACAATTTTCTACAGAAATAACTTCGGAAAAAAAGGTCCGTCTATCAGCCACCAGGCTGTATCTCAAGAACCGCGATAGCTAGATAGTTGAAATTTTCACAGATGATGTAGGTATTTCTGTTGCCGCTATAACAACAAATACTAAAAACAGAATAAAATAAATATTTAAGGGGGGCTCGCATACAACAAACGTGTTTTTTTCGGCGTTTTTGCCTTGTGGTACGGAACCCTTCGTGTGCGAGTCCGACTCGCACTTGGCCAGTTTTTCTTTCTTGTTACCATTGTTTCGCGTCAAGGTCCCGGTCACCTTGTACATTGATCTTATTGGTGCTGTTCTTCAGAAAGATCAAGTGCGTAGTATTTCGCAACCATAACCATAATAAAATTAACAACACATAAAATGACAATTGATCGTAAGGTCTCTCATTTTGACAGTTCTGCCACGTTCATTGCGTTATTTACGTTGTTGAGTAGAGTTTCAAACCTATGCCTATAGGAATATCTTTAAAAACCTTCAGTTTGTGATTGAAACCGTGTTAAGGCTTCCGCAGACAAGCGCGACGCGACTCAGGTAGAACAATTTCCATGAATTTTTTATCGCCAGTCGTATCTGCGGGGAGCCTTTACGCAATTAGGGTACAGATGTATTAACGTATAAAAAGCAAAACGAGTACCTATGTAAGGATCGTAGCAGGTCTGCCGGGGTCGCGGGTTGTGCGAAAGAGTTACCCCCCTGGCACAGGCAACTGAAGGAACACGGGTGGGTTTTAGGCAGTAAAAGACTGACACGCCCTCCCGCTGCTGCTCCCCCCAGAGCGGGAGAAGTTATTTGATAATTTTCCACCAAAAAAAAAAAAGAATCGTAGCAGGTGGTGTTCTGTAGTTTCTGCCTATCCCCATGGGAAGAAGAATAAATAATAAAAAGAATAATTTCGGAACTGTTTACTTATTGTTAAAATTGTATTTTTATCACATCTATTCAAAAAGAGCCAGTGTATTCTTCGTAAACAGGGACCTAAAAGCTCTTTAATCCCTAGAGACTAAAAGTGATTTTAATTTGGAATGTGGTTATTGTTAGTAAAAGTTCCAATCACCAAAGAGATCAATCACGAACATTGTATGAACAAGTCACAGGCAAAAAAGTTTGTGAAAAATAAAAAACGCGCGAAAAGCATTATGCCTTCGTTCGTAATCGTTTACTCAAAATTGTATGTAACTATATTCTTATTCTTATGTTGCACTTACTTATTTTTTCATCGAGAGTGATAAAAAGTAGAATGTCCACCTCGGGAGCAACACTATTTTAAGCTCGAGTAAAATAGTGTTTCCCTCTCTGCGCTCAGGATTCTACTTTAGAACCCCTCGTTGCGCTCGGGATTCTACTCTTAGAATCCTTCGCTCCGCTCTGCATTCAAAGAAACACATCTCGCCTTCAAAGTAGTTATTTGCTCCCTTGGCACACAATCTACTAATTCCTGCCTTTTCTACGACTTATAAAGACTGGAATATAAAATTTCGAGCAAACATGTTTAATAAAGTGCGTGACGCAGTTTTTATGTTCATGAATGTTAAAGTACGCTATAAACCTAATGGTCTTTAAACACTGAAAATAAAAGTGTCTAGCGGAAAGTTTACCTCTGTCGCAATATTATGTCTACGTGCTGTCAAAAAAGGGGGTGTTATGTTTCATTTTAATCAAGACATGACATGAGTTTAATATACACCTACAATGTGTAACTGAATTAAATTAATGCATAATATTTTGAAAGTAGCTTGTTCAGAATCGTTTATTGAAGCCATTTCTGACCTTTTTAATATAGCAAATTTTTTATCTCATAAATAATGAAAACTACGTAAATTACAGTCACACTTTCGCTGTACAGTCAAAACAATTTTCTCTCACAATGAGTATAACTAACCGCACAGGTCGATCGATCAGGTTAAGCTACGCTTGCCGCTATTGGTCTGTGGATGAGTGACCATCATTACATACCGTGACCCCTCCCTGACTCGGAAAGCACGTTTAGCCGTTGGTCCCGGCTGTCATTCGTGGATCTTTGACTGGGTACAGTCACGAGCACAAATATGTATACACTTGGCTTTATTCAAAGCCAATTTTCTCCTTTATTTTTTAATGAAATTTTATGTTATTACGAACATAGTATTTTCGAACCCATAGGTTTATGTAAAGTGTCGTATTTCAACGTTGCATTTGTTATTTTACGAAAAAATCACAGTTGAAAGTGGCCAAGTGTTGACATATTATTACTTGTGACTGTACAAGTCGTCAGAAGCCCGAACGTCTGACAACCAGTCTTACCAAGGGGTGTCGTATTACTCAGTAACTGGGTTGTGGAGGTCAGATAGGCAGTCGCTCCATGTAAAATACTGGTATTCAGCTGCATCCAGTTAGACGGGAAGCTGAATCCTACATAGTTGGGGAAAGGCTAGGCAGATGATACTTGTAATTAAAGAAATTTGTATAGAAATTAGAAGTAGTCTGCGTGACGTCAGCGTGATGCGTAGTTCGCATGCGGCAATATAGATGGCGCCACAAGTATTTCTTTGTATGTGATTTCCTATGTCTACAAAAACTATGAAACAAAAATCGAAATCCTCACCTTAACAATAGTATTATTCTCCAAATGCGCCACCAGCCTGGGATCCGGCAGCGCAGTCCTGTGCAGACTGAAGGTGGGTACTCCAGGTCCCAGGCATTCCAGCACGAAGTAGGCTGATGATGGACTGAAGTGCGCCTCGTGGTAGAGGCACGGCAGGTTCTGAGGCACGCCATCTGGGGGGAGAGGAGAGAAAGTAAATGGAGTTTTGGAAGGTGGTGACGATCGATGTAGCGTTATGGTGGCGTTAGGACAGTTCTTATGTCCGCTTTTATCTGATAATTATCGATCAGTAAATCATTCGATATAGGAGCTGTGGTGGCTCTTTGGTAACGACCCCTGACTTACGAGTTGTAGGTCGTGGGTTCGAACCCAGGCAGGCGCTTTACTTTCTGTATTTTTTTTAATCACCATGACTGTCAAAGCGGTGAAGGAAAACATCGTGAGAAAATCAGCATGTCCTAGAATAAGAAATGTGACATGTGACATCTACCAACCCGCACTGGGCCCGCGTGGTAGATTACGGTCCACTCGCTCTCAAAAGTCCTCTCTTTTGGCCTGTCTCCCAGCAGTGGGAACATTATAGGCTGATTATGCTAATTGATATCCAACCAGCAATCGTTTGAGATCCTATTCCATCCTTATAAAATCTGTATAATTATATTTACAGAAAAAAGTGCCCCCAGTTTTCAACATTTCGCAAATGAGCAAGTAATATTCTGAAATTGTTTCACAGGAAATCCGTTTCGTGTTCTAGGACTTATGTTCGACCACAGCATATGTGGCAACCTGACTTCTGTCCAAACGAGGATATAATATAGAAAGATCGTTCGTCGCAGCACCCAGTCAAGCTCTTTTCTGAAGTTTCATGTTTAACAGTGAAATAAAACGAAATGTTTACTTCTGTAAGTAGATCTTGTATGACACTTTTACACGTCAATATTTTAAAACAAGATGGCGCCGGCTTTTCCTAGATGACTGATCCCTGAGGAGAAAAGTCGAAACAAACTTCTGAGTTTATATTCTCCTCTCTCTCTCTTTTTCTCTCTTTGTTTTATGTTGACCTCTGGGTCATGGTTTTTTTTAAGGTCTAAACATTACATTAAGATTTACTGTGAGTGTAACAATGCAAGGCCATGTCTGGAAAGGTCTGTTGAAGAAAGAGCCATTGCAGCTTTGGGTTGACCTGCCAAAAGAGCCCATGCATGCATCAGTCATCATGTAGCTAAACCCCATTTTAGGGAGCTCAACGACCCGTCACACGACGCTACCAGATCTGTAGGAAGGTATGTAGTAAAGTTTAGGAAGGCTTAATACAAGACCTCTTTTATTTTGGGATACTTGATGCTGCTTCTTCAAAATCTGTTTCTGCATTTGTCACAGCGAATCAGGATGAAGCGTTCAACTTGTCTATTCTAATATTTCTAAATAAAGAGGTAAAATTTGTTTTTTTGTAAGTTTGTATGTAGGGGTAATCTCTGGAACTACTAGTCGGATTTGAAAAATTCTTTTAATAGCCCAATTCTTAAGGAAGGTTATAAGGCTATTTAACATCACGATATGACCCTTAGGAGCCGAGCAAAAAGAAAAAAAAGTCAGAAAGTATAGCACGGGCGAGCAATGGGATGACACGCGGTGGGTGGGGGCTGGTATTTTTCGCGGACGAAGTTGCGGGCAGAAGCTAGTATTACCTAAATAAAATGTTCTCCTTACCAGGGTACTTCTTCTTCTTCTTCTTGTTGGGCGATGGCGAGGTGGCAGGCAGTTCCTCATCCCAGTCGCTGTCACCCCACGTGCTGTCCCCCGAAGATGCCAGGTTGCCATAGTACTCCAGGTTTATTGACGGGGATGGCTGGTGGAAATAATGTTGATATCAATTAAGAAAAAGATCGTGAGAATGAGTTGAAGGAAATGGTATCATGGTAAACCACGTAATAAAATAATGTATGACTGTATAGAGGTATGAGGAACAGGGTGTAAAGTTCACTCATCGTCCATAGAAAAGGGATTATCCTCCGACCACCCGTCTGGTGTTGTTTGGCGGGCTGCCTGCCTGGCTAACTGCTTAATGATCCATGTTGGGCAGTTGTATATATGCTAGTTGCGCGGTAAACTCTGCTTGCGAGATGCAGGATTTTGCGTGACGGCAGTATGACGCGTAGTTCGCATGTGGCGTTGTAGATACCGCTACAAGTGCAATAACACAATTTTAAAAAGTTACGATATTAAGGGTGAAGCGTTCACGTAGCCCGCGAAATTCAATTTTCTTACGTTATTTGCAATTTGCAGGTCAGTGTCAGGTTGTACAGTCAGCAACAAAAGTCGATTAACACTTCAGTTTTTTTAATCTCAGTTATTGAGCTAAATATTAATAGTTTTAAATTATGATTCGCGACAGTTGTAACAAATATGATATTACGGAATTATAATCATTAGTAGCAGTGATACAACTCTTTTAGTTAGAATTGACCTCAAATGTCATGATTTCATGAAATACTTATTCAATACAGTAATATGAACTTAGAAATGTTGTATTGATATTTTTTTTGTTTTGTTTTTTTCAGGTGATATGTCTTTCAGGAGCTGAAATATTTCATATACCTATATAATAACACTGGCATCATAATGGCACCACGGCACACTCTCCAAATTGGAACATAACAACGCTTTCAGCGCATGAATATACCTACGGCTAGGGATATTAATTATGCAGCAAATTCAGACACTCTACTTCAATTTGCCGAGTTTACAGCCATTTTATACGACTACTAGCTGTTCCCCGCGGTGTCACACGCTGCCCGGCTCCTAAGGGTCGTAGCGTGATGTTATATAGCCTATAGCCTTCCTCGATAAATGGACTACCCAACACTAAAAGAATCATTCAAATCGGACCAGTAGTTCCAGAGATTAGCGCGTTCAAACAAACAAACAAACAAACTCTGCAGCTTTATAATATTATAAGTATAGATGAAACAATGACAGTTGTAATTTGAATAAACCTACGGACAATCTAGGTTGGTAGTCACTTTGCCTGACTGTACCTACTGGAAAAACTTCCTCGAAAGACCTTTACGAAGAACTATACATTTGTAACCTCAGAGTTTGCTTAGGTTCTGAAATCAGTGAAACAAATATTGCTTCAATATTTTCTATACCGCTTCTTCGAATAGTGTTTGTTCCTGATATTTGTGTTCATATTACCTTCCGTCCAGAAACTCCTTCGTGTCTCGGAAAGCACGTTAAGCTGTTAGTTCCGGCTCTCATTTGTAGATCTTTGATAGTCATTACGGGTATTTAGAAGTCCGAAAGTATGACAACCAGTCTTACAAAGGGTTTCGTATTTCCCAGTAACTGGGTTGTGGAAGTCAGATAGGCAGTCGCTCCATGTAAAATACTGGTATTCAGCTGCATCCGGTTAGACTGGAAGCCGACCCCAACATAGTTGGGAAAAGGCTAGGCAGATGATCATTACTTCCTTCAAGTTACTACAATCCTAGTACTTATTGACCAAAAAAAAAAAATGAGAAAACAATCCACAAGTTCATGTGTGTCTTATTTCGTCACTTATCTTTCATATCATAGAATATGTTTGTCTTATGAGGAACTCTTATTATTTCCGGATTGTTGACGATATTAGCCCTAGTTTCGTTGGGGCAATGATTAGTAATATGATTATTAGCAATATTATGATTGATGTCGTTATTATTTGCTTACTAAGATATAAAAGGGACATTAGGCATTGAAAGCTGTAATATTTATTTGACTGTTTTATAATTATGATGATGGCAATGACTTGTTGTAATCGATTTGTTTAGGTACCTATCGAAAAGTAAAGAAAACATATTATCCATCTCTTATTGAATCTTACAATTTCATGCATATTTATACATCAAGTAACCACTATTTATGGTACCTACTGCTAAGTCGCATTAGAACGCGAGACAAAAATAGATTTCCAATAGGCAATCATAAACATACAGGCATAAGTGCATGGAAATGTCATATTATGACTCCGCGTGTCACCGATGTAGCACAGATGTTGGTAAAGACATACGTCTTTACCAACATCTGTGCTACATCGGTGACACTTGACATCGTCGGTGCTACATCGGTGATACTTTCAATATTCTGGCGTTGAGCCACTACGCATCGAAATAGATAGCAAACGTTTAGGCGATTAAATAGAGATCATGTACACACAGCTCCATTAAGTAGTTACCCCACCAAAAGACATGTGCGTTCAAATCCGTGATAGGCCCAAGTTGGTTTTTGTATTTTGCAAAAACATTTTATTTTAAATAATGTATTGTTTTAGTGAATAAATAAGTTTAAGTAAGTATTTTTTTTTTTATTCTGTTTTTATTATTGGTTTTTTCAATAAAACAATACTTTTGCGACGACAAGCAACAATAATAGGGTTAACATTTACGACAACTTATTCATCGTCTAAATAGACTGGAGGTTTCAAGACTGCTTACCGTGCATAAGATTGGAAGTTCAAATTCTATATAGGCATGAAATGTGCTTTTTGTTCATTATATTATATTATTATGATATATTTTTCTATTTTGTTTTAAGTAGTAATTATTTATAAAGAATTAAAAAATCAAGAAAAATAAAATACTTTATTAATCATTTAATAATATTTATTATTGCTATTATTTAACAAAACTATGATCTTATTTTACAACAAACAGAACAACTATTTTAGTTCTCATAAAATCAGAAATCATTTTAAAAAATTATTGATAAATAGTAGTCGTTTACTCTTCGCCGTTTTAAGTGAACGTATACAAAGTTCTAACTTGAAGGTATGGATTAATTTTATAAAGACAACGTAAGTAAGTAAAATTAATGGATACCCTCAAATTATAACATCTTTCGATTAGACAGGGACCTAAAGATATAATGACTCAGCCGATAGTAGATAACAATTTCATCGCAATTCATACGGGCTCGCTGGCTAGTTCGTCAAACTGCCGGTATGAGTATGACGACGTTCGGTGATGCGATGGTTCGAATCCGAGTCAACACAATGGACTCTTTTTGAAGTATTCTTTAGATTATTCGCAAGGAATTCAATGTTGTAGCAGTGTAACATTTTAAAACTTGAGGGGTTAGGACATAGTGCGCTTTCTGTACATGGACATAAAATATATAAAATATGGCGAGTTTACAAGCTGTATCCGACAGAATTCTTGAAGAACTGCAGAATTTTTCCGCATAGACCTACTTGAGACTGAAAGTTAGCACCCCCCCAAAGAATAACCTCTTTATAGTTGCTGCGACCCTGCACTACCTACGGTTAACTTTAGTGAACAACCTTTACAGTACTTCTAGTACATATAATCACTCAATCATATTGGTAGGTATGTAAATTCTACTGACCTGTGAGTTACATGTGACACAGTACGGTAATTTCTGCGGGGAGCCCGGCCTCGGCGCCTCGGACGATACTCTGTATAGGTGCTGCTGTCCTGGTTTACCCTCCGGAATGCCCAAGTAGTAGCTGAAAGAAAATTGTAGTCAAAATCCACCGAAACAAGAAAGTATATTTTGTTTCTTCAGTCTTCAGATAGGTACCATCCAGCAGGTATATGGAAAAAATAAAGAATTTAAGTGACATTATCCGCTGGGTTCGTTACTCGGAGAGGAACAGTTGAATAATGAGTTTTTATTAGTACTTCTCAAGTGATAAACCTTGAATACTTAAAATACAGTAATTAACCTTAGCACGTTCTTATAAGTATTTTTGTCGCTTTACTACACCTTAAACTGAAAGGGACAGCATGAGACTTAACAATGTCTTAAAATGAGTTGCATTTGAAAGAAAAGAAAAAATACTCACATGTGCTGATTAGCATGGTCCCAAGCCAACAACTCGACGACATCAAAGCTCCCATGCGTCAGCGGCAACGCCCTGGGCCCATGGGAGTTATGTTCCGTCCTCACTATATGACGGAATAACCCGGCCGGGCCGTCCCTGACTGGGGCTAGGGTTACGAGGGCACCGCCACCGGCTGACCAGAGGGGGGAAGGGGCTGATTCTACCCAGCCGTCCAACCCTGAGGATATTCTGTATACCTGTTGAAGAAGTTCGATGTTAATTGGAGAAGAAAAAAAAAAAAAATAATGATTCATGTTTTTATTATTAGGAAAAATAGGCATTAAAATTTCTTTTTTTTTTACTTTTTCCTTGTCGACATAAAGGCAAGTCGGTACATTTGTCGCTTATTGGGGTACAACCTTAAAATATTTTTGCTGCAATTGCCGTATTTTAAAAACGTTCACATTCTAATTTCAAGCTCAATATTTAAAAAAAAAACCTAAATTACCAATAATTATAAAGTTTTTCATATTGTTGCTGCTGAATAGATTTTAAACGTTTTTGAATACGGGGATAGGCCTTCTTATAAAACGCAACGTGTGACATTAGGTGTCAATACAGTAACACAATAAATGTAACTTAATACAGACTATTTCTTAGGGTAATTACATGCCATCTTCGGCATGTAATTACCTTATGAAATAGTCTTCACTGCGATACCTCGCGATCTCGGTTTAGCTCGGGGGTTTACCTCGAAGCCTTGGCATGTGCGTGCGTGTCTATATTAGCATGCATTTGTTTTATATGGAGGTGATAATCAAGGTAGCGAGCTAAAATCAAGTAAGCTTTAGGTAAAAGAAATATAAATTCATGTGAATATTAAATCCGAGACTTTTATGCCAAACAGCGAAAAGTTACCCTCATTCAAATATTCTGTTAAGGGATTAAAAATGTATAATCAACGCTGAAGTTTGGAATGAAAGTTAAAACAAAAACATCCAACAGTTTGCAAGCCATTAAAAATAACTTATGACCGCAGTCTCTAACCCAACATAAAATTTTATTAAGGTTTCAAAATTTAAAAGCTACGACAAAAACAATTTTTGTCACGCCGTTCGTAAAAAAACGTGTTCAAAAATTCACAAATAATATGAAGCTTAGAACACAGTATCTTTTTGAATTGCAAAAATTTTGCCAATAATATTCAGTTGGAATCTTTTTGTGATTTTCTTGAAAGTCCATCGTCAAAGATGTTGCCTGGATACTGTTTATTCAAATACTTTTTATGATAAAACTAGCTGCGCCCCGCGGTTTCACCCGCATAAGTTTCGATCCCGTGGGAATATCGGGATAAAAAGTACTATATGTTTATCCAGGGTGTCAGCTACCTCCATAATTTTTTTTATCAAAATTGGTCCAGCCGTTTGAGCGTGAAGAAGTAACAAACATATAAACACACACACACTCGAACTCGTAACTTAGGTAATGATCGCTTCATTCCACTTTGTTTGGTTAATAAGCTAATATACCTACTTACCTCGCTTGCAGAATTAATTAGGTAGAACCAGGTGGTCGTAACTTCACTGTGTTATAATGTTAGCAAGAATATTCCATTTATCTAACTTGATAAGTCAGGTTTATTCAGCATTAAAGTTTTAAATATAAGTAATCTGGGTGAGCAAAGTATTCCAGTCAAAGTACCAGGCTACCAGAACTCAGCAGGAGTTAATCTCAGATAAGCAAGTAGGCGTAATTCTGGTTAAATGTTTGGTTCCTGTCGGATAGACCACGGGAATGAAACCTCGGGTGACAGGTATAATACTATACAACCAAATTAATACTCATTAATAGCATAGATAAGGCGAAAAAAGGCAGTGAATTATTAAAGTTCTTCCTTACCTCCTGACAGTACCACATAGGACTCTTGCAGACGGAGACAACTGATAAGTTCTGCATCCTGGTCAGCCAGACCACGCATACTTCTGTGAGGGACACCCATTGCGCGCTCGTGAAGTAGTAGTCGCTGCAAGAAATGGTATAGTACGGTAGCTGTTGTAGTGGTGTGTAGAAAAATGACACTAATATGTATTATTTTACAGTTTCTTTCCGTCTAGCCGATAAATGAGACCAACGGAACTATCACAAGGAAGAAGACTGCTCAACTTTCTGATGTGTAAATCTGCAGTAAACCATCGACAAAAATAATAACAACCAACCATAAATGTCGTGGGTTTCATTCAGATGACTTTCAGAGACAGGATTGTTATACAATAAAAACTTATGACGATCCAGCTCGTTCACCAATAAACTTACAATGTAAATGAAGGTCGACTCGAAATATTGAAATTTTGATACGAAGCCCGCCCATTTTGTTTATTTTATGAAGTTCAGCTCATTTATCTAGATCGGTTTATGGCTTACAGCGCTTTAAAGCAGTCGAGTTCGCTTTGCAGTCTCCGCTTTATAAGGAGATCTAGGGACTATCGTATATTGGAACTCTATGAAGTAGGGTCTCTTATGTAGTAACATAGTAATAGATTCAGGGTTTTTGTTTGTATACACATACCCCCAGACATTAAAATCATATTCTGGGTAACATTGTTTCGTTTTTGTTACTGATATCTTCACTCATGACATTAAAATAGATTGAAAGTAATTAATTAGAAGAAATATTAAACAATAGAGAAGAAAAAATACAATTAATAGCCTGAGTAGGTAGTGTAGCGAAATAGTTGGAAGTACGTATAATTTTCTTCTTAAACCATTCCGAACATATTAAAATATAGGGTGACTGGTAATTAGTGACCAATACTTAAACACGTGATTTTACTCATCATTATGAACAACTTTTACTATGGGACCAAACCTGAAATCGCGAAAAAAAAATCAGCTGCTCCCTACATTTTGACGGGTTATGCGAACATAAATGTAGGGAACAGCTGATTTTTTTTTCGCGATTTCAGGTTTGGTCCCATAGTAAAAGTTGTTCATAATGATGAGTAAAATCACGTGTTTAAGTATCGGTCACTAATTACCAGTCACCCTATATATAAAAAATAAAAAAGTAACAAGTAAAAAAATTACAAACACTTGATGCAATTTATTTTTTAGGCAATCATACTCGTATCACTTGGTTTTAGTAGGTTTTTATATTTTGTTTATCCTTTTGATAGATTCTTATTTTGTAAGTGTGAGGACTTTGTAGGCCTTGTAGACTTTAGATCTGTAGACCATTTTTTATTTTATCAAGTACCTGGTACTTGTTGACAGGCCTACGCAGTCCTCCCATACCTACTGTAATTTGAAAGTATTGTAAAAGCTAATTATTTTTAAAAGAGTAACCGTGGAGTTTCTTGCCGGCTCTTCTCCACAGGAAACGACCAATTGGAACCGTGCACCTAGCTTCTGACGTTTCTTAAGTGCCCATGTAGGTTTATGTGAAATAAAATATTTTGACTTCTTGATTGATATGCTTGTTTACTTACCCTTCTTCTAATATAACTTTAGGTGGCGTTAGATGTCGTGTTCGGATGTGTTTCGGATCTGCAATATCGGCCACTGTCAGCGTCACCGTCGGGTTGTTGGTCCCTGGCTTCGGGTACCTAACGCTTCTGATCTCCGGGTACGTCTGGGTGGAGAGGAAAAGATTAATGTTAAAAAACTACATAAATAAGTAGTCCACTTTACTTTTAATTAAGTAAGTTCTAAGACTAGCAACTCGCCCGGTTTTTACTACTTGTAAAACATCGATATTCTCACATAAACTTTCCGGAATAAATGCTCTAAATTATAGTGGTGAACACCGAATCGAAATCTATTGTGTAGCTTAGAAGATTTAAGCGGCCTTACAGACTGACACAAACAAGGGACTGTTTATACCTAATGTATATGTCGCAGCCAACTGGTTAAATTAGCCGTTTTAGTTATTAGTTATCCGCCTGGCTTTTGGAAGTAGTGCTCGCCTCGCTTCGCTCTCTCGGCTCGCACGCACTCGTTGATCACAGTTCTAACCTAACCTAACCCATTTGGTCGGGGTGCCCTAGCTTAGTTACTGCAACCAATTCGGCTCTCGCGTGATTGGATACAGTTCTAACCTAAACTATAATATTGAATATCATTCAGGCCGTTAGTGGAACGGCCGCCGTTTAGTTAAAAGGCTAGGCGGTTAACTAAACGGCTAATTAAACCAGTTGGCTACGAAATATAGATAATAATAAAGACATCAACACTAGTTTCCATGGTATGAAACCAGCCCAGTTTATTATGCAACTAACAGTTATGAGGTCACTCCCAAATATCTCAGGTAAGACCCAAATACCGAAACCGATGTGGGGGAGGGGGACCTAACACGGTAAGCTGGCCTAAGGGGGGCCGGGGTCAGTGTCTAGGGTGGTTCTTGGTCATTTATTTTTATACAGTAGCTTTAACATCGCTTAAACCTGACAGTAATCAACTCTTGGAAAAAATCACCGAAAATGCGGCAGTCATTAACTAGGTCATTCTTAAAATTAACTTCATTCATCTAGAAACAGGATTCAAATTACCTTGGCAGGATCATCAGATTCTAGTGCGGGCAGCGCTAACTAGGACATTCTTAAAATTAACTTCATTCGTCTAGAAACAGGATACAAATTACCTTGGCAGGATCATCAGTGTCTAGTGCTGCCCCGTACCAGGGGTATTTCTGTTCATGCACCAGGCTGTCGTTGAAGGTCGCGTATAGCACCATGTGGCCGTCAGCTGACATCCATAGTGCTGTTCGAGAGCCCAGGATTTCTTCTGCAACAAATATACAGATTTTAAATCATCATCATGAACAGAACTCACGCTTTACATTGTGTAAATTATCTCATCACCACGGCTCTCTAAACGGTGAAGGAAAACATCGCGAGGAAACGGCCTAGAACAAAAATTCGAAGAAATGTGACATCTACCAACCCGTACTGGGCCCGCGTGGTTGTTTACGGCCCACTCCCTCTCACTAAGGAGGCCAGTGTCATAGCAGTGGGAACATTGTAGGCTGATTATGCTATAACACATCCGTCAGGGTGAAAACCCAGAACTTGGTGCTCAAAACAAAGGACACGACAAAAAAATACGACTTCGAAAAAATTGTTTTCTGAACTGAAAGTGAAATAACAAGCACGACATTTCCCTCTTTCCATTCCAGCATTGAATATTTATTTGCAGCTGAACACTATTGGAAATGACTTTCAAATTAAATATGCGACACGTTGAAGCAATGTTCAATACAAAGTATTTTGTACGGTGAACCATTTCTGTTTTTAATACTTGATTTTTTATGTTGGCACAGAATTGTTAATAAAAGTTGACATTAATTTATAACAAATCAAACATAACATTCATCCTTGTGTTTCCTAAAGGGGCTGGCAGAGGTATGTATAGTAAGTACTACAAACGTTAACGTGGAGTTCCCTATAACCCTTCTGAAGTGGTATTTAGTCGACTTTATTTCTGCCTCCCATAGACCGCCGAAGTTTGGAGCGTGAGGAGGAATAAAGTTCCACTTTGTACCATTATTTGCCACATTCCGCCAGTTTTTGCCTTAAACAGCACAAATGCAGAATTCGGAATGCTACTAAGACATTCCTCATGAAGAAACCCAAAAACACTTCCGAGGTTTTTAAGGAAGGTCACCAGTCAAAATCAAAATCAAAAAGTATTCAGATTAGGCTGAGAATCAGCACTTTTCGAACGTCAAAATCACATAAGACAATCCCCCAAAATGCCCGCCCTTCACTACTAGGATGTACCAGGATCTCATGGTCTATAAGGAAAAGGCGACGATGTTATTTTCTCTTGCATTTATTTCGGGTATTTAGGGTAAGAGGAATAGGGTGTAAAGTTCACTCATCCTTCATAGAAAAGGGAGGATCCTCCGTCCGGTCAGGTGTTGTATACATGCTAGTAGCACGATAAACTCTGCTTGCGCGATGCAGGATTTTTCGTGACGTCAGTGTAATGCGTAGTTCACATGTAGATGCCGCCACAGCTACAAGTAGGCCAAAGTCGTCACACAGTGAGTGCCAGAAGACGGGCGTCGTCACCGAGTGAAGCCTAGGAAACGCTGGTGTGACGACTTAGAGATCATGCGTTTCTTGAACTCTTGAACATGTACAGTCAACAAAAGAGATAAGTATGCAGGATCGTCGGATATAGTTGAAGTTTAGTAAGAAACCGATGGATGTTGTCGACTGAAATTTTAATTTGATAAATGAGCCGTTTGTTTTCTATTAATAAAATATTTTTTTATTCGAGAACATCCATCGGTTTCTTACTAAACTTCAACTATATCCGACGATCCTGCATACTTATCTCTTCTGTTGACTGTACATACGCCAGCACATCAAGCTACTACAATCTGTCTTTCTCTTCAATAGACCTTCAACTTAAAAAAAAATAAAGTTTTTAATACATATTAAAATTGCCTGCGCAGCGAAACAAGATTATTTTCATAATCCAGTATTTGCGCGTAGATCTATGTCATGATATAGATATACCTACCTGTGCAAGCCTTTTCTTCCTTTTGATATTTTACCTTTTTATTAATTTTGTCTATGCTTTTTCTTCCTTTTGGTTTCTACTTCTGATTGACAATATACTTTTGTTTTACTACTAAGAACCAGCGCATTTTATTATGTAGTTAATATTTGGTCCTCCGTGCCCTCAATTGCGGAAGGAGATGTGGTCGTAATATGCGATTCAAATTTACCGCGTGGTTCATGGCCCAAAGGCCGGGTCGCGAGGTTGTTCCCTGGCGCAGATGGAATAGTGCGGGTGGCCGATGTTGCCACTGTGGCCGGCACATTCAGGAGGCCCCTCCAAAAGCTGATTAAGCTGCCCATTTCATAAAAAAGGGGAGAATGTGCAAGCCTTTTCTTCCTTTTGATATTTTACCTTTTTATTAATGTTGTCTATGCTTTTTCTTCCTTTTGGTTTCTACTTCTGATTGACAATATACTTTTGTTTTACTACTAAGAACCAGCGCATTTTATTATGTAGTTAATACCTACCTATCTAATGAAATGAGTATGTCAGCGAACCATGATGTCACAGCGATGCATCGTTTCTACGTCAGTGCGTACCGCAGCGTGCCAATGTGGATCATGTCATGTGTATACAGGGTGACTTATATTTAGTATGAAATAGAGTGGAACGGTTGACGCAACGGGCTTGGTTCTCGCTCGAAATAAATATGTTTTTATTTGACCTATAGACATTTGTTGCGAGTCTGGTTGTTTAAGAATGTGGGATTTGTGTTTCTAATCGCACTCACGATGCAGGAGATCTCTGTAGTCGCCTGCTAGCCATATAGTCTATCACACAGTTCATTCATCGTGTCTTTGGTCTTTCCTTATGGCCATCCACATTCATACTCAAAACTTTACTTACAACATTTTCCTTATTCTTCCATTCTATTCCATTCTATGACACTAGATTTTTACATATATTTTTTGCTACCGGTACCACATTCAAACTTCCTCTTATATACTAATTAGCTGCGCCCCGCGGTTTCACCCGCATAAGTTTAGATCCCGAGGGAATATCGGGATAAAAAGTAGCCTATGTGTTAATCCAGGGTGTGAGCTACCCCCATACCAAATTTATCAAAATTGGTCCAGCCGTTTGAGCGTGAAGAAGTAACAAACATATAAACACACACACACACTCACAAACTTTCGCCTTTATAATATTATAGTGTGATTTATTATTCTATCCATTCGCGATACACCACAAATGCGAAATATTGCCAATAGTTCTAAAAACAGAAAATTTCTTAGTTCACCAATTAAAAACGTAGGTAAAACTGTTCATAGTTCAAAGCATCGCTTCATATGTTGTAAACACCCTGTATAGCCGCATCTAATAATACCGCACAGATGTGGTGCAACGGGTCGCAGTCTCCACTCGCAGTCATTGACATTAATTACTCAGACTACATTATAATTTTATTATGATGTAGGAATATGATACGCCTAGATGTTATGAGAACCTGGTACTTGAAAATTAAACTACTGTCAGATGAATCGAGGTATTCCACTTTGGGCTGATTTTTCAATCGACAGATATTTTTTATTCGTAGAATAAATTTGATGTCTGACTTTGTATGGAAGAACTGTCAAAAATTCAAAATTATCTGGTGTTGGGAACATCAGCCCTTAGGTAACTGATTAAAACTGCACCAATCCAAATTAGTAGGTGCCATTCGTGGAACAGTTTACAAATTTAATGTTCCACGAACTGCACCCACATTTGGACTAGGCTGTTCCTTATCGAACTTTGACTTCATTTTATCGATACATAGGTCGGATGTCCTAAAAGTATAATTATAATCAACAGCTAGTATTCAAAGAGCGACGATCGCTTACTCGCGCGACAATCGCTTACTCGCGCGACGATCGCTTACTCGCGCGATGATCGCATACTCGCGTGACGATCGCATACTCGCGCGACGATTGCATACTCGCGCGACGATCGCATACTCGCGCGACGATCGCTTACTCGCGCGACGATCGCTTACTCGCGCAACGATAGGCATCATTCCGGATAGCAGACGAAGTCGCGAGCGACAACAGCTTTGTCCTACGACGATCGCTTTGTCTCAAAACTTCATTTCAAAACTCGAACGTCGAACGGTGTGAAAATGAGTCGGTCGCTCGAATGAGGTACAAGAAAACTACACAGAATACAGGAACCATTGCATTTTAATGGAGGTTAAGGAAATTGAGGAAAACAGGTTGGCTATTTTATTATCAAAAGTTTTTGCGGTAGTAACTTACAAACCTTTACAAGTCCAAGTAACGGTGTTCACGAAGAATCGCCAAGTTAATTATTTATGTAAATTGTTCCTTTTGGTATAAACTTACCTGAACTTGCGTAAAAGTTTGTGCGTTTTCAGTTTCGCTAAATACTTTTAAATAGAGAAATGGTAGAGAATCGAGGTATTTTTATTTAGTTTGTAACTAGCAAGTAGGTACAGTCAACAGTAAAAGTAGATGATCAAAATCAGAAATTCAATACTAATTAACGGAGTTCGCGTCAGAACTGTATGGCAGAGCTGTTGCTGTTGTTGTTGTTGTTGAGCTGTGTGCAGAGACTGTGTGGCTGTGTGGCAGAGTTCTGACGCGAACTCCGTTCATTAGTATTGAATTTCTGATTTTGATCATCTACTTTTGCTGTTGACTGTACACAGTTTGTTTTTCTCTGCGGGGTAATTGCGTAACACGCTAACAGTAGGAATGGCTTTCAATTTGACAGTTCAACAACATTCATTGCGTTATTTACGTTGTTGAGCAGAATAATTTTTCCCACATAGGAAGCAATGGATTTTCAATATCCTTCAAAATTGGTCAGATTGTCATTGGTACGCAATTAGGGCTCTGGTTAAAAACTCATACGCAAAATGAAGAAAATATTGTAAAGTATGCCTTCCATTTGCTTCCCTAATTGTTAGCGACCCCTTATCTACTGGTTTCTATGGTATAGACAGCCATAACCATAATCAGCCTATAATGTTCCCACTGCTGGGACACAGGCCTCCTCTCGGTGAGAGGGAGTGGGCCGTAATCCACCACGCGGGCCCAGTGCGGGTTGGTAGATGTCACATGTCTTTGAATTTTTGGTTCTAGGACATGCCGGTTTCCTAACGATGTTTTCCTTCACCGTTTTGAGAGCAGTGGTGATGAAATAATTTACACAAAGTAAAGCGCCTGTCTGGGTTCGAACCTACGACCTACAACTCGTAAGTCGCGGCCGTTACCACTTGGCCACCACTGCTCTCCAGGTATAGGCAAGCTGTGTACTATCATGGGAATTGAACTGATCGTTGACTCCTACAGAAAGGACTGGCCGGCAGTAACCAAAGACTATACGACGGACAATGTATCCTACACACCAGGGTAACAGGGTATCAAGGATCAACCTGTTACCATGGATTCAGTAAATGATTCTGGACCCCACTGCGTTGAAATTGTTCGCTTTTACTCTGATGAACTCGCCCTCATTATACCAGAGTATTCTCTTACACTCAGTATGTAAAAGAACACGCCAGTTCCTTCATTATACTAAAAATGTTGTAAAGCTAAAACATACCGTGTACGGTTAGCAAAAAAGATTGCATTGTTCACGCTCTAATACTGCTCGCGTAAATGCAAAGGCGTATAATTTCAGTCCGCCATGTTTTTTTCCAACGCTACCTCTCGTTAGAACTATACAGAGATGTTGTAGCGTCAGCATAAAAAGTTCCACTTGAATGGGTCGGTGTTTGCTAAAAATGAACGTAGCGTCAGCAGAAAGTTAATTAATATTTTTGCGACTTTTGTTTGAGAGCGAATATACTAAGGGTAAGACTGTGATAATTAGATTGTAAAACCACGTTATTATTTTAGCGTGTAAAACACATACATGCTAGAAAATAAGATAAAACTGCCTTAATTTCAAGTGCGTTATGTTGTTCGACTAAAATTATTTAACGTACCAATACCAAACAAGGATCTTCTAAAAAATAACTACTCTATCTACTCTATCGACGTATGTTTTTGGAACGTTACACTTACAGAGGTCAGAAACACCTGCCATCTCTATGGAAATATTTCAGTTTTTAAATGAAAAGATAAAAATTTACATGACAGCTAGAACTGGCAGGGTGGCAGCAAAACGTGCTCTCAAACATAGAAACAGCAAACGTACACTTGAACTACGAAAACCGAACTTACTGCAACGCAATAAAGCCGCTGTTAAAGTCAAATTGCAACATTGGACGTGCGGATGCCTAGGTACGGAATAAAAAGACCCGGTAGCCGACGAAAACGTGACCGGGGACACTAAAATAGTACATAAATGTACCTCACTGATCGACTTACCCAGCCGCCATTTTGCTAAAAAGCTTCCATATTTAAATTGCACATGTGTGCATAAAGTTAGTTAAATTAATAAAACATTTTCATGAGTTTGCCGACCGTACACGGGTCTTTTAAAGGTCAGAAGCACTGTTTACTTTGCTCTCTACCGTACATGGTAGCCTGGTAGGTGTATACAAACATTGCCGTGCTAAGAAGACTATATTTAGCAGAGTAGTTACCTACTCGCTAGAAATTAATGATGGGAATTAAAATAGGCTCTACGAGTGGCAAAAAAGGCGTTTTTTTATTATAATAGTTGGTGAGACTTCACAGATTTTATGGGTAGGTAATCATCATCATCATTTGCAGTAGCCAGCTTAGCGCCCAAGAGAGCTTTAATAACAGAGAGTGTGCGCGATAAATGATATCAGACTGCGCAAAGACCAATCAGATTTCAGCTCCCGACAAGGCGTTAAGGCTTCCTTGTTGTGAAGAAATTACGTGTTTAGGACGACAAGTTTATAGCTTACTGCAAAACTCATAAAATTTAAGGATTTTGGTATCAAGTGTAGGTACGTTCGTACGATAAGTAGGTGTTATCCTGAATTATATTAAAAACTTCTGTCAATTTAAATATTACAAACAATCTGTATTGTGGATGCTTCAATTTATTATGTCTGTACTCCTGTAGAACATTTTTGTACCCAAAATTCTATTGAAGAGCATTGCCCGTAGGAATAATAAAAGCAGTTGAGAGGTGTCGTGGGACACCCGGTTAGAGCGAAGTTCTTTTCGCTTTTGCACAATTAACGACGCATCAAAAGTTTCGTGACGATCAAAATATTCCACTTTTTAGAGTTCCGTACCAAAATGGTAAAACGGAACCCTTATGGTGAGATTCAATCTGTCTGTCTGTCACATCTGGATATCTCAAGAACTATCTACTATAATGCAATAAACTTGAAATTTGGAATAGTTTTAGATGACGTTTGCCCAACTATTTTGCAAATACGAAAGAAATAAAAATATATGTATATTTTTTGCAACAGGGACTGAAAGTGGGTCTGAAAAATTCGAAGTGGGGCTACTAGAGCATGTGGGGTATCATATGAAAGACCGCAGTTTGTTGCACATTCTCAATTTTTTTTTTTTTCTTTTTTAGGTCGCATAGTTTTCGACTTTTGATGAATAAATAAAAAAAAAATACCGCCCTTTTCTCCGAAGTTTCCAAAGAGAATAATCTTAAATTAGTCTGTGTGATAGAAGTTTAAGTAAAGATTACAGGAAAAATAAAATGAAGTCTCTAAATAGAACACTTTTTCAGAAATCATCAACAAAAGTTACATTAGTTCCAATATCGGGCTAGAGACATAAAACTGCAATATTCTACACCGCAGTGCACAGTGTTAAAATACGCTGACGAATATAGGCCTCGCCGATGAAAATTTAAAAACATATTACGGAACCCTCGGTGCGCGAGTACGACTCGCTCATGCCCGGTTTTTCGGTCTAGCTCTCATTCGCTAAGTGTACAGAGTAAAACGTGCGATAAAGAGCTGAAGTGTCACGGGTATATCAAATAAAAACTCACTTCAGATAAAATAATCGGTTGTATTTCTGCCTACCTCGGCACTTCCTTACAATATATATAAGCTAACAAAAGTTACGACACACTACTACATTATAAAAACTAGATCAATGCTTCAATTTATAGATAGGAGTAAAAATGAATTTTATAACAAAATTCAGAATATTCTTGAAGGAAAAAGAAATGGGAGGATCTAGAACTAGAAGCTATAACGAACCGTTGGAATAAGGGGCGATGAAAAACAAAAGTTGCCTTTTATAGTAAATCATCATGTGTGATCCATTTCACTTGTTCAATGCCCATTCCTTTTTACAACATATGAACCTATCTAACTAAATAGATGTGAAGTGTAAATAATTGTTAAAATAGCTAAATATGTTTGTAAGTATTATGTTTGTTGTAAATATAGTAAATAAATAATTGTCGTGGATATAATATATTATTTTGTTAGTCAAGATTAGATCCATAGATAATGTTTGCTTGCATTCTCGTTCGTTGACTATGATGGTTGAACTGTCATGTGACAGTTGACATGTTGAACGAGAAATTATTATGTAAGGTTATGAATTATGATACAATGTGTTTGTGTACTGTGTAGTGTTTACAAAATGTTTCTTTATTGTTTATTTACATAATGAATAACCGCTACATTACTCCCCCCCTGAGACCGTAGTTACAAAATTACGGGCGATAGTAATCCGGGAAATGTACAGTTCGCCCGGTGCGGGTTTTTCTCTCGATGCTTGCTGGCGGGACTGTGTTTGTAGCCGATGATGTTGCCGTTGAGTCGTGAGCGTTGTCGTCTTCGCTGTTAAGGTAAGCGGGCTTCAACCTATCTATCGTGACGGTTGTTTCTCTACCCTTAACCTCGATTTTAAATGTTTTGTCGCCCTTTTGCAGCACCTTGAATGGCCCCGTGTACGGCGGGTCGAGTGGTCGGCGCACGGCATCCTGACGCAGGAAGACGTGGGTTGATGACGCCAAACTGTTGGGCACGTAAAATGGCCTCTCGCCGTGCCGGCTTGATGGAGCTGGCGACAACTTCGCCATTTGATGCCGGAGTCTCGCCGCGAAGTCTGTGTAGTCTACGGTGCCGGTGAGTGTTGGATTGATGAACTCGCCCGGGAGTCTTAAGGGTTCCCCGTAGACCAAATCGGCTGCTGACCCGTTTATGTCTTCCTTCCAGGCGCTGCGAATGCCCAGCAGTACCAGGGGAAGTGCTTCTGACCAGCTGGTGTCGGTGTGGCATCGAATAGCCGCCTTCAACTGACGGTGTAGGCGTTCGACCATGCCATTGCTGGCTGGGTGGTACGCCGTGGTTGGTCGATGCTGACTGCCGAGGAGCGCTGCGATGGAGTGGAACAGCTTGCTCTCGAACTGCTTGCCCCGGTCGGTAGTGATGCGATGTGGGCACCCAAAGCGTGACACCCAACCAGCGATGAAGGTGCGGGCGCATGTCTCAGCCGTGATGTCGGCAATGGGATATGCCTCAGGCCAGCGGGTGAAGCGATCGATGACGGTGAGGCAATATCTGTAACCATTATTAAGAGTAAGTGGCCCTACGATGTCCATGTGGACATGGGAAAAACGCTCGGAAGGAACAGGAAATGGGGAGGTGGGAGAGCATGTGTGCCGCGAGACCTTGTTTCTCTGGCACTCTATACACTCTCTGGTCCAGGCCCTGCAGTCCTTCTTCAGGCCAGGCCAAACGAAGCGAGTGGAGATCAATTTGACCGTAGCCTGCCTGCCAGGGTGGCTCAGCTGGTGAAGTTTCTGGAACACCTGCCTTCTGAAAGGTTCTGTAACATAAGGGCGGGTGTTACCGGTGGACATGTCACAAACCAGTTCCGTATCAGCATCAGGGAAGTGCACCTTCTGTAGCTTAAGCGATGTGTTGTTGCTCGTCAGTAGACCCTGCAGCCCTGGATCGTGCTCCTGGGAATGTGCTAGAGCCGTGTAATCGAGCGTTGACAACTTGATTGCCTCCACACGCGACAGCGCGTCCGCGACTATGTTATCCTTGCCTGCGACAAACTGGATGTCCGTAGTAAACTGTGCTACATAGTCGAGGTAGCGGTATTGCCTTGGCGAACAATTCTCCCGGCTATGTGCATACGCGTATGACAGGGGTTTGTGGTCGGTATATATGGTAAAGTGCCTTCCCTCGACCATGTGCCGGTAATAACGTACTGCGTCGTAGATGGCTAACAGCTCCCTGTCATACGGGCTGTACTTCCTCTGCGACGCGGACAATCGCCTGGAGAAAAATGCAAGTGGTCGCCATGACCTTCCCGCCTTCTGCTGGAGCACTGCGCCTATTGAGGTGTCTGACGCGTCTGTAAATATAGCTAGCTCAGCATTGGGGTCCGGGTGTGCTAGCAAAGCTGCCTGGGCCAAACCATGTTTGCATGCGTCAAAAGCTTTCTGCATTTCTTGAGTTAAGCTAATTGGTTGATTACCCTTGGTTTTAGGCCCCGTGAGGACGACATTAAGCGGCGATTGTAAGCGAGCGGCATTTGGGACAAAGCGACGATAGAAATTAAACATACCCAAGAATCGGCGCATCTCCTTGACAGTCTTGGGAGCTGGGTAGTCCTGGATCGCATGCACCTTCTCCGGCAGGGGACGTACACCTTCTGCAGACAGTTCATGCCCTAGAAAGGTGATGGAAGTCCGCCCGAACTCACATTTTGCTGAGTTAATCAAGATTCCATAGTCGGACAGCCGCTTCAGGAGCTGGTGCAGGTGTTCAGTGTGCTGGGCAGTCGACTTTGAGAACACGAGGATATCGTCTAAGTAGCAGTAGCAGAACGACAACCCACGGAGCACCTCGTCCATAAAACGCTGGAATGTCTGCGCTGCGTTCCTGAGGCCAAACGTCATGAACGGGAATTCATAAAGGCCGAACGGTGTGGTGATTGCGGTCTTGTGAATATCAGCTGGCTGGACAGGTAACTGGTTATACGCTTTAATAAGATCAATTTTACTATATATTTTGCTGCCGGCCAGCTGATGGGAGAAATCCTGGATATGTGGTATAGGGTACCTGTCCGGAACAGTGCGGGCATTCAGCGCCCTGTAGTCCCCGCATGGCCGCCAGCTATTGTCTTTCTTGGGAACGAGATGAAGTGGGGATGACCACGCGCTCTCGGACGGTCGTGCCGTGCCATTTGCCAACATTGCTTCGAACTCCTTTTGAGCGACCCTGAGCTTGTCTGGTGCGAGTCGGCGGGGTCGGCTGAAGATAGGTGGCCCTGGTGTGGTGCGGATGTGGTGTACCGTACTGTGCCTAACCTGTTTTTGCTTCCCCGCAGGCCTCGTGATCTCCGGGTACTGCCGAAGAAGCTCGTGGTACTCTGTGTTACCCCCAACTGACTTCACGGAGGCAATGTCTGATGCTGAAGCGGTCACTGGCGCCGCCGACTAGGACAGCTGCGTCAGCCCGTCGATAAGGCGGCAATGTTTCAAATCAATTAGTAGGTCGTAATGTGCTAGAAAGTCTGCCCCTATGATGGGCTTTGTGACGTCCGCGACCACGAACTTCCATGTAAAAACACGGCGGAGCCCTAAGTTCAAATGGAGCTCGACCCAACCGAACGTGTCAATGGCGGTACCGTTGGCCGCGAAAAGCTGATACGTCGTCTTGCTGCGCCGCTGCTGTAGAGCCGTGCGTGGGAACACACAAAGATCAGACCCCGTGTCTACTAGGAATGAGGTTTTAGTGGTCCGATCTGTCACGAATAGGCGGCGTGGTTTGTTGGGGCAGCCATTTGCCGCTACTTCCGGCTGCCGGTGGCATTTCCCGCGTACGTGCACGGCGCGGTGCACCGCGTAGCCCTATCACCGAAACAATTGTGGTACCAGCAGTACTCCTCGTTCCACGCGTCTTTGAAACGCGATCTGTTGCGCCGGCTTGGGGTCGGACGCCTGCCTCCACGCCTAAACTTATCTGGAGATCGCGAGTGGCGTACCTGACCACGAGTATGTAATGCCGCCACCTGCCTCGTTAACTCTGCTAAACATTGTTTCAGCTCGCTGATCTCGCTGCAGGTGCTCGTGTTTGCCACAGCGGGAGGTAATGTGAGCGCCGGAGCGGGCGCTGGCGCGATCTCGTGTACGCGGTCGGCTAAATCTGCAACAGACTGGAGGGCAAGATTAGGCTGTGACGCGATAACTGTCTGTATGTTGGTTGGCAGTCTGCTCGCCCACAACGTGGCCAGAAACGCCTCTGGCACATTTGGTCCCGCCAGGGTCTGAAGGTTTCGTAAAAACTGGGAAGGTTTGCGGTCGCCCAGCTCCTCATGGGTAATGATCTGCTGCACCCTTTTCTCACGCGAGTCGGACAGTCTACGCACTAGCTCAGCCTTCAGTGTCACATACTTGTCGTGTGCTGGCGGGTTTTCTATAATGTCCCTAACTTCCACTATATAACGGTGGTCCAGCTGGCCCACGACGGTATAAAATTTTGTAGTATCGGCAGTGATACCGGCGATCGTGAACTGACCTTCAACCTGGGCGAACCAAAGTGCTGGCTCCTCTGGCCAAAATGGCGTCAACTTAACACTGACTCTGCAGACGTCCTGCTTCTCTGCTGACGCTCCCATGATGATGATGGATCCTTCAGGCTTCTGTGTTCTTCTCGGGGTCACCAATGAAGTGTCACGGGTATATCAAATAAAAACTCACTTCAGATAAAATAATCGGTTGTATTTCTGCCTACCTCGGCACTTCCTTACAATATATATAAGCTAACAAAAGTTACGACACACTACTACATTATAAAAACTAGATCAATGCTTCAATTTATAGATAGGAGTAAAAATGAATTTTATAACAAAATTCAGAATATTCTTGAAGGAAAAAGAAATGGGAGGATCTAGAACTAGAAGCTATAACGAACCGTTGGAATAAGGGGCGATGAAAAACAAAAGTTGCCTTTTATAGTAAATCATCATGTGTGATCCATTTCACTTGTTCAATGCCCATTCCTTTTTACAACATATGAACCTATCTAACTAAATAGATGTGAAGTGTAAATAATTGTTAAAATAGCTAAATATGTTTGTAAGTATTATGTTTGTTGTAAATATAGTAAATAAATAATTGTCGTGGATATAATATATTATTTTGTTAGTCAAGATTAGATCCATAGATAATGTTTGCTTGCATTCTCGTTCGTTGACTATGATGGTTGAACTGTCATGTGACAGTTGACATGTTGAACGAGAAATTATTATGTAAGGTTATGAATTATGATACAATGTGTTTGTGTACTGTGTAGTGTTTACAAAATGTTTCTTTATTGTTTATTTACATAATGAATAACCGCTACAGAGCTTTGTTCTAAAACTTTTAGGCTACGTACGCACTGACAGGCGGCTTAGCGCCTAGTGACTTAAGGTACTATTTGGAATCGAGCTGCCAACTGCAAGTGCCGACTGCACGTGCAGCGGCTCATGCCTCGCTCGTTTCTGACACGTGCAGTGGCTCGTGTCGGCATGCAGTGGCTGCACGTTTGTAGTTGGCAGCTCGGTTCCAAATAGTACCTTTAACATTCTGCGATACACGCTAGGCGAGTAGCGAACGCGCCAAGCGCGCAGTGCGGCCGGTTGCGAGGATTTTAAGACGTTCGCAGCGTTCGCTTCACTTCGGTACTCGCCAGGTGACTCGCTAGGATCTAGGCGCTAATCAAGCCGCTTGTCAGTGCGTACGTAGCCTTAGACGAGTAACATTGAGATACCACATTTAAAACATCCCGAAAAAACCTTTTTCAGTAAAATTTTGTAAATAAAGGAGCCGGACCGAACACCAGCTGTTCTCACAGTTGTCTGAAGGTCAGCTCAGTTATTTAACACATAAATAAGCCTAAGTACATGTGTTTTCTTTGTGCCACAGGTGTAGGCTTGCAATATAAAAATGGCCTGCGTAATAAAATGTTCTTGGGAATACAGTTGAACCTGTGCGAATTAGTAATGTGACGATTCCGCACCTCGCTGGAATGCGGCCCCATAATATTATACTGAACGAGTGACGTCACAGCACCAGCACCCCCATACTGGACTGCCCCGTTGGTCTCGTGGTTGCAAGCGCGACTGCTGAGCGTGGGGTCCTGGATACGATTCCCGGGTCGGACAAAGTGTTATTGGGTTTTCCATTAGGAATTCCTTAGTAACAGTCCGGAGTTTGGAAGTTGGCGGTGTAATACCCCCGTGCCTCGGAAAGCACGTAAAGCCGTTGGTCCTGCGCCTGATCTCCCCGGTTGTGTCGAATTGCCGTCCCATCGGACTATGAGAGTAAAGGAACAGAGAGTGCACCTGTGTTTGCGCACACACTTGTGCACTATAATATCTCCTGCGTACCGGCAAATCTCCATTGAGATTGGCCACCGTGACCGAAAACGGTCGGGGAGGCTATTATTATTATTGTACTGCAGATTGCGTAACACTGTGTTTCAGCACGCAGCGCCTCAAGCCCTCGGACTAGATATAAAACTAAAGTATTGCTAGAGTAATGCTTAGTGAAGCAGTTAGTTGAGAAGTGATAATGGCTGCGACTTACGAGTTGTACAGACGCACACCAAGCTACCCGAAACTGTCAAATTTTCCCAATCAACTTTGAACCTTATGCTTTAGCGATAAAGTTGAAAATCTATCAAAGAAATTTGACAGATTGTAGTAGCTTGATGTGCTGGCGTCTGTACCTAGGTCGTAGGTTTGTTAGTAAAAGTGCTTAGGTGCTGTTCGTCCAAGTGCGATTCAAATCAGTGCTCTGAGTGGAATACTTCGTTTAAAAATAAATAAATCTGCGTTTAAGTGCCTCATTATCGGTCCTGACTTAAAAGTTGTGTTGTTAGTCGTAGGTCATGACTTCGGACCCAGCCACGCGCTTTACTTTGTGTATATGTTTTCATCACCACTCCTCTCAAAACGGTGAAGAAAAACATCGCGAGAAAACCGGCATGTCTTAGAACCAAAAATTCGAAGACATGTCACATCCACCAATCCGCATTATAGGTTTATCGTCGTGTCGGTGAAACATTCTGTAGCTGAAAAGGTCTGTCGTCGAAAGTGACGAAGATGAAATGTTCTGTCGGCGAAATGTCCGCAAGTGAAAGTCTCTGTTGGGGAAACGGAAATGAATTTTCCTGTCGACGAATAGTCCAATGCCGAATCGGTCCTAGGAGAACGGTTGCGGAATCCCGCCCGCGGAGTTGATTATAATTATGTCCCACTCCCTTTCATAGAGAGGAGGCCGATGATGCTATGTACCTGAATTGGGCTTAAAAAGCCTTCATAAAAGCAGTTGACTATTCACAAGGCTTTTTTTAGAGAAGCCAGGCCTACATTAGCAAAATGTTCCCACGAAATAAAATACACTTGGTTCCTCCAGCCTACTCTAAAAGTATTCTAAAGGTCAGCAGTGTTGTGTATAACAAGTAAGTAGGCCTTTATACGAGCTGTAGTGTTTACTCCGCGCCACCGAGCTGGCTTTCTACCCGGTTTTGTACGGTGAATAAAAGTCTTGTAAATTTTATTACTGTAAAAGTTTGCAACGATTTTTGTTACTCTATAGTCAGATAGAAAGTACCTAGTGGTCAGATAGGAAACGACCTTATCTAGTTTTTAAAATATGATTGAGGTGTAAAAGAGTTTGTGCAAACCTACTTAGGTCTAACTTTTCAATCGACATAAAAATAAAAAGTGCAAAGTCCGATGTAAGAAATTAGCAGGAAAGTGTGCCTTATGGCTGCGCCAAAAAGGCCCGAAGGTGGTTTAGACAAAGCATGCTGGTATCGTCTGTGTCTTATACCTACAAAGGAATACAGTTGTGCATTGAAATGTTCCCGCATAGAACATAATAGGTTGGCACAGTAGAGATTATAGCCTATTTGGTGCTTAAATGCAACCTTTATGAATACTTTAAAGAGTAGATGGCAGAAATACGACGCAAGCATTGACTTATAAAAAAAAAAAAAAAAAACAACGGTAGGAATGAGACTTGGTCTCGATTTGGTTGTCAAATCAAGTGGCAAAGATAAAAATGCAAAAACGTAGAACCATCTTTTAGGAATAATTATTGAATTAATAAGATAAACTGTTGTTTATATTTACTCGTACCGGGTAGTCAAACAGTCAAAGTCAAAGCATTTATTTCAAATAGGCACATAAAAGGCACTTTTGAACGTCAAAAATTACGATAAAATAGAATTGATTCTAGTCGCCCATTCCAAAGGGTAATTTTCGTATGGAGAAGAACGGGCAAAAAACTCCACCGTTACTCTTTTAAAAAGTTTTACAATATTTTGCATACATTCATTATATAATAATAATATGTGAAGACGATGCACCTAAAATAAAATTACTATACCACTAAAGGTAAAAGAATTAAAAATGAAACCATGACAAATAAAGGTAGGTACTGAGAACTCATAAAGCTCTCACACTCACAACAAACAAACAAACAATAAGCAAACAACACAACAAACAAACAAAACGCAAACAAACAAAGAAAAACAAAAATGCCTAACAAATATGCTTGTTTGGGGTCTGTGTGTTTATTTATAAACCCACGCAGACAGGAGATTTTGTTTTATGAAAGTTACTACAGTTAAAAAAGCCTAACGAAAAGCCGCAACGCTTCATTTCACTATTCTATATTTGCTTCTGAATACACAAACCAATTCTAAAGGTACGATTCCACCAAAATAGTGTGCAGCACATTTGTTCACAAACATTTTGTGCAGAACTCCAATAGTGCACGTACTGAGCTGCAGATCCGATAGTCTCCGTTTCCACCGGCAAAGCTGTGCGTAACTTTTGTACGCGCACAGTGTAGCACACTTGTGCGCGAACATGATGAAACAGGACAAATAAATGTGTTCACTCTGGTAGCGGAAGCCAGACTGAGTTCGCGAACAACAAGTACGCGTCGACGCGAGTCCACTGCTTGCATATATGTGCGCGCACAAAAGTATGCAGATGTGCGCGAACATTTCTAATGTTCGCGCACAATTTGTTATTCTTTGCTTGAGTGACTCGACCAGAATAAACATTTGTGTCGTACACTGTGCCGCACAGTGCCGCACACTGGTGGAATCGCGCCTTTACACTATCTGTGGCAACAAAAATCTAACGAAAAGCCGCAACGCTTCATTTCACTATTCTATATTCGCTTCTGAATACACAAACCAATTCCACACAACGAACTATTATTATACTATCTGTGGCAACCTTGTTAACTTTGCCCCAGCAAGCAAGGTACCCTACATAGATTGTAGGGGAACTATAAATATTATTTATCAGAGAGATGCCTCGTATAATGGAGTGGAAAATGTGTCTATGGTAGCAAGGGGTTGGGTACTATTATAATATAGTGGAGCAAAATTATGTCAGTATAGCTGTTGCCCGCGGTTTGACTCGTTTATTTTATTCCACGTTCACACGACACCGACATATTTACACCTCATTATACGTTCATCTGCTCCTTACATTTCATTTTTCGACTATTCATCCCGAAATCCAACATCGTTGGATCAGTTCACTAATGAATGTATATTTCTTTTTTGATTCGGAAATTGTGTTAAGACATTTCACTTTGAATGAAAGACAAAAATGAACAAAAAGTAGGTATAGCAATTCAGAGACACATGCCACAATGGGCTGTAACAAGTATTTTAGGCAAATTAGGCACCTCCCAGGACCACTCGAGTTGTCGAAGAGTGCGCGCGTTTCTTCCGTGAGTGTAACACAGTTGCACAGTAGGCATCTATCCATTCAAACCAAGAATTGAAGGCCAAAATTAAATCAACTCCAGAATATTACTCTAAAGCCCCATAAACTCTGTACCTCACTCCATTTTTATATAGCATCATATTGTAGTCTTTGCTCCATTTCTAAGTCTTTCTATTAAAAAGTTTGAGGTTACTCTGTGGTTTTCATCATTAAGGTGCGCGCTCACGAGACGTCTCGATGACATTCCACAGATAAGATAATTCGCGAAGACATCTGCCGAATAAATTATTACAGCGAACGAAATGATGATGGTTCTGTAGGATTGAAATGATTTACATAGAATGAGGAGAATTTTATTCTGCGTAAAATATGGTTATTTTGCAGTCGGGAATTTTTTTTTAAGCCGCAGTTTTACCATATCCATAGGTTTGTTACAACGTTATTTTCATAGAATACAGATTTTATGTAATTTCTGCACATAACTACCTACAGGTAAAAATAAAGAATCAAAGATACAAAGTACGCTCGTCTGTATAAATTTAAATATCAACTCTATATCAAAGTAATTTGTGTATGTAACAAATAGGTAATATAAACAAATAATATGAACATTTTTCCGACTGAAACAATTTGTAAGCAATTAATACTTTGGTGACACAAACATTGAGGAACAGGGTGAAAAGTTCACTCATCCTCCATAGAAAAAGGAGGATCCTCCGACCAGACGGGTGTTGTGTCTGGCGGGCCACTGCCCGATGATTCTGCTTGTGAGATGCACGATTTTTGCGTGAGGATGACAGTCAGTAGTGACGCGTTGTTCGCATGTGGCGTTATGGATACCGCTACACATGTTTTAAATTATTTTTTAACACACTTGCTCGTAAAGTGGCTCTTATTGAACCGCTTTTAGGTCCATAATGGAGTGTATTACGAACGCGTGCTTTTTCTTTACTTTAATCCACATGTTCTGTAATACCACAGATAACTATTTACTAGTCGGAGACGCGCGCTTTTTTAATCTCATCAAACCCTGCGTTCCGAATTGGGAAATAATCGATGTGTTCCGAATTGGGCGTGAGCGCGATAACGATAACGATGTCCCGTGAATCGTCATAGATGACGTCATGACATTCGCCATCTTGCGATAATGCCGACCATGCCCTAGAATAATATCACCGTGAGCGCTGTCAAAAATGACAGTGTGTGTATGAGGTTGTGTCAGTGTGTGTTTTGTTTTGAGTTGCATCATCTTTAAATTAAACTAACGTGGCATTTTTGAAATTGTGCTTCTGGCTGACAGTCGCCACCTAACCAAAGAAGAAGAACTGAAGAAGAAATGTGGTGTTTATACAAAGAAATACTGTAATAATATCTTTTTTACATTGTGTAAGCACTGTCATGTGAGCGCGTTCACGAGTGTTCCGAATTGTTGCCAGCTCTCAGCAGTCATAATAGTAATATCTAAATCGGAACGCATGTGAGATGATGCATGGACGTAATATTACGTCCATGGAGATGATGTGAGCGCTGTGATGTGAGCGATTATAGCTAATTCGGAAAGCGCCCAAAGAGACTTCATGCCAAAAGAAAAAATCCGCGGGCTATATTTCATTTTTTTTTTAAATAGTCTGTATTGTCCTTGGTCGCAAAATGAACTCGCAGGGGACCACAGACAATTTAAGGTGAATGCGCAGTGGTAGACCGCGAAATTCTTAGGTTTTTGCAATTTTCAGGTTTGTGTTTATTATATTTTTTCTATAGGCTGTTTAGCGGTTTTGTCTGTGCCATAGATTAATATATTTAAAATGAGTCAATGTTGCGCGCGCATCGCTAGTGCTGGCTAGCACGGCGCGCGGGAAAACAATACCAGCGCGCCATTTTCCATACAAGTTAATATTTAACAATACAAGTCTGTTTTTTTTTCCTCGCAAGTGTGTTGAAAAACGTCGTATGAAACGCGTGTGCATTCATCAATATACACCCGGCTTTCTTATCGCTCTCGCCTGCGGCTCGCGCGATAATATCGCCTCGTGCATAATGATCAACATAGCACACATGTATCATAATGTACTATTTATAAAACAGCTTACAATTCTCTAGGTTTTATGTAAAAGTAATAAAATATAGTCAGCAACTTTGTTCAAATCAAATCATTTATTTGCTTAATACAGGTAGGTATAAACAGATGTTACAAATAAATATAAAGTACACTGTATCATTACCTAATAAGGTGTGCAAATATTTATATTATTATTATTAATTTGATTAAACAATTATTAAAATGACATTACAAAATTATTATAATAAAAAATAAAAAAATAATAATTCAAAATACTACAAATGTCAAAGGTTTAAAAATAAAAATTGTTAGATGAAGAGACTCATCGATCTCACAGTTAAACTGCATAAGCAGTTTTGTGGGGCAATGTATTATTGTTATGAACTGTAAAGGGATTAAATTAAATCATTCATTCATTCATTCAATTATTATAGCATGTCACCCTATTTTTATTGTCATATTATTCAAGGTCAATAAATTACTAGTGTATATCTATATTCTTATCCTGTAAGTACTCCTTGACACTATAGTAACATTTATTCACTAGGAATTTTTGCAGCTTCGACTTGAATTGATGAACAGGTAACTTTTTTACATCATCAGGCAACTTGTTGTAAATTCATAAAATATAGGGTGGCATACATCGACGCGCAAATTGAATTAAGCACATCATTCTAGACACCCGCGCTAAAACGCTAGTGTATTACATCGTTTTCGACCCAAGTGCTGAAATTTTTCGTCGCGCAAAATGTACGGAACAGCAAATTTTCTTTATTAACCGACTAAAAATTTCAACGTAGGGCTATTCAGAATCATGTACTGAATCCATGATATCAGCACCTTAATTGCGTAACACACTATCAATCTCAATCTGAATCATTTTTAAGGATATTGCTAAGCCATTGCTTCATATGTTCGAAAAATTTGTCTGCTCAACAACGTAAATAACGCAATGAATGTTGTTGAACTGTCAAACTGAAAGCCATTGCTACTGATAGTGTGTTACGCAATTAGCCCACAGGTTGCGCTGCGATGTCCCTGCCAACCTGTATGTTGTTTTACTTACTATATTGTGTGTGTCCCATTATAGCACCTACAAGAATGTTTGTGTAGTTTTTCTACTATAAAAGTAACATAACTCACTCGCTCCCAAAGGAATTCGAAACCTTTCCGCTTTTTGAGGCCTCTTCAAAGTAAAGGCAGAGAACCCTTTTGGGAGTGTTTGCGAAAAATAACTATGAAATAGTCGAGAAGCTTAGGGAATTTAGTGAGGACATTCCATTGATCCTTCTCTTCTAAACATTTTCATGTTTAATTTTCAGGATGGTTGTCGTGCCTAGTGCCTAGACCGAAATATTTTTGCATAACTGTCTTGTGACCTACTAAATAAAGGTAGAAAAACGAAATACTTTGAACACACTTGACTAGGTCCTCTGGTTTTCACCACCAATGAGAACTAGATCGACATAATATGATACACTGAACAAGGCAACTTTAATTACTAATTACGGTTCGGGTTTTCCTAGGAACCAAACATTATAATTATTATAGGTATTGAAAACGTACGTTATTTAAATTATTTACACATTTCCTTGAGACTCACACATACCAGGAAAGCATGACACGAAGGAGGTGGTATACTGAGCAGTGGAGGAAACAAGGCTGTAAATGATGATGACGCATTCCTCGGTAATTGGACAGAAACTAGGTATTGTTGAACTTGAACTCACAAACAAGGCTAGACTCAAATATAGCGGAAAACTTTCATCTATCTGACCCAAATGTCAAGGTTTACATGTGGCTTGGTCAATTAGTGTCCCCGTATGCCCGGCCGGCCGGGAATAGGACCCTACATCTTTTACAAAGTATTGTGGGGATAGTGAGTGGGATATTTGATTTTATTACGCTAAAACACTTTGGGAAAAGTTTGGTGTCCTCTAACGTATAATAATAAAATATTGTTTTTGGACATACATTTGCTGTGACATGGTGATGGGTGGAAAATTTTCGTTTGTGTAGTGTTCAATTATGGGAAATTGAATAAAACGAGCAAGGAAAGTTGTAATTGGTACGTATGTACATACATACTTATGGACGGCGCTGCCCAAGGCTGGCCTAGGAAGAGGTGGCCAAGGGTCGAGGTGGCTCTAGATAAGAATGCCTGGCAGGATTTGGAGGAGGCCTTTGCTTAAGGACAGTGTAGGCTAAAATAAAAAAAAATTGGCGGTTGCTTCCGAAATTTTGTAAAACAAAGATATTAATTTTCGTGAACAAAATAATACACAGTAAGACATTTAGTTTTCTTCGCATTTAGTAAAAGATTATTTGCTGCAAACCATTTCGAAAGAACAGCCAGACTATCGTTAAAATGTAAGAAAATTATCTTTTCTATATATTTTAAATAAGTGAAGTGTCATTATCATTATCAAATTATATCCGATAAGTTAGCCATTAATATAAACTAGCACTGCAAAGCGTCGAGGGTTGAAAATCCAACATTGGTTTTTTTTTTGACGCACTGGGATGCACTCTGTTGGATTCTCAATGCTTGGCTCAACGTCGAGAGTTGCAAATCCAGTGCACGATAAAATCCCACCGCGATATTTTTATGATTTACAGACGCCAGCACATCAAGCTACTACAATGTCATTTTCAACTTTATCGCGAAAGCGTAAGGTTTAAAGTTGATTGGGGAAATTTGACAGTTAGGTAAGGGTAGCTTGATGTGCTGTCGTCTGTACCTACTTATTTCAACAACAGAAAAACAAAAAACATTTAAATACTACGTAACCAGCTTAAAGATCCTCCACAGAGATACAAACCATTCTACAGAACCCTAAAAACCCGTAACCACAAGACTTTCTAATTTACAATCCCCTAGGGAGGGTAATGATCGTTTTATTCCGTTACCAGGCTTGTAAATGAGGGCCCACCTTTATCTTAATGAGCGCTTGCACTCGGCTCATTTGCGTGCCAGTTGTCAGATTGTGCCAGTTGCCAGACCGCCACATTCCTTGGCATCTGTCAGGTTGCCACTAGAGATGCGCTTGGAGGGGTGAAACGTGTTTTATGCGAAATTTCGGCAGTTATTTCTGGTTGGAATGAAGATTTGGAAGGTGTTCTCGGATTTGGAATGAAATGGTTAGGCATAAGGCACTATGAATAACTTCTATTACTGAGATTGGGCTTTACCTCAATTGCTACAAAGGTCAAGAAAAGGACAATGCTCATGGATGTATGGAATCCCGTACCATGATGCATCGAAGTCAAACTTTGTTTTTTATAGATTACACTTATTATATTAACTCCTACAAAAGTTCTTTTTGTAAACAAAACCCGGGTTTCGGAGATTTTCAAATTAAATCTAAATAACCTAAAAACTAGTTAAGATAAGATAATTTTATGTGTCAAAACATGCGTATACATGCAAATTAAGCATGCAGGATGTCACAATATTAATATTTCGTACGTACATGTTTCACCGTAAGGCGTACAAATTATTTTGCTTGACACGAACGGCCATTAGTGCTCTAAAAATAGCCTATTCTATTCTAGTTATTTTTAATTAATGTAGAATCGACAAAGTATAATTTTTAGATATTTTTGTAAGACATCATCGCACTTTCAAAATTCAAGGTCATATCATAAAAAAAATACTACAATATTTTGATCTTGATGATCCTTGAGACTTTTTGGTAAGATTTTTGGTCATTCCCCTTTGCTGTCCAATCACCATGCTTGTTTAACGAATAAGTGGTTGTAGTCGCTTGTAGTTTTACCTATTAGCAGACGAGGATGGTCAGCGGGATTGTCCGAAATGGTTACCGCTGGCCCGGAACATAAAGGGCTAAGGAAGGAACACGGGTGGGTTTTAGTCAGTAAGAGTCTGACACTCCCTTCCGCTCCACCCAGAGCGGGACGCCTGTTAACGCCATCACTTACTTCTTAGCCACCTTTTGTGACACGAATGGAATGTTTTACTATTCACCAGGAATTACACGGAGACGCAAGCTATGCAGAAGTAGCGAAAGATTAATATTATATCTGCTGTAAGACGAAACTTTCAAAGAAATGCGTCCCGTAGCAATCGCTCGCAAAAACAAACATTCGAGATACACAAGTTTAAATAATAGGTTCTGGAGTTGAAACGCGTAAAAACAATACGACCAGACTAAGAAAGGAACATTATTAATATAACTTATACTAATAATATTCCAACTTTAATAAGTCTATTATTCTGAAGTGCAATGGAAATACAAAAGGAAATGTGTTTCTCTTTTGTTTAGACTCTAACAATGGACTGTATTGTTAATTGTATAAATTAATTACTGCACTTCCACAGTTGTAGAATATACGAGGGGCATCGTTTCAGAAATAATGCTTGTAATTAGAAACATGCAAAAGCTAGTAACAATTTCATCAGTTTAATATTATATCTGCTGTGAAACGAAACTTTCAAAAAAATGCGTCCCTTAGCAATCGCTCGTAAAAACAAACATTCGAGATACAGAAGTTTAAATAATACGTTCTTATTAAATCAAACATGTTTTTTTTTCGTTTTTTTTCATCTCAGTGACATTCAATAAAATCAACATTTTGGACAAGTTCATACGTTGAATGTCACTGAAATGAAAAAAACAAAACGTAAACTAGAGGTATTTTTGATAGATAGAGACTGAGATTAGAATGCGAACGAACTTCAAGAAATCGCCCCTATGGTAGTAATTGTCTCACTGTAAGGTTAGATTGAACTTCGGAAGTCGACAGCCCATTCCCGGCCACCGTAGGCGCGGGCTTATGGACGGCGAGCAATTGGCAGCTCGTCGTCGCCGTTTCGAAAGTTGCGGGCCAGACCATCATCATTATATGCCTAGCCTTTTTCCAACTATGATGGGGTCGGCTTCCAGTCTAACCGGATGCAGCTGAGTATCAGTATTTTAACATGGAGCGACTGCCTATCTGACCTCCACAACCCGGTTACTGGGTAATACGATACCCCTTCTAGATCACTAATGAGGTCACGGGCCGTAGGTTCATAATAGACGAGTGAGTTGCGATAAAATTGTGACTTACAACATTTTGTTATACATTTCTTGTAGACACCGCAATCTTATATGAAAAAGGTGCTCAAAACAAGCAGTGGACAAAATCTATCATGAAAGTATCAGTTTTTTCGTGTTAAGTTTGAATCTATTTGGAAGAATGCTAGTCTTTCTTTCGAATTGTCGTGAACTGAGAATTAATATCCTTTTTCCACGCGCGATTTGACAGGGCCGGATCAAAAGCCGGACCGGGCCGTATCCGGTCCGCGGGCCGAGGGTTGCCCATATATGGACCTTGGCCACCATTCGGTAATTAAGTTAAATAAAGTAATTTCCTTAATTGAAACCGCAGACATCAGACCTTAATAAATAAGGGTATAAAATATGACTATTGGGTACAAGTAAGTTCATTATTTAACTTACCTCAATTATAAGTTACTAACACACAGAACTTATAGAAACTTGCTAGACCCGTAACTCACAAAGTTGGTCTCCTACGTGCACTTTGTAAAGAGCGAGTCGACATGTGGTGTGGGGAAATATCGATAAATGTAGTGTGGGGAAATATCTATAAATGATGCGAAAACTTGTGCTTCCAGAGAGCAAAAGTGTTATAATATTATTGTTGACATGCATGTAAACTCACTTTATGTACTGTCAACAAAATAGATAAGTATGCAGGATCGTCGGATATAGTTGAAAGCGATTGATGTTGTCGACTGAAAAATTGGATAAATGAGCTGTCTGTTTTCTATTAATAAAATTAAATTTTATTCGAGAACATCCATCGGTTTCTTACTAAACTTCAACTATATCCGACGATCCTGCATACTGATCTCTTTTGCTGACTGTAGCTACATTTTATTGTACGCCTTAAGGGCAGGTCATAACTGTTCGCAAAACACTAAATTAACACCAGCTGTATTATGTACACTATTATTCACAATAAAGACGAATTGAATTGAATTGAAAAAATATAGTCATCCATACTAATCTAATATTATAAATTCGAAAGTAACTCTGTCTGTCTGTATGTTACCTTTTCACGCCTACACCATTGAACGGATTTCGATAAAATTTGGCAGAGAGATAAATGGCATCCCGGGGAAGGACATAGATATTTTTATCCCAATATTTCCACTGGATCGACACTTATGCGGGTGAAACCGCGGGTCGCTGCTAGGCTGAAATACAATATACCGAATAATTTTATGTCGACTTTTGTCACTGACCGTACGTGCTATAGAACGATTTGCTATCAATTGTGGGGGAAAAATAACCCCCCATAACCAGTCAAAATCGACAGCTTAAAGGCTCCTTCAAACAGGCGCGACACGCGACGCGAATCGCGCGACACAAAGATATCGTAGCGCGACTTGCGGTGCCTTTGTGTCGCGCGCGATTCGCGTCGCGTGTCGCGCCTGTTTGAAGGAGCCTTAAGACGAATCTTTCCCAACTACCCCCAAACATTGACGAAATGTTATCACCAACATAGAACTACCCTCATATCAATAAAAAATAACATTTAACCGTCGGTTCAACTAGATCCCTACGCTCAAAACTGAACTGAATTTTCTCAAGGAACAAACGACCAGCGTTTCGATCGAAACTTTATTAGAATTACAATATTAAACCGAATGAGCATCCGCCATGTTGAAAAAGTGAATCGTCCGATAAACATCGAATTTCATGGACGTACAAGAGGCAGCGGTTCAATTTTACATTGAGATTGGAAATTGTAAATTCTCCGATTTCATGACATGGGTTCATATTTTGTTAAAGTATCATGATTTTTGCACAGAACCTGCAGCCCAATTGCTTTACTCACTTACATTTCCAATGCCTCTCATTTTGAAAATTCAACAACATTCATTGCGTGATTTAAGTTGTCAGCAGATCCATTTTTCAAACATATGAAACAATGGATTAGAGATGTCCTTCAAGATCTATCGGATTGTTACAAGACTTACAAGTGTAGGGCTGGCCGTAAATATGACACATCGACATTAAAAAAAAACTAAGTTTTAGAGCGTCTTATCTGTGACAGTCTCTTTCTAAAGCTCGATGTGTCATATTTACGCTCAGACGTAGAAAGGAGCAGATTCTATTAATTATATTGTAGAACTACCTACCTTAAATAAAAGGGATTGGCGATCCAATATTTATCTGACTTGTCTTCAAAATTAGATTTTTTACGAATATAACGACCATTTTAGTTATACAAAGTTTTCAGAAGAAATCCAATATGTATTAGAAGACAGTATGATTAAAGCGTTCTATTTATATTAGTCTAAAAACTAGCGCTATAATTTTAAACAATAAAATATTTCGAGAGCAACTCCCACTTAACCTACTCTTTCCTTTCCACAATGACAAAATCGACTCCGAAAAATTTAAATTGACCAGCAACACTGGTTTCACTATTCCAAAAGACTTCCAGATTTTCCTTTCTGAAAACGGACGGTTATGACGTAAACATTATAGGGATACGCCTTGCCAACCGTGAAATTGAAGTGTCTGTTTGCTGTGAGAAAATATTTGAAGATTTTCGGGGACTATTCTATGGGAGAAACGACAAAATTGGGTAGGCTTTGTTGTTTGTCGAGATTATGGTGAGAAGAAGTAGCTGTTTTTTTTGTATTGTATTGGAGCGAGTCGACAATTTAATGAGGTTTTCTCATGAGCGAGAAAACGTTAGGACGTCTAGAATTGCATTTCTTTGATTTCTTTTTAAATGATGTTTAATATTCACTATTTATATATTATTATTTATAAATAAAAAAAAGGCAGAGGAGGGTAGGCAAAAACTACATAAAGTCACCTGCTACGATCCTTACATACTGCTTTTGCCTCGTTTGCCAACCTGAAATCGCGATCAGCTGTTCCCTACATTTTGACGAGTTATACGAACATAAATGTAGGAACAGCTGTTTTTTTTTCGCGATTTCGGGTTTGGTTCCATAGTAAAAGTTGTTCATAATGATGAGTACAATGACCTCTTATGAGGTTGTTAATGTTTTACCAATAACCTTGTATATGTCCTCCTAGGGCATCCCCTGCCAGCGTTTCCACTCACGTTTGCTGTGTAAAATACTTTTTGTTAGTCATTCATCCTCTCAACATGACCAAACCATCAAAGCATAGGTACAATTTTCATAAAAAACAAAATCTTAATTTACCACGTACCTTCATACAACCAATCAGGAACACCGTTATGTATAGTCCCTGGGACCCCAGATTCTGTCACTCGATATCCCGTAGAAGACCGAGGCGCTGGCCTGTAGTATATGTCATAGTCTTTGACAGTGATCAGCCCGTGGCCCTTCGGCGTCCAGGTGGCTAAGAGGAGTGAGGGACCTTCTGTGATGACACCGCCTCCAACCTCGTCTGGTAACGGAGTTAGGGGGTAGGATTCTCTGAGGACAAAAGAAGGATGAATTAGTGCTGTTAGTGTTGATCTTTTTTATGGTTCCGTACCCAAAGGGTAAAGACGGTACCCTATTACTAAGACTTCGCTGTCTGTCTGTCCGTCCGTCCGTCTGTCTGTCACCAGGCTATATCTCAAGAACCGCGATAGCTAGACAGTTGAAATTTTCACATATTATGTATTTCTGTTCTATAAGAACAAAATAAAACAAATGTTTAAGGGGGGCTCCCATACAAAAAAAAAAAGCGATTTTTTGCCCTTTTCTGCTCGATATTAATAATGGCAACAGGTAGGCACTTGAAATATTCACAAAATACTCAGTTGTATTTTTACTTTCATAATAAATAATAAAATAAATATTTAAGGGGGGCTCCCATACAACAAACGTGTTTTTATCGGCGTTTTTTTCTTTTTGGAACGATTCAAGCTCATAAGCATCTGCCTGGCGTTTTCCCAACCTTGTTGGGGTCGGCTTAAAATCTAAACAGATGCAGCTGAATAACACAGTATTCTACATGTTATTCAGCTGCATCTGTTTAGATTGATTAAGTCCGAGACACTCTCTCAGAGACAAATTTAAAGAGATTAATGTAATGACTGTGCCTTCTCAGTACATTTATGAAAATCTTTTATATGCCCATAAAAATATAAAATTGTTTAAAAAATACAGTGATATCCATAATATAAATACTAGAAACAAACACAAATATGTTGTACACACAGCTCCTTTAACTAGTTACCCCACCAAAAGACATGTGCGTTCAAATCCGTGATAGGCCCAAGTTGGTTTTTGTATTTTGCAAAAACATTTTATTTTAAATAATGTATTGTTTTAGTGAATAAATAAGTTTAAGTAAGTATTTTTTTTTTAAATTCTGTTTTTATTATTGTTTTTTTCAATAAAACAATACTTTTGCGACGACAAGCAACAATAATAGGGTTAACATTTACGACAACTTATTCATCGTCTAAATAGACTGGAGGTTTCAAGACCGCTTACCGTGCATAAGATTGGTAGTTCAAATCCTATATAGGCACGAAATGTGCTTTTTGTTCATTATATTATTTTGATATATTTTTCTATTTTGTTTTAAGTAAGTAGTAATTATTTATAAAATAAAGAATTAAAAAATCAAGAAAAATAAAATACTTTATTAATCATTTAATAATATTTATTATTGCTATTATTTAACAAAACTATGATCTTATTTTACAACAAACAGAACAACTATTTTAGTTCTCATAATATCAGAAATCATTTTAAAAAATAATTGATAAATAGTAGTCGTTTACTCTTCGCCATTTTAAGTGAACGTATACAAAGTTCTAACTTGAAGGTATGGATTAATTTTATAAAGACAACGTAAGTAAGTAAAATTAATGGATACCCTCAAATTATAACATCTTTCGATTAGACAGGGACCTAAAGATATAATGACTCAGCCGATAGTAGATAACAATTTCATCGCAATTCATATGGGCTCGCTGGCTAGTTCGTCAAACTGCCGGTATGAGTATGACGACGTTCGGTGATGCGATGGTTCGAATCCGAGTCAACACAATGGACTCTTTTTGAAGTATTCTTTAGATTATTCGTAAGGAATTCAATGTTGTAGCAGTGTAACATTTTAAAACTTGAGGGGTTAGGACATAGTGACGCTTTCTGTACCTACAACCAGGCTCAAGAAAATAGGTGGCTCGTTCAGATGCCAATGTATACGCTTTTACAATAAACTACCAAGCCACGTTCAAGATCTAAGCCTTAATAAATTCAAATCTTTCATTAAACGTAAGTTGTGCCAGAAAGCCTTTTATACCGTTAAAGATTATATTGAGGACAAAAAGGCTTGGGATTGAGCTGCTTCCAATTTCTGCATTTTGAATGATTTTTTTCTTTTTAATACACATTGACATTGATGAATATTTTTTTTTTTTTTTTTAAACAATGACATTTGCTTACTTTGTAAAGTATTATATTATTTTTTCATTGTGAATATGAAGACGATGTGGGTCTTTTTACATACTTATATATATTTTTTTTATTATTCTCTCTGTTTTTTTTTTTTTGGCAGTTTGAGTAATTTATGTGGCCTACCCACATGTCCTTTCTTTGGTATTGTTCGTCGAATCGTTGAGCTCCTTAAGTCTTGAGTTGAGCTGCACGATTTTTGACAAATGCGTGCACTGACTGGACAGGTCCTCTCAATCTGTGTGGTTCTTTCCTCAAAAGACCACCTCAGACATCGATCTACATGGTCTTCATATAACCTGACCAAGATTATGTCTGGACTTTAAAAGAGACTGTGACCTCTGAGTTTGTTTCGGCCTTTCTTCTCAGAGTAGTCAGATAGGAAACGCCGACTTCATCTAGTTTAAAAAAAAACATGATTGACGTGTAAAAGTGTTTGTACAAACCTACTTACAAAAAATAAAATCATTTCATCATTTCATCATCATTTCATTTCATGAAGCGACTGCCTATTTTACCTCCACAAACCAGTAACTAGGTAATACGCACAAACTGTCCCAAGGTGTTACAAACAGAGACCACTTCTAAAATTCTTGATCTGAGTAAACATTCCACAGTTTTAGGACTAAACTGGTCACCTACACCGGACACGTTACATTTTACAGTTGATATGGATATGAGTAGGAAACTTACTAAACGTACTATAATATCATTAACATGTAAAATATTCGACCCATTAGGTCTGTTAAGTGCATGCATAATTAAAGCTAAAATGATTTTACAGCAATTATGGAATGAAAAGTTAGGCTGGGATGATCCTGTGCCACCCCATATTGAAAAAAAGTGGGTAAAGATATCAGAGAATATAAATACTCTATCTAAAATTAATTTGCCTAGATATACAGTATGTGATTTTCCTATGTCAGTTGAATTACATTGTTTCGTAGATGCTTCCCAGGAAGCGTACGGGGCCTGTGTCTATCTACGGTCAATTGATAATGAAAATACTGTATATGTTAAATTGTTATGTGCGAAGGCTAGGGTTGCACCTCTGAAAGCCATGACCATACCTCGCCTTGAATTGTGTGGTGCACTACTTGGTGCTCAGTTATCCACAAAGGTAATCCAGTCCATTCGATGTCATAAGATAACACAAAAGGTAATATGGACTGACTCAACAGTAGTACTTGGCTGGATTAATGCACAACCAAACCTTTTGAAGGCATTTGTGGCCAATCGCGTAATCGAAATTAATGAGTTGACACAGGGCTTCACGTGGATGCATGTTCCCACTCACCTCAACCCTGCAGATCTAGCTTCCAGAGGTGTAGATCCTCAGCGTCTGCAGGTTGAGCCCTTGTGGTGGGAAGGACCCTCCTTCTTAAAGGAGGGATCACTTGCTTGGCCACAGCAACCTCATAAGTCAGTTGAATTACCTGAGCTAAAGGTTCATGTACAAACTAAGATGGCTCACGATGACAGTCATAATTCTATCATTAATTTTAATAATTATTCCAAGTTTAATCACTTAAGTCGCGTGTTGGCATATGTATTGCGGTTTTTACACAACTGTAGGAACAAAACTAAATTATATGATTCACTACAAACTAGCGAAATAAATAAGTCACATACCATTCTCTTTAAAATATGTCAAAACGAATCGTTTGATATAGAGTTAAAATCTCTAAGTAAAGGTTTAGGAATACCTAAGAAATCCAAAATATCTAATTTAAATCCGTTTCTTGACTCTGAAGGTTTATTAAGAGTAGGAGGCCGTCTTGACAATTCAAGTTTTGATTATAACAAGAAACATCCAATCATATTAGATTGTAAACATAGACTTACCCTTTTATTAATGCAAAATGAACACCAACGTTTATTTCATGCAGGTCCGCAATTATTATTATCTTCTGTGAGAGAAAGGTACTGGCCGGTAGGCGGGAGGGCCTTAGCGCGTAAGGTAAATAAACAATGCATTGTATGCACTAGATTTCGTGGTAAGACTATACAGCCTATAATGGGCAACTTACCATCAGCTAGGATGAGGCCTACTTTCCCTTTCCACTCGACTGGTACTGACTTCGCAGGACCGTTTCAAATCTCTAGTAAAAAGGGAAGAGGTAATCGAATAAATAAATGTTACCTCTGTCTATTTGTTTGCTTAAGTACCAGAGCGGTTCACCTAGAGCTGGTGAGCGATCTTACCACAGCAGCATTCATGTTATGTTTGCGTCGATTCGTGTCGCGCAGAGGTAAGCCCTATGAAATTTGGTGTGACAATGGCACCAACTTCGTTGGGGCAAACAATGAACTGGGTAAGGTGCTACGCTCCAGTCGTGACTCAGTCATTGATTATACTACGACGGAAGGCATTTTATTTAAATTCAGTCCGGCCTATTCACCGCACTTTGGTGGGCTCTGGGAGGCAGGCGTAAAGGCAGCCAAATATCATATAAGAAGAACGGCAGCCAATGTTTCCCTCACTTTTGAGGAGTTGTCTACTCTTTTTACACATCCAAGGGAACAATCCGCAGAGCCATCCATTACATTGTCCGGCTGCCGGGTGAAGAAGAACCTGTTGAAAGTTAGCTCTTTCAAGGCTGGGAAGATGTACACGCGCACGTCACACCGGGGGCCGCGGCGGAGGCGCGGCGAGCAACGGGCAGCGCGGGCGCGGGGACTGCAGGCGGGCGGCGCGGGCGCGAGCCCCGGCCGCCGCCGCCATTCGGACGACAGCACGGACCGAGTGCGCGCGTCTATATAGACCATTTGTAAACCGCTCGGCTATCCTGAATAAATCCATATTTATTAACATTGCGTCCGTTTATCTCCCCAACATTCCTCCTGGGTAAGACTGGTTATCAGATTTTTGGGCTTTTGACTACCCGTAACGACTGTTAAAGATCTAGAAATGACAGCGGGGACCGACGGCTTAACGTGCTTTCCAAGGCATACTTTACCACGACATGAACTGTACATCATCATCATTATTTCAGCCGAAAGACGTCCACTGCTGAACATAGGCTTCCCCCAAGCACCCCACAAGGTGGTCCGACGACCTTGTGAAGGCCGCAGGAACCCGTTGGATGCGAGAACTGTACTTGTCGTGATGAAAAAACTGGATTATGTCTCATAGTCAGTTTCTTCTGGTGAGGTATTTAAATAGCCACCGAAGGTTAAAGTACCGCTCTCTCAGCCCCTATGAGAAACATTTCACAATACCATTGTATTTTCCAAGCGTGAAGAATTTGCAGTGCCGCTAGTTACAGTATTAATACTGTTTAGTCATCTTCCATGCAATTTAATTTACCCTACTAAAGGGTAACGATACATTAATAATAATCAGTTTTCTACGCATGATTCCAAACAAGCTAAGTAAACCATGATTTACAAAACCCAGACTTTACCCTGACCCTTCCCAAAGTTACGCCAAGTTAATACCAGTCACTTTATTATGTTAGCTACATTAATTAAAATCACTGACCTACCCTAAATAATGACTTACGTAACTGGGCAGAAGATAGTTCGAGTCCCGGGAAAGGAAATAGGATAGTTTTTATCCCGATATTCACACGGGATCGAAACTTTCGCGGGTGAAACCACGGGGCGTTGCTAGTATATTATATTTTTACTTGATTTGTTTTTTTTTGTGTTTATAATATATTGCATTAACTTTTAAAAATACGTCCAAAAGCACTTGTCTTTTTTGCAGTCGTTTTTCATCGATATTTTTATCGATCAAATATATTAACCAACCTCTCTTCTCTAGCTGAGGTTATGCATGTGTGCATTCAGTGACTGTAGCTTTCTAGTGCCCGCCCCTTTTGAGCATATTTTGTACAATAAGATAGCACAAAAGTGTTACGCCTATTTTATTGTGTGTGTGCCAAAAAACCATCATGTGTGCCGTATCTATTTCTTTTGTTTTTGTGTGAGTTTCAGGAGTGGGAAAAAGGTGGTGAAGGTATATGAGAGATATACCTTCACCTATGATTACGTTACATGGGATTTTGATAGAAAACTTCACCCGTTTCATTACTCCTTGAGCTCAGCCCGGAATTCCGTCTGATGGGAAAATATGAATTTTAGTGATGGAAAGAAATATGTGTTAACTGTTCCACGAATAGCGTCTGACCAAAATTTTGAATTGCTGCCGCTCGCTCAGGTGCTGATCAAACATTGCTTCCTGAAGTTGTAATAGTACTAGGCTCACAAGTTCACGAAGAGATTCTATAGGCAAGTCAGCAAGACAGCATCTATGACAAACTTGGTAGAAATCCTCGCTCGCTCTGTTACTCCTTGAGCTTGGGTGGCGAACTTCCGACGGAATATATGAATTTGAATGATGTAAAAATATTTGCTTCAGTTCAGCAATGCAATTGGAAATCTGAGTATTGTTGCTTGTTGAATTTGGTTTGATTTGGTCTCGGCTTTTGCAAGCTCCTTTGTGCAGTAAACTATGTAGATAATAACTACAGTTCCGTGTATGACAGACTGACTATGAGCGAGCATGAACATAATATTTTACAAATAAACAGCTAGCAGCTGTCGGTTTTCTCCAGTGAAGAGGGGATTTTTAATCTAAATACAGAGGTCATAAATAATTAACAGAAAGTTAGTTTCCACGCACAAAATAATACAACCCACATACATACTCCTAAACAAGTCATGAAAAGTACCAGGCTCACAAGTTTGCGAAGAGCTTCAATAAACAAGCTTGTATCCTCTAGCATCCAAGACGTTAGTCACAAAGCCGTGTTTTCCCGCGCAATGGTCGAATATTTTTTCAACAATGGGCCCAAGGGAAGTGGCTGAAGGGCGAACAAAGGCTTCTGTGCCGTCGCCTTTGCGTCTCTTTCACTTTTTAAATATACATTACTCGGCCATGTTTTAACACGGCATTGATTTCACGAAAATGTTAGGTAATCTTTGTGAATTAAAATGGATGAATAGAGATCTTTTTCAGCGCCTTTTAAGTAAATAATTCGGTTTTACGTTCTGCCGAATTAGTTTTCTAAGAAATGATGTTAGCACATCTATCAGAATAGAGATCAGATAAAAAAAAAAATTAACGGTTGTTTTTGGGCCTTCAACTATTGCCTATCACCAATCATTCTGTCTAGATATTACTGTTGGCAGTCATTCCATAAAGGCACTCAAATATTATGGGCCATTCTCAGCAAAAATGAGGAATGACACTGAAAAATGCGAAAACATGAAACCAGACTTTAAAATATGAATTGTGTTAACATACAAAATCTCTTACGATATGACACCTTCCTCCAAACTACAAGATTTGTATGTATCCAGACAACCCAGTAAATAAATAATCCCAATTTATAACCAACCTTATCTCTATGAAATAGAGTAGTAAATAATCCTTTACGTGTCTTGTACATTCAAGCGAAATACCTTAGCACGCCGAACGTAGTGTTAAAGGTGCGATTTATGAACATTAGGTTTTATGCTTGCCTGGTACCTGCGATTACGGCGTTGCACTATTGTTTGTACTTGTTTGTGTACTTTTATTATGTAGGTACCAGAATTTATATAAAAAAAATTGGAACTCCGGTTACCTATGTTAAGAAAGTGGAGATGTAGTGATTTTCTATGAAAGAAGGAATAAATTGTCATAAACTAGACCCGCCCCAACTTTTTACGACTTGACAGATCATTGAGATTTTATTTATTATTGTGTGTAAGTTTACGATGGTGAAAACCGCATCAAAATCCGTTGCGTAGTTTAGAAAAACAACGCGGTCACATTAGGGTCACATAGTTAGACACGAAAATCGATCTTATTAATAAGTGTAGATGTATATAAAATATATAGATTTTAAGAATGTTAAATTTTCCAACTTATTTACATTTTTATGAAATAGCAATCTTGGAGCAACCTGTACCTACTTAGAGAACTGTTGTCAGCGGGATTGTCCGCAAGGGTTACCGCTACCCCGGAACATAAAGGGCTAAGGAAGGAATATGGATGGGTTTTAGTCAGTAAGAGTCTGACACTCCCTTCCGCTCCACCCAGAGCGGGGTGGGTCATTTGATGATTTCCCACCATTAAAAAAAAAGGGGTCATTTGCTGGGGTCACGGATCTTAACATCGCGTCAATGAAATTAAAACGAATAACGTGCAAAAGTAGGCGAATTTAAAGACCGTCGACGAGCGGCGCAAGCGGTTTTCAAATTACAAATCATTTTAGTGTCACGTTGTATATACTATTTTATACTCTTTATTATTCAATTACTCCCTTACTAATAAACGTTGTCTGTATAGTTTAGTCACACAACGCTTTGTCTTTTTCTTTCGAAAGTCAAATTAGTGACGACTGAAAAAGAGAAATCGGTGTGTAACTATTCATCTGTTAAAATACGTTTATTAGTACGGGGGTTACTGAAAAAACATGACAAACACAAACGCTTACAACCTGAACATTTAATCACCAGAACATAAGTAATTACCTTCCACAGCACAATATAAATCGATAAAAACATCCTTTTACCAATCGGCTCAAATCGGATACAAAAAGGCAATTCGCAAAACACGAGACCGCGGGCTTTGAAATACTTTTAAAGCATAAAAAAGTTTCTTTTGTTGGGCCATAGTGGGGAGAGGAATAACCAACGAAATACAGACCACAGAGTAGATAAAGTAGGTACAGAAGGCACAATACAACGAAACTGGAACACGCACAATAATACAGGTTTTTGAAGTGAATACTTCTTGAGGCGCGTGTGGCATTTTTTGAGATGTGAATAAACCATCGCCACGTTACCGTGTGTTATAAGACGATTAAAAAAATACCTGTTCCGGATGTGTTCGGCTGTCCTCGGGATGTGCTCGGTTTTAATGTTTATCCGATATGTCAGTGAGTGATGGCAAAGTATTCTGTTTGTGTTTTGTTTTCACTTCTGCCAACCCACCCGCACTGGGCTCGGGTGGTGGATTATAGCCTACTCCCTCCCACAGAGACGAGGCCTCTGTCCCAGCAGTGGGAACATTATAGGCTGATTACGATGATGATGATATACAACTCACCTTCTGTACCTATCTATTCCGTGTACAGACAAAAGACGGCCAACTTTGATATAATCGATTGAAAGTTTAAATCAAATTCGAGCAATCTATTGGGCAAACAATAAGTCAGTATAGCCATCGAGTTGTCGTGACAAACTAACCGACTATCAACGGCTTTGGTACTTGTGGGATTAATATTTACAGTTGAGATTTGTAGCTATCGATTTGGGATCGAGTAGTCTGTTGTGGTTTGTAATGTTTGAAGTCTATGACTATTGTCTTTGAATTGGCGTTTATGTCAGGTTTAGCGAGGAGTAAGTACAGTGAGTTCATAGTTATTTAACCTCTGATAGCAGGAACCCAAAAGCAACCTTATTGTAATGAGGATAAAGAACATTGTGATATTGGCAGACTTGTTAGTAGCAGCAATCCAAAAGCCACCTTATTGTAACGAGGATAAAGAACACTGTGATATTGACAGACTTGTTAGTGGCAGCAACCCAAAACCAATCTTATTGTAACGAAAATAAAAATAACTGTCAATGGGCTATAGGTGCCAACCCTAACAACATCGGAAGTATGCGTAACGGTTTATGACAATATTAAAACAAGAGGGTGTCAGCGGACCTGCGGGGCGCGCCAGCTAGGCGGGCATGCACCGGGGTGATTGTGGATGCAAAGGCTGAGCCGGATTCCCATGACCTCCCCATCAAGGCGATGAGGGAACACCGCTGAGTTTTAGTGGGTATACTGCCACCCTGACAGGGAGTCCCACATACTCCGTCTCGTCCCCCGACGAGCGGAGATGCGTAATGTCATTTCTCAGAGACAAAGACAAAGACACAGGCCTCCTCTCAGTGAGAGGGAGTGGGCCGTAATCCACCACGCGGGCCCAGTGCGGGTTGGCAGATGTCACATGTCTTCGAATTTTTGGTTCTAGGACATGCCGGTTTCCTTCACCGTTTTGAGAGCAGGGGTGATGAAATAATTTACACAAACTAAAGCGCCTGTCTGGGTTCTAACCTACGACCTACAACTCGTAAGTCGCGGCCGTTACCACTTGGCCACCACAGCTCAGGATATATATACAGGTAAAACATAATTATTAAAAACATGAAACGATTCCGTAAAAGTAGGTATTATTTAATGTCAACGAAGTGCTTGATTGAAGCACTTCTCCCACAGTACCGACTAGGAATCAAATATCCATTGGACTTTCACTCAGCTAGCCTCTGTGCCGATCTTGCTATCAAGATTAACAACAATAATGGCTGAACCAAATACTGGTCCTTCGAGCCAGATAACGAAGCCCAGAACAGTCTGGTCCTTCGCATCCGGATTAAAAAGAACCCCGAACTGTCTGTAACATTGAAATAATGACAGTTATAGGTTAGGCCGAAACTCGAAATCCTGAATCACTTTATCCCGAATGAACGCCATCCCGAATCCCTGTATCCCGAATAAACGCTATCCCGAATCAAGCTATTCCGAATGAACGCTATCCCGAATCATGTTATTCCGAATTGACGCTATCCCGAAATACCTTTTCTTTTAAAATAAATCTTGTTTCCGACACAGCATACTGAAACGAATTTGTTACTCAGTTATCAAGGTCTTGCTTCGAACAGGGAGTAAATTTTTCACGTTTTTCAATTGTTATCACGTGCATAATGGTGGCTATTTGTAACCAGGATACCAGGGTTTCATAAATGTGGAAGAGATTTATTTGTTATAGGTCGCTTCAATATTTTTGATTTATACATTGAATTTTAAATATTGTTGCAAGGGTTGTTGATTATAATTCTACGAACGATTCAGTGGAAATGGTGAAATGTTTTATTTATCAGGGACTGATTAAAGATTTTATTCACCGATGCAATTTTCAGATAAAAACTCGAAATCACCATTGAATATGATTTTCCAAGAATTTTGTTAATAATTATGAGCACGTGCCCTCACTGGTGGCAAAAATTAATATTTTTCAACACAGCGTTTCTTTAGATTTTTTAATAAAATTATTAATCTGTTCTCATTGTTGGAAACCGCAAATGTACTGGGTTGAAAATGATAAATGATTTTATTTCTGTAAGTAGATTTGTACAAACACACGTCAATCATAAACTAAATGAGGTCGGCGTTTCCTATCGGACTACTCTGAGAAGAAAGGCCGAAACAAACTCAGAGGTCACACTCTCTTTTAAAGTCCAGACATAATCTCGGTCAGATCATGACCTGAAGACCATGTAGATCGGTGTCTGAAATGGTCTTTTGAGGAAAGAACCACACAGATTGAGTGGACCTGTGCAGTCAGAATACGTATTTGTCAGTAATCATGCGGCTCAACTCAGAACTTAAGGAGCTCAACGAAGCTAATGCTCAGATAACCTACGACTGACGACTCATGAATCTGTCAGGGTAACACCAGGGCCACATCACAATCTAAGAACTTTTCCTTCAATACTTTTAACTAAAAGCTACTCCTTCAACCAAAAATTCAAGCACTACATTCTCGTTACCCATCCCCTTTTCTTCAGAACTCAAGAACAGATGTTTCATTACATAATTCACAGATTTGTACGAAACAAAATTCAAGGGAGAGCTCGCGAACACTTGAATTGATAATGAATTTTGAAATATTAGAGTTTTTACAGCAGTAGGCGCGGAGAACAAGAAGTTATTTAAGAAGCTTAAATACACTGAGGGAGCGAAGTAAGGAACCAGTAGGGAAAAGTATGTTAATTAAAGGCATGTGAGAAATATTTTAACGCTTTTTGGTACTGTGTAATGTCAAACTACCTAGCCTTTTCCCAACTATGTTGGGGTCCGCTTCCAGTCTAACCGGATGCAGCCGAATACCAGTATTTTACACGGAGTGACTGCCTATCTGACCTCTACAACCCAGATACTGGGTAACCGATACCCCTTGGTAAGACTGGTTGTCAGACTTGCGGGTTTCTGATGACCCGTAACGACTGTCAAAGATCCACGAATGAAAGCTGGGACCAACGGCTTTCCGAGGCACGGACGGGTCTGGATATTATCCTACTTCCTACTTAATATTATAAATGTGAAAGTTTGTGAAGATGTTTGGATGTTTGTTACTCAATCACGTATAAACCGTTGAACGGATTTGAATGAAAATTGGCACATAGATAGACCATTTCCTGGATTAACACATAGAATACTTTTTTCTACTCATAACACAAGCTCTGCTTAGCTTGAGACTAGACGGCGTTGTGTGATAGTTGTGGAATATTATTATTATCTCCTTTATTCATTTAAATTCTTATAAATTATATTTTTAAATATTAGTATAAAGAAATATAAAAACATTTAAAAATATAAAAAATAGTAGCCCACCGGTATCGGGAAAAGGGTCCAAGCTACCGGCGGTCAGGGCTCCAGAGAGAGGAACCTCCTAACTATTCGGGCCGTGTCCAGAAGTACCGCTTTCTGGATCAAGCCCTTGATCCAGCTGCCCAACGAGAGCCTCCTCAGGTGTTGGTCGAGGCTCTTGGCAATTAAACCATTGGCTGTCACAACTATCGGCACAATGATCGCTGAGTCCACATCCCACATGTCGACAACCTCGTGAGCCAAGTCAAGATACTTGATTTGTTTATCTTTCTCGGCTTTCACGAGGTTCCCATCATGCGGGACGGTTATGTCAACAATCATTGCGCGCCGCTCTGGTCGATCCACCACCACTATATCAGGCTTATTGGCAACAATAGTCCTGTCAGTGATGATGGATCGATCCCAATATAATGTGATATCACCATTTTCGAGAACTGGGTCGGGCACATACCTGTAGTACGGCACCTCCGATTCCACAAGGTTGTATTTCAGAGCAAGTTGCTGATGGATTATCCTGGCTACAAGGTTGTGTCTATGCAAGTACTCTTCGTTAGCTAGACGAGAACACCCGGAGATAATATGCCTGATTGATTCTCCCGGCCGGTGGCATGCCCGACAGATGTCAACCGTGCCGTCTTTCACAATAAATCTCCGGTAATTGTTCGTCATCATAACTTCGTCCATAATTGCACAGACAAAACCTTCGGTTTCCCCAAAGAGGTCACCGAAACGCAGCCAGGCTACGGACGCTAATAGATCAACATCGGGTCCATGTAGGGCCCGGAAAAAGCGTCCGTGAAGCTCCTTACTCTGCCATACCTCCATGCGATCATTAGTGTCAAGCACTACTGGCTTGCGCCAGTTCTCTTTAGCCAAGGAGAGCGGGGTGAGGCCCTTGTCCACGGCGACTACATCTCGATGCATCCCCACGTCGGTTTCTAGAAAATATTCCCTGAGACTGCATATCTCGCGATTGTGGAGGGTCTTAGCGTTTAAAAACCCTCGACCTCCACACTTTCGCGGGATATACAGCCTCATTACCGATGACCGTGGGTGATGCATTCGATTTGCAGTCAGCAACGTACGGACCCTCCTATCCAGGGCGTCGAGTTCGGTCTGAGTCCATTTGAGTATGCCAAAAGAGTACATCAAAACCGGCATGACCCAACCGTTGAAGGCGCGCACCTTGTTTCCGCCTGATAGAAGACTATTAAGTACTTTTTTCAGGCGGCCAAAGAAGCGCTCCTTCAACGATTGCTTCATGTCAGTAACATTGATGCCTAACGCTTCCGACATACCCAAATACTTATAGGTTTCGGATGCGGAGAGGGTTCTAAGGTTTGTGGAATCCGAGAGTTGGGTTCCCACGGATTCAACAATCTCCCCTCGCTTTACATGCATGACCGCACATTTGTCCACACCAAATTCCATCCTGATGGCGCTACTGAAAGTTTGAGTTACTTTCAGTAGCTCCATTAGTTGCAAATTGTTGGGGGCAAAGAGTTTTAGGTCATCCATGTAGAGGAGGTGCGATATAACCTGACCACCTCTCCTCAGCCGATAGCCTAGACCTGAATCCTCCAGCAGCGTGCTTAGGGGATTCAAGGCTAAGCAGAACCAAAGCGGACTCAAACTATCACCCTGAAATATGCCTCGCTCGATCCTTATCGGTTCGCTATTCCTCTGAATATTTCGACATCCTGGATATCGAAGGACCGTCCTCCATTGCCCCATACACGACATCAGGAAGGTGCGCAGAGTTGCATCTACTTTGTACAACTCCAACACCCTCATGAGCCATGTATGTGGCACCGAGTCATAGGCCTTCTTATAATCTATCCAGCATGTCGACAGATCCTTTCGGGAACGACGAACCTGTTGGCTAATGGCCATATCAATGAGGAGCAGCTCCTTAGTACCCCGGGACCCGTTCTTACATCCATTTTGAGAGACAGACATGATGGAGTTGGTGTCTATATGTTTGTTAATTTTAGTTCTCAAAATGGATGTAAGAACTTTATAGACCGTCGGTAAACAAGTGATCGGTCTATAATTTTTGGGATCCGCGGTACTACCTGATTTATGGAGCAGGTGGGTTATTCCTGTCGTTAGGAACTGGGGCAGTGACCCTGACTCTAAGGCTGACTGGAACTGGGATGCCAAGCAGGCGTGCGACCCTTGGAACCATTTTATCCAAAAGTTGTGCAGCCCGTCCGGCCCTGGAGATTTCCAGTTAGGCAACGGTCGGACTGCACGAGCAACATCTTGGGGGCTGATGGTAAGTACCCCCATTTCTGGTATTAGATCGCACGCTCGCTCAATCTTCCCAGTCCAATCACCCTCGGTGTGACTGACAGGCACCGACCAGATGTTTCGCCAGAACGAGCACATGGCGTCATCATCCGGTAGGCACGTGTCAGTAACACCTTGGTCCGGTCGCTCCCAAGCCCTATAAACCCACCTTTCATCACTCTGGAATGTGCGATTCTGAGTGTATCGCTCCACTCGCCGCCTGTATCGACGAATACGGTTCGCCCATGCATACACTTTCTGCTTCAGGAAGTCGATGCGCTCCGTGACACAAGACATATAGTCTTGAGGACTGATATCAGTCCCCAAGAATGCCCGTCTCACAAAGCGCATCACTCTAGGGCGAGTATTGCCCTCCCTGAAGCAGATTAGTTTGCCAATGAGCGCTCTGGCCCCACCAATACGGCGTTCAATTCTGCACTGCCAAGCTGGTACGGCTGGTTTCGGTCGTGTAGCTCTAGAGTCATTGGCAAATTTGACATGAGCTACACGACATGCCGCTGCAGCCGCGCAGTACAGAATCGAATGAGCATCGGTGAGGTCTTCGCAGCCATCAAAATAGTTTGACAACTGCGAATCCAGAACCGCCACCAGCGCCCTATTTTTGTTATGCATGGGCAAACGAGGTAAGCGTGGCCTAAGTTCGGGTGACATGAAGCGATATTCCCGAATCGCATCCTCCAAAGCACTCCTCAATTCCTCATTACATTGGGTACTTACGTTTGTAGCCCTGTCATTACTCCCCTCGTCAGCATGACTTGTATCAGACTGCGGTAGTAGTACAGCAGTCTGCGACTGGGGAGTGATGACATGGCTACTCTGCATTTCACTTCGCAGGCGATCAAGTACAGTGTCATCCAACATATGGTTACGCTGAATGACACGCACCTGATCCGATAATCGTTGTGCCGAAACGTTATTATTATTATTATTATTATCCCGATATTCCCACGGGATCAAAACTTATGCGGGTGAAACCGCTGGGCGCTCCTAGTGTATTATAACATCCAAAATCGTTTTCAAAAGAATCAAGCGCGCTATTCTAATATTTATAACGAGCCTTTTTTTCCCACGACGCAAAACATTTTTTAAAACCATTTGAATTTCAGTTGAGAAAAGGCGTTCACGCTAAGTGCGGAAATACCTAAATGAAAAGCCTATAAAAGTTCGGTAAGTATAAAGAATCTGTCTGAAATCTGCGTTAGCGAAAAAAACATTCAGAAATTTGTTACCTTATACAAAATTATATTACAAAACTACCTTTTCTTGGTCTACTTAGGGCTGATTTTCCATCGACAGATAACTTTTATTCGGGGAATAAAATTGACGTTTGACAGTTTTTGTATGAAAGAACTGTCAAAGTTTCAAAATTATTCCTCGAATAAAGTTATCAGATGATTGAAACGACGAACTAGCAGGGGATCGAGAAGGGGGGCGGTGGAAGGGGGGTTAAGGGGATCAGACCGGATAAATCGAAAAATAAAAAATCAATCCTAAGTTACCTAGAGTCCTAATTATAATTTAAAATTAGAACAAAGTTTATTCTACTTCGACTAACTCAAATACCGTATGGTTTAGGGTTTAGGTTTGGAAACTTCTGTTGTATAGTATTAAATATTATTTATTTATTTATATGTCGTGGATAGATGGCAACACAGTACAGCGAACAGCGCCATCTAACAATTTGATTGGTAAACGAAGAATCATGTGATCGGAAACGCAAGCGAGCCCTACCGCTTGGACACGATCGTCGTCGGTGGAGGGGATGCAGCGAGGACTGGCTGGTGGAGAGACCGAGTGTTGCGACAGTCTATCTACAGTCGACAGTCGAGTTCGGACAGTCTCGGCAAACGCTCAATACCAACGCACGTGTTTGTTTCCAACGCACGTGTGCGTTTCGGTTGTTAATAGCTAGTTTATTAAAGTTACTTCAAAATTCAAATAATCTTTTCGTTTGAGTACCCACTGCAGTGCCCACACCTATCTAAACTATGTCAGATCGTGAAGAAGACCCGATGTATCGCATCTCGGCCACCCGGTGATGCGACATATATATACTTTATTGTACACCACAAAAATACATAACATGAAAAAGATACATCAAACACTACAAAATATACAATGGGCGGCCTTATCGCTTTCTGCGATCTCTTCCTGGCAACCTTGGAATGGACAGTGATTTTCCTGGACATAAAATGGGGCTGTCGTTGGTGCAAATAATTATTATGTATACAATACACTAAAATAGATACACAGATATATACATATCCAAAATAATAGATATATAAATACATACATACTAAATTAAATAAGCAACGAAATAAAAGAAGAGAGTAGATGATTGCAGTTAGGACAACAAGATCACAACGACAAGTAGTGTTCCTTCACGAGTCTTTTGAACATATGCAACGACTGCGCGCGTTTAATTTCAACTGGAAATGCATATATTTGCAATATTATCTAATTGACTTCACCTAATAATCTGAGATTGGGGACATGTCTTTGAATTGTTGGTTCTAGGACATGCCGGTTTCCTGATAGATGCGCGGTAAACATTGCTTGCGCGATGCAGGATTTTGCTTGACGTCAGTATGATGTGCAGTTCGCATGTAGATGTAGATGCCTCCACAATGTCATTATGGACACAGATAACAATAATTATTTATGGTTTATCGTAGCACCGATCAATATTTTAATTATGTTCAGAACCTGATATCCAGTAGTGACATCGAAGCTTCATCAGTTGAGGGTAGATTTTATAGGTACCAAGTGAGGTGACTATGTCAAAATTACAATGTAGGAATTCCACACCTATGCAAATAATAGTTAACAACTTCGATAAACGTTAATAACTGCCTATAGCACAAAAAGTGAGTCTTCCAAAAAAGACTAATAGCACAACAAATTAACGAGAGTTTTGCGCGCCCTTCAACTTTGCGAGCTCGTTAGCTCTTTGTTAATTTTGTTTAATAATTAATTATGCCACAGTACTGAGACGTGGTGTAATAATGTTTAGGTAAGGGATGGGGCACACTGTGGAGTGAGCCATGTTGAAAGTCACTGAGAAGAACCATGAATAAGTTTGAGGAGTATTGGACAACGTCGATTAGATGGACTTTGTTAGCTTTTGATGAGAGGGGCTCGTGGCTATATAATAACAGCCGAACAGGTAGATCCATCAGGTTAAGCTACGCTTGCCGCGTTTGGTCTGTGTATTGGTGACCATCTTTACATACCAAACCCCTCCGTCCCTCGAAAAACACGTTAAGCCGTTGGTCCCGGCTGTCTTTGGTGGATCTTTGACAGTCTTCAGAAGTCAGAAGCCCGAAAGTCTGACAACCTGCAGTCTTACTAAGGGGTATCGTATTACCCAGTAACTGGGTTGTGGAGGTAAGACAGGCAGTCGCTCCATGTCAAACGGCTGCATCCGGTTAAACTGGAAGCCGACCCCAACATAGTTGGGAAAAGGCTAGGCAGATGATGATGGTTAGCTTTTAATGCTAGAGGTCCAAAAGTTTACTGAACCTTTACAGGCTAGTGCGATGCTAATTTGTAAGGCTAACAAGTAGTCATAAGTAAATGATTTTTTTTTTGTTAGCCCCTGTTGTGTCCCACTGCTTGGCAAAATCTCCTTTTTCCTTCTATACCTCTCTTTTTTGTGCAATCTCGGCCCATGTTGGCCCCGCAAACATGATTAAGGGTAATTCTTCAGGGACAAAATTTTCGATGTCTGTGGGTATATTTCTGTAACCAACTAACAAAACGGCATGTAATATTTTTTTTTGTACAGTTTAGCTTTATCCCTTACTGGGACAAATGATTTTTTTTAATAATTGCTGTCTAGGTACAAAATAAAAATATTTGAAGGTCGTTCTTCTGATTCATATAGCGCGTCCGTTTGCCATTTTCCGGAACAAAATGGTCGATGTCGCATTTTCCCTTTGGTACATCAATATAAATTATAATTATATCGAAAGGAAATGAATTGTCCTCTTACAAAAAAAATGTGTATTAGTTATAACTACGTTAGTCTGTTTATAAATAAGTAAAAAAGAAGTGTCCGGCGTATAATACTGATTAATGTGGCGTAAGCTGTGCTTGACCGTACTTGGTCGGGTAATAATAATGAGAGTCTGGCTTCCAGCGCGGGGGGAAGCCAGGCCCAGTCGTTCAACGGACGACCTAGAAGGTGGACGTGCGGCTGGTTGGCTTAGATCCGGTGTTACGAAGGAAAATACCTGATTCATCTGTGTTTGGTTCAGGTGGCATCCTGATTACAATGCCTACTTTATAAAATTTATTTTATTGTTTTAAAACTTCAATCTGTGTTTCGTGTGATGCTTTTGGGTTATAGATTCGTGTAGAAAAATGAAAATAATGAAGTCTGTATGTATGATGAGTTATGCATGATTGTAGGCAAAATCCTGATTCATCTGTGCCTGATTCGTATGGTCAAAACCCCATATGAATAATAAAATAAATTAGTTTTTCCCCTCTCCAGCACGATAGGAGCACTTTTGTTGCGTAATTCTCCTTGTCCAATTTTTGACCGTGTACAAGTCAGTAGTTTTAATCTTATTTATTATTATTTACTTAGTTAGAACCTTTTGAATAATAAAAAAATGACAGGAGTATAATCTTGTTCTAAATATGACACTTTTGATATGTCTTAGTCCTATTTAAGAATTAATAATTATGGTTTAGAATTTACATTCATAACTAACGGTGTATTTATTACTTTTTATTTCTGTTTCTGATTAATATGTAACACATTCTGATTCATCTGGGCACAAAATCAATATCTTGAAAACTACTTTATAAAAACGAGTCCCTCATTCAAATATATGTTATTTGGTATACCTATTTTCATATGAACATGTGTTACAGAGCTGAAAGTGAAATTAAATTTTGGCCATATGGATCAGTCAAAGAATCAAATTTCGAAGAACTACCCTTAAACGTCACACCACCTTCGCCGCAGTCTACCTCGACGGCGATGTCCTCTAAGTAAATGTATAACTAAGTAAAATCTCTTTGAGGTTGATTACAGCAGTCTAAACACCTCGTCAATTCATTTATTTTATTGATACGTTGACCTTTCGGGGGTTTCGTCACAGAAAAGTAGGTCATTTGTGAGTCATAAGTCTACGCTGGTTAGGTTGCAAGATCTTCTTTGTTAAATAGAAATCCACATTAGCAGGAGAATTTATCGTTGAACTTAATAAAGCGAGCACAGAATTGGTATTTTTATTACAAGCTTTTATTTAATTTGCCTTGTTAGTTAGCATGTATGGGTCAAATCTTGCAAGCTGAATTAGAACCACTTTCTTTTGTCCTACGGAGTTGAAATTTGACACGTTGATTCTGTTTCGAAGACAATGCATTTTTATAATGCATGAGACCTGATTCTACACCCAGGATTGGCTCCAAACGAAAAAACTAACGGACACGATTTTTTTTCTCATATAGTGTGTCCAAGTCTTTACTTGCGGTAACTAAAATAATTTAACTTTATACGATTTAACGAGGACCAGTCATGCATAAGTTATAACTTGGCTAGAGAAATAACTTTACTACCGCAACTGTGGGTACATTACGTTATATTTTTGTCATTTGGTTGCTATGAGTGTGTATTAAAATGTATGCATAAGCATGTGCATAATCAGCCTGTAATATTCCCACTGCTGGGACACAGGCCTCCTCTCTTCGAGAGGGAGTGGACTGTATTGTTTACTGTTAATTAAAACGGTAACACCAATTACATTAATTAACATAGAGAATCTACCACGCGGGTCCAATGCGTGTTGGTAAATGTCCCATGTCTTCGAATTTTTGGTTCTAAGAGATAGAGTGTTGCCTCACGATGATTTTCTTCGTCTTTTAGAAAGCAGCGGTGATGAAATTATTTATTCGAAGTAAAGCGCTAGCCTAGGTTTGAAACCATGACTTAAATCTCGTAAGTCAGGGCCGTTACCTCTGGACCACTGCTGATATATGAGCAGGTCATTATCTGCCTAGCCTTTTCCCAACTATGTTGGGGTCGGCTTCCAGTCTAACCGGATGCAGCTGAATACCACTATTTTACATGGAGCTGCCTATCTGACCTCCACAACCCAGCTACTGGGTAATACGATACCCCTTGCTAAGACTGGTTGTCAGATTTTCGGGCTTCTGACGACCCGTAACGACTGTCAAAGATCCACGAATGACAGTCGGAACCAACGGCTTAACGTGCTTTCCGAGGCACAGAGGGGTCTTGGTATGTAAAGATGGTCACCCATCCACGGACCAACCGCGGCAAGCGTGGCTTAACCTGATCGATCGACCCGTGCGGCTGTTATTACTTAGCCACAAGCCCCTCTACACCAAAACCACCTCCCTAATCCTCACCCTCATCCTCTCTCCTCACTAATTTTAATATGACAAGCGTAACATATCATAAGCATAAGATTTAGAGTGATTACAAAGTTATTTATCACTAGCAGCGCCCCGCGGTTTTACCCGCGTAACTTTTGATTCCGTGGAAATATCGGGATAAAAAGTATCCTATCCAGGAAATGGTCTATCTATGTGCCAATTTTTATTCTAATCTGTTTTACGGTTTACGCGTGATTGAGTAGCAAACAGCCAAACATCTTCACAAACTGTCACATTTATGATATTAGTAGCATTAATCTAGCACGTGTTTTAGGCGGCATATCCTCCAGGAAAGAAAAATTGCAATTTCCTCTAAAAACGATTCGAAGTATATATGTTACAGTCATAGTGATTAATTAGCTATTATACATAATGACTGGTCATTATATTTAAAGTAACCTAACCAAACCGAAAAAAGAGACGTAGCGTTGGAAGGCCTCCCACAAGGTGGACCGACGACCTTGTGAAGGCCGCAGGAACCCGTTGGATGCGAGAAGCACAGAACCGGTCGAAGTGGAAGTGCTTGGGGGAGGCCTATGTCCAGCAGTGGACGTCTTTTGGTTGAAATGATGATGAACCAAACCGAACCTCGGGGTGCCCTTCGCTCGCTCTTGCATTCTATGTCGACGTAGCCCCGTTTCGCGGGGCTCCTATTTCTGTGTAAAGGGTTTCAAGTAACCTAACCAAACCGAACCTCGGGGTGCCCTTCGCTCGCTCTAGCATCCTATGTCGACGTAGCCCCCGCTTCGCTAATGTAATTAATTTTGTGTCAATTATCACTTTATCTAAATTGAGTAGACATTATAAATAATGGCTAGATAATTATATAATTTCCGGATTTATTACTTTGGCTGTAAAATGGTTTAACCTAATTTGTCAACTTGAGCAAATCTTTTTCAGTAGTTAGCACAGGCTAACTACTGAAAAAGATTTGCTCAAGTTAGGTTTATTCGGCAAGAGTACCAGCAGCATTTACGGCTGCACATTACAAATAAGCCAATCGCACTTGTAGTAAATACCTCACTCTGAATTCACGTCTGTAGTGCAAAGTATTTGAACTCACCTGGTGCCGCATTCACCATGATTCCAGTGTAAGAGAGAGACGGAGCTATACATGACCGATAGCCCCATCCCTTTTTCGCACTGAAATCATGATGCTATTAATGCTTCGTAATACGGCCCCTGAACTCCTTAACTTATTGTGTAAATAAATAAGATAAAGTACTCACGTGGTCAGTATATCGTAGACGGTGTACCGTGCGAGGTAGGAGTGCGTGTGAATCTTGCGCACATTTTGAGCGAGTAGAAGAAACCGACGGTCGGCGGACACGGAGAACGAGGCTGGTTCTAGCACCCTCTGAAACAAATGATAGGGAATAAGTATGGGATAGCACGTGATCGTTTTTTCATATGTATTATGGGTGCTATGGTCCCGTTCACAGTCTCGGGCGATGAGACTTGCAACGCGACTTAAGACTTGCAAAGCCACTTGCGAGTTGCAACGTGACTAGCGAGTTGCAACGCGACCAGCAAGTAGCAATGCGACTAGCGAGATACAACGCGACTTGCGACTTGCAACGCGACTAGCGAGTTGCAACGCGATTTGCGAGTTGCAATGCGACTAGCGAGTTGCAATGCGACTAGCGAGATACAACGCGACTTGCGACTTGCAACGCGACTAGCGAGTTGCAACGCGACTTGCCACTTGCAACGCGACTAGCGAGTTGCAACGTGACTAGCGAGTTGCAACGCGACTAGCGAGTTGCAATGCGACTAGCGAGTTGCAATGCGACTTGCGACTTGCAACGCGACTAGCGAGTTGCAATGCGACTAGCGAGATACAACGCGACTTGCAACGCGACTAGCGAGTTGCAACGCGACTTGCGAGTTGCTACGCGACACAGTACGTATTTTCAATCTTTTTCAAAGCCAGTTAAACGTAGAACATACGAAATGAGAAAAATATTTCTTTACAATGGTAAAATTTATATAACAATACCAGAATTATATAACAATCTTCAAAAAATCCAATAAAGTTTCACAATCACAGTTTAAATTCGCAGCTTGACAACAAAACATCACCCTACTGAATTCCTTAAACTGTGTCAACATTCACCCGTAATTCGCATGTCATTCGAGACGCGATCCTCATATTAGAGAGTAGTATCGAATTATACGCCATATTCGATACCAGGAAACGAGAACCGATGCCTACGCCTATAAAGAGCATCGTAAAACAGGTATTGATGTTATCAAATTGGATTGAATCGATTCTCGCGGTCGTGTTCGGTAATATTGTTATTGTAGTTATTTGTCTTGAAGGTTGTTTTGTTTTATGACGGTTATGAGTAGACTCCTTTATGGTTATGTCATCCTGGTATATTTGTTGTTGTTCATTACGGTTCTAGAGAGAAAGGACCGACTATTACTATGATGTTGTGATTGATAGAGTCATCTATAACAGAAGGCAGTAATGTAGCTTCTTGTTATGGCTCTTCGACACCCTTGAGGGTGGAAGTTCCTCCATCATAAGTCACTCATCCATGTTTGGAATTGTTTATAGACTCCTTATCTATTGATACTAATATATTCTATACATAATAAAGCTGAACAGTTGGTTTGTTTTATTGTTTCTTTGTTTGAATGCGCTTATCTGTGAAAGTACCAGTCAGATTTGAAAAAATCTTGTTAAAATTGATAGCTCAATTTTTGAGGAAGGCTATAGGCTATGTAACATTACATTATGACCCTTAGGAGTATAGCAAAAAGGAAAAAAGTCAGAAAGAAGATCATCGCTACTTTCGTCCTGTCCCCCCTGAAATTCGGTTGAAATTACAGACGCTTACTACTTCGTATCACTTACGAACGTAAGATTAGTTCGGGGCTTTACCTAAGAGTTAATGACAATACTATTTGACAGCTATCACTAGTCCCGATGTGTTTTTGCCCTCTCCGAAAAATTTTATTTATCATTCGTTTTGACGGGTCAACTACCTTTAGACGGGCCCGTATCTATGTTGACGGACTTATGGCTGATTCCTATAATTTTCGGACCGTTTATGGTTAAAATTAAGACTCCTGTATCTCTACCAATAATGAAGAAAATACCTCATAGCTTTGCATAGTAGACCCTCCCATATGGTAAGTCACACAGGTAAAATTAGCTTACGAATTTATATGCCCATTTCGGAAATAAAAAATACTACCATTGGTAAGAAAAACGTTTTTGTTTATAGGACCATCAGAACAGTAACTGGCTATTAAACCTAAATAAGATGAAAAGTAATAAAAAAGAAAAAGTCCCATTACGTCACAACCCCACCTAATAAGCCAGGTGCGATTTGTTATTGTCAATGGTAGAGACAGAATTGAAGCAGAAATCTTCATTAGCAACCATCTGGGGGAATTCAGCTAACACAAATTTACTGCGACAGAAAGAAAATCGATTGGTTTTAGTATTTCTACGAGGACTCCATTGGATAGTCTATTTCTTTTAGATCTGATTTTGGAACAGTATTTTTTGTTATTGGATTTTTATTGGTTCGAGAAAAAGAAAAATTGTTTATTCTGCACAAACATATCGCATAGGTATTACAAAAAAAAACTGGGCAAGTGCGTGTCGGGCCACGCACAGTGTAGGGTTCCGTAGTAGCCCGCTATCACAACGTAGTACGATTCTGTTGTTCTTTATTCTGATATAAAAAAAAAAAAAAAAAAACATATTTTGTTTTTCAATGCAAGTCTTTACCCGTTGTAAATAAGTAAATACTTCATCTTAGTCACTTTACAGGATTAATTAAAAAATTATCCAACACACAAGTTCAACGACTATTACTGCTGAACTAATAAAGCTATCTTAACCGCTATAATTTTCCTTTAAAGTTCATGAAACACACTGCACTGCACTGTGCTGTGCACTGTCATCGTGATTTTTTCCTGATTTTTCAAGTCAGCAGTTTAGGTTTTAGAGGAGTGGGACGCCCTACTGGAACAAAAATTTGCACTTTAAAGTTTAATATTTTGTTAATGGAGCATTAAATCGAAAAATAATTTTAGCAACCCCCAAGTCATTTAAGAAGACCTATTCAACGATACCCCACACGATGGGGTAGACGACGAAAAAAATATTCATCCCCACTGCACATGTACGGGAGCTACCCTTAAAAAAAATATTTTCTAAAATATTAATTAATATACACACTCCTACAAAATTACAGCTTTCTGGTACTAACGGTCTCTTAGAAAACCTCCGACAGACGGACGGACATGACGAAACTATAAGGGTTCCTTGTAGGTACTACGGAACCCTAAAAATACATAAAATATTCACATACAGTGGTGCTATTCTGTAAAAATCTCACCGTGAAAACTTAGGTGAAGTGAGCGTGGAGTGAGCTGTCAACAGTGTCAATTCCTAGCAAAAACAAACTCACTTCACCTAAGTTTTCACGGTGAGGTTCTTACAGAATCGACCGGCTGTACTCTGTATGTGAATATTTTATGTATTTTTATTTCTACTGCCAAATCCTCAAATTCAAGCATATAAAAAGTTGTCAATTTTGTCCATTGCTTGTCAGGGCCTGGGACCAAAGACAATATACATGAGAGACACGAGTGTTGTGAGAAAATCTTGTGGGTTAACGTTATCATGGGATATAATTACGTCGCATTTTAAAAGGAATATTATGTGTAGCAAGGTCAGGTCTTTCCGAGATTTTCATAGCGGTAGCTAGAGAATATGGAGAACCTAATAAAGTAGGAGATAAGAACATTTTTATTGCTGAAGTTCAAGACTTTCGGAAGTGTTTCGGAAGGCTAAAATCGATCGTGAAAATGCTCAGACGCAGGCGATCGCCCGCCGCATGAAGGTCGACGTTTTTATGCAAAATGAACTGGTCACCTGCGATTTTTATCGACCTGTGTATATGGGGGTGGCGATACGGTTTATGTGGCGATTTGGTAAGCGACCAGCCGCACGGCGAAAATCGAAGTGCACGCGTAGCATTTCTGTCGACTCGTTCATTCTGTCGACAAAATCCGTTTCTAAGGCGGTCATGCTAAACATGCTAGTGAAGGTAAATCGACCTAGTGTAGGTAAATCCCCTCCCTCATTAGTATCAAATGGACGCCCCCAGATAAAAACAAAACACTACACACGAGATGAGATGCATTATACCACGTTTCCGCACCAACTGTGTCAAACAAGAAGTACAGTCAATGAGTCAACAGCAAAAGTAGATGATCAAAATCAGAAATTCAATAGGAGTCAAAACTGATCACGAATATATGGCAGCTGTACTAGTAGTAAATGTCTGGTATAATTTACAATCACATACTTTTGAATCACTTCGACGCCACACAGATCTGACGCGAACTCCGTTCATTAGTATTGAATTTCTGATTTTGATCATCTAGTTTTGCTGTTGACTGTACAGTCACGAGCACTAATATCTCAACACTTGGCAACTTTCAATTGCAATTTTTTCTTGAAATAACGAATGCAACGTTGAAATACGACACTTACACAAACTTATGGGTTCGAAAATACTTTGTTCGTATTATCATAAAATTTAATTCCAAACTAAAGGAGAAAATCTTCTTTGAATAAAGCCAAGTGTATACATACTTATGCTCGTGACTGTACCTAAGTAAACGTAATTTTCTACTTAGGCATCTCATTACCATTCTTTTTCAACTATTCCTTGACAACCCGAGGAAGGGAACGAAATTAAAAATGTTAACAAAGTCGGCGTGAGGCCTAAGCAAACAGAAAATATTCAATTAGGAACAAACAAGATAACTTTTAATGTGAAAACCTTAAGTTGGAGTGGCTTGATAGACTTCGTGGGGTAAGCAGAGGTGGTGGATTATATATTTTTTGGATATTTGACAAGTTATGTATCAGCGGTGCTATTCTGTAAAAATCTCACCGTGAAAACTTAGGTGAAGTGAGCGTGGAGTGAGCTGTCAATTCCTAGAAAAACAAACTCACTTCACCTAAGTTTTCACGGTGAGATTTTAACAGAATCGACCGGCTGTAACCATACCATACCATAATCAGCCTATAATGTTCCCACTGCTAGGACACAGACCTCCTCTCAATGAGAGGGACAATTACCGGCTGTAAGTTGTTACCTAATTGGAATCCTACTGTACCGGGTGAAGTCATCACGTCAATGGCGGCTGCCGCTGAAAAACAGCGCTGGGGCTCTGTCTCACATAGTCGTTGCATTACGCGCGTTTTATTTTGCGTGTATAGTTCATAGTTTTAAGGTTTTAATTATGTATTAGTTTATTATTTTATAAGATTATTTTGTGTATTTTATTTATGGGCCTTAGTTGCCTGACAATAAAATGATTATTATTATTATTTATTATCATTATGTTGAGCGATGGCAGTTTTGCGTGAATGAGACGCTTATTTTTCCGCAACTTGTTTGTTTTTTGTGATTTATGTTGTTTCTCTGCGTCATGTTTGCCACAAATAAACGTATTTCTTTCTTCTTACTATCCTATCCTAATATTATAAATGTAAAAGTTTGTATGTTTGGATGTTTGTTACTCAATCACGCAAGAACGGCTAAACAGATTTAATTTGACACACATATAGTTTATAACCAGCCAGTCGATTCTGTGAAAATCCCACCGTGAAAACTTAGGTGACGTGAGCGTGGAGTGAGCTGTCAATAGTGTCAATTACTAGCAAAAACAAACTCACTTCACAGAAGTTTTCACAGTGAGATTTTTACAGAATCGACCGGCTGGATAGGTACTTTTTATCCCGATATGCCCACGGGATCGACACTTATACAGGTGAAACCGCGTGGTGCTACTAGTCCTACTATTCTACTTCCTGCTAATTCTACTTATCACACTAATATCATAAAAGTTTGTGAGTGTGTGTATGTGTATATTCAACTAGCTGCGCCCAGCGGTTTCACCCGCATAAGTGTCGATCCTGTGGAAATATCAGGATAAAAAGTAGCCTATATAATGTTAATCCAGGGTGTCAGCTACCTCCATACATTTTTTTTTCAAAATTGGTCCAGCCGTTTGAGCGAGAAGAAGTAACAAACATATAAACACACACACTCACAAACTTTCGCCTTTGTAATATTAGTGTGATAAATGTCTATTTGGAAATCTATTTTGAATCCAATAAATGTTTAGTCTTGCGTATCTTCTTTGTGATCAAAGAAATTTACCAATTAGTAGGTACCCACTTTACAAAAGCCTGTCATGCTTATAAATTTGATTATCGCGTTTTGTATTAAGTAGCTTCCAGTTGTCACTTGCTATAAATTAATAACATAGCGAGGGCCACGTGGCTAAATAAAAATAGCCGCACAGGTCGATCGATCAGGATATGCTACCGCCGCGGATGGTCTGTGGATGGGTGACCATCTTTACATAACGAGACCGCTCCGTGCCTCGGAAAGCACGTTAAGCCGTTGGTCCCGGCTGTCATTCGTGGATGTAGACAGTCGGTAAAAGTCGTCAGAAGCCTGAAAACCTGATAACCTGACAACCAGACAAACAAGGGGTAGCGTATTACCCAGTAACTGGGTTGTGGAAGTCAGATAGGCAGTCGCTCCATGTAAAATAGTGGTATTCAGCTGAATCCGGTTAGACTGGCAGCCGACCCCAACATACTTGGGAAAAGGCTAGGCAGATGATGACCATAACATAGCATTAATCAGCCTATAACGTTCCCACTGCTGGGAAACAGGCCTCATCTCTGTGATAAGAAGTGGGCAGTAATCCACCACGTGGGCCCAGTGCGGGTTGGTGAATGTCACATGTCTTCGAATTTATAGGTTCTAGGAGGTGCCGGTTTCCTCACGACGTTTTCCTTTACCGAATTGAGAATTTCATCTTTTTTTTTTCGCTCCCGCTATCTCTTCTAAACTGCGCAACGGATTTTAATGCAGTTATCGGCAATAGATAGAGTGATTCAAGAGGAAGGTTTATATGTATAAGACATGCATATTATAGTAGAGAAAAGCCGAGAAATTCAAAGATTTGTAATGTGATGTCGTAACAAACATATTTTTGTGTACTTACATTTAAACCTTACGATACGAGATCGATCAAATTAATGTACTACGGTATATGTTTATCTCGTAAGGATAACCCACAGTAACCATTTTTATCTTTTAAATATTAGAAAAAAAATGGGTTAAAAATTTACCAAGCTATTTTAAACAATACAGTATTATTCCTTATCCAATTAAATACATTAAATACGTTGTGCATTTCATGGAGATCAAAATTGCCCTTTACAGCATATCATTAAAATTAATATCTTAGAAGATATCAGAGATTTAAAAAGTGGGGGCAGAGCGGCTGGCTGTGCGGTACGAAGTTCGCGCGGTTCAGCTAGTTTTTATATAAAAAAAAACCTTTATTTACGCAAATCATCATAACAACCTTGCATAATTCATCTAAGTAATAAATAAGCAGTAAAGGTAGGTAACATTTTTGTTTGGTATGTATCGGTAGGTACTTCTTTTGGTGGTTAATACGAACAGATTCACTCTGTTCCCCGTTCTGTTTAAACTGTATTACGGTGGAACAGTCTTCCTCGTTCTATGCAAATGTACTTATAGAAGTTATAAGTAAGCTCTATTGAATTTAATTTTGGATTTTCGTGGTAACCGACATTGACAACAGGGTAAGCTAATCGGCATTTAAGACGACTTGAAATGTCATTTTTTGATGGGGGTGATGCGTTGACAAGGGATTGAAGGGGGTTTTAAGACCGTGGTTAAAAAGGTTAGGTTTTTTAGCCCATTATAAAAGGAACGAACTGGGTGCATGGATACTTGGCTATATCAGATATTTCATCATAAGTAACGTTTCACGAATAAAATCGGGTGCCTATCAAAAACTTGAGGAAAACGAGATTATAAAAAAAATTAATGGACTTTCAAAGAATGGGCGAACGTTAGAAGAGAATTATACGATTTTAGGCGAATTAACAATGATGAAGTGATGGGAAAAGTTTTTGTTATTCAATACTTTGTTGTCATTTTGTTTTTAATGATAAAATTAAAGTTGTGTTGTGTTGTTCATAAGGAATTAGGGTAAGCTTCCGCGAATCCCTGATTTAATGATGTTTTAAGAATAGATCAGGGGGCCTAAAAGGCCACTTTGGGAGAATCATAAAAGGATAACATAATAATCAAAGGAGAAAGGAGTAACCAGGGTCGTCGGATATAGTTGAAGTTTAGTAAGAAACCTTTGAATGTTTTTGAATAAAATTTTATTTAATGAATAGAAAACAAACAGTTCATCTATCAAATTGAATTTCATTCGAAAACATCGATCGGTTTCTTACTAAACTTCAACTATATCCGACGTCCCTGGTTACTTATCTCTTTTGGTGATGTGTACATACAATTTCCACTTTTATGTAACAGAATAAAAATAATTTACTATGCAATGTTCATAAAAAAAACAATAATAATGTAGGTATGTTTACTGTAACTAAAATATTTAACATAGTTATTTGTACATTGGTCCCCAAACTAGGCAACGCCTACATCTTGGATCCTGAGTTTTTTTTTAGAGAAGTCGAGACGTATTTGACTTATCTTATTTCATACGCAAAACCCTCACTATTCGCAAGAATAAAAAAAAAAGAGTGAAGAAAAGAAAGAAAGAAAATAAAGAAATAAATAGTATAAAAAGAGAGAGAGAGAGAGTAAATAGAGAGTATTCTATCTATCTATCTATCATTCGCAATCGCGTACGACAACTTAAATATTTCAGGTTATTTGAAAACGGACAGAATACTTAATTAAATAAGGGATGGCATTATCAAGATCTTAGAACAAATTTAATTGGGAACAAACCAAGCTACTATCTTGGGGTCGGCTTCCAGTCTGACCGGATGCAGCTGAATACCGGTATTTTACATGGAACGACAGCCTATCTGACGTCCACAATCCAGTTACTGGGTAATACGATACCCCAGTCTTACCCCTTGGTAAGACTGGTTGTCAGACTTTCGGGTTTCTGACGACCCGTAACAAATTTCAAAGATACTCGAATGACAGCTGGGATAAACAGCTTAACGTGCTTTCCGAGGCACGGAGGGGTCTTGATAATGATAAAATGATAAATGATAAAAAAATTATTAGGTTTTTATTTTTTATTTATCCTTTTGATAGATTCTTATTTTGTAAATGTGAGGACTTTGTAGGCCTTGTAGACTTTAGATCTGTAGACCATTTTTTATTTTATCAAGTACCTGATATTTGTTGACAGGCCTACGCTATCCTCCCATACCTACTGTAATTTGAAAATATTGTAAAAGCCAATTATTTTTAAAAAGAGTAACCGTGGAGTTTCTTGCCGGTTCTTCTCCATAGGAAACGACCAATTGGAACCGTGCACCTAGCTTCTGACGTTTCATAAGTGCCCATGTAGGCTTATGTGAAATAAAATATTTTGATTTTTGATTTTGAATGATTTTATTTCTGTAAGTACGTTCGTACAGACGCCAAGCACATCAAGCTACTACAATCTGTCAAATTTCTTTAATAGATTTTCAACTTTATCGCTAAAGCATAAGGTTCAAAGTTGTTTGGGAAAAATTGACAGTTTAGGGTAGCTTGATGTGCTGGCGTCTGTACAACACTTTTACATGTCAATATTTTTTTTTAAAACTAGATGCGTTCCTATTTGACTACTCTGAGAAGGCCGAAACAAATTCAGAGGTCACAGTCTCTTTTAAAGTCCAGATATAATCTTGGTCAGATCATGTGAAGACCTGGAAGACCATGTAGATCGTCTGAAATGATGGTAGTATGGTATACAGGGTTATTGTTAAAACATTATCAACCTCTTAAGATGTCATTGTATTCAAATTCGCGAAAAAAAAATCACCTGTTCCCTACATTTTGACGAGTTTTACGAACATAAATGTAGGGAACAACTGATTTTTTTTTCGCGATTTCTTGTTTGCTCCCATAATAAAAGTTGTTCATAATGATGAGTACAATGACCTCTTAAGAGGTTGTTAATGATTTACCAATAACCCTATATAAAGATGGTCACCGCAAGTGTAGCTTAACCTGATCGATCGACCCGTGCGGCTTTTATTACTTAGCCACAAGCCCCTCTTCGAATTCCGTCAATCATCATCATCATCACTTCAGCCGAAAGACGTCCACTGCTGGACATAGGCCTCCCCCAAGCACCACCACTTCGACCGGTTCTGCGCTTCTCGCATCCAACGTACTTCAATATTTCCCACGAAATATCTGGCCATCAAGAATATACCGAAATTGGTCGCGTCACCAACTTAGTACTCGCTTCAATTATTCTCTCGGCGACTGTCAGCGCTATAACTTACTTCTTCAGTGAACTGTGAGAATAGAAAACAAAAGAATACGAAAGGCAAGTGTTATTGAGAGGGTAAGTTAGTGCTTAGGGTTTGTGGGTTTCTAGATAATGTATGATGGGTTTTATTCAGTTGGCCTAAGAGAAAATAAATATGCACTAGTATTCGATTGGTTTCTGGATCTTGATTTTTTTACATAATTTACCATCACGCCTGCATTCCTCAAAAGGTTAGGCATAGGAGTACCTCTAGTTCACCCACATTTCGCCAGTTATGTTTAAGTCCCATGTAACAGGGGGCGAGTCTATTGCCATCAACCGGGCACAAATCCAGACTCTGGGTTGCTACTGAGAAATTCCAGATGGAAAAATCCAATAACACTTTGTCCGATCCGGGAATCGAACCCAGAACCTCAGCTCAGCAGTGGCGCTTGCGACCACTCAACCAACGAGTCTTATTGGTGAGCTAAGTATTGTAAAGAAAAGAAGGACTAAGTATGAGCCAAGAAAAGGTGTCTTAAGAATATTGCTTGATCTGGCAACATCCCCATTCGAAAGACACACAGAGCATAACAAGCCTATAAGGGAAAGCTTTAATAAAAAAGTAATCATCTTAGTTTCAACCCAAAATTTAAAAATGATGATTCAAGCTACACTGTCAAATGTTTTCGGAGGATTTACAAAAAACAACAGAGTGCTCAGAAAACTTCACAAAAAAAAAAGAACTAGCACATGAAAACACAAGATTTGCACAATATTACCAGAAAGTTTCATTTACATACAAAATTACACTTCTGCGGAACCACCCATTACACTGCCGAGACATTTTAACTGGCATTTGCTCCACAGTGTAATTGTATTGCGACCAGTACGACCACCGTCTCCGTTGGTTTATGTCTGTCGGTTGACTAGTGACAACCCTAGCTTTCAGCCTTTTGGACGTGTTTGTTTTAGTTACGTTGCGAGGATAGGGCTGGCAGTAATTGTTTTCAATTACGAATAGCTTGTTAACATTGCGATACCTTTTTGCGACGTCTGTTAATCTGTTTTGTGTGTAATAATAATGGAACCCCTCTCTCTGTCTGGAAGGGTGTAGGTTGGGGGGGGGGGGGGGGGGGGTTGTTGTTCTACCGACTTAAAGTTTACAAGGGAACCCTTTTAACCCAGCATGCACCACAAATCACTAAATGCGTTTAGCGGTAAACACAGCATTCCGTCTTTGTCATCTTCACACGATTGAGAGAAACAGAACGATGTTCATTAAACACGTTTCATTTAAAGGGGATAACCTAAGGTAGCCCGCGAAATCCAAATTTTCTTACGTTTTTTGTAATTTGCAGGTCAGTGTCAAGTTGTATGTTGATTAAAATATGATTCGCGACCGTAACTGTAATAGGTCTTTACAGAATTATAACCCTCTAAGTGCATATAATGCTATTGATTGATATTTTTCACGAAAACTTTGAATTTTTTTGGGAGCTGGCTTTATAATAATAATATTCATTTTAAATTTAAGATCTGCATGAATAAATAGTTTATAGTTGAAAAAGTGTTATATTTATGCTTAAATGTACTAAAAAAGGAGCTACGTCTGCCAAGAAACTGCAGGACAGTTTCCCAGAGGTCTTTAAAAAACAATTTTTCGTTTTCATTGTTTTTCTTTTGTCTCTATCATCTTCAAACGATTGACAAAGATAGAACGATGTTTCAGGTTCGTATAGGCAACCTTTAGAAAGCTGTGGGCCAAACCTTGTAACACTAATGAAGTCACGGGCCATATGTACAGCCATCAAAAGAGATTAGTATGCAGGATCGTCGGATATAGTTGAAGTTTAGTAAGAAACCGATGGATGTTGTCGACTGAAATTTAATTTGAGAAATGAGCTGTTTTTTTTTCTATTAATAAAATCGGGGGGCACGGCAGTGCCCCCGCCAAGTCGAGCAAAAAGCGGCGCGGCCGTACCATCCTTTTCTCGAAGCAGTTCAAGCCATTTTTTATTTTTTATTTATTAAACTTTATGCACAAGTAAAAACTGTACAAAGGCGGACTTAATGCCTTGGGCATTTTCTACCAGTCTACCTTAGGGTGATGCAGAGACAATACACAGTAGGTGCAATAACAGAAAACAGCTTAGAAGATAACTAGAATATAAAAAAATAAATACTTAGATACATACATACAACAAAATATAATAAAATAAAAAAGTTATGAGAGATAAATAAGAAAACCTGCAACAACTTAATTTTGAGACGAATCTGCCAACTTCTTGTGAATGTGTTCTCGAACTTTCATTTTAAATGTGAACTGATTGGTTACCGTCCTGATATTCTGAGGGAGCGCATTCCAAAGGAAAACCGCCTGGACAAAGAAAGAAGACTTTATAAAACCAGAGCGATGAGAAGGACAACGAAGAAGACGATTATTCTCTGACCGAAGATTCTTGCTGTGTGCAGAGCATAAATATTGACACAGAGAAGTCAGATAAGAAGGAGAAGTGGGTTTGTGAAGGATAGAAAATAGGGTTGTCAAAGCCCTCAACGCTCTGCGCTGCCGGATAGGTAACCACTTTAAAAGCGATCGATGTGCGGATACATGATCATACTTGCGGAGATTGAAAACGAATCGAATGCAGCTATTAAGAAGTCGGTCAAGTTTATTGAGGAGATCTGCATTCAGGTCATAGTAGCACACATCGCCATAGTCAATTATGGGGAAGATAAGGGACTGTACAAGCAATGCCTTAATGTGTGATGGGAGAACATTTTTCAACCGATAGAGCGACCGCAACGTTCCAGTGACCTTCTTGCTCACAATCGCAACCTGCTTACGCCAGTCAAGGCAAGAGTCAACATGCAAACCCAGATCCTTGACGTCAGAGCTAAACGGAATCACTGTGCCATCAAAAGTAACCGGTGGCACCGTTAAACCATTCAGCCTCCTCAAGCTATGGGGGCTCCCTACAATGATAGCCTGACACTTGGTTGGGTTAACCGCCACCCCAAAACGATCAGACCAGTTTTTTACAACTCGTAAATCCCGATTTAGCTCCTCGACCGCATCGGATAAGCTGTCAACTCCTGCCTGACAGTAGAGCTGTAAGTCGTCAGCGTAAAGATGATACGCACACTGAAGCAAAGAAGTTATGAGATCTATAAAGATAGAGAACAAAAGTGGAGATAAAATGCCGCCTTGAGGGACGCCAGTATCAAGATCACACCAGCTGGACTTAGAGTCACCAGCAAGAACTGATTGCTGACGCCCCCGAAGATAGGAAGAAAACCATTCCAGGACCTCGTCAGAGACCATGCGATAGGAGAGGATGGATAAAAGGACTTCGTGACTGACGGTATTGAAAGCATTTGAAAAATCGATCAACACTAAAACCGTAACTTTAGTGTCTTCCATTCCTCGCCTTATATCGCCAGTCACTTTAAGGAGAGCAGAAACGGTACTGTGCCCGGGCCTGAACCCGGATTGGAACGGACTGATGAGGGAATTTTTGTGAATGAAGTTGGAAAATTGTTTATGTACACAGGCCTCGAGTACTTTAGATAAAAAGGGAAGGATGGAAATTGGACAAAAGTGACTGAGAAGAGTGGGATTAGGGATTTTAGGTAGTGGTCGAACATGGGCTTTCCGCCACAGGGAAGGGAAAACACCGGAGAAAAGGGAGAAGTTAACTATATGGGAAATTGCAGGAAGGAGCTGATCAACCGCTGTCACGATCATGTGTCGACTGATGTTATCACAACCAACGGCTTTGGTTTAATGGAAAGGATTATCTTTTTGATCTCTCCCGGGTCGACTGGGGTGAAGACAAAGGGGGTAATATTGGGTCGCGTCAGACCAGCAAGGTAATCAAGGGTTTGACATTTGGTTGGATTATCAAGGGTGGGAACAGTGGAGAAATGACGATTTAGATCATCCAAGCCAAATGTGTTAGGAAGGTCTGAATGCCGCGATTTGCCGATACCTAGAGTTCCAAGGAATTTCCAGATATCAGCAGGAGAAGCAGAAGTGATGTTATCAAGAATGTGGCGACGTTTAGCGTTGCGTATCATCTGATTACAACGATTGCGAGCAGTTTTGAAGAGGGTCCAATTATCATCCGACCGATCCTTTTTATACCTTCGAAACGCGCGGTCCCTTCGTCGCATCGCCATCCGAACTCCCACATTCATCCACGGCGCAGGTGGGCGCTTTATCTTGACTCTCCTGATAGGAGCGTGGGTGTCGTACAGCTTAACTACAGCATTGTTGAAAAAAGTTACTTTATCGTCAACTGTAATGGCTTCCTCCAGGGGTGTCCAGTCAATATTAGCAGCATCTTGTGCAAGCTTTTCACTATCCATCCGCGCAAAGGCACGCCTGTACTGGAACGTAGGTTTGGGTTTAGGAGATTTAAGGGCATAAGACAGGAAAATAAGGTCGTGATGGGAAAAACCAGGAGCGTCAATTTGACCATGTGAGACTAGGGAAGGATTTGAGGTGAGGATCAAGTCGAGCCAAATATCATCACCGGCAGTGTTATGATGAGTTGGTTGGAGAGGCAGCACATGCAGACTAGCTGACTCGACCAGGTGTAGAAGTTTACGGGATCGATGGGAGTTGTGGGCAAGGAGATTGGTGTTGAAATCCCCCATGACTATGTGATGTGCATACTCCGAACCTAAAGATTCTAGGACCGATTCGAATTCGGTGAAGTAATCAAGTGAGGGGGGACAATACACAACGCCAAGAACGGTTTTAGCTCCTTTAACACAAACCTCTAGAAAAAGAAACTCAGCCGAAGTATTATAGGAAGAAGTAGAGAGAACTTTAAAAGGAAGATCAGCACGAAGGTATATAGCTACACCACCCCCTCTCCTGCCGACTCGGTCATTCCGCAAAAGAACGAATCCTGGGAGAGAGTAAGAGGTGGATAAAAGTTCAGGTTTTAGCCAAGTTTCAGAAATCAGGACGGCATGGACGTTGATGTTCGAGAAAGTTTCATACAACTCATTATAATGGCTTGGAATGCTTTGAGCATTTATATGACAGACGTTAAACAGTCGGCCAAGATTTTGGCTGAATCTTTGACGTAAAAGTTCACCTAGGTTTTCCGTAACAGAACAAAAGCTATCATCACCAGAAGAGGCAGTAGATTCGTTGGCAGAGAAAAAAGATTCGTTATCAGATGTCATTGTTACAAAATATATATAAATACAATAAAACAGATATAAACACTAAATAAATAAAAATATACTAGTATACTAAAAAGAGACCTACACGAAATACTGGTAGGACGTTTGCATCTCTGCACCACCCGCCAGCTAACATCATCATTGAATACAGTGAATAAATTATGAAATAAAATCAAGAAACGTTACATTACAAAGCGGTAAAGGAATAAAATTGTTACGCTAATTTTAATTATTCCGAACGCACCCTTCAAGCATACAAAAGACATAACATTTTCCGTGAACGTATCCAAACTCACAAAACGTCACTGCGTATGACGTTTACTTTGATTGACAACCAATAATAACATGCATGACATTTGTTGACATTGACATTAGAAACAAAGAGGAATGAGAACAAAAGTGAAAAATATAAATCCGGTTGAGGGTAAAAACTAAAAATGCTGAAGTACGCGTTACTTGCGTCAACTCAGAGACTTGCGAAGAGGAAGAGAACAGAAACAAATACTTTACTAATAATTATGCAGAAATACGAGACAAAAGTAAAAAAAGTTATCAATAGTAAACAATGGAAGATAGCAAACTTTAAGGTAAGGAAATCCTAATTACTAAATGGGTGTCTAATGCGTAAATATTATACTGTACTACAATTGAGGATTGATACTAACGCGTCTTGTTTTTCAGGCTATCTCCAGACGTTTGAACCCGGGGATACTTCACCAGCAGTGGACTCAGTTCTTCAAATGATGTCACCTTATGCTTGCTTCCATCGGGGGCTTTAATAATGATGACACCGTCCTGAGTCCAACACGACCGCATAGTAAAGTGAAGCCGCGCCTTCCCAAAGATGGATTGTCGGGTCTTAGTCAGAAACTCCTTGACAGAGATGGATGAACCCTTCAGTCCCGTCTTCGCTCTCCAGACCGCAGACCTGTCGTCATAGCTCGAGAACTTGACTAGGATGGGCCTATGGTGATCCTTTTTGGCTAGGCCAAGTCTGTGGCAGACCTTTATGGAAGATGCAGTGATAGTACTAATGGCCAGCTTCTTGCTTATCACCTCCAGGATCACTGTGCTGCTGACTTCCCCTTCAACCTCTGCTATGCCCTGGAAAATGAGTGCCTTCCGCCGATGTCTGGTCTCCAACCCGTCAACCTGTCTAGCACACTCACTGATTTGTCTTCTGAGCAGACTCAGCATGCTAAAGATCAGCTCCCTAAAGGAGCGAAACTCCTCGGCTACCCTCGCCACGGTGTCCTTGGCAGGTCCTGCACACTGTATCTGCGCTTCCAACTCACTCATCTTCCGGATAAAGCTGTCTTCCAGGGTCTTCTGTGCAGATACTATCTCGTCAAATTGAGACATTGCAGAAGTAATTGTCCACTTGTGTACGGTGAAGTGAAAATAGTTTTGTGAAGTGATGTGCTGGCAGGTGGTGTAATTATTTCTTGAGTCACATAAAAGTGCTGCAAACGTGAGTACACGTAGTGTATAGGCTATACACTGATAATATATTTAAAAAAAATTGAAAAAACTGTGAATTACTATTTTAAATACAAAATCAATATTCGAGTTACGTCTGTCTTCTTTTACACCTACCCGCGAAAAAAAAAAAAAAAAAAAAAAAAAAAAAGTTTTTCATCATTTTCGACCCCCTATAACTTCGTTGTGGATAAAACTAGAGACCTGAATTTTCAGTAATCAAGCAGGTATTGTATAAACACGGTATATTTCAAATTTCATTCAATTTGAACCAGCAGTTTAAGAATTATAACTAGTCAAAGTTTCTTAATTTTGTCACTCACTGACTGACTGACTGACTGACCGATCATCAAAACTCTAAGGCACTTCTAGCAGACATAGAAGCTTCAAATTTAGAACACAATTAGCGTTTAGTGTATAAATCAAGGAAAAACTAAAATATTTTGCAATTTCGTTCCAGTTTTCTAGATACACCAACTACATAAATAACTTTGTAATCCCATATAAATATATAGAATTACAAAGTTACATTTGCAGTTAATGAATCAGTGTACCTGAACAAAGTCGCTTCCTGCTGTCTGTCTGTCCCTATGGATGCTTAGATCTTTAAAACTGCGCAACGGATTTTGATGCAGTTTTTTTTAATAGATAGAATGATTCAAAAGGAAGGTTTATTTGTATAATACATGCATAATATATGTAGTAGAGAAACACTGATCATTTTAGAGGTTTCTAATGTGATTTAAATAAACAGATTTTCTTGCGCTTATATTGCAAAAGCTAGCTGAACCCTACGAGATAGATCAAAATAATGTACTACAGTATTGCACACCTTAAAAAGGTCTACAAAAAAGTTCGCGATGGTATATGTCTATCTGTTAGGCATAACCCACAATAACCATTTTTTATCCTTTACTTTTTACGAGAAATAGTGGCTTGTTTACGAAGCGATTTTAAGCAATACAGCATTAATCTATATCCAATTAAGTACCTTAAATACATTGTGCATTTACTATAGATCAATTTGGCCCTTTGAAGCATGTAATTTAAGTGAATATTTTTGAAGATATTACAGATTTAAAATGTAGGGACATAGCGGTTGCGCTGGTGAGTTTACCTAAGGCAACGACAGGATAGTACGGTTAAGTAGTCACGACCTCTCATCGTTTGGGGTGGGGTATACCTCGAGCTCAGCAACTCCCATAAATATCTTGGTATTACCCTGGACAGGTCTTTAACATTCAGCAAAAACTGCAAAAATATCAAGCAGAAGGTGCACACTCGCAACAGTCTTCTTCGTCGACTGGTCTCATCGAAATGGGGTGCTTCGCCTGAAGTTATGCGGACTACTGGACTGGCGCTATCTTTTTCTGCGGGAGAATTCGCGTGCCCCGTGTGGAGCCGTTCTGCCCATGCAAAGCTGGTGGATACAGCTTTGAATGAAACGTGCCGGATCATCACTGGCTGCCTAAAACCAACCCCGGTACAAATGCTGTATCCACTAGCAGGAATAGCGCCACCAGTGCTTTGCAGAGCGGTGGCAAGCTCCAGCGAAAGAGCCAAATGGTCTCCGACACACGACAACATCCTTGTGCCACAAAGGCTGAAAGTCGAAACAGTTTTTTAAAGTGCGTCGTCCCACTCACTGGCGAACCATCACAAGAGAGACTGAAGCTGTGGCGAGACAGTGCTTCCTTACCCAAACCGTTCGTCCCACCCGCTGAAGACCTCCCACCTGCTGAAGACCTCCCACCTGGACATGAGTTACCTTGGGTAACCTGGAAGTCTTTAAACAGACTCCGGACCCAGGTTGGCCGAAGCAAGGAAAACCTGTTCAGGCGGAGATTCATAGACGACTCCGCCTTGGAGTGTAAATGTGGTGCTGTCCCACGAACGATGGGACACTTAATATCGTGTCCTGCGTGTCCTGTCAGCTGCTCGTTACAGGAACTGATGGACGCTGGTGAAGGCGCCAAACAAGTAGCCGAATTCTGGGCCAAGTCCATTTAGATTGCTATCGACACGCTAAGAAGAAGAATAAGGTCAACTACGAGATGCCATAGTCAAAAAACAAAAACGCGCTTCGCCCTATTAGCACTTTAAGATTAGCAGCGATCGCACGCGTTTATCGGAGCTCTCTAGCGAGGAAAATAACAATTATCCATATTAATGTTATAAATTCGAAAGTAACTCTGTCTGTCTGTCTGTATGTTACCTTTTCACGCCTAAACCACTGAACGGATTTCGATAAAATTTGGCAGAGAGATAGATTGCATCCCGGGGAAGGACTTGCGGTAGTTTTTTTATCGAGCGAAGAAGCGGGCGGAAGCTAGTATATAATATAATGGAATAATAGGTGTAGATAGGTACCTAGATATAATTATGTTCAAAGGTAACTTGTAAAATGGTCAACGGATTATGTTAAAAATAAAAAGTTAAAACGGTACCGGAAAGGAAAAAAAGTAGGACTATCTACAAAAAGAAGTGAGATGCCATCAAAAACATAACTTGTAAAAAAAGCCAAGTCTCGCAACTCAGTTCTTCTACCGTAAAAAGTTGTGAGATCCATGAAATACCAAGTCGGTTAATTTATTCACTCCCTACTTAAGGAACCTTCTGTCTTAAGTTATTACATAATTAGCTAACCTAACAACATCTTGTAGTGACCATCAATATTAAAAATCTTCTATGTTTTAAATAAATAAATTGACTTGGCCATCGCCATCGCATGAAAACACAATGTATCTCACAGTGCGATTGCCAAGTCAATTTATTTATTTAAAACATAGAAGATTTTTAATATTGATGGTCACTACAAGATGTTGTTAGGTTAGCTAATTATGTAATAACTTAAGACAGAAGGTTCCTTAAGTAGGGAGTGAATAAATTAACCGACTTGGTATTTCATGGATCTCACAACTTTTTACGGTAGAAGAACTGAGTTGCGAGACTTGGCTTTTTTTACAAGTTATGTTTTTGATGGCATTAAATTTATTCGAAAACATTCATCTGTTTCTTTCTAAACTTCAACTATATCCGACGATCCTGCATACTTATCTCTTTTGTTTGATTGTACGGACGCCAGCAGGTCAACCTACCCGAAACTGTCAGATTTTCCCAATCAACCTTGAACCTTATGATTTAGCAATAAAGTCGAAAATCTATTAAAGAAATCTGACAGATTGTAGTAACTTGATGTGCTGGCGTCTGTACATAAGAGGTAATAGACGAGTAAGTTGCGATAAAATTATGACTTACAACATTTTATTATTCATTGCTTGTAGACACCGCAATCTTATATGAAAAATATGCGCAAAACAAGAGATGAAATTTTCAGTTTTGTCGCATTATGTTTGAATCTCCCTGGAAGAATGCTAATCTTTCTTTCGCCTTGGCGTAAACTGAGAATTAATATCCTTTCTTCACGCGATTTGAAAATATTTCGCGGGCCGGATCTTTAAAGCCGGATCGAGCCGCATCCGGCCCGCGGGCCGGGCGTTACCCATATAATATAATATGGTTTATTGCTACACGTGTTTAGAGATTTGTGCCGCAAGCGGGCTTTAAAGTTCTTCAGGACAATCGGATGACGGTGGCGTACCTAAAATCTGTCTTGAAACTTCATCATTATCATCGGCTTAGTTCTACCCACTGCTGAACATAGGTCTTTTTTTTTTTTCGAATGGGAATTCATCAAATGACCCCTCCCGCTCTGGGTGGAGCGGAAGGGAGAGTCAGACTCTTACTGACTAAAACCCACCCGTGTTCCTTCCTTAGCCCTTTATGTTCCGGGCCAGCGGTAACCCTTTCGGACAATCCCGCTGACCCGGGGACATAGGTCTCAGCTCTCTTTTGTGCCATGCTTTCCTGGTATGTGCCAGTCTCATCTTGTGTCTTAATAAACATAAAAGGCCCCAATCATTCAATCCAGAAGCTCTGTGCATCATCTAATTGACCTCAGAGTCTCGTACTCTCATACAAAAACACCAATCGCACCAATGTCCCAAAAAAAGCCAGCTCCCAAAAATAAACACGCACCAATATGTTAACTCCATCGCGCGTACGTTGCAAAAATAAGTTTTCCATCGAATACACAAGGAGGCAATGGATCGGAACCCCCCTACCTTCCCCTATTCACTCCTCACACCCCCTGGAGCCACTTGTTGGCCGGACATCAATTTATTTCGTGGCCCTGTCCGTGACACTTAGGATATTGAGTGACCTTGCTGTTTTCGTATACTTTCAGTCCATTGAAAACGGTTTTGTACTAAAATAGGGTTTTGTTCCTTCGATAATAATTGACTTTGGTAAGCTGAAGTGCTGGTTTTGACTGGCTTGATGGTTGTTTATTTTTCTTTTCTGTGGCTTGGCTTTTCATGCGGGGTTTAATTTTCTTTTAACCGCTGAAAATTAAGTCTCATTTTATTTTGCTGTCGTTCGATCGCTCGAACCGTTTTATGATTGGATTTGCCAGTAAAGCTGGAAACACTAAAACGACCTAACCTACTTGTGCTGATATTTTTATTTTAGTTGTAGGTACACTCAGGAAACTCACTTTTCATAGTTGTGTATGTATTTATTTTTTTGATTATGTACATACGTTATAATTATTACCATTCTAGTGATATTTATTTTAGAAGTACGTTGGTTTATTTGTATGCTTGTAAGTTTATTCTCATAATAAGTACTTATTAGTTTTATTAACTGAATTGTTTTTAGATTTGATGTATTATTTTTTTGTCTCCTTTACTCTTTCACAAGCTGTCTACATATTGCTGTCTATTTATTGTCCTATCGTAGGTATGCTGAAAGAGATTTATTATGGAATAAGCATCACCTTTGTACCTATTTTTTTCTGTTCTGTTTCTTTTTCTTGTTTGTGTATATGTGTGTACATAATCAGCCTATAATGTTCACATTGCTGGAACACAGGCCTCCTATCTGTGAGAGGGAGTGGGCCGTAATCCACCACTCGGGCCCAGTGCGGGTTGGTAGATGTCACATGTCTTCGAATTTTTGGTTCTAGGACATGCCGGTTTCCTCACGATGTTTTCCATCACCGTTTTGAGAGCAGTGGTGATGAAATAATTCACACAAAGTGAAGCGCCTATCTGGGTTCAAACTTACGACCTACAACTCGTAAGTCGCGGCCGTTATAGCCACCACTGCTCAATGTGTACATAAATGGTAAAATAAATAAAATATAAACAAACTACAAGATGTTTAACATTGGTGCATGATATATTAAGGCATTCTTGTAGACATGTTCTTGTGTATCACCAGGAATGATGACTGACTCGACTTAGCGGGGGCACTGCCGTGCCCCCAGATATAGCAATTACGAGAAATTCTGAGGATCAGAACAGTTGAGAATTACCTATAACTGTAACCTTATTTGACATTTGCCGTTATTGTATTATTGTGAATTTTTTACTGTAATTCAATCGATTGGACATTTATTTGTATTTTGTATTTTTATATTTTCTTAATTGTTATTAAAAATTATAATATCTTTATATTTGTGTAGATTAAATAATAACATGATTTGCATGCCCATGTGACGGTAGAACATGGAGGATTATTATCTTTACATAGTATAAAACAAAGTCGCCAAAATGTCTGTACGCGCGTAACTTCCGAATGACTGCACCAAATTGGATAATTTCGTTTTTTGTTGTGTTCGGTATTGCCAGGATATGGTATGTAGGTATGAAAGAAAATTTCGGCAAATAGCTTCATCTTTCTGACTGACCGACTCTTTGACAATTCAAAAATGCCTGTAATTGGTTTAATTGAAATAAATGCTTTGAGTTTCAGTTAGAAATTTCGAAAAAAAAATTGCACCCGTGCAAAAAAGTTGCTTGGGCGGGTCCATGGCGGGTCGGTAGTATGTAATAAAACATCTATGTAGGTACTAAATACCCATGTTTGAAAACCAATAATATATGATTTGATTTGATTTGATCGAGTTGACCGAGTTCAAAGGACAAGACAGGAGTTCAGTTCTTTTATGTATTTTTTTTTTGTTTTTGTCAATGTGGACCTTTTGTTGTCTGTAAAATAAATAAATTATTATTATTAAAGGCGTGCGACTGGAGACGCCATGTCCAGCGGTGGACTGGCAAAGACTGTCGATGAAGATGATGTGGGTACCTACATAATATTAATTAATGAATAGTACTTACAAATGTAGTGTTCGGCATAAGTGTTTTGGAGGTTTGATTGGCTGCAAACATGAGACTGATGCCTCCAACTGTGTCACGAAATATGAATTCATCCCCTGAAACAAACAGAAAAAAAACGTTACTACTTATAGTTTAAGCAATAATAAACATATAATTATGTTACCGTATGATTGTGAACACCGCTAGTTTATAATCTGTCTACTAAGAGTGTAAACTGTCGATAAACTGTGAACTGTACCATACTAATTACACCCTAATTGCGTAACACACTATCAATCGAAATATGAATCATTTTGAAGCAAATTGCTAATACATTGCTTCATAAGTTCGAAAAATTTCATATTCATATTCATTTATTTATTTTGTGAACACAGGGTACAATGAGGTTTTTATAAAAATGTTTAGTCCATCCTATGTTCCGCCGAAAGGCATACAAAATATTATCAAATTTAATCAATTATAAAAGTACAAAATCTCATAAAATACAATGTCAGCAAACGAAATTTGTCAAAAATGAAATGAAATAGTATAAAAAATCGCACGGAACAGAAACAAATAAAATGTCAGCAATATTACAAATAACAAAATTAAATTAATTTAAATAGTACAAAAGTCATGAAAATACAATGTCAGCAAAATTTTAAGTTATCAAAATTACATTATTATAACATCAAATCTTTACAAAATGTCACTAAAATTTTAATTGTCAAAATTAAATTAAAATGTACAAAATCATCTTATCAAAATTTGTCACTAAGGTATTCATCGACAGAGTAATATGCCTTGTCTTTCAATAATTCAAAAAGCTGACGTTTAAAACTATTTACGTTGGTAGCTGATATAATTTGATTTGGTAATTTATTATATAGTTTGGGAGCCATTGCATATATGCTTTTATGGAGAAATTTGGTTTTTGTAAATAGCAACTGCAACTTATTTGAGCGTCGCTGACTTTCGACATGTCTATAAAGATGCATATTATTTTTTACAAAAATACAGGCTTCATAGATGTAGAGAGATGATACCGTTAGTATTTTCAAGTTCTTGAAATGTGGCTTGCATGAATCAGTCCGTTTTATTTTGCATATAGCTCGAATGCATTTTTTCTGTGCTATAAGTACTTGCTCAACTTTAGCAGCATTGCCCCAAAATATCAGGCCATATCGCAGGGTGGAGGCAACGTAACCATGATATGCTGCTAAGAGTGCGGTCATGTTTGCAACTTTACCCAACATCCGAAGAGCATAGGAAAACTTACTAAGTTTCCCACACACATTGTCAATTTGCGTCCTCCAAGACATATCGTTCTCAATAAATAGGCCAAGAAATTTTGTCACATTAGATTCATGTATTGGGTCTCCTTTATATTTATTATGAGCCTGTTATGTCCCACTGCAGGGCAAAGGCCTCCCTTCCGTCTTTCCATCCCTTCCTGTCTCTAGCCAAATCCGGCCAATCCCTCAGGTAGGCGTCCAATTCGTCACGCCATCTCTTTCTGGGCCTACCGCGTCGCCGATTCCTGTTATTCGGAATCCAGTCAGTGGCTACTTTTGCCCAATTCTGTTGCGACATGCGGCAGAGGTGGCCTGCCCAATTCCACTTCAGTTTGGCGGCTGTGTTGCCCACGTCTGCAATTTGTGTTTTGGAACGAAGTATACTGTTCCGAATGCGGTCCGTGACTTTGACTCCAAGAATACTTCGTTCCATTGCTCGCTGGCAGACCCCGAGTGCGGACTTTTGACGTTTCGTTAACGACCACGTTTGCGCTCCGTAGGTGAGGGTGGGAAGGATGCACATGTCCATGAGTTTCCTTTTTAGGGAAAGTGGAAGTGATCCTTTCATTAGGTGTTTCATCGACCAATAGCTCTTCCAGGCGTTTTCGGTGCGTCGAGCAACCTCTTTATCTTGCCTCGCCTGGAAAGAGACTATTTGGCCGAGGTATATGTACTCATGGACATATACAACCTCCACACCCCCAATGTCCACTTTGCATTTCGTGCTGTTTGTCATTAACTTCGTTTTCGTCATATTCATTTCGAGTCCGACCTCGAGGCTGGCGTGGCTCAGTTGTTCTAGCATAAGACTCAACTCAGCCGCCGAAGACGAGAAAAGGACAATGTCGTCGGCGAAGCGTAGATTAGTTAATCTTCTATCCCCAACGACAATGCCCTTGTCCCGCCAGTGCACATCTAAATTTTGGAAGACTTCCTCAAGCGTTGCTGTGAAGAGTTTTGGAGACAGCGGATCCCCCTGCTTGACACCCCTTCGGATTGGAAAGGATGGGCCGGTGGTATCTAAGCGTATGGCAGCTGTACTATTAAAATAAATTCGTTCCAGTAATTTAACATAAGTGGTATCTATTCCCTGTTTGTAGAGTGTCGTAAAAATGGCTTTATGTGATAGACTATCAAATGCTTTGGAATAATCCACGAACGCAAGGTACAACGGTAAGTTAAATTCTTCGTGCTTTTCTATCAGCTGGTTTAAAGAGTGTAAGTGGTCGGTAGTTGACAAGCCGCGGCGGAAACCAGCTTGTTCAAGAGGCTGGTGGAGGTCTAGTTGGTCAGAAATTCGGTTTTCGAGGACCTTGATGAAAGCTTTGTACAGATGTGAGACAAGGCTAATAGGACGGTAATTACTTATATCGGATTTATCTCCCTTTTTATGTAGCAGAATTATGTTGGAATGACAGAAATTACTTGGGAATATGCCTGTTTTTAAAATTGAGTTAAATAGATTACAAATATGTGGTAATAAAATTTTTAAGTTTTTGTAAGATTTATTTTAAGATTATTAGCTTTCAACCAGTCAATAATCGTAACCAGACTAGTGTTAATGTCACTTTCTATTTCTTTGTTACTACCACTATTATAAATAACTGTACTGTCATCTGCAAATAGAGACATCTGGTGTGTAATTGCTTGGGGAAAGTCATTTATATAACAAATGAATAGCAAAGGCCCCAATATAGAACCCTGCGGAACACCGTAATGGAGTACTCTAGAGTTAGACGAATATACTACTTCACTTTTTGTATTAATATCCACTTGGCTAACCTGGGTAATTTGTGTTCTATTCTCCAAGTAGGATTGTATGAGATTGAGTACGTTACCTCTAATGCCAAATCTAGAGAGCTTAGCTAGCAGCACTCTATGGTTAACATAGTCAAAAGCCCTGGTCATGTCCATGTACATTGCCATGACTGGTTTTCTATTGTCCATGTTGTAATGTATTTTTTCAAGGAAATTATATATGGCCATGTTAATGGTTTTATTTCTCCTAAATCCCATCTGTTCTTTACAAAATATATTATTTTTTTCAAGGAAATTATAAACACTGCTATAAATGACTTTCTCAACCACTTTAGAGAAAATAGGTATTAACGCCACCGGTCTGTAGTTACTGACTTTAGTTTTGTCATCTTTTTTATATACGGGTTTGATAATGGAAACCTTTAACTTTTGTGGAAAAACTCCATTTTGGATAATTTTATTTATAATGTCACATAGTATGGGCGCTATAACAGGCGCTATTGATTTAATTACCCTTGTGTCAATATCGTCATAACCTGTACTGTTGGTGTTTTTAAGATTGCTTATTATTGTAATTATATCTTTTGGTGTGGTTGGTTGCATAAATATAGATTTATATGATCCTAGTGATGTGTCCGTTTTAGTGTTATTAATTATTGGCAAATTGTCGGCATTCGATTGAACTGAGTCTATAAAATAATCATTAAAATGTCTTGCTATCATTTTAGGATTTGTTATGCATTTGTCATTTACGTTAATTACATTTATAGTCGTTTTAGGAATATTGGATTTCATAGAATTGATTACCTTCCAAGTTGCTTTAGACTTGTTAGTGCTTGTTCCTATAAAATAGCTGTTCTGAGCCTTTTGTGTCAATTTGATCACTTTTTCATATCTCTTTGAAAATGATTTGAAAGCCGTTTTCGTATCACTATTTCGCTTTATTCTGTATTGCCATAATAAAGCTCGTCTCTTTTTACTACAGCACTTTATTCCCCGAGTAATCCATTTTGGTCTTATAACTGTACAGATTTTACGTTTGATAATAGGAAAGCATAGATCGTAAAATAATTTAAATAGTTCAAAAAATTTATCATAGCTTTCATTTGCATCTTCCGTTTCGTAAACCTCAGAGAAACTAAGACTAGCAATACATCTCCTAAATAGACTAATATTTTCTTGACTATAGTCGCGCTTATTGACGTAATAGTATTTTAAGACACATGTCCGTTGTACAGGGAACTTCATGATTTGCGCTGTGTGATCAGAGACACCCAACTCAAGTAATTCACTCTTGCAGCCACGAATATTGTGCAGAAAATTGTCCAAACACGTACCACTACTAGGACGCGTGGGTTGTTTTATTTCAACATTGAGATTGAACTCTTTTAAAATACGTTTGAACAACGTAGAATTTCTATTTTTCTGAAGAATGTCAATATTAAAATCACCGCATATTATTATTTTTCGATTACTTTTATAGCAAAATTGTTGTAATAAGTATGTCAAATTATTAAAGAAAATATTAATTTTAGTATTATTTGGAACGCGATAAATACATAGTATTATAATTTTATGGTCCGTTAACTCGATTGCGCAGGATTCAAACACGTTTGGAATGGTAAAACTTTTTACTGATTCAATTTCTGTGAAACGAATGGAGTTATTCACCAGTATACAAGAACCACCATTTCGTTTTGTTCTAGTGAAGCATGCAGCCAAAGTATAATTAGGAATGTTCAAAAAGTCAACGTCACTCTGCTTCATATTGTGCTCTGTAAAACAAAGAATATGAACACACTTACCAGTAGTTGCAAGCGTGTCTAAATGAACCGTTATTAAGTCACTTTTGGCTAACAGTCCGTTTATGTTTTGATGCAATATGCATAAGCTGTCATATACGAAAAAACTGTTTATCAGGAATATCAGCATTATTACATGAACAATATGAATTAGGAGTATCGCATGGTAAAGGGTCTTTCATTGATAATGTTTCGTCCGTGTTAGAGTAAACGTAGCTTTCCAAATCCCCGAAAATAGTTCTGATTCCGTAATTATTAATACGTCCACTACGTTTTTCAAACATGGTATAGTCGCATGATAAGTTCAAGTTCGAGTCACATAATGTAGCATAGTTATAGTTTTGTATATCCTGGTAAAGAAGACCACCAAACATTTCAATTCTGAAATTATACACAGTTGAATAATAATGATGTTTATATGTTGGTAGACAAAGTATTATATTGGTGTGCTTTATAGCCGACAATGATTCTCGTATAGTCAATATTAAGTCAAAATAATTATTTGTTTGTCGAAAGTCATCTTCACCAATGAATATTATACAATTATCCTTCATCGTGTAATCAGCTACTTTTGTGTGAATGCTACTTAACAATGTTTTTATTCCACTATTAGGTAGAAGGTAGTGACAAATTTGGTGAGAGGGAAAAGTGTTTTCGGCTATCGCTAGTATTTTGTTATTTTGGTTACTACTTATTATACATAATTTGTTGCTTTGAAGTGTTGATTGAGATGTCTTCTTTATTTTCTGTAGATTAAGGATTTTACCCACTTTCTTTTGAGGGGTAGCTTGCGTGGGGGTAAATAGCTCCGGAGTCCCAAATTCTGAGTTATCTCTGCATTGTTTTTGTATGGTTCCTATAATAGGAGTAGACAGCGTGGATTCTTTTCTTGGTGTTCTTACCTCGCTAGCCTTTCTTGGCGTTCTTACCTCGCTAGCCAACCTCTTGGTTGCCTTTTCGATTATTTTGTGTTTTGAGTTCATACTTTCCATTGTCTTTTTTAATTCTGTGTTTTCAAGGGATAAGTTGTTAATTTCGTCGTGCGCCGTCTGCAGTTGCGAATTTAAGTCTTTGATTTGGCGTTTGAGGTCCTCTATTATTTCATTCTCTTCATCTATTAAATTTGGTACGCTGCTATTAGTAGCGCCCTCTATTGTCGAGTCATTAGAACTATCATCTTCGAAGGTTAATATTTCTGTATCGGATCGTCTTCGTCGGCTACGTAGTGTGATGTTTTCGAAGAAATTCATTTTATACTAAAATCTTTAAAAAAAAACCCTTTCTGTATTTTGTGGGATTCGAACTCGAGACCAATTGATTCTACGGTTGGACTGTTTCGAAGCTTAAGCCGCTGCGCCAAACGTACATTAATTATATGGGTGAATTAGGTAGCCAGTTGGTTCTTGATCTTTGACTACCGATAATTCAAGTGTCCAGTGGGTCCAAAGTTCAGTCCTTTGTTAAAGAGACGTAAGTTGCGACTGTTACTATTTGAAATAAACGTGACTCATAATCTTTTTTTGTCGTGTTTTCACTTACGGTTTTGGCTTTAGTTCGATCCATAAACATGCACAATATCACTAGTAAATGTTTTTATTTACTTATATGCACATTTTAAGTCATAAAAAGTCTAATGTTTTTATAAACTTATTAGCTTTTTTTACTTGTTTTTATATTGTTTATCACTTCATTATAGATACTTATTTTTCCACAATAAGATTGTCATTTACGCATTTGTGTGTCCTTTCACAGATTCACTTATTTTTAGCACTTAAATACTGTTATAATTTTTATAAAGGATTTTAAATCACAGAGCTGACATTTTCGTGTTGTCTGCTCAACACGTGAATAACGCAATGAATGTTGTTGAACTGTCAAAATGAAACCGATTCCGATTGATAATGTGTTACGCAAATGCCCTGCTGGTAATAATATCATTGCAAAATAGTACTTAAACATTATTCAGAACCTTACATAAAATAAACATTCCAAAACCCGACCATTGGTCCGAATCGCTGCATAAATTTAACCAGGATTAACCATTAACTAAAAAGCACTAACGTTAACCGCTCATTATTTCCAGTATAAACCCGACCTTTTATATTTCCCATCTTCCTACCTTTGTGTCTAACTCCTTCGTTAATCGAACTGGTTCGATAAAATATTCAGACCAATCTAAGTAAGAGGGTTATCAACTAATTTACTTGATACTGAAGTTTGTGTGTTAGTCAAACCAACAGTGACGGCTCGGAAACATATTGACTGTATACGGTTGACAAAAGTAACAAGAAAGTATGCAGACAAGAAAGAGAAAATAATAAGCAAGTTCAAAAACTAAAAAACCCGACTCAGAAAAATCACTTTCTTATGAAAAGTATGAAACAAGAAAATATTGTCATCAGCTGGTCGATTCTGTAAAAAACTCACCGTGAAAACTTAGGTGAAGTGAGTTTGTTTTGCTAGGAATTGACACTATTGACAGGTCACTCCACGCTAACTTCACCTATGTTTTCACGGTGAGATTTTTACAGAATAGCACCGCTGTAATTCTTATGTAAGTACAAACTTTCAATATTTGTCGTCTACTGGCTACGCCCCGCGGTTTAAAAAAATTGCTAATAACAAGCCTCCACATATAGTGTCCTGCAGTGTCCACTGCTGGACATAGGATTATATTGAAGCTGCTGAACGACTAATACGATGACCACTCCTGGTAAATCTATCTAGATATCCTGCGCCGTTACGTGTAATTGAATAGCTGAGCTCCTTAGCTAAAAACACTATACAGTTACTTGCAGACAAACTCATTACGACGCTCCGTGTATTCTGACCATAAATTGATTGGACATCTATGTAAACTCAGGGAAATTATTTGTTAAGCCCTACTGGCTTCACATCACAAACTTTAACTGTTTTTATTTATGTCACCGTATGATTGTGACCACCGTTAGTTTATAATCCATCTCATTCTCGCGAGATTGTGAAATGTCGATAAATTGTAAACTGTACCATACTGCTTACAATAACATATATTAATTTTTGATAGCTTATAATCTATCCAGTATCCATGTCAAACCGTCAAATTGTGAACGAACCTGCTCTTACCGACAGAGTTCACAATCTGTCCGAATTTATCACCCGTAAAATTGTGAACAGTCTTTGATTTGTCGGTCGTAAACTTACTAACGATGTTCATAATTATACGGTGACATATACAAATCATAATTGTTACTCTTTGACAGTTGTATGAAATGGTGTCAGTTAGCTTAACCATTATTTTCCTTAACTGTATACCAGCACATTTCGACGCTATACATACAATGTAAATATACATACGTAACGTATACAAACAATTCTGGTAACTAAATGTCTTGGATAATGGTACTCGAGACATTAGCCTAATAGCTTGTCGCACTTAATGGTTCGAGGTGGAAGCGAAGTTTGTATATTATGTATATTATATTGTGTTTGAATGTCCTTGACGAACCATTTGCTAAGCTGCTCTAAAGATTCAATAGATTAATTTTCACACTAACCGTGTAAAACTGATTTCTTATTGGCAAAAATTATCCCTTGGCAAAATTACCCCTTTAGCGGATGACTGTACCTACTCTAGTGCAAAATGTCATGCTTCTTTCTATACGCAGCGGTTTATAAGACTCAGGCTGTGCGTTTTCTGTCAGTGTGTGAATGAATGAATAAGTAATACGAAGTCACTTAGAAAGATGAAGGATAGGCTTACTTAGCGACTACATAATTATTGTTATTAACTAACATAACATCAACTAACATCATGTTGTATCTATCATTAAATATTTTTTCTATGACAAAAAAAAATTGTATTGCTACTTTGTGATCAATGGCTTGTAAATGCTTATAAAAAAAATAATAGCCTCCCCGACCGTTTTCGGTCACGGTGGCCAATCTAGAAAGAAAAGAAAGAAAGAAAGAAAGAAAAAAGTTTATTTGGACACAGTTCGTGAAACACAAAATACAAAATTAACAAGATAAAAAATAAAAAACTATGTTACAACAACAATAGTGTGTGCCTCACGGCTGCGCCAAAAAGGTTCATTTCAGCATTAATGCCAGACAGATGCTGTCTGACGCTGGTTTTCGAATGAACCTTTAGGGAAAAGTGACGGGGAGTACACACAGTTTCAACATACCTAATACATACTTTTTATACTTATAAGTAAATAAATAAACTAGTAATCAAGAACATATCATTACAAACAAAAAGAAAAACTACAACAACAGTCTCATCAAAACCTGTGTTCGTCGCGATCCATCTAGATGAGACAAATATTGCTCCGTGCACGATGCACTCAAAGCGCAACTCAATGCAAATCTCAATGGAGAACAAAAATGGCTAAATGCTTATATCGAGAGGATAGACAGAATTTCTCTTTAACATTTAACCGCACAGATCCGTGCCATATACCTATGGGATATGGCCATATCATTCAGTGACCTTTTGTTCTTATTTACTGAAGCTGCCGTTACAGACACGAATGAACGTGTGTAAAAGACTTTATGCAAAATTTAAACTAGGTTTGGATCAATTTTTTTGGTTGACTCCACGACACAAAAACGTCCTTAAAGGCACGTACGAATGCGCTAGATCCTAACTAGTAACCAATTGTAACGTTGATTTCAATACTTTGTTACTACATCAGCATAGCATAATTAGCCAATAATGTTACCACGCTGGGACACAGGCCTCCTCTCTGTGAGAGGGCGTGGGCCGTAATCCCCCACGCGAGTCCAGTTCGGGTTGGTAGATGTCACATTTCTTCGAATCGTTGGTTCTAGGACATACCGGTTTCCTCACGAGTTTTTCCTTCACCGTTTTGAGAGCAGTGGTGGTGAAATAATTTACACAAAGTAAAGCGCCATTCTTGGTTCTAACCTACGACCTACAACTCGTAAGTTGCGGTCGTTACCACTGGGCCACCTCTGCTCACCTGGCAACCTCTGCTCACTGGACCACCTTTGCTCACTGGGCCACCACTGCTCACTGGGCCACCACTGCATACTGGGCCACCACTGCTCGCTGGGCCATCACTGCTCGCTGGGCCATCACTGTTCGCTGAGCACCACTGCTTGTTACTGCTATTTTCTGAAGTTATTTGGTAGCGTATGTGCTCAAGCGAATTAGTAGCCAAGTTTCTATGTAAGAACCTTGTTCATGTTCTTGTAATAGTTCTAGTTGGTAAATGTAAGACTGAATAGTAGTAGAGACATTAGCCGTATTGCTCGTCGCTTCTAATGGCTGTCCGAACTTACTGCACGGACGTGATCAATTTTAGACGTGGTATGGTAGTTAAATGCAGGTAACTGCTATTGCTAAAGACCAGTGGTGGCCCAGTGGTAACGCGACTTACCGTGACACGACGCGGCTTGGCGATCTCAGACTTATATTAACTACAAGTCTAGGTTTCCTCACGATCATTATGCTCCAAATAATTCAAATAAATGTAAATTATTTATGTGTCAGTGTATTTTGTCCTCGGTTAGCACAGTTTACCGGGCGGCTGGTTATCTCGACGGCGTCAGTGGAACCGATTTTGTAATTACATCCTAAATGCAGTACTCATTAATTAACACCATGAATTTGTAAAATATGCTAGTGCTATTAATCGTACTGTTAGCTACGCGCTTCTGTGCTACGGCTGATACGCCAGGCTGCGCTACGGGTGCTACGCCACCAGTCCTTGCTACGGTTGCTACGCCAGGCCTCGCTACGACTGCTACGCTACGCCGCGCTACGCAGAGCTTCGCGGTGCTACGCCGACTGTTGTGTGATCTGCCATATTATTGTTCGACATAGCTAGTTGGATAAAGGTGTAAATGGAAGCTTTATAACTGTCTGTGGTTTGTCCAGTTTCCCGAATGGCTGGTTATCTCACAGCGTCACGGACACTCCACCGAATGTCTGTATAATTACACTCCATTGTACATCGACCTCCTGTTACACCGAAACGTAATTCCCTAATTACGGCAGTCTTGGGTAAAAGTAAAAGTAAGGGCAAACGTGATTTCTTTATCGCCCCTAATGAGTAAACCAGGTAAGGAAAGTCACAATAGATTTTGTCGTTTGGTAAATACTTTGGATAAAGTTGAATGTTACTGCCAAAGTTTTGTTGGAACGTGTCGTAATAAAGTTTGTTGTTCTTTATTCTCACTCTTTATTTCGTAATTAAACCGTTACGACACGTGACTAATGCTCGGTTCCTATAAACAAAAACGAATCGTTTTATTCACCAATGGTAGCAGTTTTTTATAGCCAAACTGGCGATATAAATGGAATCATAAGCTAATTTGACCCGTAATAGCTACTTTCATAGGGTCTGTGCAAAACTATGAGGTATTTGCTTCATTATTGGTGAAGACACAAGCGTCCTAATTTTAACCAATAACAGCATGATTTTGATCCTTTCATAACTGGTGTATCCTCGGCCAGAAAGTGCCTGAGCCTTAGCTTTTTTAATTAAGATTTTTTATGTTCAGGTTTTTATTCTTGTAGCGAATATGAAATGTGAATTTAGTTTAAGCTTGATTGTTATACTTTTTTTTTCTCTTTCTTTTTTTTGGTAGCCGTGTTGTTGTTCACACTCTTCTTTCTTTCCAATCTGTTTTTAGAAGTGATGACTTGTAATTGGCTGTCAGTCTCACACGCAATTTTTTATTGTGTTGGTTTTAGCTGTAAGTCACCCATAGTAAATAAATAAATAAACAGTCCTTAAATTTTATGAATCGGCCATAAATTATAACCATTGACTGTATAAAAACGGCTAAGGTCAGGCCCGAAATAACATTCAATCAATATCCGTGACTTACGAGTTATAGGTCATGAGTTGGAACCCAGACCGGCGCTTTACTTTGTGTGAATTATTTCATCACCGCTGCTCTCAAAACGGCGAAGAAGAACATTGTGAGGAAACCGGCATGTCCTAGAACTAAAAATTCGAAGACATGTGACATCTACCAACCCACACTGGGCCCGCGTTGTGGATTACGGCCCACTGCCTCTCACCGAGAGGAGGCCTGTGGCCCAGCAGTGGGAACATTATTGGCTGATTATGTAGTTTTATTTTAGTTTAACGTCTACATTATAAGATTTGACACAAAGCTTTATAAAAAATTTTCCTTTCAATAAAACCAGAGATAGAGAATCCATTTCTCACAGCGTTTTCAAGCATTCCTAAGTAAGCAAATCCTTGTCGACGATGTGGCGAACGTAATATACGTGTGGATAGCGACGCGAGGACGAGCTCGAATCAGATAACTTTTCACTATTCCTGGTTTCCTGGTACACACAAGTGAGCAAGCTAGAACGTTTTTTATTTATTCGTTTTATTTTGATACTAACTAACCTTTCTACAGTTATTTCGACATTTAACGCACATTAACATTTTTTTTATTTGCTTTGCGTAATAATTGTATACAGGGTCAAATTAAATTAGCTAACGAAACTTCGCAGACGTGCGGATGGGTATTGATATCTAGACATGATAAAACCAAAAATAAATCAATTTGATGAATTTAATTTTTGGGATTGACGTCAGCTGAAAATACCTATCAGTTATTTTTGTGTAATCTTCACACGCGTCAAGAGTGACACGACAAAACAAAAATAAACTGATCTTCTCAACTCATACCTTCAAGTAACTACGCTACCAGCGCAGCGGTCGTTGACCCGAAACGAAAAAAATCAAATCTTTTTATTTTATTGTGTTTAAATATCCATGTAAACAATTTACGTAATGTTAATAACAAAGCTAAACCTATAAGGTTAATGGAATAGTTACAATAGTTCGTTTATAAATAAAACCTTTTATATTTTTGCAAGCCAAAGGGTTCGTAAAACCAGATATCTTTTAACCAAGTCAATTAATGTCTCGCACATCAAATTGTTACATGGTTTATATTGAGCGCGTAAAGATAGCGGTGAAAGTGTTCTTACCTATCACAAAACTGCGAAACTTCAATAACACTTACAAATATAAAATAACTTGTGTAACTCTTTAGTCCCCAGTGGACCTCAAAAAGAATCAACGCGAACAGGCTTTTTTTTTTTTTTTTTTTTTTTTTTTTTTTTTTTTTTTTTTTGCGGATGGGAAATCATCAAATGACCCCTCCCGCTCTGGGTGGAGCGGAAGGGAGTGTCAGACTCTTACTGACTAAAACCCACCCGTGTTCCTTCCTTAGCCCTTTATGTTCCGGGCCAGCGGTAACCCTTTCGGACAATCCCGCTGACCCGGCAGGCTTCGGCCCTATGGGGCCCCTCCTCGATGCTGAAAACGGTGGAGCTGTGACAAGCGAACCGATACACGATGCCAGTTTCACGTTATTATCGCACCAATCATGGTAATTATTCCAACAATTTATCTATTTATTTTATTGGTTCACCAACGATTGTTTAGACAGGTTCTATGCTAAAGTTAATACGCGTAATTATGAGATGCAATAGTGCAACAATCACTTACAGGCAAATTCCGCATGCGTAAAGAAATTGTACAAAAAATTATGACTAATCTAGTTTTCAATTACTGTTAGGAATACAGTGCTGCGGTCCAAAACACAAAACATCGACGTCACCCAAAAAGCATCCACGCTCAAGTGGGACTCGGTCGGACATGTTTGCCGCATGTCGACCGAGTCATGCGTCCAAAAAAGTCCAAGAAAACGTCCGGCGACATGGAGGCAGTCCTAGGAGAAGATGGCGGGACGAGTTTGACGCCTACAGACGGGATTTGTCCACACTAGCTCAAGACAGAGAGGAGTGGAAAGGTGAAAGGGAGGACTTTCCACAGAAGTGGAATAACATACGCTAAAAATAATAAAATACATTATAAATAAGTTATCTAAAAGTATAAATAATTACCATAACACTTACCACACACTTAGATTAGATTTTCCACATGTAGGTTTTGCTGCCTGAAATCAGTGAGCAAAATGCGATTTTGCTCACTGAGTGAGGCAAAGTACCTGTTTTTTTTTTTCAGAAAGCCGCGAATATCTTATTCAGCCTTGGGTTTATCATACAATTCGAAACATTCACACTCTATCTCTTTCCCGCCATTAGAAAGAGAGAGAGACAAAGACCAGACCTTTCGAATTTCCGATTTTGAATTCGACCTCAAAGACAAACACGTTCGGAATTTCGTACTAACTAAAGAAATTTTGCAAAAAGATAATTATGTCTTTTAATGTAATTTATTGAATTTTTAACTTATTGTTGTATTTAAACGAAAATAAGTATTTACTGCAAATAAAACTGATATTTAACCTGTAAATATTTATTTCTAGTTTCAATAATGTTACGTAATATATTTTGAATAATAAAATATCATGGGTGCTATTTCCGAACACGCCTTACAAAGTGTTCTCGCAACTGAAGTGAAAAGTTATGTGTGTTACACGAGAGCAAAGTTTTTTGCATCTTGTGCTTTTGAATCCCTCGCCACACTCAGGATTAAACTTTAGAATCACTCGCTACGCTCGTGATTCAATCTTTGAATCCTTCGCTTGCTCAGGATTCAAAATCAGCACTCGCGGCAAAATACGACTTTGCTCTCTTGTTGCACAAATAACTATAGTATATTTCAGTTGGCTTTCAATTTGCCCAAACTCAAACTCAATCAAACAAACTCAAACTCACGAACAAACAAACTTTCAAAGTGCATATCGATTTGATCACTGCAGCTATACAACTATTTGATTAAATTCTATTTTGTTTTAATCGGTATCGTTTAGGCACCTGTTCGACTGCCGGCGAGGTAGGGAAAAGCTATCAATAATTTTCTCGCTTAAGAAACGCACAAAAGTTTGTCCAATGTAAGTAAAATAGATACATACAGTGGCCTTTTAAGTTAGTTGACATTTTTCCTCTACAACTGTGATGCCACGTCATTATGATTAAAAATAAAAAAAAATAATCAGAAGGGTAATTGTTTAACTCACTAACAGTAGGAACGGCTTTCATTTTGACAGTTCAACAATTCATTGCGTTATTTACGTTGTTGAGTAGACAAATTTTTCAAACATATGAAGCAATGGATTATCAATATCCGTCAAAATGATTCAGATTGTGATTGTTAGTGTATTACTCAAATTAGGGTGCAGGTACTCCTAAGGGATTATTTGATTATTTTTTATGATAAGTCATAGGTAGTTGAATTAGTCAATACAAACGATAGAGCAGTTCAAATATTTTAGTTTTTTTTTTTTTAAATTTCTGAAAAAGTGTGCTGTATTCAGAGACATCGTTTTATTTTTCCTGTAATCTTTACATAATAATAATAACAATAATAACTTTATTGACCATAAGTTTAGGTTACAAGTACACCGGTATTACATATTTACATACATATTATAGGGCAACACTCACTTACGTTCAACTGAACTAATTTAGAACTTATCTATAACAAGTAGCAAGGGGAGTAGAAGAACAAATAGGTTTTATGAATGCTATCACAAGTAAAGCAATGGTTCACATACTTGATAAAATAATAAATGCCCAATGACGGTATACAGAGAAAAGTTCTTTACCTCCCGTGCTAGTCAAGGACTGTGTTACGGCAAGGTAAGATTCTCGCTCATGGAATAGAAGTCGTAATATAAACACGTTAAGACACTTTTGACCAAATACATTTTTTTTAAATTAATAAAAATTTGGATCACTAGAATTTGAAATCATAATGTGGTGTATCACAACTGAAGTGGAAAAATGTCAACCAACTATACTCGCTCAGCGACGCTCGCTTGGCAGGCAGATCACTTGCTGAGAGACTCACGCTTTGACAGACGCCAGCACATCAACTTACTACAATTTCTTTAATAGATTTCAACTTTATCGCTAAAGCATAAGGTTCAAAGTTGATTGGGAAAATTTGACAGTTTTGGGTAGCATGATGTGCTGGCGTCTGTACATACGCATACTAGCGAGTAATATCTCGTCGCCGTCGCGCACTCGCTACTCTTTGCTCGCCGACTGTTTGTAGTTGCTAGCTATTTTTGGTTTTCATTACTCGCCAGCGGTGGGACAAGTACCTCAGACGGTTTTGTTATTCGATGCACGTCACTAGGTGCTACGTGGCATGGCGTTCGAATTTGGAAGGTGAATTCAGAATTTCGAATATAGAATTTTAGAATATTGCGGTTTTGGTCGAGCTGTCAAAATGGTTCAGTAATTCCAGATGTGGTGCGGGTAAATAAGTTTATACAATATTTATGTTAAAAGCTTTAGCAGTTTGGCACTCGATATGAAATATATGCCACTGGGTTAGTTTAAGTACCTACCTGAATGTAAATGGTGGAAAAAAATCGGGCGAAATAGCGAAATACCTCGACGGAGTAGGTACACAATAGTTCTGCTTCTTTTGCCATTTTCAATGGACACTTCCAACGGATTGTGCTAACGTGCAACTATCTCGAATCGTGTTTATTTGCATATCACTGATACAAATAAACAGTAAGTAAAAATAACATTAATCTGAACTGCCTTAAACAGTTCCATATGAGCCTAACGTTCAAAACAGTATTTTTACCGATCCGAAAACAGTTATTTTATAGATTGAGGCAAAATGTTACCGTCATGACAGTAAAGTTTAACGTTTTAAGTAGATAAAAGGTCACAAAATTATCTGTTTTATTCATTTGGTGATATCGTTGAAACCATTGAAATTTACTTATATGACAGTAATGGTGGTTTTCCTTTTTTTTTTTCAGTAAATAGTAGATATGTTCAATCATTAAAAGTTACTGTTTTGTCTTTTACTGTTTTGCCAACATTTAATTTTCTTCTTACTGTATAAAGTCAGTAAGTCTTAATGAAATCGCTTTAATGTCCTGTAGTAAAAAAATATTTTTTTCAGTGTGTTTTGTTTGCTATTTTGTAATAAACTAATGCAACGCACTCTGGGCGATCAAGTCCTCTACGACCTTGCCGACTGTCAAATATGTTTACTACGACGTCAACAAAAACAAAATAATCCAAGGGCATTTTGTTTGTCCGTGGAATAAAATAGACGTTCCTTTTTCGAAATGGTTGTGCTCTTGACCTCAATCTCGCCTGATGGAAAGCGATGGATGAAGTCTACGATGGAACGAGCGTGCCCAGAAGATGCCTGTTTACTCTTGCTTTGAAGGCTGACGGGTTATGGGTGGAAAAGAATACAGACCACAGAAAAAAAAATCCCGTCAATTAAGTGTGAAACCTGAAAATATGTAGCTTGCGAAAAAATCAATTAATTGAGTCAATATTTTTAATAGTTTCCTTTCACCCATTAAGAGGAACCCTATTGAAAATGGCTTTTTAAATCAAAGTAGTTTTTTTATACGATCTAATGAGCATTATGAGTCGTGAACTTTTGGATTTTTCAAATTTTTTGAGGAATTATTTTGAAAATTTCCGTTGGAAAAATCAGCCCTGAATATAACAAATAATTATGAATACCGGTATACATGTAAGCTGACACGTCAAATTGCTTCTGTTATACCGATAACTGTGACCCTTCTCAATGGTAGGACGTGAATGTGCCTGCTTTTAGTATCCTTTGCATTTTATCATAATACTAGCTTCTGCCCGCGACTTCGATTGCGTCAAAATTTCTCGTTTTACAATCAAATATTAGTTTCAACATCATGGTTTCAGTTTGTGCTTCGATGTCTTCCTGAATAGATAGATTCATATATATATTATTCTTTGTGTACTTAAATTATTTTAGGTAAAAATACAAATATTATGAAAATTACGAGTAGGTACATGCCGATCTAATAACTCTAATATTAGATATAATATCGTGTTTTTGAAAGATAATGAATACATAACATGAACATAGGCATAAAATCACGCAATCAGGATTTCACGTTGACCTGAAATCCTATATTGTTAGAATGTACAAATATAAATGATAGAATGTACATTGACATGAATATTTACTTTGTAAGTAATTTTTATTATTATTTTTTATTTAATTATTGTGAATGTGAGGACTATGTGGGTCATTTCTTTTTTCCTTCTTAGTTTTAATCATGATCTGGCAGTTTGAGTAGTTTATGCGGCCTACCCAAATGTCCTGTCTTTGGTATTGTTCGTCGAATCGTTGAGCTCCTCAAGTTCTGAGTTGAGCTGCACGATTTCTGACAAATGCGTGCACTGATTGGACAGGTCCGCTCAATCTGTGTGGTTCTTTCCTCAGAAGACCATTTCAGACACCAATCTACATGGTCTTCACACGATCTGACCAAGATTTTTTCTGGACTTTAAAAGAGACTGTGACTTCTGAGTTTGTTTCGGCCTTTCTTCTCAGAATAGTCAGTTAGGAAACGCCGACCTCATCTAGTTTAAAAAAAAATATGATTGACGTGTAAAAGTGTTTGTACAAACCTACTTACAGAAATAAAAATCATTTATCATTTAAATACTTACCTCTTCGTGGGAGGCTAACTGTATGTCTATAATACCAAGCGTGATGATTATGGCAGTAATTTTCCATATGGCAATATAAAATACATGCAATGCTAAAACTTTTCGGTCTATAGTTATTGATCCCCTTACTAATAAACGTATTACCACAGTCTATACATCATATGTGGTATTACATACATATACATAATCAGCCTATAACGTTCTCACTGCTGGGACACAGGCCTCCTCTCAGTGAGAGGGAGTGGGCCGTAATCCACCACGCGGGCCCAGTGCGGGTTGGTAGATGTCACATGTTTTCGAATTTTTGGTTCTAGGATATGCCGGTTTCCTCACGATGTTTTCCTTCACCGTTTTGAGAGCAGTGGTGATGGAATAATTTACACAAAGTAAAGCGCCTGTCTGGGTTCGAACCTACGACCTACAACTTGTAAATCGTGACTGTTACCACTGGGCCACCACTGCTCGTATTACATCAGATGAAATTTGACAGATTGTAGTAGCTTGATGTGCTGGCGTCTGTATAGAGGTTCGCCATCCCTGCATTAGGAAAACACACCAACTTACTTTCATAAATAACATTTCAGTGACGTCATTCGCCGGTAACTAGCGGACGCTATGTGACGGGCATTGCTCTTCTACGAAACCATAGCCTAAGCGTACTGCGGAACATAAAGAGAAGGAATACGGGTGGGTTTTAGTCAGTAAGAGTCTGACACTCCCTTCCGCTCCACCCAGAGCGGGAGGGGTTATTTGATGATTTCTCATCCGAAAAAAAAAAGAAAAAAAGCGTACTGCTATTAGCCTGCACTGTGACGATATCAATCATGCTGAATTGCTGACACGAACGATTTCACGTCGCTTTTTATCGTCAAATCTCTACAACGCGTGGTGAATATAAATGTCTCGATTGAAATAATTAAACTTGAACATCGATAGGTTTTAGGTGAAATCAATTTCAGTTCGATTTCAATTGTGTAGAAAGACGTACAGATTAGTATAATATTTAACGGCGCAGGATAGCTTTTACCAGAAGTGGTCCTAGTATCAAAGTAAAGAAAAGAAAGAAAAGAAATACGTTTATTTGTGGTAAACATGACGTAGAGAAAAAACACGAACAATAAAAATAACAAGTTGGAGGAAAATATGCGCCACATCCGCATAAATCCAGCCATCGCTCAGCATAATGCTACGACCACAGATATAGATAGACCTAGATAACGCAAGTATCACGATCTGTATGAAAACCAAGCGTGCCATTTTTTGACTACCTACTATGACGTCACAAGCACCATTTAGTGATGGGAAAATCAAATCGATTCAAAGACGCGTGAGGCACCCGTCTTGCCCCACCCCTTGGGCCTGTGCCAGCGCTCGCGCGCATCCAGCCAGCAGTATACAGGACTGAGGGCGAAAGTGGCGGCTTACGATTTTTGCACGTAAGCTGGTGCGATTTTTGGCACGAGAAGTAGTTGCTCTTGCGTTATCTAGGTGTATCTATATCTGTGGCTACGACCCTAAGCGAAACAGAACCCCAGTGCTGGTTCAGCAGGTTCAATATCATCAGGATTGTGCCGGAATATAGCAGTACGTTATGGACGTGGTACGAGAGCGGCTCGCCTGACATCATATTCTGCCACAACCATCGATGCGACCCTCTGCTAGAGTGACTGCCACCAGCCAGTGTCACTTTTATCCGACCTTTTCGGTGATTCTAGTAACTTCGTAACAAAACTAAGCGGCGCCACTTACTGCGTCGTCATATTCAATTAATATAAGCACGCGAGCAAGCAGAAAAACAGTTTTGTTTTATGCACACGTTGATACTTGTTACCCTTTTTCACAGACTGTAGGCGAACAAACTACACGCAGACTGGCCCGATATTTTTGTATTTAGAATCTGCCAGATCAACCTAGGAGTTTGTCGGATGCTTAACCGGGATTGCCTGTGGTTCTGTGCCTCAATTAATAAAGGCCTCCAGCCAGGGCTTAAAAACTAAGCGACTACACGCTAAAAGCACCCTCTGTGGGGTACGAACCTCGGCTTAGTGCGTCGCTAGGGGAGGGCAGCAAAGGACAGGCTGGATCGGATTAATTGCCCCGATCAACTCATACAACGCCTTTTACTAAACACACACACACATACACGTGGTGGACATGACGTCATGAAGCCTTTTTCAACGAAATAAAATATTGTCGACCTTCACAACCCAGTTACTGGGTAAACCCCTTGGTAAGACTGGTTGTCAGACTTTCGGGCTTCTGACGAGTAAAAATCTACGAATGGCAGCTTCGACCACCGTCTTAACGTGCTTTCCGAGGCACGGAGGGTCTTTTAATTTTAATTTACACAAAGTAAAGCGCCTGTCTGGGTTCGAACCTACGACCTACAACTCGTAAGTCGCGGCCGTTACCACTTGGCATGAGAGTCAAAATGGCGGGTGTAACTTATCTAATCGAATCCTTCCATTTACCAAAATAATGTACCTAAATTGTACTATTTAGTACCTAGGTTTAAAACAATTGTACCTTTTTCAGAACGAAATTGTATTAAAATTAAGGTACACCCGCCATATTGACGTACATCAGAACGTTCAGCCTACCGCCACTGCTGAATAGTCATCATTGTTACTCCCTTATCCCAATTTATTTCGTGTCGACGCAACATGTCTTTTTCTTCCATACTTCTCTATTAGTCGTCTCCTCCCCTCCCCTTTCTATTCATATCATCTCTCACACAGTACATTCATACTCAAAAGTTTCCTCAGACATTTTCCTTATTCCTCCGCATCACACGCCCATATCAGTCACCGGTGCCACTTTTGAACTTTCTCTTTCATTTCTTATTTTATACATTCGCGTAACACCACCCATCCTTCGTAAACTCAAACTCAAACTCAAAGCATTTATTTCAATTAAACCATTTTACAGGCACTTTTGAATTGTTAAGAAGTAGGTCAGTCAGAAAAATGTGAAGCTAGTTGCCCATTCCAAAGCGTAGGTACCTATGGAGAAGAACGGGCAAGAAACTCCATGGACACTCTTTTTAAATTATATTTTACAAAAATATTAGTTACATCATTACTTTTGAATTTATAATTAAATAATGTGAGAACGATGTAAAAATAAACAAGACGTATGCGTTAAAAGCGTCCAGAGTACAACAAATAGTACTAAAACAACAATCCAAAAATAAAAATAAAATAATTAAAAATAAGCCGAGGCAGCTAAGTGATGACCAGCCCCAACTGACGGCGCACAGTTACCAGTGACAGTTTTCTGACTATAGTAAACCTATTTATAGAAAATTATGTCAGGTTACCACATGTCCTTCATAGTAGTCCAACTATAATAGTAAACCTATTTATATAAAATAAAGTCGGGTTAGTTACACCATTTGTAACTCAAGAACGGCTGAACCGATTTTTACGATTTTTGATTTGTTGGATTTGTCTCCGCCCCGAATAGCAAAATAACTATTAAAACGGGAAAATTACACAAAAAAAAAATGAAAATAATTCATTTTGCATATTCTTATTGATTCTGAAGAGGTACTAAGTTCGCCGGGGTATAGTATCATAATACAAAACTGTGACGACTTAGTACCGGACGCAGTTGTCAGTTTTGTAAAAAAGAACTGTATTTTCATCACTCTTAGTTACATAAATGAGAGCTGTGGTGGCCCAGTGGTTACAGACCCGACTTACGAGTTGTAGGTCGTGGGTTCGGACCCAGGCAGGCGCTTTACTTTGTGTTAATTTATTTCATCACCATTGCTCTCAAAAACGGTGAAGGAAAACATTGTGAGGAAACCGGCATGTCCTAGAACCAAAAATTCGAAGACATGTGACATCTACCAACCCGCACTGGGCCCGCGTGGTGGATTACAGCCCATTCCCTCCCACAGAGAGGATGCCTGTGTACCAGCAGTCGGAACAGTATAGGCTGATTGTGTGTGTTGTGAAGGCATATTCCAAAAACTGGCTCGATGGTTTATACCATCATCACCACCTTATTTTGTAACAGGACCGTTATTGATTAGGTTTCGTATTGGGTAGATACAGTCGTCCTCACGTGGGTGGTACCACATTGACCAAGGCCAAACTCAACCAGCCAGCTCAAGTGACCCAGCATACTACGAAGTTTCAATAGAATGCTAGGCCAACTTGTACTGGTTTTGTTACATCTGACGAGCGGCCTACTAAACCACTGTTAAAAACTGGCATGTGTCCTGCTTATGTCAATCAAGTAGAATCTATACTAATACAGGGTGGATTTTTGAGACGGACAGTAAGTGCAGGTATCTACCTTACCCGTTGAAGCTACAGGAAGACGGTTTTAGGAGACTCAACGTTAACTTTCTGAGGAATGTTGATCTGTATTCAAAGATTTTGAAAAAAACCTGCTAGAAAATTGGGGTTCTCATAAGGAACAAAAAAGCGCCTAAAGAAGTTTTCATTTCAAAAACCAATCTTCACAGTCACAATATTGAAACCTACTTTCATACTCTCATATCAGACGGCAGTTTCAAACAATCACAGTTGATATCAGTGCCTATCACATGCGGGCAGCTGACAACTCAAACATTGAGTCGCAGCTCAAACACTCGTCGCCATTCAAAACTGGCGGATCCATTTAAATTGAACTTCAAGTTGCAAGTTTTGTGAACATGAATATATAATTTAGAGTCGAAGGGAGGTTCTAGTTTCGTAGGTATTTACTAATAGTGCATGTGTGTTTGTGGATGGTGTTTATGATTGAAAAAATAAAAATAAAATAGCCTGAATCAACTGCAGGCACGTTTATTAAGTGTGGGGAGATGTACTCGCAGTAAGGAAACAGCCAGTTCCTCTAAATAATGAAGTATACTCTCACCAATATCAATCGTAGACAGGAGCACGTTGTCGACTTGTCGCAGCCCGACCCCGGAGGAAAATGAACGAGACATTCAAAGGAATATAGCTACCGCGAGCGCACGCTAGTGATGTCCATAGTATTAATTTTATTTAGTAATATTTAGTGTTGGGATTTCAACATGAGGTACTGAGTTCAGTCATCAGATAGGGCTATAGAGGTATGAGGAACAGGGTGTAAAGTTCACTCATACTCTATAGAAAAGGGAGGACCCTCCGACCAGACGGGTGTTGTGTCTGGCGGGCAACTGCCTGATGATTCATGTCGGGCCGTTGTATCTATGCTAGTTGCGCGGTAAACTCTGCTTGCGAGATGCAGGATTTTGCGTGACGTTAGTATGATGCGTTGTTCGCATGTGGAGTTGTAGATACAGGGCAGCCTATTTGGCTTATCCGTTATGTGTTAGTAGCAGCCTGAAGTCTGAATTAGTTAATGTTTTGATGGTAATAGAGTTATATTTGAGGGGCCCGCGGCTAAATAATAACAGCCGCACATGTCGATCGATCAGGATAAGCTTGCCACGGTTGGTCTGTGAATGGGTGACCATCTTTACATACCGAGACCCCTCCGTGCCTCGGAAAGCAAGTTGCCGGTGGTCCCGGACTCCCGGCTGTCACGGGAAAACGGGGATATCCTAGAACCAAAAAAATCTTGCGTGACATTCACCAACCCGCACTGGGCCCGCATGGTTTATTACGAGGGAGGAGGCATCTCTCAGAGGGAGGAGGCATTTGTCCCAGCATTGGGAATCCGTGATTGGGAGTATTATAAACTGCTAACTTAGTTACATTTCTTCACACCCGTCAATCACACTAATAATAAAAACCGAAAGTTTGTGAGTGTGTTTGTATGTTTGTTACTTCTTCACGCACAAAAGGCTGAACGGATTTGGATGATATTTGGCACACAGATAGTATTCGCGACGATAGTATGGACTGTATAAATATGATGATCACGTATAATTACAATATAAGACTAATGACATTAAACTCTCTACCTATATACTATCGTTGCGAACATCGGTCCTTCGAGCCGGATCAATGTAATACGTACAATAAAATCATCAACAATCTTGCGTGACATTCACCAACCCGCACTGGGCCCGCATGGTTTATTACGAGGGAGGAGGCATCTCTCAGAGGGAGGAGGCATTTGTCCCAGCATTGGGAATCCGTGATTGGGAGTATTATAAACTGCTAACTTAGTTACATTTCTTCACACCCGTCAATCACACTAATAATAAAAACCGAAAGTTTGTGAGTGTGTTTGTATGTTTGTTACTTCTTCACGCACAAAAGGCTGAACGGATTTGGATGATATTTGGCACACAGATAGTATTCGCGACGATAGTATGGACTGTATAAATATGATGATCACGTATAATTACAATATAAGACTAATGACATTAAACTCTCTACCTATATACTATCGTTGCGAACATCGGTCCTTCGAGCCGGATCAATGTAATACGTACAATAAAATCACTTTCACATCCTCTTCTAATTTTGTTACTTGAAGCCCTTTTTTATTACAACCCATGTAGCAAAACTACATGATCAGATGAACACGACCACTAATGAAAATGCATATGTCTTGTTCATTCCCCTGCAAAATGTTACCAACCCAATCTTGTTCACTAGCTCAGCATTATACTGGAGTGGTGCCAGAATTTACTCCTATTTGTAGGGACACGTTGCCGACCAATTGACTATGGAGTTCAGAGACCTTTTTGCTTGGCAGTATGAACTTTATACTTTTGTTTATGTCCTGTGAGAAAATAAAAGACTACCCACTCTTTAACTGTGGATGTTGTTTATGACAGAAGGGGTGAAGGGTAAAGTCACGAAGATTCATGCAAAAGTTATTTGACGGATTTTTATATCAGTATAGTATTAAATTACAACCCACATTCCTAAAATTCTTTATTAAAACGAAATGAAATGTTTGCAGTTTGGTATTGGTCCAAAGAACATGAAAAATCTTACTCTCAAATACAAGGTGGGGCAAAAGTAATGTCCTAATGTGAATTAGCTGCCATTAGTGCGAGTCGGACTAGCACACGAAGGGGTCCGTACCACAAGGCAAAGACGCCGAAAAAAACACGTTTGTTGTATAGGATCCCCCTTAAATATTCATTTTATTCTATTTTTAGTATTTGTTGTTATAGCGGCAATAGAAATACATCATCTGTGAAAATTTCAATTGTCTATCTATCACGGTTCATGACAGACGGACAGTGGAGTCTTAGTAATACGGTCCCGTTTTTACCCTTTGGGTACGGAACCCTAAAAATTTGGCTTTGTTTTCACGGAATGTAAAGGTGTATTTATAACGTTAAGCTTTCGATCAATAATTAAGCCGAAAAAATTATATCGGTGAAACAACCACCTCCTGAGTTGATGCTAATTTGTGCTCGTTGCGAGCAACAATTCAAAATGCCGTAAAGGCATTTTGAATTGTTGCTCGCAAAAATCCTCCAAACTAATGATTTCTTCTTCAACGTTAGCTTTTAAGACTTGCAAGGTTTGTGCTTTGTTGTGATAAACACTAGATTTCGAAAAGCCCCAAAGAAAGAAGCCAGGTGCCGTCAGATCTGGTGATCAGGCCGATCAGTTCACATCGCCAAAACGGGAGATCACACGGCCCCGAAATTGGTGTTTCAAAATGCCCAGCGTAACATGAGCTGTGTGACTGTGTGTATCGCTCCATTGCATTGTCAGCTAATTCTCTATCTGTCTACAACATTTATGTATCAAATCAAATCACAATGCCATTAAAATGCCATTATGCATTAGCAAAAATTATGGCACATTCAAATTATGACATTACTTTTGCCCCACATTGTAATAAGTCTTACAAAAAGTGTAACCAAAAAGGATAATTTTCTAGTAAATTGTCATGTCAATTTAACGTGAAAATTTCAACGACAGAGAGAAAAATAAAGCCTTCATGGATGTCAAGGTGTACCGGGTAAATTAGTAAAATCACTATGCAAAACAAAAGAGCATCTGCTATTAAACATGAGATTTAAAGGAATATAAAAACATGTCGGCACCCGCTCCAAATGGCGCAGTGAACATATTTTATGGAACATTAAGCATCAGTGCCAATTTATTGAGGTGTTGATAACTGGTGCGTGCTCTCATGATGGCGCTTTATTTTCTATTTCACGAGTCTTTGTATTTGTTTAGGTTTTGCCTTCGGTTTCACCCGCGTGGATACCAGAAAATATCCCACGGGAACATACAGTCAGAACCCATAGTTATTGTGGCAGTGGACAGTTCCTCCCGGTCCTAATGTGTGTAACTGTCTTTTAACTGCTTTTTATTTTGTGTGTTGTTTTATGTTTCGTTTGTTTTATTTTGATGTGAATTAGTTTTTTAAATGTGTGTGTTAAAATTACGGATATTGTCTGAAATAAATGTTTATTATTATTATTGTAAAAGTGCCAAGGTTTGAGTTCAAGCTCGATAGATGGCGTTGGCGTCGAAATAGATCTCGCTATAATTTCTCAAAACGGTGAAGGAAAACATCGTGAGGAAACCGGCATGTCCTAGAACCAAAAATTCGAAGACATGTGACATCTGCCAACCCGCACTGGGCCCGCGTGGTGGATTACGGCCCACTCCCTCTCACCGAGAGGAGGCCTGTGTCCCAGCAGTGGGAACATTATAGGCTGATTATGTATGTATAATTTCTTAGGTTAGATCAGGACACAATTGTGGTTTTCAAACCTTATTAGTGTTCCCACAAGTCCTTTAGTCCAAAATGTTACCAACAACGAGTATAAATATAATACTATAAACAGCTCGGCAATAATATCTGATTTCATGATTCATTCATTAATATCTGTCGTCAAGATGACAGCAAATATATTTATGTTATCATTTTTCGAAGGCATGTACAACTGGCAGCACAAATATAATAGAACTGAATAACCTTATCTTTATCGAGACATCGCCAAGCGGTTGGTCGACTCGTCACGTGAACAGAGAGCTGACCTATTTTTTGGCCAAAGAATCAACTTTGCCATACAACGTGGCAATGTTGCCAGCCTCATAGAGTAAGTAAACATGTAAACATATATAAGAGACGGAACTCCCATAGAAAAAGTTGAAAAACGTCGCTTGTATGAAACGTGCACTAAAACTGAATACCAACAAAACAAAAATAACACAGACTGCAGACATGACTTAAAGCTGCCAACATAATAACAAGATAGGGATGTACTAAACATGATAGAGTCGAATAGATGTTAAAGCGAGACAGCGATAGCCGCCATTATGTTTAGTGCACGTTTCATAGTTTCTTTTTTAACCGACTTTTTATTAGACAGTTGCGTCACACTGGCCAGCCTTTTGGGCACGTTTCCCGTTGACAGCGATGCGGACGAATTTTTTGATGCCCTTTGATTATTTCCCCTTCTTTTTATATACTTGTACAAGTTGTACATATTATTATTTTAAGACTGTTAGCTTTTTAAATTATGTAAACACTTTAAATAAACCCTTATTTAATTACAGATACAATTGTAGAAATGTTACAAAGGGTGACCCAATGGGCGGTCTTATCGCTAAGAGCGATCTTTTAAAGACAACCATTGGATGGATTAAAAAGGGAAATAAAGGAATAAGGATTAATTAATTAAATATATATGTGATATCGAAGGAACATCAAAACTATCTGGTGAGACAAGTGACGCCATAATAGGTATAAGATGCTTCAAAAATATGCTGTCACCTCTTAGAATGCTGAAAACTGAGCCGATGACGGCTATTCTGCCAGTATCAGTTACTCATCTGAAAGTAGGTGAGTATCAATTTCACACTCGGCTTAGGGCTGATTTTTCCAACGCCAAATAATTTTATCCATGGAATAATTTTGAATTTTTGACAGTTCGTCCATACAAAAACTGACAGACGTCAATTTTATTTCACGTATAAAAAATATTTGTCGTTTGAAAAATCAGCCCTTCGTTGTCAAAAAGAAAAAACAAAAGCATTAGCAAATAAGAGAAGAGGATCGATCCACCTACAGTTCTCATATAGCAAAGAGAGGACGCTTGCCCTGCAGTGGGCTAGATAAACATTTACGAGTATTTATTTGATTGTAGTGCTTTAAAAGCAACAAAAAGTAAGTACTTACATTATATCTTGCTTATGTACAGTAGGACGCACGTAGGACCTACGGCTTAACATGCTTTCCGAGGCACGGAGGGGTCTTGGTATGTAAAGATGGTCACCCATCTACAGACCAACCGCGGCACGCGTAGCTTAACCTGATCAATCGACCCGTGCGGCTGTTATTACTTAGCCACAAGCCCCTCTGCAAAATGTGTGTAGTAAAGGTACACTTCTGCTCAACCCTTCGGAAAATAGAGGCGTGATACAATGTTTCGTTTGATCAGACAGATTTGATGGCATCCCATCCAATCCAACCAACGTCCTAGGAATCCAAAAATAAACCAACACATTCTGAATAATATTAGGACAATGTAGAAAACCAACATTTTTCGTATAAGTTTTCGCGTCAATCCCTCACAAACAACAACTTTGCTTTCTCAATATTGCTTCGACAAAATATGGGTTCCTAGTCGTTGACTTTTATAACTTTATAGTTTTTGTACATTATGCATAGCTGGATTCACTATTTTGAGCTAGAATATTGAAGGAATTTGTAGTTTTTCAGACTTACAAATGATAATGAACTCTGGCAAAGTTTTCCTAAGTACATCTATTTCTTTCGTATAAGGATACCACAGTGACGATAAGGTAAATCCAGTGAAGCTATAACTGTTTCATAGAAGAGCGGAGGCCGCCACATAACGGGCGCAGTGACAGCTATCATGAAAATGATGGCAGCGGGGTCTGCCTTTTTTTGGGATGCCTGAAGAAGCCTCCTCGTGTAGCGCAGTTTGTTCCGCCAGTTACTCCACTGAACCGAGCGCTCGACGCATCCTGAATTTGCTGGAGTTTCAACGACTAGCGAAACACAAACTGAAGTAAAACCAGGCATGCATAAGTTATCAGGAGGCGTGTTTTATCATCAGTTTTCTTTATACTACGTACTATGAAGAAGCCTCCTCGCGTAGCGCAGTTTGTTCCACCAGTTACTCAACTGAACCGAGCGCTCGGCGCATCCTGGACAGTCACACCCAGTACCTTATTTGACTGGCCAATCTTTACCTTGTGGTGGAAGGGTTAACGCCCGCCTGGTTTGCGACCACTCCCATCCCCCCCCCCCACAGGAGTCCGGCGTCAAGCAGCCTTCTGTGTTTCGTCGTCGTGGGAGTTTCAGTGCTTTAGGCATCTTCTGAGCACGCTCGTTCCGTCGTCGACCTCATCCATCGCTTTCTATAAGGCGTGATCGAGGTCAAGAGCGGGCCCATTCAGCAAAAATAAAAATTACTTTACGGTGGCAAAAACGCTTTCTAGGAAAACACTCCAACTTACTTTCATTAATAACGTTTCAGAGACGTCACTTGCCGGTACATTGCAGACGCGATGTGGTGGCCATCGTTATACTAAGAGACCGTAGCGTAAGAAAAAGTTTGCCGGGGGCTTACACACTGAAACACAGCTGCGTTGCGGCATAACAAATTTCCCAAACTCCTTTTATCCCTATAAAAACCGGGCAAGAGCGAGTCGGACTCGCGCATCGAGGGTTCCGTACCATCATATGTTTTTAAATTTTCACCGGCGAGTTACTTACTAGATCTCGTTCAAACCAATTTTCGGTGGAAGTTTATAATGATAATGTACAGAAAGCGTCACTATGTCCTAACCCCTCAAGTTTTAAAATGTTACACTGCTACAACATTGAATTCCTTACGAATAATCTAAAGAATACTTCAAAAAGAGTCCATTGTGTTGACTCGGATTCGAACCATCGCATCACCGAACGTCGTCATACTCATACCGGCAGTTTGACGAACTAGCCAGCGAGCCCATATGAATTGCGATGAAATTGTTATCTACTATCGGCTGAGTCATTATATCTTTAGGTCCCTGTCTAATCGAAAGATGTTATAATTTGAGGGTATCCATTAATTTTACTTACTTACGTTGTCTTTATAAAATTAATCCATACCTTCAAGTTATAACTTTGTATACGTTCACTTAAAACGGCGAAGAGTAAACGACTACTAATTTTATCAATTATTTTTTAAAATGATTTCTGATTTTATGAGAACTAAAATAGTTGTTCTGTTTGTTGTAAAATAAGATCATAGTTTTGTTAAATAATAGCAATAATAAATATTATTAAATGATTAATAAAGTATTTTATTTTTCTTGATTTTTTAATTATTTATAAATAATTACTACTTAAATCAAAATAGAAATATATATCAAAATAATATAATGAACAAAAAGCACATTTCGTGCCTATATAGGATTTGAACTTCCAATCTTATGCACGGTAAGCGGTCTTGAAACCTCCAGTCTATTTAGACGATGAATAAGTTGTCGTAAATGTTAACCCTATTATTGTTGCTTGTCGTCGCAAAAGTATTGTTTTATTGAAAAAAACAATAATAAAAACAGAATTAAAAAAAAAAATACTTACTTAAACTTCTTTATTCACTAAAACAATACATTATTTAAAATAAAATGTTTTTGCAAAATACAAAAACCAACTTGGGCCTATCACGGATTTGAACGCACATGTCTTTTGGTGGGGTAACTACTTAAAGGAGCTGTGTGTACATCATATATTTTTTTAGTTTTATCATTCCCTTATTTTAGAAGTTACAGGGGGGGGGACACATTTTACCACTTTGGAAGTGCCTCTCGCGCAAACTATTCAGTTTAGAAAAAAATAATATTAGAAACCTCAATATCATTTTTGAAGACCTATCCATAGATACCCCACACGTATGGGTTTGATGAAAAAAAAATATTTAAAGTTTCAGTTCTAAGTATTTTACTTTTAGTTTAGTTTCCTACGGTCCAGCCATACTGAGATGGAGTAGAGTCAAAGTGCAACACAAGACCAGAGGAACAAGTACCGAGACAGCTAACAAACCAGCAAAAGAACGAACCTCGCTCGCTGCCAACAAGACATCTACCCACAGAACAACAGGCCAACTAATTACCACAACGGAACCGATGTACAGTTCACCATATCAACACGAATCTATTGAGTTATACCAACTGGAGCCCACGTCCTGAGAGGCGCCAGAATGTTCAACCATGAACAAACAGAAGTTACACGCGCCAGCAACAGCATCGCAGCAGCGTCAGCATCAGAGCAAAATTCGTTTCACATACAAGCACACCGTCAGCGCTAAGAAGTGACCTACTGAGATCTTCGCTTCATCGGCTCAATACACACACAACACACATGTAAATAGGTATCAATGTGTATTGAGCACTAAAATTGTATATAATTAAGTTAATTACTGTAATAAATTAGTCATCAAGCTGGAGTCGAGTTTGATTCACCTTCCATAACTCCTCTCACTGTGGCCAAGACACCTATAGCCATCATCGGTCCTATGAGTCTGTGGGATCGGCAGTGAGGAAACCATTTCCTGTGTACATTGCACGATGTACACAAACCCTATTTCCTACCCAAATTCCGTCTGTGCCCGTAGGTCTCTTGGTAACAGACTTCCCTCACGTAAACCAACGTAACTCACGTTTGGTGTGGTTTGTATGATAGGGTAGGGTATTAGGGTGCTAGGTAGTTGCTGTAGGGCTAGGTTTCTATTCAGTAGGGTCTTAGGTGATCATAGGTACCAGGCTCCATTGTTTTAAACTTAGCCACACTGTACGCAATTGGGATAACGGCCGTACTAAGCTGTGAAGCCCAGTGCGTACATAATTATGGGGAATCCCCCAAATTTATTGTTTTTTTCTATTTTTTTGTAAAAATCTTAATGCGATTCACAGAATACATCTACTTACCAAGTTTCAACAGTGTACTTAGTTCTTATAGTTTCGGAAAAAAGTGGCTGTGACATACGGACGGACAGACAGACATGACGAATCCATAAGGGTTCCGTTTTTGCCATTTGGCTACGGAACCCTTAAAACCGCATAAACCATAAAACATAATATAGGTCTACTAAAGTAAACACCGCGTACATTTCCCGAGGCTGTTCTCTCCCAGAAGTTAGTGCATATTGAATTAGTATGCGCTTCGGTTGTTTAACAACGTGTTTTGAACAACCAGCTAAATGTAGAAGTTCGTTCAATAGTACTTTTGTTTATATACATGTTGGGGTTATTATGTTTTTGTGGTTGTTTTCCGGCAACAAAAAGGCCAAAGGCTGTATGGGGAAGTATTAAAGTCATTCTTGTTTTAGTGGTGGATCTATAGGGTCTAATTATATTAGCTAGCGAAACTCCGCTGTAACAATGTGTATCAAATTAATGTACTGTGGAATTGTGTATCTTAAAAAGATCAATAAAAAAGTTCGCGATGGTATATGTTTATCTCCGGATAACACACAGAAACCAGTTTTATCTTTTACATATTATAAAAAAACTGGCCAAGTGCGAGTCGGACTCGCACACGAAGGGTTCCGTACCACAAGGCAAAAACGCCGAAAAAAACACGTTTGTTGTATGGGAGCCCCCTTAAATATTTATTTTATTTTGTTTTTAGTATATGTTGTTATAGCGGCAACAGAAGTACATCATCTGTGAAAATTTCAACTGTCTAGCTACCGCGGTTCTTGAGATACAGCCTGGTGACAGACAGATGGCAAAAACGCCGAAAAAATCACGTTTGTTGTATGGGAGCCCCCCTTAAATATTTATTTTATTTTGTTTTTAGTATTTGTTGTTATAGCGGCAAACGAAATATATCATCTGTGAAAATTTCAACTGTCTAGCTATCACGGTTCATGAGATACAGCCTGGTGACAGACAGACGGATGGACGGACGGACGGACAGCGAAGTCTTAGTAATAGGGTTCCGTTTTTTTCCCTTTGGGTACGGAACCCTGAAACCGGAAAAAAATATGGGTTAATTACCAAGCTATTTTAAACACTACAGTATTATTCTTTATCCAATTAAATACATTAGATACGTTGTGCATTTCATGTAGATAAAAATGGCCCTTTACAGCATATCATTAAAATGAATATCTTAGAAGATATCAGAGATTTAAAAAGCGGAGGGAGAGCGGCGGTTTGGGCAGTGCGAAGTTCGCCGGGTCAGCTAGTTTCAAATAAACCAATTACAGGCACTTTTGAATTGCATGGGATCGGTCTCGGCTCTTTTAAATCATAAAATTGTTACAAAATATTGATTACATCATTCATGTTGAAATTATAGGTACAGTCAACAGCAAAAGTAGATGATCAAAATCAGAAATTCAATACTAATTAACGGACTTCGCGTCAGAACTGTGTGGCGTCGAAGTGATTCAAAAGTATGTGATTGTAAATTATACCAAACATTTACTACTAGTACAGCTGCCATATATTCGTGATCAGTTTTGACTCCTATTGAACTTCTGATTTTGATCATCTACTTTTGCTGTTGACTGTACATGTGAGAACGATGTAAGTAGATGACAGATTAAGTATAGGAATGGGTCTGTTTTGTACAGGAACCACTCTTTGTTGGCGTAGTAGATCCTCATTTAAATAAATCGCAAGGAAAACCGAATTCTTCCTAAATAATTGTTTATCTATTCACCTATATTAGGAGTACCAATTTCACATCCCTGGAACCCGTAGACAGAGTAAACTATAGACTGCTGCATATCTTCTTTTTCATTCGCACAATAAAAAGAGAAATATGATAACGTCACTAGCAAAGAAAAGAGACAGAGTAAGAATATTTCTGTCCCTTACTGTGTGTCGGCTAAGCACATCAATGTGCACAACAAGTTTGACGTTTATGAATGAAATAATAAAAACTACACCGCGATTAAACGGAAAATAAGATATTTTTCATGCATAATTCAATAATAGTATCTACATTTGCGCAACTGTAAAAATAGTAAGGTGCAGTGAAATAAGCTGTAAAAATGATAGTATGATGAAGAGTGCCGGAATTTTTGTCCCTTTCGGTGACACGAATACCATGAGTCTATAGATTAGATACTCTGTCTACGCTGAAACCTCTTTAGACTGAACTCCGAAATATAAATTAAGATGCCTATATCAGGGCGGCACCCTTTGTTCTTTAAAAAGCTCAAAACACAAAACAAGAACATGAATTTCATTAAGAAACGAGTATTTTCAATTGGTTCCAATTGGTTCCCATTGAATTGGAAGGCTGTACGTTGAACGTACAGCCTTCCATACGTGGAAATATTAACGGGTTAAATTCAATTATGGAGGGAATCGGAAGTGGACCTGTTTCCGAATGTAAATAAACATCGGACGATATTATTTTTAAGTTGAAGTTATTTTTGAAAGTTTTTTGTTTTGTAGCGGTATCTACAACGCCACATGAGAACAACGCGTCATACTGATGTCACGAAAAATCCTGCAACTCGCAAGCAGAGTTTACCGCGCAATTAGCATAAATACAACGGCCCGACATGAACCATCGGGCAGTTGCCCACCGGACACAACACCCGTCTGGTCGGAGGATCCTCCCTTTTCTGTAGAGTATGAGTGAACTTTACACCCTGTTTCATACCTCTATAGTTTTGTTGATTTTGGTAAGGCGACGTTTCTGTAAGGGAAATATCGAATTCGAATGCTGGTCATGGGCCTAGAAATTATTCCTTTAGTGTGAAAAAGAAAGGAAAATAGTTTATTCTGCACATATAAAATACACATTACAAAAATTATGCACGGTAAAGTATTACCGTGTATAATTTTTGTAATGTGCATTTTGAAAAAACAAAACGGTGTTATTAATAACAGCCGCAGGGTTCGATCGATCAGGTTAAGCTACGCTTGCCGCGGTTATTCCGTGGATGGGGACCGAATTACATACCAAGACCCCTCCGTGCCTCGGAAAGCACCTTAAGCCGTTGGTCTCGGCTGTCATTCGTGGATCTTTGACAGTCTTTACGGGTCCAGTCTTACCAACGTGTATCGTATTACCCAATGACTGGGTTGTAGAGGTCAAATAGGCTAGGCAATCGCTCCATGTAAAATACTGGTATTGAGCTGCATCCGGTTAGATTGGAAGCCGACCCTAACGTAGTTGGGAAAAGGCTAGGCAGATGATGATGCTATTAAATAAGGTTGAATCTTTTTTGAGATATTATTATCTTATAATTATTATCACAATCGTCGTGTAAACTCATCATCATCATCTACAGGCCGACATCAACCACTGCTCAACATAGGTTTCTCTCATCAAGTGTCATTCCGCACGCTCCTATCTAAATATAATTTTGTTAAAACTTCACCGCTCTTAAAATAAAACCTCATAAAGTCTGTTTCAGGAAACAATAGGCTATTTGACAATGTAAAAAATAAGGTCATAATTATTGACACTCGTATAGATTATCGCTTTTAAAATCGATTTGCATTAATTTTACTACAAAACAATGTATTATTTATAAAAAAAATCCCGAAAAAACTTCATCTTTTTAAATCTGGCGCCACGTAATCGAAAACGGTCTGGATTGGCTGAACTTAAGATGACGTCATGATTTAGTAAATTTCTGTCTATCGTTGACAGAACAGATGACTTTTGTCTAGTATCTCGACCGCTTCAACGTTTGTTTACGTGAATCGTGACGTCACGACGCCATATTGTTAAAGATAGCGTTTTGGCGGCTTATTTAAACAGTACATTTTTATTTACAATTTTTTAAAAGAAATATATTATGCAGTAATAGGTTTTTGTGGGCTCGTTAGACACCATTAAATAATCTGAGATGTTTATCAGAAACCAGTCAAATAGCCTATTGTCTAAAATAGAAATAAAACAAAGTCGATTTAGTTACACCATTTATAACTCAAGAACGGCTGGACTATACAGTGTGAGTCTTCATAATGTGCACATATCGAAATGAGGGAAACTAAGCTTAATTTCATCGACGGAAAAAATATTTAAAAAACCAAAAAAAAAAAAACTATCATTTTTATTAAAATTCTTGTTCGCTGCTGTGACCCCTGTGTAAACAATCGCCCTCAATTGAGAATTATGGTGTTTTTTATCAAAAATCTGATATTTTTTCATAAATTTTTACAATATAATTGTAAAATTACTCAATAAAAGCCCCGATTACCTACCTACTCTTTTTTTTTTACTTTAAATTATTCTCCATCGTATCAGATTTCTAAACGTAAAAATACCATGTTTATAACTCAATCACAACATTTCCTATCAACTGTTAAAGAAAGGCCTTGCAATCACCATACTTTAGCAGGTAAAGATCCTTTTATTAAATATTTTTTTATTTTTTCAAATATTTGATGATATCTCGAGAACGGATTCATTGATTTCGATGTCGGTACGAAGTTCGCCGGGTCAGCTAGTATTTTTATAAAAAAACGGTATTTTCAGAGCCAGTAAACGAAAGCTGCGTCACGGTCGAACACATCGACTCAGTGGACCAAAAGAGGTTACGACGGCGCGTCGAAACTATTGCGAGACTCCATAGAGGAATGGGTACATACGTAAGAAGGTAGTATAACTTGAAAATATTAGAGAGAACACCGTAAAGGCCTCGGTAGGTAAATAAAACAATTACGTGTGTATTTTTTTAATCATCTTATAAACAAAACACGCGCTGTGTCGGTTACGGTAACAATGTCGCGTGTTCAATGGTTTTTTCCCATTTCGAAAAATGCCCAACGCGTCTAAAGAAGTTTTCACTTCAAAAAGTTACTGAACGTTTCGGTCTCTTTAGAAATGGTTTTTATTTGGTTATCGTATTTAGTCGTTTAAGTAAGGAGCTCGAAATACGCAGGGAGGTAATATGACTTGAAAAACATGCGAGGAAATACGACACAATTACTACTTATAGGTAAGTAAAAGGTCAATGAATGTATCTTCAACATTTTTGAAAAAAAAAAAACTAGTCCGCCATCTTGGGTGTTCCGCCATGTTGGATTTAGAATGACGTCACACAATGCAAACCATGCATTGTCATCCAAACTAAACGTGTACGCAAAATTTAAGTTCAATCAGTTGAAGATATCTGCTTCAAAATTAAGTTGCATGAGTCCATCCGAACAAACATAAATACATTGCAAGTTAAATAAAAGCTTGTAAAAATATATGTGTTGAACAACCTCCTGCTTAACCTAGCCTTTTCCTAACTATGTTGGGGTCGGCTTCCAGTCAACTGGATGCAGCTGAATACCTACCAGTATTTTAAATGGAGCGACTGCCTATCTGACCTCCACAACCCAGTTACTGGGTAACACGATACCTTTTGGTAAGACTGGTCGCCAGGCTTTCCGGCTTCTGACTACCCCTAACGACTGTCTAAGATCCACGAATGACAGCCGGGACCAACAGCTAAACGTGCTTTCCGAAACACGGAGGGCTCTCGATATGTAAAGATGGTCACCCATCCACGGACCGAACGTGGTAAGCGTAGCGTAACTTGATCGATCGACCCGTGCTGCTGTTATTACTTAGCCACGAGCCCCTCTCCTCCTCTTCTTTCGTTATTAAGACTAGAAAGTAACGAAAATAAAATAATTATGATTGACATTAGGCGTCAAGAAGTTACTAACTCACTTCGAACCTCCAATATTTGTAGAGATGTCAAAAGGGATTAGTTTGGCTTGTCCCCTTGATATGAAACCAACTTTGTGGTCACAAGTTCTGAGTCGTGGTCAAATTGTGTTGTAGGCTTAAATTAATTTGAAGGATTTTTGAGTAGTTGAGAGTTGAGGAGTTGTGTTACAAAGAGCTTAAGATGATTTAATTAAACAATATCTTTGTGAGGAGTTTAATAATATTACTATAAATTACTTATGTAAGTGTGCAGGGTCATAGATGTATTAGAATTAGGAACAGGCAATCTCCTGTTTAATTTTGTAGTTATAAAGATTTTTATTTTGAAGCTATGAAGGAAGGTCTTGTACCTGAGGGGCAATTCTCGAAATTGTAAAAACATTTACAGTCTAATCTCAGTCTTAATCTGTCAAAAATACCTCTAATTTCCCTACATTTTGACAAGTTTTTGACATTTGGTTTTTGCTGAGATGAGGCTGGTTGTTGCTGCAATGAGGCTGCGACTGATTTTGAACGTTTTAAATTACGAGAATTGGCCTTCTGGTTGCGTTTATCTTGACCTTGTAACAACAAAAAAACAAACTAAATTATGTGCTACTATATACAGGGTGGTCAAAAAGTCGTGGATCAAACGAAAGAGGGAGATAAAGTTGGTCATTTCCAACAAAAAAATCTTTCTACAGCATTGCCATAATTCAATTGCCTTAGAAGTTATGAATATTTTTGTATACCGAGTTGTTTTACAATTAGACTAATAAAGAAAAAAGTGATATAAAACAAACGGTGTTGTATTATTACTAGATAATGTATCAGCACTACAAAAGTTCTATTGCGGGTCTGGGTACCAAATTTCATGAGCAATTAACTTTTTTCCAAAAACTTTGAAGCGTGACCAAAAAATATTTCTCACTAAGCGTTGGAAACTCCCTATTTCGTTTGATCCACGACTTTTTGACCACCCTGTATAAAGTCAAAGTTCCACCATTCTTTTTTTTTTCCCTAAAAAAACAAGCACATCCCTAACCATATAACACCAAACAAACGCCATATTATACCTTCCCGACAGCTGTCAATAAGAAAAGAGGTTCCTATTGTTTCTGACATCACAAGAAGGATGAATGCCGAAACAAATCGGAATGGAGGAAGAAAGGGGAAAGACTCCTTCTGATTGATCCGTCTCAATCAATTGAACGAATTGCCTTTGGAGTGGCGCCATCTGTATGTATAAGAGAGTATAATATAGCTGTTAACCCCATCAGTGATTTTGCAAGCGTGAAATGATTGACCAGAAGGCTTTTTGTAAAATGTCAGGGTACAATTTAGAGGCTTTTGGGGTGAATTGCAAAGCTGTTTTCCAGGGCTCGTGAAGGGTTTAATATAAGTCATTCCCATGAAAAATCATAGGAGTTTAGGCTCACTTAAGAAGGTAATTTGGAACTTGCTTTACCCGCACATAAGCCTTTAATATGTCGAAGTATATTTGAGTTGTACGGTCAAAAATCAAAGGTAACGGAAAAACGAAGTACCTACTGTAGAGGCACCCGCTGCCCTTTAGGGTGTAGATTCTTGGTATGTTTACTGAGTATGTATAGACATAGTTGCTTATTAAGGATCAAGAAATGTGCTGGGTCACTGTCAAGCGTCATTAAAGCGAAAATTTGTCCAAGCGTGTCCGACCCCTGGCCTTAAGCCCTCTAATCGCAAAACCCTTTCTTAAACAAAGCTCTAATTCCACGCAACGCGATTCTCATTCCCGCGCATTTTTCACTAATGTGCTCCCGTCCTAACCCTGTGAGTAAACGACGCATGAACCAACCCTCGCCCGTCCACCACTTTTAATTATTCAACTGGGTTCCGTTAAACATAGGCTATTTTCTGTCCGCTCGCGCTGTTGGAAATCTAATTTTATAATGTTGGCAACAAGCGTTTTTAATACCGCATTTACACAATCGTGTTCGCTATTCGCCTCGTCACTCGACGAACCATTCGTATACGAGGGCCGTCGCGAACTGCTGTTCACACATTCGCGGGGTGAAGTATTTTGACAACGCGAGCCACAACGCGAGCGCTCGAATCGCGAGGCGAGCCACGAGGCGAATAGTGAGCGCACTGTTTACATATGCGTGTTCGTTATTCGCCTCGCTACTCGCCTCGCGATTCGCACGAATGTGTAAATGCGGCATAAAGGGCTTTTAATGGTATTATTAAATCTTTTTTTGGGGTAATATTTTTGGTTGGCACGTGTTTAAGGCTGTAATGGTTTGAAATTGCGAACAGGCAGTGAACAAGTGTGGTAATTAATGATTGTTCTTTCTGTTGAGGAGAAGAGGCTTTTGGCTTTTTTGAGCGCCTTTATAGACGTTCTATGTTCGAAAAATAAAAATTTCACAAAAAAAAAAGACAACCGACATCCAAAAAGTTCTTACAGTCATGAAAAAAATAAAAATAGACACTAAGAGCGAATTTCACCTAGAATAAGTCTTATCTTGAGAATTTATTTTTGACAGTTTTTCTATAGGTACCAGAACTGTCAGACGTCAATTTAATTCCATGGATGTGACTTTGACAAAATCTTAATGATACAGGAAATTGGTATCATTAAGAGAACGCTACGTGATCCACATCAAATTAAAACATCGATTATAAAGGTCAAAAACAAGGTTAGACAAAATCATCCGCCTCTTAGATTACAACATTGCAAAACCTATAGAAAACTCCCCAAAATGTAGGTAATACTTAAAATCTCTTCAAAAGTTTTAGTTTGGAAAAAAGCATTAAACTCATTTGTGACTACCCTTATTTCCCAGATGGTGACAATAAAAAATAAGTCGAGCGATAAACTTGGATTTACGAGCCAACTATATAAGGTGTAAAAAAATTAACCTTACAAACTTTAAGAGGTGCTTTAGACTATCGAACTGAACAACTTTCACTATGGGACCAACTCTGAAATCACGGAAAAAAAATCAGCTGTTTCATACAAAAGTTCAATACCTACTTGACCTAAATGTATGAAACAGCGGATTTTTTTTTCGTGATTTCAGAGTTGGTCCCATAGTGAAAGTTGTTCAGTTCGATAGTCTAAAGCACCTCTTAAAGTTTGTAAGGTTAATTTTTTTACACCTTATATATTACAAATAACTGGCTACTGTAGTCTGGGATAGGGTTGCCAACAGCTGAAATGTTGGACAAATGCACATGAAAGAGATAAAAAATTACGCGAAGAATTCTAGAATGTACAGACGCCACAGCACGTCAAGCTACCCGAAACCGTAAAATTTTCCCAATCAACTTTGAACCTTATGCTTTTGCTTTTTTTATTTGACAGATTGTAAAAGCTTGATGTGCTGGCGTCTGTACATTCTAGAATTTTTATTTATTTATTTGATTATTTATGTATACACAGTAAAACAGATAGGTACAGATACGGATATTGATACCTATTGATTTGATATTGAGTAAGTACAAAGACCTGCGAAAGGAGAAATGAAAAAGAAATGTAGACAATATTGTTTTTGTTATGTGAAACAAAAACATCATGCAACAAATGTAGGTACTGTTGTTAATAACGCTTGATTCAGAAAGTCTGGATTTTTAAGCACGCAAAAACTACTGAACGGATTTGGATGAAATTTGGCACACAGACAGTTTATAACCAGGATTAACACATAGGACTTTTTATCCCGATATTCTGACGAGATCGACACTTATGCGGGTGAAACCGCGGGGCGCTGCTAGTCTTTAAATTTAAGTCTATTTTCGAGAATGTCAGTGTGACCGCGTTCGTTGTTCTAAACTCCGCCACAGATTTTGATGCGGTTTTCACCATAATTCAGAGAATTTATTCCGAAAAGTTTTAAGTGTGAATAAACATTATTAAAGGAATAAACATTATTATTAAACTTACTCATAATAAATAAATCTCGATGTTTCGTCTTAAAAACCGTGCAAATGCAAGAGTTCCCCATATAAAAAATATAATCTTGCAATTATAGAGGTATGAGGAACAGGGTGTAAAGTTCACTCATACCCTATAGAAAAGGGACGATCCTCCGACTAGACGGGTGTTGTGTCTGGCGGGCAACTGCCCGATGATTCATGTCGGGCCGTGTGTCGCGGTAAACTCTGCTTGCGAGATGCAAGATTATACGTGACGTCAGCATGACGCGTTGTTCTCATATGGCGTTGTTGATAGCGCTACACAATTTTTGAAATTCAAGATACTCCAGCAATAAAACATATTAACTCCGTGCCAACCCTCGTCCTAGAGAGATAGTGACTCTGACCGGAGTTGCATCCGGTAGAAGCCGCCATATTGGAAATTAGTTAGCGCGGCAAGGTTCCGGGTTGGATGCCCGGGATGGTAAAACGTTTAATGATGTTGTTACTACAGGGTATTGGAATTATGGTTGAAAATGCGTTAATAATGGGTGATGGGCTCATGAATCTCATCTCACTAATATTATAAAGGCGAAAGTTTGTGAGTGTGTGTGTGTGTTTATATGTTTGTTACTTCTTCACGCTCAAACCGCTGGACCAATTTTGATAAAATTTTGTATGGAGGTAGCTGACACCCTGGATTAACATATAGGCTACTTTTTATCCCGATATTCCCACGGGATTGACATTTACGCGGGTGAAACCACGGGCGCAGCTAGTATAATTATGAAGGTTATACGATGGATAAACGTGGAGTAAGAGACAAAAATCAGTTTACTTCATTTGAAAGCCACATGGACTTATTACATATTTATTACTTACGAGTTGCTGCCCGCGGCTCTGCCCGCGTGGATTTCGGAAATTATTCCAGTAGGACAATGTAGCCTATGTTATTGCTTATAACATCAGCTATCTGCCAGTGAAAGTCCTGTCAAAATAGGTCCCGCCGTTTCAGAGATTAGTCTGAACAAACACACAGACAGACAAAATATTTAAAAAATTGTTTTTGTAATAAGTAGCGCTGTATACTTTCATTCGCATAGTAAAAACTGTTTATTTTGATATTACAAACAGACACTCCAATTTTATTTATTTGTATAGATAACTTACATATTTCGCAAAGTTAACTGTTTTACTTACTCGTAGCAGGCATAGATATTATTAATTTTCTATGGATAGACGACAGTACATCAAGCTACCCGAAACTGTCAAATTTACCCAATCAACTTTGAACCTTATGCTTAAGCGATAAAGCTGAAAATCTATTAAAGAAATTTGACTGATTGTAGTAGCTTGATGTGCAGCTGGCGTCAGTACATATCCGTATTCCAATGCGACAAATTATACTTTTTTTTTCTAGCCTTCTCTGTCACACACCTAGGCAAAGGCCTCCCTCCACTCTTTCCATCTTTCGCGAGCCCGGGAAATTATACGATTATATTGTAATCTAACTGATTCGTCATTTTTTTTAAACTGAATATTTAAATATTTAAAAAAAAATCTCTCGGCCTTTTATATGTACGCCCGTTGTGTCAAACAAGGACGAACTTTGAAACAAAATTTTTTCTCTCGACCATATTTCATATGTACGCCCGTTGTGTCAAACAAGGGCGAACTTTGAAACAAAAAAAACAAAATGGCATCTGACAGCCCTATTTGAGAGATAGATAGCAACCATGAGCGGAACAGATGCACTCGGTGGATGGCCGGAATAGTGGGAATTAAATTAATGCCAGACTTAGTTAAGTGGCGCTACCAGCTCAGTTAGTTGCCATGGAAGTAGAAGACTATAAAAAATGTTTTATGGTCTACTGCAGAAAAAAACTAGGTAAAGGTTTTTATTAAAAAAACCCCCGACAAAAATAAAATTAAGGAATCCCTACAAAAAGCATGAAATAAAAAATAAATTTAAAAAAATCTTATGGAAGTCGGGGGACCGTTCTGTGGAACAGCTTCTATTCTGAGGTCCCCCGACTTCCATAAGATTTTTTTAAATTTATTTTTTTATTTCTTGCTTTTTGTAGGGATTCCTTAATTTTATTTTTGTCGGGGGTTTTTTAAATTTTTAATTAAATTTTTTATTTCATGCTTTTTGTAGGGACTCCTTAATTTTTGTATTTCATTTCTTTTATTTTCTTCCGTTTTAAGATTATATATTCCGTTTTAAGATTTAATTTGGTGTTTAATCAGGTTTTTTATCCGTCAAAAAATATTGATTAATTTATAGTTGAAGAATAATTTTTAAGACTAAACAGATTTTTTTGTTTTATTATATTTTTCAAGTTTTTAGTTTTCATTTCGTTAGGTAGTTAATATTCCTCATTCCCTTTCAATATAGTGTACCTATATTATTCTACTTGTCAAGCCCTTGCATTTGATACCTATATTGAAGGAGTTGTGAAAAAAAAAAGTAATTCGCCATTTTGTGGTGGCGGCCATCTTGGATTTGAAATTTTTAATAGTGTATAGTATTCTACTAGTCAAGCCCTTTCATTTGATATCCATTTCCATATTGAGGGAGTTGAGAAAAAGAATGTAATTCGCCATTTTGTTGTGGCGGCCATCTTGGATTTGAAATTTGTTATAGTGTATAGTATTCTACTATTGAAGCCCTTTCATTTGATACCCATATTGAGGGAATTGTGAAAAAATATTTTATCCGCCATTTTGTAGCGGCGGCCATCTTGGACCGATTTTCATCAAACATAGCTAAGAACACTCCCGACTAATACACCTTTCAAACAAAAAAAACTAAATCAAAATCGGTTCATCCGTTCGGGAGCTACGATGCCACAGACAGACACACACACACACACACACCCCGACACGTCAAACTTATAACACCCCGTCGTTTTTGCGTCGGGGGTTAAAAGTATATACACGTCAACTTGAGAAGCTTTTCCTTTTTTTCGTCGGTTAAAAATGTTTTCAAAAATTAGGCTACCATTTTACATACAATGTTCATTATACGATGTGATTAAGTTCATTCTTCGTTTCAAGAAAATCTTTTATATCGCATAGGTAATCATACATAATAATTAGCCTATAATGTTCCCACTGCTGGGACACATGCCGCTTCTCCGTGAGAGGGAGTGGGCCATGATCCACCATACGGCGCCACATAACGGAGTGACGGCCATCATGACAATGATGGCATCAGGGTTTGCCTGTACGGTGTTAAAAAACGCTGTCTAAGAAAATACACCAACTTACTTTCATAGATAACATTCCAGTGACGTCATTCACCGGTAAATTGCGGACGCTTTGTGGAAGCCACCTAAGTATTACGAAACCCTAGCCTAATCCTACGCCTGTCTATCTGTCACAGGGCTAGCTTTGAACCTCATAGGCATCATCATCTGCCTGCCTTTTCCTAACTATGTTGGGGTCGGCTTCCAGTCTAACCGGATGCACCTGAATGCCAGTATTTTACATGGAGCGATTGCCTATCTGACCTCCACAACCCAGTTACTGGGTAATACGATACCCCTTGGTAAGACTGGTTGTGAGACTTTCGGGCTTCTGACTACCCGTAACGACTGTCAAAGAACCACGAATGACAGCCGGGACAAACGGCTTAACGTGTTTTCCGAGGCACGGAGGGGTCACGGTATGTAAAGATGGTCATCTATCCACAGACCAACCGCGGCAAGCGTAGCTTAACCTAATCGATCGACCTGTGCATAGCCCTTATAAACCCCCATACCTACAATAATTCTCGAAAAACGTTCACATTCAACGTTTTTTTGTAAATGCGTGAATACCATTTGCACTTGACCGGGTTTCTGGAAACTGTTAATTGAATTTTTAAAAGAATTCATACTTTAAGTGAATCGGTGAGATACGTAAATACTTTTAGTTTTAAGTACCTACACAGCTTTTCGAGCCTAAGTGGTGCCGGGAATAATAATTGAGGCCTTGATTTAATTCCCATTAAAGAAAGAAACGTGTTAAAATAAAGTACCTCTCTGAGAATTAAATATTACAGTCTTCGTAAAATCAATCAATACCTACATTGAAAGTTGTTTGCGAAATAGCTTTATTATGGTCAGCATAATCATCAGCCTAGAGTGTACCCACAGAGTGGGCCGTAATACCCCACGTGGTTGGTAGATGTCACATGTCTTCGAATTTTTGATTCTAGGATGTGCCGGTTTCCTCATGATGTTTTCCTTCACCGTTTTGAGAGTAGTGGTGATAAAATAATTTACACAAATTAAAGCACCTCTCACGGTTCGAACCTTTCATATTAATTTGTTTTAATTACATAATTAAAATAAAATTAATTATTTTACTTGTTACATGCCGAAGATTGTTTCTTTACACCAAATTAACGACTACATCGGCTTACGATTGTATCTTACATAGACAACAAAAAAAAAATTTTTTTTTTGAGTCTTACCGAGAAATCCTCTAACAATGTGTTTCTTCAAACTAAAAAGTAATAATAGAAAGATTAATCTTCTCACCAGAAATCTCGTAGCATATTGCTACGCTGCCGGTGCTACGCCGTAGCCCGTAGCAATATTGCTACGAGAACTGGCCACTTGTTTGTTGACAAAAGCTTTGGATAAATAGAAAATTGTAGTGGAAAATATAAAGAATGGTGACGGAAGACAAAATTCATTAGAAAAAATGTTATGTACTGTAGTATCCTGTGTGTTCTAGCCTTTAACAAAAAGGACTGGCTAGAAATGTTATTCGATTCGTAGGTTTAAACGTATGTCAAATATATTATTATGTTGTTTTATTCTGGAAGCATAGATTCATATTTTGACCGCGAAGCTGTGACGTTTGATTTTATGCAATACAATTATTCTTGCAAACTCTTAAAGTCGTCTTATTTGCGCTTCCCCATCACAGTACCTTATAAAACTACAAACTTGTTTACCTTATCTAATTATCACTACGGACAGATACAGATCTGAAGAACAATTTCCGTAATTAAGAACGTTCAAAATCTAGTCGCAATCTCATCTCAGCGACAGTCAATGTCAAAAACTTGTCAACTTGTCAAATTAGAGGTATTTTTGGCAGATTGTGACTGAGATACTGGGGACGTTCATAAAGTAACAGAACTAACCCCTCATTTTTAGGGTTCCGTACCCAAAGGGTAAAACGGAACCCTATTACTAAGACTTCGCTGTCCGTCCGTCTGTCTGTCACCAGGCTGTATCTCAAGAACCGCGGTAGCTAGACAGTTGAAATTTTCACAGATGATGTATTTCTGTTGCCGCTATAACAACAAATACTAAAAACAAAATAAAATAAATATTTAAGGGGGGCTCCCATACAACAAACGTGTTTTTTTCGGCGTTTTTGCCTTGTGGTACGGAACCCTTCGTGTGCGAGTCCGACTCGCACTTGGCCAGTTTTTTAATTTGACACACTTATTGCCTAATAATTTATTTTTTCTATTTAATCACACAATGGTATTTATTCTGTCCCGAGTTTCAGTATGATAGCTCGGGGCTGTCATTCGGGACGACTGGATCTTAATTTAAATGCAGTTCTAATGTAGATTATATTGATTTACTAGCTGCGCCCCGCGGTTTCACCCGCATAAGCGTCGATCCTGTGGGAATATCGGGATAAAAAGTAGCCTATATGTTAATCCAGGGTGTCAGCTACCTTCATGCAAAACAGCCCTAAGATAAATATACAACTATTCAGATGTCGAAATAATCATTAGTCAGCACCGTACATTACCCACCTGCAACTGAAAACTATTAATCTTTACATTTAACCCCGAAACCTTGGGATCAAACATCTATAAACAGCTATAAGCTATATACAGTTTTTATTATTTTTTTATTTGTAATGTGCGTTTTGTTTGTGCAGAATAAACAATTTTTCTTTTTTCTTTCTTTCTAAACTTTGAGGTGTACCACATGAATGCATTTCCGTGTAAGTATGTGTAGCCACGTAGCGTCTCACACGATGTCAGTAATAAATTTTATTCTTGTCTTTTGTCCAGTTGTAAAATTAGAAACGTGGATGTAGAGGTTTTGGAAGAGACATTTGTATTGGAGCGTTTTATGTAAACGAATACAATCTGTCAAATGTCAAGTTTGTCAGTTGAGTTTGAAGTTTGAGACAGAACTATCTCTCTCTCTCTCTGCTAATGGCTGTCGATGTGAAACCTATATATCTGGCTCTCTGAGATTACAATCATATTTAATCTAAGTATTGAGTTTACTTTTCGCTATAAAACCATCAGGTTATGGGCCCAGGGTGTTTGCTGCACCCTGCAAAATAATTATTTCGCGAGAAAAACAAAAATTAAATAAAAGTCAGTTTTTTCACGACACGTCATCGTTCGGCACAATGACCATGTCTTCTATGGGACTGCAGATTGAAAAGCTGCGAGGCATTGAAGACTATAATCAGTGGAAATTCATTCTGAAGAACGTTCTTATGCACGAAGATCTATACGATTGCATAGAAACCGAAAAAGGGAACGAAGACCCTAAGAAGAATCAAAAGGCGTTAGCAAAAATTTGCTTATCGGTCGGTCCATCCGCGTTGCCACATATTCGTAACGCGAAGACGGCATATGAAGCGTGGAATAGCTTGCAACGCGCTTATGAGGATAAAGGTTTGTGCAGGAGACTTGGATTGTTAAGAGCGCTGTTTGGTGTGAGGCTGAGCGAGGCGGAGAGCATGCAGAGCTACCTAGCTAAAATAACTGAGCTTGGGCAGCAGCTTACAGATATTGGGAATGCATTTGATGACGAGTTTTTAGCTGTAATCATGTTGAGCGGTTTGACCCCGGACTTTGACCCCCTTATCATGGCTTTGGAGAATGCTAATACAAAGTTGACTAGTGATATGGTTAAGTCTAAGCTTTTACAGGAACAGCAGCGACGCGATGGTAAGCGTGATGAACATCAGGAGCTCAATGCATTGGCAGTAAAGAAACCTCCAAAGTGTTTTCGCTGCAAGAAAATTGGTCATATACAGAAAGATTGCCCAAAGAAAGCTGAAAGTAAACCGAAGTCAACTCCCAAGGCGGAAAAGTCATGGTTAACAGCGTTATCTGTGAAACTGCAGAGTGATATCTGGTATGTGGATAGTGGTGCGACCAACCACATGACCAATAACAAGGAGATCATGCAGGATTTTCAGTGTACTAAATCGCTTGAAGTTAACGTGGCAAATGGAGAAAAAGTCAAGACTGAAGGACTTGGTAGTGTGCAAGTACAGTTAAAGAAAGGTTTAAAGACAATAAGTAATGTATACTATATTCCTAAACTTTCTGCAAATTTATTATCAGTTAGTGAGTTAATTAGGAAAGGTTTTAGTGTAATTTTTAATGAACAAGGTTGCAAAATCTTGGATGATGATGAAGTCATAGCTACTAGTACATGCTATAGCGGTGTTTATCAACTAGACACTGTACAAAATGTGAGTTCTAAGGTAAGATCAGAGAATGCCATGAACTCAGTCTGTGAGCAGGTTCAACCTAAGGAGCTGACAGTACAGGATGAAGACATGACTGCTTTAGTGTCCGTTGGGGGTTCTGTGTCACATGAGGTTTGGCATAAGAGGTTAGGTCACCTGAACTCGAGGAGCATGAATGTTATGAAAAATGGAATGGTTAAAGGTATGAATTTTGATAATTCTTTGTTTAGTTCTTGTGTAGCTTGCATAGAAGGAAAGCAAACTAGATTGCCATTTCCTAAGAAAAGTCACAGTAGGTCTACTAAAATATTAGGGCTGGTGCATACTGACGTGTGTGGTCCTATGCAGGTTCCATCATACAGTGGATCACGTTATTTTGTAACATTCATTGACGACTTCAGTAGAAAATCATTTATTTATTTCTTAAAGAAAAAGGATGAAGTGTTTGAAAAATTTAAAATATTCAAAGCACTAGTTGAAAATTTTACTAACAAGAAAATAAAAACTTTAAGAAGTGACAATGGAGGTGAATACATAAATATGTCTTTTCAGGAGTACCTAAGAAGCTGTGGGATTAGGCATGAAACTACCGTCCCACACTGCAGTGAACAGAATGGTGTAGCGGAGAGGGCTAACCGGACAATTATGGATAAAACCCGTTGTATGCTGCAAGATGCTGGACTGGGAAAACAGTATTGGGCTGAAGCGGCTAACACAGCGGTTTACCTAAAAAACCGTTCTCCCACCAAGGCTGTCATGGGTACAACACCTGAAGAAAAGTGGACATCTAAAAAGGTGAATGTTGCACATTTACGTATTTTTGGATGCATAGCATATGCAGTTGATGAAAATGCCAGGAAGCTGGATCCTAGAAGTAAAAGATTTATCTTTGTAGGATACTGTGAAGAAAGTAAAGGCTACAGGCTCATAGATCCATCTTATCCTAGGAAGATCCATAAAGCAAGGCATGTCATTTTCGTGGAAAATATGTTTTTATGTAGTAAAATTGTGTCACATGATGATAATAAAAATACTGATGTTATAGTATTGGATACATCTGTGTTATTGAGTGAAGATAGTACTGTACAACCAACTACTGTACAACTATCACCAAAAGTAGTATCTGAGCCTACTCAGACTGTCCAGAGCGAACAGTCTCCACAAGTAAATACCTCTATAGGTGACAATTTACTTTCTGATGGCACAAGAAATCCTCGCAGACAAACTATGTTTAGTTTGGATGGTGAAGAGGATTCTGAGAGTGCAGATAGTTTTTCGTCCGATGTAACTTACTTGCCAGGGAGGTCGAGCTTTGACTCTGAGGACAGTGAGCAGTCATCGTATCAAGATGTACTAGAAGCAGAGTATGCTGGGCTGACAGAGATAATGGTAGAGGAGCTGCCGACTAAACTGGAGGAGGCATTGAGTAGCAGTGAGGCTAAACACTGGAGTGATGCTATAGAAGATGAGTATAACTCTTTCATAAAAAATAAATGCTGGACTCTAGTTGACTTACCTGTGGGGCATAAGCCAGTAAAATGCAAGTGGGTTTTTAGCAAAAAGAGAGGATTGAATGGAGAGTTACTCAAGTATAAGGCTCGCTTGGTGGCGAAAGGATACACACAGAAGTATGGAGTAGATTACTACGAAACATTCTCTCCAGTTGTAAGGTACTCAAGTATTAGAATACTACTGACCCTGGCTGCTCAGTATGACATGGTGGTTGAGCATCTTGATGTAAAGACTGCATTTCTCAATGGAGACCTAGAAGAGTCTGTCTACATGGAACAACCAGTAGGTTATGTGGTAAAAGGATGTGAGAAGAAAGTTTATAAGCTAAATAAAGCAATATATGGCTTAAAACAGTCGGCGAAAGCATGGAATAAGAAAATTAATGATGTTTTAACCCAAAAATTGAAGTTTAACAGGTTATCTTCGGAACCATGTGTTTATGTATATAGTCATGATGGTGAAATAATGATTATTGCTCTTTATGTTGATGATATAATGTTGTTTACATTAAAAACATCACAACAAAGGAATATTATAAAGAAGAGACTGATGGATGAATTTGACATGAAAGATTTAGGTATCGCCCATCATGTTTTAGGCATGAAAATAGAAAAAACAGCTGATGGGAGCTTTATCTTGGATCAGTCGAGTTACATAAAGAAAATATTAGATAAATTCAATATGGCGGATTGCAAACCAATGAAAACTCCTATGGAGGTTGGAATAAAGTTACAGAAGGAAAATAGTTCAAAATGTAACTTTGATTATAGAAGCCTTATTGGTTATTTAATGTATTTATCTGTATGTTCCAGGCCTGATATCTCTCACAGTGTGAGTTTCCTTAGCCAGTTCAACAACTGTTATGGTGAAAGTCACTGCAAAGCAGCAAAAAGGGTTTTGAGGTATTTGAAAGGAACAGTTGATTATTGTCTTATTTTTCAGAAAGGTGAAATGAATATTGTTGGTTTCACTGATGCAGACTGGGGGGCCAATCAGTTGGATCGTCGATCTTACACTGGCTACCTATTTCGTATTGGAAAGTCTATAGTTTCATGGGAAAGTCGTAAGCAACGTACAGTGGCACTCTCTAGTACAGAAGCTGAGTACATGGCAATCTCTGATTCTTGTAAAGAAGCTATGTTTTTGAAAACATTTATTTCCGAATGTACTGGCATTGTTTGTAAAGTGTTGATGTTAAATGACAATCAGTCAGCACATAAACTTTGTAATAATCCTGTATTCCATGCGAGGTCTAAGCATATTGATATAAGACATCACTTTGTAAAAGATTTGGTAACAAAGAAACAGGTTGAATTGGAATATCTTTGTACTAATGAAATGTTGGCTGATGTTTTAACAAAACCATTAACTGCCGAAAAACATTTAAAGTTTGTGTCTCAAATATTAAAATGTTAACTTTGTGTATTGACCATACATAATTATGTTTGTTATGTGTATTTTCAGATACAGTTATACTTTTGTTTTGAGGCCTAGTATTTGTTGCATAATATTGTATTAGTTTAAGGCCTAGTATTGGAGCGTTTTATGTAAACGAATACAATCTGTCAAATGTCAAGTTTGTCAGTTGAGTTTGAAGTTTGAGACAGAACTATCTCTCTCTCTCTCTGCTAATGGCTGTCGATGTGAAACCTATATATCTGGCTCTCTGAGATTACAATCATATTTAATCTAAGTATTGAGTTTACTTTTCGCTATAAAACCATCAATTTGACTAGTTGCTTGCTGGCAAGTTTTGGTCTTTGGTATGTTTACGTGACGTTTTTGTTGACGTGTTCGTCAGAAATGAAGAGATCCGCAGGAGAACCAAGGTAACCGACATAGGCCCGAAAAATTGCCAAACTTGAGTGGCAGTGGGCAGGGCACATTGCTCGCAGAACAGATGGCCGATGGCGCCGAATGGTTCTGGAGTGGCGACCGCGTACCGGAAGATGTAGCGTTGGAAGGCCTCCCACAAAGTGGACCGACGACCTTGTGAAGGCCGCAGGAACCCTTTGGATGCTAGAAGCACAGAACCCTCAAGTACCTAACTACTTAAAAATATAGAACCTATCTTCAAAACTAAGTGTCTATTATAAAGTTCCCATATTTTTCAGTAATGTGGTTAAACAGAGGTGCAATTCTCGTAATTTTAAGAACGTTCACAGTCTGATCTCAGTCTTAATCTGTCAAAAACACCTCTAATTTCCCTACATTTTTGACAAGTTTTTGACATTGGTTGTTGCTGAGGTGAGATTGCGACTTGAATTGATTTTAGAACTTTGATTTTATTTTCTCTTTGACTTTAGAATTGAAATTTTGAACGTTTTAAATTACAAGAATTGGCGTTCGGTTTTTAAACTGGTACTTTAGTGAAAAAATCTTGTGCTACTGTATTTTTCGATACTCCTGTGTTTTCTGAGTCTGCAACATTCTCGGAACACACGTTAATAAGTTACCAGCTCCCGTCCACAAACAAGCCACATCCAGCCTCCTATCACCTCACACGGAGCAGCCGAAGTAATACCGGTTGCGGTTTTATTGACAATCACTGCGCCGATATTAGTTCCATTGGCTCTGTACGACTGTGAACTTTGTCACGAGTAGCCAATAAGTAAGATATTCCGTAATTAAAGTCTAGGCTTGGTGGTGCACCTGGACTAATGGCGAAGGGAAGGAAAAGGAAGGAATTGATATTGATTGTTTTGTTGTAAACACGATCAATCACAATCTAAATGATTTTGAAAGATCAAGTTTATCCATTGCTTCCTATGTTAGAAAAAATTGTCTGCTCAACCACTTAGATAACGCAATGAACGTTGTTGAACTCTCAAAATGAAAGCCATTCCTACTGTTAGTGTTACGCAATTACTCCGCAGGGGTTACTTGAATTTGTAAAGGCTGATGTTTGGTTCCTAAATAAAAATTAAATAAGCCGAGTATACACGATTCAGCGCCGAGTGCACGCTCTATTTAGCGTTACCGTCCGACTGGAACCGAGTATAAACGATTCAGCGTCTTCAATCCGAGCGTGACGGTTCAGTTTGCACCTGGAGTAATGAAGAAAGTAAGGAAGGAATTGAGAATGATTGTTTTTTCGGTACACAAGTTGACTCCAGCCAGTTTCCAAACAAACATTATTACTTTTCCACTGACAGCGATGCGGACTATTTTTTTGATGCTCAATGAGCTCCTCCGCCTTTTTTAGGGTTCCGTACATCAAAAGGAAAAAGGGAACCCTTATAAGATCACTTCGTTGTCCGTCTGTCAAGACCCCTTTTCTCAGAAACGCGTAAAGTTATCAAGTTGAAATTAATATCAAATACTTAGGGCTGCAATCCCTTGAAGCAGTGAAAAAATCAAACTTCGAAGTCAACGCAATCAAAAGATACGGGCGTTTATGTTCCGGTTAAGCCGCATATTTTGACACTCGCAAGGGAATCAAAACCGGGTACTTCGTTGACCTAGAATCATGAAATTTGGCAAGAAGCAATGTCATGTAGCACCAATAAAAGAAAAAATCGAAAACCATAAATTTGTAGTTACATACCTACTTTGTACGGAACCTTCAGTGCGCGAGTTCGATTCGCACTTGACCGGTTTTATTTCCTTTATGTACTTGTTATTAGATATATTTTATAACTAAATAGTTTTTAATTAAAATGATAATATACAATATATAAAGCAACTAACTATTTACACTCGGTCCCAAATGAAGTGACTAACTCACTAAATACAGAAATAAATACAAAAAATCCTTTGTGTAAGATTTCTTATTATGCTTATACATTGAAGAAACTTTTCTTTATATTTCTGAGACCTTCATTATTCTGTACATTCGTAGAAATATAATGATATCGGATTATAGCGGAAAACCTATTCCTAGAAAAAGCATTGTTATTCTACAAATTCAAAATGTATATAAATAACTAGCTTCGCCCACGAGGTATGTCGGCAATGAGAGTGAGGGAAGAGGGAGTGCACCTGTGTCTGCGCGCACACTTGTGCACTATAATATCTCCCGCGCCGAAGGCTAGTCTCCGTTGAGATTGGCCGCTGTGGCCGAAATACGGTCTGGAGGACTTTATGTCGGTAAAAACTATCCTATGTCCTTTCCGGGGATGCAATCTATCTCTCTGCTTTTTATCGAAATCCGTTCTATAGTGGTTTAGGCGTGAAAAGGTAACATACAGACAAACAGACAGTTCGAATTTATAATATTAGTATGGATGACGTATACAGTGTGTATCAGCAATGTGCATTTGATAGCCCAATTCTTAAAGAGGGCTATAGGCTACAAACAAACTAACATCATGCTAGGATCCTTAGGAGCCGAGCAAAAACAAAAAAAAAATCAGAAACAACGTTAAGCAAAAACGAAGTTATAGTACGGGCGGGCGATGCGATGCGACGGAGTAGGTCGGGGAACAAGAAATGTCACGCGGACGAAATAGCGGGCAGAAGCTAGTGCTGTAAAAGTTTAAAACAAATCCGTAACAAAAGTCAAAACCACCTAACCTTTGATAATGTGTTACGCAATTGCCCCGCATACCGCGTGTCCCTTAATCACTTTAGTCCCTTGGGAGAATCAGCCTTTGACTCTACGCGAAAAAGTATTACCCGAGCATCTACGAATATATAAAAGTTTATAACACTTATTCTCAAAAGATCTAAATACGAACGGGCGCAACAAATTCAGACTCGTTTAAAACTCCGTAATTTTCCTCTCGACCTTGTTTCAGTAGGAACCGGTCCGGTTATACGTGCGAGTCGTATACGGCCCGGAGCCGCACAAAAGCGGAAGTTAATATTAAGTGTTGTGGATTATTTGCATGAGCGAACATATGCGGTGCTTGTCAAAAGAATTTTAAGTGAAGCGAAATATTAAAGCTAGCGTTTGAATTTTGGTGAGGATTTTAAATTTAAGTGAGAGCACTGTTTCACTTATATGTATTACTAGCTGCGCCCCACGGATTCACCCGCGTATGTGTCGATCCCGTGGGAATATCGGAATAAAAAGTATCCTATGTGTTAATCCAGGAAATGGTCCATCTTTGTGCCAATTTTCATAGGTATAAATCTGTTCAGCGGTTTACGCGTAATTGAGTAACAAACATCCAAACAACTTCACAAACTTTCACATTTATAATATTAGTAGGCATTAACATGAGCACATATGAGTCTAGACCTCATAGAGAAGACATTTTTCGTAAAAAAAAAATGCTGTACTGCTGATAAGTCCTAATAACTGACGAAAAATGTCAACTTACCGTGAATTCGCGATTTATTTGCCAAAAATGTAAACAAATATGAATTTATGGAAAAATAACTTTAAATCCTACACAATAAAGTTCAGTTTACGCTACAATTTCAAACATTTTTATAATTTTTTCAATAGTATCTACTAGTCACTCTGAAATCAACTTAATTATCATTGAAACAAAGTTGATATTTGTTTAACTTGAAATAGGGTAGGGGTGCAACACTTTTAGAATCATTTACTGAGGCCATGGTAACTGGTTGCGCGTCGATGTTGCCTCCGGATATGTGCCGAGCTCTCTCTACACATACAGAAAGGCAGGTTGACGGACCTAGCCTCGGGTTAAGAATTTCGAATAGAATACAAATCACTATTATGTTATTACTAGCTGACCCGACAGGCGTTGTCCTGTTTTTGATTCGAAAGACACGTGGCGCTATTACCATAATAACGTTATTGTTGTTTTCCTCGGGAACAGCACTTTTTTTCGGGATGAAAACGTTTAGGCAAAATTTCAGGATGATCGGTTCAGTAGTATAAGCCTGAACAGGTAAAAAACAAAACTTACTTTCGCATTTACAATATTAGTTAGGATACCGTGGTTATGTGGTATCAGTACGTTATGATGTCAATAATTTAAATTTGTTGTTAATAAAGTTGCGAGAAGTTAAGTAACAATCAGTACACCGCAAAGAAAATACGCTAAACATGACGCAAAGAAAAATACCAACACAAAAAAGTCAATTAGGGGGAAAATACGTCACCTTCACGCAAAACGGACATCGCTCAGCATAATGCTGTGACCCTATGCGGGACAGAGTCACAGCGCTTTGCCGTTTTACAATGTTTAATGCCCGGTTTCTGGGATTTTTAACTGAAGTTAACTCCTCGTTAATGATAATTGATTCGATATCTTGTTTCTGAACCCCTTGAAGAAATTCGCCTCGATAAATAAATAACTTAGTCGAATGAATTACTATTGAGAGTGAATCTGGAAATCTCCGAAACTGGGTAAATTGATTCGAATGCTTATGAGTTTGAGAAAATTTCTGAGGGCAGACAGACGCGAAAAGAGACTTTGTTATATACTTTGTATATATAAGTATTAAATAGCCGTTTAGATTTATTATAATTATATCTGAAAACAACAGAGTTTTAATTAATAAAAAAAAAATAGACGATTCGCGTTTTTCTGTTTAAATTCACAGGAAGAATTTGAGTAGATACTTATTGGAGCTTTTTGAAAACTCTTTAAAAGCTCTTTGTAATGTTTGTGTAGACATTTTATAAAGGGCAGTTGGAAAAATATCTCAAACTCTTAAGTTTTTTATTATAGAAACTGCTAACGTTTGCTCGACAAACTTGAAATGACTTCTTGTCTTAAAATTAACGTACTTGTAAAGTTATTACGTAGTCTTTTTTAAAAGTAGGTATTTTTGAAAGTTATGAAACTTATTTCAGTTTAACTAGATAACATTTTTGGAGGAAGCTCGTTTCAAATATAATATAATCAGCCTATAATGTTCCCACTGCTGGGACACAGGCCGCCTCTCTGTGAGAGGGAGCGGGCCGTAATCCAACACGCGGACCTAGTACGGGTTTGGTAGATGTCACAAGTCTTCGAATTTTTTGTTCTAGGACATGCCGGCTTCCTCACGATGTTTTCCTTCACCGTTTTGAGAGCAGTGGTGATTAAATAATTTACACAAAGTAAATTTTCGAACCTACGACCCACAACTCGTAAGTTGTGGCCGTTACTACTGAGCCACCACTGCGCTCCCTTTTAAGTAACCCTGAATAAACCAAGGTTTAAACAGTAAATGTAATACGTTTACTTGGCATTGTTTACTGCTTGAAAACAATAAAGACGAAAATATATAAAATTAAGTTTATTTTACGTTCGGCCATTACCCAAACGTTTACAACCCCAGGTCACGGATATCCTCAACAGTAAACGTGTAATAAATAAACATTTAATTTCTTCGTTGTATTTTCATTACAAGGTTGGTTTCTTTTATCGATGTGTTAAAGAAAATTACTTATCAAATTGAATGTAGAAGAAATTCGAGTTGCTGAAATTGCAGATTCTTTATCGGTCCCTGTCAGAATACTGGCGCTGCTGTATTTTTTTTGGGATTTTATAACTTCAGCAACAAAAGTTTTCTTTAGCACCTGCAACCGTCTTTTTTGTATGTAGGCAACGAGCGACGCGAATCGCACTCGACGGAAAGGCACAGCTCGCGAATCGCGTCGCGTGTCGCACCTGTTTGAAGGAGTCTTTATACAACAGCTTCAATCATATAAATTCATCATCTTTACTATTCCAACAGAATATCAGAAAACCAGCTTAATTTACGAACGTAAATTAATATGACTCAGAGCTCAGACCTACCGATAAATTTATTTACTTCTGAATTGATAACTCAGCGACTAATGTAGTAAGTGGGCTACTTTATAATATTTAAGAGATTCAACATCGGTCTGATAATAAAATCAAAACTTTTTTATTCAAAATCTAAATTAATAAATCATATTATTTTTTCATGAAAATTTGCAGTAGGTATAATAGTCAAGTCATCAATTACCGATTATTCCCGATGTCCACCACTGGGGGGAGCGAAACAACTTCTATAAATTATTCTCGTTGTCCACCACTGGGGGACACTTCATGGTTTGAATAGGTCAATCTGTTCCAAAACCGAATCAGGGCACCCCGACTTCACGTAGTCTTTTGGCTGCTACCCCTAGAGTGTATATAAAAACCGGAGGCGCGAAGGGAGAGCAACCCCCGTCCGCTGTAACAAAGCATAGGCGCCGTAGCGGCTGAAGCTAGCAAGCCGAAGCCGCGGAGGTATATAAATATATTATAAAACGAGAATGACTAGAGTTTAAAATATTGACAGGTCATCTGAGTACGATTGAAGCTGGTGGTCCAGGGCAAGCACCTTTTGGCAATAAAAAAAAAAAACAAACGGATAAATGTTTCTAATGTCGGAAAGAGTTATACGAAAAGGAATTAGCAAGTTGCCTTTAGGAGAGACTAAAAGCATAGTAGTAAATTGGATACCATAATTTGCGAGGACTCAAAAAAGTTCCAAAAATACTCAACAATGGATCTTATAAACAAAGGATTTAATCTATACTAATATTATAAAGCTGCAGAGTTTGTTTGTTTGTTTGTTTGTTTGTTTGTTTGAACGCGCTAATCTCTGGAACTACTGGTCCGATTTGAATGATTATTTTAGTGTTGGGTAGTTCATTTATCGAGGAAGGCTATAGGCTATATTTTTTTTCTTCAAAATTAGGGATCCGTAATAAAATTGCTATTTTGTAACACAAGGTGTAAAATCGAAAACCTATTTTTGCGTGCGCTGCAAAATCTATTGACAATAGAACAAAATGATGTACTACGGGTTTGTAGAGCCTATTAAGACCTACAAAAAAGTCCGCGAGAACATATATCTAGCTATCATGGTTTAATCACAATAACCGATTTTGTGTTCAAAATAATTATTAAATCGTCTGAAGAAAAAAAAACTACGTTAAATATGTATCGTAATATTAATCTTTATCGAAATTAAGCATTATGTTATCAAGAGTATTTATAAATAAGTAAAATACTTTTTGTTTCATCTCAATCGGATATTTCGTTTAAAAGTTATCACGTGTGTAAGATGTTAAGAGTTGGTACCTATTAAGGAGTTATGGGTCATAGAGTTTATTATCTTTATCTATACTAATAATAAAGCTGAAGAGTTTGTTTGTTTGAACGCGATAATCTCTGGAACTGCCGGTCAGATTTGAAAAAATTCTTTTTGCATTTGATAGCCCTATTCTTGAGGAAGGCTATAGGCTATTTAACATCACGCTATGACCCTTAGGAGCCGAGCAAAATGAAAAAACTCAGAGTGAACGGTAAGCGAATACGAAGTGTTGCGACGCGACGGGGTGGGGGTACAAGAAATTTCACGCGGACGAAGTCGCGGGCAGAAGCTAGTAATAAATAAATTACGAGTCTCATCTGTCAGCGAAGCTGCTAATTTCACCGTCACTTTGCAACATTAATTTCGACGTCAGTTTTCAACATTAATTTTATTTTGGGCCGCGTTACGACAGCTTTTCAAGACAGTACGTTTATTAGTTTTCTTATTGTTTTTTTTTTGTGGAAATTAGCTAATTAAGAAAATACTGTTTTGACTGCCTCGTTGGTCTATAAATTGTTCACAAGCGCTACTGCTGAGCAGGAGGGCTTGGGTTCGATTCCCAGGTCAGGTGAAGTGTTATTGGGTTTTTCCATTAGAAATTTTTCAGTAGCAGCCCGGAGAACATAATGTTCCCACTACTGGGACACCGGCCTACTCTCTGTTAGAGCGAGTGGGCCGTAATCCACCACGTGGGCCCAGTGCGGGTTGGTGGACACAATTAGTACCACCCATATAATAATATAAAGGTAAAAAATTATGGTTAAAACAGTCGCTAATCATTATGTATTTTTAAGCAACGCTCCTGTAAATATTACGTGCGGCACGAGTATTTTCAATTATATCATCGTTCGAATTAACGTTACGTTAACTCCGCTCGTCTCGAACGCGCCTTGAAAAAATACTAGGCCTACAGTACTTAAATACATTGTGTGATCAATAAAAGTTCCATTTGTCAAAATCAGTCCATTAGATTAGACATTGGAGAGCCATACATAGTAAACAGGCCAGACGACCGACTGGCGCGGGCAACTGCCCCCACTTGTATGAAAATATCATTAATCATATTCAAGTCTTTCTCTATTCTTAGAAGGGCAATATAATTATTACTATTTGTCAACAGTACATTTCCCTGACTATACCTACCATTCTAGCGAGATCAATTTCAAAAGCGGTCTCAAAATGTTTGCGAAAAATTCGAAAACGGTAATAGAACTAAGATAGAATATGAAAATATGAACGCTCGACCATTTACCCAATCACATTTACTACACCGTTTACAGTCACTAGTTTTTCCCATGGCTGCACCACAACACACTGTCAACAGCCTTCCGCTTCCAGTCTATCCCAACCACCTTCTTTACGTTGTCGATCCATCTAGCTGGGGGGCGTCCCACACTACGCTTGCCGACACGCGGTCTCCACTCCAGGACTCGTCTGCTCCACCGGCCATCGGTCCTTCGACAAACATGGCGAGATATGTCCATTTCCACTATTTTCGCTATGTGTATTTCTGATTTTATACTTCAAAGAGACTCCGAGCAAAGCTCGCTCCATAGTGCAGTCAGTTACTATACTTACTAAAAAGAGTTGAAAAACTGTGCACACCCATTTAATATTATAATCACACTCATGCGAACAAACGCGACACGTGACCTAATTCGTACGAGCGAGTGCAAACAGGCCCTTATTACCATAATCCATAAAGGCTGACTTGAGGAAAAACATTAACTCCTTTATTCATTCCGTTGTGAAAGGATTTATTTGTTGAACCTGTGTAATTGTAATTTATTTCGTTTGCTTTGAGGTTATTTAATAAGAGGGAATTTTTAAAAGAGTTTGCAGGTCTTCAAGGGCCTTCCTTCCTCAAATGGAGAAGTCAACCTGAACAGGCGGACAGCCTGCTTTGACCAGATGAAACTATTGCTGAGACTATTTAACTTAAAGGGGAAGCGCTAAGGTAACCCGCGAAACGCATGTCTATCAATGATATTTTAAGTGGTAAGTAGGTAATTCTATTTTTTTTTCGATTATGTTCTGTTGTTGATAAGACATAACCTACTCCTTTTGCCTTGTTCGTTTACGTTCATACATCTGGTCATACACGCACACCGGTTGCGAGTATTACTCACCTGACCTTTCTGAAGAACATTACCAATAAGGGGGGGCCTAAAAAGGCCACTTTAGAGAATCATAAAAGGATAACATTATGAATCGTAATATGGCGAAGACAGTCCGTGTTTTTCTTTTTTTTCGCTGCACTACGTAGGTATAATCAATGAAATTGGGATTGGATTTGGATCGGATTGATTGGTATTTTAGCACAGACAAAAAAAAAACTGAAAAAAATGCTTCACCAATGGGATTTGATACGATTAACGGTTAGCTGTCCATTATGTTATCCTTTTATGATTCTACCAAAGTGGACTTTTTAGGCCCCAAGGTCAGTAGGTATATGTCCCTCTAGGGCGTTTCCACTCACATCTAACTTGTAAATACTTTTTGTTAGACGCCTTTCATGCATCCTCTCAACATGACCAAACCGTATAAGCATACTCTTTTAAATTGTCACTACATCTTTTAAGTACATACATATAATAAACAATATCTTTCGCTGCTACGATACCTCCAATGTCTTGTTATGTACGTTAATTATTTTTGTCTTTCTTTTAATAAAAGTGCGTGTCATACTAGCTCTGCTCATGAATGTTATCATTATTAAATAGTTAAAATATTTCTCATTAAGTGAAAGTAGTAAATTTCTTTTGAGTAAATAAAGATTCTTTAACCACAATATTAATTAAATTCTTACACTCTCCATAAATAAGTCCACTAAAATAATTTACATCGTCCGGTTTCCAAGTTAATGTGTGGTGGACCCGTGGACACCGCCGTTGTAAGGCTTTCAATTTGAAGCCGGGCTTCGAAAATAAACTTGCAGTTTCATTGTTTCCCAGCGGTGTGCGGTATGAATGCATTCATTCGAATGAATGGGAATAAACGTATGTACGTACGTTGTTTTACAAGTCTTTGTACACTCTGAATATTATATTGTTCACATTGCTTTGTGATAGGTGATATGGTTACTGTTATAACTAGGCGAGATATTTTGAGAGTTGTAGGTAATGGTATCTCCATTACAACTCTCGGTCGGGCAAAGTTAATTCTAAATAGCTAGGTCTCCACGGCCTACAATAAAATTGACATTACGTTCATTCATTCCATTTCGTAATAATCGTTATTTGACATTACGTTCATTAATTAATTTTGACATTAGGTTCATTCATTCATTTGACATTACATTCATTTGAATTAAATTTGACATTACGTTCATTCATTCCATTTCGTCATAGTCGTTGTTTGAGCAGTGGTGACCCAGTGGTAACGGCCGCGACTTACGCATAGGTCATAGGTTAAAACCCAGACAGACATACCTTTGTGTAAATTATTTCATCAACACTGCTGTCAAAACGCGAAGGAAAATAGAGTGAGTAAATAGTTCTAGAATAAAAAATTCGAAGACATGTGACATCTACCAACCCGCACTGTGACATCTTACGCCTTGTATTATTAGTTTGTTGTATTAATAGGCTCGCCCCCTATTGCATGGGGCTTAAACATAACTGGCGAAATGTCGGTGTTACTTTAGGTACACCTCTGCTTTATCCTTCGGGGACTAGAGGCGTGATGTTATGCTATGTTATAAGTGGGTGTGTAATGTTTGGTATAACAACAGATGGTCTAATTTCATTTGACATAACTCTCATATGATATAATTTTCATATGCTATAAAAACATTTAACCTAATGTCATATGATCGAATGTTATATTTGATATAATTTTCTTTTTCTCTAATTTCATTTAGTATAACGTTCATTTCACATAATTTTCATATTGTATAATGCTCCTTTTATATAACGTTCATTGGACCTAACATTAATATTAACTAATTTTCTTTTTCTCTAATTTCATTTAGTATAACGTTCATTTCATATAATTTTCATATTGTATAATGCTCCTTTTATATAACGTTCATTTGACCTAACATTCATATTAACTAATTTTCTGCCCTTCGCTCGCTCCAGCATTATATGTAAAGAATCGCTCTTGTGTTCTATGTGTGTGTGTTCTATTTCTGAGTGAAGGGTTTAAAATAACCGAACCTCTGGGTGCCCTTCGCTCGCTTTTGCATCCTATGTCGACGGAGCCCCGCTTCGCGGGGCCCCTATTTCTGTGTAAAGGGTTTCAAGTAACCTAACACAACCGAACCTCGGGGTGCCCTTCGCTTGCTCTTGCATCCTATGTCGACGGAGCCCCGCTCCGCGGTGCCCCTATTTCTGTGTAAAGGGTTTAAAGTACCCTAACACAACCGAACCTCGGGGTGCCCTTGGCTCGCTCTTGCATCCTATGTCGACGGAGCCCCGCTTCGCGGGGCCCCTATTTCTGTGTAAAGGGTTTAAAGTAACCTAACACAACCGAACCTCGGGGTGCCCTTCGCTCGCTCTTGCATCCTATGTCGTGTGTGTCGTGTGTGTGTGTGTCTTGTATCCTATGTGTGTGTGTTGTGTGTGTAATATAATTAATTCAACCATATAGCCACAACATAACAAGTAAAAGAAGAAAAACAAACATTTTTGCAAAAATAAAAGTAGATATTTCTAAATTATATTAAACGTTACTTATAGATTTTGAATATTATAGCCCCTGAATATTATATTATGTGAATATTATTTCAAATGTGCATTATATAAACTGTTCATTATACCATATGAAATTAGGTAAAAAGAAGTTATATCAATAATTCATTATGACCGTTGACCGTTATATTAAATAAAATTTATATTAAACAAAATTAGGTCTTATGATCGTTAGAACTTTTGTTTCTATATCAAACGTGACACACCCGTTATAAGTAGGTCTTCTAAGACACTTTTACACGTATTTTTTTTACTCAACATTAGTATTTATTTAGTTAAAAAACTTTTTAACAAAAAAGAAAAACCGACTTCCAAAAAAAACACTACAAAGTGAAAAATAACTTTAATTTCGGAAGTCGGTGTCTTTGGATTTGTATTTAAGTTTTTTGCCACCGACTTCCGAAATTAAAGTTATTTTTCACTTTGTAGTGTTTTTTTTGGAAGTCGGTTTTTCTTTTTTGTTAAAAAGTTTTTATTTCCCGCTTTTTAGTGGGTCTGTTTATAATTTATCTAAGTTACAATAGCCTAATGTCAACTTGTTCATCGCCTTTACCAAAATATTGCTTTTCCCGATGCAGGGAAATTCATTGTTGAGAGTTCTCCTGGTATTTCACCATCAGCTCCATTTCACCATTCGCATTGTGACGAGCACTTGCTTAGCAACCATAATAATGTAATCGAATCGCAACCCATGAAATACTTATTATTGAGTAGTTCCGGTGGCCATCTATGGTCTTCATCATCAGTTCCACTTCACCAAATAGTGCTTTTCGAGAGCAAATGCACGAGTTACTATAAAAAATACCCAAATCGCTATAGGTGTGCCTATAATATTTGAAGAGTTCCTTCGATTTCTCCAGGATCCCATCATCAGATCCTGACCTGATGACAATGGGACCACCTGGAAAGTATACCCTTTCAAACAAAAAAATATTTTTTGAAATCGGTCCAGCCATCTTCGAGTAATCGGGGAACATACATAAAAAAAAAAAAAAAAAAAAAAAAAAAAAAAAAAAAAGGTTCCGACGAATTGAGAACCTCCTCCTTTTTGAAGTCGGTTAAAAAGTAGTTTAATCACAGTATTGGGCGCTAGCAGCCAATACTAAAACTGTCCGGTATAAACTGAAATGCACCTCAACTTCATCAGGAAAACAGATGCAAAGTTATGTAAACAATGTAAATATAAATCAGTCTCCCGCCATTCCCTCTGCAAGCAGCAATACCCAAAGTGTAAGCCTTTCTCGCAAATTGCTAAGGCGAGTGATTGCACACAACTTGCATCCTAGTTTCCTAGTCTCCTGGTAGTCTCAACAGGTTTTCGATCTAATACAGTTGGGAGAAAAAAGTGTATTATTAGGGTTTTGTAATAAATAACACACTCCTTTAAATGCGTCGTGCTTATTGCTGTCTGTCTGTGTGTCTGTCCGTCCGTCTGTCCATCTGTGGCACTCGTAAAATCCATTTTCTGGACAGTTTTTACATATTTGCTTTTTAAAATATTTACTATTTACTTTAATAACACTTTATTTACTACTAGCACTTTGCCCGCGACTTCGTCCGCGTGTATTTCGTACTTTCCTCTCAAAATTTCGAATAGGTATGTATGTTTATGATCTTTATCATTTATTTAGATTAATAAGTATTCGGGCCAATTTTTAAGTTTGTAGATCAACGGAATCAGATTTTTCAAATAAACAGGATCCCCGCTTTTCACTCCCACAAGGGTGGATTTTTGAAAAATTGTTTGGGATGACGTGTCCATGACTTGACTCAAAGACCGATACCTACTCATTTTCGAGTTAATGAAAGCAAGCAGTAAAATCAACCCATTCTTCTTCTTAGCGTGTCGATAGCAATCCTAAATGGACTCGGCTACTTGCAAAATTTTACACCCCCAATCTCCCTTTATTTTTAAATTCATTAACCAAATGAATAAGGTTTTCATATAAACTGTATCCTTGCTTACCCCCCCACCCCCACACAGGGGTGGAATTTCGAAAAATCGTTAAGGATGTGTTTATTCCTTGACTCGAAGATTTATTGATACCAGTTTTCGACTTAATCAAGCCACGCAGTAAAATCCTCCCCGTAATATTAACTACACCTTTGTAGCCCGTTAGGGGTAGATTTTCGAAAAACCCTGATAAGTACATGTTATTCTTTATTTTTGGTCTTAAGTATAAATACCGAGTTTCGAATTAGTCGGACCGCGCGTTAAAATTCTTCCATACAAATTTTGACACCCCCAATCCCCCCCTTTTAGGGGGTAGTTTAAAAAAACAAAAAGTGCCAATCTTCATAATTTACTTAGATAAGTATTCGTGCCAAGTTTCAAGTTTATTAACCAAATGAATAAGATTTTTCATATAAACTGTATCCCGCTTTTCACCCCCACAGGGGTGGAATTTCGAAAAATAGTTTGTGACGTGTTCATTACTTGACTCAAAGATTATTTTACCAATTTTCGAGTAAATCAAGCCACGCAATAAAATCCTCCCCTGTAAAATTACCTACCCCTTTTCACCCCGTTAGGGGTACATTTTCGAAAAACCCTGATACACGTTATTCTCTATTTTTAGTCTTAAGTATAAATACTGAGTTTCGAATTAATCGGACAGCCCGTTAAAATTGTTCCATACAAATTTTGACACCCCCCAATCCCTCTTTAGGGGGTAGTTTAGAAAAACAAAAATTGCCAAACTTCATAATTTACTTAGATAAATATTCCTGCCAAGTTTCAAGTTTATTAACCAATTGAATAAGATTTTTCATATAAACTGTATCCCCGCTTTTCACCCCCACAGGGGTGGAATTTCGAAAAATCCTTTGGTATGTGCTCATGACTTGACTCAAAGATTATTTATACCAATTTTTGAGTTAATCAAGCTACGCAGTAAAATCCTCCCCTGTAAAATTAACTACCCCTTTTTACCCTGTTAAGGGTACATTTTCGAAAAACCCTGATACACGTTATTATCTATTTTTAGTCTTAAGTATAAATACTGAGTTTCAAGTTAATCGGACAGCCCGTTAAAATTCTTCCATACAAACTTTGACACCCCCCAATCCCCCTTTAGGGGGTAGTTAAGAAAAACAAAAAATGCCAAACTTAATCATTTACTTAGATAAGTATTCGTGCCAAGTTTCAAGTTTATTAACTCAAGGAATAAAATTTTTCATACAAACGAAATCCCCCCTTTTCACCCCCTTAAAGGTTGAATTTCCAAAAACCCCTTCTTAGTGCTCCCCTACATTATAAAAGGAAGCCGTGTGCAAAATTCCACATTCCTAGACCCAGTAGTTTCGGCTGTGCGTTGATATGTCAGTCAGTCAGTCAGTTTCTCCTTTTATATTTATAGATTTAATTTAATATTTACTTTTGCGAGATGCAGGACTTTGCGTGATGTCAGTATGACGCGTAGTTCACATGTAGCGTTTGTAGATACCACTACACTGACATACATACAGTAGAATCAATAAAATAGACCCAACACACACCCTGAGAACTACTATCCTACAAGTGGTTCCAGTATGGCAGCAGTTACACAGAAAACAGCTAGAGAAACAACGATAAATAATTGGATAACTAAAAACCTTAGACAATAAATCAGTCACAAAACGTATTTATTTACTAAAAAGGTATTTATTTACTTAAAAGGTATTTATTTACAAGGAGTAGAAGATTGATAGATGTGAGTAGAAACGCTGGGATAGGACGCTCTAGGAGGATATATTTAGTGACCTTTTTAGCTGCGTCCCGCGGTTTCACCCGCGTAAATGTCGATCCCGTGGGAACACATCGGGATAAAAAGTAGCCTACATGTGTCAGCTACCTCCATACAAAATCGGTCCAGCCGTTTGAGCGTGAAGAAGTAACAAACATATAAACACACACACACACTCACAAACTTTCGCCTTTATAATATTAGTGTCATGTGATTTTTTTCGGAAGGGTCAGGTCCATAGTAGGTAGGTACTCCCAATCAGCGTGCGTGTATCACCCTAATTGCGTAACACTATCAACCTCGATTTGAATCATTTTGAAGGATATTGCTAATCCATTGCTTCATATGTTCGAAAAATGTGTCTGCTCAACAACGTAAACAACGCAATGAATGTTGTTGAACTGTCATGATGAAACCTATTGCTATTGATAGTGTGTTACGCAATTACCCCGCAGATGTAATTTATTCAAATTAGGTTGAGAATCGTCCAAATTACATAAGTCCCCCAAAAAGCCCGCCCTTCAACACCTCCTATACTCCATTTGAAATAAGATTACACATTTAAACAAGCCTTTTTTACAGTCCGTTCAACCGATTTTGACTTCTATACCGTAGGCATAAGGTTGGTAATAAAAGCAAACAAGTGATAACAATACCAACAGTTTGCTGCAGCTGCCATATGTCATGCCAACAACGCAATAGAATTCAAATTCGGTTGAACGGACTGTAAAAAAGGTTTATTTAAATGTCTAATCTTATTTCAAATGGAGTATAGTGCTTTAGCTGGGAAGAGGAGGCGCAACCACCTCCCCAGAAGAACAAATGAGCGTAAACGAGGCAAAAGCAGTTCTATAGTAGTAGGAGTATGGTAAAAGGAGTATGTAAGGAAACAGTAAACAGTTAAACACAATTTGAATTTCAAAACGCTGTTCGATCTGAAAGTGTGAAGAGAACTGCGCCCCAACACTTTAATGAATGCCTCAAAGCCTTGACCAACAGACGAGAACCTCGTTCCACGTGGAAAGGCCCGAAAGCTACGGAACCTTGACCTCGCAGACAAAAGAGCTATTTCAGGTTCAGAAACGATCTGTCACTTGTGAGATGTCAACGTGTTAAGTTCAAATGGACGTCCTGTGTGTTTGGAGGTTGTATTTGCTTGTATTTGATTTGTATGGCATGATATTATGTGTGCGTCACTAAATTTAAACGAATATGTAGAATGTTTGTAAAGTTACGCTATAAAACGTTTATTTTCTCTTGACTGTACTTCATCATCTGCCTAGCCTTTTCCCAACTATGTTGGGGTCGGCTTCCAGTCTAACCGGATGCAGCTGAATATCAGTATTTTTACATGGAGCGACTGCCTATCTGACCTCCACAACTGGGTAATACGATACCCTTGGTAAGACTGGTTGTCAGACTTTCGGGCTTCTGACTACCCGTAACGACTGTCAAAGATCCACAAATGACAGCCGGGACCAACGGCTTAACGTGCTTTCCGAGGCACGGAGGGGTCACGGTATGTAAAGATGGTCACCCATCCACAGACTAACCGCGGCAAGCGTAGCTTAACCTGATGGATTGACCTGTGCGGCTGTTATTATTTAGCCACGGGCCCCTTGACTGTACTTACCTGTCAAAAAGAGTAGCCTAAATAAAGTGGATAAGACAGAGATCAAAACATAAGACGAACTAGCAGGGGATCGAGGAGTGGAGGGGGTTCAGGGTATCAGCCCGGAATAAATCGCTATTACGGATATTGTGAAATATAATTGAATGTTCTTTTCGATTGGTTACGTAATTACCGTTAAGCAGTAAAGAAGCAGAAAGCATGCATAAAGCCTGAGCCAGAGGAGGCCTGTGTCATAGCAGTGGGAGCAATAATATTCCCACTGCTGGGACACAGGCCTCGTCTCTTCGAGAGGGAGTGGCCTGTAATCTACCACGCAGGCTCACTGAGGGTTGGTAGACGTCACATGTCTTCGAATTTTTGTTTCTAGGACATGCCGGTTTCCTCACGATGTTTTCCTTCACCGTTTTGAGAGCAGTGGTGATGAAACAATTTACACAAAGTAAAGCGCCTGTCTGGGTTTGTACCTACCACCTACAACTCGTAAGTAAGGACCGTTACCACTGCGCCACCACTGCTCTATGTTTAAGTAACTGATAAATCAATAGTTCTGAAGGTTTTGACTTTTTATTACCTACGTTCCGTCTGTAGAAGTGATTTTCCGGCCTAAGTGTAGTCAGGGAAAATTAATTGTTTAACAATACGTCAATTTGTTTTATTATAGCCATTTCATAGAATGAGAGTTGAAATTTGAATATGCGAGCAATTAAATCAGCAGTTAATTTGCTAAACAATTAATATCCATGAGTTTACATAATGTCGGACTAAGTTAGTATCCGTGGCTCAGCCAGTGCTACTGATAATAAGCTGATCTTTGTTACTTTCGTATTTCTGTGTTCTAGAATATTTTTTGTATGTATATTTTAAGCTAAGATACACAATACATTATCAAGTAATAACATATTATTTATGTATCTACACGCGCCAAAGGCATTAGGCTAGATATAAACAGTACATTATATGAGTGTTTGTCATATATTGTTGCTGTGTAAACAATAGGTACTTAAGAGCTTAATCATGTTGTGGACCCCTGCAAGCCTGGTGACGTGTCACAAAAAAGCAATTTATCATTTTCATTAAAAGTTAATTTCAATATTTGCCGCTTCGTTATTTTTCATCGCGCGACGGCGTTAAAACAGGCTTTTGTAAAATAATATTATTGGCAATCATATTATTTTACTATGCGATTCAAAAAAATAATAAAGTAGAATGAATTTAAATGGAAAATGTTACCCAAACCATTCGTTCCATCCGCTGAAGATCTCCACCTGGAGTTGCCTTGGGTAACTTGGAAGTCTCTAAACAAACTCCGGATCCAGATTGGCCGAAGCAAGGAAAACCTGTTCAGGTGGAGATTGATAGACGACTCCGCCTTGGAGTGTAAATATGGTGCTGTTCCACAAACGATGGGACACTTATCTAATATCATGGCCTACGTGTCCTGTCAGCTGCAGGTTACAGGAACTGATGGACTCTAGTGATGGCGCCAAACACGTAGCCGTATTCTGGACCGAGGCTATTTAGATTGCCATCGACAAACACGTAGCCGTATTCTGGACCGGAGCTATTTAGATTGCCATCGACAAACACGTAGCCGTATTCTGGACCGAGGCTATTTAGATTGCCATCGACAAACACGTAGCCAAATTCTGGACCGGGGCTATTTAGATTGCCATCGACAAACACGTAGCCAAATTCTGGACCGGGGCTATTTAGATTGCCATCGACAAACACGTAGCCGTATTCTGGACCGAGGCTATTTAGATTGCCATCGACAAACACGTAGCCGTATTCTGGACCGGGGCTATTTAGATTGCCATCGACAAACACGTAGCCAAATTCTGGACCGAGGCTATTTAGATTGCCATCGACAAACACGTAGCCGAATTTTGGACTGAGTCCATTCAGATTGCCATTGACACGCTAAGAAGAAGAAGGATGGAAAGTGAAGAGGAGAATTCACTGAAATCTGTAAACTACAGTAATAAGGCCATTCGAAAAATGACATTCTGCTTTAGATTTATTTCCTAATCCTACTTAGTCGTTTTATCAGTTTAACAGAATCAAGAACGAGAGGAAGGGCCCGTGGCTAAGTAATAACAGCCGCACGGGTTGATTGATCAGGTTAAGCTACGCTTGCCGCGGTCGGTCTCTGGATGGGTGACCATCTTTACATACCAAAACCCTTCCGTGCCTCGCCTCGATAAGCACGTCAAGCGTTTGGTCCCGGCTGTCTTTCTTAGATCTTTGATAGTCATTACGGGTCGTCAGAATCCCGAAAGTCTGACAACCAGTCTTACCATGGGGTATCATGTTACCCAGTAACTGGGTTGTGGAGTTCAGATAGACAGTCGCTCCATGTAAAATACTGGTATTCAGCTGCATCCGGTTAGACTGGAAGTCGACCCCAAAGTACATAGTTGGGAAAAGCTAAACAGATTGAAGAACTAATTTTTATATTGAAGTTGGTTGTTTCATTGTATACGTATTCGTACAACATGACACAAGAGAGACCTTTGTAACAGTGTAAATAAAATTCAATAGAATAGAATAGCTTCTACAATGAAATTCCAAGTTGGGAGTAATCGACTCTGAAATCACTCCGAAGCGACGTTCCCGAACCGCTAGTGCTCCTATAAATAATGCACTGCAGTCTTATGAGATCCTGGTACCGGGCGGGGTGTGATTAAATGTTTGCTGGCGTTTGCGGTCCAATTTATTATTAAAAGAAAAAGGTCTTTCCCCTTACAAGAGATGGAAACAAGTATTTGACCAGTACTTGCATAATCTTGTAAACTTCTGTAAGTAGGTACATGGTTTTGTTGATTCAATACTCGCTCATTTTGTATTGATTGATTAGCTAATTCCAGAACAGCTGTTTTCAATAATTTAACTTTGCTCATAGTTTTCTTTTATAAAAGCAAAGTACCATCGACACAAAGCGAATTAGTAAAGACTCTAGTTAAGCATTTATTATGCTGTGTAGTTAGTGTAATATCATCAAATTAACTTTCTTAGAAATACATAAAATATCATAAAAAAGTAATTTGTGCCACCAGTTACTTTCCCGCAAAGCTTGTAGTGTTGCAATAAATTATGTACATCGTCATTATGAGATCCTGGTACCAGCGGGGCATGACTAAAGGTTTCGTTTTCATAATTATAATCACAAAATTAAAGGGCAAAGAAACTTTATTAAAATGAAGAAAATAGTATATTTCATTACAAGTGCGGAAAGGCTGTTATTGCAAAGAGTTCCGACAAATGTCTACCCGAGCCGAGGCGCAGCCGAAGGCGAGTGTTGACAGTCGGAACAAGTTGCAATGACGGTTCCGCAGGTGTACTGAACGACTATTTTTAATACAGTTGCGAAAAAATGAAGCAATTTAATAAAATAATAAAAACACAATATTGCTTTTTTCTCTTCTTCACGCAAAAAATTAGTCGTATGTGGATATGTAACGACTTTTTGACTTTTCCGGTAAAATGTTCTCCGAAGCATTTTGTGCAATTATACTGAGTTCCGGTGGTGTAAATTAAAAAAAAATAGGGTCGAAATTACTCATTTTGTGCAACAAACAACTAAACTCGCAAATAAATTTTCTGGAAAATGGCGCCAACCGTAGAATATAGCAGAGTTTTTTCTTCACCCATTTTGGTAGGCAAAGAGAACTATCCATACAGCTTAGTCTTCAGTATATTTTTTTTATTGATATGAAATGAAAATTAAATTTAATGAGATCAAATGAAATGAAACCTAACCTAATGATTTAATTGAATGAGTTAGCATTCAATTAAATCATTAAATCTGATACTGAAATAAATTAGTAGCTTCTTTTTAGAAATATACGTATTTGTATGAATCACAAAAACTCTTTAGTAAAAACTTCATGGTTGGTTTTTCTTTTTAATAGACATTATTTTGACAGCACTTTTTGAGCAACTGTATTAAAAAATAGTTTTTAATACAGTTGCTCAAAAAGTGGTGTATTGCAGGGACGTATAGCGTTCGGGATGTGGGCTATTACATACTAGTGCTTTTTTTTTTACCTTTCCCGAACTCGTGCGTTTCTCTTTCCCAACTGTCAAAATAATGTCCATTAAAAAGAAAAACCAACCATGAAGTTTTTACTAAAGAGTTTTTGTGATTCATACAAATACGTATATTTCTAAAAAGAAGCTACTAATTTATTTCAATATCAGATTTAATGATTTAATTGAATGAGTTAGGTTAGGTTTCATTTCATTTCATATCAATAAAAAAAATATACTGAAGACTAAGCTGTATGGATAGTTCCCTTTGCCTACCAAAATGGGTGAAGAAAAAAAAACTCTGCTTTTATCACAGATTACTAATATGTAGCCAGCTAGCTTTTATTCTACGGTTGGCGCCATTTTCCAGAATTTTTTTTTGCGAGTTTAGTTGTTTGTTGCACAAAATGAGTAATTTCGACCCTATTTTATTTTAGATAACACCACCGGAACTCTGTATAATTGCACAAAATGTTTCGGAGAACATTTTACCGGAAAAGTCAAAAAGTCGTTACATATCCACATACGACTAATTTTTTGCGTGGAGAGAAGAGAAAAAAGCAATATTGTGTTTTTATTATTTTATTAAATTGCTTAATTTTTTCGCAACTGTATTAAAAATAGTCGTTCAGTACACCTGCGGAACCGTCATTGCAACTTGTTCCGACTGTCAACCCTCGCCTTCGGCTGCGCCTCGGCTCGGGTAGACATTTGTCGGAACTCTTTGCAATGACAGCCTTTCCGCACTTGTAATGAAATATACTATTCTATTTACTTTTAGTTAAACCTTACTTTGTTTTCATTTGCTTAAAAAATAAAGTTTGTGTTATTTTTTGCACGTAAAAGTAGCTTAGCTGAGAATAATGACTTCGGCCTTATTATTTAGAAAAATTTTAGACTATTTATTACCAGCGTAAACGAACACAAATTAGTGCTAGATTTTTACCAGAACCACGTTTAAAACGTTAGCAGAAACCACATTAATGTAATATAGACACTGTACAGACGCCAACACATCAAGCTACCCGAAACTGTCAAATTTTCCCAATCAACTTTGAACTTTATACTTTAGCGATGAAGTTGAAAATCTATTAAAGAAATTTGACAGATTGTAGTAGCTTGATGTGCAGGCGTCTATACATTCATAGGCAGAAACTACAGAACGTCACTTGCTACGATCCTTACATACTCTTTATGCTTCGTTTACGTTCATACTTCAGCGGGGTAATTGCGTAACACTAACAGTAGCAATGGCTTACATTTTGACTGTTCAACAACATTCATTGCGTTCTTTACGTTGTTGAGCAGACAAAATTTTCGAACTTATAAATGCAATGGATTGGCAGTATCCTTCAAAATGATTCAGACCGTGATTGATAGTGTTTTACGAGTCATACACGCACCCCGCAGGGTAATTGCGTAACACACTATCAGTAGCAATGGGTTTCATTTTGACAGTTCAACAACATTCATTGCGTAAAACATAATAAATTTTTATTTATTAGATCATTACTTTATGTACAGTATTAAAATAATAATAAGAATATGTACAAGTATATAAAATGGAAAGGAAAGAATCAAAGGGCATCAAAAAATTCATCCGCATCGCTGTCAACAGGAAACGTGCCCAAAAGACTGGCAGCATTGCCACGTTGTATGGCAATGCTGATTCTTTGGCCAAAAAATAGGCCAGCCCTCTGGTCACGTGAAGAGTCGACCAACCGCTTGGCGATGTCTCGAAATACCACGTGGGCACTCGGGCCCCATGGCCCTAGAGTTTCAACCCCAAACGGCTCAAACATATACGTTCCAAAGAGATTGGAGTATTTGCGCCGTTTGAGGTTTTCCGCACCTGCAGCAGCTGCCCCAGCACAGCTCACCGTGCTTGGAAGATGGGATGGCGCAAGGGATTCAAAAAGATTCAAATTGAGAGTAATAGTGTGTTACGCAATTGGGGTGGTTGCAAGTACTACGCACTTGACCTAAGTCGAAAGCGCCAGGGTAGCCCGCGAAATTCTATTTTTTTTACGTTTTTTGCTGGTTGATTAAAATATGATTCGCGACCGTAACAAATACATAAGTATTTACATAATTATAATCATTAAAGTCATCAACACAACTCTCTAAGACCAAGTAATCTTACTGAATGACTATTTCATGAAATCTTGATATTTTTGGATTATACTAACGTAAGTGTGTGTAAGATCGTATGCGTCCTAATAGAAAATGTTTTAAGAACTCATATCGGAATATCGCAGGACGGAGGGACGCGTTATTACCGCAGCAGAGTGTAACTTCGTGGCCGTCCTAATACAAAATATACTGACAACAGATATCACAATAACGCATCCGATATTATAGACCGATAATAACGCGACTGTGGGGGAGAGCCTTAGGGCCCATTCACACATACCACAATCACACCACATCGCAGCGATAAAATGTAGTCAAGCTGTGGTTACGTGTGAATAGTGTCGCTGCGGCTTCTTGCGGTTGCGTTGTGGTATATACAAAATGTTGGGTTAACGTTGTGTTTACGATGTGGCCGGCCGCTAGTTCGCAGTGTCTCTGATGGTTGCATTGTGGTTGCGACGTGGCTGCGATGTGGTCGGTATCATACACGCGATAATTTACGCCTGGACAGCTTTTAACCCTTTACAAAGCGCAAGTTCGATCCTGCATGGAGTATTGCAGCCACCTTTGGGATGGCTCAGTGAAATACCAACTTGCCGCGCTTGACTCGGTGGAACGCAGAGCTAAGAGGCTCATTGGCGACGTAGAACTGGCGGATGCCAAGCTTCACAGCTTGGCTCACCGCCGCAAGGTTGCCTGCTTGTCGGTCTTCTACAGATTGTACTTCGGTGAGTGTACTCCACGACCTCATTCCACCGGCCCCCTTCTACATTCGGACATCCAGACGCACTGCAGTTACCATCCCTGCCTAGTTGCTATTTCGAACTAAGCGTTTTCAAATGTCCTTTATAATGTGCACAGCAAAAGAGTGGAACTCTCTACCTGCGTCTGTGTTTCCGAGCGCATACAACCCGAAACTCTTCAAAGTAAGAGTGAACAGGCTTCTTCTGGGTAAGCTCACTCCATCGTCGACTTTATCTCTGTCACCTCTGACCTAGATTAGAGTCAAGAGCAAACCCGTTTCAAATAAAAGGAGAAAAAAAACGCGGTCGATAATGACGGCAAAATGTGGTCCGTGTGAATTTAACTATTATTTTTATACAAATTAGCGCCCGCCCTCGTGTTGTGGTTGTGGTACATGTGAAACAAGCCCTAAAGGCAAACTCCGATGCCATCATTTTCATGATAGCCGGCCGTCACTCTGTTATACGGCGGCCACCGCTCTCATCATCGCGAAATCGTAGCTTTAGTAATGGCTATACCTTTTTGGAGGCAGAACTTAAAAAAAACGGTTGAATTATTCCATTGTAACAAACTTCGTGAAGCCATTAGTGTTAGAAAACAAAAAAAACGTCGAAAAGCTTTTAAAAAAAGAACAGAACTTTGTCCCGATCGACGATTCTATGAATAAATATTGTATTGTGGAATTTGAATTTGCTGGGAATCAATCGACGGTAGTGGAGGGATCGAGCGATGCCTTGGCTTTAATAAGGGCCCGGTCACACGTACCCCCAGTGCGGGTTGGTAAATGTCACGTTTTCGAATTTCTGGTTCTAGTACAAGCCGGTTTCCTCACGATGTTTTCCTTCACCGTTTTGAGAGCAGTCGAGTCGTGATGAAATAATTTACACAAAGTAAATCGCCTGTCTGGGTTCGAACCTACGTTTTTCAACTCTTAAGTGGGAGGGATGGAGCAATGCCTTGGCTTTACTAAGCGCCCGTTCAAACGCACCACATCCACAACACACACACCACATCTTTTGTTTGAAAAAATGTGGCCAAGCCGTGGTTACGTGTTAATAGAGTCGCTGCAATTTCTTGCAGTTGTGTTGTCACTAGCAGTTGCGATGTGGTTACGTTGCAGAAAGACAGATCGTTGTGTTGATCGATATCGCCCATAAGGTTGATTTTGACGGTTAAATGAATGTGTTCCGTGTTAATAACATATTCATTTTCATACAAATTAGCGCCCGTACACGTGTTGTCGTTGTGGTGTGGTTGTGGTTGTGACCGGGACCTTATACGAGAAGGTTTTCTCGCCTTAAACAGGCCATTATCGAAAAGAAAAAAATATTAAGTTGACTCGTGTAAGCAGTATCCATAAACGTTACTGATTTGCATTTCGAAATAGAAAGCGTCCCTTATTCGAATTTCGAATTATGAATACGAAGTTCAAAACAATCGCTTGATGAGTGTCGTGTGACTTAATCGGCGCGTTTTTGTTTCCTACTTGAGTCTACACATATGAGAGCGAGAATTGTTTGGCAAATCTTGCTAACCTAAGAACCTTGCATGGTAATGCCCATGCAAGAATCGTAGGTCTGCGAGACCGCCATTCAACCAGTGAGGAACATTTCCCGTGTAAAAGAGCCTTAAGGTTACACTAGTGATCACTAGTCAGTCATTCTTGAATACTAACGTCATAGGGAGTTTACTCCACTATTTGACAGTGTACATTAAAAATTATATCTACTTGTCTCGTCATTATCTAGCCATGTAAGGACACAGAAAGTATTAAAAAAATTGGTTTGAAAGTTACGAACGTCGAAACTTCAATATTTTAATGCATCTTTGGGCGTAGATAAATAACTTTCTGAGTATGAAAATGGAAAAATTGTTACCGTCCCTGTACAGTAAATTTTTTTATAGATATTAAAAATTTCAAATATCTTAATTTTGAATAAATACATCTAGTAGTTTTTTCATAATAGATATTATGAACGCCCAAAGGTCTGTTCATGAAATTTTACGCTTGTTTGCGTTATAAACCGTCGCCTAGGTATTTCATAAAATAAATCAATAAAAACGAAATAAGTAAATACTAAATAAATAAAACTAAATTAATTAATAAATTAATGAATAGCATGCATATTAGCCACACCCACCAATGAGTTCGAGCCGTCGCGACTAGTGCCACCTTAAGTCAACGATGGTCGGAGATTCCGGCCACGCTTTTGTTTCCATAGTTGTTCGGTAATATGGGTAAACTCTTGAAGTAAACAATTGGTTATCGTTTTTGTTTTAGAGTTGTTTGTTGACAGAAAGAACGGCATAGTTCAGTGGATTGATGTTTATATTCATATTGTTGGGTTAGGTTTGTTACGAATTTCCGTTTCGTTTTTCCAGGTAATATTTTGAATTTGTAGAATAATAATGCTTGCGGAGGGGCTTGTGGCTAAGTAATTACAGCCGCACGGGTCGATCGATCAGGTTAAGCTACGCTTGCCGCTTTTGGTTCGTGAATGGGTGACCATCTTTATATACCGAGACCCCTTCGTGCCTCGGAAAGTACGATAAGCCGTTGGTCCCGGCTGTCATTCGTGGATCTTTGACAGTCGTTACGGGTCGTCAGAAGCCCGACAACCAGTCTTACCAAGGGGTATCGTATTACCCAGTAACTGGGTTGTGGAGGTCAGATAGGCAGTCTTTCCATGTAAAATACTGGTATTCAGCTGCATCCGGTTAGACTGGAAGCTGACCCCAACATAGTTGGGAAAAGGCTAGACAGATGATGAGTTTTCTTATTTTATATTTCCGCAACACATAGGTTTTCTATTGTGTCTGTTGTCTGGCAGTCAACGTGCGTGATTGAATGAAAATATACATAGATTGCCCCGTTGGTCTCGTGGTTGCAAGCGCGACTGCCGAGCGTAGATTCCCGGGTCGGAAAAAGTGTTATTGGGTTTCCATTATGAATTTCTTAGTAACAGTCCGGAGTTTGGAAGTTGGCGGTTTAATACCCCCGTGCCTCGGTTAGCACGTAAAGCTTGGTCCTGCGCCTGATCTCTCCCCGGACGTGTCGGATTGCCGTCCCATCGGACTATGAGAGTAAATGGAACAGAGAGTGCATCTGTGTTTACGCACACACTTGTGTACTATAATATCTCCTGCCTACCTGGCTAATTTCCGTTGAGATTGGCCACCGTGACCGAAATCGGTCGGGAGGCTATTATTATTATTTATACATAGATAGTAAATTCAAAAAAAAACATGGGACAAGGGCAGGAAGATGATGAGTAAATTCAAAAAAATGTTTTGTCATGTAGTAAAACTGTGAGAAGCAGGGTTTGCAAGCTAAGAAAATAAATTAAAAAAACATAAATGCTCAACTTTCAAACTAAGATTAAAGAAACAACAAAAGACTCGACACTCCTTTGTACTCAAACTTGGCTTGTATTGTACCTATTACAAACTTTTTGCAATTACATTAGCATGAATAAGCGAGGTACTGACGAAGTTTACCCTGATGGCGGCACGTGCAGGTGGAATTGTAATGCTGGAAATAATGAAAACAACTATTCTGTAAAATCATAATATCTTGAAAACTAAGTGTGCATACGAGCGGCACGCGTCATCAGCAGATGCAATTGCAGCTGTGTGTCGACGGCAGTCGCTGACGCGTCGACGGCGGGTATCTACGGGTGTGAGTACGGTGCTTAAATACACGAGCGGCATGTTAAGTGATAAATAATTTTATTTTGTAAGTAGGTTTGCACAAACACTTTTACACGTCAATCATATTTTTTTTTTAACTGGATGAGGTCGGTGTTTCCTATCTGATTAGGTACTCTGAGACGAAAGGCCAAAACAAACTCAGAGGTCACAGTCTCTTTTAAAGTCCAGACAATAATCTTAGTCAGGTTGTATGAAGACCATGTAGATCGATGTCCGAGATGGTCTTATGAGGAAAGAACCACACAGATTGAAAAAAAAATATATTGAGATTACCTGGCCAGTGTCGTCGACGGCAGCCGCTGTCGCGTCGACAACTGTAGTTGCCTCTGCCGTTAACGCGTGTCCCTCGTTTGTATGAGAACTAATGTGAAGTGAGCTGTCAAATGTGACAATCCTAAGCATTAGGTGGAATTAAAGCTCACTTCAGCTTCCTTTTCACGATGAGATGTTTACAGAATAGCACCTCAGTGCTGTAGAGCTATTTTGTAAAGTTCACTTTGAACCTTATTGAAGTAACTGCTCATAATTTTATTCGAAAGGGAACTCATTTGTTTTTATAGAAATATCATAGCCGATTCTTTACATTTTGACACTGTGTTTTGAAATTCGAACTGATGTTTTTTTGAATTACGAACTGATGTTTCGGGAATCTTAAGCAATGACATTACGGAAATCATGGAAAATTCGTAGTCGACTAAGTACCTATTTCAATAAATATTTTCTAGAAATCGCACAAAATCAAAAGTCATTTATTCAAACTAGGCTGAGAATCAGCACTTTTCGAACGTCAAAATTACAAAAGACAGTCCCCCAAAACGTCCGCCCTTCACCACTTCCTAGTGCTTTTACTGGGAGAAGAAGTGGCGCAACAAACTCCCCAGCAGCACGTTATTACGAAATCAACCCAGAAGAATAAGATTTGGAAACAAAAATAAAAAAAAATCCATTTAAATACCCGTAGAGGACCCCAATTAACTCCTCGCAAGTTTTCCCGAAATCAACCCTAACAATAGAACAAGATCTCGAAGCTTACAAAAACAAAAATAAAACTCAACTTAAATACCAGATCTATCAGTATTTGTCTGTCCTTCCCCTTTTAAATCCATCCAAAGGTTGTCTTTAAAAGATTGCTTTTAGCGATAAGACCGCCCATTGTGTCACCCTTTGTATAGTTTCTATAATTATGTCTGTAATTTATATGGTATCATAAAGAATATTCTATTCTATTTAGATCTAGACCCAATTAACAACACAACACCTCGCAATTTTCCCGAAAAACAAATACCGGAACAGCGAAGAATTTCCCGAAATTAATTCTATAAATGTTACGACCCGTTAATGTGTTCCGAGATAAATGGCCTAAAATTACCGGAGATACATTACCGAATTACCGATGTTCATAAATCATGTGCGTAGAGGTGTTGTTACACGGCCGAGCGATTAAAGTTCGTAATGAATGGTCGGAATTTCGGGAAGGAACGCACGTTCCCGAAATTATATACACAAGTAAGTACCCGAATATATATGCATATTGCATATATCCAGGTATTTGTGTGTGACTATCCGGCAACGACGAGCATGTGAAAAGGGACATAATGTCATAAATTGTTTTACGATTTTTTTTAAATTAGTTTAGTTGGACACTTATAATAAAAAGTTTAAAAAAAATTAAGAGTTCTATACCACAAAGCAAAAGGCAAAAACCCCATTATTTTATGAACTTCTTTTTAATATTTGTTGTTATAGCAGCAATAGAAGTACACACTGTGTTAATTTCAACTGTCTTATAGTTCAAGAGATACAGCCCGCTGACAGACAGACAGACAGACGGACAGCGGAGCCTTAGTAATAGGGTTCCGTTGGCATCCATTGGGTACGGAACTCTATTGCGTTAATTAATTAGCAAGGTGAAAACTATGAGATCACTTATTTATGAGGAGAGCGGAAGATTTTAAGGAAAGGTTTGATGATATCAATATTTATACTTTTAATATTATAAAGAGGTTACATTTTGTTTGTAGGGGGTAATCTCAGGAACTACTCGTCGGATTTGAAAAAATCTTTTTGCATTTGATAGCCCAATTCTTGAGGAAGGCTATAGGTTATTTAACATCACGCTAGGACCCTTAGGAGTCGAGCAAAAAGAACGAAAGGCAGAAAGAACGCTATGCGAAAACGAATTAATAGCGTGGACGAGCGAAGCGATGCGAACGCGTGGGTTGTGGGACCAAGACATTTCAGGCGGACGAAGTCGCAGGCAGAAGCTATAACATAACATAACATAATCAGCCTATAATGTTCCCACTGCTGGGACACAGGCCTCCTCTCGGTGAGAGGGAGTGGGCCGTAATCCACCACGCGGGCCCAGTGCGGGTTGGCAGATGTCACATGTCTTCGAATTTTTGGTTCTAGGACATGCCGGTTTCCTCACGATGTTTTCCTTCACCGTTTTGAGAGCAGTGGTGATGAAATAATTTACACAAAGTAAAGCACCTGTCTGGGTTCGAACTTACGACCTACAACTCGTAAGTCGCGGCCGATATCACTTGGCCACCACTGCTCTCTCAGAAGCTATATTGAATAAAAATGGAAAAACTAAACAAAAAATGTTTGAGTCTATGTACTGTCATCATCAGCCTATAGCAGTCCACTGCACTCCTATTGTACGCCATTCAACTCGTTTTTCGGCAACTCTCATCCAGCTGCTACCAGCCATCCTGCGAAGATCGTCGCTCCACCTAGCCTGAGGGCGTCCCACCTTACGTTAACCGATTCGCGGTCTCCACTCAAGAACACGTCTACCCCAACGGTCATCGGTTCATCGGCTAATATGGCCGACCCACTGCCACTTCAGCTTGCTTATTCTGTGAGCTATGTCGACAACTTTAGTTCACTTCCGGATCTCCTCGTTGCGGATCCCTCAGCATAGCCCGTTCCATACTGTACTATCATACTGTATTTATTCTTCTTTATTGCTATGTCCAATTGAAACTTACTAGTTGTGTGGCCAGTATTATTTATCAGAATTCGGTCTGCTTAGTCATGCGAGCAGTGGTTAGTGGTACCGAAATTAACGGGATAAAGCGATAACTAATCATTAGTGTGCACTGACCGCAAGTTCACGCGTTGCTGTAATTAGTTTGGTTGAGTTCGCAGAATGCAATCGATCTATGACTAGTGGTTGACCGTTGGAATCTATGTACAGTAGTCAAAATAATTGGCTATGCAGGCAAATAATGCAGTTCAGTCGTCCTATTCTGTAAAAGTCTCACCGTAAAAAATTTGGTGAAGGAAGCTTTAAGTAAGTTGTCATTCCAGTTCCAGTGCTAGGTAAGAATTAAAATGCCACTGTTGACAGCTTACTTCACCTAAATTTTCACGCTGATATTTTCACAGAATAAATTGGTTAAGTATATAATTATATATTGCTTTTCTGTAAAATTTAAAGTTGGGTTCGAACGCCAGTGAAGTAATGGCAAGCTCATATAGGTACAGTATTAACCAAATAATCTTGGTGGTAGAGAAATAGGTGATAAGTACATTTTGTTTTTTTTTTTTCGCCGGGAAACCCTCAAAAGGCACCCGCATCTCCAGGGAAGTGGACCTCTGGTCGTTTGTTTTGTTCCTCACTAATTAAAGACTTATAGTTTAAAGTTTTGCTTCAAAAAGTAAAAACAAAAAGGAAACACAAGGAAAAAAACTCTATAAATAAAATTCGACGAGTGTTTTCTTATAACCGCAATCTTTAACAATTAAAAAACAAATAAAATTCACCTTTTTCCATGCGGGTTGACAGAACCTATTAAAAGCTAATAACCCTTATTTACATACATGTAGCTTCCCAATTTCCATATCAATTCTCAATTTAAACCAATACCTTTTACTTTAAAATGTCGAAGCACGGCGTCAAAAGGAGTGTGACATATTTTTCGTCTGCAGTAAGTAAAAGTCAAAGGAAGTAAAAGCAGTCGTCGCCGTCGATAGAATGTACGAGTACCTTCGTTTAATAAAACGGGATTTCCCGATAAAGGATTGGACTTTAGAATATTTGACATTCGATGTTTGAAGGATTTTATTTTGCTGATGTACCGTCAAACGGCAGGAATTCAGGTCGAAACTTTAAAAGGAATTTTAACGTGGAAATAATATAGTTTGTTGCCAAAAAGGACTCTAAAGTGTTTACTGTACTGCATTATTATATTTAATCAACGATTAAGTGTCCTTGTTGATAAATCCCGTTTTATTAAACGGAGGAAATTCAATCGACAACCTGCTCTAAGTTCCTTTGGCTTTCATCTCTGAATCCCTATTCACCCCGTTTGTAGGTATAGGATTTTTGAGAAAAATATTTTAGGATTTTTCGGTTTAGAAGGATTTGTCATTCAAATATGGAACTGAAAAGGCGGTAATTGCGTAACACACTAGTAGGAATGGCTTTCATTTTGACAGTTCAACAACATTCATTGCGTTGTTGAGCACATAAATTCGAATATATGAAGCAATGGATTAGCAATATCCCCCAAAATGATTTAGATTGTGATTAATAGTGTGTTACGTAATCAAACGATTATTATTCATGTTGCAATAGTATTATTTGAAATCAGGTCATACGATTCGCGTATTGAGCTTGGTTATTTATGATGAGGAGATTCCCGAACAAATGCAAGCCTATGTAAGTATCCTTATTTATTTTAAACTAGCTTCTGCCCGCGACTTCGTCCGCGAGTTTCTTGTTCCTCTGAGCCACTGCGACGCATCGCTTGGATGGTGGTAATAAAACCAGTAGCGATTAGTAAGAGTGAGGCGCCTCTTCGTGGATGGCACCATCTATACTGGCTACGTACCATCAGTAGTTATCTGTTAATAAGTTACCGGGTTCGGCCTTTAATCAACCAGGAACCACACCCGATAATCTAATATATAGCAGATTTACACGAGCCACACGCGTGAGCGGCTGAGGAAACTGCACCGTAATCAAATACACGGAAACAGTGGAGCAGCGTTCAAAGCAACCAAACTCTTCAGCTTTAATATCTTACAAGCTGTTTCTTGCGACTTCGTCTGCAATCTAGGATGAAAAGTAGCCTATGTCCTAATCCTAGTCATGGTCTTACCCACGTGACAAATTTCACCCAAATCCGTTAAGCCCTTTTAGCGTAAAAGCGTAACAAACACATACAAAAAATAAAATCAATTATGTATTTATATAGATACTAGCATCGCCCCGCGGTTTCACCCGCATAAGTTTCGATCCCGTGGGAATACGTAAGTAACAAACATACTCAGAAACTTTCGACTTTATAATATTAGTGTGATTGTGATTATGCTCCGTAATCTCGTCCTCATTGTTCCTTATTTACTATGTAGTTTGCGCTTCTTGCAGACTCGCCAATCACATTATTTAAAGATTTTTTCTTCATCAAGAAAAAACAAATGTTATCTATGGTTCACTCGTTGGCGCGTTCTCCTGACATCTGTCAATCCAATCATTGTACTTTTTTGTGCCGCGCGCTGATCACGTTTTCGTATATAAAAGTTCAGAAAAATTTTAACGAGATGGGAAATCTTAGAAGAAAACGAGACAAGAAATGAAGGAGCTGACCGAACGTCTGCGAGAACTGGAAAATCGCTTGAAGAAGCGAAAACGGAGCCGTCATCGAAACTCAAGGTATCGGCAGTTGAAATCATGTTCCTAAAATAACATAGGGTACCGTTATACTATACGCACAACAGTCTCGAGAGTTTTCACGAGAGGTTAACCATGAGAACGTAACTGTGCCGTATACTTACACAAAAACGACACCACATGAGCTTTCACGAGAGGTTAGCCGATGGTACATACGTTCAGTGTTATAAACACGTTTCTGCTGGATTCCTGGCCGTCTCTAAGAGTTTTCACGAGAGGTTAACCATGATAACATTCAACTGTGCCATATATTTACAATAGAACGACACCACACGAGCTTTCACGAGAGGTTAGCCGATGGTACATACGTTCAGCGTTGTACACACGTTCCGGATGGATCCCTGGCCGTCTCTAAGAGTTTTCACGAGAGGTTAACCATGAGAATATTCAACTGTGCCATCAACACCATACAAACTTTCACAAGAGGTCAGCCAATGGTCTGTAATAATAATTTATTTATTTCAGGTAAATAACCATTGCCACAAAACATAAATTAACAGAAAACATAATAAATAATTCAAAATAAAATCAGATAAAAACCAGTCTATATGTCCAGTATTAAAACACATGCTGTATCCCTGGAGCTATCACGAGAGGTTAGCCGTGGATTTAGATCTAAGCAGTCTGGGACTTAACTCTAATTATTCTTCATAGATGAGTACAAAGGTCAAGTAGGCAGTCGCTCCATGTAAAATACCGGTATTCAGCTGCATCCAGTTAGACTGGAAGCCGACCCCAAAATAGTTGGGGAAAAGGCTAGGCAGATGAGATGAGTACTAAGCCCTCTTCCATGGAGGGTACTACAGTTGGACTGTGACTGAAGTCAACGCAGCCGGACTGAGAATATCCATACTCAAGGCCGCTAATTATAATCTAATTCCAAAATGCTTCATATTTCTATATGTTAGTATAGAATGTAACTTACATATGCTATGTTAGTACTTCAATTCTACTAAAATACAGTCTGAAGGAGGCTAAGAGTGAAACGGTATACATACATACCCCAACCTACTTGTGAATGAAAAATCTACTTGTGAGATGCTGGGGTACAGTTAGTTACTGTACCTATGGAACTGTATGGCAGAAAATAAATATGAAACACGCATAATCTGTAGCATAATGAACCCACCAAAATTGAAAAAGGAAGGGTTGTAGCATAATGAACCCACCAAAAATGAAAAAGAAAGGGTTGTAGCATAATGTAGTAAATAGGAGTGGAATCAAATGGAACCACCATGATCAGGGAGCAGCGAATTACAGTGGCTGCTGCAATTACACTCATTGGAAAAGTTTATAACAGTCTAATAACCTCCCAAGTGTTTGTATAGTGCAGATCAAATCGAAATATTAAGTTACCGAGCTAGATTACTGTGTGACATTTATCATGAAAATTGCAACACACAGATCCTTAATCCTACCCAGCCTTAACGAGGAAATGCAAGAATTGATGTAAGTAAACACCAATATCAGAATACCAGATAAATTCAATGCCAACAAATCATCGCCAGAACCAACATCATCACTAGCTCAGGTACAGACTGGTAGATTGCAGTATTTCTCTGAAGTATGGTATTACTAATCCAACTATACATGAGTTGGATCAAGGGTTATAAAGTACCTTTTACCGAGTTCCAGTTCAAGCTTCTGAATAACAACTTCAGTCAGAAAGAAAGCAATCTATCTCCATTGAATAATCCTTTACCAGGTGCCATAGAAACATGCTCCTGTCAATAATCAAATTTATCTAGTAACTGTATAATTTTACCAAACTCACATGGTACTTGGAGATACATATTAAATCTCAAAAACTTAATATTATGTAGTATGTTACTACTTACATAAGTTTTTGTCTACAATAATATATAGATAAAAAAAAAAAAAAAAAAAAAAAAAAAAAAGAGGAAATCAATTATCCATATGAAAATATGTCAGAAGATATCTCCAGTTTCTATTTCAAGATATGTTAAAAGTGACATGCCTCGTATTTGGGCTAAGCACCGCATCCATGTATTCACAAACATCATGAAGCCAGCTGTCTGTCATTAGAGTTCATTAGGGTTGCATTTTGTCATACATTTTGACAATTGTATTCTGTGCCCTACCAATTCATATATAAAGTGTTTAAAAAAAAAAAAAAAATGTATCTGCTACTTAAACAAAGACGAGTGCCTAGACAGTGCTGCCAGTGTCTAGGATAATAAAATTGTTGGATTCAGTCCAGTCTGCCATTTCACTTTCTCAGGAAAAGATAGAGTTATCCTACAGTCCATAATATAAAGAATATTAAGTCTGAAATTAGATACAAGTAATAGAGTTTATCTAATTACTAGGTATTCTAGCATCTGCACCGGCAGCAGCTGTAGAATATAGTTATCTTTCCAATTCCAATTTATAGTAACGGCTCCATCGTTTTATCAATGATTCTACCAATGTCAAGGTTGAAGGAAACAAAGTGTATTCGCTGAGGTTGACCGGTTGTACTGCCTTAAGCACAGTTTAATTGCAACTGGATCTGTTTGAATAGCCTGTAAGGACAACACAATACATTTATTAGGATAAATTGTTAATAACCAGACAACACAAATTAATTTTATTATGGGACAAACACAATGAACCACCACTATGATGGTTAAATTTATACCAAGATAATGGAAAGTAACAAAACAACAATGAAAATAATAAAGTTAGAACTAGATTAAAAATCAATTATTGCAAATACAACAAAACTAGAAACAAATTTAAAATCATTTATTTGCAGAGATTGTTGGTTACCTTACATTCAACAAACCATAATAGAATTAAACAATTTGACTTTGTTCTTGAAATATTGCCTGATACTTCTCAAACTGGCTGGGGACTGGTATGTAATGACATCAAAATCCACAGGCACTGGACAGCTAATGATGAAAAGTTCCTTACCATACCTTGAACTAAGTACTAGCAGCAATTATGGGGCTCAAAACATTTGCAAGCTAAGTCAGATATTGTGAGGACTTAGAAAAGATATCACAATGGCCATAGCCCGTATCAGTCAGATGGGTGGTACGCGCTTTACTCATGTAAATAGCTTGGCTTGACAGTTTTGGCAATGGTGCGAGGAAAGACAAATATGGGTTTATGCATGAACCCATGAACCTGTTGTAAACAGGTCCAATACTAAACGTCAACATAACATGACTTCCTGATCCAAGTGCATGTTTATAGATCTATTTACTGTCAAATGAGATCTTCACACCCAATGCACAGGAGTCACTCACTGATTGCTACCATAATATTACCAGAGACGCTTTCCTGAGAGGAGAAAGACTGATCCCTTCAATTGATATAGTGCTAGCTTCCTTGTCTAGCAAAACAAAGGAAAACTATTTATGGATTTGCTCTAAATCAGTGGATTCTCTTCTGTTAGAATCAAGACATTGGCCCCTAGGCTCAGTCATGATAGTTATATAATTTTTACCACTAAGTTTAATGAAGCACTGTCATATAGCTGACTCAACATCCTAATGGTATTGAGTGAGCTATATAATAGACAGCAAATTCTCTAGTTTTAGCCCCCACATTGACACAGATGACAAAGGGGCAATATTTATATTAAGTAGTAAATAGTTTGGGACCCCAGTATCGTTTGGGTTATTTAATTTATTTCCTAATCAAAACCTTGGTTTAGAGTTACTAACCAAACAATTAGTAACCAGAATAGCTCCTGTGATTGCATACAGAATTCAAACCTTGTCATTTATTAGTATAAATAACATTCTTGTAATGAGGATAATATTAACACAAACATTCCAGATATAATTAAAACCTGGTAGATCTCAACTCAACTTGATACTACCATTATAAAGAGAATTTATCTATCTGTACTGCCCACAACCCTTAAATCGTCCTATCTAGATTTTATTATGAGTATACCTAAGACAATATTGTAAATCATTAATTACAACTATAAAAAAAAAAAAAAAAAAAAAAAAAAACCTTATGATGTCACCTCTACTGTAACCAATAGTAGATGGATAAAACAAATTTTAAGTAATAGTGGAATAGATATTTCTAAATAAATCCAATACAGACATGTCTCTACTTCAAAGGGCTCTGAAGAAGGTGTCAATATGCTGGTTGGACCACAATTCCTCAACCCTTGCTCGGTTTTATAAGAGTCCTTTTATTAGTGATTCTAATGATTTTGCTCCAGCTGTGTGCTATACAGAGTGATTGTTCATAGAACTTATTACATGTGCCTTAAAGGATTATTAATTAAACTAGTTGATTCAAAACGGAATAAGAATTCCAGAAACTAATAGTAATTAGAGAATTATAAATTAAGTTAAATAGTTACCCTATTTACCTTAATGGTAGACTGATTCTTAAATAGAAATACATATACAATATTAAGTAACAAACTTAGAATAACATGTTAGGTTACAATGTTCAAATATTGAACAATGCTCATTTTATGTATTACCAACACAATTGAACAATGCTCATTTTATGTATTACCAACACAACTTTATTCTTTGAACATCTACATAGTAAATAAGGAACAATGAGGACGAGATTACGGAGCATAATTATACAGATCGGACTAACTTACCTAGTGACGTCCGATCCTCAATTATGTGAAGTAATCTCGTCCTCATTGTATCCCAACCCTTCCCAGATAATCATCCTACTTGTATGTGTAGGATTGGATTCACCCCTTCTAAAAGTTGTGTTGTGCTGTATGCACTATGCCGGGACTATAATTATGATGCCCATATAGATCATCATGAAGTCCCGTTTTTATGCTTTGAAAGAATGATTGGATTGACAGATGTCAGGAGAACGCGCCAACGAGTGAACCATAGATAACATTTGTTTTTTCTTGATGAAGAAAAAATCTTTAAATAATGTGATTGGCGAGTCTGCAAGAAGCGCAAACTACATAGTAAATAAGGAACAATGAGGACGAGATTACTTCACATAATTGAGGATCGGACGTCACTAGGTAAGTTAGTCCGATCTGTATAATTATAAAGAGAAATTCATTATTTAATTTCTCTTTATTATATGACTTTAATATAAGTTTAGTATAATATAATATTGGTATAGATGTCATACCTGAATCATTAATATTATTTTTATTACTTTTTTTTTTTTAATTATTCACCTTTCATAACTGACAAAATAAAATGTACCGCAAACATTATTTTCAAAGAACTCCAAAAGTTTGTAAGGATTGAACCGTTTTAACTCAAAAAAGAAGCAAAAATTTTCCACCTTCATTGCAACAATAAAGTCTACATAAAATTTGCCCGAAGGTACTAGGACTGCAGTTACCGGTATGGGGGTGTAGTACATACGTTCAAAGGATGATGTAGTGTTGGCAAGTACTAGAGTAGTGCACTACGTACGCATGACGTTTCTGTGTCAGAGCGGCAGAGATCTTACGTAGGGTACTTGAAAGTTCTTGAGGTTGCGATGTGGGGTTGACTAAAAGTCTTTTAAAAGAAGTTTTATGCCAAGGCTTTTAACGGTTAACTTGGTTTAAAAATGTAGGTCCTGTTTCAAGCATTAAAATGATACATATTATGTAGGTACGATCAGTTGGTCCGTGGAAGGGTGACTATCTTTACATACCAAGACTCCTCCATGCCTCGGAAGCACGTAAAGTCGTTGGTCTCGGCGTTCATTCGTGGATTTTTGTGCAGTTGTTACAGGTTGTCGGAAAACCTAACGTCTAACAACCAGTGTTACCAAGGGGTATCGTATTACCCAGTAACTGGGTTGTAGAGGTCAGACAGGCAGTCGTTCCATGTAAAATACTGGTAGTCAGATGCACCCGGTTTGACTGGAAGCCGACCCCAACATAGTTGAGAAAAGGCTAGGCAGATGATGATATTATGTAGGTATGTTACGTCATATTGGTCTACAATGAAACACATAAAAACTTTACATAAACATTGAAATCTAATTCATTTTTACCCGACTGCCCCTGAAGGAAGGTAATTACATTTTTCTAATCAATGCGGTAGCTGGTCAGCTTCAAAAATGTTTTTTAATTAAATGAAAGTTACTTCTTATTTGTTCGTTTTCACAGAACCGATGCTGAAGTTGGTGAACACGCTAATAAATTAACATTTATTCTTGGAAAATGTCGATTAGTTTCAATACATTTCGTAGAAGGGTACCAGGTCACCATAACGTTATTGGTTACGTGAAATTAAATAAATGTATGTGAAAATCGAACTTAAGATTTTTTCTTTTGTTGAGACTTTACTCCTTAACTTAGCTTAGCTTTTAGATACTTTTAGTAGGTACTTTTATGCTATAAGTATGTAGACAAATAAATAGGAAAAAATATGACAAAAAAACAGTTCTCTGTCTGTAAGTCGATGAAATTCTACACCTACCATTTTTTCCTGTGTCGGTAAGAGGTGCTCATTACTCAATCTTTGTCAACCTTTAAAATTATGATAAAAACACTTCCTCTTTCCTTAAACATCAGCATTATTGCCCCTGTATCATTTTACCTCTTCACGCTTAAACTGTTGAACCGATTTAGATAAAATTTGGTATAGAGATAGTTGGAGTCCCGGGAAAGGACATAGGATAGTTTTTATCCCGATATTCCCACGGGATCGAAACTTATGCGGCTGAAACTGCGGGGCGCTGCTAGTGGTGCTTTATATATGTATCATCATTTCAGTCTAAAGACGTCGACTGCTGGATCTAGACCTCCACCAAGCTTCGCCATTTCGACCGGTTTTGTGCTTTTCGCATCCAGCGGATTCCTACGGCCTTCACCAGGTTATCGGTCCACCTTGTGGGAGGCCTTCCAACGCTACGTCTTCCGGTACGCGGTCGCCACTCCAAAACCTTTCGGCCCCATCGGCCATCTGTTCTGCGAGCAATGTGCCCTGCCCACTGCCACTTAAGTTTGGCAAATCTTCGGTCTAGGTCGGGTACCTTGGTTCTCCTGCTGATGCTTTATATGTCATGTATGTATTTATTGTATATGCAAATACATAGTACACCACAGACTATCTACAGTATTGTTTCTTCTTCTTTCAATCAACAATCCAAAGGTTGTTTTTAAAAGATCGCTTTTAGCTATAAGCCTGCTAAATATTTATTCACAAATAATTGTTATGACTCGTTTATATTTAGTTTGCTGCTCTGTTGTTACTCGGGCACTTGTTAATGAACATGCATTTTGTAATTTTTATATATTCCAAAACTAAAATAAACAACTGCCGCTTTAAATCAATCACCAATGAATCAATCGCCCATATAAAAGTCTGGATTAGGCAAGTAGTTAAATGCTAACAGCATTACAAGGTATTTTCCTGGGTGTTTCATTGAATGGCTGAATATCATTCAGGCCGCTAGTTGAAAGGCGCCGTTTAGTAGGCTAGGCAGTTAACTGAAAGGTTAATTAAGGTGATATATTGAAAAAAATGTGGTTTTTCTATGTCGTGTAACTTGTTAATATGTGGAATAGGGATTTAACATTTTGGTATATGTTTTTTGACTCTTTGGTTAGTTTCATGTAAAAGGAATACACGATTCAATGATTTTTTCTCTCGATACAAAAAAATTGCAAAGTTATATATTTTTACTTTAAAACAGAGAATTATCATATCAAAGTTTATTCAAAGTAGTTTTGAATTTTATTTATTTATTTTGTTAAAATAGGAGTATATTCGTTTTGGCACATACGTCGTTTTATTCCGATCGCACGCACATTATGACCATCTCTTTTCTTTTGCATTTCAAAAGTAATTGCATCACTTTCGCTCGCTTAGTAGATCGATCGTAGTGCCTTAAACAAGATGGCTGCGACTTAAACATAATAAAAGTATTTTATTGTGATCTAAACTATTTATTCATCATTAAGTTTTGATGAATATTTCGCTACAAACCTGACTATAAACTATTATGATAGAAAAAAAAGAAAGAAAAGAAAGAAAAACTGTTTATTCTGCACAAACAAAACGCACATTACATATAAAAATAAAAAATAAAATAATAAACAAAAAAATTAAAAGATAAATATAGGTACAAAAAATGTTGACAATTTTGCTTGATGTCAGGGCCAGGGACCAAAGACAACACACATTATTTTATTACTTGACATTGACATGACAATTTGAGATTGATCATTACACTGTAAGGGAATTTCTTAAATATCTCGTTGTCATCTTTATTGTAAACACTTAAGTATTAAGACCCGCTTTGACAGTTTTTGAGACAACAATGTAAGGTTTGCTGAGAGAATTCTTAAATATAATGTTCTGAATTAAGAAGACTTAAGATATGACGCAAAAAATCTTTTTGCATGGTTTAAAAGAAGATGTAGAGATAAAAATGGAAAAGAGTATCTTACTTAGATGCAAGCGGAGTTTAGCTAACCAATTTAAAATAATCCTGCAGGTATCCTCCATAAAATGCTATGCTTTCATGCGGGGCAACTGCGTAACACATTATCAATCGGAATCGGTTTCATTTTGACAGTTCAACAATATTCATTGCGTTATTTACGTGTTGAGCAGACAATTTTTTCGAACTTATGAAGCAATGGTTACGCAATATGCTTCAAACTGATTCAGATTCCGATTGATAGTGTGTTACGCAATTAGGGTGCTGGTCTGGGTGAGTCTCATCCAGGTCTTCCCCGCGATCTTCTCTGCGCTCCTTTAAGGCCATTCCGTTAGGGCTCTGCTTACCATTCTTGGATATAAAATATCATCATCATCTGCCTAGCCTTTTTCTCAACTATGTTGGGGTCAGCTTCCCTTCTAACCGTCAACCGGATGCAGCAGAATGCCAGTAAGTACATTACATGGAGCGACTGCCTCTCTGACCTCCACAACTCAGTGACTATTCATATAAGTATTCATTTATTTGCGTTCCACAAGTTAAAAAAGGATGAAGGTAAAATAATAAAATAAGTAAGTGAATATAAAATCAAGTTGTTAATTAATTTTATTCGGCATTCCGCTTCCCCCATGTTGATTTCCGTTATTATAAATTTATTCATTTCATTTCGAAAGCATAAATATTTATTATTGACCGTTCATTCATTTTTTATTAGTTCACGGGACACAGGCCTCCTCTCAGTGAGAGGGAGTGGGCTGTAATCCACCACGCGGGCCCAGTGCGGGTTAGTAGATGTTGTCTTCGAATTTTTGGTTCTAGGACAAGCCGGTTTCCTCACGATGTTTTCCTTCACCGTTTTGAGAGCAGAAGGGCGAGACAGTCCGTGTTTATCTTTTTTTCGCTGCACTACGTAGGTATAATCAAAGAGATTGGGATTGGATTTGGGTCGGATTGATTGGTATTTTAGCACAGATAAAAAAAAATAACTGAAAAATGCTTCACCAATGGGATTTGATACGATTAACTTAACTGTTAACTGTCCATTATGTTATTTATGATTCTGCCAAAGTGGCCTTTTTAGGCTCCCAGAAGTGATGAAATAATTGACACAAAGTAAAGCGCCTGTCTGGGTTCGAACCTACGATCTACATCTCGTAAGTCGCGGCCTTCACCACTGTGCCACCACTGCTCTCCCTAAAAACTAGGGCAACAATAATATTATAATGAAGTTTCTCGTACAAAATACTTAGATACGAGATTTAGTATGCCAGTTTTGCCTAAAAAAGACAATAAATCATTATATCTTTCTTTGTTATTTTCACAGGATTCCCATTATTTTTGTTTGAAATCTGTAAGTATCGCTAAAGTTTGTACATAAAACAAATATCAAAAGTAATACAAAAATGATATTTATTTTGTACTTTTTTAGAATAAGTGATACTCGAATGGTTTGTACTTTTTTAGAATAAGTGATACTCGAATGGTTTGACAATAGGTGAGTATACGCTAGAGCATTTCCATGTAATGTTACGTTCTTACAAATGGCACAATACAGGCAAAAGCTTAGTTTCCAAAAGCATTGCCATGTAATGTAACGAATGCTCGACGCTGCGTTCGACGTACAATTGCACACGGCGAGTGAGCATTCACCTGTAACATTATATATTCCTTTCTACCTTGCGTTCATTGTTGAAATATCGGACTTATAGGTACCGCTCCGCACTTGTGCCTTTGATCGATAAAATGATACACCAATAGGTTCCTTAATTTTTTAAATCAGGTTGTTATAAAAAACATCGAACGTCATGTTCGAAGTGCGTTTTGATAAAATTGTAAAAGGGCGAATTCTCTATGTTGTGTTACAAGTAAATGCTCTAGTCTATATACGTTTTGGTCAACGTATACTTGAGTAGGTATACGATTTTATAAATAAGCTATGATTAACCCTCTCTCCGTGAGGTTTCGCATAATAAGAAGAAAGTTGCAAGGCTTAGGTATATGAATCACAAGAGATTGAAATAAACAGTTAGTGTAGATAAAATTGCACTACAAATATTAATACGTAACAGATACCTCCTAGAATTGATAAGAAATATATACTTTAGAGGTGACGAGGATCGGTATATCGATACCAATCAATTATGTAAAGGTTCGCCAAATAATAAAGAACACCTTATATTTGTAGATATCACAGTACGCAGTCACTTCTGTCCTAGTCATCCAAAATAATCAGAAGCCCTTGAATAAACGCGTGACGTCAACGTGAATCGGATTGATTTATGAATGAAAAAAAAAAGACAAGCACAATGAGTATCACCATAGATGTCAATGAAGTCTTAAAAAAAAAACAATTTTGTGTGCGAAACGAGGATATTTTTCAATTTCAAAATGGTTGGTATTTAATTTACGTTTACTCCGCACGTTCCTGCTACACGGAGGAAAATATGCCTTACACATAAAAAAATGCAAAAAAAAAACACTCACCAGAAATCCACGACCCATTCCACCTGACAGGCGTCAGCTCCTCCGTCAATAGATCTTGGATCCTCAGCCTTCTTCCCTTGACTCTGGGCCCCTCATCAGGCGGCGTCAGCAACACGACTGACGTCACGATCAGTGCCAGCACCGCCACTATCACGAGCAGGGCTATGAGGATGCCGCGCCAGTTGCGCTGGTTCGGACCTCCGACAACCAACTTCTGAAAACAATGGGGATATGTTTAGATGGTTCTAGAATGGTTAGTTTTGGTATTAGGAAGATGGAAACGATCGTTTTGACTCTCTATCTGTACCATTGGTGGGGGGTTCATAAATTAGGAGTACCTATGTGGTGGAGCAGTGTCCCTACAATGGTTGAGCTGGATGGTGCTGATCCACGCGTCATGTTCGTGAACGGGCGCCGTCGGTTGAGACTGGTCATCTCTTAACTGCCAAGGCTTATTTTTAATCTTGTATTTTGAATTGTTTCTTCTTTTATGTTTTTTTTTTTTTTTTTTACATTGTTCTGATTTAATGAAGAAGCAACAAGAATAATGTACCCAGAATTTGCTAATATCTTGATTTAAAAGAGTGTCCATGGAGTTTCTTGCCCGTTCTTCTCCATAGAGATCTGCGTTTTGGAATGGTCAACTAGCTTCAACTTTCTGACTAACTGACCGACTATTTAATTTTGAAAAGTGCCTGTACATACATGGATTAATTGAAATAAATGCTTTGGGTTTGAGATTGTGTGGCGCACTGTCTCAAGACTAAGAAGTCCTTGACCAGTGCGTGTTGCCAGTGAAGACTTATGGCACTGAAACGTGGTCGCTCACAATGGGCCTTATTAGAAGGCTAAAAGTCACCCAAAGGGCAATGGAGAGGGCTATGCTTGCAGTTTACCTGCGTGATAGTATCAGATACGAAGAGATCCGCAGGAGAAACAAGGTTACCAACATAACCCATAACCTTGTGAAGGCCGCAGGAATCCTAAAGCATAGGATCGGTCGTAGTGAAGTTGCTTGGGGGAGGCCTATGTCTAGCAGTGGAGGTCTCTCCACTATAGGACACATACTATTGATATTTCGGCACCACATGAGATATTCATAGTATTAAAAGTGTTTCATAAATTGGAATTTTCTTTTTCTTTCGTTCGTCTCATGTCTCGATGGAAGGGTTAACGGGTGGTGGTGTGTTGGATTAGTAGTGAGAATTTTATTATTGTTTATTTTTCCTCTTACAGCCATCTTTATAGATTTTAGCCCTTACCTACTAAGGCATATTATGTAAGTTTCAAGTCGAAACCAACAAAAAATCGCACTAAACTTAGTAAACAGGAAACCATTTAAAACCACTGGGATCAATCACAAAAACAATGCAATACAATTTCAAACAAAGAATTATTATAACTGCCAAAAAAAATGGCTGCCGTCACCGATAAGCTTCGATACATCATAGCCATTCATTGATAACTTGGAAAAGGGTTTTATATCGTCCATTTTGGAACATGATGGATTAGCAGTGTCCAGGAACGATCAGTGGGATAACAGAACGATTTATATGCAGCTGTGGACGGTTTAAATTCAGTTAAACTTGAGGAAAAAAACATTTATGTTGGGAAAGTTTAGAAAATTAAGTTCAGAATGTGATACATTATGATGGTTTTTAGAATAAGGCCGTGTCCTAAACGAAAGCGACTGTCACGCGAACACGCGATCGCCGAGATCTTTTATATGATTTATGACGGATAAATGCTAATTGATTGATCGCGTGCTAATCGCTTTCGGTTAGGACACTGGGTAAATCTGATGATGGCGTAAAAGTGATAATGGCGTAAAAATTTTAAGACCGCTCCTAAAAAGGTATTGTTCCAATCTGCAGCAATGTGAGACCAGACCAGCACTTGAAGAAACTGAAAAATGGAAATCGCGAGGACCGTATTGGGCAATGTCCTTGTCAGTATGAAAAGATGTATTTTGTAATAAAACCCACTAAATGTAGATAGCCAAATTGAGCTTCCTCGAACGCGTGGTCGTCTCTGCGCCCCGAAAGGGGGCGCTAAGAATCGGTTTTGGGGCTGTATGGCCCCTTGCCCGATGGTTTATTTCTCTTAGTACCCAAAATTGGGGACCAATCTTTGTGTTTTCCCTCCCCCTCCCGCGGGAAGGGATGGTTAACCTTTCTCGGTCAAGTGCCCTCGTTTATAAACTACCCCTTCCCCTACAAAATTGACGGTTGGACATGCCATGTGTATGTTGTTGTATGTTGCCATTTCTCAAAATTAGGAACGAATTTTTTTTAATCTTCAAAACCCTACACCATGACCAGGATGGAATTATTGTCAGAACTTGACACATTGGTAATGCAATGAACTGCCAAATTAATGTAAAGCTTATGTACACAATTAATTTCCACACAGTAAAAGTTTATGGAGCCAGAAGACAATACGTATGAAAATGAAGGCTCGTCAGCAGCATTAAATATACGAAAGAGAAATAAGTACAGTCAACCGGAGATAAGTATGCAGGATCGTCGGGTGTAGTTGAAGTTTAGTAAGAAACCGATGAATGTTGTCGACTGAAATGTAATTTGTTAGAAGACTGTTTGTTTTCTATTAGCAAAATTAAATTTTATTGGACAACATCCATCGGTTTCTTAGGAAACTTCAACTATATCCGACGATCCTGCATACTTATCTCTTTTGTTGACTGTAGGTACATAATCACCAACATTATTACCATATCTCTGAAACGTAGATAACATCCATCTCTACTTCTAAACAATAATAATATAAGAAAGATGAAGAGTTTATTTGTTTGAACGCGATAATCTCAAGAACTGCCCGTCAGATTTGAAACATTTTTTTGCATCCGTTCTTGAGACAGCTTATAGGTTAATACCTCACGTTACGACCTTAAGGAGCCAAGCAAAAAGTCAAAAAGCCCGCTAAGTAAAAACGAAGTAGGTAATTGCGCGCGCGGGCGATGCGATGTGAATAATGCGATTGGTCGGCAACCAAAATTTTACGTGGAAGAAGTCGCGAGCAGTAGCTAGTTAATCAAGCAAAATAATAATATTCTCACACTCCGAGGATACGAGGCGTAGTATCATTTTCCCGCCAAAATGTCGGCCATTATAGCAAGTTAGTGTTGTACCAACGATAACGGTTTCCTTGGGAGGTACTTATTTAGTTTTATATGGTTCGGCCATAGACAATTTGTTTTAACGCTACGTTACTTTTTAAAGGCTATCTTGGATGTAAGGTGGAGTGGAAAACTCACCTGCTAAGTGGGTAGTTTGAGATAAAGTATTATGGTTTATTGTTATTGCAAGTTTTTGATGCTCTTTCCAGGTTTTTTATAGCTTTTTAATGCTGCAATATTAAAGAGCTGCTTTTTTGGTTGGTTTCAATAATACCATCATCTATATTTAAATAGTTCACAGTCAACAGTAAGAATAAGAATCATTTTTATTCATAAGTTCACATATAAATTACATCATTACAGAGTTACATATTAATATTATGAAGAAAGTATTAAACTATGCCTAAAATAAATCTAGTGTATAACTTATTGAATTCAATACAGTAGGTACAGTAGACAAAGATTGGTGGACAGGCATAATATAATAATTGTAAGTTCCTACCCACCATTGTGTATAGTATACTGTACATACCTACTAAAACACAAAACAAACTGTGAATACATTCTGCTCAAAATAGGCTTTTCCAATGATTAATTCTTATCTGAAGAATGAATGATTGGAAAAATACAAGAAAAAATTAAGTACCTATTTTAACAATGAACATTCTTGAATTGACGCCATGAAAATGATTGTCATTGTATTGTTGTATTTTGGAAAAATAAAAAGTTGGACTATTGGTTTGGGTGGCTAAAGTGGATTGGTTACCAAGAACTATTTCCGTAGTTCTTGACAAAACATCAGCTGTTCCCTACATTTTGACGAGTTATACGAACAAAAATGTAGGGAACAGCTGATTTTATTTTCGTGATTTCTAGCTACGTCCCATAGTAAAATTTCTTCATATAGATGAGTACAATGACCTCTTAAGAGGTTGTTAATGTTTAACCAATAACCCTGATACACGGATAAAATTACCATTATTTTAACTCATCCTCCACAGCCCGAATTCACTCTCTACTGAGCATAGTCCTCACTTTTCTTATGCCAATCTCCACGCTCCTGTGCTAAGTGCCAGCCTCATCCAGGCTCTACCCGCAGTGCCGGATTAAGCCTACTTGATGCCCTAAGCCATCCACGCCTGTAGGCCCTCCTATCCACTAGTCACCTCGTATTTTTCAAAACAACGACGAGCGATTTGTAAAGATTGGCGCACATCTCTAGCTAGAGTGACTTTTGGGTCTTGTAATATCTTGCTGATATAAACAGCCTCGCCATTCATGTGCTAGCAAATACTGTTTTGGTGCTATTTCTGCCTTAAGTACAGTAGATACCCCCGTGACGTGATGCCTTAAGCAATTGCTTAATTTGCTTATGGGCTAATCCGGCACTGTCTACCCACGATGGCAACAAATTATCTTCCGCTGTTCCGCCCATCTCGCCGCACTAAGACCAATTTCTAAAACACTTGTGATGCGGCTGAATTAACCCACTCTATGTGGCAATCAGTCTGATACCTGTACTTAGTGACTCGACCTCGTAACATGTGAGTTACGACCTAACTTACGTTTTATGTTCTCCTGGTAAAACTAACGGCGCGACACACGAGCGCGACTTTTTTCACGCGCGTGTCGCGTACCCTCAAAAGAGAAGCATTTAATTCCAATGTTTTTTAAGGAGGGAGCGATGCGTACCTATGCGACGCGCGCGTGTAAAAATCGTGCTCGTGTGAACGCGCCCTTAGCGTTGAGCTCCTAAAAATTTCAGAGAAAAATAGAAATGTAAGTGTGGATAATACTTTGAACCATTCAATTAAACTTCTAAATGGTTTTTGATAAGATAACTTGATTGTAGACACAGTGGGGCTTTCAATTTTGCGGAGGGTTATAAGTTTGAAGTGCGAGAGCAGCGGTGGACCAGTGGAAACGACCGCGATTTACGAGTTGTAGATCGTAGGTTCGGACCCTGACAGGTGCTTTACTTTGAGTAATTTTTTTCTACTATAGGCTTCAGCAACCTTGAAAACCATAGAAACTATATATCTCTCTCTTTGACTGTCTCTGTTATAATGAAATAAAAATTCACATAACCCTTTTTCGTTACGTGACGATTTCTCCAAGTCTACTCCTACCGTAAGCTCCGATAAACAACTTCGTTCCAATAAATTGTAGTGTTCTTACTAAAACTAACAATTTCAGGCAAAATTTTAAATTACCCAAGAATTTGCGTGACACAAGAGACTACTCGTGATAACTCGTGCAAGTTTTCTCGTAGCGCTAAAAATACGGTCCGGATAATACTTTAATCTTTTCAATTAAACTTCTTAAAGGTCTTCGGATTAAATCGCGTAATCTGTAAGATCATTCGGAGTAGATTGAGTGTCTTACAAGTTGATTCTTTGTCTCTTCCTTTCTTACTTAAAACTAGCTTTCGCCCGCGACTTCGTCCGCGTGAAATTTCACCCTCCCCCCAGTCACCCTCTTAGGGGTGGAATTTCGAAAAACCCTTTCTTAGTGGATACCTACTCTTCACAAAGAACACACCTTCCAAATTTCATGTCTCTAGCACCAGCGGTTTAGGCTGTGCGTTGATATATCAGTCAGTCAGTCAGGACTTTGAATTTTATATAAATATAAAATATAAATTAGAGGTTTTAGTCTTTGGTCTTGCGGCCGCAAGCGCGAAGGTTGTGCTTGGGATAAAGGGTTGGTCAAAATGGTTTTATTACGAATTTTTCACCAGTAGTCCGAAGTTTAATTTTTTCCTCGACTATATACCTAACAGTCTCTCTCTACTTCATGGGACTTGGGTGAAATGTATCTATCTGTATTGCCCTATGTGCATTTCATCGCATTATCCAAATCCGTTCCGTAGTTTTTGCGTGAAAGAGTAACAAACATCCATCCTCACATACTTTCGCGTTTATAATAAACAGGATTAATAGGAGGATATGCACACAGTAAAACAGATACAGGTACATATATAGGTAAGTATTAAGTGTTATGTAATGTTGTGTTATGTTTATTAAAGCATTATACGTATTTTTAAGTAAACGGGTAGGTTAAACGTCTTCCTGTATGTTAATAGCACGGCAACAGAGATACGATAATTTTATTACCTACGCTACTAGCTGCGCCCCGCGGTTTTCACCCGCGTAAATGTTGATCCCGTGGGAATAACAGGATAAAAATAGCCTATATGTTAATCCAGGGTGTTAGCTGCCTCCATACAAAATTGTATCAAAATTGGTCCAGTCGTTTCACAAACTTTCGCCTTTATAATATTAGTGTGATTCTGTTTAAACATATTTAATTTTCCGAAAGACTAGCAGTATTTGACCCTTAATGAATTTACTTTAAATTGTACGGTTAAAACCACCAATTAGAACTAGAAATCAATATTTGAACGCAAACGAAATTTCTCGAAGCTATTTATTTTTTTTTTGTTATAAAAACATTGCCCCACACTAGGAATTTCTCCTGTATTGTGGGTGCGTTTACAAACATTTAAACTCACATACACAAACAGCCAGACCCGGAACAACTACCTGTAGGTCATACACATATTTGTTCCGTGCGGGAATCGAACCCGCGACACGCAGCGCAGCAGTCAATCGCTTAACCACTGCGCCAACCGTGCCGTCAATATTATATATTTCAGTCCCACTTTCAACCAGAAATACCTACACTATCCTTAGTTTCTACAAGTTATACCTTCCTAGAAGGTATCTTAAAATCTAGACTACAGCTTCAACTCTGCTTATCTCCAGCGAAGCTCCTGAACAGAAACGTCCGCGTCATTAAGACGCCACGTCATAGTGATGACGTTATAAGACGTCGTTAGCTACGCCATCCACATGTACGAGTATTCAGTTCTGTAGAAAATTGCTGTAACGTCTACACAATGGCCCATTTAGGAGCCACTGTTGGCTAAAAGTAACTGCTTCTAACAACGATCGTGGAAGTGAGATCATACAATCGTTTCTGTGGCTTTCATAAAAATTTACTATTAGACGAAGAGAAGGCAGAAAAAGAGAAAAGAAAGAAAGAAGAAGAAGAGAAGGGTTAAGAGAAAGAAGAAGAAAAAAGAAAAAGATGAAAGAGAAAAAGAAAAAGAAGAAAGGGAGAAGAGTAGGTATTTCGAACCTTACTCAATCTCAGACAATAACTATATGAACTATAGCGCAGGGTTCATCAATGAAATTAAAACAAATAACGTGCAGAGAGTAAGCCTGACAACCAGTCTTACCAAGAGGTATCGTATTACTCAGTAACTGGGTTGTGAACTCTAGGTATGTCAGCGAGCGGCGCAGGCGGTAGTTTTGAAATTACGAATTATTTTATGTTGTTTTATTTTTTATGGCATTTACACATAGTGGCCTAGTGGCCAGTGTGTGTTAAATTACTGTCACCATATTGTACGTGTATTCCAGTTCGTCCCACCGACTTCGTCCCTCTGGTGGGCCGAACGGAATAGTGGCACGTTTTATACGGAATAGTGGCCTTAAGTCTTGAGTTGAGCTGCACGATTTTTGACAAATGCGTGCACTGACTAGACAGGTCCTCTCAATCTGTGTGGTTCTTTCCTCAAAAGACCACCTCAGACATCGATCTACATGGTCTTCATATAACCTGACCAAGATTATGTCTGGACTTTAAAAGAGACTGTGACCTCTGAGTTTGTTTCGGACTTTCTTCTCAGAGTAGTCAGATAGGAAACGCCGACTTCATCTAGTTTTAAAAAAACATGATTGACGTGTAAAAGTGTTTGTACAAACCTACTTACAAAAAAATAAAATCATTTCATTTCAATCATATAAGAAATTCATGTTCAGCAATGCTGGCATAAAGGCTGATGAGACAGTCCATAGCAAAATCAGTCTACAATGTTCCCACTACTGGGACATAGACCTCCTCTCTACGGGAGAGAGCGGGCCATACTCCACCACGCGGGCCCAATGCGGGTTGCAGACACGCCATAATGCCCAAAATTCCAAACAACTATTTCCATAACTTTGACAGTCTATTTATACTTTTGCCTTACGTGAAACATCTTTCAAGTAAAGTATCTTCCTCACTATTATTTCCAAGTCTAGTGATGCGGCTCATCCTTCCTCGTAGGATATGGATAAATTATACCAGGCGAGAATCTTCTGGGTAATTTTTCTTTAGCTTTCAAGCTTAGTTTTCTTGAGATACTTACAAAATGACGGGTATAAACGGGTAACATGAACTAGTAATATGAACGCCTAATAGGTATTTAATGTGTCCGTGTTAAGGCTCCTACAAACAGGCGCGACACACGATATAACCGCGCGCGACACAAAGGCACCGCTTATTGCGCGACTTGCTGTAATTTTGTGTCGCGCGCGATTTTATCGCGTGTCGCGCCTGTTTGAAGGAGCCTTTCGTGTCTAAACACACTATGCCGAAGGTACGCAACCGAAGTTCGGAATGATTACGCCTGCAATGCTATTTAACGCAACGTAATTTCGGCATGTGTCAGTAATTCAAATACCGTTTAGACACTCAGCGTGTGTGGGTGTTAAATTACGTACAGTAAGTATAATAGGTACTGCGAGTCCTCACGAGCTTGCGGTATCAGAATGAATAAATTAAAGGAAGATTTGTCTAATAAGTATAATTATTCCATAAAAAAAGTCAAAGTTTTTTAAAGCACTGGTATTCAGCTGCATCCGGTTAGACTGGAAGCCGACCCCAACATAGTTGGGAAAAGGCTAGGCAAATGATGAGTAAATTAATAGACTTACTAAGTCAACAGTGTAACTATATCCTAGTATTGCTGATATTGAATACCAATTAATTCACACAATATGAATATTCAACCTACTCTGATTAACAGTCTAAATTGATTTCAGCTGTGTCCACTTCATTAAGTTCATGAGCAAACCTTATTGAAACACCACTCAACAGTTTACATTGTTAATAACTATTATCAAACAAATAACTTCTCCCGTTCTGGGCGGAGCGGGAGGACATGTCAGACTTTTACTGACTAAAACCGTGTTCCTTCAGTCGCCTGTGCCAGGGCCACGGTAACTCTTTCGAACAACCCGCGACCCTGGCAGGCATTGGCCCTAGCGGACCCCATTAATCAGTGCTGACTGTTGACATCTCTTAGAGGCGCGCATGGAACACAATGTGCCGTCAACGGCCTGATCGGCGGACTCGACGACGAATCGGCTCTCGATTCACGACGCCTCAACTGTCACAATTACTTTTTCTAGTGTTACTGATCTCTAGATTTCTTGACAGTTGAAGGGACCAAGCCAGGTTGCCAGGTACCTGCTAGCGACCCGCCCCTGCTTCTCGGTTTTACTACTTGATATATTATGAGATACTACATCGAGATCTCTTTATCTTATAAGTTTTCACATAAACCTTCCGGAAGACATTCTCTAAGTGATGGTGAAAGCCAACCATTACCATCATAATCCGTTACGTAGTATAGAAGAACAACGCGATCGCACAGACAGCCACGAAAAGCGACTTTTTGGAGCGATGCTGTCGCGCATTAGTCGCGTTTACAACGTGCCACAGAAAAGATGCAAACGCGCGGCTGTATTGATACACATGCGCGACAGCATCGCGACTGTATCGACGCTTTCTTTAGTAAATGGGTGGATCCAATATATTTTACTCTGCTTACGTCGCGCACGCTTCGGTTGGTTACGTTTACGTAAAAGCAACACCAAACACAACGTAACCAATGTTATCTCGACTGAGTCCATCTTGCAATTGTAGCGTTCACAGGCGGCGCTTTCACATTTCTGTGTCGAAGCTGAATCGCGTTTGCATCGCGACTGAAGCGCGACAGCATCGCGATAGTAGCGATACAGAATCTGGGCGAAGGTATACAGCCAGCGGCAGTATCGCGGCTGTATCGATACACATGCGCGAGAGCAAAGCTGCATCGCTACAAAAAGTTGCCGTGGGCAAGGCCTCTAAGGCTGCTTTAGGATGTTAGCAGCACGATAGTAAAGCGGCAGAATAGTGAAGCCTTCACATTATAAGAACAGTAGCTCGATAGCATTGATGTTTAGATCAGTGTGCTGCACTATATTTCAAAAATGGATTCCGACGGGGAAACGTTGTTGCTCCTGCTTTTGCTCAAGCTCATCGCCGACTGAGCAGTGAGCGCACGCATCGCCTGCTGCTGCTAAAGTCGCTTAAATGTGAAAGCGGTCTAATTTTTAATATGCATACCTATATTAAACGCTTACGAAAGTTTTGAAACCAAGAGTTTGCAGGCTTTTTTTAACCGACTTAAAAGAACGAGTTTTTCTCAATGATTTTCTCAAGAACTACTGATCCGATTTAGATAGAGTGTTCTTAAAGCATGCCTTTTTAAACATCTACCTAACCCTCAAATGGCAAACTTAAGAAAAAAAGACGTGCATTAAAAAAAAATTAAGCTTGAGATTCCATTTATTTTACGTACTCGGGATTTCCCAGCGAAGTATCTAGGTACTGGTTTATACATATAAAAAGTGTAATATACAGTAACACAAAACCGAGGACCAAGATTGTAGAGGCTTTTTACTCATATTAACATCCGTTTTAGAGCAAGAAAAACCTTCTTAAAAGACTTTTTACTGAGTCTTCTGTGAGTAAAAACATTTTACGTGTGGTATTAGGGTTTTCGTATTTTGCATATAAATTTAAGTTTTTTTGTGAATCTACGTGTAATCTAGGTTTTTACTATGCAATGTAACATAGCCGTTACTTTGCGTTTATTACTTCAAAATGTTCGCTACTTCAGTTTTTCATCGACTACCCCAGAATGAAGCTTCTGTCTAAATCTATATTTAGACAAAAGCTAGTTGTTGCTGCGATCACACCTTGTTTTTAATAGAATTTTCATTGCTATTTCTTCTGATGAGCATATGCGACGAGGAGAGAAAAAAATTGGAATATTTCTGCATGGTGCAGATACAGCAGCAAGGTTTCTATATTTTTTCTCGTAATACAAGGCAAAACGCCGTGGAGCAGACGAGTCCTGGGAAAGCGTGGGAAGCCCACAGTTAGATGGACCGACGACCTTATGAAAGTGGCTGGGAGAGACTGGAGGCGGAAAGCGGAGGATAGGGTGTTGTGGTGCAGAGGTCTATGTCTAGCAGTAGAATGCGACAGGCTGAATTGATTGATTGATTCAAGCCAAAAAACCTCCGCGAATGGTGTGAGCAACAAATATCTCATACATTTTTAATACCCAAGAAACCTCCTTAATTTCAAATCAATAAAACCCCACGGGCTCGTAACGTGGGTATAAAATTTAGCTTAGTCACGTTTCTGTAATAACGGTTTTCAGCGTCGATGTAAAATGATCAATTGCTTTTGACAGCGGACCGGCACGTACAACGCGGTCGCACGTACCTCTGGACACCTATTCACGTACCTAAGCGTTTACAGGGTTAGTTGTCATGTGACAGTGGACCCAGCAGGGTAATTGCGTACCTAATACACTAACGGTAGCAATGCCTTTCATTTTGACGGTTCAACAGAATTCATTGCCTTACTAGCTGCGCCCCGCGGTTTCACCTGTGTAAATGTCGATCCCGTGGGAATATCGGGATAAAAAGTAGCCTATATGTTAGTCCAGGGTGTCAGCTACCTCCGTACAAAATTTTATCACAATTGATCCAGCCGTTTGAGCGTGAAGAAGTAACAAACATATAAACATACACACACCCTCACACACACAAACTTTCGCCTTTATAATATTAGTGTGATTTACGTTGTTGAGCAGACATTTTTTTCGAACATAATTCTGAAGCAATGGATTAGCAATACCCTTCAGAATCGTTCATATTGTGATTGATAGTATGTTACGCATTTAGGGTGCTAAAGGCTCGTGGTAATGACGTAATGATAAGAACTTCCACTAAAGTTATAGCCGTCATACTATTATTGTTTCAGATTTCCAATTGTTGTTCCATTATCAACTTTACCTTGTGTATATTAAGTTGATTTTAAAATGACTATAACTAAACTATTCTTGTTTTTTTCATTTTAACTGTCAGTATCTGAATTTCATATGTGAGATAAAAAAATATTTTTCCAAAAACAGTTGTTTACATGTTAGGAAGCTAAATTGCGAACGCAGTATAGGATGAACTGCTCCTTCCTAACAGTCGTACTATAGTTAAGACTAAACGAACTATCAAAATGATAAACCTAGGCAGATGGTGCGGGTCATCTACTTACTACAAGCTGACAGACCATAATGCAACTGGTTGGTTTAGAATGCGGTCTAGCTTACCGTCTCAGTTGCAGTTCTCGCGTTCATTTTGGTGTAGTATCTTTGTACGTGAAATATTGTGTGGATGACGTCACAACTGACAGTCCTTTTTATCTAGGTCAGCTATGTTTTGAACAAATGTGAAGTACAATTTTCTATACATATTATAAATTAAAATTAAAGTAGCTTATCGTTTCCGTCTGTGTGACCGTGTTGTTTTCTAAACATTGTAACGGATTTTGATGCGGTTTTCATCATATTTTAGAGAATTTATTTCGAAAGGTAAATGTTGTGCATAAAATATTTAACTTACATAAATGATAAAGAAATCGCAATCGCTTGCCAAGTCGTAAAAACCGTGCGAAGCAGGGGCGGGTCGCTAGTATTTTGATAATAGATTATCCTCTGTGGAGTATACCTTCTGTTCTTAACTGCTTCACACTACACATATTGTTGTTTTATATACCTACACTTTCATCCTTACGTGTTACCAAGGCTCCAGGACTACCAGGTAATAGATTTAGGGTTAATAGCAAGTAATCTGTAACGTGAATCTAGGTTCAAAGAGATTGATGAGCCTGAAACGACTGAAATATGTACCTGGAATGATAATTATGAATAGATCGGCTGATTTATTGGGAAAGGAAGGATTATCCTATTTGTAATCTATTATTTTTATGTGGATGAAAAAATCGACGATCTTCAGCGCTTTTGCTTATGGCCTGTTTCAGTACTTTCAGATAAGTTCGGGTAATTTCGCACCAATTAATAATTATAATTATTCCATTTGCGAAATCATTTAATAGAAAACCCGGCTAAAAAGTTAAAAAAAGATGAACTTTTCTTAAGTGTAATGCTGTGGAAGTTAAGTTTTGTTCAATCGTAGATTTGATGTCACTAAGGTGGAATCTACAGCGCCACATGCGAACTACGCGTCATTTCAGGTTTGGTCCCATAGTAAAAGTTGTTCATAATGATGAGTAAAATCACGTGTTTAAGTATCGGTCACTAATTACCAGTCACCCTATATACAACGTCTAGACATCAATGGTCGGGCAGTTGCCCACCAGACACAACACCCATCTGGTTGGAAGATCCTCCCTTTTCTATAGAGGATGAGTGAACTTTACACCCTGTTCCTCATGCCTCTAAGCCAGCCACCAACGGCATCAGACTTGAGAAAAGAAAGCGTCAAGTTTTTCTTGTACCTGTTTTTGCAATCGTATAAAGTGATTACCAAAATTAGTTTTGGCACGAAGTTCTTTAACACGACTTGCGGTAGGAGTAAACTGATAAAAATCGTCACGACTTTGTCTCCCTTTCCTTTCTCTCTTTCTCTTTTCGGAGAGAGAGAGAAAGATAGTTTTCATGGTTTTTGAGGGTGCTGAAGCCAATAGTAAGGTCAAAATGGAAATCCAAGATGGCGACAACTTTATTAGAGCTTCTAAAAAAAAGTATCTTCTAGGTTTTTTTATCTCTTTTTTTTAGGTTTTTACACGAGTATGTGTGCGTGTCTATATTGCGTAAGAAACTTCGTTTCTACGGGGGTTCCCGGACCACACACGTTTTTTTTTAATTCTTTAATTTCTTCTTTTTGCTTGAGAGGCCATAATCACGAATAATATCTATTAATTTGTAAAAGGAGAAACGGTACGTTGAAATTTCCTGCTTACACTTTCACAGCACATACGAATTTTCTTTTGGCCTCAGGGAAATTAAGTCTTTTCCCCTAACGCGGTGCACAGTTAAACGTGAAAACTGCCGGCAAAATTCCGTATTAGTTGAATTGCTTAAAATCCAGTTTCACAGACGAATTTCACGTTTTAAGATTGTCTGTTATAGATCGCCTTGTGCGAGAAGACCCGCCCTGTATGCGCTAGTCACACTAATATTATAAAGGCGAAAGTTTGTGAGTGTGTGGGGGTGTGTTTATATGTTTGTTACTTCTTCACGCTTAAACGGCTGAAACAATTTTGATAAAAAAAAATATGGAGGTAGCTGACACCTTGAGTTAACATATAGGCTTTGAGTCCCGGGAAAGGACATAGGATAGTTTTTATCCCGATATTCTCCCAAAATCGAAATTTACGCGGGTGAAACCGCGGGCGCAGCTGGTATTAAATAATATGTTTGTTCTTTTTGTTTTGTGTGGTGTACAACAAAGTGTTTATTAAATTAATTAATAACATACTGAAATGGTTACTTATAGTTAGATACAGTTTCTTGTTGTGGTGTTACTGCCTCTTAGATCATCGGCATCATAATGAGAAAGAAAAGTTGATTGTTTTTTTTTAGGGTTCCGTACCCAAAGGGTAAAAACGGGACCCTATTACTAAGACTTCGCTGTCCGTCCGTCTGTCTGTCACCAGGCTGCATCTCAAGAACCACGATAGCTAGACAGTTGAAATTTTCACAGATGATGTATTTCTGTTGCCGATAAAGCAACAAATAGGTAGGTACTAAAAACAGAATAAAATTAATATTTAAGGGGAGCTCTCATACAACAAACGTTTTTTTTCGACGTTTTTGCCTTGTGGTAGGGAACCCTTCGTGTGCGAGTCCGCCTCGCGCTTGGCCAGTTTTTTCTTTTTTTTTTAATCTCAAGAATCCACCCTTTGTATCGAATTTCGAGCAGTGGTGGCTCATTGGTAACGGCCTGGACTTATTCGAACCCAGCCAGGTGCTTTAATTTGTGTAATTCATCACCACTGCTCTCAAAAGGTAAAGGAGAAAACCAGCATGTCCTATAATCAAAAATTGTAAGACATCTGACATTTATCAACCCACGTGGTGGATTACGGCCCACTCCCTCTCACTGATAGGAGGCCTGTGTCCCAGCAGTGGGAACATTATAGGCTAATTATGAATATCGAATTTATAATAGTACTGCTTTGCTATTCTGTAAAAATCTCACCGTGAAAACTTAGGTGAAGTGAGCGTGGAGTGAGCTGTCAATAGTGTCAATTCCTAGCAAAAACAAACTCGCATCACATAAGTTTTCATGGTGAGATTTTTACAGAATCGACCGGCAGGGTAATTTCGTAACACACTATCAGTGGCAATGGGTTTCATTTTGACAGCAATGATATTATAAGTGTAAAAAGGTGTTTTACTTATAATATCATTGTTTGACAGTTTAACAATATTCATTGCGTTATTTGCGTTGTAGAGCAGACACATTTTTCGAACATATGGAGCAATGGATTAGAAATATGCTTCAAAATGATTCAAATTGAGAGTAATAGTATGTTACGCAATTAGGGTGCGGCTAGAGAGATTAGAAAAGTCATTTTCGTTGTACAGACGCCAGCACATCAAGTTACTACAATCTGTCAGATTTCTTTAATAGATTTTCGACTTTATTGCTAAAGCATAAGGTTCAAGGTTGATTGGGAAAATCTGACAGTTTCGGGTTGGTTGACCTGCTGGCGTCTGTACCTAACCAGAAACAAACAAACCACACGAGACATTTATTAATCTTAACCATCAATGAATCAACACTATCCAATTACTTCCTTTTGACCCCCATTACGAAGACAAAAGCCCCCATTGTCGGACCCTTGCACAGCTCAGGTGTCATGTAACTACTGAAACGATCCAATCACCTCTTAGGGACGGTCGACAGACGATAATCTGGCAAATTGTTCGAGCATAGTTACATGCGAGAGGTTTCAGAGATATGTAGAGATAAAGATCCATGGCGGGGTTTGTTCGAGTATGTGGTAAGTATAAACAGCTATCTATAAGAAGCTTTGTGTTGGACCGTTAAGATAACGTCTTGCTTTTATTCCCAGGTAGTGTCAGCAGAAGTAGAGCACTGCATATGTCAACAGTTATTTTAAAAGTTACACGTAATAGACGGTGAGCCTTTAGAGCCAGGGTGCCCTCAACCGTAAATAAATTCAAATAGTGGTAATAGGTATAATAAAACCAGAATAGTACGTTTATTTTTTTAACTAAGTAAAATCCTAATTTGAGTAAACAATTACGAACGAAGGCAGAATGCTTTTCGCGAGATTTTTATTTTTTCACCAAACTTTTTTTTTTATTTGGCTGAAGCGCGTTTTTCTTTACCATACAGCCTGTTACTTGTTCTTACAATGCTCGTGATTGATATCTTTGGTGATTGGAACTTTTACTAACAATATCCACATTCCAAATTAAAATCACTTTTAGTCTCTAGTGATTAAAGAGCTATTTTAGCCCCTGTTTACGAAGAATACACTAGCTCTTTTTGAATAGATGTGATAATTTTTTTTTTTAACTTTTTGTCTTTCTGTCAATCTTCGAAACGGCAGACAAAGGACGACGGCTTACTTTTTATCAACGTACCACGGAGACGAAGTCGCGGGCGGAAGCAAGTATATTTATAAAAAATACCAGTGCCTCATAAACAGATACTGAAGGACGATTAATTATCGTGCTTGTTCTCTCCTCGTTAGCGGTTCCCAACCATTAGGTTAGGCTTCATGATGTTTTCCTTCACCGTAAGTAAGTCTAAGATTAATTACAAAAGGACTTCGGTTACAGAGAATGTCTGGTTTTTAATTCGTTACCTATGTGATAATTTAGCAGCAGAAAGCCTCCAGAGAGCCTAAAACCGTTCATAATCTATATACTAATAATAATATATATTATACTAATAATAAAGCTGAAGAGTTTGTTTGTTTGAACGCGATAATCTCTAGAACTACCGGTCAGATTTGAAAAAATCTCTTTGCTTTTGATAGCCCAATTCTTGAGAAAGGCTATAGGTTATTTAATATCACGCTATGACCCTTAGGAGCCGAGCAAAAAGAAAAAAAGTCAGAATGAACGCTAAGCTAATACGAAGTGTTGCGACGGGGTGGGGGTACAAGAAATTTCACGCGGAAGAAGTCGCGGGCAGATGCTAGTCTAAGATAATTACATTCCATCGCCACTTAATCACTTATTTACTTAAGGGCGGATTTTTGCATCGCCAGATAACTTTCATTCGGGTAATAAAATTGACGTTTGACAGTTTTTGTATGAAACAACTGTCAAAATTTCAAAAATTATTCCTCGAATATAGTTATCAGATGCTTGAAAATTCGGCCCTAAGTGAAGTGTGAGAGTGTTTTAAGTAGATTTTTGAGTGACCATTTGTAACAAAAAGTTCCTAATAAGTTTTTGGTTGAAATGGAATTTGAACTTTGTATAGTATGACATTCAGTTTGTTGTTCCATAACTTGAAAATTATCTCAAATTCTTGGCTCTAACATAGACAAACTGACATTCTATCAGTGATAACACTGATGGAAAAGTCAAATATATGTTTCGGGCTTCTGACGTCCCATAATGACTGTCAAAGATCCACGAATGACAGCCGGGACCAACGGCTTAACGTGCTTTTCGATGCACGGCGGGGTCTTGGTATGTGAAAATGGTCACCTATCCAAGGACCAACCGCGGCAAGCGTAGTTTAATCTGATCGATAGACCCGTGCGGCTGTTATTACCTACTTAGCCACCATCATCCATATAAAGATGAACCTCCAAACACCCAATAACCTACCCCAAAACCATATTGTTACCTCCAAACGTAACACGAAAAACAAAATCCGTCACAATAGGTCGTAACTGACTCCCTGGTCTTAATAGCCACTCTGAGCGTTAATGGGTCGTTATCTTAACAAGTGCCTACTCGGGTGACAACCTATTACATCCCTTCGGTTTATCTTGGGCCGGTCCTAAGAGCCAAGGGGCAAATGTGGAACATTTTGTATCAGAAGACCCGATCTAATAAGGGATTGTATCTTGTTTTAAAAGTTTAGCGTGACATTATTATGAGTGATTTGGCCATCTTATAAAAAAAATATTTCTGTAGATAGGACAAAAGAGGGACGTAGTTGAGATACAAGAGACTAGGAGTTCATAACTTAGAAGAGTTTACGATAGTTTGATGTTCTTTGAACAAAAAACTTTCAACTTAATTTAACTTAGACTAAGAAACTTGGCACAGTAAGATTAGAGAAAATTCAAGGTTACGGCGTACAGGCCCTGATTATGAATCAAGTTCATTTAAGTTTTCCCTTAAAATTAAGGTTACCATGCCTAATAACTATGGAAACTTGAAATTTAAGATTACAAAATCACGATTGCCGCATTAAGACCCAGTTGACGAATCTACATAGTTCATTTAAAGGGCTTACATGACCTATAGTGCGGTCAATGTCGGACTGCATAGAAAAGAAAGAGAAGGGCGATGCGATGACACAACGCTGGTAATTTATTGCAAAATATGAAGCAATTATTTAATTACAAAACATATATTGTTTGGACTAAAAAATTAAAACAGTAGTGTTTTTGTATGTTGCTTGTAGAATAATCTGACAAAAAATCAGAATGATTATATGTATATTAGTATGGTTTTTATTGTAAAAAAAAAGTTTTTAGAGGTATCTTCATGATTTTTTTCTATCGTATCAAATTAAATACGAATACAAATACAAATTAGTTGTTACATTATGTTTTCAACACACTATCTACCTAGCATATATCCTGAAGAATATCATATATTTTTTCTGATTTTGTTTACTGTAGTCGATAATATACTTTTATTGTTTCTAAAACTTGCTTTTTTTGCGTTTAGGTCCTGTAAACCTCCTTAAGTTTTTGTTTACCTTAAAAATTAAGCCATACTTTGAGTCAAAAATTCAACACAATTTTGCTAAAACAGAGCAATGAATCCAGCACCTGTAGCTTAGTAAGTTAACAACTATATTGCGGAGATAGAGAGATTTAATTACTTAGTTGCCGCGCTCAAAACTCGAGGGATATGAATTAATAACACGTTCGTAACTAAACCTATGTGGTAACATACTGTAGTAGAGGTAAGTGATAGAATCCTTTATTCATAGAGAGTAGCATGACTGATCTTGTACTGCAAATTACTAGGAGAGTATATTAAGCAGCATATTGTTAGTAGCGAATAATGACATTGTTCACTGTACAGGTAATGAGTAAAACGCTCATCTTATTGAATCATACTTGAAGTAAATGTTGCTTCGCTTAACACCTTCTTAACACCCACCGTCGCCGCCCGAGGCAGTTTCCCGCGCCGAAGGCTAGTCTCCGTTGAGATTGGCCACCATGGTCGAAATACGGTCTGGAGGACTTTATAAATTTATTTAAGTTAAATCCGAAAATTGTCGCTATCCAAATCGGATTGAGATTCCATTATTCCACCTTAGAAAAAAAGTAAAAGAAAGTCTCTTACATCCAAACTTCATTGTATTTGATTTCAGTATTATCAGAGAGAGCAGTGCAGCGGTGGTGGCCAAGTGGTATCGGCCCCACGGCGACTTACCAGTTGTAGGTCGTGAGTTCAAACCCAGGTAAGCACATTACTATGTGTATTTAATTTGAACACCACTGCTCTCAAAACGGTGACGGAAAACATCGTGAGGAAACCGTCATAATTATCTTAGAACAAAAAATTCGAAGACATGTGACATCCATCAAGCCTCGCTGGGCCTGAGCGGTGGATTATGGCCCACTCTCTCTTATAAAGAGGAGGCCTGTGTCCCAGCAGTGGGAACATTATAGACTGATTTTGATTAAAATGATTAACAGTACAAGATAAGGAGATATAGCCACTTAACAAACTGGTACCATTCCCGATAATACCAGGAGATCATAAAAGCTTGAAACCATAAAATCAGAATTTCCGTCACCAAAACTCTCCACTTCCCTAAGAAAATAAGCCGATAGTGACGTCCCTTCGAATGATAAACATTTACCGAAGCCTTAAGCAAATTGACGTGTTGAGGCAATACAAAGTAATACGTACAAAAAGTTGGTGATATCACCGATTTCTTTGTGGCATCGTAAATCAAATCAAATCAAATCATTTATTTGCTTAATACAGGTATAAACAGATGTTACAAATAAATATAAAGTACACTGTATCATTACCTAATAAGGTGTGCAAATATTTATATTATTATTATTAATTTGATTAAACAATTATTAAAATGACATTACAAAATTATTATAATAAAAAATTAATTAATTAATTCAAAATGCTACAAATGTCAAAGTTTTAAACATAAAAATTGTCAGATGAATTACCTATATAATATAATTCATGTCATAGACTTAACACTCAAAAAAAAAAAACACTTATATAAATTAAATTAAGATAGGTATTGGTCCAAATTAATATAAAACTATACAGGTGCCAAGTTCAATTATTATAGAATGTCACCCTATTTTTATTGTCATATTATTCAAGGTCAATAATCAAGGTCAATAAATTACTAGTGTATATCTATACTCTTATCCTGTAAGTACTCCTTGACACTATAGTAACATTTATTCACTAGGAATTTTTGCAGCTTCGACTTGAATTGTTGAACAGGTAACTTTTTTACATCATCAGGCAACTTGTTGTAAATCAATGATGCCATACAAATAATACTTTTATTGATTAGTGCTGTTTTTCCATACGGTATATCAATTTCTAATCTTTTTTTGTCTCGTAATTGTCTATAGTAGCTTTTAACAGCAGTCTTAAAATAATTAGGATTTAATTTCACAAAAACATTAAGTTCATATATGTATAACGAGGGCAGTGTCAGAATTTTTAAGCTTTTAAAGTAGGGTTGACAGCTGGTTGTGTTGTCTACATTACACATTGCTCTAATGCATTTCTTTTGAGCTATAAATAGAGATTCCTTATCGACTGAGTTGCCCCAAAATACAATACCATATCTTAGGACAGGTGCAACAAGTCCGTGATAAGCAGCTAATACGGCTTCTTTAGTAACAATTTTTGAGAGCTTGAACAGAGCAAATGAGGATTTATTAATTCTTTTGCAGACATATTCTAAATGTGCTTTAAAGGAAACACTATAGCTCGTTCGCAGAGCAATTTCCTCCAAACTGCCGTTCTACTATCGCTGTTGACACAAACATTGGCTGCGAGATGAAAACATCCTGCGAGTTGTGACGCCCTGGTACACCTATGAATAATTTAGTAGTGGACTGGCACATTTTTTATTTAACAAAATTATAAAAAAAGCGTTTTCAGATAGATAAACATAAGTTAGTCGATTTGTTTTGTATGTGACCCTGACTGATGTACGGATTTATTTATCATGACATAAGGTTACATACGAACGCTCATTCACGGATGGTTCACCTCGCATAAAAGTCTTTAACGTTATAAGTCTTGGAAATACGAGTATTATGATTATGAATGCGGAAGTGAGCACGTTTTGACGGCTAAATGGCCGAATTGAATATATTCGCAGAGCGTAGCTTGTTTGTGGAAAAATAATAAAATATTTTATCTGGAGAGAAAGACACGCAAAGAGAGCCGCTATTATTAATGTTGAATAAATGTCTTTACTCATAACAATGTGGCAGATGACCAAAGGCATTGTCTGGTAAAGAGCAGCTGCACACTATGAAACAAATCTTAAGTATAACATAGCTAATAAACTATTACACTCCGTTTAAATGCTAATCAATGTAGTTATCACCTTTAAAGTAGGTACGAGTCTAAAAACAACGAACTAACACAAATCTACTTAACTCTTGGACCTTCTCAGAACACTGTCCATCAGCAAACACAATTACTCACTAACCGTAGATCAACAAAAACCGACTCTCCCGTCAAATCATGAACAAATAGAAACAAAGAAAGAAAAAAGTTTATTTGGACACAGTTCGTGAAACACAAAATACAAAATTAACAAAATAAAAATAATGTTTCAACAACAATAATGTGTGCCTCACGGCTGCGCCAAAAAAGGTTCATTTCAGCATTAATGCCAGACAGAATATGCTGTCTGACGCTGGTTTAAAAAATAAACGAGACCGAAAGAAAATAAATGACAGCTATTTGGAGTTTTTTTACTTTTAGTACCGGTTCTATCCGTTCGTAAGTCTACGTTGCCTAACGAAACAAACTTTATCACCTTTCGTTGAATATTGAAACAGTAGCTATGAATATGTGGGTGCTACTGTTCGTCCTGTGTGCTTTTGGCGTAAATGGAAAATTGGATGAAGATGATGAACAAGGATCGTCAGGTATGTAGACATTTGTTAATAGAAAAAGAGAAATCGAGAATACGGTTATTGTAAAAGAAAAAAAAAAGCATGGTTACAATACCCCAAGCTCTACAGTTTGTATTTTGGGGCCAAAAAAGAAAGATGTTACTAATAGCGAGTAGAATAAAGATGATTCCCTTCATGTGATACTGGTATTCAGCTCCATCCCGTCAGACTGAAAGCCGATCCCAAAATATAAAAAAAAAACTAGGCAAAAAAAAGGTAAAGGTAAAAAAAGAAAAGAAAAAAGGCAGGGTAAAGGGTTAGGCACGAATTGATGACGAGGATAAGGAAGCACCAACGACAGGTGTACTTAATAATGATGAAGCAAATGGCAGTGTCGCATTTCTTTATTTCAATACTAGCTGACCCAGCCAACTTTGTAGCGCCTCAGAATCAATAAGAAAGAATGTATGAGAAAATGAATTATCTACATATTTTTCTTGGTATTTTTCCGTGTTTTAACAGTTATTCCGCTCTTCGGGGCGGAGGCAACTCCAACAAATCAAAGATCATAATAATCGGTCCAGCCGATCTTGAGTTATAAATGGTGTAACTAACCCGACTTTATTTTTATCTGACTTAAAAAAAAGGAGGAGGTTCTCAATTCGGTTGTATTTTTTTTATATGTAAATAGATTACTTATTGTAATTACAAAAGTAAGCCTACAAAAGGATAAGTCAATAAGTCTTGGCTTCCAAGATAATACAGAAATTTGTTTAATTTTGAATAGAAATGCAGTAATTACTATTGATTTGATAAAAGTGCGCGGTTACTGCTTTCAGTTTGCGTGTGTCAAATGTAAACAAACGCTATAAATATAAGCATAGGTTTTGTTGAATTTGACTGAAATGCTATTGCATAATCACCTGTTATGTAAACTTTTCTCGTTACATAATCAGCCTGTTATTTTCCTACTGCTAGAACTAAGGGTAATTAGATGCCGACGATGTTTGCGATCGCGGTCTCTGTCTCGATACCTCGATGTTGAAACTCGCTGTTTCTACATGGATGGAGGTGCGAACACGTCGGTTCAGTCTGCTTAGCCTTTTCCCAACTATGTTGGGGTCGGCTTCCAGTCTAACCGGATGCAGCTGAATACTAGTATTTTACATGGAGCGACTGCCTATCTGACCTCCACAACCCAGTTTCTGGGTAATACGATAGCCCTTGGTAAGACTGGTTGTCAGATTTTCGGACTTCCGACTACCCATAACGACTGTCAAAGATCCACGAATGACAGCCGGGACCAACGGCTTAACGTGCTTTTCGAGGCACGGAGGGGTCTCGGTATGTAAAGATGGTCACCCATCTACAGACCAACCGCGGAAAGCGTAGCTTAACCTGATCGATCGGCCTGTGCGGCCGTTATTATTTAGCCGCAGACCCCTCCGACGTTTATCTAAGGGCTGATTTTCCCAACGCCACATAATTTTATCGGAGGAATAATTTTGAATTTTTGACAGTTCTTCCATACAAAATCTCTTAGACGTCAATTTTATTTTATTTCACGAATAAAAGATATCTGTCTGTGAAAAATCAGCCCATAAGAAGAAATGCGGGTGGTCTTTTCTCCATAGTAACGCTTTTGCATGTTTTCTTTCTGGTTAATGACCATAAAGCAATGATTTTTTACAGAATAATAAATATTAATTACTTGTATGTCCCCATGTTTTCCTTTTTGATTATACATTATTTTAATAAGCACTAGAACCCTCAAAAAATGCCGGTTTAAACCGCTGTCAACAGAGGCCTAGGTGTACAAATTTGAAAAAATAAAAACATAAGGACACAGTATATATTCTTCTTATTCAGTTTATGAAATATCTTTTAAATTGGTCTATTATTGGAGGAGGAAATAGGCGTGAGCCAAACCTCGAATTATGACTTTTTACTTAGGCTTTTTCAAAAGTCTCTCCGACCACATTTCCTCTTAAGATCAATTGTTACCGCACAATTAAATAACAAAGTACTAGAGTCGATAATAATCGGTTAACTCCGCTCAGTTAGGTGCGTGTTTAGCTTCACAAAGTCGGTAAGAGTTGGCAATAACATATTGTGAAAACAAATCCAAACACAGCGTCACCTCATTTTTGTTTAGTTTCTTTGTTAAAGTTTGTCGTAATCGAGTAAAAGGCTGTATTGGACTTTTTGTTTAAGCAATAACAACGGAGTTTGAGTAACGCTTGCCGGGGTCTATCCGTGGATGGGTGATCTATTACATACCGAGACAGACCTCTCCGTGTCTCGATGGTCCCGGCTGTCATTCGTAAATCTTTGACAGTCGTTACGGGTAGTCAGAAGCCGGAAAGTCTGACAACCAGTCTTACCAAGGGGTACCTATCGTCTTACCCAGTGACTGGATTCTGGAGGTCAGATAGGCAGTCGCTCCATGTAAAATACTGGTATTCAGCTGCATCCGGTTAGACTGGAAGCCGACCAACGTAGTTGTGAAATGGCTAGGCCTAAGCAGATTGATTTTGTTTTGGCAATAAGCAGTTGTTTGTTTTTGGACTGATGCTGGTTCTAATGTCATGAATTTGGTCTTTATACCCGAATGTCTTCAGAATCAGAACCAGAATTCTTTATCGTGGATTTTTTTTTATATTAATTTAATTTTGGTTCCTCAAAATCTTTGAACGTCTAAACTGTTTGTTCGAAAATAAAATATGCAAACTTTTTTAGATCATCTCGTTTCATGTCTATTTTATTACCGACTTCAATCAAAAGGAGGTTACTTTGATATCTTGTTCCACCACCCTTGATTGGTTTTCCTTTGTTTATTTTGCAGATATGTTTATACGATTTTTGTGCTGCTCCATTTAATCTGATCATCATCGTCATTGGCAGCCTTGTTCCACACACTGCTATATGAGTATATGCTTCCTCTCTTTTTTGCCATGCTTCCCTGGTATGTACGAGTCTTATGATAATGATAAATGATTTAATTTTTAAAGACGGAAGTAAGTAGGTTTGTACAAACACTTTGTTATACACGTCAATTATTATTTATAAAACTAGATGAGGTCGGCGTTCCCTAGACCGAAGAATGTCCGAAATAAACTGAGGTCACAATCTCTTTTATAGTCCAGACATAATCATGGTACAATCAGTGAAGACCATGTAGATTGGTGTCTGAAATGGTCTTTTGAGGAAACATCCCACACAGATTGAGCGGACCTATCCAGCCACGCGTTTGTCAGTAACTGTGCAGCTCGACTCAGAACTTAAGAAGCTCAATGAGGACTTCCCTGCGATCCTCCGTAGGTCTTCCATCCACCTGGCCATTGGTCTACCAACGCCCCGTGTACCGATTTTTGGAAAACATTTCGTGAGGGCTCTGCCCCACCTGCCACCACCATCATCATTTAATCTGATAGATTATGTCTATCTGGACATAACGAATCAAGCTTATAGTCTTCAAAAATAGATTCATCATATTTTTTTCACCCTTTTTTGCAAAATATTTAAAGAAACTCTTTCCTCCCTGTAAAATAGTCCTAAAACTTTCGAAAGACTGACAAGTACTTACAATGCTCTAGTTTAAAACATTAAAAACAACTTCTTTGATTGATGGACAAAAATGAAGGCGATGTTCATCTTAGAGGGTTAACTTTTTAAATTATATTCTCTTTTTGTTATAAGTTTTAACAGATCTTTATTGATAGCTTGAAGTATTTGTTTTTGGAAACGGATTCATTAGCATTCTTAAAAGTTTTTGACATATTTATATTTAAGTTTAGTTTAAGTATTTTCTTTACATACAATAAAATAGAAACGAAGTCAAAACTATATAAACAAGAAATTACAACAAGGTGTGCGAAAAAAAAATTAACTGAACGATTTTTTGTCCGTTTGTCTGAATGTGATATGTTCCGGATTGGCGCAAAAACAGATTTTATAACCTTGATTAACACATAAGGTACTTCGTTAGAGTACATTCACGTAGGATATTTTCCGAAATCCACGGAGAAACAGTTGGAGAAAAAGTTCGGTATGTTTGGCGTCACTGACCATAAACAAAAAAAATTAAAAACCTGTATGACAGTCTGTGTCAAGTACTCTATTGACATATTAACAACGCCTGTATAATTTGTAAGAGATTTAGACAGTAGCGACCAGCCTTCGGCGCTGGAGATATTATAGTTCACAAGTGTGTGCGCAGACACAGGTGCACTCTCTTCCCTCACTCTCATAGTCCTATGGGACGGCAATCCGACCGGAGAGAGATCAGGCGCAATACCAACGCCCCGAACCACGAGGGGCCACGCCTACTACTAAACTCCGGGCTGTGAAGGAATTCCTAATGGAAAATTCCAATAGCACTTTGCTCGACATGCTCCAGAATTGCGTAACACACGATCAATCACAATGTGGATAAATTTGAAGGATATTGCTAATCCATTGCTTCATATGTTAGAAAGATTTGTCTGATCAACAATGTAAACAACGCAATGAATGTTGTAGAACTATCGAGATGAAAGCCATTCCTACTGATTGTGTGTTACGCAACTACCCCACTGGGCATACACAGGTCCAGAGCCATACACTCAGTCTCTCACCAACGGGGCAGTCAAAACTTTAACATACGAGTATAGGTAGTTATTAGTTAGTGTTAACTTAATCTAAAGTCAAAGTTAGTAGTTAGCACTGCGGATACACACTAATCCACGGAATTCAAAATTACTCACAATCAAAAGTACCAAAAATCGAGTCGCCAAAACTAAAAATGACTCATAGTTAATATAATTCGCAACTTTCGGACACTCCAGTCCAAATTGAGGTCTAACTTTTGTCCGAAACTTTATTCGGGGGCGAAAAAAATTCGGACAATTTCGCCACTTATATGCTAGATTTTCCCACTGAAGCGTTTATCAAACAATTTAGTCGCGAGTTTTCGATTCTGCGAAAACCGATGCGACTGCGTATAATGTGGAGTTAAGAAAACTAGTGCTTCTGAATTCCACGACCGCTAAATGTTTTTTTGTAATTCGGTGCAAATGTTCAGCTGAATGAAATTTTTAAACAGTTTTATAAAGTGCCTCCGAAAACTGTTTGAGAACAAAGTAAATGGGACAGAACTACGAGTATGTTGTGACTTTTGAAATTTATTTCATTGTTGAATATAACGTCATTCCACTGACCAGGGAGCCTAAAAAGGCCACTTTGGCAGAATCATAAAAGGATAACATTCTGAATATGGCGAAGACAGTCCGTGTTTTTCTTTTTTTCGCTGCACTACGTAGGTATAATCAAAGAGATTGGGATTGTATTTGGATTGGATTGATTGGTATTTCAGCACAGACAAAAAAAATAACTGTAAAATCCTTCACCAATGGGATTTGATACGATTAACATAACAGTTAACTGTCCATTATGATTCATAATGTTATCCTTTTATGATTCTGCCAAAGTGGCTTTTTTAGGCTCCCGTTACTTGTTTAATAGAGGTCAGTGCGTCATTCCCATGCACTGACCACTATCATACAAGTGTACTTGTATAATATAGATCAGTGTTCCCATGTCATATTTTTATTGAGCCTTCGAGTCAAAGACGCTATTTTGCTTCTGTTCTTTGAGTTTCAATACTGTGGCTTATTATCTATGGTCGTATAATAGTCTATTGTTACTGTCCATCTACCTTTTCCGTTCCATACTCTTTAATTATCTTTCGGGGAAATTGAAAATTGGCTCAATCATTCTCTGTTATCCCATTATGTGAACGCTCATTGCTTCACACAACCGACTTTAGGCAATCACCGGTACACGAGTAATCTATTTAGGCACCCAATCCACTCCTGTGTGAGTATGTGCGCCTGGTACCAACAGAGATAACTAGGGTAAATTTAGCTACAGATGTGACTGACAGATTTCAGCCGTGATTTTCAGGAATAGGTGAGTTAATTACAGGTAATGGAGTGAGTGAGATGTTCGATTTACGAAGGAGATAGCAAGTGTTTCTAGTTTCATGCCCTAGAATCGTTTTTAATAAGGCTTTCTGTATTTCTATAAAAGACATTACATATAATGTGTATATACTGTTAAGGTATGCGTAAAAAAAATATAAGTAAAAATAAGCGTTACAGGTTTTATGCATCTTAATTCGTCTCGACTAATCTAAATTCCACCCCCTGTATAAGTTTCGTCATAGAGTTTTAGTCTTATCAAATCTGAGAGTTGTTTAGCCTAACTCCGACTGCGCTAACAGATAGAGGACCCTCTAACACTAAGATGAAGTTGAAACTGATCGATTATCATAACTCTCTGCGCTGCCAAATCCTTAGACTAACAAGTGAGGCTGGCGGGATGCGATATTGGTACGGCAAATATATTATTTTAGGTTAGGTTGGGTTTAGAAGCAGTGTTGGAGCTATACCTATAACTAAACTATAACTAAGTGATACTAACATAGTTATTAAGTTTTATTTACTAACAAAATTGTTACTATATTATTATGTATGCTTAGGTTAAGGTATGTATCTATGGGTCTTGGTTACCTGAAAATAAATGATTTATTATTACTAAAGGGATGAACGAATACATGTGTTGATGTTAGGTTTAAATAAAGATGGCTTCGATAGTTGTCTGTATAAGGTGTTCCTACTGAACACATCATCATCTCCCTAGCCTTTTCGCGACAATGTTGGGGTCGGCTTCCAGTCTAACCGGATGCAACTGAATACCAGTATTTTACATGGAGCGACTGCCGATCTGACCTCCACAACCCAGTTATTGCGTAATACGATACCCCCTTTTTTTTTTTTTGGTTGTCAGACTTTCGGGCTTCTGACGGCCCGTAACGGCTGTCAAAGATCCACGAATGACAGCCTACGAAATGCACCATCCATACTAATATTATAAATTCGAAACTAACTCATTCGGTCTATCAGTTACCTTTTCAAGCCTTAACGGCTGAACGAATTTAGATGTTAGACACACGGATAGAACATGACCTGGGTTACAACATAAGATACTTTTATCCTGGTAGCACATTCCCATGGGATGATTTTCAACTTCCACATGGGCGAAGTGGCAGGCTAAAGCTATAGGCGCCCGCTTAACTGAGACGTTGTCTGAGCTAGCTGCGCCGTGCGGGAGGGTTGATACGAGTAGCTGCCACAAGTTGACGAATCACTGAACTCTCGCATCACGTCACCACAGCCCTGCCGCACCGCGCTGTTACAATACGACTGACGTACCTTGGCGGGACTGAACTTCGCGCAGAAGGCTGCGCACGAACGGTATTTAGGAACCAAATGGTGGATGAGGCGAGTGTGAGTGAGAGAACATGCGCGAAAGTTCGCAAAGGCTATACTCAGGCCCGCCAAGTTACTTCAGTCTTTTGTACCTCAGGCAAGCAACGTCTCACTTAAGCAGTCGGACTATACGAGTAGGAGTATTTACTGTTAATTTTGTCCTTAATACATGAATAGTAAGTAGCAAAGAGTTTATAATTGTGCCCGGTAATTGGGGTCGCCTTCGTTAAATGAGAGCTACTATGGCTAACGAACCGTAGATGTTACTACACCTCTGACAATTTATTTACAAGATGTTTTTTAACTGGCGAACCTTGAACGCGAAAAACGCTAGCCAAGTGCGAGTTGGACTTGCACACGAAGGGTTCCGTATCAAAAGGCAAAAGTCGCCGAAAAAAATACGTTTCTTGTATGGAGACCCTCTTTAATTTTTAACTTTATTTTATATTTATTATTTGTTGGTATAGCGGAAATAGAAATACACGCTGTGAAAATTTTAACTGACTACCTATTACGGTTCATGAGATACAGCCCCCTGACAATCAGACGGACGGACGGACAGCGGAGGCTTAGTAATAGGGTTCTGTTGGCACCCTTTGGGTACTGATCCCCAAAATAGATTTCCTAAGATCATAATGTTAAGTTTATAGCTGATCACGAGGGCAACGCACTCTTCTCGAGAGTACTTAGATACATGAAATCTTTTTTTTTTTGTTGTATTGCTGCTAAGATGCCAAAATATATCACATCTGATCTGTTAAGTTACGCCAATCAATTAAAAGAGCCCTTGTATAGACATAGTTCCACCCTGAATGACTAGGGCGATAGCGAGAGTAAAGGTCGTTAGTTTCAAAGTTCTGATGAACGATTGTGGAAAGCATTATCAAAATAATTAATGTTACTAGGTTACGGTGATACTCATTGTGTAAGTTTGGTTATTAAGCAATAATAAACATAAATCTGTCTGGGATAAGTTATAACATAATAAAAACCATTCATTTAATTTAGTTGAGAGAGAAGCGAACAAAAGTAATTTGTTTTGTGTTTATATTTTGTGTTAAATACGGGTGCAATGTAAATGGTTGTTACGTGCGGGTCATTTTACGTAAACTATACGAGTATATTTATTTATTGGTCACTGACTAGTTTTTGGACTCAAACTCCTGTAAGTTTTTGATCTCTTGGTACGTTTATACGGTTAATCTACCAAAGCGAATAATGGTGGGCAAAGAGGTACCTATTTGGTTTTTAACTTATTACCGACAATAGTATCATTCTGTTTTTGCCCTAAAGAACGACATAGGGTTAAATAAAAAAAGAAAATAATGAATATACTTACATTTATTTAGCACCGACTAAAAGGAACACAAAATATTCTGCATATTATAAAGATCTATCATCATTTGCCTAGCCTTCTCCCAACTATGTTAGGGTCGGCTTCCAGTCTAACTGGATGCAGCTGAATACCAGTATTTTTACATGGAGCGACCGCCTATCTGACCTCCACAACCCCCTTACTGGGTAATACGATACCCCTTGGTAAGACTGGTTGTCAGACTTTCGTGCTTCTGACTACCCTTAACGACTGTCAAAGATCCACGAATGACAGCCGGGAAAAACGTCTTAACGTGCTTTCCACAGCACGGAGGGGTCACGGTATCTAAAAGATGGTCGCCCATCCACAGACAAGCGTAGCTTAACCTGATAGATCGACCTTTTCTATCTCGTCCAAAAATTGTGTATTCAAAATAGTCTCACCAGCAAAAACCTATGTAGATATTCAAACTCAACTACTGACTCCATTTTATAAACGACCTATTTTTCTAATGTTCCTTCCTTCATAAATCTATGGACCGCTACCACAGATTACTGAATAGTTACTACGTAACAGATACTTCACTCAGTAGAAAATTTCCAATACCTATTACAATAATTGCCTACTCCCTCGCGTCAACAACCACTGTATGCTAAAATGCGCCTAAATGCTCAAGCGTACAGCAGTGATTGCTTCGCACCGCGCGATTCCACAGTAACCGCAGGGCTGCCTCTTCGATAAAATTAAATTAACATAACTTTTTATCTATGTTATTGAGAACTGTGAATATGTTCTGACTTTTATGTGGCAGTTAAAAATTTTATAATTTATAAAATATTTAACCAACTTAAAAAAAGGAGGTGATCAGACATACAGGCCAAACTGAGATGTTTGACTTGTATGGTTTGTAGGTATGTTTGTGCGCGATAATCTCGCGTTTGGCTAAACCGATATCGATGCGGTTTTCAGAAAAGGATTTGTTACATTTAGGAGAACGTTTTAAAATAAGTATAATACTTCTTAGTTTGATGATGATCTTCGGAGATGTTCACTAGAAATGAAAAAAAAAGCCTTAAAAAAGAGAACCGACTTCAAATAAAGCACTAAGCCGTAAGAAATAATTTGTTTTTTTTTTTATGTTAGTGCTAACAGCTGGTAATTACGAATCGAAAAAAAAAAGTGTTTATCCCTTCTTCTGCTTGATTTACACCCATCTACAGCACATAAGGCACCACACGGCATCGTAATACGCGTACGAACGAACAGCACTATTAAAATTGAACGGCGTGCGCGCGCTTCGCTTGCGAAAACCGCACTGAATTTGATCCGCCGGCGGACCGAGACCGCTCGGCTGGGCGGTAGGCACTTATAGCGCGCAAGTACATGGAGTGACGGAGGCCTGCCGCTACCTGCCGAGTCCTATTATCTCAACGGAACGAAAATCACGCAACTATAAATCTTATTGTATTGTAATACGGGCTAGTTTTGTTTGAGACTTTAAAATAGATGTGACTTAATATCATGGCTGTTTTATATTGAGGTGTTGGAGAAAATGTCATTGACAATACTAAAGGGTCAAATTGCAATAGTTTTTAGTAGTTTGGTCATTAGCACTGAGCAATTTGAAATCATCACCTCCACATGGCCTCCACCCAAAATAGTTTGGCGTCGTGTTTTCAGAAGGTACCAGGCGCCCATATTAATAAATCGCTCTCTTAAAAGAGTTAGAATTTTAAGTGTAGTTTTACTTGAGTTTTGGAAGATAAGATGACGTCTTTGTTATAATTGCTTCTTCAATGGTAACACTTAGAATGACGATAAGTGATGCATTTATCTTTGAATTCAGCTGCTAATCTCTAGAACGTTACATGAATTTCACCTCAGAAAAGCTTCGACCAGATTTGCACTGATCGTGATCATAAAAATATACAGACGTCAATTCCAGTAGCATGATCCAAAATGGATTGTGATTGTGGTATTATTATTTTATAAAAATTGTAAGTAATTAAATAAGTACCTATTAGATAATCAACACTGGATGTAAGATTTTTCCTAAAAGCCTTGTAGCGGTATCTACAACGCTACATGCGAACAACGCGTCATACTACGTCACGTAAAATCCTGCATCGCCCAAGCAGAGTTTACCGCGCAATTAACATAGATACAACGGCCCGACATGAATCATTGGGCAGTTGCCCACCAGACATAACACCCGTCTGGTCGGAGGATCCTCCCTTTTCTATAGAGTATGAGTCAACTTACACCCTGTTCCTCATACCTCTATAGCCTAAAAAAGTGTTCGTATTTTAAGCAATTCCTTCGTCTACAAAGAAAACTTACTAACGAAATCTTTTCCCTACCAGGAGACCATGACTTGGACGACAGTATAGAGAGGATAGGCCCAACCGTGACGCAGGTGTACGAACACCCGTACGCCGCCTCCATCAACAAGAACGACACCTACATCTGCAGCGCCATCGTACTCAACAAATACTGGCTGCTGACCCTGTCCAAATGCTTTGATTCGTAAGTATCATGTATTAATCTTTTTATTCTTTCTATCGGCCCGGAAGATATGAGACAGGAACAACTTAGTATTATTTAGAAAGACTCGGGGAAACTATGGAGGAAGTAAGATCAATTTCACCTCTGTTTTTTACTGTCATAACCAGCGCATTTTCGATAGTCTGAGTACTAGGTTAACATATATGTATGAAGAAGAACCATCGGAATACTAAATATGAAAATTAATGGATTATTTGGTCTTTTTGGTAGCAAACTATGCCACTGGAATTTGTAAGATTTTGCTGAATTAAAAAGCCTATGTACTAGTACAAAATCGGAAGAACATAAAGTGTTAATTACCTTATAACAAGACAATGAAGTAATTATAATAACGATGTTGAAGTAAATCGTAACATAATAAGGCCTATTGTCTTTAGCGTGATACTAACAGCAGTCATCTCAAACCATAATAATGTAATGTATGTATACTTAAATATACCAGTTAATTATCTCTATTATGTATTTATTATATAGCCGAGTTTACTTACTGACAGATACCGATCCCACTAATTCAATATGAAAGTTTTTATATTGCTATTTTTTATAATTAATAGGTATTATAACCTCAATTTTCGTCGATGACTTTTCAATTACGATGTAATAACGTTAGGAACTCAATAAATTATTTGAAAATTAAAAAAAAAGAGAAATATTAAACATTGGATGTTTTTGTATAACACGCATAAACTGCCCGAAATATTTGGATAAAATTTCGCACACATTTATAGACCGTGAGTTGGATCAAAATTTAGGGTAGATTTTATCCGGATACGTGAAAGAGTTTTCCTAAGAAACAGAGTAAAACCGCGGGAAACAGCTAGTGCTTAATGTTTGGCCTGTTTCTCATGAAAGCTATCGACCTATTGGATGGGAAGTGTTAATTAAATATTGATGAACGCATCTGGTTCACTCCGGTATAATTATTTGGGCAAAGGTCAGTAGGCCGCTGAAGTTTTTAGTGAATTGAAATTTGTAAATGGAATGATAAAGTGCAAAGGGCAAGTAATATCGGAGTTTGGATTTGTGTCCGGACATATGGCAGGGTCATCCAACAAAAGAGTAATACACTTCTGTCTATAACCCTTCGGGAAATGGGAACTGGCCTGGTGTTAAATTGTGAGTTGTGTACCAATTGTGACATTCCTTTGCAACAGGCTGGTATTTTACGTAGTTAGCCCCAGCTGCGGTATTTTGAATAACCTTTATTATTATACCATTATAAAACTGCATCGTTGGGCTACTGGTAGCAAGGGCTGCTGCTGAACATGAGGTCTTTGGGTTCAATTCCCAGGTCGGACAAAGTATTATTGGGTTTTTCTATCTGGAATTTCTTAGTAGCAGCCCGGAGTCTATGGATTTGTAACGAAACATAACGGGTGAAATGTGGGTGTATTAAAGGTACACCTAACCTAACCCTTTGGGGGAACAAGGCGTAATATTTTGTTATTATAAAACCACTGTAGGTACTAACGTCAGGCACTAGTTGTCTGGAAACATTTTAGCTGAACTGGGCCTTTTTGGCGCAGCCGTGAGGCACACATTCCTGCTAATTTCTTACATCGGACTTTGCACTTTTTATCTTTATTTTTGTTTTTATCTGATGTACGACTATTATCTGACTGTCTGGTGTATTGCATGTCTTGTATTCTAAAACGCTAAATAAATGTATTTTCCTTCTTCTTTTCTTTCGTACTAGGATTCTAGAATACGGCTGCAGAACATTGCTAGAGACAAGAATAATGTAAACCTTGAAATTGGTTGTGCCATTGTTATGAAGGTCAATTGAATTGTACGTGCCTGTTGGGTCCGGACCTGTGCAAACAAGTCCGTTTGACAGATCAAATATGTACCTACCTTCGCATATAGCTGCTGGCTGTAGAAACGTGGTAGTCCGTTTCTGAGTAGTTTTGTTTAATTAATATTTTAGATTAATCGATAGGTGGAAAAAGAGAGCAAAAGAAACGTTATTTATACGGGGTGCCAGGTCGTCGACGAGCAACCTGTTACCAAGGGTTCAGAACATTATTCTGGACCCTATTGAGTAGAAATTTTACGTCGAATTATTAAAAAAACGTGTGGGGTCGGAGGATCTCCGTCCGGTAAGAATGAATTTCAAAATAAAAATCCAAGATGGCGGCTGCGAAAATTTCAAAATGACGACAATTTGTACATTTTGCAGCGAATCATCTTGGATTCTCAATTTTACCTCACTATCGACTTCAGCATCCTCAAAAGCAAGAAAACGAAATAAATGAAGAAGTGATAAATAAATTGCAGCTGCCATCTTGTATTTTATTTTTGACCGACTTTAAATTTCTACGCTTGGTGGTCTGGAATAATTGTGCTGACTTCATGGCTACAGTTTGCGCGCCTATGTCCCTGCCACCCTCTATACTGTATTTAACTTTTCCTATATATTATAAAAAATCACCGAAACGGCTTGACCGATTTTTATGAAAATTTTTTTTGAATATTTTGTAGGTCTGAGAATAAGGTCGTAGGCTTTTTTTTTTTAAACAACCTTTGCGGGGTCGGCTAGTATAATATAATATTCCATTTATTTTCAGACGTACCTACTTAAACAATTCACTTATAATACACGTTGATAAGAACCATATAAGAGGGGAAAAACTTTACCAGTCACATAAATAAATTATATTACATAATATTTATTTTGTTGTTTACAACCTCCTCTGGGTTGTGAAACATAAAGTTATCTATATAAGTATAAACCCATTTATGTCACAGTCGAGGAAAACAAACCTAACCTAGAATCAAAAAAATCTATGTTCTGCTGGTAGACTATAAAATCCAAAGACACACTTTCTCCCAGCATCATCAATTATTGACAGCATTGTTCTACTCACTGCCGATTATAGACCTCCCTTTTGTGCAATGCTTTCCTGGTATGTGCGAGTTTCATATAGGTCTTGTGATCTTTGCCCACTATTCCAATAAATGATCGCACAAAAACAAGGGCTTTCGTTAAATGGCAATTAAAACAACCAATTACAACGTTTATCTTAACTGTTTATGCACAAAATAGGGATACTGTTTACGTTAAATTAAGACAAGATTACAAACACCTTAGTCGATGGCAAATACTCATTTATTCAGCCAACACCCACGGGTTATTTTGCCATCCCGCTCTTACTTCCAAAATTCAATAGGAGAGAAGGAGATGAATATGTTTGACTTATTCAAATTACGCATTGCGTTAGCTGTATAGCCTTTTGCCTTTGCTCATGATAAACAAATATTTGCAAATCTACCTCGTCTATTATGTGAAAAGCCTGAATGTTAACTTTTGTTCGCCGTTATTTAAATTTATTATTTCAGTCTTTGCTATTTCGCTTTTGTTAAATTTATGTTTTACATTCATAGTGAATGTTAATAACTGCCCCGTTGGTCTCGCGGTCGCAAGCGCAATAGCTGAGCGTGTAGTCCTAGGTTCGATGCCTAGTTCGGGCAAAGTGGTATTGGGTTTTTCCATTAGAAATTTCTCAGTAACAAACAACTCTGAGTTTGGAAGTCGGCGGAGTGATACCCCCATGCGTCGGAAATTACGTTAAGGCGACTACATGACTTAAAGCGCGGTCTTTGTAGGACTGCATAGAAAAAAAGAGAAGCGCGATGACACAACGCTGGTAATTTATTGCAAAATATGAAGCAATTATCTATTTACAAAAAATCTATTGTATGAACTAAAAAAATTAAAACATACTAAAATAGTGTTTTAGTATGTTGCTTGTAGAATAATCTGATAAAAAATCATAATGATTGTATGTATTTAATAAGTATTCGTATGGTTTTTATTGTAAATAAGAAACTTTTTAGAGGTACTCGTATCTTCATATTTTTTTTCTATCGTATCAAATTAGTTTTATTAAATTTTCAACACACTATCTACCTAGCATATATCCTGAAGGATATCATATATTTTTCTGATTTTGTTTCATAATTAGCCTATAATGTTCCCACTGCTGGGACACAGGCCTCCTCACTGTGAGAGGGAGTGGGCCGTAATCCACCACGCGGCCCCAGTGCGGGTTGGTAGATGTCACATGTCTTCGAATTTTTGGTTCTAGGACATGTCGGTTTCCTCACGATGTTTTCCTTCACCGTTTTGAGAGCAGTGGTGATGAAATAATTTACACAAAGTAAAGCGCCTGTCTGGGTTCGAACCTACGACCTACAATTCGTAAGTTGCGGCCGATACCACTGGGCCACCACTGCTGTTTACTGTAGTCGATCATATACTTTTATTGTTTCTAAAACTTGCATTTTTTGCGTTTAGGTCCAGTAAGCCCCTTATGCTGTTGGTCCTGCGTTCTCTCTTTCCATAAATTCGCCTACTCTTAGCACGTTATTCGTTTTAATTTCATTGATGCGATGTTATGATCCGAGACCCCGGAAAATGATCCCTACGATACAGTTATTAATGTATAGTACCGTAATTGCGTAACACACTATAAATCACAATCTGAATCATTTTGAAGGATGTTGCTAATGCATTGCTTCATATGTTCGAAAAAAAATTCTGCTCAACGACGTAAATAACGGAATGAATGTTGTTGAACTGTCAAAATAAAAGCCACTCCTACTGATAGTGTGATACGCAATTACCCCGGTAGTTGTTCTAAGATGATATTTAAAAAAATTGTAGATAAATAATAACGTTTGATGAAATTTAAATCCCACTATTATTATAAAGGCGAAAGTTTGTGAGTGTGTGACCGCGTGTGAGGGGGGGTGTGTTTATATGTTTGTTACTTCTTCACGCTCAAACGGCTGGACTAATTTTGATAAAATTTTGTATGGAGGTAGCTGACACCCTGGATTAACATAGGCATTTTATCCCGATATTCCCACGGGATCGACATTCACGCTGGTGAAACCGCGGGGCGCAGCTAGAATGTTCATAAAACGAAATCGCGGAACCGTACACGTGTGTTAAATTAATTTCGCCATCAAAGCAGCAAGTTGTATATATTAGACTAGCTTCTGCCCGCGACTTCGTACGCGGATCCTGTTGCTTATGCCAGCGACAACGGGGTCGTCAAAATCGAAGATCTGAAACGTCTGATGTCGAATTCTAAGAGCCCGGGGACGGGAAAACGGGAAAATGCGCGAGACGATTCGAGACGTTCCAGATCTTTCATTTTTGTAAGTCAACAGGAAATGCCCATCAGACTAAACATCTTTTGCTAAGACGTCATTCCTGTATGTTATAGTGTCGCTGGGCTTTGGAGTTCCACAACAGGTGTTCCAGATCTTCAAATTTATTCTCACAGCAGAAAATGCTCTTCATGTGGAATATTTTTTGCTATAGCACCATTTTTACCGACTTCACAAAAAGGAGGAGGTACTATGTTCGGGTGTTTGTATGTTTTTTTTTTTGTATGTTAGTTCATCGAATACTCCGCCAATTGTCGACGGATTTTCAAAATTCTTTTTTTGTTCGAAAGTAGATAGTTCTGAGGTGGTCCCATTGTCACCAAGTTAGGATCTGATGATGGGATCTTAGAGAAATCGAGGGCAACCCTCAAATTTTATAGGCTCACTTATTGTTTTTCGCATATTTTATGAAGTATCTTGTGTATTTGTGTATGGTTGTCACCATCTCAGGTAGCTGGGCTGATGATGGAAGGTACAACTCCTTAACAGTAAGAAGTTACTCGAACAGGCAAGGACTGTTTTAGTAAATTGTTTTGATGTTTGATAAGGCATTTGCCACATTTGGTCTCATGATCATCAAGTCATGACCTGATGCTGCAGTCAGGATAGACTGCAGAGTACCTAACTCCTCGACAACTAACAGCAGATATATCGTGTTTAGGCTCATTGAAAAGGGCTCGATGTGTGGATAAACGTACTGTTACTGAGGAACACCGAAGACCTGATGCTGAAGCCAGGAGCATCAGAAAAGTACAAACCTTGAAATTACAGCACCGTAGTCGTGTTTGGGCTCATTTTAAACAGGACTAATTTTAAGTTCAATGCAATGTTGACATAAGTCTGGCCTGATGCTGCAGCCAGGATTATTAGCATCTAATCTAAAAACTAATAAGACCCACTAAAAAGCGAGAAATAAAAACTTTTTAACAAAAAAAAAACGACTTCCAAAAAAAACACTACAAACTGAAAAATAACTTTAATTTCGGAAGTCGGTGGCAAAAACTAAAATACTGATCCCTAAGACACCGACTTCCGAAATTAAAGTTATTTTTCAGTTTGTAGTGTTTTTTTTGGAAGTCGGTTTTTTTTTGTTATTATATCTCTTATACTTTAGCTGGTCTGTTGCGGTTCTGCATCAGGTGTTCCATTTTCCAAAATAAGTTATAGCCTATATGTTGCCAGACTTAGTACCTATACAACAAAAAACTTTTCTTCCCGTAATTCCGCAGTGGATCCCAAGGGTACACTGAATTAACAATAATATTGCAAATAACTTTTAAAAAAAATCTTATAAACTATAGCTGTACCCGTGGCTTTGCCCACGTATCGCATAAGTATTATTTTAATTTTAATAATAGTAATAGTTTGTTGATTTACAGAAACACTCAAAAGATGCGTCTCATACTGTAACTATAGCTTAGATCCCTCAAAAACAATTTGGCTTAGTAAACTGAAAATTTGAGAAAGTTATGTAGTTAATTTACTGGTAAGAGAAGTCAGGTTAATAAGGAAATTTAGGAGACGTCGAATAACAGAAGTGTTATAATTTACTGTAACACTTCTCACACGTACAGTTATCCGTGTGAGATGCAGCTCGTCCTAAGGTCGACACCCGCAGCCTTCAGTGTCTGCCCCTGCGACTTATTTATTGTCATGGCGAAGCACACGCCTCCTAGAGGCGATCGGCAGCGGCGGCGACCTCTTGCGTCCGGCCCTGGTGCAAGTTATGGTCCGGGGCGAGAGGGAGTGGGAGGCAGTCACCTCCTTCTGCGAAGCAGTCATGCTAGCGAAGGAGGTGGCGGGACGGATGAGGGAGAGAGCCTCCCGTCCCAGCCGCCGCGGGAGACGCTCCGGGCGTCGGGAGCCACGGGACGACTCCCGGCCACCGTAGGCGCGGGCCTGCGGGCGGAGAGTAATGGGTAGCTCACCGTCCGATCTGGACCAGGCCCGTGCCGGACGGCGCGTACGTGTTCCACGCGCGCCTCAAAGAGATGTCAGCATCGAGAAGGGGCCCCATAGGGCCGAAGCCTGCCGGGTCAGCGGGATTGTCCGAAAGGGTTACCGCTGGCCCGGAACATAAAGGGCTAAGGAAGGAACACGGGTGGTTTTTAGTCAGTAAGAGTCTGAACTCCCTTCTGTTCCACCCAGAGCGAGAGGGGTCATTTGATGATTTCCCATCTGAAAAAAAAAACGGGGTAATTGTGGGGAATCAGTGGTACCTATACGTGGTATAAACACGCCGACACCACAACCTGTTAGAATTTCCGCCTCAATGATATTTCTCTGCAGCGAGACGACTTTGAGCCGGGTCCAATTGCACAGTTTCGGCGGAGTGAGATTCCGAAGAAGCATAATTGGGACACCGACCTTTAGCTTAATGGTGTGCGCTGGTAGTCCACTTGCACTGAGGGAATTGAGAAATTCTACGGGGTAATGTGTGGCGTCATCTTGGTCGACAACAGTGTTTACACTTCATTTCCCTCAATTTCCGCGAGAAAGCATTCATTGATCGCTGAAGGTTGGTCGTTTCTGGGTGTTAAAATGGCTCGTTCACACACCCAAGAATTATCTTGGTGCGGTATCCTATTGATATCCTCGTACACCAGGCGAATCAAATCTTCTAAGGTGGACACCACTCTCCCAAGTATATCAGGTAGAACCACCTGGACACCGTCTACTGGTAGCGTTCCCTCACCCAATTTTAAGAGAACATCAGAAAATTCTTAGGCGTGTACATTCCCGCCAAGCTGTGCTCTCATATTCATCGTTAAGCGCAACCTATGAATATGTAGCCATAAGAAAGAGCATTTCAACGAAGCATTCACCTCATCAGCCCTAGTTCCTCGCGTCACCACAGGCAGCGTTTGTCGGAAATCGCCGCTTAACAGAACTGTAACGCCACCCATCATTTGCTGGTTCCTGCGGATGTCCTGCAAAGTCCTGTTTACCGCCTCTACTGCTTTTCTGTTCGCCCTAGTGCATTCATCCCACACGATTAAAGAGCAATCTAGCACGCGCCCTTTGTCACTGTTGCGTGACACTTCACAAACAACAAATGTGCTTGGTAAGATATAACTTAGAACCAAAAGTTTGACTTGACTTTATGATAGTGTAGCTTGCTGTACCACCAATCAATCTGTTTAGTAAATATTGGTGTGAAACTCCCCATACAATTAGATAGGACATGTAAAGTTCTCAGATTTCATAACAGTATCGTTCCTAATGCACATAAAAAATGCAAAACTAAAAAAAAAGAATTTTACGATAAAAAAAAAAAAATATGCGGGATTTGAACTCGCACCATTTAGTGCGGTAAACGGTCGCCTGACCTTACCGCTAAATTCCCTGTTGACATATTGTTGAAATAGCTGTTCCCTTGCAATTAATAATATTACTGCCCCGCTCCTTTATAAAAATAGCGTGATTGTTGTTTCCAGGGTTAAATTTTTATTAACTAACTAATTTTTATAACATGTCAATTTGGGCATTCAATTATTTTGTGCATTCAATTACGAACCAAAACCTTTTAAAATCAATATTGCTTACCTCCCATAACATACGGCGTGATAATATGTAGCCTAAAGCCTTCCTTGGTTTACAAAGAACATTTTTGCTGAATTTCAATTCAATCTATTCAGTAGTTTTGGCGTGAAGCCGTACCATACACACAGACAAACAGACAAACAGACAAAAATTCTAAAAAGTCACTTTTTGTCATCAGTTACGTTTTTCTAACAAAAGCCACTTATTTTTTCTCGAAAATTCTCAATGTACAGTTTTTCTTTCGTTACTGTTTTATTATATGTATATAGATTACATGTATAGAAGATATATATAGATTTCAGGTAGATAGGATATCAAAAGCCAATTTCAAAAGGCTTCAAGCTGAAGACCTCTTTGAATTTATTCGGCTCGTGTTTCAATTACATGCAAATCAGCTTTTAGTTATGATATCTAATTATACCGGTCTGTAACTGCCTATGGCATTAAGTCCGCCTCTGTACATTTATGTGCTTGAAGTACTAAATAAATAAATAAATAACTGCCTTAATTTCATGCGAAGGACTCATGTCATACACAGAGAAGGAACGGCAATTGGAAAACAACAAAACAGTTAGATAAAAAAATTAACCACTTAAAAACAAATAATGAACATTCTTCTTCTTCTTAGCGTGTCGATAGTAATCTAAATGGACTCGGCCCAGAATTCGGCTACTTGTTTGGCGCCTTTGTAACTAAAGAACAAAACCAAATCATAAATAAATGCTTGTCAACAAGCGTCTCCAGGAAATAGAAAACCTTCTAACAAATAATCCAGCTTCCGACCAAAATACACGTCGGACGATACATAAATCATTCTATTTTACCGTGTAACCAAACATCAGGGTTTATGTTTGGATCCGCTAATATCCAAGACGGTTTACGTAAGAGCCCCTCATATCCTCACAAGGACCAACAATGTGGGAACGATACGCCGTGGTCGTTTTATACGGAAAGTATATGATATAGGGTCGCTGAATACTATGTGTAGTTTTATGGGTACTAGGTTAGCAGAACATGAAAGGGATTTTCAAATGCTTACTTGTATTTGGAGATTTTCTTTTGAAGTCGTTGAACTAGGTTTTTAAATGGAATCATGCCTGATTGGAAGTTGTATTGATACCGCTGTGATATTAATTTTGACATTGTAATTTGCTTAAATTAAAGGATCTCTCATTAACACAGTGATAAGGTTCCTCCTCCTTTCTCTCTGACGCCCTGTCCTCGTTGATTTATATTTATGAGAACTCAGATTCCAATATTCATACCTACCCACCCTAAACAAAACGACAATCTATTCAGCCCTTTGAACACCATTCACTATTTGACTTCTCTCTACATTAATGTTAGGACTACACAAAACCATAAATGTACATGTATACTAGGACAACATAAGCTATAAAAAACCCTGTCAATACCAACCCTAAGCCAATACCCAAATCGTTGAAAGGCCAACCCTCTGGACACGACCCATATCTGACAAATAGTAATAGGTGGGATAAAAGTCGAAAAAGGGAGCGATACCACGTTATGCTCACGGTAAACCCTTAATGGTGGATATATTTAATAGCTGTTTTATTATTTATGGTGTCCTGGTATTATATTTGGACATGATAAGCTGACAAGATAATGGTATAATAGCGATAATTTGTTTGAAAGTTTTTCCGAGCTATTAGGTATTTTGTTTGTTATTTATATGTTACCTGATAAGATTATCATCATTTAATATTTGTGAAACATGTAGAAAAAAGTGAGCCTTTTCAGTCTTCAATAAGATAACACCGATTTAATTAGGTACTGACTTTAAACTACCTACAAATACCGTTCATGAGAACCTTCATTGTTTTCACAATCATATTCTAAACCTTCATCCCTTTTCAGTCTTAGGTACTACCTTATTATATCATTGTCCGTAAATAAAAAGTTGTTCTATCATGTTTACCCACTTCACTGATTTTAAATCGTATCGTCGTATAGTAGGTACCTATTTCTATCTCACAAAGCGACAGCGACGCCCTTTACTTGTGGTAACCGTCTAGTATTATTATGTAAAGAATCTATGTACAAAATTTCAAAACTATATCATGAAAATCAAAAAGTTATCTGTTTGTCCGTACAAAAACATGCTAACCCGCGCCGCGCCGCCATCTTGCGCTCATTGATAACAGTACCTAGGTACCTAGCCGTTCGGCGCAGAGATTGGATAACCTACTTAGTGTCGCTCGGTGTCCAACTTTTAACCTTTTTTTAATATTTTTGGGACAAAATATAACATGGGGTAAAAGTTATTGCAATCGATTCAGTTACTTATTCTGAACCAACTATATTCAGGTTTCGCATATACTAAAAATAACGTTGTATACATTCACAGCGTATTTGTACACAAGTAAAGCGCGCGTCACTTCGTAAGATAAAAATACTGTATTTTAATTTAGACAAATTCAACGTCACTAGATTTTAATTTACATCAAACTGAACACCCATTTCATCCCAACCCAAATTCAAGTCCACTTTCGTTGCCCCATTGTTCTCCATAATTTATGTAAAGGAACGTTCTTTTGTTTTCAGGAGCATCATAACGTCGTATGTGACGCACAAGAATCTCGGTAATTTCACAGTGAGAGTAGGCAGTTCCTATAACAACAAAGCAGGGGCTCTCCATAAGGTAAAGTTTACTTTTATGCAATGCTCTTAACAGAATTAGATTGAGTTCGTTAATTAATGGACGTTCTTTTTTGCCTGTTTGTTCGTGTTTCTTTTAGATGTGTCGAGGAAGTTGTAGTTAAAGAAATTGTGTTTAATTGAAAATTGGGTGATTCAGTCTAATTTATATTCAAATATATACATACATCCCCCGTTGAAGGTATATCACCTCTGTAGGTACTAACACTGGCTAGATAGAAAACTGTCTATATAAAAGTTGATATATAGTTTTTGTACAATACACCATTTTATCTTAGATAAACCTTCATAACCTACTAATAAATGCCTAACAGTATTTCCTGTGTTATCGCCCTGTAGACCTCCCCAACCTTCAAAAGTTAAATGCAAAACAGCTTCAAAACTTTTAGAAAATACAAAAAAACTAGGTGTTATTATTTTGTTCGAAAAAAACATGGAGCGAGTAGGTATTGACTCAGCGCCTACTATTCCAAATTATACATACAAAATTAAGTGACTGTTCGAAGATGAAGATTGAAGTTTATAATGTCAACATTTCTAACAAACTTCTAATCTGACTACCCTCTGCTAAGTTCCAACAAAATAATTATATTACGAAAGGTCCCTTACCGGGCCGATAAGAGGTCGCACCACTAATTTATCGCAGGCCTGTCATTTCATTATCTTTTTCCACTTAACTGAGTTTTACGTGATTTTCCTTGTTGATCCGCTTCGTTCCCTCTGTTTGCCTGCTTAGATCGATCTATACTTTTTCTTAAGTGACTTCTGAGAAAATATAATTAAGTGAAATATGATTATAATATTGATGTTCTTTGAATTGCCTTTTGTTTTTGTTATCTTTTTCAAATTAAATTGTCATTATCGTTAGTATCTATACGTAGAAGGCATTACTTCGTCCGCACATATTGATTTTTTGGATCAAAAATAACCCTTTTCTCCTTCTTCGCTCGTGATTCACCTCTCTTTCAAAATTCGTTAATTTAGCTCGGCAGTTAGTCAAAAACGAAATTAGGTAAAGACATGTTGCGCCAAACCTAAATAAATTGGGATACGGTCAAGGCAATGATGAGTTAGCCAAAAACGCACAAAACAAATAGAATTTTACCTTAGTTTTGAAAATGCTGGTGTGGATGTACGATTTCATTTGTAAAGAGATAATGATTCCCAGTACTTTTATCGTTGTTAATGCTACTCTTGTTACCCTTCAAATTCATTTACAAGAACAAAGGGTTATTCTTCATCTCTAAAAAGTTCTTGCGGTAGGTATTGTCAACCTTGTTATTACATTACCACCGCAAGGTTGTCACTTGCAAGTCGTAAAACGACAAGCGGGGTAAGTGCGTAATACACTTTCAGTAGCAATGGCTTTCATTTTGACAGTTCCACAACATTCATTGCGTTTTTTACGTTGTTGAGCAGACAATTTTTTCGAACATATGAAGCAATGGATTAGCAATATGCTTCAGATTGATATTGATTGTGTGTTACGCGATTAGGGTGCACGTCTTGTCTTTGTGACAGATAAGTAGTTTTCGTAATGATTATAATTAATGCTTTTCAAATGGCCTTATGTTTTACAGCTTTTACAAATTAAAATCTCATCATCGTTATGGACTGTCCATACCTTAGAAGCTTATTTTGAATATTGATTTTTCAGACTACTAAAAATAACCCTTTATCCTTCTTCATGTATTATTAAGTAACCTCTCTGCCAAATTGATTAATTTATTGGTCTCGGTTGATTACTCGTAAAAACCTTCACTTTGTCAATATTCATGAGGTCAAAGATTAATTTGTATGTTATCATTCACAGTCCGACTTTACACACTGCTGTGCCTCTATTTTCTTGTGCCAATCCTCACAGTCTTTTGCCAGCCTCATCCAGGTTCTATACCCGCGATGGTAACAATGGCGTCCACCAATCACGCCGCCCGGACGACCGACACTTCCTCTTCAAGTCATTAATTTGTTTAAATAGAAAGTAATGATTCCTACTACTGTTCTCGCTACTCGTGTTTCCATAAAATATTCATTCATAAGAACAAAGAGGGAGATTTGAAATCGTAATAGAAAAAGAAATGTAGGTACCGTCAAACGGGGTGAATAGGGATGCAGGGGTGAATCGGGACGAAACTTTAAAATGGATTTTAGCATTGAAATAATACAGTTTGTTGCCGAAAAGGACACTTAATCGTTAATTATAATACAATAAACACATTAGACACCTTTTTGGCAACAAACTATATTATTTCAATGTTAAAATCGCTTTTAAAGTTTCGTCCCGATTCACCCCTGCATCCCTATTCACCCCGTTTGACTGTACTTAATCTCCAGAATTCCCAATCGGCAAAAACAAAAGCATTCACAGTGTTAACAACATCAAGTTATTCCCAAAATCAAAAGGTAATAACGCTATCATGAAAACGTAATAACGTAACCAAATGAGAGGTGATACCAGACGTTTTTATTCCGAGCGTAAAATCTTTACTGCGACACCGGAGGGGTTGGTAATGAGTCGGTTACTGGATTCGTTTATTGTCGTTCGGCGTATGAGCATCTTTGAACGTGTGAATTTGGTTTTTAAAGGCCCTTTTTACGGAATTGTGAGGCAGAAACTTCAATTTAGAAAGACGATTTCAATTTTTTTTTATTTTTAAAGCTCACGTTTGGAGCTTCATTTATACCTGTGTTGATTGTCACCTACCTACTTATCTTGTCTTGCTTACGTTACTAGGAAACGCAAGTCTATTTAAAAACTGGTCCATTGATCGTAGACAAGAGAATATTTCTTTCACGCTGCAGTGTCAATGAATTTAGGTCAATGTGTACAATGTGCTGATGACTTTATTTATCTTCTATAAATAAGAAACTACAAAAAGAAAGAAATAAAACTCACTGGTTTTAAAAATCAGGTTAAATCGGATTCTTTAGAAAGAGTACCTAAACCACAAATTAATTCACCTCTAGATATCATAATGTTATCTAAAAAGGTTAAATCTCGAAATACAGATAGGACCACGCCAACTAAAATAAACGGCATGTACTAGGAGAACAGATGGCGTCAGCAGGTTCAATTTGAGCACTATTCATATTTTATTTACGTATTGTCCGTCGCGTCTGCGTACTACGGACACTGACATGGCTGGAAAGCGCGGTGATTAAACATTTCGTGTTGGATAGTTTGTTGAACCCATAGATGTTGAACCCGTCTATTGTGACATATATGTCATATTCATTGGTTTTCAGATAAAATTTACAGGTTGTTGACATAACAACTATAAATATTGATGAAAGCACTTTCATCATCTGCTAAGCTTTTTTTTAAACAGGCTTCCATTCATGTCCAACACGTTGCGCTTTTCACAGAGCGACCACCTACTTCATCATCATCATCATTGATAGCCTTGTTCCAACCACTGCTAGGTAGGCTTCCTTCTTATTGTGCCATGCTTCCCTGGTCTGTGCTAGTCTCATCCAAGTCTTTCGGTAGAAAGTAAAGACACACTAATTACACACTGAAATATCAAGGTACGCTAATTCGACTTAATCATACTGAAACGGTAGGTAAACCATTTCTAAAAACATGCTAAGCGTTATCGAGGAATTGATAAAACTATTTACTACGTACTAACTCCTTTAATTAAACTTTTATTACCCGACTCATACTTCTTAATTGTCCTACCAGCTGTTCTCCGGAAATTAAACTTCATTTAACTGTCTCTTTTAGTAAAAACAAATGAATATTTTTGTACCTTTGAGTCTGGCTTTGACGGACGTCACACAGACGCCGCGTAGACGCAACGTCGAGTTTGCGTAGCGTAAGACCTTTTGTACGCACGCGTTTTTCTTGCCGTGAAAAACTACGGTTTTTGCCGTGTGTAGGCACGGTCGTCAGTGTTGTATGGATCACTATGAAAGTTTGTTGACGACACGGCGGCACTACGGGACGGGCCCGTCACGGTATACCATATAACAGTGTCATAAATACAAGGTCACACAATTTTTCTAAGGCGCGGTTAACACGCCGTACCGTAAACAAACCGTCCCGTGTACCAACCTATATGATGAACGCCTATTAGATACAGGACTTACGCTGAGTATAAATCCCACTCTAACTATATATAAGGCTACTTAACAAACATGGAGAAATCAACCTGGACAGACGAAATGTTGTCCCAGATCGGTTTAAACGGATGCATGCGGCATATACGATGAGATTGTTTAGTTCTAATCAACGTTATGCCAACCATGTAAGGCATAATTTTCAATGCAAAATATCCACCACATGTATTTTTTTGGTTCCAGATAAAAATGATGATCAACAACTTCGATCTTCATGTGACAGCAGTTAAACTAGAAACTCCGATGGAGTTTAGTTCTCAAGTGCAGAGCGTCAGACTGCCGGACGCTGATGACGAAATCACGCTCGGATTCCTAGCCTCCATCGTCGCATGGACTCCTAATGGGGTGAGCATCGAAATTGTTACTACAAAGAGGTAGTTGCGTAACACATTACAACATCTTATTGCCGGAGAAGGCATCCCCCCATGACTTCCAGCAATTTCAGGCCAGGGCAAGGGAAAATTTGGACCATTCAGTCAAATTATACAGCACAACCACTTCAGTATAGTTGGAACAGCTCCTATTTCAGTGACATGTTGTTCGAAAACCTTTCCAATTTTAGATGTCGACAATATATAAACTTCACACCAAAAAATATACTGGCTTTTTCTTAGGCATTGGGCATACTAAATCAACTCAATCAATTGGCCCTTGGCATTATTATTCAACGTTTACTAGGCCTTCATAAATATCAGAAAAGCCATAAAGATTTCTCCATTAACATACGAGTCCCAAGATTGTGAGACCAACCATTTATAAAAATGATGTCAGATAAAAAAATATGTGAAGAAAAGGTTGGACTGCGTTGAACAATGGCGAGGAAAACTTTAGGCATATGAATTTCCGTAAAACGTACAATGTGGCTTAGTTTTTCATATTTTACAAAATGAAAAATGTATTTTTTTGTAGATGAAAGGAATAGCATCCTCAATGGAATTTAATACTCTTCTTCTTCGTGTCGCTGGCACGACTGTATTTTAAATTTTGTTTTCCAATAACTTTGCCACTTCCACGGCGTTGTCGGTGGCAGCGCAGAGGTCACTTTGACTGCATGTTTTGGGATACAAAGGGCAGGATAGGAGGTGGAGCATGGTTTGTGACATAGCTCCACAACCACACCCTACTGCCGTTCCGTCAAGGTAGCTCCACTTTACCAGGTTGACTTACACCCTCCCACTTGTTTCACCACATTGTTTTTTACCTTGTTTATTGTTGCTTACTGTCAGTTTTTTTACACTCGTAGCCTGTGGGTCAACTTCACTCAGCGGACATACAGCGACCTACGCGTTCAGTTTAATATTTCGCTGATTTAGTAGGTACTGCTGCGGCTACCGTGGCGTTGTAGTGGTTCAGGGATGTTTGCGGATATTAATGATTTTGCCATAAATATTAGGAATAGATGTGCATCCCTTATGACGCGTGTTCGCGGCAGCACCAACAGTATTCTCAGTGTGTTTGCAGATCCGTGGGATTCAGCTCCACGCTGAATTTTAATTGTATACCTACTATAGCCCGCGCGGAACTAGTTGGCCGCGCCTTAGGTATGTGAGCGGTGGGACGGAGGGGCGGGGGCGCTTTGTCATGACTACGTGCGTTGCGATCCCCCTGTCCCCCACCCAAGGCCAACTAGTTCCGCGCGGACTATAACACTAGAAGTTAAGTAAAATTGTTACTAAGCGAACTACTACCGAACTAGACGCATGTCTGAAATGAAAGTTTTCTATTCGATTGTGCCACTAGAGGGCAGTTTGTAACGAGCGTTTTATCACTGTTCTTGCCCAATGAGTTTACGGAGTTATAGACCCTAATAATGGTCAGTTCCTACGACACAACTTTGCCTCCAAGTCATGACCGTAAAGGAAAGCCAATCAACAGGATTAGGAGGACTGTCTTCCTTCTTAAAAAACATTCATTAAATATTCTCAAAAAAAAAAAAACAATTAATTCTAAAGCTAAATAATCTTTTGTTTTCTTTTTCAGCACATGCGAATAGTAAACGCCCCAATGATTGATTCTACAATATGTGAGGCCGATACGAAGATGCTACCAGGAAACTATGTTTGCGTAGGAGGTGTACAGGATCCTAACAGACATTTCTGCAGGGTATGTTGATCTTTCTCCAGAGTGTCAACTGCAGAGTCATTTTTTACCACATGCAAAATCACTGTTATATCTCTTCAAGTTAGGGTATTATAAGCTTAGGTTAAGGCTAGGGTTTCCAAAGAATGCGGTAGCTGCTCCATTATGTCCGCAATTTTCCGTCGAATGACGTCACTGGAACGTTATTTATCAAAGTAAGTTGGTGTCTTTTCCTAAAGAGCCTTTTTTGACACCGTAAAGTCACCGGAAACCGTAGCTTTAGACATTCATACTAATATTATAAATGCGAAAGTGTGTCTGTCTGTTTCCTCTTCACGCTTAAACCGCTAGACCGATTTAGATGAAATTTGGAATAAAGATAGTTTGAGTCCCGGGAAAGGACATAGGATAGTTTTTATCCTGATATTCCCACGGGATCGACACTTATGCGGGTGATACCGCGGGGCTGCTAATTTCATATAAATCATATAAAATCGGCCATTTTAATTACAAGTTAATTAATAGGCGATTTTGTTTTAGAAATGTGGAAATTACGCGCTGATTAATTTTATAATTTAAATTAAACGCCAAATCTAACAAAACGACCCTCTTCACCCCCTCTTACAAAAGCAGCAGGAAGTAGGAAGACGACATCAGGAAACAATTTCACGGGAATTGAAACAATCTTAACTTTACCGAAAGTAGGTAAACAAAGAATTTCAACATCAAACAGTAATTATTATTAGAAAGGTTGGAACTGGGTCACGAAATACAGGATGATCGATACTTTAGTCGAAAATTAATGTTTTCTCCAAGTTAATCATAATCAGATTAATGACTTTGTCGACTATAAATGTTCTGGTAGGCATTCACTTTGGGAAAGTCTTCGTCATTTCAAGATTTAAAAAGAGATCCTGCCGGGTCAGCGGGATTGTCCGAAAAGGTTACCGCTGGCCCGGAACATAAAGGGCTAAGGAAGGAACACGGGTGGGTTTTAGTCAGTAAGAGTCTGACACTCCCTTCCGCTCCACCTAGAGCGGGAGGGGGAAAAATATCCTTTTTCTCCTTTTTATTGGCCAATTCGAAAGTGTCGCCTCCAAACTCTTCCACCTCATTGGTCCATTTAATCCTACCCAATAAAACGAATTCGTAAGTCTATTTATTTTACTCAATCCCGAGTAAGGACCGATAAATTGTGCCATAAGGAATCCCCGTCAAGGGCCTCTGTCAAGGGAGAACACGTTATTTTTTATCCTGTGCTTGAATGTTGTTCCTGGGGTTAAGGGTGAAATATGAAGGGTTTTTGTTGAACCATCGATTGACGGGCTAATAATTTTATCAGTGAAATTGAGAAATCTATCGAAGGAAATCGTGGAGTTAGTAAATCAATGTCAATTTTGTTTTTTTTTTAGAAAATTGCCTATATTTTCTGGACAACGGTCTTAATATTTTTGCTAAACTATTTCTGACTCACTCATTACTAAAAGCACCTAGCTCATAAATGAATGTAATGTCTCCATCGACGTACCCTAATTACAAACATAGGTAATTATAAGAAAAAAGTACCTATTCATTGGGACTGTAGTCCAATGGAACTAAAAAAAAATTAAGGCATTTTATTTAAAAATAAAAACTGGCCAAGTGCGAGTTGGACTCGCACATGAAGGGTTCCGTACCACAAGGCAAAAACTCCGAAAAAAACACGTTTGTCGTATGTGAACCCCCTTAAATATTTATTTTATTCTGTTTTTAGTATAAACAAAGCGGCAACAGAAAAAACATCATCTGTGAAAATTTCAACTGCTTAGCTATCACGGTTCATGAGATACAGCCTGGTGACAGACGGACAGTGGAGTCTTAGTAATAGTGCCCCGTTTTTACCCTTACGGGTACGGAACCCTAAAAACACGGATCCGTAACAAAACCAACGCAGCCATATTTACAACAGATGCAAAAATACTTTGCTGATTACTGTATCTTCCCTCCCGAATGTCGCCAAGCAATAAAAGGCAAAATAAACATAATTACGTATGGTGTTAACAGCCACAATAAAATTAAACGCACTCGATACGCTCACAGAAGCACAAACATATAAATCATCTGGATCCTTCCGCTACTTTGTTTTATGAGATCACGAGCTGCGCCCCGCGGTTTCACCCGCGTAAAGGTCGATCCCGTGGGAATATCGGGATAAAAATTAGCCTATATGTTAATCCAGGGTGTCAGCTACCTCCATACAAAATTTTATCAAAATTGGTCCAGCCGTTTGAGCGTGAAGAACTAAGAAATATATAAACACACACACACTCACAAACTTTCACCTTTATAATATTAGTGTGATTTATAAACGTCATTGGGACGAAGAATACAAACAAATGGGGATAATACATGCAGTTTTTTTATGTAGTCCTAGTATGAGGGATAGTTATATTGAGTTTGTTGAGGCAAAGTTTTGAAAAGATATAGGTAAAATTCAAACTGCATTTTGCATTTGACACTCCAGCCATGCTGTCACTCTTCCTTATATCCAGTACAATACGACCGACGTAACTTGGCTTGACTCACTCGCACTCGCCTCATGTCACCATTTGGTTTTTTAAAAATCTTACTGCGCAGCCTTCTGGGAAAAGTTCAGGCCCGACAAGTTACGTCTGTCGTGTTGTAACTAGGTAGCCTGAACCGGGACCCCCTATGTGCTGATGGTGAACACCGGAGTGGTTTTATTGAGGTAAAAATCCCACACTCTCCGACTTCCTATCTCCGGAGGTGGGTGCCTTTTGAATGTTTCCCAATGAACACAAAAAAAATGGTAGCCTGGGAAGCCTGGAGAAGGACCATAGGCTACTTTTCATTGTGGATCGCAGACGAAGTCGCGAGCAAAAGTTAGTATTCTTTCAAACGCACTTATACTCGTAAAGAAGAAAAACACAAATCTTAATTATGGATGTACCTACTTTGCCTCTGTCTTAACAGACATAGATACTTCAGCTTATAACCACACACTTCTATTGCAGAAAGACAACGGTGGCGCGGTTATCCAGAACAATACCCTAGTAGCCATATCCTCTTTCATCAACGCTTGCGCCCTCTACTCCAAGACTCACTCCTTCCCCAAAATCGCCAGCTTCGTACACTGGCTAGACTCCGTCATCTGGGACGAGGTCATCAAACCTACTTCGACCACAGAACCAACCACCAGCACACCCACAACAACGTCAAAGATGCCGAACAACGCAAACGCAACAAAAGAAGTATCTGAACCGCAACCTTACTACGCTGACGTTGGAAAATACATGTTAACTTTACCGTACGACCCTATAAACGTGCCAATAGAACCGTCGGAAGACAATTCTGTGCTGCCAGGAATGAGTCTTTATGAGTCGTACTTACAAAGTATAGTTAGGGCGAAGACCTCGACTGCTGCGTCTACAGTCACCGTTAAACAGAAGACGGATAGAACCAAGCATCCCATGATGATTTCTGAGCACATATACGCTCAAATGCCCAGGAAATATGACCGGTATGACCATCATTACTTATAGGATAAAGTTTTTAATTAAAATTATATTACTGTTTTTGAGTACCTACTGGGTCGTAAATACCTATCTAGGTTTAGTTAATAATGTGCTTAAAATAGAGTTCTCTGTGTCACTGATACCAGGGTGACAGTGTGGTGACAGTCTCTTTCTAAGGGTAATTAACATATCGAAGAGCCAGCTCGCGATCTCGATGTCACAACAAATGCATGCGTAGACACGTACGCACATGCCGAAGGACACCTCTCCGCGATACATCGCGGGGTACTTCGCGGCTTACCTCGATACCTACGAGTGACAATTCTCGTAATTTTAAGAACGTTCACATATGATCTCAGTGTTAATCTGTCAAAAATACGTCTAATTTCCCTAAATTTTAGGCAAGTTTTTTACATTGATTGTCGCTGAGATGAGATTACGACTTGAATTTAAACGTTTTTAATTACGGGAATTGGCCTTCTGCCGGTTGATTCTGTTAAAATCTCACCGTGAAAACTTAGGTGAAGTGAGTTTGTTTTTGCTAGGAATTGACACTATTGACAGCTCACTTCACCTAAGTTTTCACGGTGAGATTTTTACAGAATAGCACCGCTGGCATGTGCGTGTGCGTGCGTGTGTATTAGCATGCATTTGTTTTACATGTGTATTGCAGTGAGGCATCTTCGACATAAAGCTCTACATTGATTAAATAGTCATACATTGCAGTATTTCATTTGTTTTTCTCTTTTATAGTGTCTGGTACTAACGTGTGACAGAACCAAAGGAATGAATACGAAGGCTTCTAACATTGGTTATGTATCCTTGCAATATTTACCAAAGTAGCTGTACTACTGATCTAAATCAATAAAAACACAGGATTTGGAAAATTAACACCTCCTTTTTATTGGTAGGTTAATGTCAATGTGTAATATTAAATTGTAAATAAATAAATAGACACTAAATTATAATATACACTAGTTTCTAAATAATTGTATGCCTTTTATTACTCGCTCCATAAAACTGATGAGGATGCAGAACCCTCCCAATTCCCCACCTCATTCCTGATCATCAAAATGTCAATTAACTCGATAGATACTCCACCTCCTTCTAATTGATGACGCCCTAGTACTTCTGCAAGATGAAGCTTCATACATCAAAGTGCCATCCTCGTGGGACTGGACTCATTTCCACATATTCTGACTCTGGATCAATATTTAATATCACAGATGTTTATTTGAGCTCGCTCCCAGGAGTCCCAAGTGTACCTATAGCTCTCATTAATATCTGGATATAACAAGCCCGCGGCTTCGCTTGCCAAGACTGACATTTTAGTTTGTTCTTATTGACGCAAATCATGTTCAATATTTCATGTGTGTTATGTTTAATATTGCATGTTTGAAGCTGAGTGTACAAGAATATAAATAAGTACATAACTAATGAGTAATTTCTGGTTCAGTCGTAAAAAAGTCACCGTGAGAACTTAGTGAGCTTGAAGTGAACAGTCATTCCACCTGATGCTTGGGACTACAGACAGTATTATCATTGTCTCATCATCACGATGTCCTTGCTACCCTGCTATACTGCTAGACCACACACAAATCCTCATAGACAATTTCAGTCTACTGCAGGACTGAAAAGGGCTTTTATGTCTTGAAATCTGTGTGTGTGGTCCACTTAAATCTGTGTGTGGTTCTTTCCTCAAAAGACCATTTCAGACATCAATCTACACGGTCTTCACATGATCTGACCAAGATTAGGTCTGGACTATAAAAGAGACGTGATCTCTGAGTTTGTTTCGGCCTTTCTTCTCAGAGTATTCAGATAGGAAACGCCGACCTCATCTAGCCTAAAAAGGGCTTTTATGTCCCTCTACTCCTAGTTGCACTACAACAGTCTATTCAATTCAGTTGTTTGCCAAAACTTCTTTCCCGTAAACATCAACAAATTGCCCACGACAGCGATCTATCTTAAGGATATTGCCTTTTCCACCCACTTATCAAACAAACAAACTTTGTAATAACTTGAAACTTGACAAGGCTCAGAAATAATATTTTTATTGACAGCAAAATAACATAGGTATAATAATCAATTACAGTCAAATTGAAGGTCGTCGCAAAGACACCATTATCACAGTATAAAGATCATACAGTATTTCGACTTCATACAAACGGACGAAACGCAAGCTATACCTACGCGCCTCGACCTCGGAGTGCGCTCGGTATGCAGACAGTCGTGACTGTGCCGGAGTGACGAACGGACTGTGTGTTGTTTTTTTTAACAATCCGCGCGATTTTTTCACTAAAAATAAATTGAAGTACATATTTAATATGACGAGTAGGCTATATTGTGCTGTTTTTGGTTGCATGAATTCGTCAATAACGCATCCAGAGATATTTTTTTTAAATTACCTGGAAACTCTGAAAGGTAAGACGATAAAATAATTTTACTTACTAGTAGGTAGGTACATAATGTGTGTCTTTTTAATAGATAAGTATTTCCTTTTATCTCCCGAAAAAAAAGATGTCTGGATTAATAAATAAAGTGAATAGAGTAAAGGAAAGTGATAGACACGAGTGAAATATGTAGGTAGTTATAGGCGGTTCATGAATCATTATACGGTAGGTACGCTAATGTTAAAACCTCGGGGCATGTGTGTTTTGTTTTTTAGTTTGTATAATTCAAAGTAAAGACGTGGTTTTTATTATTAATATTTATGTACACACAGTAAAATACAATAACAAAACTAAATGGAAACACAAAGTAGGCAAATGTAATGCTTTAGGCGGGCAGCCCTATCGCATGTTTACGTACCGCGCGGCTGTAGGCATTTATTTCAAGGTTACGGCCAAGTTACAATACTGTATGATCTTTATACTGTGCCATTATCGTCAAACAATTTGTAAACGTATAAAAGAAAATGATAGGAATTATTTCAGTATGTAGGCATGTAATATAATCAATAGGTACGATAGGCGTACTCATACCTACTTCTATTTTGAAATGGAATTTGAAATCTATCTTTATATACAACTATCTACGCCCCGCGGTTTCACCCGCGTAAGTGTCGATCCCTTGGGAATATCGGGATAAGAAACGAGAAACGATATGTAATGGTACACTAACTTTTTCTTGTTACCCACAGTTTTGTAAGAAAAATATCTGCGCATCTACTAAACTTACTAGTTTATTTACGAGTACCTACCGTTCTTCATAAGTTTGTGTATCGAGTATTATGTATGATTAACTTGTATTTCTCATGATAAGTGAATTGTATTCTTTTGAGAAATAAATATCTTAAACCGTATAAAAAGTAGCCTAATGTTAATCCAAGGTGTCAGCTACCTCCATACCAAATTTTATCAAAATTGGTCCAGCCGTATGAGCGTGAAGAAGTAACAAACATATAAACATACACACTCACAAACTTTCGCCTTTATAATATTAGTGTGATGTGGCGATTAGGTTATCACATTACTCTTAAGAGATCATTGGACTCATCATTATGAACAACTTTTACTATGGGACCAAACCTGAAATCGCGAAAAAAAATCAGCTGTTCCCTACATTTATGTTCGTATAACTCGTCAAAATGTAGGGAACAGCTGATCTTTTTTTCGCGATCGAGTTCTAGGACACAGGACACGTCTGTCCGATCAGCTAGTACACGTATATTCTTATACTTATATAAAAATAAATTGCCGTTCCTTAGTCTAGCAAAAACTCAAAAATGGTTAGACCGATTGTGATGAAAGTTTGGTAAGTTGTTGTGTGCGCGTCGGAGAGGGCTCCAATCACAAAAAAAAAATGCATTGCAACACACGCATTAGCTAAAAATAAACCTACTTAAAAATATTTATTAAAAAACAGTAAGTAACAACAATCGAAACCAAATAAACCTTCTTACAGCAACATCTTTACATATATTTTCTAACATAAAAATTAGTCACAGTAATCTAGTCAAACCACTAACTAAATAGTAATTAGCAATATTTTTAAAGCGTGAAAAAAAAACAGAAAACGTATACGAAATACCTTTGTAAGCAGGCAAATTTTCCTTAGATACCTGACGATTTCTACTAGTCAACTCCTACTGCAAGCCGCATTAAGGAAAGTCGGTCCTAAAAGTCATTAAAAAATATACAGCATTACCTTTTATACAACTCCTGCTAACTGCGAGGTTGTGTAAAAAAAACAACAATAAAAAAAAACAAAATGGCGCCAATCTTTTAATCCTGCCACCTAGGTAAGCACAGGTAAGCGCAAAACAATATGCATTTAGTACACAGATAATGTTTAAGCTCATTAAAATTTCGTATTACGCGCGGCTGCTCAATTGGCCGCGGTCCAAACGTTGTATACCAACGCTTATATTTGTCAATTAAAATAAACAGTGTGACTAGTATTCCACTGATATTCGTATTGGTTCTCATCTCCTGGTATTGTTTGTTGTTATACTCATTGCTATGACTGTCATTTGGGGTGTTTAGATGTCGGAGAATTCCGACAATCTATCTTACGAAGCAATTCGGTAGGCCATCGGTATTTCGTTGTTTGATTTGCGGTAAGATTTCAATCGATTTTTAACCGACTTCAAAAAGGAGGAGTTTCTCAATTCGACTGTATGTTTTTTACAAACTGTAATCGTAAGTAACAAAAGTTATCCAGACCGTATTTCGGCTGTTTTTCACAAGTGTGTGGGCAGACACAGATGCAGTCTCTCATCCCTCACTCTCATAGTCCGATGGGACAATAACAACCGGAGAGAGATGAGGAGGAGGACCAACGGGGATATCACACCACCAAATTCCAAACTCTGGGCTGTTACTAAGAAACCAAACCAAACCGAAATAGGATTGACTGTGTGAAATAGAGATAGAACGAGCCAGATAAACCATAGATAAGAATGTAATGATGACCTGACGCCCCATAGTTAAATAGAAGGTGGTTTCGCAGTACAAGATGGCTCTTAAAAAGCCAACCCACGTGAAGTTAGTTTTACAGGAAGGAGTTAATGAAGTCATCGTCACTGCTGAACATTAAATCACCAATTCATCACTAGCGGTATTTGCAAACTAACTAGTTAGCTTAATCTGACTATAATGTCCCCACTGCTGGGACACAGGCCTCCTCTCTGTGAGAGGAAGTGGGTTGTAATCCACCACGCGAGCCGAGTGCGGTTTGGTGGATGTCACGTGTCTTAAATTTTTTGGTTCTAGGACATGCCGGTTTCCTCACGAGGTTTTCTTTTACCGTTTGGAGAGTAGTGGTGATGAAATAAATTACACAAAGTAAAGTGCCTGCCTGGGTTCGAACCTTACGATACGATTACACCAGTCATGTAGCTGTAAACGCAGTGTTTATTTAATATTACAGCGAGCGAAAAGGTCAAAATATTTCCACAAACATGTTTACTTTAATAGCAATGGCCATCAATTATTCACGAATCGGCTCTGTAATGGACATATTAATAAAGGACTCCATTTGAACCCTGTCAAGTCAACGAATTATGTTAATGTTTAGTTCGAAATTATTCATTGTTAGTTGCTCTTTTAACTTCATGCTTGCCTGGTAGTTGAGTTGAACAGGGGACCTGTTTAGTTCTAATTGGTTTTAATTCTATTCTGTGAAAACTGTTATTAGATACTATAATTTGAGACGAGGGACTTATACATAAGTATGTCTAGCATAATTGTTGTGTAAAAATCTCACTGTGAAAATTATTTTGTTTCGTTAGTTGAAGTGAGCTGTAATATTAAATAAACAATGCGTTTACAACTACATAGTATATATATATTGGTGTAATCATGTCATTATTGTCGAAACTTTTTTTTTTTACCACCTGAAGCTGATGACACTATCAATAACTCACTTCAAGCTCGCTTCACCAAAGTTTTCTTGGCGATATTTTTACAGATTATATCAGCTGTAAAAACGTGGAAACTTAACTGAGGACACACTAATTAGCAAATCACCACGTTGTGATTCATTCGATCACAGAAAATCTACAAAACTCACAGAAAAGATAAGGTCACGATCCTCGATTGTCACAAAATCCAAATAAATTGGCCATATTACCCGCGTAACAGGACAGGAAAAATAATTTGAACAATGATAATAACAGTCGAACAATCGAAACGGTCTCGATCCAATATCAAAATGAATTCGTACCGTTTCAAAGGCTTTCATTGATTCAGCAGTCTAGAATTTATCAACGCGCGAGCAAATTGTGTCTTACCTATGAAACGGTAAATAACGCGGCCAGTGGCATAATTTTAGTTTGACTGAATGCACAAACTTTAGACACCTACGACTAAAATCTGGCTTAGTAATAAAAGCCACAAGGGTCGATCGAAGGCCAAGCTTCTCTTGCCGCGGTCGTTTCGTGGATGGGTGACCATCCATTAACTAAAGAAATCCGTGCCTCGGAAAGTCGCGGCTGTCATTCGTAGATCTTTGACAGTCGTTACGGGTCGTCAGAGGGCTAAAAGTCTGACAATCAGTCTTACCAAGGGGTATCGTGTTACCCAGTTACCTATTGGGTTGTGGAGGTCAAATAGGCAGATGCTGTGGTACTCAGCTGCATTCGGCTAGACTGGAAGCCGACCCCAAAGACGTACTGCAGCGTACCATCCGCACTTGGTTGATATCCCCACGAGTCGTACTCAGCGCTTCTCCTCCACTTTTATTATGCGCACAGCCAAAGTGTGGAGCTCTCTGTGTTCCCTCCCACATTTAACCCGTCTGCCTTCAAAGCAAGAGTGAACAGGCATCTTCTGGGCACGCTCGTTCCATCATAGACCTCATCTATCACTTACCATCAGGCGTGATCGGGGTCAAGAGCGGGCATATTTAGTAAATATATATATATATATAGTTGGGAAAAGATTAGGCGGATTGATTGAGTAACATACTCTATAAGTAGGTATTAGTGCGACAGAATTTTCCTTAGAGATAAGTAATCCTGATCTATTTTCATACAATACAAGGCAATTAGTAATTAGCAAATAACTGTGTGATATAACAAAATAGTCACAATTTCATGATGAAAGTTGTTATGTGATTTTGGTTTGAAAAACAGTCAATTAAAAACTTTCATAAAATGTTAACAATTTTCATCATTAACACTTTCCTGACGTTTTCCTTTTCCTATCCAAATTGACGATTAAAAACAAAAATTAAAAAAGGCCACGATGCGGAAACTCGTTTTATGTAATTATTTTATCGTAAAAACTCTTTAACTTTTATTCCCTCCCCTCTAAAAGGAAAACTGCGATTGTTAAGGACTTTAATATACCTACTTTTTGGCCGGAAATCGATCGAAAGGGCTGTTGACGATACAAAATGTCGATTACGGACTTAATACCCCTTCCCAATTTTATTTAGTCGCTTATATTTACTTTGTAGCCGATTGTGCGATAGCAATGATAGCGTTATGTGTTTACCGTACAAATATAAGAGTGATAAACCATATAATATACATAATATATTCAAAAACACATTTTTAATAATATCTTTCCGCTATTGACCGAACATATCCAGAATTGGATGCGAGAAGCGCCGAACCGGTCGAAGTGGAGGTGCTTGGGGGAGGCCTATGTCCAGCAGTGGACGTCTTTCGGCTGAAATGATGATCCAGAATCCGAACTGCTACTGCACAATTTTTTTTATTGCTTATGGGCCTGATCTTGACCTTGTCAAGCGATGGATGAGACCAGAAGACCAGAAGATGCCTGTTCACACGCTTTGAAGGCAGACGGGTTAAATGTGAGACGCTGGCAGAGAGTTCCACACTTTGGCTGTGCGCATAATAATAAATGTAATTGGCGAATAATCGTTATAATGGTAAAGTATACATAAATAAACAAATGATGACCTAATCCATTATCTCATTATTTCCTTAACCCAAATTGGGCTAACACATACCAAAATCCACCCTCAACCACCACAAGAAGCCCTTCGATTAATACACCGCCCGATACGGTACATCATTCGAAGTAACACCATACGTCACAAATTCAAGCATACGTCACAACTTCGGGAGAGTATTTATCACGAACTTTTCCGCCGAGATGACGTGTCGAAACGGAAAATATACCGCTTATTTACGAGAGAGTAAAGTTATTTTGTTGATCTTGTGGAAAACAAATGAAGCGGCTTATAAAAGTCTAGGAGGTCAGCTGAAGGTTTTCGACATGGTAAGTACCTTTTTTGTTTGTTTTCGGGGGGCAACCTTCAAAAGGCTCCCGGGCATTGAGGATAAGACGGCACCCTAGTTGAGTAACACATTGTCAATGAAAGAAAGAAAGAAAAAATGTTTATTCAGCACAAACAAAACGCACATTACAAAAAAAAAACAAATGACGTAAGATACACACATACAAAGTAGCCAAAAGCCTCGTACTCAGGCAGTAAAGGGTTGATAATTTTGACCATTGCTTCATTTCAGGGCCAGGGATCAGAGACAATACACATTAATCTGCGTTGCGACACTGGCAAATGTCAACAAATAAGAAAACAAAATGCCGATTGCAGAGTGGAAAAATAACTACAATCACAATCTGAATAATTTTAAAGGAAAAATTTGTCGCGCATCAACGTAAATAACGCAATGCGTGTTGTTAAACTGTCAAAATGATAGCCATTGCTACTGTTAGTGTGCAATTACCCCGCTGGAGTATGTGGTCACCATCTGGAAATGGAAGGAGGCACCGTTACTTTTCAAAAGAGCGATCAGAAGCCCCCTAAGACGACCTACTGACCTCCTCTGTGCAACGCCTGTTAAGGCACATCCCTGGGGAGACTGTAAAGGGGTCTGCCCGAATGGTAAGTACCTCTTTGATTATCTTATTTGAGATGATCGTAAAATAAATTTTTAATTTTTCATCATGAATTTGGTATAAGTACCTGTCGGTTACCTTGGTTCTCCTGCGTATCTCCTCATTCCTGATTCGATCACGCAGGGAAACTCCAAGCATAGCCCTCTCCATTGCCCTTTGGGTGACTTTTAGCCTTCTTATAAGGCCCATTGTGAGCGACCACGTTTCAGTGCCATAAGTCATCACTGGCAACACGCACTGGTCAAAGACTTTCGTCTTGACCCATACAACCGACATAGCCCGCAGAATTGCCAAACTTAAGTGGCAGTGGGCAGGGCACATTGCTCGCAGAACAGATGGCCGATGGGGCCGAAAGGTTCTGGAGTGGCGACCACGTACCGGAAGACGTAGCGTTGGAAGGCCTCCCACAAGGTGGACCGACGACCTTGTGAAGGCCGCAGGAACCCGTTGGATGCGAGAAGCACAGAACCGGTCGAAGTAGAAGTGCTTGGGGGAGGCCTATGTCCAGCAGTGGACGTCTTTTGGCTGAAATGATGATGATGATGACCACCACCTGCTACGATCCTAAGCGTAAAGCGTAAGAACGTAAACGAAGCAAAAGGAATAGGTATGTAACCTATTCCTTTTGCTTCGTTTACGTTCATACATCTGGTCATACACGTACTATGAAGCACGCCGGTTACGAGTACTATGCACCTGAGGGGCAATTCTCGTAATTTTAAGAACGTTCACAGTCTGATCTCAGTCTCAGTCTGTCAAAAATACCTCTAAATTCCCTACAATTTTCCTAGTTTTTTGGTTTGCGACTAGATTTTGAACTTTTTAAATTACGAGAATTGGCCTTCTGATCTTTCTGAAGAACATCACCAATAAGTCCACTATATGTCTTTCTAGGGCGTTCTCTCCCGGTGTTTCCACGGCACAGATCACCCCCTCTTCCACGGTAATAACATTCTTAGCAGAAAGTGAACATACCAATCAGCACCAATCACCAATCCACCAGTTACCAATCTTTCTATCCACTTAAAGATCCTTTGCTTTCACTACGCCCACGGGCCGAGAGGGACAGTAATATTATTATTATAAGCCTGTATTGTGTGTGTGTTGCAAAGGCCTCCCTTCCCTCTTTCCACTTTTCCCGGTCTACTGCGATTGTGGGCCAATCCTTTAAGAAGGAGTCCAGCTCATCCCGCCATCTCTTTCTGGGCCTACCGCGTCGTCGTTTTCTGCCATTTGGGATCCACTGAGTGGTGGCTTTTGCGTACCTATTGCTTCTACGACAGATGTGGCGAGCCCAGTTCCACTTTAGTCCAGCAGCTGTGCGGCCTGCGTCCGCTATTTGTATTTTGGAACGAAGTATAGAGTTCCTAATACGGTCTGTGAGTTTGACACCTAGTATACTTCATTCCATAGCCCGTTGGTAGACTCCAAGTGCGGACTTTGACGCTTTCTAACAAAGCGTAGCGACCATATTTGCGCTCCGTATTTGAGGGTGGAAAGAATGGACATGTCCATGAGCTTTCGTTTTAGTGAAAGTGGGAGAGGTCCTTTCATGAGGAGTTTTATCGACCAATAGTTCTTCCAGGCGTTTTCTGTGCGTCGAGCGACTTCTTTGTCCTGTCTCGCGTAATAGCGAGGAACAGTAATAAGTAATTATTATTAAGCTGATAAATGGGTTAAACATTATTCTACTGAAAACTTTGTTATAAGATAAAGGTGTCAAAGTTTTCAGTTTGTTAAGCTTCAAATACTTGAAAAGGTTTAGGCTTGTTTTACATAATCCTTGTCATAAATTTAAGTGTTTGAGCTTGTTTCAAATATTGTTTTCCGAATTATAGGCTTTTAAAGTTAGTTCAAATGTTTGTTTAATTAACTATATAATAAATAGAGACTAACCTCCAGTTACAGAAGTCTTCAATTTAATCTGGTTGTGGTCATAGTGGAAGCGAGATTTAACAAGTAATTTTAGGAACGTTCACAGTCTGATCTCAGTCTCAATATTTCAAAAATAACTCTAATACTCCTTCATTTTTGACAAGTTTTTGACATTGCTTTTCGCTGAGATGACATTGCGACTAGATTTTGAACGTTTTTAATTCACGGAATTGGCATTCAGACCAGTCACTCTTGGCAATGGCATGCCAATTGGAAGGCCAATTACCATGGCGTAGAAATAGAAGAATGAACATATCTAGAAAATGATAAGATGTATTTACTATCCGGCCAGCTAGTGGAATCACCATCATGTTTGGTAACAAAATTTCAACCAACAGGTACATTAGATAACAACAGTCAACAACAAACTCAGTCAGGCGTAAAAGCTACTGAATTCAACGGAAAAAGGTACTGTGGCGGCATCTACTGCACCACATGCGAACTACGCAGCAAACTGACGTCACTTGAAATCCTGCATCGCGCAAGCAGAGTTTACCGCGCGATTAGCCTAATACAACGTCCTGACATCAATCGTCGGGAAGCTCACCAGACACGACACCCGTCTAGTCGGAGGATCCTCACTTTTCTATAGAGGATGAGTGAACATTACACCCTGTTCCTCATACCTCTATACTGGTGACCCCGACGTGATTATTGGCGCAGCCGAACAGCTACTTTAGTGTGACGTCATCATCATCACTTCCTCAACCTTACTATCCTATGCATATGTCAATCAAGGGCCATAACCTGCAATCAAACCTTGTTTGATGATAAAGATTTGATAATGAGATACAATATTTGTTTTTCTTTCGGCTTCTCAACCAATATGCAAAAGACGCTCAATAAAACGAAGATCGTATTAATACATCGCAAGCAAATAAGATAAATTAAAACACAAACAAAAATAATCTTTTCCTTTCCGAATTTTCCGGCTGCTTGTTATTACTTTAAACCATGTACTTATAATCTACATATTTAAAGGCTTAATCACCAAACGGGTCACAAATTCCGGTGATTATCAACCCAAGTCATGCACAAGGAAGTCATAGATGAACTGTAAAACAGCCCTAAAGTTAATTTCGATCGGAATTCCGGATTTAAATTGAACGTTTCGAACGGAGTTAATGCCCAACACTAATAGAGTTTCGCTTCTCTATGGGTTATTTTATGGGCTGGTTGGGATATTAATTGCATTCGAGATAGGAAGATAAAATACTGATTCTCGACCGTAATTTAGATCTGATGGGATGGGATGGGCAGATAATGATGTAGTCACGTGTACTGCAAAGTTAACTATTTCCAATGGTGATTAAGTGTCTAAGGGCCAATTTTGCCAATGCCAGATAATTTTAACTGAGAAATAATTTTGAATTTTTTACAGTTCTTCCATACAAAAACTGTCAGACGTCAACTTTATTCGACGAATAAAAAATATCTGTCGATTGAAAAATCAGCCCTAAGCATTGTAAATTCTTATCGAACTTTTCGGTTAACAACGTTCGCACGGGCGCGTTTTTCCTGCTGCGATTTTTTTTCGCGCACTGGGTTTTCAACATACTGCTTAGCGTGAGAGTTGAAAATCCAAGAGTGTGGTTTTTTGACGCGCTGGGATGCGCTTGAATTGAAAAAAGTGCACGATAAAATCCTACCGCAATATTTTTACTTCCGTAGGAACGTGGGCTTATTGCTAGAGGTTGTAGCGGTATCTACAACACCACATGCGAACAACGCGTCATACTGACTTCACGCAAAATCCTGCATCGCGCAAGCAGAGTTTACCGCGCAACTAGCATAGATACAATGGCCCGCCATGAGTCATCGGGCAGTTGCCCGCCAGACAAAACACCCGTCTGGTCGGAGGATCCTCCCTTTTCTATAGAGTATGAGTGAGCTTTACACCCTGTTCCTTACATACCTCTATAAGGTCACAAATGGTTAGTTATGGGAAACTGTGACATTGTTAATAGAGAACTGCCCTAGTACAATGGTTGTTAATTACCCAGTCCAATCTGTTTGCGTTAATGCTCATTCCAGTCTGGTTTCTTTTGATCTGTTTATCTAACACAAAAAATGGCAATCGATCACAATGCCTTTAATTTCAATATCCGTTGCTTCATAAGTTTGAAAATTTAGTCTGCTCCACAACGTAAATAATACATTATACGTGGCTGAACTGTCAAAACGGCTAATTTTATGAGTGTTACCAAAGCGTCACATGTACTTTTCCCAGATAATTTCAGAAACGAAATGGACAATACCAAATCCTCTAACATTCCTGCCTGAATAATCCAAAGCCCTAAAAACCACTATAAAACGTAAATTTGAAGTATAGCGACCCTAAACCAATATGGCGGGTCTACAATCCGAACGTACGTTTGAAATTACTCAGTATGCAAATTAGGAGACCCAGCGTACCTCGGTCTGAGGGTATTAGATATGCAGTGTATTGATATCGACTTAGCATTGAGATGGGGTGAACAGGGATCGTGGGTTTGTGGCCTTTTTTGTGGGGTACAGCTTAGCTGAAATGGAAAGACAAAATCCAATATGCTCTGTATTGCATGAAGTTTTTTGTGAATCGCACCTACACATAAGTTTAATATAACTTCTTTAGGTACAAGCCGTGTGTCCGATTTGATTTCCCATCGGACAAAATGAGGAAATTCCATACTAACTGTCATCTCCAATTTTGATCCCTTTAGGGGATGGTTTTTCAAAAATCCTTCCTTAGTGCTTGCTTTCTTTTTCCATATAAGGAACTCAAGACCTTATGACTCTTGACCAGCGGTTTAGGGTGTACGTTGTCGTCTGTTAGTGAAAAATTTAATGAATTCAAGATTTTTATTAAGTAAAAGATACCTATTGGAATTTATGGCAGTGATTGTGATGTCCCATGACGTATGGATAGAAGGAAGGTGTGGGTGGTAACAAAACAGTTCGGAGCTGATGCAGCTGTGGCCCATCTTCTTGTGTAGAGATGTCCTACTGATCTTTAACTACAATATTAATACATCTCACGCCATTAACACACTTAGTACATATCCTCCATACGTACTGTAAGGAGCTTGAAGAGCCCCTTAAAGTGATAAAACACCGATAGGACTTCTTTAAATTTATATTGATAGTACAACGTTACACATTCCGATCTAAGCTAACACTGACTTATCTAACTTACTTAATAAAATATTTGGCTCCCCGTTCTAAGCTTGCTTGAATCTTCAAATGGAATCCGCGCTAAATTATAGCCAGCCTGCACTATATAAGGTTAGGCTACCTATATAGCCTCTTCTAAGTGTGTTAATGGCATAACCATATTTCATCCCCTTTTAGACACTGCGTATCTGTGTACTTGTTCCTACCCTTAAAAGTATAGACACATCATACATCGAAGGATTTCAGACGCATATTCCCGTTGTCAGTGACACGGCTGCGGGTACAATGGGAATACATGATTTCGGAGTACTAGGGAAACAGAAATAAGAAGGATGATATAGGATATATTGTTGTCAAAGTTTAATGTAAAGCGCTTTGTTGTTTGAGGGTAAAAGATTACTTGGTTTAGTATGTAGAGTAGGCGTGGGTGGCGGAAAATTCGAGCAAGGGATTAAGTATGTCTGGCGGATTAAAACCAAATTTGTCGTAATACAGCTCTTTGTTATTGTTCGTAGAGACAGTGAGTAATACGGAATACTCTATATACTAATAATAAAGCTGAAAAGTTTGTGGAACTACCAGTCGCATTTGAATAAAACCGGACAAGTGCGAGTCGGACTCGCGCGCCGAGGGTTCCATACAAATTTGTGAATATGTAACTAAAAATTTACGGTTTTTGGATTTTGTCCTTTACTTTTTCTACATGACATATGGCTTCTTGCCAAATTTCATGCTTCTAGGTCAACGGGAAGTACCCTAGATAGGTTGGATTCCCTTGCAAGTGTCAAAATATGCGGCATAAACAAAACTTATACGCCCGTATCTTTTGATTGCGTTGACCTTAGAAGATTGTTTTTTTTTACAGCTCCAAGGGACCGTAGACGCCACGCGTTCCTGAGATAAAAAGGTGTTACCAGACAGACAGACGGAAAACGAAGTGATCCTATTAGGATTCCGTTTTTAGGGTTCCGTACCCAAAGGCTAAAAACGGGACCCTCTTACTAAGGCTCCACTGTCCGTCTCCGTCTGTCACCAGGCTGTATCTCATGAACCGTGATAGCTAGGCAATTGAAATTTTCACAGATGATGTATTTCTGTTGCCGCTATAATAACAAATACTAAAAACAGAATAAAATAAATATTTAAGGGGGGCTCCCATACAACAAACGTGTTATTGTCGGCGTTTTTGCCCTATGGTACGGAACCCTTCGTATGCGAGTCCGACTCGCACTTGGCCAGTTTTTTCCGTTTTGAGGTATGGAACCGTAAAAAGTAACAGACACACTCTTGGAACTATACCTAATAATGTCATGGCTAAATATAATAGATATTTTCTGTATTTTTCGAATATTTTCGCGTCGGAATTTCTCTTACACACTGCCTCTTAGCTTCAGCATGGTTTCGGCATTACGGGGTGACAGATTGGTATTATTTCGATAAATAAAATATATCCTTTCATCTTTTTCCTTTTCTTTTTCCTCGTAGATAAGTACACTTCCTTTTAGTTAGTTACAGGGTATCGATAACGAGTGACACAATACTCTTTTCGTGGAAGTAAATAGTATTTTATTTTGTGCGAACTGTCATTTGTCATTTTGCGCAGGAAATAGATAAGCCAAAATGTTGTTGGTTCACTTAAGGGTGAAGGGTAGCTCGCGATTTTTTTTTTTTATTTGTAGAGGGTTTGCTTTTAACTCTAGTCTAGATCAGAGGTGACAGAGACAAAGTCGACGATAGAGTGAGCTTACCCAGAAGAAGCCTGTTCACTCTTACTTTGTTTTTGCAATTTGCAGATCAGTGTCCTGACACTGATCTGCAAATAAATTTTGCCAACCCTAACGTTTGCGGCATGGTTTGTGGAAATTAATAACATCCGAACGCAATGTGACAGCTTTGTTATGCATGGTGGTAATAGAATTAATGGCAGTATTACAATAATTAACGGTTTTCGTATTAGTAGATAACGCGGTCTTTCTGAGGAAAATGCGATTATGATTGTTATAGCTACGTTGTAAGCAAGACATTTCAAGGGGGAAGCAGGGTAAACCCCGAAATTTAAATTTTTGTTATACAACCCTATTGATTGATATTTCATGAAATTAATTGAATTGTATTTCTCCGTGCCTCGGAAAGGTCCCGGCTGTCATTCGTGGATCTTTGACAGTCGTTACTAGTCAGAAGCCCGAAAGTCTGACAACCAGTCTTACCAATGGGTATCGTATTACCCAGTACCTGGGTTGTGGAGGTCCAATAGACAGTCGTCCCATGTAAAATACTGGTATTCAGCTGCATCCGGTTAGTCTGGAAGCTGACCCCAACATAGTTGGGAAAAGGCTAGGCAGATGATGAATTGAATTTTATTTCATGAAATATCAATCAATAGGGTATGAACTTATAAGGGTTGTATTGCTGATTTCAATTATTATAAATCTGTAAATGCATTCTTGTCGCGATCGCGAATCATATCTTGTTCAATATAAACGTGACCCTGACCTGCAAATTGCAAAAAACGTAAGAAAATCTGAATTTGGCAGGCTACCCTGGCGCTTCCCCATTAAGGCTTGTATTCATGCCAACGACCTTGTGCATTTGGGCGGAGCTAACTACCCCTCTCCGATATATTATATCGATAGAAAAATTATGGCTAAACCAAATTACGATTCATATCATGTAGATTACCAACTATTTTTTCAGATGTAATTTCTCTGTAAGTTCCGGAGAAAAGCTGCTTCATCTGCACGCTGTTTTTAAGCTTTTTTCGAAAGAGTAGCCTTAATAAACAGTTGTGTTCTTTCATTCAATTATTTGAAAGTTATAATGGCCACATGCTCTTTACTATACGCGTGTAAAACGCCTTATCCAGACATCTTGATAAGCGCGCTCGCACACGCATGATACCTTTTGTAGGTCCTACAGTCGGTCAGATTTTTTTTATATGACCTACATTTTGTATGACGTTTGCGTTGATATATTTGATCTCTACTGTTTCATTGACCTCCTATAAAAATCGGCCACCGATTGTATGCCGTCTGCGATTGCTTTAAAGCGTATTACACGCGTAAGTCCACGTAACATACGCATAACTGCGCGTAAACTATACGTAGTTACGCAAGCACGTGGTACAATTTGTTGACACAGTTTTAACTACTCATCCATACTAACTATCCATAATTCTATACTAATATTATAAATGCGAAAGTGTGTCTGTCTGTCTGTTACCTCTCCACGCTTAAACCGCTGAACCGATTTAGATGAAATTTGGTATAGAGATAGTTTGAGTCCCAGGAAAAGACATAGGATAGTTTTTATATCGATATTCTTACGGGATCGACACTTATGCGGGTGAAACCACGGGGCGCTGCTAGTTTTATCATAATATTTGCAACGAATGATGAACATTTTCCGACATCCACGCGAATATTCTCCCATGGAACAGTTTAAAAAAATCAACTAAATGAAGTTCGAAGTTAAACTTGCTCCTGTAGGTACTATGAAAGCTTTAAGTTCAATACCGTACGTTGAAGTTGGCTCTGGTTCTAAGTGACATCGTTGTAAGTTCCCTAATATACTTACTGAGTTAGTTAGACGGGCTTCTAACTGGAGGGGCGAAAGCAGACTTAGAAACGGGGAAAGTAAGTAAATACTAGAGTATAAATGATTCTAGTACCTAACCCGCTTAAGCTACGGTTTCTTAAAAGAGCGGTGGCCGCCAGATAGCGTCTGCAATTTACCGGCAAATGACGTCTTTGTAAAGTTATTTATGAAAGTAAGTTGCTATGTTTTCCTAGAGAGCTGCATCAATTTCATAACAGCTGTTCTACGACCGTTCTGTGGCGGCCACCGCTATTCTAAAACACCTAATTTGAAAAATTTCCATTAACATTATCTATAACTCCCCTATTTTATAACTGTGACAAAATAACAGAGATTTCCTTGGTTCCCCATAAAAAACGATAAACCACACCATAAAACTTCCCCATCTACTAAGGCAACATGAAGCGAAGCAGCGAAACTAAACTGCGGTGGATCAGGATAAATCCTCGTATACACGAAGAGAAATTCTCTTCCGTTGAGAGATGAATTTTCCAAGCAAGACTCGGGAGCAAGAATCGAATGGCGATTTATCGCATTCATGTATTACAGTCGAGAAAAAAAAAAAGTTTTCAATGATTATGTCAAACGGACATTAGACTCGCTAGGCAATTTTTTGGAACGAAAATTACGATTTCTGTTTACATTAATTTTAACAGGCGAAGGTTTTCACAACTATCGACTGGAAGGTACTAATGCACTGTGTAACACGAGTCAACTTTCTATCTAATTGCGATAATCCCCTATCCGAGTGGAAAAACTCTCCTCGTGTAAACGAAGCTTTACGATTTACCCGCGTACGTGTCTCACCCGCGACGGATTTACAGAAAACCTCTTACCACCGCATGTCAGCCTAGTACTTGGAAAAACTATTTCCCCCGACGTAGGGTGAAATCCTTTCGTTTATTCTATTTTATTTATTTATGATCCTCGCGTGTCTCAAAAGATGGGAAGGCTAATAATTGATACTTTATCTTTTACATCTTTCTTTGAATATTATGACTATGAAAGGATTTTATTGTTTTCGTTCATGCAATCGACTTGCACGAAGGTCTCGCTAAAATTTAGTACTATTTTATTTGCGGTTCATTTAGGGAAGCAACTTACAATGAACAATGTGATAGCAACTAAATATAATGTTGTTAGACTACTAAAAGGGTGCCGTACCGTACCTGCTTGAGTAAAGGAAATACTCGTACATAGTCGAAACCAAGCAAGTCAAAGTTTAGGACATTACTATGCGTACTTAAACTGATGAAATGCGTATTGTTTAAATTTGGAGCCAATAAAGGATCTCATGTCCAAAGTTTACTAAGATAATTCTACGCTATTTTTATTACGCGCGAGTTTTGAGTCACGTCACACGTAAAATGACTTCTCTGAAGAAGCACTTAGTAAAATCATTAAACAATAGTATATTTCATTACAAGTGCGGAAAGGCTGTCATTGCAAAGAGTTCCGACAAATGTCTACCCGAGCTGAGGCGCAGCCGAAAGCGAGGGTTGACAGTCGGAACAAGTTGCAATGACGAATCCGCAGGTGTACTGAACGACTATTTTTAATACAGTTGCGAAAAAATGAAGCAATTTAATAAAATAATAAAAACAATATTGCTTTTTTCTCTTCTCTCCACGCAAAAAATTTGTCGTAAGTATGTGGATATGTACCGACTTTTTGACTTTTCCGGTAAAATGTTCTCCGAAGCATTTTGTGCAATTATACTGAGTTCCGGTGGTGTTAATTAAAAAAAAATAGGGTCGAAATTACTCATTTTGTGCAACAAACAACTAAACTCGCAAAGAAAATTTCTGGAAAATGGCGCCAACCGTAGAATACTAAGCAGAGTTTTTTTTTCTTCACCCATTTTGGTAGGCAAAAGAAACTATCCATACAGCTTAGTCTTCAGTATATTTTTTTTATTGATATGAAATTTAATGAGATGAAATGAAATGAAACCTAACCTAACTCATTCAATTAAATTATTGAATCTGATATTGAAATAAATTATAGTAGCTTCTTTTTAGAAATATACGTATTTGTATGAATCACAAAAACTCTTTAGTAAAAACTTCATGGTTGGTTTTTCTTTTTAATAGACATTATTTTGACAGTTGGGAAAGAGACACGCACGAGTTCGGGAAAGGTAAAAAAAAGCACTAGTATGTAATAGCCCACTTCCCGAACGCTATACGTCCCTGCAAAACACCACTTTTTGAGCAAATGTATTAAAAAATACTTGTTCTCTTAACAAAACCCAATAACATCATTATTTAATTAATAAACACGCATTGCATGCCCATTGTATGTTTTGTATTAATCGTATTTTTTTTGTTATGTATTTTCTGGTGTACAATAAAGTATATATAAATATAAATAGAAACAACTGGATACCATTTCAAAAAGACAATAACATTGACACTATTTCTGAGTATTTCTTTTCTATTTTAGTCTGAAGTGGCGACTCTGGTGTATGGCCTGAGAAGCGGCGACAAGCTGACAACTACAACGCAAAATCAAAATATTTGATTTCACATAAATCTACATGGGCACTTATGAAACGTCACAAGTGATTGACAGTGAATAAGACAAGATATTAAAACAGAAGAAGAACTAGCATGGGATCGAGGGGGGAGGGTGGAGGGAGGGTTCAGGGGATCAGACCGGAATAAATCGGAATGTTCACGGTGCACGGTTCCAATTAAAAAGTCGTTTCCTATGGAGAAGAGCCGGCAAGAAACTCCACGGTTACTCTTTTAAAAATAATTGTCATTGCAATGTTTTTAAATAGGTGTGGGAGGACAGTGTAGCATATTTTGAACTGTAAATAGTTAGAGCTAAGACACATATTTCAGTTTCAGTCTATGCAGAGTTTTCGTCACTTGGACCGAAAGACGTCCTCTGCTGAATATAGTCCTTCACAAAAATTTGTCACCGACATAGCCAGAAGAATTGCTGAGCTGAAGTGCCAGTGGGCACATTGGTCGCAGGGTTTGAAGGTGACTTATACACTAGAGCATATTCTCGAGCATTTGCATGTAATGTTGTGTGTCATCTAACGTTCCTGCGATTGCTCGACACGGTGTTCGAAGTTATGCTCACGGCAAATGAGCATTTTCCTGTAACATTCCTTTCTATTTCGCGTTTACTCTTCGTTGAAATTTCGTATCTACAGGTCACCCATACTAGTTTCCTTGCTCAAATAAGTGTTACGCAAATTCGGTTTGTTTGAAAAATCAAGCTGTAACAAAGCGTCGAGCATCGTGCTGATCGTTAGGTTCGTGAAAGGGTGACACATTAGAGCAGCTGGACATTTTGTTCACAGTAAATGCTCTCGTCTATACTCACCTTTAGTTAGGTATATACTATATGACGAGCTTCTATGTTAATTTATTTATTACCTTCATCGTATTTATCCAACTCGCGATAGACCAAAAATATTCCATAACTACAAATTCGATGAAGTAAAACATCTGCAATCCATTATCTATCCTTGGATAAACAAAAGTTTTTCAAAGAAATGTGCCAACATTTTTTTCCGTTGAATTTTTAAACAATTATTATTCGCTGTTAGTGCCACGTTTAGCATTCTAGAGCTCCGCAGTAATTGCTAGCTGTCAGTCAGAATATCTACTATTATTTGCATTGTTCAACAAGTCTCTAGACTCTAACTGGATGCATTTGCAATATATTATAGAATGGTATATTTACAAAACCTTTGTTCATGAAATATAAACGGAGTATTTTTCATATTTAAACTTTTAACGACAATAATCCTACTATTATAAAGCCTAAGGGTGTTTGTCCTTTTTTCAGGCACTAACGGTGCAACAGATACTCGTAGTTGACGGAGGAGGTACGTATGTCTCGTTACCATGAGCCATATTTTAACTATTGTGGGCGTACCATGTGTAGTGTTGGTTATTACGCAATAGAAAAATCGTTTGCAGTTTAAATCAAATTATAATTTTACGAACAAATTAATCACACTAGCGAATCACACACCGTAGGTACACAACTCAACGATACGGAACGCGAGACGGTTTCTGGGCACATGTCCGTTTGATGTCCGATGATCAAGAGAGCACTTCTCCACACCGCTCTTGAGCTGCAGCTCTCCGAGACCCCCATGAACTCAGGCTAGACTCTGTCGAACGCCACCAGACGGCGCTGGCGTCCCTATCAGTCAAACGAACGACTGACGTATATCCAACATAGTGAATATATTATAGTGACATCGGCTACTTGTTGTTAAGCTACGGTTTTCTAAAAGAGCGGTGACTGACCACATAGCGTTCGCAATTTACCAGTGATGACGTCACTGAAACGTTGTTTATGAAAGTAAGTTGTTAACGATGTCAAAAGCGCTGAATCTCTTAGAGAGCGTTTTTGATACCGTAAAGTCCAACCCCGTTGCCTAAAGAATTGAATCGCTTTCGCCTTACCGTAATTTTTCACTCGAAAATGTGTCCATACTGAGAAGAGTAAGCTCACACATGATTATAATTATAGCGTCTCCTTGACAATCAAGTCAAGTCATTGTGTCAGAGTTGTCAAACGAAACGTGACTGTCTTTTGACGCGGAAGGTCTAACGATTTAATTCTTTGCCCCTATAATCATTTTCATGACAGCCATCGCTACAACCGTTATTTGCTGTCACCGCTTTTCAGAAAACCGTTGCTTTACTTCGGAAAAATATAGCTTTCTTGTGAGATGTGCAGCAAAAGAGCCATAGGAGTGAAGCCAACAAGCTAATTACATAATCTTACTAACATTATAAATGTGAAAGTTTGTGAAGATGTTTGTTACTTAATCACGCGTAAACCATTAAACAGAATTGGATAAAAACTGGCACATAGATAGACCATTTCATGGATTTTCACATAGGATACTTTTTATCCCCATATTCCTACGAGATCGAAACTTATGCGGGTGAAACCGCGGGGCGCTGCTAGTTTAACATATTTTTTGCTGATGCAAGAGAAGAAGAATGATTAAAAACCCTTGAAACAATACTCGCTGCTACTAGGGCCCCATAAAGCACACTCTACTGCTCTGTAATTGGGAGCCGTCGGACTGAAACCAATTAGAAGTAACCATTTATTGATAGTGCCTTGTTTCTGTCTTTTTATTCTGCTGGTGTTCGGGAATAGGATGATTCCGGAGTGTTGGTGAAGAGCTAAGTGTAATCGAAGTGGATTTTATATAAAAGAAGGTAATTATAGAGGAGTTTATTTTGTAGTACGCAGCGCTATAAGCTAGGTGTGCACATGGCACTGTAGAATCAAAAGATGAGAAGTGACGTTCAAACAAAAGTGCCCATGGTCCTTTTTGAAGTGAAAACTTCTTTCTTTTGCATTGGGCACTTTTGGAGATGGAAAAAACATTGAACTCAAGACACTGTTACCGTAACCGACACCGTGTTATATTCGGATGTGTTCGGCTGTCCTCGGGATGTACTCGGTTTTAATGTATATCCGATATGTCAGTGAGTGATGGCAAAGTATCCTGTCTCATCATTATGAACAACTTTTACATTGGTACCAAACCTGAAATCGCGAAAAAAAAATCAGGTGTTCCCTATATTTGTGTTGTTCGTATAACTCGTCAAAATGTAGGGAACAGCTGATTTTTTTTTTTCGCGATTTCAGGTTTGGTCCCATAATAAAAAGTTGTTCATAGTGATGTGTCAACCTCTTAAGAGGTTGTTAATGTTTTACCAATAACCCTGTATATTTATTTTAGTGAACAAAAACCATGTTCTCTAAATAAATCTACTCATTAACAATTTCCGACATTAATGAATTTCCGGACGTTAAAATTTCGCGTCCGCCAAAATTTCATTAAGTACATTGTAAGCCAAGCGTGGTCTTGGCAGCCCATCGGCAGAGAGATTTAGTCGTCGAAAGCTTTTTAAGAGCTCTTTATAATACTCATTAATTGTATGGCTATTCAAATTATTCATTTGATTTAAGACTCATAAAACATGCTACGGTTCTGCTGGTTCTGTGCGTATGACTTCATATTTGATCTAAATGTACAATTTACCGGCAGAATTTTTTTAGTCTGGACAAAAACAGGGAGCAACACAAAAAATAAAAATAAAACATCTATTCATTCTTTAAAAAAAAGATGTTTTTATTTTATTTTTTGCGAAAAAAAAAGTGATTTCTGTTCCATAGGCACTTCCTTCACCTTTTATACCCTGTCCAGACGGTAAAACAATCAGCTGGTATATCTACTTTATCCGACGATCCTGCATACGTATCTCTTTTGTTGACTGTACATATGTTATGTAATATAAGAAAAAACCGACTTCCAAAAAAAACACTACAAACTGAAAAATAACTTTAATTTCGGAAGTCGGTGTCTTAGGGATTAGTATTTTAGTTTTTGCCACCGACTTCCGAAATTAAAGTTATTTTTCAGTTTGTAGTGTTTTTTTTGGAAGTCGGTTTTTTTTTTGTTAAAAAGTTTTTATTTCTCGCTTTTTAGTGGGTCTGTTTATAATTTATAATAGCCTAATGTCAACTTGCCCATCGCCTTTTTATAAAATATTCCTTTTCTCGATGCAGGGACGTTAATTGTTGAGGAGTTCTCCTTTTATTAGTTTTTAGATTAGATGCTGATAATCCTGGCTGCAGCATCAGGCCAGACTTATGTCAACATTGCATTGAACTTAAAATTAGTCCTGTTTAAAATGAGCCCAAACACGACTACGGTGCTGTAATTTCAAGGTTTGTACTTTTTCTGATGCTCCTGGCTTCAGCATCAGGTCTTCGGTGTTCCTCAGTAACAGTACGTTTATCCACACATCGAGCCCTTTTCTATGAGCCTAAACACGATATATCTGCTGTTAGTTGTCGAGGACTTAGGTACTCTGCAGACTATCCTGACTGCAGCATCAGGTCATGACTTGATGATCATGAGACCAAATGTGGCAAATGCCCTATCAAACATCAAAACAATTTACTACACAAACAGTCCTTGCCTGTTCGAGTAACTTCTTACTGTTAAGGAGTTGTACCTTCCATCATCAGCCCAGCTACCTGAGATGGTGACAACCATACACAAATACACAAGATACTTCATAAAATATGCGAAAAACAATAAGTGAGCCTATAAAATTTGAGGGTTGCCCTCGATTTCTCTAAGATCCCATCATCAGATCCTAACTTGGTGACAATGGGACCACCTCAGAACTATCTACTTTCGAACAAAAAAAGAATTTTGAAAATCCGTCGACAATTGGCGGAGTATTCGATGAACAAACATACAAAAAAAAAAAAAAAACATACAAACACCCGAACATAGTACCTCCTCCTTTTTGTGAAGTCGGTAAAAATCTACACCACAAGGGAACACTAATAGGAAAATAACGAGAACCTCTGAGCGAGCGAGAGCTAAGCTCTTTCAAAATTAAAACCATTCATTCGCATTTAGAGGAAGACCCCGCTTATCCACGAATAAAAAAACGAGAGAATTTATACATAATAATATCTTCTTTAGAAAAGTCTTAAGAAAAAAGAAAGTTGGTAATGCAAGTGTTCCTCAATTTTTTACCCAAGTTCTCTGTACTTAAGGCGAAAGCGCCAGGGTAGCCCGCGAAATTCAATTTTTTTTTACGTTTTTTGCAATTTCTGGTCCCAGTAACTGGGTTGTGGAGGTCAGATAGGCCGTCGCTCCATGTAAAATACCAGTATTCAGCTGCATCCAGGTTGACCCCAATATAGTTAGGAAAAGGCTAGGCAGATGATGATATGGTATCTGGCAAACAACAGGGCTACAGAATCATTTTACAACATCTGTCCATCGTTTCTTTGATCTTTCTCTAACCGAAGCCATCCACATTTATATATACTTACTTAAAACCTACGATTCCCCTCTATATTTATAAACGTTGCTTAAAGTTAAGAGACGAAACGTCAAAAGATGTATGTTTGATCGGACGTTTATCATGACTAAACTTCAAGCAACATTTACAAATAAAGGGATCTTCTATGTCCCCTAAAATTTAAGTCTTCATTAAACAGGTTTCATTGCAGCACGTCTTTCAGTAATCCTCAGCAATTAAAATCCCCAGCCGAGAAACGAGGTACTCTGCTCAGACTCTTCTTAAGCCACAGGTAATTAAAACCTCATTTTACAATACTAAAAATGTGTCAATTATTCCATTTCCGCGGTGTTGTAAGTGCAACCCTAACAAGCTTAAGCATCTAGGGTTGCGACGAAAAATTAAAATTGAAATAAACTGTTAACACCTAATGCGTGCACCTAAGCATAATCAGCCAATAATGTTTCCAGTATTGGGACACAGGCCTCCTCACATCGAGAGGGAGTGGGCTGTAACCTACCATCAAGCTACTACAACCTGTCAAATTTCTTTAATAGATTTTCAACGTTATCGCTAAAGCATAGGGTTCAAAGTTTATTGGGAAAATTTGACAGTTTCGGGTAGCTTGATGTGCTGGCGTCTGTACATAGAACGTTAAGGAAATCTTGACGTAGACCCAGTCCAGGTTGACTCAGGCTAAAAACTTGGTCACCTTCGAAAAATTAAGCCTTTATAATATAATAGTGACGACTTATATCGTAGCTCCATGTTTATTAACACATTTTATGGCAATTCCTACACTCAATCAGCCTATAATGTTCCCACTGCTGGGACACGGGCCTCCTCTCTGTGAGAGGGAGTGGGCCGTAATCCACCACGCAGGCCCAGTGCGGGTTGGTAGATGTCACATGTCTTCGAATTTTTGGTTCTAGGACATGCCGGTTTCCTCACGATGTTTTCCTTCACCGTTTTTCCTACAACACGTTAACAATTCCTCATTCGAAGACGTAAATTATTTAATTTAAAAATTCCAACGAAAAATGTATCCTTCGCCAACCCTAACGATAGTCTAGGGTTGCCAAGAATTCATTACGGGCTCATTAAGAGCGGCGAAGTTGCCAGCTCACTACAATAGCGCATTAGTCGACGAACGCGAAAAGAACGCTGGAAATCCTTTTACCAAGCCGTTTTTGTATAAAACTGTTACTTTCTTTCCGAACTGAATTGGTTTTCTTTCATCAATTAAATTTTGCGGGGTTTTAGGTTTCTTTAAATTATTTTTAAAATCTTTTAAGTTTCTTATTCTGTGTGTTTGAGGATTTTGAGCGATTTTCCTAAAACAATGGGTGTAGAGTAGACCTATTGGTATAGGTATGAAAACCCTTCTATAAGGTCCTTTGTGCAGACGCCAGCACAACAGGCTACTACAATCTGTCAAATTTCTTTAATCGACGAAGCCGCGGGTGGTAGCTAGTATTTGATAAAAAGAGGCTAACATCCTTACTAATAGATAAATGTTACTATTCTATACAAGATTTTTTGAATTATAAGAGTTTATAATATTACATTAATTTAATAGTTTTATTTCAAATTTCATTATATACCTACCTTGTTTATTATTATTTTTGTTAATGTAATTTGTAAAATATAGAATTATTAAGATTGCTGTTTTTTATGTTTAGTTTATGTGGGAAGGCTGTAGGATCCACATAACTAAACTTATTTTTCTTTTTATTTATATGGTTGTATCCAGGAGGATACAACCATATAAACAAAAACACTACAACTTGAGGTGGAGGACCTCTTCAAGTTGTACTCCTCATTACTGAGGGTCGTGATCATCCCTTGAAAACATCTTTTCCCTGACGATGTTTCACCATCTCTGTCTATCATTGGCCAGGTGAAGCGCATCATGAAATTTCGTGTTAGCTGATATGGTTGTATAATTGAGTAAATATAAATACTTTTTTTTTACTTTTGCATGCCGTAAGGTGTATTGGAGCTGCTTTTACATCTTATTTTATACCCACATTAATTGCAAAATAAATGATTCTATTTCTAATCAGTTAACCGAAATAGAACGAAGTTTTAAATTCGTTTAGCGCTAACCGTATCTATTTAGTGGTTCTTAGGGTGCAAGTGGGCCTAACTCTTTGATTTATTAACGTCTTCATCATCATCATCATTGGTAGCCTTGTTCTACCCACTGCTGAGTATAGAACTCCTCTTTTTGTGCATGCTGATTATAAAATAACTGTCCAAATTTCACCCAAATCCGTTCCAGTGGGTTTTGCGTGAAAGAGTAGCAAACATCCATCCATCCTCACAAATTTTCGCGTTCATAATATTAGTAAGATTCAAATGAACTGTACATAAATAGCAACTTCTACCTAATTAATAAATAAAATTAAAATCACTAAAGTTCAATTATAGTCACATTAAAAAAAATATCCTAACTTAACTCAAACTATTAACAAACTAAAATATGACGTCGAAAAATTCCTCCTCATCGCTGTCCACTGGTAACATACCCAAGAGACTGGCGGCATTGCCACGTTGTATGGCAATGCTTAGCCTCTGGCCAAGATAAAAGTGTCACGGGAAGTGTCAATCAACCGTTTGGAGATTTCATTAACCTTTTGACCGCCACACGTCAAAAAAAAGTGCCCTCGTCGTTAAAGTCTGTCATGTAGTCGAACCGTGGTGTGCTGGGCACATTTTGGTTTGTCATTTTAACATGACTGTGGCGGTCAAAAGGTGTGGAGGTCAAGACCATGAGCTCATAAAAAGATGGCAAGGAAAGACTGGATGCGGAAGGCGCAGGACGGATGTCCAGCAGTGGACTGCGATAGGCTGAGTTGATCACTTGTTTGAGACCATGAGCACTCGGACCCCACGACCCGAGGGTTTTAAAATCAATCCTTTAATATTTTATTATTGCTATTTTCAATATTGCTCGGGTCGATTCAAGAAAGGTAGAATGAGCTACTAAGATACCTTCTAAATCATTTATTTCCTTTTAATTTTTAGAAAAAACAAAAAGTGGAACTCGTTTGATCCGGGTATTCCGGGCATTTGATTGTGCTTCTGACAGGAATAATTAAAATGAATAAAAATGTTTGTTTCCCAGAAAAGTTTAAATGGTGTTCCAGGAGTTTTAGACTGTGCTTTAACGTGAACTGAACCACATAAAGTTGTTCTGAACAGCAGTTTAAGCACATTTTTTAAGCGTGAAGAAGTAACAAACATATAAACACACCCCCACACCCCCCCACACACACACACTCACAAACTTTCGCCTTTATAATATTAGTGTGATATAGTGTGATTAGCATATAGCAGCTACCGATGATAGAGTAGTGGTAACCTAGTGGTATCGGCTGCGACTTACGAGTGCTCGTAAGTCTGTTCGAGCCCAGACAGGCGCTTTACTTCGTGTAAATTATTTCATCACCACAGCGCTCAAAACGGTGAAGGAAAACATCGTAAGGAAACCGGCATGTCCTAGAACCAAAAATTCGAAGAAATGTAAGATTTACCAACCCGAACTGGGCCCGCGTGGTGAATTACGGCCCACTCCCTCTCACAAAGAGGAAGCCAGTGTTCCAGCAGCCTTTTTTTATCATATAACATTATTCTCTAGTAAAAAGTGCAAAAACCCATCTATATTCTCTATGCGTAAAATATTGGGGTTTCGGCGGCTCCATCAGTTTTTTTCCGAAAGCGGGAATGATCAAAACACAGTTATTTGAGGGTTAGAAAAAAGTATCGCTTTCTAACAGCCTGGTATTTTGTATCGTGAAATAGATGAAGAGTTTTTGTTGAAAAAGGGGTTACAGTAGTAGATACTGTAATTTATTGGTCAGATTCGTTTTAGAGGCTTTGAAAAAGGATTGCCAGATTTTGTACTAGTATTTGATATTGTATTTTTATCCCGTAGACTTTTAAGCCTACTTTGAAAAGTCTTCACAATAATGTTCTACTTGTAGAAGGTTTCGTCTACCTTCAGAAAGCCAATAAAATGTCGAGATTTTGGACCAATGTACAGCACATCAAGCTACCCGAAACGGACAAATTTTCCCAATCAACTTTGCTTATGCTATAAAGATAAAGTTGAAAATCTATTAAAGAAATTTGACAAATATGTGCTGGCGTCTAGACATACTTTGGTACTGCCTCCTTCCTTGGTCTAGCAGTCGCAAGCGCTACTGCTGATCACGAGGTTCTGGGTTCGATTCCCAGGCCGGGGAAAGTGATATTGGGTTTTCCCATCTGGAATTTCTCAGCCCGGAGTCTAGATCTGTGCCTGGTTGATGGCAACAGGTTCGCCACCACATGGGACTTGAACATAACTGGCGAAATGTGGGTGTAGGTACTAACTTTCATGAAAATAAGTGTATAACAGCAGAATAATGTAACTCTACTTTTCATCACTATTAAAAACCAGTATAACTATCCATTTAATCTTCAAAAGGTCAAAAACTGTAGAAAACAACACAAGATCATGGCACACCTCGATTCTTACATAAATACATAATATTTACCTGATTCTACCATTGCGTTGCTGAAACATCTATAGTACCTACGTGATAGACCGCCTCTATGCAATCCACCTGTTTGGATTCCGAACTCATGCATCTATTCATTCATGCATGCCTGGTGAATACAAATACGTATCTGGCTTTCTTATAGCACAGTGTGTTGGTTTTGTAGGGCACTATAATGTACAATTGCGCGACTACATGACCTAAAGCGCGGTCTTTGTCGGACTGCATAGAAAAGTAAGAGAAGCGCGATGACACAACGCTGGTAATTTATTTCAAAATATGAAGCAATTATCTATTTACAAAAAATATATTGTTTGGACTAAAACATTAAAACACTAGTGCTTTAGTATGTTGCTTGTAGAATAATCTGACAAATCATAGTGATTGTATGTAATTAGTATGGTTTTTATTGTAAAAAGAAAGTTTTTAGAGAGAACGAAAAATAGGTTTATTAGTCGTAGAAATACAAAAAGATAATTAGCTCGAGTAGGTAAACGGAAAAATAAAACAAGATTAAGTAAATGAACAGAGATTGCATTTTAGGATGTGACTTCCTGGTAGATTTTCCGTTTTTAACCATGGCGTTAATATATTTCATCTCATTCTTATTTTGCCTGTTCGTGAAAATAAGTTTTTATTTACTTACAGATTTGTTTATTTCTTTTTTAGAGTACAGCGTCATCAGGAAGAAAAATACCTACTAGCGAAAAATGTGTTGGCAAATTCACAAGCAAATTAAAATGACAATCGAAAAAATCTGCAGCATCCGAATTCTTTTCCTTGTTTACTGTTAAAAATTCAGTTCATACAAAACCCCAACCGGGAAATAAAGCTATATTTTTCGAATATATTTCGTCCTTACCAAAAAAGTCGTAAAAAACGCAGTTAGAACAAAAATATAGCAAAATAAAAACGCGCGAACCCAGTGGCCTGCCAATTATACTTTTAATTGACATATTTTCAAACTTGGAACACGAGGCTGCTATATGAAAAGGATTTTTAAAAAAAGTTTGAAAGTGTTCTTTTATGCGGTTCGATTGAGTATTGATTTTTTAATTTGTGGTTTATTCGCAGACAGCGCAAAAAGCGTTGATTAATTTTGAAACTTTATTGAAAGCAGCGTATTCAGCGAATGTATTTTATGTACAGGCGAAAAATTTGCAGGCAATTTTTTTTAAAGTTTGCAGGCAGCTAACTATAATTACTTTTTGAGAATGTTCGTGTGTGTCATTGAGTTTTTTAGGAAACTCGCAGTAGCATCCCGGATTTTGGATGTGTGCCCAGTGCCCAGTTAGTAGTAATAAGCTCTCCCACAAACATGGGACCATAAATTCCTTTTTTATTTCATGTACAGTCCTCCAGACCGAATTTCGGCCATGGCGACCAATCCCAGCACAGACCAGCTTTCGGCGGGGGAGATATTATCATGGTGCACGAGTGTGTGCGCAGATACAGGTGCACTCTCTTCCCTCACTCTCAAAGTCCGATGGGACGGCAATCCGTCACGACCGTAGAGAAATCAGACGTAGAGCCGGGCTTAACGTGCTTTCCATCACACCGTCGACTTCCAAACTTCCAGCTGTCACTAAGAAAATTCCCATTGGAAAAATCTACTAACACTTTGCCCGACCCGGATATCCGGGTCTAGAATATGTAAGCAGTGAGTGTACTATACTCTTCTTGCCCCATGTTGATACTCGTAGTATAAGTACTTACATTTGACATAGCTTGTCTAAGTGAGTCTTAATTATTTAAAAACATAGCGCACGCAATTACATTGAAAATTATTGTCCGTGTAAAAACTTTTTACCGTCAATCTTTTTTATTTTTTAGAGCAAGTACCTATATTTGCGAATGTTTCACACTCAAGGTTGATTCAATATAAATTCCTCCATGAATAAAAAAAAATAATTTTGAATTTAGAAACCGTTATTTACATTCAAAATTGGAATACTGCCCAATAAATGACGATGGAGCAACACGGTACGATTTGGACTCAAAACCGCATTACATACATACCAGAAACTAGTTGACGGGTTAATCTAACTGCAGTGTTTCTGCAATATCAAGGTAATATTACTATGCTGTATGAAAATGAGGTAGTTTCCCAGCTTAAAGTAGGTATGTTTATAGAATAAGAACACAGCCAGGTGCGGTGGAAATCCGCTTAGTTCCTAATTATAGAGCTCGTCATAAAACCACAGTACCTACACTTTGTGTGATAAGGTTTTAAGCAAAAGTGTATTTAAAAGGATGAGGGAATGAGGTGTGATGTTCTTCTCGAAACAGTTTCTGACCGACCTGCACTTCATTGCGTAACACACTATCAATCACAATTTGAATCATTTTGAAGGATGTCGCTAATCCATTGCGCCATTTGTTCAAAAATGTTGTCTGCTCAACAACGTAAATAACGCAATGAATGTTGTTGAACTGTCAAAACGAAACCCGTTTCTACTGCTAGTGTGTTATTCAACTATACCGCCTTATGCTTTGACTCGTACGAGGACCAGCGTACCAGCAATGGCTCCAAATACTTACCTACCCACATTTTGAAGTGACACCCAAAAATGTACGTACTGCTTGGGCCACACGTTAATGAATGAATGAATGCTTTATTTGCCAGAATATTTCATCAAGCTACTCGAACCTGTCAAATATTCCCAATTAACTTTGAACTTAATGCTGTAGCGATGAAGTTGAAAATCTATTAGAGAAATTTGACAGATTGTAGTAGCTTTATGTGCTAGCGTCTATACAACTTTCTGCATAGGTCATCCTAAAAATCACAAAATAATGTTCTTATCCGTAAATTGTTATTGGTAAGATCATTGTGGTTACGATCTCCGGACGTATCCAATTGATATTTTATTTTACAAAACAAAATATACTTTGGATGCCTATGTGCACACGAGTGACACGCGTCAACAGCAGAGGTAATTACAGCCCTCATCGCGTCGACAACACGCCGCTCGTGTAATCGAGCACCATTCTCATATTCCGACCAGCACGTTGTCGACGACAGCCGTCGACGCGTCGATAGCGTGCGTCGATGGGTGGCGACGGCTGCAGTTGCCTCTGCCGTGGACGCGTGTTGCTCGTGTGTATGCATAAAAAAAATAAAGCTAGAAGGTACCATACCTCGTCGTCGAACGCGTCGGGGTCCGCCATCTTGTGTTAACTGTCACACACTACGTCACTGACGCACTGCGCACACGCACCAGACTTACGTCACATACAACGGATCATTGTATTCACACCACACTTATGTTCCTGAAACAATAGAAAGATAACGTTAAATACTTTTAGTATCTGTTTATGTATCTCAGCAGCATTTTGAAACTTACAAGATCTTAAAACATATTTAACAGTTATTTATGAACATTCGCTTCGTTGTACTGCACCTTAATTTCGTAACACATTAAGTATCAATAATAGTCTGAATCATTTTGAAGAATATTGCTAATCCATTAACTCATATATTCGAAAAAATTGTCTGCTCATCAACGAAAATAACGCAATAAATGTTGTTGGCGACTGGCCGTGGTGCGACCTTTTTTATAGATTAATGGTCATGTTTTTTAAATACAGTTTTTTTATGTTGTTGCTTTTTTCGAGGTCTGAGGGGTTGTCAAGTTCCGTTTGTCTTGATATTTTTAATAAATTTATAATATTGCATTTAGACGTGTTTCTGTCATTTCATCTCTACAGTCCACACATTAATAAAATCCGCTAGCTATCAAATATCGTTGAATTGTCAAATTGAAAGCCATTCCTACAGTTACTTCGATGATCACAGCATACTTTTCATATCGACTATATACAATATAAATACGGGGAAAATGATTGCTATTACTCTTAATTATCGCCAGTATATTTAAATCACGACTATCACTATTTGAAAGCCGTATTCAAATGGCTTAAAAACGGCAAAATTACGTAATGCGTCAATCTGCTAAACAATAACTTTCCCTGCCTTGTATAGACTGTTACCTAAGCAAAAGAGTACGCGAAAATATAATAGGTGATTCCTTTATTAAAAGTTATTACGGAGTTTTGATGAAGAAAATAGCTTCTTCTTTTCTTCAGACCCAGACCCGCTTTCTTCTCTATGTAGGTACCTATTAAAAATATTCAGACCTCGCACAAATTGATGCTTATTAATATTTTGTTTCATTTTAACTTTCATTACTTTTAATATAAAACTTAATATAAGAACTTTTTCATTTGAACTGCTGAGTTCCTTTATTAATATTTTTCTTCCATGTTTTTGTTTTTTTTAAGTACAGTCGCCAGCACATAAATCTACTACATTCTGTCATATTTCTTTAATAGACTTTCAACATTATCGCTAAAACATAATGTTCAAAATTGATTGGGAAAAGACAGTTTTGGGTAGCTTAATTTATGCTGGCTTCTGAACCTAGACTTAATACATATTTCTTTAGCACGTTTCTTGTATGGGGACACCATACATTTTTAACTTGTTCTTATTTTTATTATTTGTTGTTAAAGCGGCCATGATAAATGATTATATTTCTGTAAGCAGGTTTGCTCAAACACTTTTACACGTTAATAGTAGGTACACACTTTGTGAAAGTTTCAAGTGTCTATACCCATTACAGTTCATGAGATACAGCCCTGTGACAGAGAAACGGACGGACGGACAGCGGAGCTTTAGTCATAGGGTCCCGATGGCGCCGTTTGGGTGCTGAACCCTAAAAATCGAAATATTTTCTGCAAAAAAAAAGAAACAGTTACTTACTTTTAACTTGGTAATCCGTTTATCAAAGCTAAATACAATTAGAGATGAAGAAATTAACGAAGGGTTTAAATTATGTCTATGGGTAGAAAGTAGACACAGTCGAGTGGTCGTTTTTCTTCTAATTTGTACCAACGTTTAGTGGGAGGGAGGCAAAATGGCGACTAATTTGCTACAAGCTTTTATTTTTACTGTACCTAAGTAATTTCATTTACGGCGGATTTCACCATTATATGATAACTGATTTTATTTCTGTAAGTAGGTTTGCACAAACACTTTTCCATGTCAATCATATTTTAAAAACTAGATGAGGTCGGCGTTTCCTATCTGACTACTCTGAGAAGAAAGGCTGAAACCCACTCACTCATTGAAACTGAACACGATCAGGGGGCCTAAAAAGGCCACTTTGGCAGTATCATAAAAGGATGACATTATGAATCATAATGGACAGTTAACTGTTAAGTTAATCATATCAAATCCCATTGGTGAAGGATGTTTCAGTTATTTTTTTTTTGCCTGTGCTAAAATACCAATCAATCCGATCCAAATCCAATCCCAATCTCTTTGATTATACCTACGTAGTGCAGCGAAAAAAAGAAAAACACGGACTGTCTTCGCCATATTACGATTCATAATGTTATCCTTTTATGATTCTGCTAAAGTGGCCTTTTAAGGCCCCCTGCACATCTAAACTGCGTTCAAGAGCTGCAGTCAGTGTCAATATTCCATAACAATGAAGACATTGGGATTACAATCAGTTGCATTATTGAAATTGGCACTTACTAGGTATTTCAGAATAGGTGACAGAAAATTGAAAATTCATGAATAATGAAATATTTTGAATCGTTGTTTTGCTCATTTTTCTAGATAGTTATTCTTTGTTTTTGGGTTTGTAAGTGTGCTTTCAAATAAATGAAGTTACCTACTCGTAGGTACATGTTAAGTTTTTTTTTGTTAATGCCGACTTTTATGAGTTTCTAGCTAATGGTGGAGGTCAAGATTTTGACGAATTTTTTTTGACGTTATAACAGACATGTAAAAAAATTAGACAGTTTATAAAAAAAAAAACCGGCATAGTATGTGTCGGACTCGCACACGAATGGTTTCGTACCACAAGGCAAAACAACGCCAAAAAAAAAACGTTTCTTGTACGGAGACGCCCTTTAATTTTTAATTTATTTTTAGAAAAACACACTGTGAAAATTTCAACTGTCTACCTATTACGGACGGACAGCGTAGGCTTAGTATTAAATAGGGTTCCGTTTGTGCCCTCTGGGTACGGATCCTTAAAAAGTAATAAACTTGAGCAAATTATTTTGAGCTTACCGAGGGAACAGAAAGCAGGTAGAACCAAAAGCTGGGCAAGCTGTAAAACAAGTTTATTAAAAAAACAGACACACTCAACCTACTTAACAAAACAATAACAGCTCATGCATCCTAAAAACATAAAATTATAACGACCAATCAAAACGCTCTGCTCTCAAAACCACAACCTAAAGCAAATGAGGACAGAATTAATTTAAGAGTTTGCACAACGCTGAGGATTATGAACAAAGAAATTTAATTAAAAAGACTTAAGAACACCTATCGTTAAGAACGCCAGTTGTGGCCCTTGTATAACGGGTTTGTGTTGGTAATTTATGTATCCGACTGTACTTAATGTTTTTTTTTCCTAGCACTTCTGTAGTTTATGGTTCTTTTTAAATTGCGAAATGGACCTGCTCTTAACCTCGATCTCGGCTACTGGAAAGCTATGGATGAAGTTGTGGCGGCATCTACACCACCTCATGCGTCATTCTGACGTCACGGAAAATCCTGCATCGCGCAAGCAGAATTTACCGCGAACCTAGCATATATACAATGTCCCGACATCTGTCTTCGGGCAGTAGCCCACCAGACACGACACCCTGGAGGATCCTCCCTTATCTATGGAGGATGAGTGAACTTTGCCTATTTAGTAATCTGTGACTTTGCACCCTGTTCCTCATACCTCTATAAAGGTGACGATGGAACGAGCAGGCCAGGCATCTTTCTGGACGAGCTTAGATCATTTCGTTTCGGGTTGAGTCCGGACATTCTTGGTAGACGTAAGAATTTTTTAAGATATTAGAGCTGGCCAATATAAAATGTCAAAATCTTTTGTTCACCCTGAAAAGAACTAAATTCAATACGAAACTCTTTAGTGACAGGTCAAAGCATTACAACGATTCGCCCCGTCTGAAACAAATATTGTTTTGTAGCCTTCAGCGAACATTCAATGCACTTAATAGAATAAGTGAATTAATGGAAATATAATTACATTATGTAATAATAAGATAAAAAATAATTCTAACTTAGTAGCAAGGAAAATTAATAAAGCGCTCTTCCTCTCTCTATCTATTTAAAAATTTGCTGTGCCCGACAAGATCCATAAATTGTTTCTATTATTTTTTTATTTACCACCTGTAATTGTACATTATGGATTGCAATACACGATTTGACATTTGACATAACTCATAACAAAAAAACACAAACAAATTAATTTACGGACGTTACCCAGAAGCCGCAAAGCTTAAATGGGATTGGGCCCGACATGTCTGCCGCATGTTACATGACAAATGGGCTAAGAGAACCATCGATTATCCCACTGTACGCACGACGCCATCGCGGCAGGCCGAGACGAAGATGGAAGGACTGGCCGGCACTACCAAAAGACAGAATTGTGTGGAAAAGGGAGAGAGAGGCCTTTGCCCTGCAGTGGGACAGTACAGGCTAGTTAGATTAGATAGAAATTAATTTAAGTCCGTAATTTAATTTACAACCAACAGCCAAACGGCCAACATTTGCAAATTGGCCCTAAAGTGACAGCTAACACTAGCCGTCCTATACGACACATCACTAAAGCGATAACGACTGACATGAGTACATGAGAGCCAATCAGCTGCCTGGTTGATGACGTGATTGCAAATGACTAAATTAGACATAATAACCAACCGCATGTAGGTACTTTGATTGTAAAGATCAAATTAGTGGATGAAAATTATTGGCTATTTGCTGTATAATTGACTATGACTGGAATTAATAATACAGGGTGATGAGATACGTCAGTATCGAGACATTGTAAGTGGTTGAAGCTAAAATAGATCCGTGCCATCAATATAAAGATGGCGGCTGCAAAATTTTTCATAAATGGTTCGTTTTTGTGGTTTTACAGGGCGCTGAAGCCGATAGTGAGGTTGAAATGAAAATCCAAGATGGCGGCTGCGATTATTTCCAAATTTTTGCAGCCACCTCCTTGGATTTTTATTTAGAACTTCGTTCCTGCCGGGGGGGGGGGGGGGGGGGGGGGTCGACCGACCCCACACGTTTTTTTTTTATTTATGTACACACAGTAAAATATAAACGGATACTACCTACATAATTATAATTTGAATACAAAGGATTATTTTATAAGAAATTTCTAGTTAGATTCTAGAAAGATCACTCCTTTCAATCGATTTTATGTTTACATGCATCCGGAAAAATGAAAAACAAGAAGATTTCCCGCGGTTGGACGGCGGGAAATTTAGTTAGGGGCTGGAGCAACAGTTATTAAGTCGAAACTTGAACGAAGTATCACTCTGATCTCAAGTAATACTTGATCATCGATGACAAAGGAGGAGAGGAAATAAAAGAGGTTTTTTTTTCATACATTTGTGGCCAAACAATGTACTTTTGAACAAAAGTACTGAAATACAGGAAAAAATCGCAGATTCTGAAAAAAATTATACTGGATTTATTTATACATTTGTACCACATGAAATTGTCGTTCAAAGATGTTAATAACTTGCAACCCATGAATTAATTTGGCAATCTCATGGTACATTCTTCCGATGATGCGTTTCGTTACTTCATTTTATAAAATGTAACATAAAGAAATTATCCTGAAAATATAGAATAGAATAGAATACTCTTTATTATGTACACCATACACTGATTATATACTATATACTGATTATTGTCTTATTTTTGCATTAAAAAAAGTTTTTTAACATAAATAAGACATTATTTTTGTGAAACATTTAGCGAACAAGAGTTAAAAAAATACGAAACAACCCGCATGGTGGATTACGGCCCATTCCCTATCATAGAGGAGGCCTGTGTCCCAGCAGTGGGAACATTATAGGCTGATTATGTATGATGTTGCTATTCTTCACAGTCAACTGGTGATCTGCAATTACCTAAACGTTTCTGTTATCCTGGTATCATTCTAGTCCGACTCCGACTCGATGGCCCATGCAACAGTTGTTGCAATATTTTTGTGTATCAAATCGCCCTTGCAAAACTGTTGTTGCTTTCAGATTTTAATAAACTATATCTCTAACATTTTTCTGTGTTCGGATATACGTAAGTATTATCAGCTGTGTAGAATAATAGTGAGGAATGAATAAAGTAGGTAACATGTCAAAAGTAAGAAGGAAAAAATTTGATGTAGAAAATATCGAACTGTCCTAAATCAAGGTTTGAAATGTTCTGAAATTCGAACTAGCAAAACTACTAAATAATGTAGGTAACATTGGCCACGTAGAAAGCCATACAACTTCACTTGCAAAAGGAAGTTTAGAGCTATTCATCAAGCACTTGACGGGTTGACAGGCTTTCAATACAAGCAGCAAGGCTATTCCTCACAGTCAACACACCGAAGCGCTTTACGCTTCTGATGACCAGGTACAAGCCAGCTCTTGCATATACCAAAACTGATTTTTTTTTAGCTAGATGTAGTCAAAAAGTGAGTATTTTTAATGGATTTGATTAGACAATAATTATGTTTACTGAGAACCAAGTACATATGGGTTATAGCGGTCATCTTCAAAACAACGCACGCAACCTCAAACACAGATGAAGTTTGAAAGACCGACTTATCATAATCTTGACGGGTTGATAGATTTTCAATACAAACCTCGAGGTCAATTTTCCTCGCAAACAGACAACAAGTATTGAGCCCATATCCTTACGTTTCTCATATCCTAGTACTTCGGTCAGATGACTACCAATGCCAGGAACGCCGGAGTGACAACAAATCACATCTCCTCAACATACAGCACAATACAAACACAAACAAAACACAAATTCAATTTCTGCTGCACAATACTATGCCATGTTCGAACCCATCTACTGCTCATTTCTACACAAAGCTGCTTCAAACTCTAAACTGTATGGTTAACTTCTCCCCAATATTCCTTTCTTTCAACTTCCCTCAAAGCGTAAAGTCAATTCAATTCCCCACTATCTCGATATACGATATCATCTCCGAACACGGATGCTAGTTGGAAAACTATTAGCTCGAGGCAAACTTGCCTGATAAACCCAAGCTTAAAACTACAGTTCGTATCGACCGTGTCATCTTAGCACTAGAGTTCAATTTAGCCTGTAATAGGTGTAGCAAATAACGCGCCAAGTATATGAAATAATATCGGTTCAGACTCTTTACCGACTTCACAAAAAAGGAGGAGGTACTATGTTCGGGTGTTTGTATGTTTTTTTTTTTTTTGTATGTTTGTTCATCGAATACTCCGCCAATTGTCGACGGATTTTCAAAATTCTTTTTTGTTCGAAAGTAGATAGTTATGAGGTGGTCCCATTGTCACCAAGTTAGGATCTGATGATGGGATCTTAGAGAAATCGAGGGCAACCCTCAAATTTTATAGGCTCACTTATTGTTTTTCGCATATTTTATGAAGTACCTATCTTGTGTATTTGTGTATGGTTGTCACCATCTCAGGTAGCTGGGCTGATGATGGAAGGTACAACTCCTTAACAGTAAGAAGTTACTCGAACAGGCAAGGACTGTTTTATTTAGTAAATTGTTTTGATGTTTGATAGGACATTTGCCACATTTGGTCTCATGATCATCAAGTCATGACCTGATGCTACCTAACTCCTCGACAACTAACAGCAGATATATCGTATTTAGGCTCATTCAATGCAATGTTGACATAAGTCTGGCCTGATGCTGCAGCCAGGATTATCAGCATCTAATCTAAAAACTAATAAAAGGAGAACTCCTCAACAATTCACGTCCCTGCATCGAGAAAAGGAATATTTTATAAAAAGGCGATGGGCAAGTTGACATTAGGCTATTGTAACTTAGATAAATTATAAACAGACCCACTAAAAAGCGAGAAATAAAAACTTTTTAACAAAAAAAAAACCGACTTCAAAAAAAACACTACAAACTGAAAAATAACTTTAATTTCGGAAGTCGGTGGCAAAAACTGAAATACTGATCCCTAAGACACCGACTTCCGAAATTAAAGTTATTTTTCAATTTGTAGTGTTTTTTTTGGAAGTCGGTTTTTTTTTTGTTAAAAAGTTTTTTTAGTGTGCTTTCGAAGTCAAGTCGGTGTTTTTATGAATATTAAAGAATCTAAAACTGCAATGGAGTGGAATTTGGTGCAGCCTTTCGCGTTTTAAAAACTTTACGAAGACTTTAATGTAAAATGTAGTTGATTTCTTGATTTCATACAATTCTCGTAAACATTGAACTGAAGTTCGAATAACGTACTCATGAAAAATGCATCGCTTGTTGAAGCTTTTTCATGTACCTACTTACAGGCATAGCTTTGTCTCAGAACGCAACGGTAACGCACCTGCGACGCTTCTGGTGACCTGTTATTTGTGTTGTAAATTTAACAGCCTATTATTATTATTTATTTTTATGTTTTTACATATCTCTATTATTTTTTATCGTTTATTTTCAGGTATTAACTCGTAGCAATATTACAATGCATTGTTGTTAAATTATTACATTACAAAAAATTAAATTTAAATTAAGAGTACAAAATTACATCATTTCAGGATTTTAGTGTTTTAGCAGGTGCACACAACGAGATATTACAGGACTATTTGATTAGTACATGCACATAATCGAGTCAGGAAAGATGCCTTGAGTCTCCTCAAGAGACCGTAAAAATCAGTAACTGCTCTCAACGAACATGCCAGTCGCACTACACCGCCAGGGCAGCTTTAATATAGCTCTAAAGGTGTTATTGTACACGAAGAGTGTTGTCCTATAACTAACATGTAGTCCTACAGTCCTAGTAGCTCGAGACCAACACAGGTCGATTTTTACCCATGGTTGGATACGATATCGCCTATTACCAACCAATCACACTACAAGTGGCCAAAGAATCGACTATCAATTATGTTTAATGAACCAATTATTATAAAATACGCAAAATACATGTTGGAATTATGAATATCATTCCATGTAAACGTAAAAGTTAGTAATAAAATAGTATTGTTCTTTGTAAACGGGATCTGTCAGTGACAGCGATGACACGCGACAACTGTCAGTGTCACTTTTGATGTATCCCTCTCTGTCAGAGATGTCGATTGTTAGTGGTTCCATTTTGTATGCCCGTTTGTACGAAAAGTAAATCTGTTTAGATCGCGCAATTAGTTTTGATTTATTGCCCACTTTCCAACAATACACACACAGAATGAATACAAATAGATTGCAAATTAAAAAGTTTCGTAGAATAGGTACTCCTGTTACGGAATCCGACTGCAGTATAAAACGGCATAACATTTAGTAAAGTATCTCTCGGAACTTAATATAACTTGGAAAAACTTGTTTCTAAAGATATTAAAACATTTTCCGGGACTGTACGAGCTGTTCAACTAGGGGAAGTAATATTTGAACTTCTCGTATTTTTTCAAAGCCGGTACAGTCAACAGCAAAAGTAGATGATCAAAATCAGAAATTCAATACTAATTAACGGAGTTCGCGTCAGAACTGTATGGCAGAGCTGTTGCTGTTGTTGTTGTTGAGCTATGTGCAAAGACTGTGTGGCTGTGTGGCAGAGTTCTGACGCAAACTCCGTTCATTAGTAGGTATTGAATTTCTGATTTTGATCATCTACTTTTGCTGTTGACTGTACCTACTTAAAAATTCAATCATAATCTGCTTAGCCTTTTTCCCCGTGTTGGGGTCAGCTTCCAGTCCAACCGGATGCAGCTAAATATTAGTATTTCACATGGAGCACCTGCCCATCTGACCTCCAAAACCCAGAACCTACTGGGTAACACGATAAGTGCTCTTTGGTAAAACTGGTTTTGAGACTTTCGGGCTACTGACGACCTGTAACGACAGTCAAAGATCAAAAAATGACAGCCGGGACCAACGGCTTAATTATTGTTCTTTCCGAGGCACGCCCCATTCCGGTATGTAAGGATAGTCACCCGTCCACCGACGGCAAGCGTCTTAGCCACGAGCCGCATAAAACCAACACGGTCAGGAATTTTCTGCAATAAAAATATTAACAAAGTAGACCAATGAAAATCCTTCCTTAGTGGAAAATTCATTACCGAATAGTCGCATTATTTAACTAAGGGCTGATTTTACCATCGACTGATAATTTTTATTCATGGAATAAAATTAACATCTGACAGATTTTGTCTGGAAAAACTGTCAAAAATTCAAAATTATTCCTCCGATAAAATTTACTGGCGTCGGAAAAATCAGCCCTTACAAAAATATCTTGATAACGCGACGTTACACCAAATCCTCTTTTACTGTTAAGTTATTTTTCAACACACTTGCTCGTAAAGTGGCTCTTATTGAACCGCTTTAAGGTCCATAATGGAGTGTATTACGAACGCGTGCTTTTTCTTTACTTTAATCCACATGTTCTGTAATACCACAGATAACTATTTACTAGTCGGAGACGCGCGCTTTTTTAATCTCATCAAACCCTGCGTTCCGAATTGGGAAATAATCGATGTGTTCCAAATTGGGAAATAACCGAATTAGCGTGAGCGCGATAACGATAACGATGTCCCGTGAATCGTCATAGATGACGTCATGACATTCGCCATCTTGCGATAATGCCGACCATGCCCTAGAATAATATCACCGTGAGCGCTGTCAAAAATTACAGTGTGTGTATGAGGTTGTGTCAGTGTGTGTTTTGTTTTGAGTTGCATCATCTTTAAATTAAACTAACGTGGCATTTTTGAAATTGAAGAAGAAATGTGGTGTTTATACAAAGAAATACTGTAATAATATCTTTTTTACATTGTGTAAGCACTGTCATGTGAGCGCGTTCACGAGTGTTCCGAATTGTTGCCAGCTCTCAGCAGTCATAATAGTAATATCTAAATCGGAACGCATGTGAGATGATGCATGGACGTAATATTACGTCCATGGAGATGATGTGAGCGCTGTGATGTGAGCGATTATAGCTAATTCGAAAAGCGCCCAAAGAGACTTCATGCCGAAAGAAAAAATCCGCGGGCTATATTTCAATTTTTTTTAAATAGTCTGTATTGTCCTTGGTCGCAAAATGAACTCGCAGGGGACCACAGACAATTTAAGGTGAATGCGCAGTGGTAGACCGCGAAATTCTTAGGTTTTTTGCAATTTTCAGGTTTGTGTTTATTATATTTTTTCTATAGGCTGTATCGGTGTTGTCTGTGCCATAGATTAATATATTTAAAATGAGTCAATGTTGCGCGCGCATAGCTAGTGCTGGCTAGCACGGCGCGCGGGAAAACAAAACCAGCGCGCCATTTTCCATACAAGTTAATATTTAACAATACAAGTCTGTTTTTTTTCCTCGCAAGTGTGTTGAAAAACGTCGTATGAAACGCGTGTGCATTAATCAATATACACTCGGCTTTCTTATCGCTCTCGCCTGCGGCTCGCGCGATAATATCGCCTCGTGCATAATGATCAACATAGCACACATGTATTGTAGCATACGCACCAAACCGAAATAGGGGTGGCTTTAATACTACACTGGGAAAATAACGATTTACGTATAATAACGATGTTCAATAACTCGACATAAGCCGCAGCGAATACAATGCACTCACGTACCTTGGACTGCCTCGGCGATCGTTGAGCTTCCACCTTCGATTGTCCATAAGCTAGCTTCAGGGTTTCACGTTTAGAGGATTGTTCACACGCGAAATAAAGGATGATTCGATTTCCCTCAGGATTTCGACCGATTTGATGATGCGCGCGCGTCTTGCTTTCACTCACACGACATCTGCCTTCGCTCCAAAAAGACGAGTACATGTGTGCAATGACAGCTAGTTAAAACTGTCTCCGGTGCTGCCATCTTGCGAGAAATTTGAACATCGATGCGTTTAGAAATTGATCTTTAGCATTAGAAAACGTTACGGTAACGGAACATCCCGCCCACCAAAATGCCTATGGTATTTTCTGGTTAACGATGAAAAGGATTCGGGGACAAGGATCGGTATAAATAGAGTGCGATACCTAATATGCTTAGCTAACGATAGAGTGTGATGCGATTTGTGTTAAGATACCAATACGATAGAGATTTGATGCAATAAATATTTGATACGATATAAGTTAGATACGATAGAGATTTGATGCGATAAATATTTGATACGATATAAGTTAGATACGATAAAGATTAGATACTAATGATAGAGAATTTTATACGATTTAAGCTAGTCCTCGAGAGGGAGAGGGCATAACTTAACCAACGGTCTTTGAATGATATGATTTTTTGCGGTTTTAATTACTGCAATTCGAGCTATTCCATCAGCACCAGGTAACAGTTCCACGACTCTGGCAAGGGGCCATTGAAGTGGAGCGCGATTGTCGTCTTTGATAATCACCATTGAACCTATCTGCAGTGGTTTTGAATCTTTGGTCCATTTGGCGCGTTGCGTTAAAGAGTGGAGATATTCGTGTTTCCATCTAGACCAAAAATTCTGTTGAAATGCCTGTATCAGCTGCCACCGATTAAGCCGATTTACGTTAACATTGGATAGATCCTGATCGGGGACGGCTGTCAGAGGTTCTAAAGTGAGGAAGTGACCGGGAGTTAGTGCTGATAGATCGTTAGGATCGGAACTGATCGGACAGAGAGGGCGCGAATTTAAAATGGCTTCGATTTGTACGAAAAGTGTCGTGAGTTCTTCGAACGTCAGTACTTGGTTGCCTACGGCATGAAGTAAGAATGACTTTGAGGCTCGTATTTGAATTTCCCAAACGCCACCGAAATGGGGTGCCGATGGAGGGTTGAATTTGAAATCGATCCTTTCCGCGGTAGAAGCTTGTTGCATGAGGGACGCTAGTTGATTCCGTGCGCCGGTAAAATTCGTACCACAATCCGCGTGTATCTCATTGCAACGACCACGGCGTGCCACGAAACGTCGTAGAGCTGCGATGAATCCGTCTGTTGAAAGAGTCGAAACCACCTCGAGGTGAACTGCTTTGGTCGCGAGACACACGAACAAGCATAGGTACGCTTTGTCGATTTTAGCGCCGCGATGAGGGCCGAGTTTGATACGAAAAGGTCCGCCGAAATCCACGCCTACGATTGAAAAAGGTTTTACCTGATTGACGCGGTACGACGGGAGGTCGCTCATGAAAGGTTGTAATGGTTGGGGATTAGTCCGATAGCATTGTACGCATTTAGCAAGGCGACGACGAAGAGTGCGTTTGGCGGAAACGATCCAAAATTGTTGCAGTAGTAGAAAGTGAGTGGTATTTATACCGGGATGCAAGTAGCTACGATGAATAAAGTCAATAATTAAAAACGTGAGTGGGTGTTCAGACGGCAAAAATGCTGGATGCTTTTGTTCGTATTCTAAACCTGATCGAGAGATCCTGCCGCCCACCCTGAGGATACCGAGACCATCGATAAACGGGTTGAGTTTGCGAAACGGTTTCGTAAGCGGTTTGTTTGATTTTAGGTTACTAAGTTCCTCAGAGAAAGCACTACTTTGTACGTTTTTAACGATTTGCATCAATGAGTTGTGTCGTTCAACGTTATTGAGATACTTGTTACTTATAGCTTTACTCCGATTACGACAATTGTTTATGAAACGATAAACGTAGCCCAATACGTTTGTGATTTTTGTCAATGACGAGAAACGAATAATCAGATTTTCGAAAATGGTGGGTTCGGTTTTGTTAACGTCGGTGGAGGTCAAGACGTTTGATTTACGTACTTCGGCGTCTACGATCACCTTCTCCTCGTGTGATAGGTTAGCTGAACTTATGGGCCAAGATTCACGATCTTCAGATAGCCAACATGGCCCCGCCCACCATAGCGTATTGTGAACGATTTCACTGGGAAACAGACCACGGCTGCAAATATCAGCAGGGTTATCGCCTGAAGAAACGTGATGCCAGCATTCGGTAGGTGCAGTGTCTTGAATATGGCTGACACGGTTAGCAACGAACGTAGCCCAACGAGAGGAATGTGACCTTATCCATGAAAGGACCACGGTGGAGTCAGACCACAAGTAAACAGCATCGGTTTTTATACGAGAGAGGTAAGTATCGCGCACATATTTGTATAAGTCCGATAGAAGCACAGCAGCGCAGAGTTCGAGTCGAGGCAGAGAGGTACGTTTAAGAGGTACTACTCGTGCTTTAGAGCAGACTAGAGAAGTGTGAATGTTACCCTCTGCATCGATAGCGCGCAGATAAATGACTGCTCCGAACGCAATTTCCGAACTATCACAGAATCCGTGTATTTCGTATGATTTTGCATCTTGGCATGTAAGTTGCCGAGGTATTCTCAGTTCAGTCAGTGACTGTAATTGTTCTTGATAAGTGTTCCATGTACGGATGACCTCATCAGGAGGAGTCTGATCCCAACCAACACCGAGTATCCAAAGTTTTTGGATTAAGCACTTCGCTTGAATTGTGATAGCGGAAAGTAACCCTAAAGGGTCGAATATTCTAGCAATCTCGCTTAGAATGGAACGTTTAGTACAGGACCGATTTGAAGGTTTGATTTCGAATAGGAAAGAATCTGAGGTAGGATCCCATTTGAGACCTAGAACTTTCAAAGTTTGCGTTTCAGTATTGTCGAGCGATACAGAACCTGTTAGACAATGCTCGCGGGGAAGATCGGACAATAGCCGAGGATTATTACTAGCCCATTTCCTGAGTTGGAAACATCCGCGGTCGAAAAGAGCGATAGTTTGCGATTTAGCTTCTTGAGCGACTTCTAAGGACTGAAAACCTGTTGTGACGTCATCGATATACACGTCCGATAAGAGACTTTGTTTGGCAAGTGGATAAGAGTCTCCTTCGTCTTCAGCAAGCCGTTTCAGAGCACGACAAGCGAGATATGCACTCGATGCCAAGCCATAAGTTACGGTGTTTAGGCGATATTCTTGAAGGGGCTCGCTTGGCGAGGTCCTCCAAAAAATGCGCTGATAATCACGGTGTTCAGGTGCTATTAGAATTTGACGGTACATCTGACGAGCATCAGCCATGAATACGACATTGTGTTCACGAAAACGCAAGAGAATTTCCAAAATATTGGGTTGTAATTTTGGTCCGATAAGTTGCGTATCGTTAAGTGATCGAGAGTTTAAATCCTTAGCCGACCCATCAAAAACAACGCGTAGACGCGTGCTCGCAGAGTCTGGGCGTAAAACGCAGTGATGTGGAATGTAGTATTTACCCGTGCTCATCTCGTCTGTAGGAATCAGGGACATGTGGCCGCTTTCGATATAGTCCTTCATGAAGTCTACGTATTGACTCTGTAAAGATGTGTCACGTGTCAGCCTTCGTTCGGTAGCGTAGAACCTTCGTAACGCGAGGTCGCGCGAGCCTTCGAAATTTGGTTCTGATTCGTTTTTGAAAGGAATTCGGACTACGTAACGTCCAGATTGATCGCGATAATGATCGGCAATAAACTTTTGCTCGCACAGCAATTCATCTGGAGTCAACTTCGATGAATTCGGAAGAGAATCTAGTTCCCAGAAGCGTTGAACTAAAGAGTTCAACTCGTTGTCGATGTCGGGCAACGTATGCAATAAAGTACTAGCCGAGAGACAAGTTTTGCCTAAGAGAAGCCAACCGAATGTTGAATTAAACGCGGTAGGTTGATTGACACCTCCTTTAATATATTGGTTGAGTACAGAGTCGGCAAAGACATCTGCAGCGAATAGTAGATCGATCGGACCTGGTATGTCGAAGCCAGGGTCCGCCAACGGTAACGATGTAATATGTGACCATCCCGATGTGTTTAATTGCGCAATGGGTTGATCGCCACATATTTTAGCTATGACGTGCATGTCAAGTTTGCATAGAATCTGATTATTGGTACCAACGGAACAAGTGACGTCACCGATAATCGGCGCGGCAGCTTCTCCTAGTCCACTAACGTTTGCAGTCGTTGAGGCTGTTTTAAGTTTTAAACGATTTACTGCGGAAGCAGTTATGAAATTGCTTTGACTTCCGGTGTCAAATAAAGCGCGAAACGATTGCATATTGCCTGAAGCATCCTGAATGTGCACGATCGCAGTAGCCAGCAACACGGTAACGTTCGATTGAGACCTTGAAACCAACGACGACGATCCGATTTGATTTGAAACGTTATTAGAATTATCGCGATGAAGTAAGGTATGATGTTTACGTTTGCATGTGCGGCACGAAAAAATTGAATTGCAATTCTTCAGTTGATGTGATGGTTTCAAACAATTAAAGCACCAATTTTTATCTTTAGCGATTGTCATTCGCTCGTCAATCGATTTTTTAAGAAAATCTTGACACGATGTAATCGAATGTGACTCGTTACAATAGGGACATTTACCCGAGTAGGAACTGATTTTAGTATCACTAGCACTGTCAGTTGGAGCTTGATCATCGGTTGCAGCTAACAGTGTGTGTGGAATGTTACGCTTCGTCTGTGGCTGAGGGTTATTCGTAGGCTTTGCCGCCTTGGACGATTCGGAAAAGTGCGTGTCACGCAATAACGCTTCGCATTTAGACCTTAGAAAACCCTTGAGTTGTTCGTAAGACGGTAACTCGACATTTGAGTAACTTTCCTCAAATCCGCGGCGTAAATCTTTGTTAAGTTTCGATAAAATGTGATAAACTAGAACAAAGTCCCAGTGTGCGATTGGCAAGTCGATCGTTTTTAATATACTCAAATTCTCTTCGAAAAGGTCAAGGGATTTTTGAAATTCGTGCGCGTTATTGCTTTGAAAGTCAATGTTTAAAATATCCCGCCAACATATGAAAGCTAGGGTGCGTTTACTTTTGTAGCGAGCCACGAGCGCTTGGTATGCGTCATGATAATATTCGTGTGTCATGGAAAACGCTTTGACTACTGATAACGCATCGCCGCTAAGAGAAGATATCAGATAATGAAACTTCTCCGTATCTGTTATAAAAGTGGAGTTGTGTATCAACGCGTTAAAAGTATCAAAATACTCTGGCCATAATTTAATATTTCCAGCGAAAGTTGGTAGTACGATTTTCGGTAGACGAATATTATTATTTGATGATGAGACGTTGTGCGATTTAATCGCATCATTGTTTAATAAACTGCGGTGTATTGATAACACTTGATAGTACATGTCATCAAACTCCTCTTGGATTTGATCATCTTCACTATTGGGATCGGAAATGAGTTCTAAAATTGTGAAATGCGCGTCTTCAAAACCCGATGCAATTTGTTTTAAGTCTTGATGATACGATAAAAACAAGTCGCGCTGAGTAGTATCACTTGAAGCCGAAGCGCCTATCTCTAATGCCTTAGCTAAGCGCTTATACGCAATGGTTCGCTTTCTACGCAAGGACGGCAAGTCCTGAACCGTGAATTCTTCATCCACCGATTTAGATTTCGATTTCTTTAGCATGGCTCGTTTACGCGTGGAATGTTTACCTATAAGCGACATTATTCCCTATTAGTTGAACTTTGGTAGTATAAAAATGTATTAGGATAGTTAAAGTTATAAGTCGAAAACGTAAACAACGATAACAAAAGAAAGCTAAACTTATAACTTCGATGCGACCGAATAGAAAGAATATGCAAAGAATTTACGATCTTATTCTATTGACAAGGATTGTACACCCCGTTGCGCGATTTGAATATAGAATATTTGCAAAGAATGTATAAAAGCGGTATATTTCCGATTGACAATAATTTGCGCGGTAAACTATACAGCAAATCGATGGGTGATTACGGAATGTTCGCCCGCTCGGGCGTTGGTTCACGAGTCTACCCTACACTTTTTTTTATAAAATTTCGTATTGGAATATTTGCAATCTTATGAATATGATTGGTGATTTGAATAATAGAATTATTGCAAGCCGATGGAACAGTTGATTGTTGAAAATCTTACAATAACTCCCGATTCGCGTGAAAATGAATATTCGAATTAAAACCCAGCTCAATGGTGATTACTTATAGACGCCATTGCGACACGTAGGTAGGATAGGTCCGATAATAATTGTAGGATTACAAGATGATGCGATAACTTAGAATGCAGGAGAATGATAATAACGATAGATTTATGTATTCTAAATTAAATCACAAGGGTTTGACCAGAAATACCATGTGCAAAATGCGATGGACTTGAATTAAGATGGAAAGTTCCCTGGTTTCGGCACCAACAAGATGTAGCATACGCACCAAACCGAAATAGGGGTGGCTTTAATACTACACTGGGAAAATAACGATTTACGTATAATAACGATGTTCAATAACTCGACATAAGCCGCAGCGAATACAATGCACTCACGTACCTTGGACTGCCTCGGCGATCGTTGAGCTTCCACCTTCGATTGTCCATAAGCTAGCTTCAGGGTTTCACGTTTAGAGGATTGTTCACACGCGAAATAAAGGATGATTCGATTTCCCTCAGGATTTCGACCGATTTGATGATGCGCGCGCGTCTTGCTTTCACTCACACGACATCTGCCTTCGCTCCAAAAAGACGAGTACATGTGTGCAATGACAGCTAGTTAAAACTGTCTCCGGTGCTGCCATCTTGCGAGAAATTTGAACATCGATGCGTTTAGAAATTGATCTTTAGCATTAGAAAACGTTACGGTAACGGAACATGTATCATAATGTACTATTATGTTAAAACTAAGCTAAGCACCAGTTTTCACATGATTCAAAAATAATAAAATCGTAAACAGAAAGCTGCAACTTTGTAAAGTTCGTAGTAATAATTTCAACTTGAACAAAAAGTTTTGTAGAAACAGCTGGTGCAAGTCTTTGAATATGTATATTCTTTTTTTATCTAAGTATGTTATAATGGAAGTATGTAACTTTAAAGCTTTGGTCAAACATGACAAATCCTGCACGGGACGCGAGGCGGAGTCTTTGGTCAACTGGACCCACTCGGAACTGGACCCGCGGGTCCATTTGACGTAATCATTTATTTTCTGTATTTTTTTGGTTAACTGGGCCTACATTTAAACCAATTGAAGAACATCTAATTGTTTAAAGCTACCCGTGGATACAGTCGAGACAAAAAGACACATTACAAGGGCACGAATCTGGTAAAGAATCTGACTTCGTGAGCGCGGTTGATTTAATGATCAAGAACTCACGCAATCGACTATTCGTGCCAGTTTGAACAAATGAACACCTCTAGGTATCATATGCATGTTAATTGACACAATCGGCGCGTGCGAATGTTTGCATCCCGCCCGGGAATTGTTTCTCTTTGACCAGAGCTTAAAGCCTATCTTTTTTTGTCACTGGGTTCAGGTGCAGCTAAAAAATCAATTTCGGGAACTGTCCCGAAATGGGTTTTTAGTTGCACCTGAACCCAGCGGCACAGTGTTTCCACTGGGAAAATACAACAAAAACAATTGGTTGTCACAGGACATTATGATATAAAAGGAGCTGTAACCAATTCGTGCGGGGCGCAACGAATTGATGAAAACCATGAAATACAGCTGCGTGATTTCATGCACATAAAAACGGTCATAAGTGAACTAATAACCCATTAAAATTCTGTTGTGGTATTAAACACGAGCCCTAGCCTCCAGATTTGGAACATAGGTACAGTTGTTCCGAATCGGGATTCGAGCCCGGAACTCAACTTGGCAAGTGGCCAATCTGTCATTTGAGTCTTCAACTGTCGACAAGATCAAAGACAATGTGTGTTTTTTGTTATCTCACACACAATAGATCAAAGAATTGTGAACATTTAATATGATAGAATGAGGCTGCCTCTCTGGTTAAAGAGGTAACATTAAAAGAAGGGAGATCCCCCTCCCAATCCTTAAAGCGGCACTCAAAGTCTTTTGAAGGTTTCCTTTCGAAAACAAAAGAGACGTTTCAACCATCTTTTCTATTAATAAACCAAGCCGTAATAGGCACACATTCAGTCGAAAACAATTGGTACCAACTACCAGGCTAACATAATGCCACAAGATATCGAACAGGTACAAAGCGTCCTTCACAATACACGAACTAGACAAAAGACAGTTGCGAAATGAATTTCCCTCATCACGGACGCCGCAGTTTGGTGCCACAAACTTGCTGCTCGATCACAATAGACCTGAACTTCTGCTGCCCTCATTATACGAACGACATTGTTCGAGACTTCGGAACACCGAGGACTGTCCATAGTAACTTGTTCCTTAACTTTGGCGATGCGTAAACAATTAAAAAGTTTGTTTTATATGATGCTATATTTGGTTGGCCCGGTAAAAGTGAAGACGATTGAAAAATATCTAAAGAAAAATATGACTTCGGGAAGCAATAAAAAAAATAAGTCTAAATACTAATACCCGACTACTGAAAAGGATGAAACAAGAAAGCCTACCTTCCCGTGGTCACACGCTACCATAGCTTATTAGTATGTTAGTGCAGCAGCATGCGACCTGACACGGCATGATTAAAAACTTGTTTTTTAGGTCATGACTTTAAGTCCGCTAGAAGGCGCCATATTCAATTTAATTTGACATCACATACCTTATAACCAACGGACGATCAAGACACTTCAAACGATACCTCATTTGTCAAATTATGACAAGTAGTTTAGAAGTTAAGAGGTGAACACACATACATACATACCGGTCAAAATCATAATCCTCCTTTTTGCTTCGCCGTAGTCGGGTAACAATGGGGTTTAGTGGTAGGAAAACATGAAAAGAATGCAATATCACCAAAAAAGGGTTACATTTTTTGCCTACTAGCACACAAAGTTGACAATAGACTCTCGCTTATAGCACAGTTCAACCCGCGTCAACATATCGAAATACTTGAACACATACACAAATTCTAATTCTACATTCTCAAATCGCAATTACGTCACTCTGCTTCGAGTCCAGACTTGTCAACTATTTTCTAATGAAGGCGCGTTAGTGATATGAAGTGAAAAGTCGTAAATGTAGGGTAGGTACAGGCAGGGGTAGCCAACATTAGGACGCGTTGTTTACCGATTACGTTAGGAGTAACATTTGTTGGTCGTCAATTGTTTCGACGCGATCGGTAGCTTACGACTTTTTGACAGTTTTAATGATATTTTGAAGAAAACATTTGTGGCAATGTTGGTCGAACACATTCCTATTATATAATGCTTCTTTTCAATACCTGCGTCAATAGTACGACTCTGGGCCAGATCGAATCCGAAGCCCTTAATGGTTCGGCAGTTAAGCGACATTAGATAAATGACCCAAAAAACAACTTGAAACGTTGACGTCGTCGATGGAAACTATTGACATATAAATGATGGTCTTTAGTTACGCACCCCCCATCATCCTCCAAATAGTATGAGATTTCGCCAATGACGGTAACCAGAATGAGCCTATCCGGCGGCCTCTATCATTCTAAACACTGCCACTAAGGAGAAAGAATCCTTGTCTTAGTAAGTACCAGGATGTCATAATCCCTAGAGCAGTAAGGTAATGAATAGCTGACATCATTGCATGATTACAAACTTGAAAGATGAATGATAAGCCACTAAGGAGAAAGACAATCCTTATCTTAATAAGTACCAGGACGTCATAATCCCTAGAGCAGTAAGGTAATGAATAGCTGACATTGCATGATTATAAACTTGGAAGATGAATGATAAGCTCAAAATTATTAATCCAATAGTTAATAATCGATCAATAGTTACGAAACGGAGCTATCTATTCGCTTTTTTTAATAAAAACCCAGGCCTTTCTCCTTACAACCTTGATCGCTTTTATAATGAGTGAGCGATGTTGGCACAGTGGCACAGCGTGATTTATCGACGCCAAGACACCGCGAAAATGTCTCGCTCCTAACCGTCTTTGCTTGCCTGGTACAAAGTGATCGGTTTTGATGACGTTAATAATGTCGTGGTCGTTTATTGTGTATTGACCAGGTTTTTATAAATCAATGATTGACCATTATTAAATGGATTGATTTGTCAAAAAACACATTGATAATGCCATAATCACCACTCTTGTGTGGGCCGCAGGACATCCGCAGGCTAGAAGAAACTAGTACATCTTCTATGCCATGTAATGGCTCTAAATCTAACAGCTTAATTAATCTATCGCCAATCAACTGAAAAATAATTAGTACCATATTCCACATGGCGTAATTTCAGTACATCGATTCAAAACAAATCGTCTTTTCCGTCATCATTTTCCATAAACATTTACACGGTTGCAGCCCAGCCAAACGTAAACAACTAACTCAAAATAGTTTACCATCTATCAACCGGCCATTGTAAATCACGTTGTCAAAACAATCAACATCGTTCTTCCACTTTAGCCATTAAACAGTAGTTCGGAAGCACAAATGGCTGTGATAATCGAATGAGAACGAACAAGAAACTACGAATGGTCTTCGTTCACTCAACCCATTCATTTTATGGGTTGGTTTTATTTGTGGGTAGTTACTGAGTGACTTTCCAGTTTTTTATTTTCTTATCTTCTCAAACTTTAGTTTTCCACAGCAATACATTTTCTAAAAATTTCGTTCTTTCCTTTTTCATAAAGGGGGAAGCACCAGGTTAGGCTGCAAAATTCAAATTTTCTTGCGTTTTTTACAATGTGCACGTAAGTGTCAGATTGTATATTGAACAAAAGATGATTCGTACATTTACAGTACAAACTGACTTCTCATTGTACGAAAAGCCTATACCAATGCAAAGTCAGCTAAAACAGGAAATGTATACATATCGTAGTGTGTACCTGTAGATTTAATTTTAAAATATATTTATTTAAACTTTTCGCACAAAAAGGTACAAAGGCGGACTTAATGCCTTAGGCATTCTCTACCAGTCAACCAAGGGCGATGCAGAGATTAAATGGCAGGTGCTTTGGTTGAGAGAAACTATGATAAAAAAACTATTAAAACTAGGTACACAAATACATAAATAGGTAATATACACATACATACTATTAACTATAATATTTAATATAATACCTATATGCATAGCATTTTCATCAATCATATAGGTTCAGGTTATCGCTATCGTATTGTATTATATTTGGATGCTTCGGTATTGTGGGCTATTTTTATACATCTCTACTCTCTAGGTACTGGTAGAATTAACTTAGGTCGCGAATTCACATAAATTGAACTAGGAATAGAAGTCACGTCGCCATGTCGCGCCTGTTTGTAGGAACCTTTATTTGTACTGGTTATTCGTGGCCGAATGTGTATTTATCAATAGCATAATCATCCTATAATTTTCCCACTGCTGGGACACAGGCCTCTTCTCTGAGAGAGGGAATGGGCCGTTATCCACCACGCGGACCCAGTGCTGGTTGGTAGATGTCACATGTCTTCGAATTTTTGGTTCCTCACGATGGTTTCATTAACCGTTTTGAGAGCAGTGGTGATGAAATAATTTACACAAAATAAAGCGCCTGTCTGGGTTCGAAACGATCTACAACACGTAGGTAAGTCGCGGCTGTTACCACTGGGCCACCATCTTGTATTTATAAGTGAAAGACGCTTATTTCTGAGCAACAGATTGTCTTTGTATCGACCGGTTGTGGCCTTAATCTCTTATCTCGTCAATATTCATCTGGAAAAACAAATCAATCTTTATTTCTCACTTTCATTTATTATTTTTGTGGAGGTCGTGTCTCACTGATATTCGTCGCCATCGGGTGCTTAGCCTGTACAAGAAGATTGTAGACACAATCCATAATCTATACTAACTAGCTTCTGCCTGGGACTCTGTCCGCGTGAAATTTCACCCTCCCTCCATTCACCCTCTTTTTGACGTGACAACGTCTTAAATTAGGTTGCGGCTGGGAGTCACTTATGAAAAAGTGTAACGCTCGGTAACGTTACGTTCTTATTTTAAATTAGGTTGCGGCTGGGAGTCACTTATGAAAAAGTGTAACGCTCGGTAACGTTACGTTCTTATTTTCATTTAATTCCTTGTTCCTATTGTGCAATTTAATTATATTCATATCAATAAATATTCTACCGAGAAAAAGACGTTGTCACGTAAAATCTTCGCCCGTAAAACCGACTTTACAGGCAACCATTTTTTTTTTTTTTTTTGTTGATGTGAAATCATCAAATGACCCCTCCCGCTCTGGGTGGAGCGGAAGGGAGTGTCAGACTTACCGACTAAAACCCACCCGTGTTCCTTCCTTAGCCCTTTATGTTCCGGGCCAGCGGTAACCCTTTCGGACAATCCCGCTGACCCGGCAGGCTTCGGCCCTAAGGGGGCCCCTCCTCGATGCTGTCATCTCTTTGAGATTTAGGGATGGAATTTTAAAAACCCTTTCTTAGTGGATATCTACTCTTCACAAAGAACATACCCTCCAAATTTAGTACCAGCGGTTTAGACTGTTCGTTGATATATCAGTCAGTCAGGACTTTGAATTTTATATAGATCTATACTAATAATACAGCGGAAGAGTTCATTTGTTTGTTTGAATGCTAATACTCGTATCTAGAAGAACCAGTCGTTTTTCAAAAAACCTTTTTGCATTTGATAGCCCAACTCTTGAGGGATGGCTATAGGCTATTTAACATCACGCTAGGATCCTTAGGAGCCGAACAAAAAGGACGAAAGTCGGAAAGAACGCTAAGTGAAAACAAAGTAACAGCGCGGATGGGCGATGTCATGTGACGATTTATTCCATTCGGATCCCCTGCTAGATAGTCTTATGTTTTAATTTCTGCCTTATCCACTATAACTAGGTCTGATCCCCTTAGGCGATTCACACACGGCACCGCGCACCGCCGCGGAGGGCGGAGGCGGATTTCGTAGCGGTGCTCCGCGCGGTAAGGCGGTTTACGCGCCTGTCCGCGCGGATTGATTTAACACGGTTTGACCAGCTTGATCACTTTTTCATCATTTTTAAATTGCAACACGTCCTGCACCCACGATGATCCGCGCGGTTATGCGGCGCCCCGTGTGTGAGGCGCCGCCTCACCGCGCGGACGGCAGCGCGGATGGGCGGTGGCGGTGAAAGCACCGCTCGACTGCGCGGTCAGGCGGTGTATAGGCATCTACGGATTTAATAGAGACCAATGCGACATGAGATCCGCTTCACCGCCTACCGCGGCGGTGCGCGGTGCCGTGTGTTAATCGCCTTACTCTTTTTGACAGGTAAGTACAGTCAAGAGAAAAACAGCTGTTCATGTAAAAAATATTTCTTTGGGTGTGAACATGAAATTTCACGCGGACGAAGTCGAGGGCAGAAGAAAAATAAAAAATATTGCAGGTACACATTACCCATTATAGACTACGTGCAAACTCGCACTATGAAAACACCTTTTGAACAAGTTCCAATATCCCTCGGCACTGAAACCGCCATTGCAATTAATTCGGCTAAAACGCAACGAACGCTCAGCCCAAAGCCTCATCCGTACAGAACGCTAATTAAATTTAAATATTCACCGCGAGTGTGTTAATAAACCGCAGTGCAAGTTAATAGCCCACCAGCCCACCCGTAGTTCCGTACTTAGTGGCCGGAATTCGGTGCACTTATCTTGGCACCAAGTCTACCAAGTTTCAAACTGCGACCAAGTTGGTTGTGATCATTAACTTAACCATTTTCAGGTAGTCATTTGTTCTTTGAAGTGTGGCAGGAAAAGATAGATGTTGGCATGGCATTACTTCCCAGAATTCGATCCTTATTAGCGACACTGTTGGCGCAGTGGTTAAGCGATTGACTGCTGCGCTGCGTGTCGCGCTTTCGATTCCCGCACGGAACAAATATTTGTATGACCTACAAGTAGTTGTTCCGGGTCTGGTTGTTTGTGTACGTGAATTTAAATGTTTGTAAACGCACCCACAATACAGGAGAAATTCGTAGTGTGGCGTTTTTTAAAAATGAATGAATGAACACAGTGTTTTTTTTTTCAAAATCAACAGGTTCTATTCCTGGCTAGAAATATTGATTTTTCAAAAATCGAATGATGCAGTTTTAGTTTTCATCAAAATCGAGCCCGCGACTCCTGCAGTTTTAGTTTCGGATTTGGCCATCCACGCCCACTTGAAAAATTCACCTGTATACTCATTTCTTACTATCTTTCGTCACTACACACATCCATCTCAACGTTCTCATCTCCGCTGCATCAGCATAATACTAGTTATTACGTTCAAAAGCCATTGGCTGTTATTTAAATACTAAAGCCGTACTAGGTAAGGTCACATTATTCACAAGGCAACCTTGTAAAATCCACTCTCATTCTAGTTTCCATACTCGAATGGACTCAAGAAAACGAGCGTGAAAATAATGATATTAGAATAAAATGGACTTTATATTATAAAGCTAGTTGGACGGTTAGGAATAAGCTGTTCAATGGGTAGCAGTGGGGTTTAGGATACCGTCTCCTCTGCATACAGCATGTTGCCTAACGACGCGTCAAGGATTTAAATACTAAAGCCGTACTAGGTAAGGTTACATTATTCACAAGTAAACGTTGTAAAATCCACTCTCATTCTAGTTTCCATTACCATACTCGAATGGACTTATAGAGGTACGAGGAACAGGGTGTAAAGCTCACTCATACTCTATAGAAAAGGGAGGCTCCTCCGACCAGACGGCTGTTGTGTCTGGCGGGCAACTGCCCGATGATTCATGTCGGGCCGTTGTATCTATGCTAGTTGCGCGGTAAACTCTGCTTGCGCGATGCAGGATTTTGCGTGACGTCAGTATGACGCGTTGTTCGCATGTGGCGTTGTAGACTACAGACTCAAGAAAACGAGCTTGAAAATAATGATATTAGAATAAAATGGACTTTATATTATAAAAGCTAGTTGGACGGTTAGGAATAAGCTGTTCAATGGGTAGCAGTGGGGTTTAGGGTACAGTTTCCTCTGCATACAGCATGTTGCCTATCGACGCGTCAAGGTGCTTGCTACGGGAATGTACTGATATATAATTTCTTTGAAATGCTCACTACAACTACAAAAAAGTAATTTAAAAAAATTAAACCAACTTCAAAAAGAAATAGTGTCAATCCTTAGCATCAGCCGGTCAATTCTGTTAGATTCTCACCGTGAGAAGTTAGGTGAAGTGAGCTGTCATTCCATCTGAAGCTAGGGATTGACACTAATGTGAGATTTTTACGGAATAGCACTGCAGGTGGAATGACAGCTCATTTCAAGCTCACTTCACCTAAGTTGACCGGCAGGAAAGTTGTGTTGCTCAAAACCAATTCATTACACATTTTAGGCATCCTAAAACAAGTACAGAGACGGCCTTAATTCCAATTAAAATACACTTTCCAAGACAGAATCAAATTACCAGCAGCATTCTATAAAACAATTGCAACCGACTCAAACAAAGCCACACAAACAATAATATCACGTAACAAACTGCACCCTTTGTTGCCAACAATAATTGAATAATTATCAAGACCTATTGTGTATCAATTTGAATTAATCTTCCTACGAAGACATGTTTATCTTTAATTAAACAGATATATTCATTTGTGGGTTAGGACTAATTATGGAATGTTTGCATTTAGAACTATAACGTGATTCGATGTTTATTGTGCGTTGAAATTGAGGTGGAATGGTGATGGTGGCCGGATTCATATTACTGTGTTGTGTCGTATCGTGATGCCTTCTGACGCAGTGTTAAACTCGTTGTAATTTGACGTAGTCCTGCAGTGCGATTCTGTAACCATCTCACCGTGAAAACTTAGGTGAAGTGAGCGTGGAGTGAGCTGTCAATAGTGTCAATTCCTGGCAAAAACAAACTCACATCACCTAAGTTTTCGCGGTGAGATTTTTACAGAATCGACCGGCTGAACAGATTCATTTAATTGGTGTACCGCGAGTCACGACACAACACGACACAGTAATGTGTCTGTGGCTTAAGGAGTGTGTAAGGATCATAGACACACCCGCCGGCTTTTTTACCGCCTTACTTTACTTTTTTTTGCGTTTTGACAAAAACAGGGTATGAAAGAGGAACGGAGTAGAAGCCTGCCGAAGAAATTTCTTAACGAAAATTTGTTAACGGATTTGAAAACATCTTTTTGTATTTGATAGCCCAATTCTTGAGGAAGGCTATAAGGCTATTTAACATCACGCTATGAGCCGAGCAAAAAGAAAAAAAGTCAGAAAGAAAGCTAAGCAAAAACGAAGTAGGTAATAGCGTGGGCAGGCGATGAGATGCGACGCGACGGGGTGGGTCGGGGGAACAAGAAACACGGGGACGAAGTCGCGGGCAGCAGCTAGTTCTATAATAATGTTTATTTTTTACGGTCACGAACTATATTTTAACAAACACTGCCACTGACCGCAAAAAAACGTAAGAAAATTGGAATATAGCGGGCTACCTTAGCAGTTCCCCCTAACAAGAGTAAAATCTATGCGTACCTGGTATTGCTAAAAAAAATACGTGTACGGTCGGAGGACTACCATTAGGGACGAAGTTCCTTACGTGATACTCGCACATACGAACACATTCATATATGAGAGAGAGAAAGTCAGAGCGAGACATGTAGAGAGAGAAAGTCACAAGGAGGGGCATAACCCCTTTTCCTTACTTGACAATTTCTATCAGTCAAGTCCTACCGTAAGGTCAGCGGGATTGTCCGAAAGGGTTACCGCTGGCCCGGAACATATAGGGCTAAGGAAGGAACATAGGTGGGTTTTAGTCAGTAAGAGTCTGACACTCCCTCCCGCTCCACCCTGAGCGGGAGGGGTCATTTGATGATTTCGCATAAAAAAAAAAGTCCTACCGTAAGCCGCGTTAAGGAGCTTCGTTCCAAAAAATCTGGAGGCTCAGTCTCCTGAAGAGGTTGTTACGTCATAAAGTCGATTCTGGCGCCGATTCCCTTGTTCACAAACTAAACTAAATTTAAGTTCAGGCATCTTTTTCTTTCTATTTCATTAAGACAAGGACAGAAGATAAATATTAGTTTAGTCCTGTCAAATTAAGATACTCCATAGCAAGTTTAGACGTGATTAAAAACATGGCTACTAAAAATACGTCAATTTACGTTAGGCGCTGTCTAATTTTGACAGGACTAAACTAATATTTATCTTCTGTCCTTTTCATAATGAAATAGAAAGAAAAAGATGTACTGAACTTAAAATTAGTTTAGTTTGTGAACAAGGGAATCGGCGCCATTGTACCGATATTTCATAATAACGCAACTTTCATACTAACAACAACCAAATATCTATTTGCGTTCAACCAAGCAGAACGTAACAGATAAAATTACGTTACACTTCATCGCATTTATTCACGCTTTGTATTGTACTTATTTGTAGATAAAGACTAGAAGGTTGACGTTAAAATTATTCATGAAATAGTTTCGGTTTACTAAATGGGTGGTGGGTTTTAGATATTATATTACAATTAACTTAATAATAATAGACAAATAGTGGAGTAGAGTACCTACAATGAAATGAAATTGTTTATTCTGATTGGATATCGGAATCACTTTTACACGTCATCCATACTATAATATTATAAATTCGAATGTAACTCTGTCTGTGTGTATGTTTACCTTTTCACACCTAAGCCACTGAACGGATTTCGATGAAATTCGATTTTGAGATCAGAGTTGGTCCCATAGTGAAACTTTTCACTATGGGACAAACTCCAAATTTTCAAAAAATCTGCTGTTTAATACAAAAGTTCAATACCTACTTGACCAAAATGTATGAAACAGCGGATTTTTTTTTCGTGATTTCAGAGTTGGTCCCATAGTGACAGTTGTTCAGTTCGATGTTCTAAAGCAGCTCTTAAAGTTTGTCAGGTTATTTTTTTATTTAACATTGTAAGATAGATAGATAGATCATTTATTTGTCCAAAACATAAGTATACACACATATGGCATGCAAGATGTTACATAAAATTATAGCACAGTCATGTTTTGCCTTAACGGCGTACAAATATAAACAGGTAGGTCATTTTTACCCGACTGCGGCGAAGCCCAAAAGGAGGGTTAGTGTTTGACCTGTATGTATGTATGTCCGTTTCTTTGTTCCCTCGTAACTTCTAAACGAATGAACGGATTTGGATAAATTATACGTCTTTAGATTTGTCTTGGTAGCGCGAGTGTCACTGGCTACATTAAAAAACAAAGTAAAATGGCGGATTTAGGGTGCCATATTGTGGAGTTCGAATTATTTTTTTCTTCTAATACCATCGAGTGAAATATCAAAATTAAGGGTAAAACCCTTAATTTTGATATTTCACTCGATGGTAAAAGTTGGAAGCAGGCGGGACCCATTTGAGTTTGAAAATATAATAAAAAAATGGTATGGGTCCCGCCTGCTTCCAACTTTTATTTAATTTAAAATGGCCTTGTTTTTAGCTTTTCAGTTTTTTTTTAACTGTTTTTTTTTACCGCAGTCGGGTTTTTTAGTTTTTTTAATTACTCGTTTTTTTTACTAGTGGGTTTGCCCATTATTCAAAGCAATAAAATCAACAAATCAATTAAAAAACAAAAGTAAACAATCAAATTATAACAAATATACCACAGAATAGTGTCATCAACTCGTCATCGAAATGTATAATAAAATAAAATTAATCAGTCAGAAAGTCAAAGTAATTAGAAATAAAAAATCTACATAATTATTATTTCACACAAGTCAGATCAATTTACTTGAATATAACATAACATATCATCAATAATAATGAATAAAAAAAATTTAAATAAAAAAACAAATGTTAACACAGAATGTAAATAACTATATCAATACTTTGTCTGTTAAAAACTCGGAAATATTATAGTATAAGATAGTGATTAAATTATTGCATAACTTGCATCATTATAATGCGTACATGTTATGTAAGGCATGTTTTGTTAAATTGGCTTAAAATAAAAACTTTAATACATACAATACAAATCCCGTGTTCAATAAATAAAAAATAAAATAACCTTATCAAAGTCAACATTAAACCTAACCCAGATATTAAATGTAGCCTGAAAACATGCTATTCTTAACCTAGCTGTACCACGAAATGTTACACCACCACTAAAATACCAAAAAACTGTAATTAATCATATTAATTCTTCTCATTAGTTGTGTTCCCACCTGCGTTTTCATTTCAAATTACTATACAAATATCCCTTTGAAAGAAAAATAAACCTTAAATTGTAGTAATAGAGTTACATTTTGTTTGTATCAATTTGCCAGGGTCGAATTAAGACACGCTAATTAATAGTTTGGTTTCGTCGATAGAGGAAAAAGCCTGACTGTTAAATTGGCTTTCGGAATATTTGGACCAAAATATTGTGCTTTGACCAGCAATAGAAAGCCAGGCTTTCAAGTTCTTTAATATAGGTCAATTTAAACATGAATTTAATTTTTCTATGATTTGATTTGATAAAGTATTTACTAGTGTCAGACCGAAGCACGATTTTCAGCCAAAATCGAAACCGTAACTGAACCTTCGGTTCCTCTTCTAATTTCGACCGAAAAAATTAATCGAATCAAATTATTCCATAAAATACGCTATTTTATGGAATAATTTGACTGAAGCTATCCAAAGAATAAAAATACTTTTGCCAGAAACCAAAACTGCGGCCGAAACCTGATTTTTTGGCCGAAACTGGCCGAAATCAAACCGAAACTGAACCTTCGATCGGACACTATTGTATTTACTGATCAGAAAGAAGAGACAACTGCCACGCATCTGATTACCAGCTCGTGATTTGAAATTAATTATAGTTTCTCTGAGCCCAACAAGGTAAACATACGTACAGACGCCAGCACATCAAGCTACCCGTAACTGTCAAATTTTCCCAATCAACTTTGAACTTTCTGTTTTAGCGATAAAGTTGAAAATCTATTAAAGAAATTTGACAGATTGTAGTAGCTTGATATGCTGGCGTCTGTACATAGAAGGTAGTTCAAAACTTGATACATAAAAATAATATATGACTACTTAAATATCTCTCATATCAACTCGTGTCGTACTCGTATGAGGGGCCCGTGGCTAAATAATAACAGCCGCACAGGTCGATCGATCAGGTTAAGCTACGCTTGCCGCGGTTGGTCTGTGGATGGGTGACCATCTTTACAAACCGTGATCCCTCGGTGCCTCGGAAAGCACGTTAAGCCGTTGGTCCCGGCTGTCATTCGTGGATCTATGACAGTCGTTACGGGTCGTCAGAAGCCCGAAACTCTGACAACCAGTCTTATCAAGGGGTATCGTATTACCCAGTAATTGGGTTGTGGAGGTCGGATAGGCAGTCGCTCCATGTAAAATACTAGTATTCAGCTGCATCCGGTTAGACTGGAAGCCGACCCTAAAATAGTTGGGAAAAGGCTAGGCAGATGATGATCAACTCGTATGTAGCCTTTCAAGATATGATTCTGTCAAATGTTTCGTTGGCATCGAGCCTAACTTTTATCTTGCTCTCATGTTTTTGACACTATCATATCTTTCTACATTCTATTTTAAAATGTCTTGCTAAAAATTGGAGTTCGTGAGGGAGGTATACTGCGACCTGCAACATTACCGATCACGAACAACGTCAATTAAAACTTCAATGTAAAATTATTGCAAACCAGTAAACTAGTACATTTCATACCATCACACCTAAATTCTCCTAAGTGTTGGGCAGAAGTGTGCCTTGACAATACACCCATTTCGGCAGTAATGTTTTAGTCCCATGTAATAGGGGGCGAGCCTATTGCCATCAACAGGGCACAAATCCAGACTGCCTGCTACTAAGAAATTCCAGAGAGAAAAACCCAATAACACTGCCCGACCTGGGAATCGAACTCAAGTAAGACATCATGCTCAGCTGTAGCGCTTGCGACCACTAGACCAATTAGGCAGCTCTGTAGGTCATCATATCATCATCATCATCATCAGTAGGTCTCTCTGTAGATCAATTCTCATTTAAAACGTTCAAAATCAAGTCGCAGTCTCATCTCGGCGACAAACAAATGTCAAAAACTTGTCAAAATGTAGGGAAATTGGAGGTATTTTTGACAGATTGAGACTGAGATCAGAATGCGAACGTTTTTAAAATTACGAGAATTGCCCTCCTGTTAATCTAGTAATGATAATTTAATGACAAACACAAAATAACAGCTGTGGTTTTACATTTTCATATTGGGTACAAAGGTTGGTGACAATGTTGGGGCCAAATGTGCCGAACGTTGTCACCGACCTTTGTACCCAATATAAAAATGTAAAACAATTTCCGTGATCCGTCGAAAATCAATTAGGTTTCAGGTGGAGACCATCGCGTGTTCCAATCTATTGTTTTTAAATAATTAAAGCGTAATCTGTGAGGAAATCGACAATTACAGTCCTTTGTCCAAATAATAGAGTGCTTTTGCTTCTAATAAAGGAGTTCTGGAATTCACCATCAATACTGTAAACGAAAATGGATTCTCACACCCGTTTTTCACACATTTTTCCATGCACAATATAGTCACTGGTCGCCTGAGGGAGGAGGACATTCCGTCGAGGTAGACCATGGTGAAGGTGGTGAAGGTGGTGTGACGATGATGACGTTTGCAGGGAGATTGCAACATGGCCAGAGATCGCACAAGACAAGGAGGTTTGGAAGAAAAGAGGGGAAGCCGTTGTCCAGCAGTGGGACACAATATAGGTTAACAAAAAAAACAATACATACATGTATAAAAAGTCATCAATTTTGACAATATTTACGGAACTTTAAGGAGATTACAGGACCTAAACGCAAAAAAAACGCAAGTTTTAGAAGCAATAAAAGTACATGATCGACTACAGTAAACAAAATCAGAAAATTATATGATATTCTTCAGGATATATGCTAGGTAGATAGTGTGTTAATACAACGATATGATAGAAAAAAATCATGAAGATAATCCTCTAAATACTTTCTTTTTACAATAAAAACCATACTAACATACCTACAATCATTCAAATTTTTTGTCACATTACAAGCAACCTACTAAAGCACTAGTGTTTTAATTTTTGAGTCCAAACAATAGATTTTTTGTAAATAAATAATTGCTTCATATTTTGCAATAAATTACCAGTGTTGTGTCATCGCGCGTTCTTTTCTATGCAGTCTGACAATGACCGCGCTTTAGGTCATGTAGTCCCCTTAAAAACTCGTAAACAATATCGATTCCTAAAGGGTTCAACTTCCAAATAAATCACACACAACTTCTGAATCGGTCCATCTGCCTTCCTTACACAAATGGCTAAGAAGAGCTTTGTCCGCATAATATTACGCCTTTAAGATGGGTCTCGCACAAATCATAAATATTTGCTACGGAACCCACTTTACATAATCCGACGCTAAAGTCGATAGATCACACAGTGATTTTGAATATATTAAAGGAAAATGGAGTCTAAAATATAATAATACATAGGAATATTTGTTGGTTTTAGTTCGCAAATAGACGGAATTGTGGCTTAGGTTCATCCCTTTGGGGTTCTTTTGTATTCACTTAAGATGCTTAGGTACCCTATTTTTTACAAATTGTGTGTACGGCATAAGTGTAATCAGCATATAATGTTCCCACTGCTGGGATGCAAGCCTCCTCTCAACACAGGTCTCCTCTCGCCACAGGCCTCCTCTCGCCACAGGCCTCCTCTTGCCATAGGCCTCCTCTCAACACAGGTCTCCTCTCGCCACAGGCCTCCTCTCGCCACAGGCCTCCTCTTGCCATAGGCCTCCTCTCGACACAGGCCACTATTTACAAATTGTGTATACAATGGTACAAGGATCGTTCGGCGCGTGGCCAAAATAAGAACTAAAGCCGCTATTTTGGTTTTAAATACAATTTCTACAAAACTACTCAAAAAAACTTTTTACTACAAAAAAAAATTGTCTCTTCCAGGCCGAAATTCGGCAATGGCAGCCAATCTCAACGGAGACTAGCTAAGTAGTGCACAAGTGTGTGCGCAGACACAGGTGCATTCCCTCTTCCCTCACTCTCATAGTTCGGTGTGACGGCAATCCCACGCGACCGGAGAGATCAGGCGCAAGACCAACGGCTTAATGTGCTTTTCGAGGCACGGAGGTATCACACCTAACTCCAAACTCCGAGCTGTTACTGAGGAATGCCTCCTTTCCTTCTTTTGTTTACCTACAAAGCACCCCTATCAATGTCATTCAAGCGCCTAAGGCCGGCCATACACGGCCAGCTTGAAGCAGCCAGTATCGACTGCTTCAAGCTGCGAGTGCATAGCAAACTACCGTCTTCTACGTACACACATACACGGAAAAGCTCGAGCAGTTGCGACTGGTTCGGGCGGTCGGCAGCGCGGTGCATCGTGCGTTCAAGCAGTGGTTGACTGCCCGAGCAGTCCGTGTAAGGCGGGCCTTCAGGTCCTTGTAGAACTCACACATTATCAACACTCGAAGAGGCGCATACATAAAAGAAAGAAAAAAACTCTTTGTAAAGAGGGTTCAAAGTGCGCCGTAGCCTCTTTGCTACGCCGTAGCTGGTCTGCTACGCTAGCTACGTCGTAGCATATACTGCTACGCGTTGTGTTTTTAATTATTATTCTTCATGGACTTCAAGTCGGCTGTCTTAACAAAGGGTTTTTGGTTTGGTTTCACGATGAGTATCAGATAGAATAAAATATAATTATTTATTTATTATTACAAAAAGTAGCTTTCGAAGAAATCGAAAAAAAATTAAATACGAAAGTATATCGGTTTCTAAGCCTAATTAATTTTGTAGAACAATTAATTATATTTAGACCGAAATCACGTCAATCCGTGCGTGCATCTACACTAGATTCTAAACACGAATTGCGTGTGATATTTTATACAAATACAATTTATTTTGTTAAAATCTTGGTATGGTAATATCTAGGTAATACTCGTGATATATTAAAATGACCTATAAAAGGCAATTAAGTACGAACATTGTACCTAATGAACTACTTAAATTTCTTGTGCCGTAAAATAATAAAACGTAAAAACTCTACGTTGGGAATTCCGAGATTTGCCCATTGTTTTTTCAAGTACAACTTTTTTCTTACGGTAGTTTTACATTGTTAAGTTTCATTTAAATCCTTAACAATTTAAAACTACCGCTTGTAATAATAATAACGTATAATCTTGTGGAGCACAACGTAACATGCTTATTTTTTTTAATTTTCATTCTAAAATAAAATAAATAACCAAACAAACGATGAGGGCGCCACTGCGCGGTCAGTGTCGGCTTAAGTGAGCAGATACGATCATCATCATCTGCCTAGCCTCTTTCCCAACCATGTTGGGGTCGGCTTCCAGTCCAACCAGATGCAGCTGAATATTAGTATTTTTCATGGAGCGACTGCCTATCTGACCTCCACAACCCAGTTACTGGGTAATACGATACCCCTTGGTAAGACTGGATGCAAGATTTTCGGGCTTCTGACTACCACGTAACGACTGTCAAAGATCCACGAATGACAGCCGGGATCGACGGCTTAACGTACTTTCCAAGGCACGGAAGTGAGCAGATACGATGTGACTGGTTTTTTTTTTTGTCTCAATTGTTTTATTTGTCGCTAGTATCTACGAGTACTCAATAAAATTCTAAAATTTCTTCATTCACTGACAGAAAACGCACAGCCTGAACCACTGGGTTTAGAAACATAACATTTTGCACAGGAGTTTCTAGTATAATGTAGGTGAGTTAAAAAGTGGAACCCCTTTTTAACCACTTTAGGGGGTGAATTTTTAACAAGTGAAATGAATGTTTGTTTGCCAATGGGACATCAAATCGGTCACACGGCTTATTACTTTAATAAATCAATGAAATGGCTTATTACTTTAATAAATCAATAAAATGGCTTATTACTTTAATAAATCAATAAAATAATTATAAGGCCAAACCGTTGACCCTTGTGTGACCTCTGCATAAAGTCAAACGTTTCTACAAGGTCAAATAAGTTAAGCCTCCAATCACAAAAATATGTAAATATATTTGTTTATCAACTTATTTATATAATGGTAGCTAGTACGGAGGGCTCCATTGGCATTAGGTTTAATGACCTTACATAGCAAATGGTTCATTTTAATGCTTTTAGTCTGTAGTGACATAGCACTTAAAAAAACTAAAGGTCAAGGAAAAGTTACATAGATTACATTTATCTTATTTTACATAGCATTTCTTATAACCTTAGCTGTCGATCGCCGACTCAAAACTCTGCAGTTTGATAATAACAACTTTGAGAAAGAGGCTAACAGAAGAATTCAGCTGGGCTGGGCAGCGTTTGGGAAGCTTCGACGAGCCTTCTCGTCACGTATTGCTCTGAGGCTAAAGAATCTCTTCAATCTGTGCGTCCTGCCTGCATGACATACGGAGCCGGAACTTGGACACTCACGGTACGACTGGTCCATAAATTCAAGGCCGCTCAGTGAGTTATAGAACGAGCTATGGTCGGAGTCTCTCTGAGGGATAGAATCCAGAATGAGGTGATCCGACAGAGAACCATCGTTGTCAACATAGCTCACATATTAAGCAAGCTGAAGTGGCAATGTGTCGGCGATATTAGCCGTAGAACCAATGAGCGTTGGGGTAGACGTGTTCTTGAGTGGTGACCGCGAATCGGCAAACGTAAGGTAGGACGTAGACTCAGGCTAGGCTAGAAGCGGCGATCTTCGCAGGGCGGCTGGTATTAGCTGGATGAGAGTTGTCGAGAAACGAGCTAAATGGCGTGCAATTGGAGAGGCCTATGTCCAGCAGTGAACTGCCGTAGGCTGATGATGGAACCGTAATATTAATAAAAATCGGAAGTACACTTTGACAACAGTAATTTTGTATCATCTGCCTAGCCTTTTCCCAACTATGTTTGTGGTCGGCTTCCAGTGTAATCGGATTTAGCTGAGTACCAGTATTTTACATGAAGCGACTGCCTATCTGACCTCCACAACCCAGTTACTGGGTAATACGAAACCCCTTGGTGAGACTGGTTGTCAGACTTACTGGTTTCTGACAACCCGTAACGACTGTCAAAGATCCACGAATGACAGCCGGTATTAATGGTTTAACGAGCTTTCCGAGGCACGGAGGGGTCTTGGTATGTAAAAATAGTCACTCATCCACGGACCAACCGCGGCAAGCGTAGCTTAACCTGATCGATCGACCTGTGCGGCTGTTATTATTTAGCCACAAGCCCCTCAACAGTAATTTAATATAAGCCATGAAATGAAAGCGGACATCACTTTGAAGCTTGAACCCACCGCAAGTACTGAGGTGGTAACGGAGCCTACCTACATTACTACTAATACAGTGATTAGTACAAAGGGAATATTAAATGAATCCTACTATAACGTTAACTATTCAGTTCTAGCATAAACGATGGTGGAAATATATATCCAGTAGAATATACGGAAGAGAAATTGCGGCGTGTACGTGGACTCAACAGGAATCGGACTCGGCGATCATTTAAGCGTTATATTTTAAGGTATTTCATATAAAATCGGCTATATTTTCTTCTTTAAGTAAAAAATAAATAAAAGTCCTCCAGACCGTATTTCGACCACGGCGGCCAATCTCAACGGAAACTAGCCTTCGGCGCGGGAGATATTATAGTGCACAAGTGTGCGCGCAGACACAGGTGCACTCCCTCTTCCCTCACTCTCATTGTCCGATTGTTGTTGTTTGTTGTTGTGTCTTTAAGTAATGAGTAGGTATACATTAAGAAAGTTTATAAACCCAATCAGTACATACCATAATTATGTGTTCTGTGAGAGTGTAAAATGATTAAATCATTTAGGTTACGATTGAAATCGCTGGCAACAACTCGGCATAAATATCCCAAAACCCAGAAAAAACAAAACACGATAGCAGCTCAACAATGAAAGCTTTTAAATTCTATTTCAAAGACCTATTACATAAACCGGCCGACATCCATAAACAATCTATCAAATTAAATAAGTCTGAATTTTCCGAAATATAAATTGAGTTTTTCATAAAACATCCTAATGGTTTTCTGGAACAATTTATGATTGAAATCCATTTTGTACTATAATGGTAGATTCTATCAATTCAATAAAAAATGGTGAGTTAACGGTAAACATTGAATTTACACGTCATTCTGATCGTTATTTACTGGTCGGGAATTACGCAGAAATCGTTTTTAGAATGTTTAGGTATAAGAGTTTTATTTGCTGGAATTCTTATGATGTTTATGTGTTATTCACATTTGTTTTTTAAGAACTGTGGTGTTATATGTATGGTCAAATAACTCAGCCTGTCGCAGTCCACTGCTGGACATAGGCCTCTCCTATGCTGCACTGAAACACCCTGTACTTTGCTTTCCGCATCCAGACTGTTCAAGACATCTTTTTAAGGGGGAAGCTCTAAGGTGGCCCGCGAAATTCAAATTTTCTTACGTTTTTTGCAATTTGCTGGTCAGTATTAAATTGTACGTTGATTAAAATATGATTCGCGGTCGTAACAAATATGTATTCACAGAATTATAATCATTAAAGTCATCAACACAACTCTCTAAGACCATATAATCCCCAAATGTCAAGATTTCATGAAATAGTCATTCTTGGGGATTACATGGTCTTAGAGAGTTGTCTTGATGACTTTAATGATTATAATTCTGTAAATACATATTTTTTACGACCGCGAATCATATTTTAATCAACGTACAACTTAATACTGACCAGCAAATTGCAAAAATCCTAAAAAAAAATGAATTTCGCGGGCTACCCTGGCGCTTTCGCCTTAAGGTCGTCGGTCCATCTAGCTGGCCCCCCCGTTCTGCTCCTGCTCTTACTCCACCGGCCATTGGTCCTTCAACAAATTTGGCCAACCCACTGCCACTTCAGCTTGCTTAATCTTCAAGCTAAGTTTAGCTATGGCCATTAAGGCAATCTAGGGGATTTATTTCTGTGGTCATTTGAGAGAGAGCCCCAGCGCTGGTTTTCAGCGACAACTGGCGTTGACGTGATGACGTCAACCGGTGCAGTGTACGACGAGATATAAATCACACTAATATTACAAAGGCGAAAGTTTGTGAGGGGGTGTGTATGTTTGTTAAATTTGGTATGGAGGTAGCTGGATTAACATATAGGCTACTTTTTATACCGATATTCCCACGGGATCAAAACTTATGCGAGTGAAACCGCGGGGCGCTGCAAGTTTAAATAAAAATTATTTTTATTTAAACTTGCAAACAATTATTTTCAGGCGTCCACGGCCCATAGCGTGTTAGTAATCAGTACAAACTTAAAAACTATGTTAGTATGTAACACTTAGCCACACATGAGTACAACAATAAAAAAATAAATAAAAAAATACAACACAAATAAACATTCAAAATACAGCCAAGGTTAGATTAAGATTAATCAAGTCCCATGTCTGACATGCAGCTTGATAAATCTATCCATTGTAGGCCCTTCCATCCTTTCTGCAAACACCTTCAGAATGCTATTGCCGCTTCCCCTCAATCTGCGTATCACTGATGCCACTTTTTTGCGCATGATCGCGAAATAATCGTTAGTGTGCGCATCCGCGAACATTCCTGACGCACTACAAGTAAGGTAAAAGCCCCAACAGCGTCCTGAAGGCGTTATTGTATTGAATGCGCAGTGCGCTGTCTGCTTTTTGGGTATGATTAGCCCACAGACTGCTGGTGTAAAATATTTGACAAAACGCCTTAAAAAGTGTTATTTTAACCGGAGCTGAACAACCAGCAAACCTGCGTGCCAGCATGTTTCCCCTCACAGCCAGCGCCCTGCGCTCTCTCTCCATATCTAAGTCATCTTTTAGATCCTCCGTAACAATATGGCCCAAATATTTAAATTGTGACACCCTGTTCAAAGGTAAACCGTTCAGTTCTACAGTTTAAAATATTTTTTAAATAAAAATAAAATAAATAAACGATAGGTACCTAGTGATGATGATGACTTTAAGTCGAGTTTGTGTTGATCTGTTTCGTTATGCGACGGTCATTACTGACTCGGATTTTCATATGAAACGACTTTTATAAAAAAAAAAAACTAAAATGTCAAAAACCAGTCGCTTGTATTCCAACAATTTCGCCGTACGTTTCCATCCACATTCACTAATGCAGGCCCAGGTAAACAAGACGGCTTTGTTTTCATTAACCCTACCCTAACTGGCTTTAAAATAAATATACAATACTAAAGCAGGTTACGTAGGTAAAAGCAAACTTTTTCATTATGAAACAAAAAAGTCTTTGGCCTTTGCTAGTCGTGTATCACCGTATACAGGGTCAAATGAAATTAGCTAGGGGAACTCCACAGAAGTTATGGGTATATCTAAAGAATCTAAACACGATAAAATAAAAATGATTTGATGATTTTTATTATATTAATTACAGAATTAAAGTACTCTAAAAAAAACTAACTTTTAATAAAACATTTCAAATATATAATGGCTATGACAACTCTGCACCGAATCACAATACATGAATTATTCATACACCGTCCCTTTCTAACTCTTGCAAAGCGTATATTGCTGCCTCACTCACTCACGCTGTTGAAAACGGAATGGCGCTTAAAATCTAAATTGTTCCAGACATGTTTTTAAAGGATGAAATATGGCTTAATAACATTAAAAGTTCAGTCGTTAACAAAGTCAAAACTCTAGTTATTTGCACTCATTTTGAGAATAAAAGGAGATGTAATTATTATTCCATTTAAATAAATCACTGTTATTTCAGCATAAAGATTATCACTTCAGACAGATTGGTGATCGCAGTATTTGGTTGATATTAGCAGACAGGAGGAAAATCTATATGAATATAAAGTATGACGTATCTAAACAATCGTCTAGCTAATCACTACACTACACTTCCATATAACTCGATTCCTACCGGCTTCCCTTTGAAAAATGGCAGTCAGTATTCTATAGACAAATAATTAATCATTTTAAAGATATCGCACCTACGCCTACGCTGCAAAAACGTCACTTATGCAAATGATGTAATTTTTCAGGAGAAGCGTTTGAAATTTTGATTGAATATTGTGCTATAGGTATCTACTCCGGCTTTTTTATGAATCATTTCATATTAATATATATTATAGCTACGTCTGTGACGGGCTTTACTCTTACAAAAATTGACCCTTCGCTACTGACAGACATGTTGTTTGACATATATCGCAATACCCGACATTCACAATGAATGTTGAGACTACGTAAAACGTCTGAAATATCTGAATAATCCAGTTTCAGAGACAGAAATGTTGATGGTAACGAGCACATCTAGAATAGCGAGGTATAATTGCCTAACACACTAACAGTAGCAATGGTTTTCATTTTGACAGTTCAACAACATTCATTGCGTTATTTACGTTGTTGCACAGACAAATTTTTCGAACATATGGAGCAATGGATCAGCAAAATCCTTCAAAATGATCCAGATTGTGATTGATAGTGTGTTACGCAATTAGGGTGTAAGTTTATGTACCTAGGTACTAAATGGTTTTCATGTAAATCCAGTAAAAGGATTCGCGAACAACATCAATGGCAAATTGATATACATCTCTTCCCTGCCTTTAGGGGTATTTAAACGTTAAGTTTACTTCCATTTGTTCCAAAATATGAATAAATAGATAGCCAATCAAAACACCGCTGTTTTTCCAGCCAGGATGAAGATTCATAGTCGAGACTCTATCTATAGGCCCGATCTACGCTGTCCGAAAACATCAGCTCTTTGACTAAGACACATTACAGTTTTACGAAGGAATAAGTACACACGGGATCTTGATAAACCTGTCTAAACACCTCCTTATAGTCGTTCCTTGATTGATGAACACATTAAAACCATGTGAGAGGTTTTATATCGATAAAAGTAATTCTTGAAGGAGGATATTGATTTGTTGGACTTCGATTATTCATTTTTTCACGTTTAATCACGCCTATTTACCCCGAAGGGTTAAGCTAGGGTTCCCTAAGGCTTGCTTGGGTGGTCACGGCGTGCTATGTGTTCTGGTGCGCCAGTGATGGGGAGTACTCCCGAGAGGAGGGTCCGGTGACGGACAGCTGCGGCGGGTACACGGATGAGTGCTAACGCGTGCCCGTGTTCCCGCCGCCGTAAGCTGCAGAGGAGGACACCGTTGGAGTTTTAGTGGGTTAGAGTCCCACATTACGGCACTATCTCCCCGTGGTAGTGCAGAATGCATGAGCATTTCTCCACGAAAAAAAGGGTTCCCTAAGACTTAATTTACCGGCGTGACATCACTGAAACCATATTTATGAAAGTAAGTTGGTGTGTTTTCCTGTAGTGTTTTTTGACACCGCAAAGTCAAGCCCTGGTGCCATCATTTTCATGACGGCCGTCACTGCAGCCGGTATATAGCGGCCACCGCACTTTTAGGAAAGCGTAGCATTAGGCTGCTTTTCCACCACGGATGTGCTATGCAGCTATGCTGCGAGGATGTAAAAGCTTAGCTTCCAAACTATACGACCGTTTCCACTAATGCTAAGCTGTGTACCAGAGCGAGTAAGATGTGCTATGAAGATGCGCCGCCGTAGGGTAGCTGTGCGAGGATGTTGCGCAGCTCGAGCTATGTGATGCATCGATAGTAGGGAAGGCACGGGGAGTACTCTGCTCTGCACATAGCTACACCACTCGCGCATCTTGCGCTCCCATCCTTAGCACACATTTTTTTTTTTGGGTGGGTAATTATTATATGCATTGGTCCACATAGCATAGCACTGGGGGAAACGAATTCAACCGTTCAAGCTAAGCTAGTTTTTTTTTTATACGGACAGCACACATCCTTCCGTATAAAAATAATACAAGCGTAAACAAATATTTGCGTATTGTAGAGTATAAAGTGATATGTTACTGCTTGTATGTTCACATCACAAATTGTATTACAAGTCTAAACGCAAAGACTTGTAATTTGCTTTCAGTCGACTATTGTTTCCTTTTTTTTTGTTTCCTTTAGCTGTCTTCCATGATGTAATAAATAAATAAAAAACATAGCTTAGTTGAATGGTTGAATTCGTTTCCACCAGTGCTATGCTATATGAACCAATGAATATGATTGGTGGATATCAATCGCATCCATAGCTACGTAGAATAGCACATCTCTGATGGAAAAGCAGCCTAAGACTGAGGTCCGTAGTTCACCTACATTTCACCAGTTATGTTTGAATCCAAGATTATGGGTATACATCCAAAGTTCTGGCTGCTACTGAAAAGTTGATTTAAAAATAGCTATTAACTAAAGTGTTATTATATTTTTTTCTTAGGCCTGACCTGGGAATCAAACTATGCTTAGCAGCATCAGTTTCACTATTCAATGTCAACATCACAAAAATAAGATAACAATTCCGTAAAAATTATCTTCATTTCGTCACCAAATTCCTATCTAAGGGCCTGTACACACCACGTTTTTTAAACGCGCCGTTGACGCGCGTTTGTAGCGATACAGACGCGAGTCAGACGCAGCCTGTAGACCTTCTATAGGATAAAAGCGCGCCGTGGACAAAAACGCGCGTCAACGGCGCGTTTAAAAAACGTGGTGTGCACAGGCCCTTAACCGAATCTCATTGTCAATCTATCTATCCTTACAAATGCATACGATACTCAAGTGTCCCTCAAATCTGTTTGTTGACACAATTTACGAGGTTTCAAGAGGCTGGAACGACCAATTTATTGACGATGACTTGCCCACATCATCCCCTATTGAGAATTACGTCTATTGTGTATAAAGTACTGTAGAGATTTGTTATGTATGCTAACCTTAAAGTAGCACTGGCTGATAATATTTATTGTTGGGTGTAGATTAAAAAGTTAAGACTAATGTCAGAGAGATCCAATATGACGATTGAATAAGATAGAAGTATTTTTATATCGTCCATGTTGAGTAAGGTTATTTAAACCAATACATAGTGTTCAATCTCAACGTTTCTTTCATTAATAAATGTGGAGATCCCGTCAGATCTTCACAGTACTTACAATCAGGGGATCTCTCCTTCACAGCGTTGGATTTCGTTGTATAATTATGCTATTCGTCTTCCTATTCGTAGCATATTTTCATGATGTATGTAGTAGGTATCGTAATGCCAGAATTGTACGCGAAAGTATCATAATTTAACTCCAAATATTCTTATGTGTTTTCCTAAATCTAAGCAATTTGTTTACATCGAATAAGAACAATGTCATAAAACAAGAAATGGCTCAAAGACCAGGGGGCTTAAAAAGGCCACTTTGGCAGAATCATAAAAGGATAACATTATGAATTATAATATGGCGAAGACAGTCTGTGTTTTTCTTTTTTTCGCTGCACTACGTAGGTATAATCAAAGAGATTGGGATTGTATTTTAGCACAGACAAAAAAAAATAACTGAAAAATCCTTCACCAATGGGATTTGATTCGATTAACTTAACAGTCCACTAAGATTCATAATGTTATCCCTAGTGGCCTTTTTAGGCCCCCAGGGGGCACTTCTCGTAATTATCAAAACGTTCACAGTTTGAGCTCAGTCTCCATCTGTCAAAAATACCTCTAATTTCCCTACATTTTTGACAAGTTTTTGACATAGATTGTCGCTGAGATGAGATTGCGACTAGATTTTAACCATTTTGAATTACGGGAATTAGCCTTTAGAGCCTTAAAATTGCATTTATCTGTAGCCATGAGTTTTGCCGCGCGAATCTGCTGTGAACAGTGAGGAGATTCGAATTTTGATTACACTTTACATCAAAGCACTAGGAAGCGGTGAAAGGCGGGTGTTTGTAATTTTGACGCTAAAAAAGTGCTGATTCTCAGCCTGATTTGAATAAATGAATTTTTATTTTTATTGATTTTGACCCATGGCTTACACACTGCTGATTTTCGGCTGGGTTAAGCGAAAAGTGAAAAAAAACTATCGCGTTTCGCAGCGGAACCGTGGCGGTAAACAGTGTCAGAAATCGAGGCAAAAACAAAACATTCTATAATTTTGGACTAATAGTATCTTTAGAGCTTCCATAGACAATAACTTTCTGAGAGCCTGATTCCAACACTGCTCCTTCATAGTGTTATATAGTTTATGATTATTTGATCTATGGTAGTATTATGGTCTTCTCCTCCCAAAGTCCTAGGCAACGCAATATCCGCATTCGTATCACATAGTATGTGTGTGTATTATTATCAATAGATAAGGGCCTATTCTCGCCAATATGTTATTAAACAGTGTACATGTATAATTAAACAATGCCTCCATTGCTCTAACTGAATATCTGTCTCTGCCACTGAAACGACCTGATTGGTTTAGTGGTCGCAAGCGCTGTGCTAAATATGAGGTCCTGGTCGGGCATCGGTAATTTCCGGGTCAGCAAAGTTTTATTAGGTATTTCTATTAGGAATTGTCAAAAGCAGCACAGAGTTTGGATTTTTATCCGGTTGATGACAATAGGCTCGTCCCCTATCCCTATTAGAAGGGACTTAAACATAACAGGCAAAATATGGGTTCATGTATACCTCTACCGAACTTTTTAGGGAAAACGCGCGTGATGCTAAGTGAATATTAATGAGTATTGGAAGAATAACAGTGACACTTATAGGGTCTCGGGTAAAACCTGGTCTTCCAGTTTTTTTTCCGGTGTCTCTTAATGACTGACACTACCAGGGAAGCATGACACAAAAGTGATCTGGGTCTAGCCTGGGACAAGACTGTCAATATAAAAAAGAAAAATGAATTGAGCTGTTATGAATTATCTAAAAGGAATATGAAACATGCTTGACTACAGAATAATACATTCCATGAATTCTTCGCTTGAATGTTACATATAAAACGAACGGTGCAAGTAGCCGAAACTCGAACAAGCTTTCAAAATTTACATAGTTTTTAAAATAAAACTGTCTTATAAGTACTTTCGCGTATCGTTTGAAATTAGTGCTCACCCATCTGTGAAGCGGTTTCATTGAACTATGAAAATATACTGAAGACTCGCTTGTGGCTAGTTGATAGCACAGTTTTCGTTCCCCGTCGTGGTTTAAGGACATACAAAGTATATGTGTTGCAGCCAACTATAATCCGACTTTTAATTAACTGCAATAAAATGACACTTCTTAATAACTCATTTCGGACTGAGTTTAGAGATATGCATGTCAAATTAGTTTCGTTTGTTACACTATTCTGTACTAGAAAAACAAGATTTGGTTGATGGCCGCGAAAAAACAAAAAGACGCCAATTTCAGTCATATAACACATAAGCTGTCATTTTACTGCAGCTAATTAAAAGTCCGACTATAGCTTAATCAGCCTTTCAGTTAAACGGTGCCATTCAATTAGCGGCCTGAATGATATTCAGCCATTATTAGGGCACTTACTATAGTGGGTATATTCCGTTGGATGATAATTTCTACCAAACGCAGCGGCATTTTTTATATTGGCAACATATTGATTAGACACCATTTTATCGCCTGCCGTCCCTATCGCTTTTGCTATATAAAAATGCCTTGCATTTGGTAAATATGATCATTCAAGGAAATATACCCACTATCGTAAATGTCCCAATAAACCTTACACATAAACCTTCCGGAATAAATTCTCTATGAGGAAAAACGCGTCAAAATCCTTTGTGTAGTTTAGAAGAACAACGTGCGTTGTTCTTATAACTAAACAGACACGAAAATCGACTAAATCCTAACTAATATTATTAATGCGAAAGTAAGATTGTTTGTTTTTTTATTACCTTTTCACGCCTAATCCACTGGACCGATCATCATGAAGTTTTGCATAATACTTTGTTAGGGGTATAGAAAAGGACATAGAGTGCCTTTTATTCAGAAAAAAAAACTGTTCCCGAGGAAAAGAACAATAACTTTCGACGATCACTATTGCTTTAGGACGCTAGATGGCGCTATGTATCTTTCGAATCTTGATTGAGATATGACCCGACTTTCTGAACAGTATTCTAACAAAAAGTACTAGGCTTGCATGTGTTCACGATAGTATTTCAATCGGCTTATTCCCAGGCGCTCCATAATTTCATTCCCGGCGGCTCCAAATTAAAAAGCAATGGGAACAATTTTAGATATTATATGGAGCTCTTGGGAATCAATGTATGGAGTGAAATTGTTTGGAGAACAATAGATTTGGAGCTCCTGGGAATAAGCCTTTCAATCATTAGTATTATGCTTTTAATAGGATTTGGATGAAATTTGACACACAGATAGTTAATTTATAACCTGGATTAATAATTGGTAATACGATTCCGTGGGACAATTTTCGACCTCCACGCGGGTGAAGTCGCAGGCAAAAGCTAGTTTATAATATGTAGGTATAGATATAGACAAGTATATTTGACAGAGGTAGCATTAAACCGTTGAACTTTTATTTTGAAGACGGCATAATCCTACAAACTACCTAAACGGAAACATATCCCTTCAAATGGTACCAACTAGGATAACAGCAATTCTTAGGAGCGGCCAAATTTAATAAAACAGTTACAACCAAAAGGCCCATTGGACCATGAAAGTGAAATATTGTCCATTTTATGAACGACGACGTCCCGAAACGAACGTAATAAAAATATAGCTTACGTTTGTTCGTCGTTATTATTTTGGTTTAGGAGACAGGGAGATTAAAACCTACATTCATCGTCAGTCTTTCCCAACTATGTTGGGGTTGGCTTCCAGTCTAACCGGATGAAGCTGAATACCAGTATTTTACATGGAACAACTGCCTATCTGACCTCCACAACCCAGTTACTGGTAAGACTGGTTGTCAGACTTTCAGGCTTCTGACAACCTACATTCATCAACATCAGAATTATATTATTATATTTTATTTTAAAATGCTGAGAGAGGAGATAGACCTTTTGACCTCGAACCAGATTTTTATTTTTATGTAGACTGTCGTTTTTCCGTTTTTTGGTTTGTAGCAAGTACCTAATATCAAGTTTGTGTAATTATCTTTCTGTGCGAGTCCCAATAAATACATTTTCTTTCTTTAACATCATCAGCATGCCTCTTCAATCGTAGGGCATTCTTGGCTACTCTCAATTACCCTGCAAAGATCGTCGCTCCAGCTAGCCATCGTGTCTGACGTTTCCTCATTCGCAATAACTCGTCTACCCTAACTACATAACTTGTATTTTTATCTCTTATATCACATCCCACACTTTGGATTACTGAGATTTTCCTAAATAACTCCTTATAGCGGTGTACGAACTCCTCCGTCCTAACAGACCTGACCGGATTGTCAATATCGTAGCAGCTTGACAGATGACTTTTGAATTATCGCCGGAGCACTTTCTCATTTGATTATATACCTCAAAAATTGAAATAAGATTTTTTCGTTTTTTTTTTTGTTAAGATTTAGAGGTCGCTACTACCAGCTGTCAAATTTTTTACAAAAATCGTTGAAGGACAGCTTAAATGATGGTTTCATTAATGTTTCGTTTTATCACATTTTTTTTTTTGCGGTAAAAATATAAAAGTTTAGCCCTCAATGGAAACCTTGTTAATAATCTGGCCAACTTTCTTCCATTTCGATCCTGGTAGATTACGGCCCACTCCCTTTCCACCGAGAGGACGCCTGTAAGTTCCTCTAGCTTGGAAGTGTTCAAGACTACATCTATTTTCTGAGAGCTAAAACTATCAGGAACCTTTTAAGGTACTACTAGTAGTATTCTAATTTAGGTGTCCTTGGGAAGTCGAGACGAAACCTATTTATATTGCGACGCGACGGCCAGTTTGGCGGTCAAGTTAATAAGGACTTGTCTTACTATATTCCCAAGGTTATCTTAAGAAAAGTAGGCAATTTCACCGTAGATTGGGCGAATAATTAGAATAAACCTGTAAATAATTTTATAGCACAATGACAAAGAGAGCAGTGGTGGCCCAGTGGTAACGGGTACTTACGAGTTGTAGCTGTTGTAGGTCGTGGGTTCAAACCCATGCAGGCGCTTTACTTTGTGTAAATTATTTCATCACCACTGCTCTCACAAAAACATCGAAGAAGGAAAACATCGTAAGGAAACCGGCATGTCCTAGAACCAAAAATTCGAAGACACATGACATCTACCAACCCGCACTGGGTCCGCGTGGTAGATTACAGCCCACTCCGTCTTGAACAGAGGAGGCGTTTGTCCCAGCAGTGGAAACATTATAAGCTGATTTATGATGCAGCATAAAAAAACCTAAACCATATGCATAGTAACAATTTGATTCGAGGCACAAATTTTTTTACACATTCACTGGCTCCTGACCTAACAGAAGAACATTTCGTCTCATTACGACCACAATGTAAGACATTCATCACGTATGTTTTATTATTACACTAAACTTGTTTCGTACCTACGAAACAAGTACTACAGTAAATGTCGTTAGTCGCCTTTCATAAAAGTAATAAGGCGGAAACACACTTATAACACACCACGTTACGCAACATCAATGAAGCTTACTCATTGGCCACATTTTTCATCCCGTTGAGCTATTTTCGTCATTTGGCCAATAAGTAAGCGTGGGATGACGTCCGTCGGGTGTTACAAATGTGCTGCGGCCTATACTATCGAACAATAAAATTCCCCGGAGCAATTTTGAACAAAACTGTAAATATTTGTTGTTTAGTTAATTAAGTAAGTAAGTAAGTATTTATTTTACTAAAAGACTTAGCTTAAGTAACATCAGTGTTATTTCAATAAGAGATGGGCACGACTATTACATGTGAGAAGATCCCTGCCCTTCAAACTAGGAAAATCCTATGTGACAAGTTTCTTCAGGTGTTTTTATTGTGCGAAAGTTTGTGGGCGTGTGTGTGGTGGGGGTGTGTGTGTGTGTTTATATGTTTGTTACTTCTTCACGCTCAAACGGCTAGACCAATTTTGATAAAATTTTGTATGGAGGTAGCTGACACCCTGGATTAACATTATATGCTACCTTTTTATCCCGATATTCCCACGGGATCGACATTTACGCGGGTGGAACCGCGGGGCGCAGCTAGTATTTTATCTATTTTTTATTATTTAGATTGACACGATTTACGTAATATTCATAACTGCGTAATAACTCTGATGCTAACATACATATTTATTAAAGTACCTTTTTTTATTGCTGAATGGGCCCCCGTTCTTGACCTCGATCACGCCTGATCCAAAGCAATGGATGAGGTCTATGATGGAACGAGCGTGCCCAGAAGATGCCTAAGGCACTGGAACTCCCACGCATCGACGAAACACAGCAGGGTGCTAGACGTGGTGACTCCGGTGGGAGAGCACCAGGTCGGGCCAGAGCACCAGGGTCGCAAACCAGGCGGGCGTTAGCCCTACCACCGCCAGGGAAGAATTGGCCAGTCAAATAAGATGTTGGGTGTGGTGTGATTGTACAGAATGCGCCACACGCTACGAACTACGCTACACGAGGAGGCTTCTTCATGCATCCCATGACCTACCTATGTTAATAGAGAGTTTTTCACATATCGCACACCTAGATCTAAACAGCGATTAACTCAAAAAAACACTTTTTTCAGGAAAGTTGAAAAACTGATTACTATGTCCATATGCACTGCAGGAGTTTGCTGTATTGATCAATACTTTTTACCGACTTCACAAAAAGGAGGAGGTACTATGTTCGGGTGTTTGTATGTTTTTTTTTTTTTTTGTATGTTTGTTCATCGAATACTCCGCCAATTGTCGACGGATTTTCAAAATTCTTTTTTTGTTTAAAAGTAGATAGTTCTGAGGTGGTCCCATTGTCACCAAGTTAGGATCTGATGATGGGATCTTAGAGAAATCGAGGGCAACCCTCAAATTTTATAGGCTCACTTATTGTTTTTCGCATATTTTATGAAGTATCTTGTGTATTTGTGTATGGTTGTCACCATCTCAGGTAGCTGGGCTGATGATGGAAGGTACAACTCCTTAACAGTAAGAAGTTACTCGAACAGGCAAGGACTGTTTTAGTAAATTGTTTTGATGTTTGATAGGGCATTTGCCACATTTGGTCTCATGATCATCAAGTCATGACCTGATGCTGCAGTCAGGATAGTCTGCAGAGTACCTAACTCCTCGACAACTAACAGCAGATATATCGTGTTTAGGCTCATTGAAAAGGGCTCGATGTGTGGATAAACGTACTGTTACTGAGGAACACCGAAGACCTGATGCTGAAGCCAGGAGCATCAGAAAAAGTACAAACCTTGAAATTACAGCACCGTAGTCGTGTTTGGGCTCATTTTAAACAGGACTAATTTTATGTTCAATGCAATGTTGACATAAGTCTGGCCTGATGCTGCAGCCAGGATTATCAGCATCTAATCTAAAAACTAATAAAAGGAGAACTCCTCAACAATTAACGTCCCTGCATCGAGAAAAGGAATATTTTATAAAGAGGCGATGGGCAAGTTGACATTAGGGTATTGTAACTTAGATAAATTATAAATAGACCCACTAAAAAGCGAGAAATAAAAACTTTTTAACAAAAAAAAAACCGACTTCCAAAAAAAACACTACAAACTGAAAAATAACTTTAATTTCGGAAGTCGGTGGCAAAAACTAAAATACTGATCCCTAAGACACCGACTTCCGAAATTAAAGTTATTTTTCAGTTTGTAGTGTTTTTTTTGGAAGTCGGTTTTTAAGTTGAGTAATGGAACTATTTTTGAATCTGTTTTGTTGGTCGCTAGGTAGTGAGTTAGGGAATTCGATGGTATGCATACCTCAAAAATTGAGATTTTAGAGTTAGCTCTCTTTAGATCTAGGTGTGCGATATGAGATTTGTGTCTGTTAAGGTTCCTACAAACAAGCGCGACACGCGATCAAAGAGAGGAAAGAGCCTTTATTATAACAGCATACTATCTCACGTCTGTATTCCCCAATGGTTTAGGCAGATGTGCAGTGCAGGCAGATTTCTTTAATAGATTTTCGACTTTATTGCTAAAGCATAAGGTTCAAGGTTGATTGGGAAAATCTGACAGTTTCGGGTAGGTTGACCTGCTGGCGTCTGTACATCTACATGTCATTCAACGTATAAGAAAATTTCGAATGGCATATTGCACATTCAATGCTCAAGAAATTGGGTCCCGTAGAGCTTAGTATTAGAGTCCCGTTTTTACCCTTTGGTTACGGAACCCTAAAAACGTAAAATGACGAGAGAAAGACAGTGTACGGTTGTACGTTGATCAAAATATGATTTGACAAATACATAATTATGTTTTTACAGATTTACGAGTATAATCATTAGAATCATCAATATCACTAGAATTGACTACAAATGACATGATTTCATGAAATAGTCATACTGAGGCATAAATTATCAATTAAAAAAAATTGCAAATCCGTGTAAATATATAATTATTATGGAGTTATGCCCGAACACATGTACATTTAAAAAAAAATTGAGAACCTCCTCCTTTTTTGAAGTTGGTTAAAAATACTCGTTCATTACTCGCTTTCGCATACAATACGGCGCATTTCCACTCGTAGCTCTATATGTACCCTCATCTCGCGCTGAAACTTTCATAGAATATTCAAAGGGCACGCGCCACTTTGAGCCTGAACCCGGAAACTTTAACGCATCCTAGATGTTCTTAATGAGTTTTACTGAAGTAGGTGTCTCTCTTAGGCACTATACGTGATGGGAATCGATATCTAAATATGATAAAACGAAAAAAAGTGATTCACTGTTTTTTTTTTTGGGGTCAAAAGAAAATCTTTAAGTGTTTAATTTTGTAAATCATGAAACTTTTATTTTCTCTTGACTGTACTTACCTGTCAAAAAGAGTAAACCTAGATAATCTGGATAAGACAGCGATTAAAATAGAAGACGAACTAGCAGGGGATCGAGGAGGAGGGGGGGTGAAGGGGGGGTTCAGGGATCAGACCGGAATAAATCCAACAACTGTAGTTACTTCAATTTCTTTTTTCTGTGTAAACTTCACAGATGTAATAGGTATCGATATCTAAGCACGATAAAACGAAAAAGAACTAATTTTCTATAACTACTTTATGACACACTACCAGTCGTCATTACACCCACACCACACGCACCCATTCCTGAATAATAGAAATAATAAGTGTTAAGTACTTATGTTTAACTAAGTTTTTATGTCTACCAAAACTCCCACCAAGTGTAGCCAATTATCATAAGAGGAATGCGCCTGTGTCTGTAACACAGTTTATACAGATGGACAAATTGTACCTACTTGGCTTTTTGAATATAAAGATTATTATTAACCCCAGAAAAAAAACAACCAATCTTTTTGCACGACTCATAATGCGAAGCATTAGAGAGTACTTTACGATCGAAAAATTTTTTTTGCCTGCTTTCTGCAACTGTTTCTATTGTTATACTCCTACTAGTACATAGAACCTACTTAATTTATATACCATTGTATAGATAACTTAATTAATTCTGTACTGTTCAAAAGAAACGAAAAATCATCAAAATATTTCTAAAAAAATTCCCGTCAATCAAGTGTGAAACCTGACAACATTGTAACTTGTGCAAAAATCAATTAATTGAGGCATTTTTTTTAATAGATTCGTTTCACCCATAGGAGGAACCCTTTGAAAAAGGCTTTTTTATTCAAAGTAGTTTAATTATTATTAACAAAAACTAACTAATATAATGGCGCCGATTCTGTTGTTCACAAACTAAACTAAATTTAAGTTCAGGCATCTTTTTCTTTACAGAAGATAAATATTAGTTTAGTCCTGTCAAATTAGTCGGCGTCTGACGGAAATTGACGTATTTTTAATAGCCATTTTTTTTAATCTCGTCTAAATTGTCTATGGAGTATCTTAATTTGACAGGACTAAACTAATATTTATCTTCTGTCCTTTTCTTAATGCAATAGAAAGAAAAAGATGCATGAACTTATATTTAGCAGAATCGGCGGCAGTATCTATATCTACAGTTTTATACGATAAAATCAGCATTATGAGTCTGTGCACTTTTGGATTTTCCAAATTTTATTTCTTTGTTTTGTCGTGTTTAGATGTCGAGACCCATCGCGACTGCGGAGTTTCGCAGGTTAACTGATTTGACCTTCTATGTGTAAATATTTTGTGAACTAAAAAAAAACTGAATAAAAGGAGATTTCTGACTTCTATTCCGTTCACCTTTTATACCCTGTTTTGGTCCAGACGGTAAAAAAGTCAGCCATAATTAGACTAAAAATGTTCTAATAAACAAAGTGTTGCAGTTACATTAAAAACTAATTTAAAAAGTCCTGGTTTTTAAAACAAACTTTTGAAATTTTAAATGAAAGCAATGTTCGCTCGCGTGTGCCTAATGCCGCGTCTACAACGTGGGCTAAGCGCTTATTTACAAGTGTAATCCCAGCTTTATGAATATGGAATCTTGCTAAGTTACTCTGCATTACTGCTCGGTCAGAAAGTAAGGTTTTTTACAATCTGGATCGGAAATTAGGTCACATGGAAATGTGGTAGGATTTTTTGGTGTTACTGCCGAAATGGTTAAAAAGTTCAGTGGCTATTATAATAATTCATAATAATTCATAATTAAATAGTAGTGACTAACCTACCTATAGGATTTATTTGATTGATTTTTCGTATGCACACTGGGAACGGCATTAGATATACGCAGTTTAATTTATTGTCATATTGTCGTCTCCACATTGTAGGTACCTATAACCTCTATCTGTGAATTCCTTTGATAAGCGAGAACCCAATGATATTATAAGTAAAAAGGTACACTTATAATATCATTGCTATTAAAATGCTACAAAAAATAAAATCTCTCAAAATGCTCTCAAATAAACACATTCACGAGTATCACTTGACCGAATTTAACAACATAATCAAATCAAAAATGGAACGCAAAGGAAAACGCTGAATATTATTCCTCGTAGATACACTCCAAGCCCGATGACGTTTGAGTACAGCTGGCTTAATTGCATCTCCCTCGAATTTATGGCAGCCTGGTAGCAACAGGGTGGAGAGAGGTCGTTCTTCACACGCCGAGTTTCCCCACAGGAAGCAATTACGCTCGCACACCGTACCTACACGAGCACGCTTTTAGCTTTGAGATCTAATAATTTCTGCCACCCTGGTACTTGTGTTTCTTTTTACGAACTACCTTCTAACTTCAAGCTGCTTCAGTTGTGCTAAATACAAACAAAAATGGTTGATGGTTGATATGAAATCAAAATCAAAAGTCATTTATTGGCTGAGAATCAGCACTTTTCGAACGTCAAAATTATAAAAGACAGTCCCCCCAAAACGCCCGCCCTTCACCACTTCCTAGTGCTTTCGCTGGGGAGAAGTAGTGGCGCAACAAACTCCCCAGCAGCACAGCTGTCTGTTCAGTTAGAAAATACTTGAATGTATACAATACTAGAAAGGCATGTCCTAGAACCAAAAATTCGAAGACATGTGACATCTACCAACCCGCACTGGGCCCGCGTGGTGGATTACGGCCCACTCCCTCTCACAGAGAGGAGGCCTGTGTCCCAGCAGTGTGAACATTATAGGCTGATTATATTATACAATACTAGATATGCGACGTAATTAACATTAAAGGACACAGAATATTAAATTAAATTATTTGCCCTAAGTTAGCTAGCCACGCCAATATATACCAACAAATACAATAAAATCTATACCTACGTACTCAAGAAAAAAATAAAAATGTAAACCAAAAAAAGTTACTACCTAAATAAAATCCAGATATAAAGAGCGTGACAGCTTACATTTTTATGCAATGCTGGGTTCTGTTCACATAGCTGTAACTTGAAGTCACAAATGTTATACTAGGACCATCGAACTAAAACAAATAAACAAGTTATTACTAATAACAACAATAAAACCATGATCAGCAAGACGACCAGTCACCACAAGCAGCACCCGTTCACGAGCATAATGCAAAGGATCAGCCATTACCCCCCTCGCCATATTTGAGGGAAGGAGGCAACCCGACCCCCGACGCTACCGCAAGCAGTGACATCTAAGGAAGCATGACGAACTTCCTGTCGGTTGCTCAAGCAAGAATAATATGATCAATCGTAGAGGACGATAGCTAACCAGTGGCGTGCCTAGGGGTCAAAATTAGGGCAAGCCAACAGATTTTCAAGGTATAAAAAAACGCCCAACTGAGGGATTGGCTGATTTTCTTGCTGTTAATGGTTGTTAGTAGTACTAACATCATTATTATAATTTTGGTACGAAAACCTTTAAAATACGAAGACTTACTACTTATTTCAAGCATCAGTACGTAATTGTCATAAGCGCCATCTATATTAATGAATGCGTAAAATAAATGAACCACATCGCTTAGCCGGACCTTTTTTCATTTTGTTTGTCACTAGCAAAATTTGTTCAATCAAAATGCACTAGATGGCCTCCAAATTTTACTACCTATCGATTTATTGTTATTTTCTCGTACGCATTATTTTATGAATTAGGTACTTACATTTTAAAGTCAATTGATAATTTTAACATAGGTTTGTCATATCATATTCATACCTAATAAACGATCGAATGAATATGTACCTATTTTATTTATTCTGTCTTCTTGACTGACAAAAATACTTGTTTTTATTTCCGAGAAGTACCTACCGGCAGTCCGACAGTAATTTAAGATTGGCTACGGTGAAGTAAAGAGTTATTTATTGGCAGAAAATTGCAGAAAACTCAATGTATTTACGTACCTTTTCGATGACAGATTCCGAACACAATGATAAAAGAACACTATATTCATTAACCATTTACAAAATCATAGGGAATGACATCACCAATCACCACAATCAATATTTTTTTCAAATAATAAAACTAATTCTCAAAGTATTCAAAACAATAACAATTTGTTTGAGTCGCGTCGTGTCATCGACTCATCGCGCCCGCCACACGTGCTTTCGCAACTAACTTTACGCAGGTCAACGCAACGCGCGGATAGTGCATTTGCGCGAACTTCATGCCTCTCAAAAGCCTGGCTTTTCATTTCATAGAACTCTGTGTATAGGTAGTTATGCATAGCCAACCACTTCCCCGTACTGTTTTGATAAACTAAGATCACGCCATGCCACCCATCAGTTCCAGGTAGCAATATTTATTTGCAATAAATTACCAAGTAATGGTGACCAAAACAATTAAGAGTATGATCTTACATACGAGCAGCTTCCTGTTACTGGCCCACTGTGAGGTCCAGCCACCGACACACACATACAAACCTTTTCACTAGTATATAAGACCATGTAACTTAGATTTAAGGGTCTTCTTATTATAACGCTCATGCTGAGCACACGTGTATTCAATTAAATAAATATATTTTTTTACAAGTCTTGCGCGTTCATATTTGACTGGCGCAGCCGGGTCGGATTAGTAAAAGTCGCGAACAGTATCGTTAGTAGACACATACATCGGTCGTAACGTATTCTCGACGCTATAGACTTCTAATTCGTAAAGAACCTCTCAACAAATTCGTCAAAAGAACGTTACGTGTGCAGCAACAACAGCAGCAGCAGCAGAGCAGCAACAGTACGAGAACCGGCATGGGATCGAGCATACTGTGAGTAGACCTTTATTCGCACTGTTCCATTCCTTGTCGTAACCCCTCACGTCTAATTGGACTAGACATCGCCAACTAGCGTAGTTCATCTACTTTCGGACAAAAATCGTCGAATCTAGATTTTATTTTAGTTTATTAAGTAAATTGGACTCACATTGCCAGTTTACTAGTTTAGCGTTTCATTTGAAATACGTAATTGGACTTACATTGCCATTACACTACCTCTGTTTAAATTACTCGAACTTCAGTAAATTTAGACATTCTAGCGTAGCAAAGCGTTGTGTGGACTCAAATCGCCAACTTCGTTATTTTAATTTTTATCTTATAATTTAATTAAATATGAATATCCAACTGATACCTAAAGAAATCCAAAGCATCATCCCAAGATTCGATGGAGATGATAAGTTGCTTAACCTTTTTATTTCTAAGTGTGAATATGTGATTAGAAGCTTTAGAGGAGAGAATAACCCAGCACAACAGACTTATCTATATCATTGCATTACAAGCCGATTAGTTGGTAAAGCAGCAGTTTTAGTTAGTGAACGTGAAAACGTCACAACCTGGGATGACCTTAAGGAACTTTTTGTCCAGCACTTCGGAGATCCGAGATCCGAAGCTTGCCTTAACATTGAATTAGAAAACCTTAAGATAAAACAGGGAGAATCATTTATAGACTTTTGCCACAGAATACAGAATGTTAGGAGCTCATTAATTTCAAAGGTAAACCTTTTAACCGATGAGGGCATTAAAGCAGCCAAGTATATAATATATAACAATACAGCTCTAAACGTTTTCCTTTATAACTTACCAGAAGATATGATCAAGTTTGTTAGACTGAATAAATGCCTGACTCTAGAGTCCGCGTTAAGTGTTGTAACGGAGGAAGTTAACTTCCAAACGCGCTACAATGCCAGAAATAAGAACAAATCAACGCCTTCTAATAACACAAACCAAGCTAATACCCCTAAACCAAACTTTACGGCTCCAACTCAGTTCAAATTTGGTACTCCGGCAAATAATAATCAAGGTTTTAGACAAATATATGGTTTTAAACCCAACTTTATTTCAAATAATAACAACCAAAGAGTCGCAAATCAACCACAAGGAGCTAAACCAAGTACCAGTAACCAACCAAATCAAAAAGCTATAACTCCACAACCCCAACAGATTCCGCGTACATTTAATAATTATAAACAATCAGGCTTCTTTAAAGCAAATCCAAACCAACAATTCCGATTTGGTATAATTAATCAACAGCCAAGGCAAAACAATGATGTGTCAATGCGAACGGTTCACAATAATATGATTGAAGGACCACTCGAACTTGACTCTGAATCTAACTGCGAACAGATATGCTTAATAGATGACGAGAACCTTGTAGTGTTAATAGACGATAGTAATCAAATTAATTGCGTGCAAGATACAAACGAACCAGTAAATTTTCAGATAGAAGCCTCCACAACGGACCAAACGGACCAAAAACAGAAGTAATAAATCTAAATTACAGTGGTCTTAGGCTACCACACATATATTTACCGGAAATGGAAGCAATTTTTCTTATAGACACAGGTAGTACACGTTCTTTTATAAACACCGAACTAGCAGATCAGTATTTTAAGTATTGTAAGAGCGAGGAACCATTTGAAGTAATCAGCACCCATGGACGTAGCAAGCATAGCGAAGTCGCATACATTCCCTTAACGGATACCTTTAACACAGACATCCATCACAAGTTTTATATATATAACGTAGACAAAGCATACAACGGTCTTATTGGATCAGATTTATTAAAAGAGTTAGAGGCCACTATAGACATGAAAAATCAGGTATTAAGAACAAATACGACAGAAATTCCCATTTTATATAACCCATCTCATCAGATAGTAATACCCCCTAGATCAGAAACACGCGTTAAAGTGCCAACAATGCTAGACAATGGAAATGCAATTTTAAATCACATAGAATTCTGCCCTGGAGTTCGTATGCCTGACGCTTTAGTTAATTGCGTAGACTCTCTAGCGCACACTGTCATCCAAAATACTACAGACACTGAGATGACTATAACTTTTAAAACACCCTTTAAAGTCGATAGTGTAGAACAGGACTTAGATAATTGCCTTGTTCATAATTTAAACCACAACTGTGATTTAGAAAAACTATTACATGAAAATTTAAGTAAATTACGACTTGACCACCTAAACGCAGAAGAAAAATCATTAATAAGTAGCTTATGTACCGAGTATAAAGACATCTTTCATTGTGAACACGTACCTCTATCCTTCACTAATCAAGTGAAACATAAAATTCGCACAAAGAACGAAGATCCGATTTACATACGCCCATACAGACACCCCGTTAGTCAAATTGAGGAAATACAGAAACAAGTCGATAAACTTTTGGAAAATAGAGTAATTACAGAATCACACTCACCTTGGAGTGCCCCTGTACACCTAGTTCCTAAGAAAATGGACGCCTCAGGTGAACAGAAGTTTCGGATGGTTATCGACTATAGACGACTCAACGAGATAACAATAGACGATAAATACCCACTTCCAAACATCACAGACCTATTCGATAGATTAGGAAAGGCTTCTTATTTTACTACGATAGACTTAGCTAGTGGTTACCATCAGCTAGAAGTAGAAAAAGAGGACCAACCGAAAACAGCATTTACAACACAATCAGGACATTACGAATTCACTCGTATGCCTTTTGGATTAAAGACAGCCCCAGCTACATTTCAACGAGCAATGGACAATGTACTCCGTGGACTACAGGGCATACATTGTCTTGTCTATTTAGATGACATTATTGTTTATTCTACCAGCCTTCAAGAGCACATAGATAAGCTCAGAAAAATATTCGATAGGCTTAGACAAACAAACCTTAAAGTAACCCTTGATAAATGCGAATTTTTGAAAAAGGAAGTATTATATTTAGGACACACAATAACCAAACACGGTCTTAAACCAAATAATGATAAAATTAAAGCCGTATTACAATTCCCCTTGCCTAGAACACCAACGGAAATAAAAAGTTTCCTAGGCTTAGTAGGATACTATCGAAAATTCATCAAAGATTTTTCTAAAATAACACAACCTATGACAAACTGCCTTAAAAAGAAAAATAAAGTCACCATAACTCAAGAATTTGTAAACGCATTTGAAAAATGCAAAGAGTTACTTACCAATGCACCATTATTACAATTCCCAGATTTCGAAAAACCCTTTCTTTTAACAACGGATGCATCTAACTTTGCACTAGGAGCAGTCCTATCGCAAGGTCCTATTGGCAGCGACAAACCAATAGCCTTTGCGAGTAGAACACTTAACGACGCTGAAACGCGTTACAGCGCAATAGAAAAGGAACTATTAGCAGTTGTCTGGGCATGTAAACATTTCAGACCTTATTTATATGGTAAAAAATTCACAATACTAAGCGATCATAGACCATTGGTATGGTTAAATTCTGTTAAAGAGCCAGGAAGTAGACTCACGAGATGGAGACTTAGACTCTCCGAATACGATTACGAAATTAAGTACAAACCCGGTAAACAAAACAGCAATGCAGATGCATTATCCAGAATTAAAGTAAATGCTTTAGACGACATTTCAATGATAGTAAATACCGATGATTCAAAAACCATTGTTATTTCATCAGATGAAGATGACAATGTTACCATTTCATCCAGGAACTCTAAAAATAGACCTAGATCACCATATTCAATACCATCAATAGGAAGTGAAACAGTCACAGCCTCTGAAAGAGCAGACTCCCCTTCTTTAGTAACAATACATTCAGAGGACAATACAGACTCCTCTGATATCCCAATATTAAAGGAAGCCATCGATACGAAACCCAATCAGATTCTCGTATACACATGGCATAGAAATGAGTGCAACGTTAAAGACTTATCTAGGAATAAGCAAAAAGTATTCGAAGTACACATGCCAACAGATAAACCAGAATTAATAAAAGAATTCTTAAAGGAATATATCCGTCCTAAAATTAAATATTATATCTATTTTGAGGACGAACGTCATCGCAAAGAATTTTCAAACATTATTACAACTTTATTTAAAAAACATGCAATAAACATATACGAGTGCACCGAAAGAGTCATTCACGTTGAAGACGAAAACGAACAACGAGAAATAGTCCTAAAATATCACGTGGGAAAAACATGCCATCGTGGTATTAAAGAAACCACAGCCCATTTAAAAAGAACATACTACTGGAATAACTTAGAGCATACCGTAGCTTGCATTATCAACTCATGTGAACTTTGCAAACACATGAAATATGATAGGAAACCCTTAAAACCCGAACTACAATTAACTCAAACCCAAACAAAACCGTTTCAAGAACTTTTTATAGATATTTTCTCAATAGAAGGAAGCTATTTCCTTACAATCATTGACGCTTTTAGTAAACTAGGCCAAGCTATAGAAGTACCTAATAGATCTACACCGGAAGTCATAAGAGCACTTATAAAATATTTCGCCACATACGGTGTGCCATCAAAAATTAGTGCAGACCCAGGATCAGAATTTAATAATAACTTATTAAAGGAAATGTTAACATTTTACAAGATTAATCTACACATAGGCACGCCCCATAATCCAAACTCTATGGGATTAGTTGAACGATTTCATTCTACTATCATAGAGATCTATCGACTTGCAAAGTACGAGAGAAAAATAACTGACGCCGCATCTGTCATGACATATGCTATTATGTCATACAACCAGTCTATTCATTCAACTACTGGTTTAACACCGTTTGAAGTAGTCTTTGGGCACACTGATGCCTCAAGTACCTTTGCAGTAGATTTTAATAAAAGCTACACCCAGCAATTAGTAAAGGACCATGTTAAGCGCACTAAATATCTCTATAATTACTTAACCGATAAAATGATACAATCCAAAGAAAAAACCAAAGAAAAACGTGGCGGTGAAAAACAATTTGACATTAAAAAAGGAGATCAAATTTATATGAAAGGAGTTAATACTAGACGTAGTAAAGATAAGCCTCGATACCAAAAAGCAACAGTTATAGATGAAGTTAAAAGGAATACAGTAGCTGTCCAGAGCAAAAACAATAGAACAAAGAAAATACCAGTTAAAGACATAAAACGTCCTCCACAGATTCGTCCTGGTGGTAGCGATGCAAGCAGCCCTCAGCCTGGGCCTTCAACTTCAAAGGATTGAAGACAATCCGGGAATCCTCCCCGTTAAAGAAGGACAAGCTTCACTTAGCCTGTATAACTGGCATATAGTTAAGAGACTAGACTTAAATTTAGTTCATAGGAATCTAGAATATAACATTGAAAAATATAATGAAATATTTAACTATATGAAAGATAAATTAAGTATGTACGTTTTAGATGGTAGTCTTGTTGATGCCGAGTTACAAACTCAATACATAATGAACATAACTATAGAACACTATAATCAGTTAATTCCAAGCATTAGGATAAAAAGGGGACTTATCAATCCTGTCGGATCCATAATTAAAGCTATTACTGGAAATTTGGATAACGAAGATGCACTTAGATACGATAAATGGATAAACAGTCTGCAATTGCGACAAGATGCAATCATGAATAAAGTTACTCTTGTTTCCGAAATAGTTGACACATTCGTTAATATCACTAATTCAACTAGAAACAACTTTAAAATACTTGAGAAAACTATAGAGGAAATAGAAGACACTTTAAACAAAACTCAATTCCAAAGGAGTAAGAACCTTATCTTAGATACTTATAACATGTTAACTCATAACTTTCAAATATTATTGACCCGCTTAAATGAAGTAGAGACAGCGTTGGCATTTAGTAGAGTTAATGTATTACATCAATCCATATTAGACACCACTGAATTAATTAATATACTTCAAGACATAGAGAAAAAGGATAAGTTAGCTTTTACTGTTACTGATGAAAACTTAGTTAATATCGAACATTGTATCGACATCAAAGCTTATGTAAAAGGAAAACAAATAACTTTTATTATGTCAGTACCAACAGTCCAATCAGATGTCTACAATTATTACACCCTACACCCTTTTCCTATGTATAACCCCCACCTTGGCCTATCATTCCTAATTACTCCTAAACATTCCCACATCCTTGCGAAAGGGTCAAAAGTGGTATCGCTCTCCCAGCCTTGCAGAGAATTAGACGAAGGAAAGTTCCTTTGTTACGAGAACAACGTGTCTTCAGTGGAAGAAAGTCAATGCATCAAAGATTTGATGACGTTCTCTACGAAAATAACATCGTGCCTGCCCCTTCGAGTCAACGCATCTGACATCAAAATAAAATCCATACGCCAAGACTCTTGGATTATTTTCACAGGCTTCCCTACATTTCTGAAGGAAAACTGTGACGGCGACATGAATCAACACGACATCATGGGCACCTACATCCTAACCCTTAACAATGCCTGTGAGGTAAAACTTGGGACATCCACATTAAGAAAACGCCGCTTACAAACAGGAGCAGTCGTCTTCCATAGTTCACCATCAATACATCTGCCCAGTATTATAACACCAAAGGACATCGCACTACGTAAAGCTATAAGTCTAGACGAGATTGACTTGGAAAATCTACAGTTCCTATCGCACGCATTAAAAGATAACAGTGAAGTGAAAAACATTGAAAGTCATTTTGTGAATGTGCACAGTGTTAGCATAGGAACTATTGTAATTTACGTCATTTTACTTTTTGTACTAATTTTAGTTATACTATACCGATTTAGAAGTACATTGTTGAAAAGGCTTACACAAAATCACCAACCTCGTGATGCACCTTCGGATGGTGATTTTGCACTTATGGAGGGAGGAGTTATGCATAGCCAACCACTTCCCCGTACTGTTTTGATAAACTAAGATCACGCCATGCCACCCATCAGTTCCAGGTAGCAATATTTATTTGCAATAAATTACCAAGTAATGGTGACCAAAACAATTAAGAGTATGATCTTACATACGAGCAGCTTCCTGTTACTGGCCCACTGTGAGGTCCAGCCACCGACACACACATACAAACCTTTTCACTAGTATATAAGACCATGTAACTTAGATTTAAGGGTCTTCTTATTATAACGCTCATGCTGAGCACACGTGTATTCAATTAAATAAATATATTTTTTTACAAGTCTTGCGCGTTCATATTTGACTAGGTACTTACCAATATATCAACAAATGTAAACGTTTCTATAGCAATTTGTATGCGAAAACTGCGAGACAGAGAAAGGAAATGCAAGCCAGGTAAAAGCCAGACTAAGTGTGAGCGAGATGGCGCATTTGAACGCATTGTATAGCGTTTAGAGCCGAATTCCGAATTTGGCGCGAACCTAGCCCAAAGTTAGCGCTAGTTCGGATTTCGAAATGGTATTCCTATGTCATGAATGTTTGAGTTCGAGTTAATTGACTGGAATTTTTTGAATATATTTTTTATTGATTTTGTTGTTGTGAATTATGATTTTATTAGGGCAAGCCAGGCTTCTCTGCTTCTATGAAGGTACCGCCACTGTAGCTAACCACATACAAATTTACCCACCCTACATAATTATTATGGTGCAACAAGCTTAGCAGCATTTCTAAATTGGAATCACTTAGGCTCTTTGTACACAGACGTTTTTCTTGCCGTGAAAAACTACGGGCTGGTCGCCGTGTGTAGGCACGGTCGACAGTGTTGTATGGATCACTATGGAAGCTTGTTGTCGGAGACGTTTCTTCTATGGCGGGGTTGGTGGGCCAGATAGAGTGCTACGGAGGCTTCTTTACCATATTTGAAACAATAGGCTATTTGACAATGTAAAAAATAAGGTCATAATTATTGACACTCGTATAGATTATCGCTTTTAAAATCGATTTGCATTAATTTTACTACAAAACAATGTATTATTTATTAAAAAATGGTTGCCTGTAAAGTCGGTTTTACGGGCGAAGATTTTACGTGACAACAAAGTCAAAGTCAAAGTCAAATCATTTATTTCAAATAGGCACATTAAAGGCACTTTTGAACGTCAAAAAAAAACTAAATAGAAATGATTCTAGTCGCCCATTCGAAAAGGTAGTTTTCGTATGGAGAAGAATGGGCAAGAAACTCCACCGTTACTCTTTTAAAAATGTTTTACAAGGTCTTGTATACATAATAAAATTTATATGTGAACACGATGCACCCATAATAAAATTAGTCTACCACAAAAGGTAAAAAGAATTAAAAATTAAGCAATGACAGGTAAATCAAATAAGTGATAGATACATGGTGCTCACATATTTACAAGTTATTTAAAAAAAAAAGAAAAATGAAAAAATGCAAAAGTAGTTGAACTTTAACAAGTGTGTGAGCCACTGTAGTCGCAGATTGTAAAATTGAATTAGAATAAGATGTCATAATTAAAAATATACATATAAATTAAATTAGGAACAAGTTTGATTTTGTCTAGACTTTTAGATTGTCCTATGGAGCAGGACCAGCATGTTTCCAAACATTCTTATCTTGGATATAATCCTCTAATTTGTAATATCCTTGTTTACAAAGTGTACTTTTAATATGAGTTTTAAATTTTCTTTCATTTAATTGCAATATGTCACAAGGTATTTTGTTGTAGCATTTAACACAGTACCCCATAAAAGATGTATGTACTTTCGATAATCTGAAAAAAGGTTGATCTAATTTATCTTTATTTCTAGTATTAAAATTATGCCTATCACTTATTTTATTAAAAAGATGTTGATTTTTTCTTACATACATAATATTTTCATAAATGAATTGGCAAGGTACCGTCATGATATTAACCTTTTTAAATAGTTCCCTAAGAGATTCGCGACGACGTAGATTGTAAATGGCTCTGACAGCTCTCTTTTGTAAAATAAAAATGGATTCAATGTCAGCAGCCCGACCCCATAGTAAAATGCCATATGACATAATACTGTGGAAGTAACTAAAATAGACCAAACGCGCGGTTTCTACATCTGTTAACTGTCTTATCTTTCTAACAGCATAAGCGGCGGAGCTTAGCCGCCCCGCAATAGATGTTATATGAGGTCCCCATTGTAATTTCTCGTCTAGCGTGATTCCTAGGAAAACTGTCTGATCAATAAATTCTAGTTTTTGGCCATTCAATATGATTTCACATTCGCTACTTCTAACATTCGGTAATTTAAATCTAATGCATTTGGTTTTTTTTTCATTAAGTACTAAATTATTTACCGTAAACCAATCTTGGACCTGAAGAATAGAGTTATTCACGTCGTCAAGATTTTGTGACCGTCGGTCTATTTTAAAGATTAATGATGTGTCATCTGCAAATAACACCATCTTCGGTTGATTTTGAAGTAATTGGGGTAAATCATTGATGTAAACTAAAAAGAGGAATGGACCCAATATCGAACCTTGAGGAACACCCATTGTCATTTCAGACCCTAATGAGTTTACGCCGTTTACTTGAACTTTAACCTTTCTATCTTTCAGGTATGATCTTAGCAAGTCAAGTGCTGCTTTTCTAATTCCATAGTGCTCCAGTTTCATCAGAAGTGTCTCGTGGTTTACGCAATCGAACGCCTTAGAGAGGTCGCAAAAGATTCCAATGGCATCTTGTGCTTCTTCCCAGGCGTTAAAAATGTTCTTTATAAGGGTAACACCGGCGTCAGTAGTGCAACGCCCTTTGGTGAAACCGTACTGGTGTTCATGAAAGATGGAATTTTTATTAAAGTGACGTAACATTTGATTGAGCATCAACTTTTCAAACACCTTACTGAGAACTGGTAGAATTGACACAGGTCTATAATTGTTAGGATCTTTACTATCACCGGATTTGAACAATGGTACTACTTTACTATGTTTCATAAGATCCGGAAAGACTCCTTGGTCAACACTGGTGTTAAATATGAAAGCTAAATAGGGCGCAATAGTTTCGATGAAAGATCTACATACTTTTACAGACATTCCCCAGAGATCTTCTGTTGATTTAATGTTAAGATCTCTAAAAGCTTTTATAACAGCCTGGGGGCTTGTATGCTGAAACCTAAACTCCAAAGGGCATGCCTTTACATTCTTTTTAAGTAAGGCAGCAGAAAGCGTGGGGGATGAATTTAAAGCTTCAGTAGTTTTAAGGGGAATATTAGAAAAAAAGTTTTCAAATTCCTGAGCTATTTCTACATCTGAGTTGATGGGGCCATGTGCAGTCTCTAAATTAAATTCAGTGTTAGGCTGTTTTTTCCTACCTGTTTTATTATTTATTATTTGCCAGGTAGTTTTTATTTTATCATCAGCTGATTTTATTTTATTGCTAATATAAAGAGCTTTAGCTTTTTGGCACACACTTTTAAAAGTTTTTGAATATTTTGCAACATACTGATGAAAGTTTGTATTATTCATATGTTGCTTTAAGCCATAGAGTTCAAAAAGTTTTTCCCTGCTTTTACGAATACCTGGAGTCGCCCAGTCACTAAATAAAAACTTTGTGTGAATATTTTTAGTTTTTAGTGGAAAAGTGTCATTAAACTGCGCGTTTAATATTGAAAAGAACTCGGCGTAGAATTCATTTGGGTCACCTATATTATTAAAATTCTGATCACATAACTTACTGGCCAAAGAATTATTTAATTTCTCTAACTTTTTACATGTAATTGTCCTAAACCTTATTTGAATTTTTTGTAAAGGCATGTAGGAGCTAAATGTTATTTTTTGTCCACTGTGATCAGATGGCAACTTATTTACAATTTCTTTGTGTAAGTAATCACAATTACAAAAAACATTATCAATACAAGTGGCAGAAGAAGCTGTCACTCGGGTTGGTTCAATAAAAACATTTGACAAATCAAATGACCTAAAAAGACTTAACAATCTGACAGTATTCGAGTTATTTTCCAATAAATTAATATTAAAATCTCCACATACTATTATTGACTTACTACTAGTACTAAGTTTCTTTAACACATCTTCCATTACAGAATCAAACACCGATAGATTCTGGTAACTTGGAGGTCTGTATACACATACTATAACATGCTTATCAAGCTCAACACAGGACAATTCAATGGTGTGTTCAACAGACAGTCCGATTATGTCTTTTCGTTCTTACACCTAAGTCGGAAAAAGAACAAGATATCTTTCTTACTCCCACGCCACTTACACCACTTATGTCGCAAACTTCCTCCAAAATATCACCGGCTGTGCCCTGTAAAACTAAAAGTATTACAAACCGCAATACATGCAAACTTGAAAAAAATAAGTTGTGTATCATTAGCAGCAACAATAAAAATAAAATGTTACCAATGGCAGAAAACATGTTTCCGAACTATCAAATTTGTCATTATCTCACACCAAACTGTGGTGTTGAAATTCTTATTCATAACATACATGAAAAACTGACCAACTACACTCAAAAAGACTACTGCATCGTGTTCATAGGAGAGGAAGACTTTCGCGTAACAAAAAATTACTGTAATCTTATTGTTTCTATAAGAGAAACCTTAAGTATTATACAACATACCAACATTATTATTTGCCTACCTACCTATAAAAACAGTGAGCACGCACTTCTGTTCAATTGGAGAATAGAAACATTCAATAATTTGTTGTACATGGATAACCAATCTCATCTATACGCCATGCTGTTAGACTCCAACTTAAAATTGACATACGAAATGTTCAATAACGTCAGCGGCAGAATAAGTAACAATGGAATAAAGGACATTTATCATAATTTGAAGATATTAATTAACGAGAACATTAAATGTACCATTGACGTAACAGATGCTGACATGACTTATAATACACCACAAATAGACACGAGTGACTCAGACCAGCATAACAAAAACATCAATTTTTTTCTTTCATAACAATTTACGGATACTTCATCAAAATATTGCTGGACTTTTGAACAAATCAGATTTACTTACAATCCACCTTCAAGAATTATCAATGACGCAAAGAAATATAGACGTACTATGCATAACTGAGCACTTCATCATGCATGGACACGAGAATTTGCTAAATATACCAGATTACAAACTCGCTGCTTGCTATGCAAGACGGGACAAGAAACGAGGAGGTGCCTGCATTTTAGTAAACAAATCGTTTGAATATATAGAACTTCGAAATGCATCGAGATATTCAATAACTGGAGTAATTGAATGTTGTGCTGTTGAACTTGTTAAACAACAATTGACTATCATATGTGTTTACAGGCCACCAAAATTTAGTAATTTACAGGTTTTTTATGACAATTTAGATGTTATTTTAAAATCGTTATGTGCAAACCCTAACAAAAAAATTGTTATATGCGGAGACTTCAACATTGACCGGTTAAAGAGAAATAATATTAGTTTGGACTTCGAATACTTTCTCCTGGGCTACAATCTCAAACTAGAGCTTGATCAACCTACTCGACTGTCTAGCAATAGCTGTATAGATAACATTGCACATAACTCTAAATCTAAATGTAAATGCGACGTCATTGACTTTGCCTTATCGGATCACACCGCACAAATATTTGAAATAAAAGTTAATAGTACTTGTAGACTGAAATCATGGCGTGTAAAAAAACGGGACCTTTCATTGAGAAACTTAAATAATTTCAACAATTATCTGAAATGCCTTTCCTTTTCGGAAATATATGAGACGGAAAATGTTGATGAAGCATATAACTCATTTATGGAAAATTTTAGCTTATTATATAATCTTTGCTTCCCCTACAAGTTTGTTACCATAAAATCGAATAAAAAAATAAAATGGATTTCTAGGGGTATACGCGTTTGTAGTAGGAAGCAACGACATCTTTTATGGGAACGCAGGCGTAGACCTACAATTGAAAACAAAATAAAATTTAAAAATTACTCCCAGCGTTTTCGAAAAATTGTCAAGTTGACTCAAAAAGCTCAAAACAATTATTTCATCAAAACGTCACTTAACAAGTCAAAGGCATCTTGGCAGGTTATTAATAATAAAATACGTGTTAATGAGCCCATTTCCCAGATCAAAGTACACAATGGAATTATAAATAACCCCAAAGAAATTGCAGATGCATTCAACAATTACTTTATTGACCAAGTTGAAAAGTCTCCTAAAGCAAATTTCGAAACATGTGGTGTACTCGAAAACCCAAGCACAATGTTTATGCCTCCAGTAATCTACCATGATGTACTTAGGGCAATTAAATCATTGAAAAATAAAAACAGCGTAGGATATGATGAAATAGCAACGAAAGTAATTAAGTTTGTTGCCAATAATATCATCGGACATCTTAGCCACATTGTTAATTTAGCCATCAGCTCTGGCGTGTTCCCGAATGGTTTAAAAACTGTAATAGTCAAACCACTGCACAAAAAAAATTGTAGGAAAGATATAGCTAACTATAGACCGATAGCTCTAATCCCTGTTTTTTCTAAAGTAATAGAAAAGATTATCTACGAATCTATTAACAATTTTCTGACAAAACATAATATATTATGCAGTGAACAAGCAGGCTTTAGAAAGAATAAAAGCATCAATACAGCCGTATATGATTTATTACATGAAATATTGATAAACGTAGATAACAAAATACCCATTTGTGCCATCTTTACAGATATGACAAAGGCTTTTGACTGCGTCAACCATAAGATATTATTAAATAAACTTAACAGATACGGTATCAGAGGAAACGTGCTGAATCTTGTAGAATCTTACCTTAGTAACCGCATACAATACACAGAGACATCCAGCATCTGCCTTAAAACAAAATGTGAAAAGAAATACCGATCTGAAGGCAAAATAGTTAGGTTCGGTGTACCACAGGGCAGTGTATTAGGGCCGCCCCTATTTTTGCTGTATATAAACGATCTGCCACGTCAAATACAGCATCCTATGGTTTTATTTGCCGATGACTGTACAGCACTCGTGAAATGTACTGATATTACTCGTTATGCGCAAGAGATTAATAGCACTTTAAAAAATATTATAAGCTGGCTTGATAAGAACAACCTAGTAATAAACTTGCAAAAAACTAGTGTAATGCACTTCCACCAACGTACAACTCCACCAAATGTAAACGTACAATATGATGGGGAAGAGATCAAAGTAGTCAAAGTTGCGAAATTTTTGGGAATACTAATAGACGATCAATTAACTTGGAAACCTCAAGCCGAAGAAGTGTGCAAAAAGCTGAGCACTGCAGCATATGTCCTATGGAATTTGGCAAAAAAAGTTGACACAAAAACTGCTTTAATAGCTTACCATGGTTTGATCGCCTCGGTCTTGAGGTTTGGAATAATTTTCTGGGGTAACTGTAGCCTAAGAGATAAGGTGTTTAAAGCTCAGAAACGCTGTGTAAGAGCGATGTGCGGTCTTAAACCCACAGATAGTTGCAAACCTTTGTTTAAGTCTCTAAGAATTCTTCCCTTTCCGTCATTATTTATTATGGAAATGGCAATATTTGTTAAAACAAATGCGAACTTATTCACTAAGGTCTCGGACACCAGAAAAGGCCCCGTGAGAAGCCAATATAAAAACCTTTTAAATGTCGGTGGCTATAAAACTGCACTATTAAGGAAAAGTGTTATTTGTATGGGACCAATCCTATTTAATAAATTACCGGACTATATGAAAAATGACACATTACAACATTTCAAACACAAACTTAAGGCTTTTCTGGTGGAAAAATGTTATTACTCCATTAATGATTTTCTAAATGACCGATTATTATAGACTTCGAAATTCTGTTAATTATTTAAATTGAATTTAGAATATTTTGAAAGTTTTGACTAAAGTGACTTTTTTTATTTTTTAATACTAAATTAAATGACTAACTACTTTTTATTGTATTTTGTTTGACATTTTAATTGTATTTTGACATTGGAATTGTATTTTGACATTTGAATTGTATTTTGACATTTTAATCGTATTTTGACATTTTGATCTTATTTTGACTAGTGTTTATTAATTGTATTGAACCGTTACATTCTATCCGATAATTGTGTTTAAATGTTCTTATTCTTTTACTAGTTATAGCATCATATTCATTCATTTAAATTTTGCATGTCTAATCTTGGGCAGAATGTATGGCTCAACTTTAATTCTTCACGACCTTATTTGTATCTTACCTACATTCTAGCAAATAAATAATTTGATTTGATTTGATTTGATTTGATTTGATTTAATAGAATTTTTAAGTAATATTAATGATCCGCCATGTATCATACGTTTTCGGCTGAAATGGCTAACTACACAATAATTTTCATAATTAATTGACTTTACTTGATGATCTTTCAACCAATGCTCTGTTAAACAAATGACATCAAACTTGGTGTTTTCCAAAAACAATTCTATTTCCAATAATTTGGAAGCGCAACCTTGGATATTCTGATTAAATAATTTTAAAATATGTTGCAATCCCTTTGGTTTTTTATTATTATTAATTATATTGCCAGAAGATACCTTTTTATTATTCTGTAATAATAATTTGTTATTTGAAGGGGTAACTTCTGTTGTCTCACTGACTAGTTTAAATAGTTATCCGGAGTGACCTCCACAACTACAACTGGAGAGTCTGGATTGCCCGAGTATGTTCCAGCGGGAGGAGAATATCCTATCTGACTGGTAGTAGTCTCCAAGGATGTTGGTATTATAGGTGGTGGTGGTGGTGGTGGTGGTGGTGGTGGTGGATCCTCCTTCGTACAACATATCGATCCATAATTAATCACCATGTTGTTAGTATAACTAGGCAACACGGACTCGTCACTAATACTAGAACTCGTTATATTAGCTATAACCTCGTTAATATTATATGCTATCAACATAGCAATCATATGTCTACATTCCCCAGACAGAGATATAGTTCTCTGAGTTAACTTAATACCACTAACAAACTTGTTAGTGTCAAAAAACAATAATTTGTCTCTATGACAACATGTCAGATTGTGAATAGTATTATTCAACTTATAAATATAATTATTTTCATTGTATGATAAAGTATCTGAGTAAGGAAAAGCACACAACATTAGCTTACCTATGTTTAACTTTAATAAGGTGTTTACACCATCCACTATGTCCTTTCTGGTAATACCAGTGCTATTACCTAATAGCAAAACCATAGTACAATAATTATCAAGGTTTGCATTGGCAATTCTTTTTATCATTTGTTTAAAACTTATGTTATGGTAACTATGATTGGTAAAACTATGGCTTAGGTAATTGAGTAGAATTTTTCCAAAGCCAGAACCTAACTCGTCACAAAAAAATATTGATTTGCTTATCTGTGTGGTCTCTGCTGGAAGAGCTAACACCGGAAGGGGTAAGTCAGACTGAGGTTGAAGAGGTGGTGGTTGGTTGGCACCGCTGCATGAAAGATCATTTGTCAGAGACTCATACCTCTCAGCATTGTACTTCACCAAATCCAGGAGTTCTCCAGCCTCAAACAAGCGGTCACTTAGTTGTCGTTGTGAACTTTCATATTTTTCAAAAATATCCTTCAGCAAATGCTCCTTGTGTAGTATATCATTATAGAGGAGCTGGATATCAGTGTCATACTTTTCCCTACATTTATCTAACTCAATAGTACAAGTAATTAAACTTTTCGATAAGACAACACGTTCCTTTCTAAGCGAAAGATTTAATTTTAAGAGTTTTTGTTTTTTTATTACTCTCTGTGACCGTTTAATTAATTTCTTGATTTTAATATATTTCTTTAATTTGTTGTGACTCATAACAATAGGACACAATGGTATGGTATCATCACCAGTCAAATCTATAGTTTCAGCTGGCTCACACACTGATTTTGGTTTACTACCTACCAACTCATCAAAAAGATTACTAGTGCGCACAACCTGGTTATTGACCTTGATACACTCGGAGATGGATAGTGCTTCTTGGGCTTCAGACAATCTCTGTTCAAGCTCTGTGATGCGATTCAGTGCCAATTCGTGGGTAACAACGACCGATCATCCGATCATAGTTGAGTGGGAGAGAGACGCAAGGCATTCGGCGGGCCTCTCTCTCGTTCGGTGACTCATCGTAACGTTACCGAGCGTTACACTTTTTCATAAGTGACTCCCAGTCGCAACCTAATTTAAGACGTTGTCACGTCAAAAAAATCCCGAAAAAACTTCATCTTTTTAAATCTGGCGCCACGTAATCGAAAACGGTCTGGATTGGCTGAACTTATGATGACGTCATGATATAGTGAATTTCTGTCTATCGTTGACAGAACAGATGACTTTTGTCTAGTATCTCGACTGTTTCAACGTTTGTTTACGTGTATTTTGACGTCACGACGCCATATTGTTAAAGATAGCGTTTTGGCGGCTTATTTAAACAGTACATTTTTATTTACTATTTTCTAAAAGAAATACATTATGCAATTTGAAGTAATAGGTTTTTGTGGGCTCGTTAGACACCATTAAATAATCTGAGATGTTTATCAGAAACCAGTCAAATAGCCTATTGACAAAACCAAGATGGTGGCGTTAGGTACGATTTTGAACACGCGTCAAAAGATGTACCATCGAGGAAACTTACATCTAAGTATGTGTATATACCGTAAGGGCTATTCTTGCTTACAGCGCTCGGCCGCTATAGTAACGCTTGCTAACAGATGTTGTCATCGTGTGGACGGGATTTTGTTTTCAAATTGCGCAGATGTTAATTTCCTCGATGGTACAGCTATAAACATGCTGCAACTAGGTAGGTACAGTCCTTTAACAGATATTTTATCTCTAACATCAACCTTACAGCAACGAGAATAAAGATCACCGTGATACAAAATCAGATAAAATAACTGTGAAAGGACTGCTTAACGAGATTTCAAAGCCAGTGTCAAATCTCATTTACATCCTAAACATAACGGGTGTAACAATACTCCTAACGAAGCCGAAAGTCACTTGTTTTATCGTTTGGTTTTTTTTTTGGACTGTGGCCTACCTGGGATCCTTTTGGTTACGGAGATATTGAAAGTCAAACTTCCAACTTTTTTTTTATGTTTTTTACGAAAACAACTTTTAAGTGTTATAACTAGCTTTTTGTTTTTGGTGTAAACTTGTTTAGGCGCGTTGGGCATTTTTTGAGATGGGAGAAAGCTATTGAACTCGCGCCACTGTAACCGTAACCGACACCGCGCGTGTTTTGTTTAAAAGACGATTTAAAAAATACCCGCTTCGGATGTGTTCGGCTTTCCTCGGGATGTACTCGGTTTTAATGTATATCCGATATGTCAGTGAGTGATGGCAAAGTATTCTGTTTTTGTTTTGTGCCACTTTTTTTTATTTGTATATTTAGTTAGTCATTTAATTTAGTACCTACTATAAATTCATAGTTGCGTTAGACACTACATCAACGATCCCTGTACCGTTACATGAACCCCTAAGCACAATGTTTTGCGTGCATTACGTTGCGCACTACCGTAAATAAATGATTAAATGAATGAATTAATTAAATGAAATTAAATGATTAAATTAAAGAATTAAATGAATTAATGAACAAATGATTGTATTAATTATTATGTCAAATGATTATAAAAAATACTATAAGGACAAGAGAGATCAATATGAAATCTCTCGGTACGCGGCGTAGAACTTGCTGACGACTTAAAAAACTCTCATTTTTGTCGGCGGTTTTGCGTGGATGTTATGCATATTTTTCCCTAACTTGTTATTTTTTGTATTAAATACATACAAGTTCTACGCCGCGTACAGAGAGATTTCATATTGATCTCTCTTGTACTTATAGTACTTTTTATAATCATTTGACATAATAATATTTACAATCATTTGTTCATTAATTCATTTAATTCTTTCATTCATTCATTTAATTTCATTTAATTAAAGAAAAAACAAGGAACACAAATTTGGTGTTCCTTGTTTTTTCTTTTCTTCCTTTATGTGTCGAGATTGGAAGGCAGCCTTTTTTTCGTTTTTCGTTACAAAAACGAATAATCTGCTGCTACTCAATAAAAAAACTGCTAACTTAGAGTGTAACTTTAGTCATTAATTCAGGTGTATTTACATTATCATGTTCTGTTTTAAGGTATGGAATAACTGTATGGGGGAATTCAACTGATGCCCGGAGGGCATTCATAGCCCAAAAAAAGTGTGTAAGGTCAATTTTCAATCTTAAGTGGACAGACTCTTGTAAACCTGTATTTATAAAGCAAAAGCTGCTTACCCTCCCGTCTTTATACGTATTTGAAACATGCAAATTTGTAAGAAACAACTACTCGCTTTTTGAAAAAGATGAAAAGGCCATGTCAAAGAGGAAAGTAGTACAAAAGCCACTTGTAGTCCCGAGTAATAGACTAAAAGTGTGCAACAAAAATTGTATTATAAAAAAAAACACTACATAGTGAAAAATAACTTTAATTTCGGAAGTCGGTGTCTTTGGATTTGTATTTAAGTTTTTTGCCACCGACTTCCGAAATTAAAGTTATTTTTCACTTTGTAGTGTTTTTTTTGGAAGTCGGTTTTTCTTTTTTGTTAAAAAGTTTTTATTTCCCGCTTTTTAGTGGGTCTGTTTATAATTTATCTAAGTTACAATAGCCTAATGTCAACTTGTTCATCGCCTTTACCAAAATATTGCTTTTCCCGATGCAGGGAAATTAATTGTTGAGAGTTCTCCTGGTATTTCACCATCAGCTCCATTTCACCATTCGCATTGTGACGAGCATAACTTGCTTAGCAACCATAATAATGTAATCGAATCGCAACCCATGAAATACTTATTATTGAGTAGTTCCGGTGGCCATCTATGGTCTTCATCATTAGTTCCACTTCACCAAATAGTGCTTTCCGAGAGCAAGAGAGAGAGCACGAGTTACTATAAAAAAATACCCAAATCGCTATAGGTGTGCCTATAATATTTGAAGAGTTCCTTCGATTTCTCCAGGATCCCATCATCAGATCCTGACCTGATGACAATGGGACCACCTGGATAGTATACCCTTTCAAACAAAAAAATATTTTTTGAAATCGGTCCAGCCATCTTCGAGTAATCGGGGAACATACATAAAAAAAAAAAAAAAAAAAAAAAAGGTTCCGACGAATTGAAAATTGTGTGGGGTAGATAGGTACCTACAACTAATAAAAAGTGCAAAAAAAAAAACTACAAAGTGAAAAATAACTTTAATTTTGGAAGTCGGTGTCGTTGGTTCTGCATTTTCGTTTTTTGACACTGACTTTCGAAATTAAAGTTATTTTTCACTTTGTAGTGTTTTTTTTTGGAAGTCGGTTGTTTTTTTTCTTGTAAAAAAGTTTTTATTTCTTCAAGTTTAGTCCTTCTATCTACAAAAACCAATTATGAAATTCTGTTCGTTGGTAAGCGCATCACTTGAGAACGGCTCGACTTATTTATCTTAAATGTTCGTAATAGTCCGGATTAGGTTTTTGTGGAAAGAAAAATTGGAAAAATTTCCCGGAAAATGTTCAAAGTAGGCAAAAACTGAACGTCCGTTTTCTATGGGGGTTTGTTTGATGTTCAATAGAAAGACAGCATAACATCTGTCGGATCAGCTAGTTTGTAAATTAAAAAAAAAACTAAAATCTTCATACGCTTAAGCAGGATACAAAGGTCTAAAAAGTTACTTAAGAAAATTTTGGAAATGTCTTATTTAAAAAAAGATAACTGGAAATCTCTGTTCCTATGGATTTTTCGGTCATTCAAAATCGGTCTATTTTGGCTGTAACACTATTTTTCCAAAAAGGTTTTTAAATAACTTTTTAGGCCTTTGTATCGTGATTATGCGTTTGAAGTTTCATTAAAATCGGATCATTCATTTCGAAAAACAAGAGCTTGAAAGTTTGTATGAAATGCCGTACGGCGTAACCGCTCTTAATGGCCACTGAAAAGAAAAAGAAAAATGTTCTAAAAATTTCAGCTTTTGCGTATTTTGACCAGTTTCTTTATTAATTAATATTTTTATTATCATAATCATTAACTTTTTCTTTATCATAAGAAAATATACCTACATATTTATTACTAGCTTCTGCCCGCGACTTCGTACGCGGATCCTGTTGGTTATGCCAGCGACAACGGGGTAGTCAAAATCGAAGATCTGAAACGTCTGATGTCGAATTCTAAGAACCCGGGGACTGGATAACAACGGGATGCGCGAGACGATTCGAGACGTCATTTTCAGGCAATAATGAACCAATAGGGTGGTAAACTTGGCCTTGCACTTTGAATGTTGGCATAAATGGGCCTTCTGAAATCTGTTTCGCAACAAAAGATGTCATTTGAAAGGCATTATTGTACGAACGAATGTTGTTCAAGAAATGTTTTGACTGTGATGGTCACCGATTAGCAGTGATCTTAATATTTCTGGAGGATTTTGTAATATTTCAATATGTACTTTCCCACCTGAGCAACACATACCGTTTGTTTCTTTTTGCTATTTAACAGCTTCACAAAAAGTAAAAATTTTAACCATACCTCCGATGGCGGAATATGTGGCGTAGTCAATCATAGGAGTATACGTAAATGCACTCCGTTCCTTATCAACCCAAGGAAGGTCGCCATGCCCAGGCTACGGCTATATCTTGAGACACATCCGATTCTTCAGATGATATCGAAATTCTGTTCAGAGAATGTCGAAGTCGATCAGAATTCAAACGTTCGTTGCGCTCTTCTTAATCTGTCTCTTCATGCCGTACTCCAGCAATTCTTTCTTTCTCACTGTCTGATTATGAATATTTTGCTGTGTGCTTGTTCGGAACAATGTATGATAATCTCACCGTATCAGCGGTCAGTCGCGCATCATATTCTTCACTGGTCTCTAGAGATCTGGATGTAGATGCGTAAATACGCTGAGAACGCAGGCGTGCTTCGCGATCAAAAGAGGTTTCCACGGAGCGAGTTGCAGCCTGATGTTCTCAAACAGCATCAAGTCTCTCCTGACGCTCTTCGGTAGATTCTTGGGATCTTATGATCCTCAATCTTTTAGCTCCTTTGGAACATTGGGAAAGATTTGACCTCTTTCTAGGCATGGTTATAGTTTTATTATGAAGATACCTGATCAATTAAAATCTAAGTGACTGCTCCCCTACCAAGGGTGCCCAGACACGGGATCGTCTGGCCCATGTGCTGGTTTGGTCCCTGGGGTGGTCACGGCGTGCTATGTGTTCTGGTGCGCCGGTGATGGGGAGTACTCCCCAGCGGAGGGTCCGGTGACGGACAGCCGCGGCGGGTTCACGGATGAGTGCTAACGCGTGCCCATGTTCCCGCCGTAAGCGGCAGAGGAGGACACCGTGGAGTTTTAGTGGGTTAGAGTCCCACATAACTGCACTATCTCCCCGTGGTAGTGCAGAATGCATGAGCATTTCTTGACGTTAAAAAAAAAATGGGAGTTTTGGCCAGTAGAGTCAAATTTTCAATGATATACCATCGTCATCGAAAATCAGTCCTAAACTGTTACCGCCTTCACCGCGTGGAGGTGAAATTAGTGATAGCTTAGATTTCCACATCAGATGTTTCTGATCTTCGATTTTTATAAGTCAACAGGAAATGCCCATCAGATAGATAGATAGATAGATAGATAGATAAACCATTTATTTGGCGCACACAAAAAGACAGCACAACACACAAAAGTACAATATAAGACCGAGACATCAGACCGAGTAACTTTTACTAAGACGTCATTCCTATATGTGTTATGGTGTAGCTGGGCTCTTGGAGTTCCCCATCAGGTGTTCCAGATCTTCAAATTTATTCTCTCAGCAGAAAATCCTCATCACGTGGAACAATTTTTGCTATGGTACCATTTTTGTATCTCTTATAGTTAAGCTGGTCTGTTTCGGTTCTGCATCAGGTGTTCAAGTTTCCAAGAAACATTATAGCCTGAATGTTGTCCAGCCATAATAACTATACAACAAAAAAAAATCATTCAAATCCGTCCAGTAGTTCCGAAGATCGGACGCGCAGGCCCGAGGCGTGTCCGTACTCTGATAGAATACCTTAACAAATGTTCGCCGTGATTCTTTAAATTGACATAACTTTTTTATTTATGAACCGATTGACATGAAATAAACACTAAATGTTAAGTGAAGCCTACTACAATATATTAGTGAAAACCGCATCTAAATCGAATAAGCCGTTTCTGATATTAGCGTGCACAAACAAACAGACAAACAGACAAACCGACAAACAGACAAACCGACAAACAGACAAACAGACAAAAAAAATAATAATTACAATTTCGGGTTCGGCATCGATATAATAACAACCCCTGCTACTTTTTTTTTATATATTTCCATTGTACAGACACCACTTTTCTACAAATTTATTATATGTATAGATATAGATATAGATAGATTTTGAGACTATTAAATTATGTTGAATATATATATTATATTATGTAAATTATGCTATCATAATAAATGATTTTATTTCAGAATAAATTTACATTCCAGTACCAATAGTAAAAGTACCAATGTCATTTTGATTAAAAAAAAGTTCTGATTAAACACAAAAATGTAATTCAACATTTTAATAATCATAATTAATATCCTATGACCTATTCAATTAAGAATTTTTGATGATAATATAACCATGTGATTTATGGATAATGCGGACAAACTGGTCGGTTTTAAGCAGGTTTTAGCAGATGAAGAATCACCCGAAATCCGGTGCTTGCCATAACATAAAGACCTTCTTATACTCTTGATTTTTTATTTGCTACACCAAGATGACGGCTAATTAAATAATGTCATGTTGACAGAAAAAGTTCGATCGCAACTGTCATTTTAGTCTAGCAAATAAAAAGTCAGAGTACACTCGTCAACAAGTTTCGCATTAAATTCAACGATCGAATTTAGATATTTTTTTTCTCACTTCGCACGTATTCTCATATGACGTCTGTCATTGGCAGAATTGTCGACATCGGCACCATTGCCATAGAGAAAAATAGAATAGAATAGAAAAACTCAGAGTTTAGCAGCAAGAACAGCTCGCCTGTACATAGGCAACCTACCCTGGACTGCAGGTCAACAACAACTCAAAGAATACTTCGCTCAGTTCGGACCAATACAGTGCTAGAGTAGTGTTTCACTGTTCTTCTGGTATTAGCAAAGGATAGGGTTTGCAAGTGCCGCCTCTGTTGCAGATGCCACCAACAAGAAAAAACAAAAGAGAGTTATAGAGTTTGAGATTGAGAAATTAATCTTCTTAGTTTCTAGTCTAGCCTCTAGTTTGCATACATGGGTAATTAGAACATCAATGTTTTGTTATAATAGTCCTCCATGTTCTATCGTCACATGGGCATGCAAATCATATCATTATTTAATTTACCTACACAAATTTCTTCACTTTTCTATATCATAACCCAATCATTCCAAGAAAATTACCTATTTAAGAAAACTGATTAAGTATAGGCACCCGATTTTTTAACTTTTTAAATATTATCAGTGTAATATTTTAAACAATTATAAACTTTTAAAAATAATTAAAATGGTGGCAAATTAAAAACGGAAACAGTTTTTTTCGCTCTTATTAATATAGACGTCACGCAGTACGGGCAAAGTCCCATGCCAATTTGTTTCCAGCAAGTAGAAAATGCTTCTATAAATAATAAATGAGAACTCACCTGGTTTCGCCCTCACAACAACAGTGTGAAAACAGCCTATTTTTAATAATATCCCTGTTTCGCTAGCGTATCCTGTGCACTCTCACAGCCTACTTTCATTTCTTAGATGGAACACGAAACACGATTCCATTCAACTGTCACCTTTGAAGTATTGGAAAATATAATGTTCTTTTATTGATGTTGTGTTAGGTTATTGTGAATTTAGTGTGCTCGATTTTAATTCGATTGTTCCGATTGTAGCAACCGATTGCTCGGGCCCGAGTGACAAGGCCGAGCTCCCGCGACCGACTGAAGCACGTTCGGGCAAGCTCCCGATTCCCGGTGGTCTTTCAGGGCAGTGTTGCTAGTATTGGAAAATTATTTCGCAATATTCACGTATATTTTTCGTACAAGTCTGAAACGTGAAATGAATCAACGATTCATGATTACTATCACTAATATTAGTAACCTGTGGCTGTAGGTAACTCTGACTAGGCCTAATCGCAAAGATGCAATCGTTAATTCACCGCTTTTAAATTTTGCCAAGTGAATTTGATGGTTTGGAGTTCTAGACTGTTAGATTCGAAAGTTTCGAATCGAAACTGACAGAGCGCATCGGAGCGGATGGAACCGGAGCGACGCGACGCGGAGAAAGTGCGCTGGAAGTCTCGCGCATCCTCGAGCGTCCTTTGTGTGACCGGTAGCCACCACGGCCGGTTTCTCGGTGCCTGCAAAAATGAATCTTAACTATCATACAGACAATTCAATTTCTTTTATTGCATTGAAAAATACATTACGATGCGCATCAACGCGCTCCGTCGGGTCTGAATCGTTCTTTAGGCCCGATTTCTAGAACGATGCTAAAGCAAAGCAATGCTGGGTAATTCTCCCCTGATTTTGGGTAATTCTGCTCCGTTAGCCTCGTGACCCCGAATCCTTTGTGCGATCTGCAAACTGCTCGCATGCCTTCAATGTTCTATTGTTTTCCGTCACTCTCTCTCTCGTGCTACACTCATATATCCGTCTCGATCGCTCGCTTGAAGTTGTTAAACAAATGAAGTGTATTAACCTGGTTTGTATGGCCGCTATTATATACTTAGAGTGATTGTTGTAATGGAAATTAATTTCATAATATCGGCTTGTAGACTTTTAGTTCAATACTTCAGGGTCAATCGCCTTACCTGAAAAGCGCATAATCAGCCCATAATGATCCTACTGCTGGGACCCAGGCCTCTTCTCAGTGAGAGGGAGTGGGCCGTAATCCACCACGCGGGCCCAGTGCCCTCGGGCGAGTTGGTGGATGTCACATGTCTTCGAATTTTCGGTTCTAGGACATGCCGGTTTCTTCACGATGTTTTCCTTCACCGTTTTGAGAGCAGTGGTGATGAAATAATTTACACAAATTAAAAGGCCTCTCTGGGTTCGAACCTACGACCTACAACTCGTAAGTCGCGGCCGTTACCAGTGTGCAGTGCTCCACTGCTCTGAAAAACGAAAAAGTTAAAAAATAAACAACGATACCTCGTGTAAACAGTTACATACAGAACATCACGCCTAGTTACCCCGAAGGGTTAGACAGAGGTGTACCTACAGTACGGTCAGCAACAAAAGTCGATTAACACTTCAGTTTTTTTAATCTCAGTTATTGAGCAAAATATTTGTTCAAAATTGCAGCAGAAATACAATGCAATTTTGAACAAATATTTTGCTGAAGTGTTAATCGACTTTTGTTGCTGACTGTACACCCACATTTCGCCTGTTATGATAAATGATTTATTTCTGTAATTAGGCTTGTCCAAACACTTTTACATGTCAATCATATATTTTTTTTAAACTTGATGAGGTCGGCGTTTTCTATCTGACTATTCTGAGAAGAAAGGCCGAAACAAACTCAGAAGTCACAGTCTCTTTTAAAGTCCAGAAAAAATGTTGGTCAGATCGTGTGAAGACCATGTAGATTGGTGTCTGAAATTGTCTTTTGAGGAAAGAACCACACAGATTGAGCGGACCTGTCCAATCAGTGCACGCATTTGTCAAAAATCGTGCAGCTCAACTCAGAACTTGAGGAGCTATGCTAGCTATGTTTTAAGTCCCATGTAATAGGGAGTGATCCTAATCATTAAAATCATCATTACAATCCTCTAAGTTCATATAATTCTAATGGATAACTATTTCATGGAATATCAATCAATAGGATTATAATATGAACTAAGTGTTGTATTGATGAAATATGATTATCAATACCTACTAATATTATAAATTCGAAAGTAACTCTGTCTGTCTGTCTGTATGTTACCTTTTCACGCATAAACCACTGAACGGATTTTAATAAAATTTGGCAGAGAGATAGATTGCATCCCGGGGAAGGACATAGGATTTTTATCGACATACCTCGCGGGCAAAGCCGCGGGCGGAAGCTAGTAATTCTATAAATAAATACTTGTTACGCTTGCGAATCATATTTTTTTTAAATCCTAAGTAAAAAGTCGTAATTCGAGGTTTGGCTCTCGCCTATTTCCTCCTGCAATATTGGACCAATTTAATACATATTTCATAAACTAAATAAGAAGGATAATATATACCTATACTCTGTCCCTATGTTTTTCTTAGTTGTCAAATTTGTACAATAGGCCCATTTTGACAGCGGTTTAAATCGGCATTTTTTGAGAGTTCCAGTGCATAAAAAAATAATGTATCATCAAAAAGGAAAACATAGGGACATACAAGATGTTAAAATTTATTATTCTGTAAAAAATCATTGCTTAAAGGCTCCTACAAACAGGCGCGATTCGCGTCGCGTGTCGCGCCTGTTTGTAGCAGCCTTTATGGCCAATAACCAGACAGAAAACAGGCGAGAGCGTTTCTATGGAGAAACGACCGCCGCATTTCCTCTTAAGAAACCGTACCTTTATACCGTGACCGTAACTACTTTAATCCCCGGATTATAATGCAACGATTAAAATACACGAATTTATGATTAACTTATAACGGTAAATTAAAGTAACATTCAGTGATAATTAAATAAATAATGAGTAGTAGGTAGGTAAGCCTTGAGCTTATCAGTCGCTACTCACCTCGGTATAGGAAAAATAATCTTAATCCAACTATGAATTATATTGTATGTAAGTATTTTTCTTTTTGTCTATTAATATAACACAGTATCTAAAGGTGAGTATACACTAGAGCATTTTCTCGAACATTTCCATGTAATGTAACGTTCCTGTGAATGCTCACGAAACGAACGAAGAAATAAATGTTACCTACGGGTAAAAAATGCTCAGAGCATTTACCCGTAACATTTCTTTCTGTGTTTTTTAGTGTATTTTTTTCTACCTTGCGTTCATTGTTGATATGTTGGACCTACAGGAATCGCTCGAGTCCTTGCTCGATAAAATGTTATACCAATACGTTCGCTGGTTTTTAAAATCAGCGTAATTGCGTAACATACTATCAGTAGCAATGGGTTTCATTTTGACAGTTCAACAACATTCATTGCGTGATTTACGTTGTTGAGCAGACACATTTTTCGAACATATGGAGCAATGGATTAGCAATATGCTTCAAAATGATTCAAATTGCGAGTAATAGTGTGTTACGCAATTAGGGTACCTACAGGTTGCAACAAAACGTCGAGCATGCATCCTGTTCGAAGAAAGGTTCGATAAAATTATAAAACGGCGATTGCTCGATGTTCTGTTACTAGTACCTAAATGCTCTTTAGAAACTGTGGAGAATAAAATAAAACCAAAAGTCACTTATTCCAATGTGGCTGAGAATTAACACTTTTGAACATCAAAATTACATAAGACAGTACTCCAAAATACCCGTTTTCACCACTTCCTACAGTCCTTTCACAGATATTTTACCTCTGATCATCACTGACTGTCAATACCACAGCGATCTTTAATCTCGTGGCAATAAGGTTGATTTTGGGTTGCAGTTGTGAGTTGTAAAATAACTTTGAATGGACTGCAGTGCTCTTTAGCTGGGAATAAGAAGTCAAAGTAAACTACAGTAACTCAAGTACAAAAGTGACGCACCCTAATTGCGTAACACTCTCAATTTGAATAATTTTGAAGCATATTTCTAGTCCATTGCTCCATATGTTCGAAAAATGTGTCTGCTCAACAACGCAAATAACGCAATGAATGGTGTTGAACTGTCAAAATGAAACCCATTGCTACTGATAGTGTGTTACGCAATTACCCTGCAGGTTCCTTAATAAGAATTATCGACGTATCTTCGCGATTTAGTTTTTCAAAAATGACATTTTAATTAATGGAAAAATAACATTAAATCCTACACAATAAAGTTCAGTTTACGCTACAACTTTAAACATTTTCCTAACTTTTTCAATAGTGCTAGTCACTCTGAAATCAACTTAATTAACATTGAAATAAAAAGTTGATATTTGTTTAACTTGAAATAGGCTTCACCCACTGCTGGGCATAGATCCCCCTTTTCTTATGCTAATCTCCACGCTCCTGTGCCAGCCTCATCCAGGGCCTCAAGTCTGCTATTACAATAGTGTCAGAATGTTCTATCATTGATTTCATAATTGTTGATTTTGACAAGTTTGGTAATCTACTAATATAATGGCGTCATTATGACTTTCCAATGGTCAACCACTGACACTCCATTGAAAGAAATGGCATAGAATGGTAATCTCGTACATGACAAATGAATTACTGTCTTATCTGCTAAAATTTTAACAGT